>JAUMJK010000097.1:1335833-2671666 GCA_033558105.1 Coccyzus lansbergi
CAGCAGAGGCGTGAATAAGTATTAAGAGTTGATAAGCAAAGAAGGTAAAACCAGAAACAAAACTAAAGCCACATTTCACTTATGCAAAATCATATCACTTCTGAGATTATTTTTTTTAGATCACCCTGTTGTGTGTTAGCTGTGGTAGACAGCTAAGCAGCATGCAACCACTCACTTCCCATTCCCTGTGTGTGAGAGAGAGAGGCTAAAGGAAGGATAAAAGCAAGAAAAGTTGGAGATCAAGATAAAATTGTTTAGTAAGTGAAGGAGAAATATAAAGGGGGGGGTAGAGGGGACAACACAAGGATCAATATGCGATCACCATGTCCTGTGGGTAGACCAAAGCCCAGCCTATTCCCATTTAAAGATGGAACCTAATTAAACCTTCTCTTTTCCCTTGACTTACTGAGTATGGTGTTACATGGCATAGAGCGTTTCTTGGGTTAGTTTAGGTCATCTGCCTTGTCATGTCCCTTCCCAGCCTTTTGTGCAAGCTCCAGTCTATTCCTTGGGAAACCAGAGCAAGGAGAGGAGGAAGTCCTGATGCTGTGGAAACACTGTTCAGTGAAAGCTGAAATTGGATTTTTTAATTTTTTTCTTTTTTAATCATAAGTCTAAAACATGACACCTTAGAGACTTCTCTGAAGAGAATTGCCTTAACCCAGCAATGGCCCAGTGGGCACTCTTTTGGTAGTTTTACTTCCCATTTTCCAGTCTTGTTCCTAGACTGAAAGGCCTTCCCTAAGTCTTGTGAATCCTTGATCTCCTCCCCTCTCTCTTGGGGAGTAGCGGGGGAGCATAAAGAAGCAGGGTGAAGTTTCAACAATTAGGAAAGGAGTCAAAATCAGGATATATTCTTGAATGTGGATGGTATTTTAGGAAGTATTTTTACCTCACTAGTAATGGAATAGAAAATCTCCTGTCTGTTTTACTAGCTTCAAAGCACAGTTATTGGATTTTACCTTAAGTCTTCAGCTATAATGAAGAATTTCAAGTTGAAGATAAAGTATGTTTTTTCAGGTACTCACAAAGCTAATACCACAAAGCCAGTCAGCTTCAAAATTCACTTCAGTAGTAAAACTTCACTTATAATTCTGGAAATGTGCACTCAATCAGTTATGCAGACTTAGGATGTACACCCTCAAGTCTGACTAGCAGTAATGTGATAGGCAGTAGTCACTTGTGTGCATTTAATATCATTGTGTAAAGTTGCTGATGCTACATGAAGTTTGAGAATTACTATTTTAGGCTTAATTGTTCAAGTAATTTTGTGAATGTAAGCATGATGTCGGCTATTCCCACTTGCTACTGATCTTTTCCCTATATTGTGGTGATTTGTTACTTACAGGGTGTGGACGTGCTGATCTTTCTTAGTCTCACTATTGTATTAACTGTACTGGGCTTGCAAACTTCACACATCCATTATTTAAATTCTTGACTTGAAACTTGTGATTTTAATTACTGATTCATATTGATATTTTTACCTGTTGTAAGTAGGGGAATTTAGAAGCATTGGGTAGAATCTTCATGAAGTTCGGGCTTAGCTTTAGGTTTCACTTTGTCTCTAAAATAATTATCTAAAAGATCTGGAACAGGAGTTAAAATCTTGGGCAAATCTTTTGTCATTTGAAAAATATAATACATTTGTGTTGGTTTACCCTCATAAGCTTGTTAAAATACTGCAAGAAAATTTTAATTAACTCAGTGGTTCCAAGCTGAATAATAGCAGGCACATCTAAATGCAGTGTTAAAACCACTACAATTTTGCCTTTGAATATTGTTTTGACAGATATAGTAACACTAATTTTTTTTGTTCCTCTGTTTTCAAAAAATACAGAACCAATATGGTCAAAACTAGTGTCTGTCTTGCAGAGACTTTTTTTTGTTAGTATATATAGAATTACAGCTTGAATTACATCAGTGCTACAATATGCTTTATGCTATTCTATTTGCAGATGCAGATCTTTCATTTTAAAAAACGGGAAGTTTTTTTTAGAAAGGTACATGGGGTGGAATGGCGCTCTAGAATGTCCACCCATGTCAGACCTGTGTGTGGATTGTATGTTTTTGTATTATAAAGATTTTTGAGCAAGTTGGGTCTATTACATAGTCAGAAGCTTTCTACCTGTAGGTTTTGGAACATCAGCACTGGTGTACTCAGCACTGGTGAGACCGCTCCTTGAATCCTGTGTTCAGTTCTGGGCCCCTCACCACAAGAAGGATGTTGAGGCTCTGGAGCGAGTCAAGAGAAGAAGCTACAAAGCTGGTGAAGGGGCTGGAGAACAGACCTTATAAGGAACAGCTGAGAGAGCTGGAGTTGTTTAGCTTGGAGAAGAGGAAGCTGAGAGGAGACCTCATTGCTCTCTACAACTACCTGAAAGGAGGTTGTAGAGAGGAGGGAGCTGTCCTCTTCTCCCAGGTGACAGGAGACAGGACAAGAGGGAATGGCCTCAAGCTCTGCCAGGGGAGATTTAGTCTAGACATTAGGAGGAAGTTTTTCATGGAAAGGGTCATTGGGCATTGGAACAGGCTGCCCAGGGAGGTGGTTGATTCACCTTCCCTGGAGGTGTTTAAGGCACGGGTGGATGAGGTCCTGAGGGACTTGGTTTAGTGTTTGATAGGAATGGTTGGACTTGATGATCTGGTGGGTCTCTTCCAACCTGGTGATTCTATGATTCTATCATCCTCTCTTTCTAGAAATGGAAGAATGTAAAGGATGGAGTGACTTGGGAAGAAAGTGTAATTGTTTCAATATTTTTAAAAAGTTAACATTTGAACTTAGAATTTCAAATATTTGTTGACCAAAATCTTAAGAAGGCATCTGTGGTAAATTAATAATAGTTTCCGAAGTTCTAACCATAACTGTCAGCCTGTATTTGCCTTTTTAGATGCTTATGCAATTGAAGGGCTGGAAAATTATTTTCCTAAGCTACTGCTGATGTGTAAAACCGTGTGATGGTATGACAGTGTAGCAACATCTAGCATTGAGGGCCTTTTGCAAGTGTAGAATAGATGTGCTTGTTTCATCAGTAGCTTCTCTTACTTCTTCTGAGAAAAAGGCAGTAGGATATTTTTGCAGATACTGTGAATGCCATGTGTATGTTAATTTGAAACCCCTGAGTGATGTAGTTAATATGCTCATCTATTTTGTGAGGTGTCATAATTGATTTGGTTAACTCCACAATAATTTTTATCAGAGTAAAATTTAAGTGACTTATTGTATAGGAAGATATCTGCGCTCTTAATTGTACTTTAAAGAATAAACTTCCATTGATAAAAGGAGCTTTTCTGCAAAATGTAGATCTGAACTACTAGTGGTTATTATAAAGTATATTCATGGAGTGGTAGAGTGAATGTTTTAATTGAAAAGTAGGGAATGCTGCATTTGTAAGATACACATCTGTGTGATTTTTTGAGTTTGTTTTGTCAGAGCAGCTGAAAGCTCTTAGTGTCATTTGGTTTGTTTGTGTTATGTGGAATACTGAACACCAGCGGTCTTCTTGAAGACCTTCTGGCAGTCCTTCACTGAGAAGTCAAGAGCTGAGAACCCGGCATAAGAGCATTCATTTTAAAGGAAGCAAATTGTAGATATTTCTGTCCAGTTCAGATGTCCTCCCCTCCCATCCTCCACTGCACATACTAAGTTAAATGGCACACTAGAGAATTACATGTGCCCCTGTGTATACTGGACTTAACTTGCTTGTCTCTGGAGAGGAGGAATTGAGGCGGGGACTCTTAAACTTTTAAGTCATTATAGCAAAATGCTAGTACCTTTCAGTTGGGAGCAAATAAAAATAGGAAGCAATGAAGCATTTAAATTGTGGTGGTGGGATTTTTTTGTTGTTGTTTGGGGTGTTTCTTTGTAATTTTTAAAACCTCTGTCGAATCTGAAATTACAGACTAGTGCATAAAGAATTCAGCTACTAGGTACAATTACTAATCCTGGATTATTAAAAGCTCAAAACTGGAACTTGAGTTCTCTGTGCAAAGAAAGAAATGTCGCCTTATGTATCATCCTGCTGATACGTTAAACACAGTGGTCTAATTTGGGCTATTTTTGTAAGTCACTTGGTGGGGCAAATAGGGCACGTCAGTACAGATTATGTCAGTATTTTATGTTTTGATAATCTTGACTGAGGGAACAGTGTAAGAAATTGGGAAAAGAGCAATAATGTTATTAGCATCTTTATTCTTGCTTGTAGTTTCTCCTTTCTAGGAAGAAAATAGTGCAGTGCTTCAGGTTCAGGTATTACTTGATTTTATGTATGTCCGCAGTCAGAGAACAGATTTACACAGGTGATGTTTGTTGCATTTTTGATGCTATAACAGACACTAAGGCAGGCTTTTTTTACGGGTATTGGGAATAAAGGTCAGTAACTTCATGTTTCTGTTACCTTCAACTGAATACTTCAAAATGGGTTCATATTAATAAAAGCTTTCCTACAGGAAATAGAGCTTGAAGGAACAGTTTCATACAAAATGGATAGCTTTGTGTTTTATAAATGCAATAATAAACTGAATTACAGGGATAAATGCTGATCTTGCACTTGCACCATTTGAGATAAAAAGTTTACCTGTGTCTGGAGTGCTTTTTTAATATAATCAGGAAATATGTTAGTATGCATTTATATCTTGAATTGTTGCTTATATTTTCTTATCCACTCACTACTTTTTTTTAACTTTATGATATATAATCTGTCATGTACTACAATTTAACTAAGATTTTTTGTATACTGCTGTGATGATAACATGTATGTTCAAATAGGCTTCACTCAACTTTGTTAGTAGAGAACTTGTTACAGTATTTTGAGGCTATTCTTTTAAAAAGTTTTACTATGAAAGTTTGGAACTCAGTAATAATAACCTTAGAGTATAAGACTGACGTTATTAAAAAAACCCCTGTGATTTACTATTTTAAATATTTCTGACTTGTTAATTTTGTTTTTATATACTGTAGGATATGTTTTGGAGTTGCAGACAAAGTATCTTTGCTGAAATGAAGAAGAAATTTTCACAGGTAGACAGAAGAAATCAACTTTATAAAATGACAGCCACGATAGTAACAGCATGACACTATAGCTTTTGGTTATTTTTTAACATGAGCATGAGCTATTGAAGTTTCTGTGCATGTTCTTGAATATGAAGATTATGCATTGAATGCAGTCTTAACAGTAGAGGCCTCAAATTGAGCATGTCTTTTATGTGCTTTTACAGTGCTGTGTGGGGGTTTGGGCCTCTCGCCTTTCACCAGAAGAAAAAAAAAGAGTTGTGTAGTTAACCTAATACATCGGATAATGTAATGATTAAAATTAAGTTCTGTGTTCACTTTGTGGACTCGGTTTGATAACAGCCTGTCAAAATGGTTTAGAGGCCTGTCACTGGCCAGTATTGCCTTTTAACACTATTTCTGTACTTAAACAGCCACAAACAAGATGTTTGCATTGTTGCCTAATAGTTCACATAGTGTATGTGAATGCTTGCCATGAATAGTGGTGGACTGAGATTATTGTTAATTTCTGTGTTTACTATGAAGACTTTGAAGCAGCGGCAGCACAAATGATGGCTTAATACCCTTTGCTATACTAACCCTGAGTTAAATCAGTTTAGTCTGTCAGAATTACATCTGTGAACAAGGAAGAGAGGATTTGTCTGACATGGAACATCCGGCAAACCAACTAGCAAATCTTCTGTAATCTTCTGTAATTTGTTTGCTTCATGTTGTTTCCATACGTGAGATACTTTGTGCCTAATTATTTTCAGTAGCAACTCAATATAAGTCAGAACTGATTAACTAGCAAAGATAGTGGAGAACACGTGAGTAGGAGGAGTTGAGTTTATTTGTGTTCCCTGCAGAGAGGCGGGGAGTTAATGTTTTAGTTATGTAAGGGCAGTAGGACAAAGGAATTGTCTCCACTGGAGAGCTTCTGTTCCTGATGTGCTGTATACAGGAGCAAACCAAGTTGTAGGATTAGTACAAAACTGCTGTGGGAATTGCTACATCTGAATAAACTTGTATTTTTGCAGATGAAGCTGTATGAATGTAAGAATCATAGAATAACCAGGTTGGAAGAGACCCAGTGGATCATCGAGTCCAACCATTAAGAATGCCTCTCTGCACTGTTCTATAGAGGCGGGTTAGCTTCATCCGAGAGGGCTTCTACCATTGCTGGGCAATATGGGTCATAAGAGTAGGTTGATCTTGTGAGTTCACATTTAGCTGCTGCTGATCATCAGAAAAGTCAAGAAAGTAGACCACTGAACAAGCTTCATCATCTCTTTTGTAACCACCAAATGAGAGACAAATTGTGTATTTGTTGCTTAGCCAAAAAAAAACCAAACCCACAAACCTAAAAAAATGAAGCTATGCTGAGGAATTCAAAGGAAAGAACCCAGGAGAAGTAATTACCGGTGAAATTTAATTTTACTGTACTCAAGTACAGCCCTGTGCCTGTCTGTAGGTATTGTGGATGAAAGTGAGGATATAATATGCTAAAATTACTTTGCCTTCTAAATTGTGTTTTCTCTTAATGTGTGGTTAATGTTTCAGTAATAGTTTTGTCTGTTGTCTTGAAAAGTAGTAGTTCAGAAATCTCCAATTGTCCAGTAAAGATGAAGTGTTGCAGATTTGCTGGAAGTGGTACCTTGAATCTTCTTGAGTATGCAGTTAATGAAGATTTCCGCACAGGACATTACATTTTATAAGCTTGGGCAAATTAGACTTTAAAGTTTCAAAAGAAATCACAGTTTCAAGCAAGTTAGCATATTACAGATTGGGGGTAGGGGAGGGCTTTGTTTGTATTTGTCTGACAGCATTTTTCTGATGATGGGAATAAGTGCTGTAATCAGCCAGTGTTTTATTTTGTAGTTGTTTGAAGAGTGTCAGCTGATCTTGAAATTGGGTAAAAAGAAGAGATGCGGTTTCAGTGAAAATGTTTTTTTTTTTTTTTTACTTTTTAAAAGGGTTGGTGATATTGGTGGGCTGCATCAAAAGAAGTGTGACCAGCAGGTTGAGGGAGAAGATTCTGAGATTCTGCCCCTCTCTTCTGCTGTAGTGAGACCCCACTTGGAGTGTTGAATTCAGTTCTGGAGTCCTCAGCACAGGAAGGACATGGGGCTGTTAGAACCAGTCCAGAAGAAGCCACAAAAATGCTTGAAAGGTGCTCCAGCCTTCTGTTAGAGGACAGGCTGAGAGACTTGAGTTTGTTTAGTCTAGAGAAGAGAAGGCTCTGGTAAGACCTTGTAATGGCCTTCTAGTACTTAAAGGCTGCCTACAGGAGAGCTGGGGACAGTCTGTTCATCAGACAGTGAAGGTTTTAAGCTGAGAGAGGGGAGATTTAGCTTAGATGTTAGTGTCGTAAGGCAGCGGAACAATCTTTATATTATGTGCCCTTTAGCTGAGATTTGGGTGCTCTGACGTGTTACTAATGCTTTCTGTGTTCTAAGAGTTGAAAAGTCTGAATCCTTGGGGACTAATTATTACTTTCACTGGCCTGATACTTTCTTGTGTGAGCTATATTTAAATATTAGTTATTCCTTACTGTTCTACAACTAATTGAGACAATTATTTATTTGTGCTTAGATCTTTGACTTTCTGGGTTTTCATTGTTGGGAAAATGCAATTTCTTGGCTTACTGCAATCCATAGAACTTTTTCACTATTCCATTGTTGCCTTCATTCAAGTTTGTTACTTTCTGACTTCAGATACATTGAAACTACTGTTTACAATCTCTCTACTTCCTTTCATAGCCATTTGGCAGTGTTCGTTTTCTTACTCTTTTCAGGTGGAAGAATTTCTTCTGTGACCCACGCAGCAGTGGATTTAGTATTTAGTGATGGCTTGATTACAAAATTTTTTGTTTAATCATTTTCTGGCGTGCATTCCTAAAAATCACTTTGGCCTCAGCAGGACTTATGGTCATGCCAAAGCAAAGTATGAGCTTGAAGTGAAGATTTGGAAGTGTGTTCCTGATTTGAAGCAGTCTTGTATCTACTTTCAGGCTGAAATTCTGTGCAGAACTTGAGTAGTTTATCTCTACACAGTGATCCACCCATCCAAATTCCTTCTTTTTTTATAGAAATGGAGCTTGGGTTTACATTGATTTTTCCAAAGCTGGAAGGTTCTTTTCTTTGAAAGCCTGCTTTCAAAAATAAAGTCCAGTTTTAGGATCCTTAGATTGTAAAAGTATACTGCATTTCATTGAAAAATCAGAAGAGAACTTTGCAAATTAAACTCCAGAATGTTCTTAGCTTTACTCATGAGTTGTTGCCTACTTTCTTTTCAGGTGGAAAGTGCTGCTGAAGAACCCAGAGTGCTGTGTATAGTACAAGATACCACAAATTCCAAGACAGTGAATGAGCGTGTTACCTTGAACCTGCCAGCTTCCACACCACTGAAAAGGCTGTTTGAAGATGTGGCTTCAAAAGTAGGCTACGTGAATGGAACTTTTGATTTAGTGTGGGGAAACGGAGATAACGTAACAGATACGGTATGGAAAAAGTACTTTTAATTTCTTCTTGATGGCAATCATTTAAATCATCACAATATTAAAAAAAAAAGTGCTGTCTGTATTGTGTGATGCTCATTTAACACCTGTAAAAATTTGTAGTGGATGCACTAGAGCAAACTGACACCACTATTTTGATTTGGTTGGATTTTATTTTGCATTATCACTGCATTCTAGTCTCAAAATGTGCTCTTAATTTATACATATTATTTAATCATCAAACAAAAGAAACAAGTACGATCATTCAGATGTAATGCTAGTTTTCACTATCAGTATGTATTTTTATACTAACCCCCATGATAATAAATGCCTTCAGTTTCCTGTGGTCTTGAGAGATGTCATCTTCTCAACAGAAGCATATTGTATAGTGTCTTTCCATGTTTCTTATACCTGACTGAATTTCTGTGCTTTATTGTAAATCAGTGTTGGTTTTATTTAAAATGGTTTCTACAGATGCACCTAGAAAACTGTAAAATTTATTAAGAAATAGATGTTTATTTCAGGTCGTGGTTTTGCTTAATTTTTAAACTTTTTGAAGTTAATTTTTAAATTTTAAAAAAAAAGTATGTGCTAGCTGTACAGGATAGGATGCTGGATGGTTTGATATTCTGCAAAAAAAAGCTTGTAGACCAGTGCATTGGCTCCTGAATAGATTACTTCTAAACATTAAACTGTAATACTTCATGTGTACTGTGTCTTAAACTGTTCCCAAGTTCTTTCAGTATTAATGAGTAAATTTTGTTTATTCTGGATGATAATTTATTTTAATCTTAATGAATCAGAATCTACTTCAGACAATGTACTTGAACTGCATCTCTGAATTGTGTATAGAGCTGTTTTTTTTTTTAAGAAGGTTTTTTTGTTTTTTGTTTTTTTTTTTTTTTTTTGTTAATTCCCCGCAGACTCCAATAGATCAGAACAGTGACAAAACTATTCTTGATGCTGGTTTTGAGCCAGGGAAGAAGAACTTTCTGCATTTGACAGACAAAGATGGTGAGCAACCTCATATAACATCGGTAAGTAAAATCTTCGCTCAGTTACGTAAAATACGATTTTGAGAGGAGGGGGGGTGTATGTTCTATGTGTTGCTGTTGAGATCAGAAATGAAATAAAATTGGGCTGTGCATTTCATACAATAAGCTGCTTCAGGAATCTTATCAATAGACTTGGACTGCTGCTTTGCATGGGTTTCTCCTGGGCTGCATCAATTCCATGAGTGATGATTGCTGTCACTTTCTATTCATGCTTGTCAAATGTTTATGTAATGCTTTGCTGTGAGTAATTTTCAAAGGTTATATAATTAATTAATCTTTGATATGCTTAGAGATGAGTCTTAACAATAGAGGTTTAATCATATACCTAATCCTTTTCCTCTGGGTGTTTGAAAGTAATGTAGGCCACTGACAGAACTCTCAAACAGCAGTCTTATATCAACAGCAGTTACCTGCTTCCAAATTTACCTTGAAAAAAGGAAGATAAAGATACATACATATGAGGAGTTGTTGGTGTTGCTAGAAGCAACTCTAACAACATAGTTGAAATTTCCTGTTTCACATATCTGTGGCTCAGTGAAAGATAAACACAGCTGCAGTTTATTTAAATCAGGGGTTTGATAGACTAATGATATATTACAATTTATTACTTGGTTCTCATGTCAGCATAATGCTGGCCTGCTTAGCTATTGTTGTGGATGTAGTTATTGGAGGGGGAGAGGAACATGTTTAATCGTACACAAGGTCAGAATTTAAGGGTGCTTCTGGAAGAACATTGAATTATAATTTTTATGGGAAAAAAAAAGATAATCTCAATCTGTATTTCAGTGCAGAAAACTTGAAAGTTAGGAGATGCTAAATTGCAGACTTTCTTGCAGTATACCATCAAGTGCTGCATTTGATTATACAGTGTTGTAAAGTATTTACTTCCGCTAATGCAAAGAATGATTTCTCAAAGGTTTGAGAATTCAGAGGCAGAATTAAAATGGCGCAAGCAACTATATCTGCCATTTGTGTGCACTAACAAAACCGATTTCCTCACAAAGAGAGAAAGAAGTAAAATATGTGCTTCGATTAAAAAATTGTTGTCTAATTCTTGCATATAATCGGTTTGTGTTTTTAGGAGGAGTCAGGTACAACAGATGAGAGTACGCAAGAAAGATTTATAGGCCCTCTTCCAAGAGAATGCTCTGTTGGCTGTACCAATGACTATGTCAGTCAAAGCTACTCTTATTCTTCAGTCCTGAGTAAATCGGAGACAGGTATAGTGTTCTCTGTTGTAAAGGCTGTGCTAATTTGTAATTATTTGAGCATATTTTCAACTTGCAATTTTTTAAAAACTGACACCATTACTATGTTTTCAGTTGTTTTTTAAAATATCCCCATGTCTATGGGAACAGAAGAGCCACATGGCTTCCTTTCCTTTCTTGTGACAGTGCAATTCAAACTCTGTCAAGGGCCTTCCTTTTCATAATGGAGCTGTTGTTTAGGTCGTCAGGATTGTATTACCAAAAGGCACTGGCCTCAAGCTGTGTGTTTACTCACAGGGTAATGAGTACTGGATACACTGTTGCAGTGGGGCTGTTCCCAAATCTCTGCACTCCAGGCCTTAATTAAAGGTTTCCTCTTGCAGCCCCCTGCTGCAGTTTCTCTCCCCAGGTGGTTCATCCCCCACTACCTGGCTCCCCACCAGCAGAGACTCCCTCTGGAAGGGAATCTCAGCTCTGCCTCACAGAGCAATGCCAGAGCAGATCCCAGGAGGCTGGGTCAGCGCTTTGCGGCACAGGGAAACAGGAGATGGGGAGTTATAGTTCAGTAATGGGACAGATTCCTGATAGTACAATAAACTGGTTGAGCAGGCACAAAGAGGACGCTCATACTAGACCAGTTCATGCATATTCAAGGTTTTTTTGAGAGATACTGTTTATCTGCTAGACAACATTTTTCATTTAATGTAACTGTGAAAATGTGATCTTTATAGAGTAGAGTAATAGAAATACACATGCTCTAACTCAGTCTGGTCACAGAAAATGCCTGTTTGGCATGGAGGAGCTGCATTTTTATATATATGTGTGTGTGTGTATATATAATTATATATTACTGGTATGGAATTGAGATTTGGTTGGTTGTTTTTTTTATATAATAGTAAGCTTCAGAGTACAAGTAGGTGTATGTAATGTGTCTGTTACACTGTGCTTCAGTGTGTGCTGCCTACTTATCAACTGTTAAATACTGTATATTCTGGAGACAATCTTAAAATGACAGATGAATATCAGTAAAAAATTGCGTTTTCAGCTAATAAACATGACACTGATCGTTAGTACCCCTTTATATGGGAAAAGGTTTTAGAAGATAAATGTGCATAAGCACTTCAGGGTTCTTTTTTTGTAGTTCTGAGATGATAGTATGAACTAATGCAGATAGAAATTACATTTACATTATAAGTAGGATATTTTTAACTGACATCAGGCAATAAGTAAGCTACAACACAGTTGTTTCTTAACAAATTCTAGATTCTTCCATAAAATATTTACATTCACCATTAAAATGTTTATGGTTACCTACGTAGCCATTGGTCCAGTATTCAACATTAAGATTTGGTTATTATTGTGAAACATAATTTATGATTGCTGAAATAGCTTCCTGTCATTCAGGGAAATTCTTTGTGTAAACTATTACTCTATATCGCTCTCAGAATTGAACAATTGTAATATTCTGCCTTTTAATAGTATAAATGACAACAGATGGATGCAGTTGTTAAATAAACCTTACCACAAACTTATTTTCTTAATTGTTTTAGCTCATAAAGTTATTTCCCATATTTGTGTTATTTCTGTGTAATTTTTCTTGTATTTTTAGGTTACGTGGGGCTAGTAAATCAAGCCATGACTTGCTACTTGAACAGCCTTCTGCAAACACTTTTCATGACTCCTGAATTTAGAAATGCTTTATATAAGTAAGTATATATAATGAAAACCTGTTCTTAAATTTGTCCTAGTATATACTGGTAGGATACCCTTTTTGATTTCTTCCTGTCATAGTTTCCTTGTTTGAATGCTGAAAGGCATACTTGAAGTCAAGCTGGATAGACTTATAAATTGTCTGCTTAAAAGCTTTACATGTTTAGTTAAATTTTGAGTTTGCTACTAAGGGCAGTTCATGCCTATATTTGTGCAGTGAAAGGCTTCAAAATTATTTTATTCCTTTGTGTTAGATTCATGCATTTAAAGAATTGACTGCAGAAATTAAAAACAATTTTGTTTTACTTTTCCTACGAAACAGCTTCAGTTAACCTCTGTAATTTGGCAGAGCTTTTGAAATGTAATAAATGCTGATTTAAATGCTGCTTTGAGTAATGTTTTCAAAGCCTTTTTAATTGTCCTATGTCTCGTGTGGTGAATAGATGGGAATTTGAAGAATCTGAGGAGGATCCTGTGACGAGTATCCCCTACCAGCTTCAAAGACTGTTTGTTTTACTGCAGACCAGCAAAAAAAGAGCAATTGAAACAACAGATGTTACACGGAGTTTTGGATGGGATAGCAGTGAGGGTAAATTTGTGTGACTTGCTTTAGTAGCTGCCTGTTAGGGACCTACTCTGCTGTTAATAAGGGTAGAATACTGGAATAATTGAAAACCATCAAAGCCATTTTGTTTCAATGGAAACAAAATAGCCTAAATAGACACTTCATTGAAGTATGTGTTTGATTTTTAAAGAAATTGTGAGTTTGGGGCTGTTAAAGCAAAAATAGTTACATTTTTGTAACACAGCTATGCTTACAGTTGTTAATAGTTTCTAAGGAAGTGTCTGTTTATGGTGAATGTATCTGTTTTGAATTAAAAATGTCAAATGTTTATATTCAGCTTAAGTAGAAGATGATATGGATAATTTCCTAAAAATCAAACAATGTATTTGTCTTGTATTGCACTTGTATAGTGTAATTTGCCCTGTCATCTGCTAATTTTTCCATAGAGTAATTAGATGATAAGGAATTGGATTTTACTGTTCATACACTTAAAAGGAAAAAAAAATACAGTTTTGGAGAATAAGCACAAAGTGGGAAATGAGTCAGAACCAGTTTATTTTATAGCAGTGCATATTAGCATTTCTGGTTTTGTTACATATTCTTACAGTATGTATGCAATTCTTTTTTATGTATAAATATTGTGAGCAAGCTGGTTTGCTTAGTTTTCTAACTTGACTTGAGAGGCAGCTGCTTGTGGATTCAAATACTGGCCCGAAAATGAATAATGTAGTAAATAAAAGGTGCAGATTTAAACAATTTGATTAACTCTTCAGAGTGTATTCTCTGGCTGCAATTAGTATTTGGGCTAGTGTAATCTCTTGTTTTAGTTAAGATTAATTTCTGTTTCTAACAGCGTGGCAGCAACATGATGTACAGGAGCTTTGTAGAGTCATGTTTGATGCTTTGGAGCAGAAATGGAAGCAAACAGAACAGGTAATGGTATAAAAACTTTCTTCCATTCATTGAGACATGTGGTATCCTTGTGGGGCTTTGTTTTTTTAAGGATGATTGTGAGACACATTAAATTTTAAATACAAGGGTATTGAAAACCTGTTGTAGTTGCCAATTTGTTTTATTAATTGAATACTTATACTACATTGAAGAGTGGGTATGGCTCTCAAGAGTGGGTAGCTTATATTTTCCTCCTCCAGTTAAAGGTGGAATAGTCTAAGCTCTGGATACTTAATCTTTTTCTGAAGCACAGAACTTAAGCTATCACAAGAGTTATAAAATTCCTGGCTTTCAGTATTTATTAGGCTACCTTGGGCTCTTGCCACTCAAGCCTGCTCCTCCAGTGTAGGAGAGACTTAGTAATGTATTTATAACAATACTACATTCTAATAAGGGGCTAGTTTGTTGTGGGCCAGTTTACAGGTTTGTGAATTGGCAAATGATTCCTTTGTGTTTCTGCACCTCCCTCTGGAGAGACAGGGAAGGACTGCAGTATCAGTCTCTTCATGATTTCTGCAAAATCAGGCTTACTTTTAAAGCATGAACTTCAGTTTTGGTAGTTTTGTAGTTGGTATTAAGATATGACTGTAAGATATTCTGTAAAGCTAATGCAGTGTGATTCATTAAGCACATTTGAGAAGTGTTGTGTGCAGTGGTGGGGCAAGGGAAAGCAAAAAATCAGAAGGTAGATGCCCTGCTTGGGGAATGGTACTTGGAATATGTGGCTATGCCAGACTTCATTAAAAAAGATGTTTTCTTGTAAAACTGATAAAAGGAAATCTGTTGTATTTAATTTTTTTAAAACTCTGTTGAATATCTGTTTGTTTCAGGCCGATCTTATAAATCAGCTGTATCAAGGCAAACTGAAGGACTATGTAAGATGTCTAGAATGTGGCTATGAAGGCTGGAGAATTGACACTTACCTGGATATTCCTTTGGTCATCCGTCCGTATGGCTCCAACCAGGCGTTTGCTAGCGTGGTGTGTACTATTATGCTGACTAATAGTGCATCCATACACACATAGAATACATAATGCGACAGTGGTATAATTTGTTACATGGTAAGTATCATCCTAGATACTCCATCTTGGGGTGTTCGTCTTTGTGCAGTGAACCAGCTAGCAAGTTCTAGAAGATTTTTCTTTTTTTTTGCCTTTTGGTTGATTTTTTTTTTGGTTTTTTTGTTTGGTTTTTTTTTCTTTTACCCTTCAATGAGTCCTACTGGTGCATGTTTAAGGGGAGGGGAAATGCAACTTTATTGCCTTAAGGCTGCAGTAATCAATTATTTTATTCCTGATAAAATCTTCAGCATTTACTCAAGATATTCTTATGAGATCACTAAGTTTTATTTGGGTTGTTCTCTTTATTGGCACATCTGCTAAATTTTCTTAGCATTGTTGAAAATCTTAGTGAAAAAACAGAACGTTGACTTACAATTTCTGGTTTAATTGCCATGTTGTTACTGTGCTTTTTGAAGTTCACTTCTTAAATACCATAGGCTTTTAACAAGCAATTCAATGACAGTAAAAATTCTCTTGTACCTCAGTGTTCTTGGTCACTTTTGCTCCAGCATTACTGATGTTGGCAAGCATATATATGGCGTAGTAAATCTGTGAAGATGTTTTTGTTTTATTTTTTCCACCCGTCTGAAAAGACACAATTATGAACTGTGAAATGCCAACGTTGTGGCTTAAAACACACCTGTACTGTGGATGAAGCTGTGAGAAGGAAACAGACCTTTCCCTAAAGGTGGTTTTAAAAAACATTTGTTGTATAATTGGCTTCCCAGGGTTATTTATCATATATGAAGTATTTTTCCATTTGTGTTTAGTATGCTGGCAATATTTTTTAAGCACTAATAGTCCTTAATTCTTAACAGTAATTCTGTTAAGAAAAGTGTTAGAATTAGGTTAAATTGCAGCATAGGTTCAAAGGGCTTCATAATTTAAACCTTTAAATGCCAGTCTTGATGTTCTGAAGATGAGGGACATGGCTCTCACAAAAGGATTAAAGTTAGTTAAGTCCTTTGATTCTTTTTAAGATCTCATTAAAATCTTTTGAGCTATCCAGCTAATTGGCAGCTCAAAATACAGCTTCATTCTTTTGATACAGATTGGTACTTTATGTAGATGGCTTCCCTTCTCATCTTTTAAAGATCACTTGTAGAAATATTCCCTGAAACAATTTTTTGTTGTAGTTTTTATTCAATAATGAGATATTTTTTTCTGATCTGTTAAAGCAATGAAAACTATTCGGTTTGTGTAGTTATATTCTGCATTTAACAATGCACTGTAGTTGTGTCTCAAATTGGATTTTTTTTTTCTTCAATAAAGAAGTCCTTAGTGGAATGCCAAAAAAAAGTGTATATTTGTAAAAAGACAGAAATACACAAAGCCTGAACAGTTCATAACTTAAACATCAGATTCTTTTAGTATTATTCGATCTTTCTTCTGTAAATCAGCATTTACTGGGTTTACTACCTTGAGGAAAATTCATTACATGGTTACAATCTGTGCTGATGCTTCACTTTGAGCTATTAAAATTTGTATTCTGACTATATTCAGTTAATTCTCCTCCCTCCATTTGTATTATCAATAGCAGATTTAATTTTTAGTTTTATAGTCTTCAGCAGTGGGGAGATATGGAGGATACTTGCTTTTGGAGAAAGGAAAAATCGCCTGTTTCTAAATGGAATTCTCTGAAGGTAGTATCCTCCATTGATCCATATATGACGGTGATTTAACAGGTGTAGGTAAAAGGGTATGAGTGAGTGATCAAAAACTTCACACATGCGCTAATAGGGCTTATAGAAGGGAATGTAAAACTTTTTAGACCTTGCTAGTCAGCTCCTGAGGGAACTTGCAGCAGGCGATACAACCCAAGATAGGGGATCTAAGGAGGATACTACCTTCAAAGAACTCTAGTTAGAGGTAAGTGATTTTCCATTACTTTCTAATCAGAGAGAATGGATGTATGAGCTTTAATAAGATTAATCTGCGGAATGCTACATAAAGTATATTATCCCACTGTTCGACATTGTGTACTACCAAAAATAGATAAGTGAAATGTTGCATTTATCTGTAAATATGTATGTATTACTTCTTAAATGCATGTGAACGTTGACAAACTGACTGGGAAGTGTAATGTTATGCTTTCTTTATTTCCTAATCAGAATTACTTCGGAAATTCTTCAATATGTGTTTAAGGCTTGTGTTTTGGAATGGTTTTTTTTTGATTGCCCACCCTCCTCTCCCAAATTCATGTAGTAAGGCTACGTAGCTACAAACTCTTTAGGCCACTGAGATCTTGTTAGTGTATGTGTTTATATATGTGTCTGTGTGAATATTTTTATATGTGTATATATATAAAGATGGTTTTGGAAAAATGCACTGTCTGCGTTGTTCAAAGGCACGGTTTAAAAAAATCTGAATCAGTGGTGTTTTTGAAGCAAGTAGAAATATAGGCATAAAAATGTAGTTTAGTTCAGGGATGTAACAGGAGCAGAAACTCACATACTCTAGGTAGTAGTGCCTTTTGTATAGGTGCCTGAATGTAACCTTATGCATTGGGCATAAGATAAAAGATTAGTTTGACTGCAAAATTAGATATTTTGCAGGAGGAAAAACAGCTGAGGGAAGGGTGGCGACAATGGAGAGCTAGGTGGCATGCTGAAATTACTAGATAATGATAGAAACTGCTTTGTAATACCAGAAGTCGAGTAATAATACAAGTGTTCCGGTGATGTAGCTATTACAGTTCTGTTTGGTTAAGCAGTGTTAGTATATACCATCTTTTGTATGTTAGCTTTTCTTGAGCATGTAAGTGTGCATATAAATAGGCCTTTTTGGGGAAGAAATAAATTGGACTTCTATGTGAACTTACTTTGTGATGTCATTTCAAACTAGAAGTGTTGAAGGTAGCTAGGATGTGGATGAAGTGATATTTACATTTTTTTTTTTTTAAGCTAGATTGATAACAGTAAGGTCTTCTATTTTTAGTTAGCCTGTTCTTTGGACATAGGAAAACCAAAGGAGCTCTGAAAATCTGAGCTTTTTTGTTTGTTTCCCCCCTGAATGGTTTTCCCTAATTGTCTTGATTTACAGTGTAACTTTTCATAAAGGTGCAACTGTTCCTGTTTGCAAGTTTTACAGAAGTGTTTGCAGTAAGATCTGTCAAACTACTGACTATATCATAAAGCATCTTTGTGGAGAAAAGTGTGTCCTGAGTCCTTAGCTTTAGTGACATGATAATTAGTTCAGACTGTTTGTTACAGCATTCAATATACCAAGTATTATAGATCTCATAATTGGAATATTATAAGCTGAATATGCTCAGCCCTTGTCAAGGCCTGGACAGGACCCTTAATAACGTGCTTTATGTTGGACCTGCTTTGAGCAGGGAGTTGGGGTCATATTATCTCCAGAAGTCTCAGCCTGGGTTAGTCTCTTGATACTGTGAACTGTAAAATGTTTAAATTAGTCTATTGCTTAATCTTTTATGGTATATTTTGAAGTATATGTGTGGTGGAAATGGCTAGTAGCTCTAAGTCTGTGTAATAGTTACCTCGTCAAAGGAAACCTTAACTCTAAAAGTAGAGTTGCACAAACTGGGGATGTCATGTGATAGGTTGCACAGTGTAGAAGGTGACTTTACTGAGAAAACTGACAAAGCAGGAAACAGGGAGCCCTATTAGAATAGGAATTACATTAAGAAACACCCTAATCAGCAGAACTGTCCTTGGTGTAAAGAATTATGCAGGAGAAAGCTGGAGGAGACATAAGTGAGTAAACCTGAGCAACAGTAGTGTTCCTTGTAAAAGGATTGAAAAATACATGGCTCAAAAATAATGGAGTTCTTAGTGATTTTTTAGTTAGGTTTTTCAAAGCACTATTTGATATGGGTGGTAAGCAGTGAAACCACAAAAGTTAATGTAAAACTATTTCATTCTGGTGTTGGGGATACGAAGGATCATTGCTTTATTCCATATGTAAAAATCTGTACTATTTTTTCCTTGTTATTTGCACATAAACATTACATAATGATTTTTGTCTCATTATTTGTATGTTCTCGTTCATTCATATTGATGCAGAAATTGCAGTTTTTGTCTTGCACTCAAAATATATTTTTATTATCTTAACTGACATTTAATTCATAAGAAAGAATTCTGTGGTCATTGTGTGGTCTTCTGCATTTCATGTTTTCTGTGTTGATTATTAACTTTTTAACTTTCATTTAAATAGTTCTGAATATTAATTCTTTAATTACTGAATAGTCAAAACACCCTAATCTTTCTTCCTTTTTCTTTTTAGGCAGTTACAACTTGCTCAGCATTCTGTTCTGTTTTGAATATTCTTTGCTGTAGTGGAGAGGCAAAGTAAAATCATTGGAACTCCTGGATTTAAGGATTAGTTATCAGTCAATTGTTTACTAAGTTGTATTCTGGAAAGCTAGTTCTGCCTTTATTGCCATATCAGATTCTCACTGCTTTGGGAGTGGAGCTCAAATACTCTCCCTCCCTCTTCTCCTACCTTTCACTTGAAAGTAGTAATATCTCCAAATCTCGTTTCCGAAGTCTCTCTGTAGAATGGGACTGAGGTTGTCTTCAGGCAGGGCACTGGGGAGCTGAATAATGTTTTTTCCTACCACTTTCACCCACCCCAGTACTTTTTGGGTGATACCTGTGGGGAACCATCCTTCTTGAAATACAGAACCACCACCTCAAAATTCTGGAAGGACAAGGCCAAAGCAGAGTTAAAAAAAACCCCCAATTTTCACAACAGTTGATTGAACAGACATGACTAAATGTGATGTGCAAGATAACGGGAGTAAAAGTAATTTTATATTGTATACTTATTAAAAAAGGACAATTTAGGTTCATCAGATACTGAATGAAATATAGTTAGTAATAATTTGTGGTTTGACTGTTTAATTTTGGGCTGAGTAGAAAGGTTGATTTCTTTTAATATTTTCTTGACTCTGTCAGTATCAGAGTTTGTAAATCAAGTTGTAGTTGTAGATTTAATTGAAGTAATTCATATATACTTGCAATTTCAATGTAAATCTGTTGTGATTTGTATCTACATAATAAACATTTTTTAAAAATCAGGTAACATCTTTTTATTAACAGGAAGAAGCACTGCATGCTTTCATTCAGCCTGAGATTCTTGATGGCCCCAATCAGTATTTTTGTGAACGATGTAAGAAGAAATGTGATGCAAGGAAGGTAAAGACTGTCCAAATCATTTGCAAAAAAGACTTGGTAAATACCAATCCTGACAACGGTAGCATAATCTTTTTCTTTGCTTCATTTAGGGTCTGCGGTTCTTGCATTTTCCGTATCTGCTGACGTTACAGCTGAAGAGATTTGACTTTGATTATACCACTATGCACAGAATTAAACTCAATGATCGTATGACTTTTCCTGAAGAGTTGGACATGAGTGTCTTCATTGATGTTGAAGATGAGGTATTTAGTTTCAGGAAAAAGTCTTTACCTTTCGTGAAGTTGTGCATTAAGAAAATTAAAATATCTAATAAACCCATTTTAATAATGTCTACATAAAATTTTCTTTAGCCATGTCAATGTTTCAATTTGAAGTTTTTATAAGTGTGTGGGGTTTGTTACGTTGAAAAGGAAGTATATTCTGTAATCATTGTAGAGTATCTATGCTTTGATAAGAAGCTGTGTCTGTTTTCTTGTGTCTTCACATTGGTGACTTAAAAGCATAAATCTCAAGGCTTCTGTGTGCTTCTATGTCCTGTTGTGGATTTATTTACTAACATCAAATGCCTTCAAGCCAATCTTTCTTGCTGTATGTTTTGCAGCCTACTGTAGTAGATAAGTGACAGATGTGGGGATGAACACCCTGCAGGTGTTCAAGGCCAGGCTGATTTGGGCCTTGGGCAGCCTGATCTAGTGGGGTATGTCACTGCCTATGGCAGGGGAGTTGGAACTAGATGATCTTTTAAGGTCCCTTCCAACTCAAACTACTGTATGATTGTATGCACTGCAAATCCAGGATCAAACATATTTCTTAAAGTTGTGTCTAAATCTGTTTTGATGACAAGAGGTATTGTAAAGTTTCGAAACTCTGTATGCTGAAGTTAGTCGCCAGAACATTCACCAAAAAGTATTCATTGTGCCTTCTATGTTAAAGGCTAAATTTATTCTGCTAATTCCATTCCTGAAAGCATTGTCAGTTTGCTAGCTTGTAGTGATATAAGAGAAATACCACGTAAATATGTGTATGGAAAGTTCTTTCACGCTCCATACAAACGCTTTGTTTATCAAGTATGCCAGTTTGATACCTCTTGAAGTGTTACTGGGTAGGGTAAATGAGAATTAAGATTGATCTGGGAGAATAGAATTTGAGACAAAACTAACGACTGTCAGAAAAATCAAAAGAATTATCCAAAGGAAAGAAGTTGAGATGGATATACAGACTTATAATAAATGAACTGTGTTCACAGCGTTGTTCACATTCTACTTTGAAGTTGATAGAACAGTGATCAGTTTTACTGTAATGCCTTGACTCTGCTTAGTGAAAAATCTTTAACTGTGAATGAGAATATTTCCAGTCAAAACAGTTCTGATTAACAGGGCCGCATTATAGTAGAATTCCTTATCTGATATTAGACTTCCAGATATTTAACTGAGTTAACTAATAAATGGAGCAGGCTAGTAACAGGTTCAATCTTGTCAAGTATGAAACCAGCTAATTACCTTTCAGTTACACACAAAATGTAAAAATATTGATCTAACATGGACTGAAGACAGTTACTAACAGAAACAAATCAGTTCGAAGTGCTGAATTTCAAGGGTCTCTAGGTTTTTGAAGACTTGCATTGTTTTGTAGATTGGATGTTTTTTGTTTCATGAATGTATTGTTTTTCTTTTTCTGTGTAACTTTAAATGTTGTATAATATGAGTATGTATGTCTTTCTTTTAAGAAGTCTCCTCAGACCGAGAGTTGTACTGATAGTGGAGCTGAAAATGAAGGCAGTTGTCACAGTGATCAGATGAGCAATGATTTTTCTAATGATGACGGAGTTGATGAAGGAATTTGCCTCGAAAGCAGTAGTGCAGCAGAAAGAATTTCTAAAGCTGGCGGTGAAAAGGTATCTTAAAATATTGTACTGGGTCTGTGGTTCCATGTCATATTCCCTGTTTCATGTCATGCTCAGCAGTAAAAACTGGGGGCTTTCCAAAGTTGCTCAGAGACTGGCTGAGTATTGATCTGCTAGTGGGGGGGTGGTGAATAATTGCCTCTGCATCATCACATCTTCCCCCCCCCCACTTTCTTCGTCCTGTCTTTCCTTCACTTATGAAACTGTTGCTATCTCCAGCCACAAACTTCCTCACTCTTGCTTTTTGATTCTCTCTACCATCCTCTTCTGGGGGAAGTGTGACTGGCTGGCTGGGTGCTTAGTTGCTGGCCAAGGTCAAGACAACATCAAATGTAAATGATGATAATACAGACAATTCTGATATTGGGGTGGGTGGAGTGAACACGTTTTTATTCAAATTCCAAAAATTGACACTACAGCAAAGGAATGCATGCAGCCAGTCTGGAGATCATCTGAGCATAAAGGTCTTCCCGGCTTCTCAGGCTGAGAATTCCCAGGTAACTTGTTTTGGCAGCAAACCCTCAAATTGAAGACTGTTTTGTCTTGGGACCAATGTTATTTCTTTGAAAACAATTGTCAAAGGCTTACCAACTTTGAGTGCGTAAGTGCCTTGCAGTTTAGTAGGAGAAAGTTGGAAGGTTTTGATCAGTCTCTGCGGTCATTTTCTTGTCCCTATAAAACCAGTCATATAGGTGATGCCATGGGTCTAAATGTTAAATGTTCATTTATTCATCTGAAGTTATGGTGAAGGAATTGAGCAACAAGTCAGCATAGGATAGCAGTAATCTTTCTGTGGGTCAGGAAGATTAGCAGAGTTCTTCGAGAAACCCGATTGAGTTTTCTTAACAGTAAAATGTCGTGAAAAATCTTGAGATTATGGTGGTATGTACAATGTATACTCAGTGTAGTTAGTGAACTGATCTGAAATTTGACCAGTAACTTTTATTCAGACTTGTTAGGAAGCTGTTTGACTCGGTTTTTTTCATAAAAACAAAAGGCTGACTTGTATTTGGATCTGCACGTGTCTCTGTTTACGTTTATCTTAAACCATTTTAGAGGATTTATTGATAAAAGTTATGAGTGCTGTCGGTCTACTCTGGATGAAAAGGGAATTAATAGACAGTCACTTGACTGGAACAGGAACAGTATTGTAACTTGTCTGTAATGTAAATGTCAGCCTTAGGATTGATGGTAGCTCTGGCCACTTAATTCGTATTATTTGTTCTCTTTGTGAACTAGCTCTCAAGCCACATGTTAGCTTTTTCGTTTGGGTATCTTAATAGTGGATGCAGTATATGCTAAGAATTTACAGAGCATTTCTTGTATATGATATCAAAGTATTTAATTCTAATACTTGTGTGAGTCAGTATTGTTTGGTTTTGGTTTTGCTGTATATACAACACTGAAGTTACGTCCCTTTTTTCCCTTTTATTATACCCTTTTATCATTTTATCTATGAAAAGGAAGGTTTATAATGGCAAGCTTAGAGAAATATGAGAGAAGTTAATGCAGTTGGCTGATAAGCATTGCATGGTGTGTTCCTGGGTTGCAATATACATTAAGGGGCAAAAAGTAATCTTCAAGAAGGTAGAGGAGGACGATTGCAGTTAAGGGTAAAGTTTGTAGCTACAGGCAAGTTGACCATTACTTTGTTTGTTGGGCAGAAATATAGGAGTACCTATTTAGCTTAAGAATTCATGAATTCAGAGGTTATGTAGAAAAAAAAGTAACACTAATGCATTAAGCCACTTCAAAAATGTTTCCACTGTTTTTAAATTTTTTTTTTATTCCTTAAGTTGTTTGGCCATTTTTTTCTCCCTTCCCACCAGTGAAAAGGGAAAGTTCCTCTTTACTTCCATTATTAGTCTTGTATTGGTGTTTAGTATACCTGAGGTCTGATTTTGTCAGTGTCTATTGCAGTAATGCATTTCTTTTATACTGATCTCTTCTGTAGCATACAACTATTTATACATTTGAGTTTGTGTAATACTTGTAAAACACTTAATGATCATTTGGTTTCTTTTTCTTTAGTTAATATATATCACACCTTCTTCTTCTCTCTCCAGAGTTCTTTGCTGTATGAGCTCTTTTCTGTTATGGTTCATTCTGGAAGTGCTGCTGGTGGCCATTATTATGCCTGTATAAAATCTTTCAGTGATGACCAGTGGTACAGCTTTAATGATCAGCATGTTAGCAAGGTAAAAATAGTGTATGCCTGTAGGTAAGCTTCTGGTTTGCATGTGAGTTTTTTCACTTAAATGTACTGAAACTGATATTATGTGCAGGTATTTCAAGCATTTTACTTTTTTTCATCTTCTCATCTTAATGTCCTGCCCCATACCTATGTTTCGCTCATTAGCTTAACTAATTTCTTGGAGGGCTAAGGGTAGTGGATGATTTACTTATGTATGGGATTGTGTGTTGCAGGCAGGTGGGGTTTGTTCTTGATGGTGAAGGGAGGATGGTTTATGAAGAAAGCTTTGTTCACGTGCAGATGAGGCTGGATTTAGAATTTTGGCATTTTTACATGTGGAGAATACTTCTTGCTTTGAGAGGGTTTTATGTATTGTGTTGTTAAACCTGTCCTGCTGATGCATTTCAGGTGTCACATGTATCCATAAATCTTATTGCAATCAAGAACCTGGGTAATGTTTTTCTAAGAAGTTCCTACTTTAAAAAAAAATATATAGACATTGTAAATGAAGAGGGAGATCACTTCGAAACAGTTTTTTTACTTTCAACAAATATTTAAAAAAATCAGGGTTATTAATAGTATGTGTTAATTATGTTAATGAGAATAAATGTATCTTGATTAGAACATATTTCTCAAATAATCATTAAACTGATTTTCTGTTAGATAACTCAAGAAGATATTAAGAAAACGTATGGTGGGTCTTCCGGAAGCAGAGGCTATTATTCCAGTGCTTTTGCTAGGTTAGTAGTACTCTAACGTTACTTTTCTTCTTTTCTTTCTGCTTTTAGTGTAATCAGATGAATGACCAAAATGCATGTGCCTAATGTGTTAGCTTAAAATTAATGTTAGATGTTTCATATAGTTGTATGAACTATCCTGACTGCTGTTTCAGACAATTAAATTAAAACTCTGTTTATTTTTGAGAATTCCTTTTTCTGTAGTGTATTGCTAAGATACATATGGCATAGCTCCTGGCT
The DNA here is from genome assembly GCA_033558105.1 of Coccyzus lansbergi. Classification (NCBI taxonomy): domain Eukaryota; kingdom Metazoa; phylum Chordata; class Aves; order Cuculiformes; family Coccyzidae; genus Coccyzus; species Coccyzus lansbergi. Next base: position 1,361,103 of record JAUMJK010000097.1, read on the forward strand.
GAAAAAAAAACTGAAACAACTTTGAATTCGGTATTCTCCTCCTACGTGATAAATTGAGATAACTTCTTTTTTCCCCACCAGCTCCACAAATGCGTACATGCTGATATATCGACTGAAGGATCCAATGAGAAATGCAAGTACGTGTGTTCTGAAGTTCTTGACTAGTAACATTTTATTGTAGAATGAAGAGTTAGTTTATACGTGTTAAGTACTACTTTTTTGAGAATGGCCATATTGGTATTTTTAGGGTAAGCTAAAGTAACCTTCATGTAGGAAGCCTTCTTTCACAGCTTTTTTTTTTTTTATAGTAGAACTTTATTGGATCATTGTGAGGTCAACAGAATATAAATTCTGTAATTTTTTAGTATTTTGGATATCGTGAAAATGAAAAACGGATACACTGGGTGGCACTAACTAGACTATAATGAAATGCTATACCAGTGCAGTTATTGATATCAGAATAAAAAATTACTTTCTTAAAAATGAATTTGTAAGATGTTCATAATGACAAAGTTTTACACTTAATAACCAGCCCTTATTGTTTGTGTGTCAGTCAGGAGGTGAGACACTATACCGTAAGTTTTTTTGGATTCAAACCAAGAATGTCTGGTTGGAGGCTTCATTCAAATATTGGCTAATTTCAGTGGGTCTTAGACTGTATTACTAAACTGGATTACTAAACAGGATTTTTCTTCTAGATTTTTTAATAATACTCTATTTAATTTGCTTGAAAACGGTTTTTCATGTAAAATCTGACCACACCTAAATGATGCTGTAGTAAATGAAAGTTTGGTAGAAAGGAACTTCTTTAATACAAGATTTTTAAGCTAATATCAAGATAGAAAGAAGGACATTAGTGTGCCCTTCTCCCCTTTGTTTTAATTCCATGTTGTAGAAAGGAAACCAGAAAAGCAGTGGCTCTTTTAATTTTCATTAAATGCTCAAAGTGGCTGGCTGTCCCACAGAATAAATTCAGACTCTCAAGAACATTAAAATCGTACTTTGAGGGAAAAATATTTTGATAGCTGGATTTGGTTTATTCTTAATTGGTAAACTGAAATTATGTATTGCTTCATAAGGCAGAATGTCACATCAGCAGCCTTTGGCACCTCACATTGTCTTGCTATTTTTGCGCCAGCCAAATGTAGGGGAAAAACTTGTGTTCTTGAGAGTTTGTAATGCACCATATTGTAATATGTACGATGGAGGAGAGAACAAAAGATGTTTGAAAATAATGTGATGTTTATATTACTCTGCTGCTGTAACTATTTTAGGAGAGAGATGAATAATTGTCTGCTTCCTTTAACTGATTTTGGGGTAAAATTTTGAATTCTACCTGAGGATGAAAATCAGCAAGAAGCCATAAACAAAGCCTGTGGGTCAAGAGCTGTTCTTTGGAAGTGGGTTTTCCTATAAGTGGCAAGATTGTTAATTCCTCAACAAGCAAATAAAGGAACCAGATATGCTATTTGAAAGTTCTTGAATGCACCAAACCCATTTTTAATTCTGTAAAAAATATTTGCCCAGTTACTTTGGATAAGAGTGGCTCCAGGATTGGAAACAACTGTATTGGAAAAAATACAAATGAAGTACACTGATCTGTATTAAGTACAATATTGTTTTATCACTACATAGGTTGTATCTTGTGACTTCAATTACCAGCCAATTCACTTTCTAGAAAAGAATTTACTTTTATTCTAAAACCAGGCACAAGTGTAGTCATCAACCTTAGTGTATTTCTTTACAATAACAAAGCTTCCCTCACTGATAGTGGAATCTGAATGGGACATGGTATAGTGGAAAATTTAGGTAGAGAAGAGAGAGGGAAGAAGGCAAGAAAAATAGCTATTAAATGTACCCGTAATTTCTTAGATGTTGAGTAGCATAGAAAAAAAAATTTTTAGAACTATTGCTTTTTTTTTTTTTTTACTGGCAGAGTTTCTTGAAGCACATGAGTATCCAGAGCATATTAAACAACTGGTACAGAAAGAGAGAGAACTGGAAGAACAAGAAAAGAGACAACGTGAAATTGAGCGCAATACTTGCAAGGTTAGAATTTCTACTGAGTAAAATAATGATTCTTTGCTAGTAAGAAAAGTTTCTACTGAAAACTAGTTTTTTACAACAATACAAGGACTGCTTTTTGTTAAGTGTATTTGTATTAATAACTCTAAAATTAATTCTACACCCATTGGAAGCTTTTACACACTTGGAGACATCTGATAAGTACTCACCAGAGATTTTTATTAAGTTTGTGTCTTCCATGTGAATTTTAATTAGTGTTAAAAGCAAAATTAATTCCAAAGATTACGTAGTGCTGCATCTTAGGTGTTTTCTACTGTTAAATATTTTCATATTGTGAACTTTTGTGAAATGATGTTTCTTGAACTAATATAAAATAATTATTTGGCAGAAGGAGTGGCATCTTTTTGCATCTGTATATTGAATGGTAACAAAATATATCTATGACTTACAAGCATGATGCTCAGCCGACCTACCTATGAATCAAGTGACTATTTTATTAGAAGATTCTCTGTGAAATAAATAACTCTGAAAAAGGAATTTTGCATTAATTGTTCCGATGTGCATTTTGTTTTGGAGGATTTGCATGCTACCTACAGTATAAAGGTGTTCTGTTTATAGATTTTTGTATTCTAGCTTGCGGAAAGGTATAGCTACACATACAAACGCTAGTGCTATCTACTGTGCCTTTGCAGTTTTCTATCTGTAGTTGTGTAAACAACTGAAAGGTTAAGTGTTCTGTCACTGAAGAAGAGCCAGAGACAGAATTGTTTTTGATATTAGATTGTTTGAATATAGAGTTGTCAGTTTAAATGTACTCTGTTATGGGAGACATTTACAGATATCTTCATGATCATTTTTCTTCCTTTTGAATTTATAGATTAAATTGTTCTGCATGCATCCTACAAAACAAATAATGATGGAAAACAAATTGGAGGTTCATAAGGACAGGACACTGAAGGAAGCTGTGGAAATAGCTTACAAGGTATGTTATGCATAACAGAATAGTTTAATGATCAGATGTAACTTTCTGCTGTTGTTTGTCTTCAATTTTTAAATTTCTAATACTGTGGAGGCAGTTGGGGCATTGGCTGTGAGGTTTTTGTTGTGAACTGGATTTTGGGTATTGGATTAGGAATTTTTTTTTGTGGGGTTTTTAAGAGGTATTATTGACTAAGTGTATTGTTAACCATGAGATGATTTCTGACGATTGAGGCAGCCTGTCCTTTTAAAAGGCAGAGAGATTTTTGCATACCCTTATTTTAAAATCAGAAAGTGAGAGCTGCTGAGACTCACCATAGCCTTAGTAAGTTGAAAACATCCCGAAAGCTTGTATTTGTATTGCAGTAGTAATGTTGTACTAGATATATAAGAAGAGAATTCTTTCAAGAGAATTCCTGCATATCTAATACGGTAATATCAGCGGGCACCAAAGTGTCTGTTGATCTTTGCCTTCCACAAGCAGGTAGAGTTGAAGACCTTTATTCTTGCTTACCTGCTTTTACTCCTTGGTTCTTCCCTTATGGCTGGCAGAGTACTGGAAAGACAGATGTTTGGAATATATTAACATCTCCTTGAAATGCACAGAAGACTAGTAGATGTAACTCCCTCAGACCTTTAAGGTGCCATTTGTCATAACTGATATGCAACATATTCCTCTGAATATACTTCTGAGACTGGTCCTCACGTGCTTCTAGTCATACTTTTCAAACTTCCCTCTTCTTTTCATTTTGATACAGGCTTCTGTTTGGATTTTTAAAATCATGTATGTATACATTGAGTGTGTGCATTTGATATATATGATATATGCATATGATTTTTTCTTAAACCAAGTTGATATTTGTGAATTCAAAGGATTCCTGGATGTACACATACTGAAATTTCTGGCATAGAAGGGGAAAACTAAACTCTCAAATGTTTGGGTTTTTTTTTGTTTGTGTGCATGATTTAGCTAATGGATTTAGAAGAGGCTGTTCCTTTGGATTGTTGTCGTCTCGTCAAATACGACGAGTTTCATGATTATTTGGAACGATCTTATGAAGGAGAAGAGGACACACCAATGGGTTTATTGCTTGGAGGTGTCAAATCAACATACATGTTTGACTTGCTGTTGGAAACAAGAAGACCTGACCAAGTGTTCCAGTGCTATAAACCTGGTGGTAAGACGTGTAATTACATGTAGCCAAAAATAGGCTAAAATTGTGTAGTGTGTGATAACATGAAAGTAAAACTTGTAAAATGTAGAACTTGATTGTAATATGTGAAGAAGAAAAACTCATACTGGATTTTAGGAAGTCAATAGTGAGAATTACATGCTGTGCTGTGTTGCCAACTTGTTTCTAATTCAAGCGGTTCTAAGGTATATTAAAATTTGTCAAAATATGTGACACTTGCTTCTGGCATTAAAATTGATTTGAAAATGAAATTCTGAAATTGACCTGCTTTTCAGATTAATTTCTCTTTGTGTGTAATACGACCCCATAATCAGTACGTAAGACAAGTGTGTGGGTGTTTTCTTTGCCTGTTGAGTTCTCTTTCACATAGATGTATGTGATTTCATTTTCTTTTTCCTCTTCCCTACAGAGGTCATGGTAAAGGTTCACGTAGTTGACCTAAAAACTGAATCTGTTGCTCCTCCAATAAGTGTCCGAGCTTACTTGAATCAAACAGTTTCAGAGTTTAAGCAACTGATTTCAAAGGTAATTTACATTCTTAAGTACTTGTATTACAGAGGTTTCATTTGTTCTGACCATGCAAATGTGTCATAATTTAAATATCTAAAATGAGAGCTTGCACCTTTCACAGTTTATACTATGTGTCCTGTCCAGTGGGGTTAATATAGTTGAAAACAGCATCCAATGCTGTTCACCTTCTCCCTACAAAACCTCTTTTTCATCCCAGCAGTCCCTTGTTGTTAAGGTGTGGATTAGTTTTGTATTGCCTTAAACCATGGGACATTACCGCTTCCACTGAATTGGCAGACACATATTTTAGCTGGTCATTTCTTTGTAAAATAGATCAGTAGTTGGTGTAACTTCTTAATATTTTATGAAACTTGATTTCAGTAATTTGGACTTGGTCTAATTAAAAATCAAATGAACAGTGTGCAAAACCCGCTGCTTGTGAATAATTTTATAATTTTCAGTTGGTTCATACCTAAAGAATAAGTCTGATTCCTTATATTATTGGTCATTAACAATTTACCGGTTCTCTGCAAAGACAAGCCATTTTAGTCTACTGAGCTTTTGGAAAAACTTTACATTTGCTACATTTCAAAGAATATGGGAAAGGAGCTTTGACTGAACCAGCTGGGAGATCTTTCCCCGTGTTGTCTTGGCAATTTATAAGTCAATTTAGAAAACCCAGTTTCTTTTCCGATGAATAGCCTTTAAAAAATTTTGAATTTTTCAGTATTTGAAATTATGTATAATGCACATGTTTCCTTATGGTCAATGTCTTATTTTAGGCTACACATCTCCCTGCTGATACTATGCGAGTAGTATTAGAACGTTGCTACAATGACTTGCGTCTTCTGAACGTTTCCAGCAAAACACTGAAAGCTGAGGGCTTTTTTAGAAGCAACAAGGTACGTGCTCTAGTTTTACAGGTGTTAATTTTGTATATTTGTAGGCTTCACTGTTGTGTTGTAAAAGGCATGGCTATCTGTATGGAATTTGTAGTGCATAACGTGTTTATTTCATTGAAATCTTAAGTACTGTGTGTGGGTTTTTTAACTAGCAGATATTGTGGTGCTGATGAATACTATAGGCTATATATGAAACTAGATGTGTATAACAAGGCAGAGCAGATTCAGGATTCAGATACCTGGTTTGTACTCTTAAGCTCAAATGGTGGCGAGGTTAACCTACAATCAAGGTTTTTAAATGTCAACCTTTCTTTAGGGGACAAAGGTTGGTATATTACTGTGAAAACTGCCTAATTTGTTTACTAAATCTTATGAACAGCTGTGCCTACTCTCAGTATTAGAGTTCTTAAGAAACAAGTGTCAAAACTCAGCAAGTTTTTGGTGTGTTTTTTTTTTGTCTTCATATTGTTTTTCCAAAAATAATTCTAGTAAATGTTTCCAGTAATAAGTGGGTAATGCATTCAGAAAAGGTGAGTTTGTGCTTAAATGTATTATTGCCCTTTTATTACAGTAGTAAAGCGTATCTTTTGGCACATTTTGCCCATCCTGTCTCAAATTTAGGCTCAAGAACATACTGTCCCTCCATGAAGAGAGATTAGCTAAGGCTTTGTTGGCTTATAGTTGAGCAAAACAATGGCATTGACTTGTTATGCAGTTACTTCATGCTCTTTCACATGCACATTGTCACAACAACAGAGTGGACTTTGACAAAGAGAAAAGATAAATTTATTCCCTTGTTTTCCGTTGTGCCCTATTGCTTACCCAGGTGTACATTCAAAGATATCATATTTGTGATTCTGTACCAGAAAATAAAGACTGCGGGCTGTAGTTTTGGGGCTAGTGTACAGCTGAAGTGTGCACATGGAAGTGATGAAAATGAGGAAAAGTGAAATCATTATTGAACTGCATGTTTGTTAGTCCAACTCTTCCTAAGCTTTTTAAAAATATATATATAAAAGACGACATTTCTTACCAATGCAGCTTCTGATATTTGCTCACTCCTGTTTCTTTGGTATTGTTGCTTTTACTTTTATTTGTAATAACACTGCATAATGAAACACTTTATGCCTAGGTATTCATTGAAAGCTCAGAGTCTTCAGATTGTCACGTGGCATATACAGATTCTCATTTATGGAGACTTCTGGATCGTCATGCAAACACAATCAGGCTGTATGTTTCATTACCAGAGCAATCACCTGGATCTCAGTTTAGGCGGACAGTTTATCAGAAGCCTAGTGGAGATGCAGGCAACTTGGTTGAAACCTGTGAAAGAGTAAAAGGACCTGTAGGTAATATGAAATCCGTAGAAGCAATTCTGGAAGAAAGTACTGAAAAGCTCAAAAGCTTGTCCCTACAGCAGCAGCAAGAGGGGGATAATGGAGACAGCAGCAAAAGCACAGAAGCCAGTGATTTTGAGAACATTGAATCACCTATAAATGAAATAGACTCTTCAGCATCTGCAGAGAACAGAGAACTTGAAAACCAAATTCAGATTTCTGATCCAGAAAATCTCCAGTCTGAGGAGCGGTCAGATTCAGATGTAAATAATGACAGGAGTACAAGTTCAGTGGACAGTGATATCCTCAGCTCCAGTCATAGCAGTGATACTTTATGCAACGTGGACAATACCCCGCTTCCCTTGGCTAATGGACTTGATTCCCATAGTATCACAAGTAGCAGACGATCAAAAGCAAATCAGGGGAAGAAAGAAACCTGGGACACAGCAGAAGAGGATTCTGGAACAGATAGTGAATACGATGAAAGCAGCAAGAGCAGAGGAGAAGCACAATATATGTACTTTAAATCAGAACCCTATACTGCAGATGAAGATGCAGGAGATGAGCAAAAATGTATGTATTTTTTAAAGTGCCTTGAAATAATCCAGCTTTTATTGCTATTTAACTTGCTGTGTTTAAAACGTCTAGTGACAGCATTGAATTTGACATAAAATCACATTTTTCAAATAATGAAAATGCAAAGATGGGATGTGGTTTCATACTCGGCAAAATCGTAGCCTAATTTTGATTTTGTAATAAGTGATTATATATTTGAACAGTCTTGCATTTTATTTTTAAGGAAATGAAAAGTTACCTCTCTTTGTTTCCTTATATTGCATGTGTTTTCTGGAGAGCAAGCTGAGTTGTCTTCTGGTTCAAGGCATATAGTTGCATCTGCTGGTGGTGATTCATCTGTGGTTATAGAATTCATTTATTTATTGTAGTTCATAAAGTAATAATTCTGCTAACTTTAACAGGCCTGAGAACTCAGTCACTTAACTGTGAAGAATATTCAGACTTGATAATGATCATTTAATTTGCTAGGCTGTTGCTTTTCATTGACTTAAGTACAACAGGTAGACTGAAGTGTATGGCTGATGTGAAAGTGTCCATACAAGGTCAGTGTAAGAGTTGAAGGTTGTATATTAATAGTCATAATGATAAATCATTCTAAAACAGTGGTAGCACTAGTTGGATGCAGGGATTATTTGCTTACAGTAATTTTGATACTTTTATAGTACATTGTATAAATTATTATCCTGAGCAGAAAGCTTAAAATATAATAAAAGAGCATAAAAAATACTTAATGTAATCTTTACTGTGAGAACATGGACATGTTTACAATTCAAGTAATATATTTGTTCAGTTAAATACTCCGAATGGCATTTTTTTATTCTAATGAGTCATTGCATAATATAATCATGCTGTAGTTTGTAATGTAGCCCAAATTTCACATGTTAAGAAACACAGTTTCAGAGATAAACCATGCACTTTACTTTCCAGAATTTAATATTACTACAGTAGCTTTTCCTTAGTTACAATTACAATTTTTTTCCATGGAAAAGTCCTTTAATGTAGGCTTGAACTTGCCTTGTGATGTCCTGTGGCCTTCCAGAACACAGAGTTAACTAATTTTTTTAATCCTGAAGCCAGGAGTTTAAGGGTTTACATAGAGTGTGCTTGACCAGCCCCAAGTCAAAAGCACTGTTGTTTCCCTGGGAGGCAGGGTAAACCTGTAGGGGAATTATCTGCAAATGCACCATCTGATTCTCTATTTGTTCTCTGAGTGGAGAAGATGATTTCACTGATTGCAAAATAAGACAGTGTGGGACTGCTGTGCCTTCCAGGATTATCTGCCCATTAATGCTTAAAATACAGCAAAGCTCTTAAAGGTTGTAGTAACACCCTTGGATAAAATGTAAATGTGACCATTAATTATATTTCTGACTTTCAGTACTGTTCTACTGGAGTGGTAACTGAATATGTGGAAAAAAACCACTGGAGTGCTTTTTTTGGTAGCACAGTTTCATACCATTTTTATTTCTATTTTTGCTTAGGGCTTATGGTGCATGTTGATAAAAGAATTACACTGTCTGCCTTCAAGCAACATTTGGAGCCTTTTGTTGGAGTTCCATCTTCTCACTTCAAAGTCTTCAGAGTCTATGCCAGCAATCAAGAGTTTGAGAGTGTTCGGCTGAATGAGACACTTTCATCATTTTCTGATGACAATAAGGTTATTCAGAAGTTATTTCAAATCACTAAATATTATATTGGCACAGTATAGACAAGCTTAAGGGCATAATTTGCAACTTTCTGTTAACTTGCCAGATGAAATCATTACGTGGGTCTTGGTAGTGTCTATACAGAGTGTAATTTGACTTTTATTCCAGTTCTAACAAATAGTCCTTTTGCCTTCTAGATAACTATTAGACTTGGGAGAGCCCTTAAGAAGGGTGAATACAGAGTCAAAGTCTATCAACTTCTGGTAAATGAGCCAGAGGTAAGGTACTGAATATTTCAAGATTGATTCATGAAAATGTGCAAGATGAGGGATAATGGTTTTAAGATGAAAGAGGGGAGACTTAGATTTGATATTGGGAAGAATGTTTTTCATATGAGTGTGATGAAGCACTGGCACAGGTTGCCTAGAGAAGTCTTGGATACAGCATAAGCATAAGAGATTGAAGCTGACCTCATTGCTCTCTACAACTACCTGAAAGGAGGTTGTGGAGAGGAGGGCGCTGTCCTCTTCTCCCAAGTGACATTCTTATGAAGCAAGGAATAAGATAAATTTAAAACTTCCAGTCATTGAGTTCTGGTCAGTTTGCCCACTGAAAGATAGCAACATGGCTTTATTATTATCATTTGGCATATTTAATTTAAAAGCCTCTTTTAGGTTGTTCAGAAGTAGTATAATGGTAGCAATTAGGAATACTGACACAAGACCCTAGTTCTGCAGTGGCATACATTCAGAGTGTTTGAATAACTTGTCAAAGGGCTGCTGTTAAACAAATTAGTTAAACCTGATTTTAATCAATTCATTGCCTGCCTTGTTTGTGTTCTAATGGCTGTTTTGCTAGGTGGGTAGGACTGGTCAGAAAACATGAACAGAAGGCAAATTACTTTTTTTTTTGTTCAAAAAATTTGTCTTTAATCACTGTATATTTATGTTCCTAGCCATGCAAGTTTCTTCTAGATGCGGTTTTTGCTAAAGGAATGACTGTTCGGCAGTCAAAAGAGGAGCTGCTTCCTCAGCTTAGAGAACAGTGTGGCCTAGACTTGACAATTGACAGGTAAAGACACTGCAATGTGCTGAAATGATGTGATTAGATATTATGTAAAAAATGTGTTGTTTTTCTCTTGTGGAGAAAGGAAGTTATGAAATGAGCTGAAATAAGTTACTGTGATTTTTAAATCATATTGTAGATATAAACATTTATTTAGCAGTTCTGGGTTTTCATCTCATATTGAATGATAGAGAGAATAATGTTTACGTAGAATTGCCTGCGTGCAACATGTCTGTAGTTTTAGCTCTGAGACATTTTTTTCTCATCAAGGGTGATTCTCTTTAGAATGGAGAGCACCAAGTATATCAGTTCACAGAAAAGCCACATTCTCTCTAGATGCAGGTCAAGCTAGATCACTGCAGCAAACTACCTCGTACATCATCACAGTGTGTGTGTACACTGTCCAGTACCGTTTTCCCTTTACACATAATCAGTTATCTTGTTGAGGCTTAACTCCCTTTGAAGCCTTGATTTCACATGCTCTCTAGTGTCAGCAATAAGTATTGGCTCTTTCCTGTTGACAAAAGGGGAGTAGAAACCTTGATCTGACCCAATTTTTTCTTTTCACCACCACAACTTGGGTGAAGGATTTTGCACTGGGTTGTGTTATCTAGTGCCCTGTAATTGTGGGGGACATCATGAAATTTATGTCTGCATCTGTGCGTGGAGAAACCATTACAACTAAAGTTTTGTATTTGTGCTCCATCTGATTTTAGTTGTTTATGCCTTTATTTACCTCTGTGTGTAATTCAAAGCTCGTTTTTTTTTTATATTGTGGCTGGATTGATACAGTGGAACTAAGTACATAAATCTGATACCAATTCTCTTTCCTTTTTCGCTACTTCCCACATCCAAAAAGGAGAGGAAAGCAAAGAAGGTAGAGGAAGAGCAGCAAAGTTGTCGGAATTGCTTGGGAATATTCTGTTTTGTTAACCTAAGTAGGAAGCAGTTTCCTTCCTGCGCATGTAAATCTCTACACATTTCTTGCACTGAGCAAGCACAACACAGGCTTGTTTTCCTCATGTTTATGAATGATATAGCAGTAAGAGCCAGTAGTGATAACTTGCTGTCAGGACTGTTCCAGAATGTTAAACCCGTTTGTGATAAATCCAGTTAAACCTGACATAAATGAGTTGTATTTCAGTTTTGTCCAAAATCAGTTTTCATCTCTGTCCATGGAACATGTTTGTGAGCAAATGAAAACTCGGTGTTTTCTGTGATGCATTTATAGGTTTCGCCTCCGAAAGAAAACCTGGAAGAACCCAGGCACTGTGTTTTTGGATTATCATATCTATGAAGAAGATATTAATATTTCAAGCAATTGGGAGGTCTTCTTGGAAATACTTGATGGTAATAATGATATAGTGTCAAGAGAAAGTAAAAGATAATGGTAGGGTTTTTTTCTTTAGAGAACATTAGAAAATATACCTCCCCTTTTTTCCTTTTTTAAAGATTCTTACCAATGATTTAATAGCATGTTATTGGGGAGGAAAAAATAGAAGCAAAAATAATTAAAAGCTTTGCATGAACCTGGGAGCAGGAGGGATTGTACAAATGCAGATTTCTGGTGGCTGTGCTGAAGCTTTAATAGAACTACAGTTTTATAGGTTTATTGAAAACCTGGGAGTGCTGTAGGCAGTTGTTTGCATGTGTATGTTTTCATTGTATATAAAAACAGTAGGAATGTGTCTGTTGCACTTATTTCATTTTTGGACTAGGATTGGTGAAGTTTGTAGTTAGCTGAAGTAGGTGTGTATAGGCATAAACATAACACATACATAATTTGTTTTAAAAGTCAGCACAGCTGTTCAGTCATTTAGTGGTTTTCAGACAGGAGTGAAAAAACACTAAGCTTTTGTCATGGAGTGCTGTATTTTTGAACAGACCTTGTTTATCAAACATCTTTGGTATCAAATTCTAGAGAGCAGATTGTTTCTTAAATTCTGCTTAAATGTCATTAAAGATATGGCATTTCCTGAGCTGTCCTTTTGAGTATATGCTTCAAATTTTGATTCTGAGTGCCAAAGCATAATTATAAGAGGAAGAAAGTTGACCATGCTGGTTTTCCTGTAGATGAACAGATGCTACTGTTAATGGGGAGATGAAGAATGAGAATTCCTTTTACTCTGGAACTTTCTTCCCTAGGATACCTTAAGGTTTAAGAAGTCTTATTTAGTTGTGATTTGGCAGCTGTGTTCAGTCCTGGTGTTCTTAATTTTTAACAAAATTGTGCCAGTGTGAGACCAAAGTTTGAAATGCTCATGGGAGGTTCAGGGGCCCTGCAGAGCCCTGTGGATGTATGTATCGGCTTGCATGTCACTTAAAACTTTATGATTCTAAATAACTTTGAATTAGCTTAGGTCAATTGCTGTACTGTTTCTGTAGTGAATAGATTTTGAAGTTACTATGTTTTAGGATGCTGTAGCCCACCTAGTTCATGGTCATGCTATGTTATAGGCTACAGGGCTTGCAAGTATGCTGTAGTACTTTTTGTAATTGTCTAGCTCTACCCAAAAGGTACTGCTTTAATCCAGTAGTAGAAAAGGCAGCTAGATCCCATTATATTCCATGAAAATTAAGTTGTATGTACCTACTGTTAGCACAGAAGTTGGGAGAGGCTGAAGGCAGCCTTTTTAAGATAGAATTTGTAAGGCCTTCCACCATCACCATTGCTTTCATCTTGTTCTTCATATAAATTCTGAAGACATTAGGCAGGTAAATAATGGAACTTAGAATAATTTACAATTAAGTTTCTTAGCATTGCAGCTTCAAATTACACTTCTGCAGACATTTAAACTAGTTATTCTTTGGCTTTGAAGAAAGCTTATGCAATTGCTTCAGAAATGTAGTAAGAGGCAAGATCATAGAAGGTACAGGGGAAGCAGCTTGGACAGTGGTGGTGATTTCATGCAAAATAGGCATGTAATGATAGACATAAATGCTTAAGCCACAAGTTCTATATGCTACATTGCAAAATTATAGACTGAATTAAAGTGAAAATAAGGTTGCAGTCAGATTGATTTTAATAGTATTACCCTGTCAGCCAGAGAAAACTGTTACCTGAAATTGATATTAAAAGGCTGAGGCAGTACATATTCAAACTCTTCAGGGTGGTAGGAGGAAAGCAGGTTTTAATAGCAAGTGTGTGTTTAATGTGTGTGAAATTTAGAAGTCAAACATGGAAAGCTTATTTTGATAAAGAAAGTGAAGCATTGTAAATTTCAGGTTGCTGAGGAGGGAGGGTCTCATGCAAAATACAGTATCCAGAGGTCAGCCTCGGGCTAGGTAGGTGGATATGGTGTTTATAACCGAGCTTGGTGTGATGGAAAATCATGCCCTTAAGGCAAATAAATGGCATGGCTTGAAAGAGAAGCCACATGTGAAAAAACCCTCACAAGCAGTTGACAACAATGAGTTCAACTAAATCCTAGTGTGTCCCACACACATGCCTTTTTTTGAGTGGACTGCTCACAGCCCACTCACTGGGTTACCTAATTTGTGTATGTGAGTAGTGCACTTTTCCATATTTGAATACGCTTCTGTGATAGAAAACTTCTAATTTGGGGTAGAATATTTTTTGATTTTAATATAAGACATTTCTCTTTCTTTCCCAGGTGTAGAGAAGATGAAATCCATGTCACAACTTGCTGTTTTGTCCAGGCGATGGAGGCCATCAGAGATGAAACTAGATTCTTTCCAGGAAGTAGTGCTAGAAAGCAGCAGCGTTGAAGAATTAAAAGAGAAGGTAAAATGTGTAGCATGATACAAGTTTCTTAGGGTTTCTAAGAACCTAATTCATGTCATCTCTTGGGAAGCACAAAGATGTCATAGCTACAAAAATGGTGAATTATTTTTTCCTAGAAACTGAGAATCTGTTCTATCCTGTTACTAAATTCATAGGAATTATCAGTTTCAGTTCTTAGTTTAGTGATGTGATATCAATTCAGGTGAATGCATGCAAAAAAAAAAAAAAAGAGGTCATAACTTGTAATTTAAGCCACGTAGTATTACCTGTATCCTTTATCCTTGCAAAATACATGTGAAAGGAAAAGCTTGAGGTATTGTTACTTTGTTTTTTCAACCCATTATTTTGGTATTCCAAAATACCGAACCTCTCATATTTGAATTTGAGAGCTGTTGCTCAGGGACAATGTAACTGTACCAAATAGATTGAATTATGTTTTGGTTGGGAAGAAATGTGACTTTGGTATGTTTTTTTTTTTTTCTGTTAAAGTCAGAATCCATTCAGAGGTAGTCAAGACATGTGCCATACTAGCAGAAATTTGGAGCAGAAGTGTCTCTCATATTGAGAATGTTTTATTGATCTGGTATATCACAGGGCTCTGCTCTTTGAGGAATGGTTATTTCTGTGTGGTCATTCCCAGGTGTAAGGCAACTGTGGATGCTGTGGCTAGCAAAAATCCTCAAATCAGTCAAGTCTGCTAGGTCTTGTGTCACTGAAACATTCTGCATTTCTAAGTTAGAGGTTATTTCATAGGCTGGAAGAGGAGCAGTGTTCAGCCATCATTGAATGCAGTAGCCTTGGTCTTGTGTCTGTACACAGATTAACCCATGGACCAGTTTCTTGTATTCTTCTGGTAGGAATTGATGACTACAAGTTCTTGTGCGCAGTCTTCAAGATTTCATCTTAACTTCTATCTGAAAAAAGAGTTGGCTTTTCTTGTTCCCTTGTCCTAAGAATTGATGTGCAAGAGAGCAATTTTACCAGTGTTCTCTGAGAGGCTTTAATTTTCCTCCCACCAGTGATAAGAGAAATATGAATATGACATACCTGTAGTAACAGATGTATTCAGCCAGCTCCTCCTTCAGACATTTTATTAGCAAAGTAGGACTAGTACATTTCAGAATTTGTCTGCCTTTTGCCATTTTTGATTTGTGAAGGAAATGGGGGTTAGAAAATTATTCTAGCTGTTAGTCTTTTCTCACCACCACCACTTTAATTTGAACACATTTTTCTTAGCAGATTTGAAGGAGGCAAGAATCTTAGGAAATCTCTTCAAGTTTTGAGAAAATAAGCAGCTAGAGATGAACACAAATACCTGAACGTTGCCATGGAGACAAGACTGCTGTCTGCGCTTTAGTTAAGGGCAAGGCAGTGATGAACCTGTGTGTACAATGAGGCTACTGAGCAGTGAGAGGGCTCTGCTGAGGCCACACTAGGCACAGTCCAGTGATGCTCTGACGGTTGCTGGGCAGGACAAGGCAGCAGCAGGAGACAGGGGATGGATGGTGCGCTCTGTGCTGAGGAGATGTGTAGCAGAGGCAGTTGCAAAAGGGAAGAGCAGCCAGTGGTGCTTGTTGGGAATTCTGGGGTTGTTTTTGTTGGAAATGCGGATGTGTAGAGATGGGTTTTAGTTGTGTGGATTTTACAGTTTTGCCAGCTCCCAGATTGACTTGATAATATCTTTCATTTCATACAGAGAAACTGCTCTGATGGACCCAAGGGTTTAACATGAAGCAGTTGTCCTCTTTGTATCTTGGAACTTGGATGTTATTGTTTATGTTAACCTTTCTTCTGTCACCCTTTCACTGTTAAGAGAAGTGTCATGGAAACTATCACAGCAAGTGTGACTTGCGACACGCTAGTAACTTCAGGAATGTAAAAAAAATTGTACCTTGTCACTGTAATTTTGTACTAACTCTTTGGATCACAGGAGGACTTAGTATTTGAACTGACTTCTAGATTTGGCAGGTCTATGACTTTATGTAGACACTGTAATGTTGTAAAATACGATTAGATCCATCATTTTTCTTCTTTTTACAGCTGAGTGAAATTAGTGGCATACCCTTAGAAAACATAGAATTTGCAAAGGTAAGTAAGATTTTGTCTGTTTTGACCTTTTAATGTCAAGGATGTGTGATGTGGTCTTCCTGGACTTCACTAAAGCTTTTGACAGTTTCTCACAGCATCCTGCTTGGGAAACTGTCAGCCTCTGACCTGGACAGGCGCACACTCTCCTGGGTGGAAAACTGGTTGGCTGGTTGGGCCCAGAGAGTGGTGGTAAATGGTGTTAAATCCACCTGGAGGCCAGTGACAAGCGGGGTTCTCCAGGGCTCAGTGCTGGGTCCAGCCCTTGTTCAATGTCTTTATCAATGACCTGGTTGAAGGCATTGAGTGCACCCTTAGCAAGTTTGCAGATGACGCTAAGCTCGGTGGAAGTGTTGGTCTGCTGGAGGGTACGGAGGTTCTGCAAAGGGATCTGAACAGGCTGGACCGCTGGCATGAGGTTAACATGGCCAAATGCCAGGTCCTGCACTTGGGGCACAACAACCCTATGCAGTGCTACAGACTGGGAGAAGTCTGTCTAGAAAGCTGCCAGGAGGAGAAGGATCTGGGGGTGTTGGTTGACAGCCGACTGAGCATGAGCCAGCAGTGTGCCTAGGTGGCCAAGAAGGCCAATGGCATCCTGGCTTGTATCAGGAACGGAGGTGACCATCGGGTCCAGGGAGGTGATTTTCCCTCTGTACTCGGCGCTGGTGAGACCTCTCCTTGAATCCTGTGTTCAGTTCTGGGCCCCTCACCACAAGAAGGATGTTGAAGCTCTGGAGTGAGTCCAGAGAAGAGGAACATAGCTGGTGAAGGGGCTGGAGAACAGGCCTTATGAGGAGCAGCTCAGAGAACTTGGGGTTTTTTAGCCTGGAGAGGAGTCGGCTGAGGGGAGACCTCATTGCTCTCTATAACTACCTGAAAGGAGGTTATAGAGAGGAGGGAGCTGGCCTTTTCTCCCAAGTGACAGGGAACAGGACAAGAGGGAATGGCCTCAAGCTCTGCCAGGGGAGGTTTAGGCTGAACATTAGGAAAAAAGTTTTCACAGAAAGGGTCACTGGGCATTGGAACAGGCTACCCAGGGAGGTGTTTGATTCACCTTCCCTGGAGGTGTTTAAGGCACGGGTGGACAAGGTGCTGAGTGACATGGTTTAGTGTTTGATAGGAATGTTTGGACTCGATGATCTGGTGGGTCTCTTCCAACCTGGTTATTCTATGATTCTATGATTATGAGTTTCTGTTATTTACTAAGTGATCACTGCTTCTCAGGGCAGAGGAACGTTTCCATGTGACATTTCCATACTAGAGATTCACCAAGACTTGGACTGGAATCCTAAAGTATCTACATTGAATGTCTGGCCTCTGCACATTTGTGATGATGGTGCAGTAATATTTTATAGGTATGTATCTTATTGCAGTTTATTTAATAAACCATGTAGAAAAAAAAATCTGTTTGTAGGATTTGAGGGGTAGTGCAGTCAACAGAAGCATAAAAATTCTCTTCTGTTGTCTTAAAGAAAAAGGCTTACAGAAGAGGATATAAAACATTGAGCTGAAATGTTTATGCTCTCAGCTTCCTAAAAATCTCAATACTATGTTTAAGATCACAATTGCTGCACACTTACTCACTTCTCCCTCCCAAACCATTGAAAATTATGCTGAGTACAAAACTAGTTGCTATGCTTGAGTGTATATCTGGATTTAATTTTTTAAAGTAGAACCATATCAATTGTGTAGTCTGAGAGTCTTGCCATAGCTTTTAGAGACCAAGGATTTTATTTTCTGAGTTTGTTCCTTAGAGATATGGATATTGGCTTCTTTGGAAAAAGATAATGTTATGAAAAAAACTTCTGTTAACATGCAAACTGTTCATTAGCTGGCAGTGGCAGCCCCAGGGCAGTGTTATTTGAGGACTGAGAGCTTGAATATGGTCATTTCTGCTAACTTTGGGGTTGGGGCAGATTCATGAACATATTGCTCCTACAGTGTTTTTCATTAAAAAACATATTGCTCCTACAGTGTTTTCAGTGTTTTTTGTGAGTTTGGGAGAAGTGACTGGTTGATATCGTGCTAACCTTCGAGGAAATTATTTGGGAGAGCAGCTGGTAGTTCATAGCAGGGGCTGATTGACATGCTGTGTCCTGCTGTGAGCACTGCGACCGAAGGAAGAGCAGGTTCGCCTATAAAGAATAGGAGTTGCAAGGAGAATGGAGGAGCATAGGCTTGTTTCCTAGTGCTTTCCCTTGGGTCTGGTGTCCATTAAAATACTGCACATCTCTTAGAAAAGCAGATTTAGACAGGTTGTAAGGTTTTTTTGAGAATTAAAAAATGATCTAAGTGGTATTTGTTCCTCCTGAAAAAAAAATACAAAAATCTAATTAGTATTATTGTATTAATCTGAATCTTTAAATACATTTACTTCTTAGGGATAAAACTGAAGAATTAATGGAATTATCAGATGAACAGAGAAATGAACTGATGAAAAAGGAAAGCAGCAGACTGCAGAAAACTGGACACCGGGTAACCTACTCTCCTCGTAAAGAAAAAGCACTAAAAATTTATCTGGATGGAGCGCCAAATAAAGATTTGACTCAAGACTGATACTCGCTATAACATTTTCCCTGGGGAATTTTTTTGTTTAAAATTAAAAGGTTCGCTACTACTGTGTAGTGCCGTTACGGCAGGACACTC
This sequence comes from Coccyzus lansbergi, assembly GCA_033558105.1. Lineage (NCBI taxonomy): Eukaryota > Metazoa > Chordata > Aves > Cuculiformes > Coccyzidae > Coccyzus > Coccyzus lansbergi. Next base: position 1,379,814 of record JAUMJK010000097.1, read on the forward strand.
ATTAGGTGTAACGCGCTGACACCAGCACTGGTTGGGCTGTGTTCCCAATCAGAAGCGCAGTGCCCCGTTGGGTCACTGTTTGACTTGGAAATATGTTGTGCACTATAGTCAAATGTACTGTAAAGCTAAAAGGGATGTGCAAATAAAAGATTAGAACTAAAAAGTGGGTGGGGAGGGAAACGAGTGGAAATTTTTGAGGACAGTGTGCACATAGTAGCTAGTGAAACTAGCCTCCAACAGGATACTCATAGCTTAATAATAAAAGCTGTGTAAAGGCCATGAAAGAATCCTTTTTTCTATTGTTTCACTGATACACGCATTACCTCATCAGAGAGTCTGAAGTAAATGTTAACACATTGGTTCTAGAAAAGCAGCAGCAAAGAGTCAAAGATGTGAAATGGAGGTGCTGCACATGTGAGGTTTTAGAAAATTCTTCCATAGAACAGTCTGAAGTGTCTACAGAAAGCTGCTGGCAGGTGTCGGTTTGCAGGGCAGAAGTGCTGTCATAAGGTAAACTGGTTCTTAATAGGTTACGGAAGTGGATGAGCAGATCTGTTCTATTGTGTTCAATGTGTAAATAAGTTTTGCCCTGTCCAACTAACAGAACCACCTTTCAGCTATTTACCATGGTATTTCTTTCACATATCAACAGTCAATGTGTACATTTGGAAGTCTAGTTGCCTATTTAAATTTGTATTCATTTTATGTTTGATGACGCTGGGTACTTTAGGGTTGTATTTTCCCTTGTTAATGAAGTTTGTTTTGTTCTGCTACTTTTTGTACATTTTGTTTCTGAGACTATTACAAGTTTGCATCTTCTCCACCCACTGAAAGTCATTTTCTTTTTCCTGGAGTTGGTACCATAGTTGTGTGTAGTCAGATACTGGGGAACCTCTAACACCTCAACGTGCAAACTCGGTAGTTCAGGTTGTGGTGCAAAGACTGATGCAGTCAACATGATTTCATTGCAAAGCCTAGGAACAGCAATTTCTTGCTTTGGTCCATAAAGATCAATTCTCCGTAGCTTTTGGAAAACCACCTAATTTATAACAATCAAAAGATTTTGGTAAACTTTTTCATGCCAGATGCTGTTTACAACAATGAACACGCCAATAAAACATTTGTTCATTCTGTTGTGTTATTTTAATCATTAAATGCTGGGGGTGTTATTAAAAATTACAGAATTACTTCATGGAAATGCTGACATTTCCAGGGTGCTGTCAGAACTGTAGAGCTGGATGTAGGTGTCTCTGTGCACCCACACACACACATGTGTATTGCAGGAAGTGTTTTATAGCCCCTCTACTGCTCCTCTTTACTTACATTCACACCAGACTTTTCTTTGGCTGTAAGTTTCCTTTTCCTGTATTGAATTTCTCACCAGTAGAACTTCTGAGCTCTAGATAGGATTGGGAACGAAGTTGTTCTCCAGAAAGTAAAATGGCATTTGAATAACTGAATGTTCAGTTCTTCCTTGCATGCTGATGCACAGCGACCTAAAAATCCTGAGGAATGTGGCAGCTTGAGAGCCAGGCCCTGCACAGGGGAGGTCCCTTGGTGTCTCTCCTGTTTGACCTGTGCCACCTCTTGTTCAATGCAGATGAGCTGCAGGTAGGAGCTAAGATAGCATAGAGGGAGTCCTGCTCTGTAGATAGAGTACTTCATTAAACTACAGTTTATTTACATATGGATGTAGGCTACTGAATTATCCTTACAGGCTTTGGAAGAAAGAAAACTGGTAACTATCAAATGGGTCATGAATTTTCTTCAAGCTTGGATATTTGGAGAGGGAGAAAGATGGAATTAAAAAAACCCTAGTGATAAAATAAAGGAGAATTAAGAAAACAATTCCCAAAACTGCTTAGTTCCTACCCCCATTTGGGGAGCTTCTTTGAAGAAGTTAATATTGAACCTTTAAGTCTTGACATATACCTGGCTAGAGGACTGAGGGACAACCTCACAGTCATTGCCTGACACTGGCACACTTCCCTCTGTGTATGTGTACTAGAATATGTTCTGGGTCACTCTGGGTGAGATTTTCAGCATATGCTTTGCATTCTGATAATTTCAAATGCTTTTGAGTTTGACCATGGCTGTGTTAAAGAAACAAAAATCCATGAGTTTCCAGTGTGCTTAGTTCAGCAGAAATCTTACTAAACTTCTCATGAATACTAGCACATTATTTTTCAGGGACTGAGGCATCAAGAAACATGACGAGAGAATGATTTTATCTTTATGTGGAACAGTATTTACATACAATGAAGTATGTAAGTACTCTCATTAACACTTCTCACAAAGTATTTTTTTAAGCAGGAAAATTGTAATGATATTTAATTCCGCATCTTGCATAGATAGGCTGTCTCAAAAGGAAAGGTAAATTCAGTGAATGTGTATGTATGCGTGTGTTGGTGTGAAAATTGGTGGTAGAAATGGATTCTTAAACTAAAAGACCATTCTGATGAAATAGCCTTTCTGTTCATAACAATAATGGTTATTAACGTTAATGGCGGTACCCAAGGAGTTTGCTCAAAAGCATTTGTAGACCACAAGTGGTGAAAGACTTGCAGCTGGTCACAGTGTCTTGTAGCTGCTCTTCCTAAGTTATTGGTGCTCTGCTGATCCAAGTTAGACATAAGCAGTAGGGATTATTTGGGAAGCTCCACAAAAAGCTTCTTAGCTGGAGCCTCATATTCTTTTACCATGTGCAGTAACAGATGGTGAAATCTGTATCAAAAAAAACATTGGTAGTAGAGGAGTCGTTGGAGCAAAGTGTTGAGGTAGCTGGGAGCCAGGGAGTTTAATAGCAAACTAAGAGTAAAATCTGATCCATCAATTTCTTTACCATCCTAAGTGGTCGTTGATTTATGATAATCACATTTTGTAATACAGATTTGTGCCTATGGAAGTGTATTAAAAGCACAAACCACCTCTTTTTTTTTTTCTGGCTGTAATAGAGTCAAGTAGGAAAAGCATAAGTCTAAATGCAAGAAGATATTTAGTTTGTCTTTCTGCTAAACATAATGATTCAGTGTCTCTGTCTCAGAAGGGTAGGTGAGGATGGAGCAGTCAACAGATCCTTTAATCAACATTACCCAATGTATTGTTCATGTTGTGCAGAACATGGCTGTGTGTGTAGGCAAAGCTTTGTAACTGCTGCTGCATTCATCTGTATACTGACACTTAACATATCCAGTGTACAACAGAGAACCCGTATTCTTTGTATTCAGCCTATTTAGTTGTTCGTTCTGTGATTTTAGGTAGTGGGTTTCGCTCTTAAGAGACAGCCTTGAATAGTCAGGCTGACAATTTCTCTATGTGTGAACCAATGTGTTACAGGGATAGAAGTACATACACACTATTTGCTACTTTCTATGCAAAATGTAGCTTTTTTTTTGATAGTTTGCCCTGTATGTATTGGGGGAGACCAGGACGATTGTATATGCAAGTAGAAAATTCAAGGTAGTCTCCAGCTATGGGACAGCAGTTCTGAAGTTGGAGGGAACACTGCTGCAGGACAGTTGGCATCCATTATATACAGCTGAAAAGAAGCTCTAGGTATACTAGTCGAAAAGGGTAAGCATCCTTTATCTTTTCCATCCTTTTAAAGGGGTGGGATGGGGGAAGGACATGTGACACACAAGCCCTCTGTGCTGCAGCTTCACTGATTCTGTTTTCTAAAGCAAAATTAAAGAGTGCTTAAAAAAAACCCCAACAGTGATTAAACCACTCCAAAGTAAACAGTTCTTACCCTAGGAAAATAAGTTATTCTAAATGTATACTCAAAAGTAATTTCATTAATAATTTAACATTATTTATGCTTATGTGTATCTTTTAATGAGGTCAAGTACTGATAAGTTTATTTCTAATGTACAAGGAGAAAGTACATGTCCAGAAGAAACACTGATCTAGTTCTCAGTTGTCTTTGACAGGAGGTTTGGTCCAAGGATTGAATGAATGAATTCAACAGTAATTAGAACATGCAGGTTTGGTGCACAGGAAAGGATGCTCGTTGAGGACCTTGTTTATTGCACTTCTATCCACCACGGTTTGTTTGGGTTTGTATAAGCAAGACACTACACACACACACAAAAAAAAAAAATCTAGAAATAACTAACTAAACTGTCTGGTGTTTCAAACTTCATCTCCCAAAAGCAGGTCACGAGCTGAGTCACGCTCAGGCTTCAAACCTGCTTCATCCTCCAGACTTTCTAATTCTTTCTGCACCTCCTGAATGACACTGCTCTCCTCATAATCAGAAAGAGCATCTCTGGGTATCAAACCAAGAAATGGCATCTCATCCATGACTGAGAGATCTTCTTTTTCATTATTCCTGGTTTCATTGGCAGATGGTTCACACACAGGTGTTGTGCTATGGCTATTGGAAAAAGGGAGATAGCTGGTCACACAGTGCATTTTTTCATATTCTTTTGTTAGATCCTTAATAAAATTCATTCCCTCCCCATGTGAAAGCTTGTATTAAATGAAGAGTACTATCACATCTACGTGATTTTCATAAACATCTGATCTTTACATGCATGACAGAATCAAAGATGAGGTTTCCACATACAGAGTTAGAACAAAGATCCTAATAGCAAAAAAAGAGTTGGATGCTGGGACACAAGATGGCAGTGGAGCTCAGGACAGTCTACCCCTTTTACCTGAATCTGCAAATACACCATGTAAACTCACAGATGCAACTTTGCTTTGCTGTCCATGCGAGTCATGGGCAGGTGGTTACTGTATTTGTGATAGCCCTAAGCAGATGAATAATCACAGCTGGGCAGTTAGTTTTATTCACACCCTAATTCACTTCTGTGTTTCTATATTCTCATTGGGAATGTTATTACTAGACGTGATGTTTCCTGATTTACCTTCCCTGAGGTTAATGATACTTAAACAGTAACTAAAATTTTGGTTCTGAAAAGATGGGATCAACTTGTGTCTATGACACAAAATGTTATCCGACTGCATAAAAAAAAAATAGTTGGAGACAGAAGAAGAGAGAAATGTTAATCTGCATAATCTCTATCACAGTTATGCTGTCTTGTTGAAAGTTATTATAATGAAAATGGTAGTGTAGGAAGAAACTCGGAGACCTTATTTCTTAGATCCCATCTAAGTTTTCTAAAAATGCTTTTAGTGCAAAAGTAAAACGATCTCACTTTCTCACAGTGAAACATCTGATAATGCAAATAATGGTCCCTTTAAAGAACAGTTGAAGGTATGATACACAAAGTTTTAGCTTCTAGCTGAACATCCAGTGTTAGCCTGCATCCTGTTCCATGAAACTCTGTACTGAAGTCTGCTCAGTATATGTTTTAAGTCTGAACAGCAGATATTAAGTTGCCTGTCTTCTCAGGTTGGTTTGAAACTGAAGGAAAATGCAAGCAAAGATCTACATATGTATATTTTCTTTCCTTGTGACAAAAGTGACCCTCTACAGCTGATCACTAGCACACGAACATGCCTCTTCATCGCATGCATTGAAATGTCTTTTAATATGTCTTACATATGAAAGCAAGTAAAACATTAGGCAGAAACCCAATCTAACACAGGAAGCTGGTGGTTAAGAAGGGTATGTAGAGAATTGAAGTGGAACGTTACATCTCAAAAGCTCTTAGTGCTTCCTAGTTAAAACATAGTACCAGCCCGGCACACAAACTTAATTCACACTGGATTAAGGTGTTGCCAACTCAATTAGGCACATCTGTGTGGGATGAAGCTGGACAAAGCTTCAGTTTTACTGATGAGAAAAGCACTTTATAGCATGGAAGAATCTGCAAGTTGTACACCGCTTATCACAAAAAGCAAGCCCTCAAAAATTTCAAGCAATTTTCTTTCCCAGTTTTGATCTTTACCTCTGAGGTTGGCAGATCAAGCCATTCCGACATGGACATCGCTCCAGTACTCCATCAGGTTCCAGGTCCCAGGTGATCAGGTTGAGAAGTCTGTTTGAAGGATCATGGCAGGGTTTGCCTTCTTCAGGCAACGGAGTGCACACAGGGAACAATAGTTCTGCATGCCAAAGTAAATTCATTTTATGAGAATTTGTTAACTGCTAAACTGAGATGACTTAATCTTTTAAGTCCATATGAAAAAAACAGATGTGACCTTTTAAGTCCCCCTTATGTGTTAGGAAGCCATAACTTAAAGTTCTTTCCACTAGGTGGGAGTAGGACGTGTTCAATGAGAAAGATCAACTGCTTCTTCATTGCTGTCAATACAGCAGTGCTGCACAACTCTGTCCCCTGGAGATATTTTAGACTATTCTAAATCCAAGAAAACTAATATTAGTGAATCCTTTGCAATGCATAGCATTCAGGTTTAAAATCTAAATAAAGAATTACCTCTATACTTTACAACTCTGCTATTTTTCCTGTTTCTTCTACTTTTTTTGCAGAGGTTACGTATAGAGGACAATTTGACACAGACACATGCTACTTTTAAGTGTGTGTGAGTCTCTCAGAAACAACAGGTTTTTGTGCTTCTCATGCTAGTCTGAGCTCTAGCATGCAATAGGCTCTTCTTTCATTACTGTGCACCCCAATTTGACTGTTTCTTACGCCTAATTCTATTAAAGTTTTATAATGAAGTTAACACGGTGTGTTCCACAGGCCAAGGGAGAATGACCTATTGATTCTGTAGAGATTTAATCACTTTACCAAGGCAAAAAGAGCTAAATCTTAACACTCTTGTATTATAAAATGAATAGCATAAACCCCAAACCCTGTGTACCTTTCTGAAAAGCACAGCACGTTCCAGGGTTGCAGTCATGTTGGTTCTCACAAATGGTGCCGTTCTCTCCTTTTGAAGTAGATTTCTTGCACTCACCCCAAACGCAAAGCTGGTCTCCACAGCATTCGACATCCCGTGAGCAAGGCTTGCAAATGGAAAAAGCACATGCCAAAACTGTCACTCTGGCACACAGTATTAGACCCTGGTCCTGAAGACAAGTGCATAAATGCATTCTAAATATATGCATGTCAGATTCCCACTGCTTAAACAGAACTGCATAGCTTCTTGGCTTCAAGTGTACACAGAATTATTTGCTGGACAGGAATCCACACAGCACTCCTTCTATGCTATTATTCTTTGAATCTTACAAATCCCACGTTCATAATTTAGCGTTTACATGCAAATTCATCAGCAGCCAGACATCCTACAGTGTAATATGGATTTCAGGACAGCCTTTTGCAATTAAAGAGAAAAAAACCTCCTAATAAATGAAACATCATCAATGGAAGACATTACTGATTTTTTCCACCTTTAAATGCAGTCAGGAATTTGCAATTTGTTCAGAAAGATTGCTCTCAAAGGTTTTTTAGAATGGTCTCCCAAAATTTTTAGTTGTAATGAGATCCAGACTACATTTGTAACCAAAAATCTTTGGAAAAAAATGTCTCTGAAAAAAAATTCTTTTTGCAAATCAGGAGTGCAAATCTATAGGTGGCTTTCTGTAATAACTGTCCTAATGTTTCAACTGTACAGACCTAATAAATCAACCCAATAAAAGTGGCATATCACTTTGTTTCTTTTTTTAGGAAGTTTGATTTATGTGTTACAGATTCCTAGTGGGTCAGCATTTTAACAGCTTTTTTCTGTCTGTGTAAAGCCCTGTCTGGGCAGCCATACAAAACCAGAATTTCTCTTCCAGTGGATCCCACAGGAAGTGCTTCAAACAAGAAAGGGGTAGGACTACACTAGCATTATTAAGACCTGCTAATTAAAAAGAAAAAATGTTTTGTAGTTGTAGGTGTTCTAGGTCTGGGCATCGATCCCACCATCTTTAGTCTTAGCTCCCTTTACAACAGGAATGTAGCCTGATTTTTACTTTCTTCATCCTACCATGTTCTCCTTGGGGACTGCAAAGAAATGGGGCAGAGGGTTGTTAGGTCATCATCATCTTGATTTTTTATTTTTCCATGTTAAGATGAAAAATCATCAGTTTAACAATTTCTAAAATATGAAGAATCAGCTTTCTTAATAGCAGGTGAGCACATATTCAGGACTTGTGTTTAAACAAGCATTCAGCCCACTGAAGTCAACAGAACTTCCTGAAGCTAACAAGATAAGTATTTAAATCATTTCAAGAACAATCTATTGCCTTCCAGTTATAATCCTATTCATTACATGACTTCACAGCAAGTTTTGCTTGCATGTAGACTTAACTGTCTGTAAATGCTTTGAGAAATTAATTTGTTTCACGAGAGGCCATCATCAGGACTTAGATGAAAAGGGACTGTCAGATAAAAGGCCTTTTTTGAGACTGCTCTTAAACTGATTTTCACCACACTTTTCAGGGACCTGTCACCTGCAGTAGATAACCATAGCAACTACCAAGAACATTTATATTTTAGTTTTAAAGACAGGAATTTCTTGCTTCCTGATGTTCACAGGTTCCAATAATGTAGATGATCTTGTGAAACGGGAACTGAAAATGACCAACTGTCAGCTGAGCCTTGGGAGCTGGCACAATATTTGCTCTTTGCCTGTTCCACTGGAAACCTTCAAGTTAGTTTACACAATAACTTCTAGAGATGACAAAATAGTCAAATCTCATCTAGGACTTACCGTATGCTGGGTTTTACAAAGCTGACATGTGTATTCAAAGGTGGAGAACTGGCAATATTTCCCTGTTTCACAGTCTTCATCAATGATGCACTCCTGAAGAAAAGGAGAAAACTGTCATTTGCCACTGTGGGACATAAATCCATAGTTCTTGAAATCCCAGAAGGTCTTGACTGAGTATATTTCTTATTTGGGAATCAAGAAATAAGGCTTGTTTCAGTTCTTCATACAACCCCAGTTCTATAATAGCACAATGCTGGCTCCCTGGCATACATAAATTTTGTGGCCTCAATGTGTTAGATGGTTTCACTTCATGTATAAATATTAATAACAGTAACTTGAAGAAGATAAATTATCTTTTTCTGCAGAATTTTTGGTTTAGGTTTTTTTGGGGAGAGTGTGAGTAGGGGTGGGGCTGAAGATATCTGCATTAAATCTCTTCTACTTGTATCAGAGCAGTTTTGATTCATTATTTGTTGGCTATTTTGTCATGTGGGACAAGACAGAAGGAAAGAGGCTACACTACAGCAGCTACAGGAGCGAAGAGTATCTTTATGTTCTGTGGGAGATCATTCTAAAAAACCTTTCTTGATCCCAGGCCAAGTAACTTTAAGCTGTCCACCCAACAACCTTAGTGCCACACTTGGAAACTCCACAGCATGGTTTGCTTCCCTAAGCCAGCAAGGACAGCCCCAAGAGAGAAGGGAAATGTGTTTCTTTTTTGCTTTAGCAGCTCCCTCTGCTCCTCTTCGCAAGGGCAGGCAAATTCTTCTCAGGAAAACATAAGCACCTTCACCGTGCTTGAACATTTTTGTAAACAGCTTCTGTGCTGAAAAAAAATGCAGTACTTCTTCCCACCAGGCTGGTAACATTAAATGTTACTGGGATTTCATGGTAACGACAGGACTATCTTACAGCCAGCACTTCTAGGAAGCAACAGATGTCCTACATCATTTGATTTCCTCTCCTTGGCTGGCGGCAAATATCTCATCTCATCTAGTTATCACCATAGCCCACCAGCTGCAGGCTCACAGCTGCAAATGTCCAAATACCTACACGTGTAAATTTTAAATCCTCACTTTAAGTTGAATATTGCAAACATACAGGAGCAGATTCTCAGCTGACATCAGCTTTCTGGCATCTCCCTGCTCTCCAGGGAGCTAGTTTGCATTTAGTAACACACTAGCCTGTCAAAGAGTGGTATTTCCACATAACATGCTTTTGAAATCATAGAATCATAGAACCACCAGGTTGGAAGAGACCCATCGGATCATCAAGTCCAACCATTCCTATCTAACACTAAACCATGTCCCTCAGGACCTCATCTACCCGTGCCTTAAACACCTCCAGGGAAGGTGAATCAACCATCTCTCTGGGCAGCCTATTCCAATGCCCAATGACCCTTTCCATGAAAAGCTTTCTCCTAATGTCCAGCCTAAATTTCCCCTGGCAGAGCTTGAGGCCATTCCCTCTTGTCCTGTCCCCTGTCACGTGGGAGAAGAGGCTAACTCCCTCCTCTCTACAACCTCCAGAGCCTCAACATCCTTCTCAGGGTGAGGGGCACAGAACTGAACACAGGATTCTAGGAGAGGTCTCACCAGTGCCGAGTACAGAGGGAGAATAACCTCCCTGGACCTGCTGGTCACACCATTTCTGATACAAGCCAGGATGCCATTGGCCTTCTTGGCCACCTGGGCACACTGCTGGCTCATGGTCAGTCGGCTGTCAACCAACATCCCGAGGTCCCTCTCCTCCTGGCAGCTTTCTAGACAGACTTCTCCCAGTCTGTAGCTCTGCATAGGGTTGTTGTGCCCCAAGTGCAGGACCTGGCATTTGGCAGTGTTAAACCTCATGCCATTGGACTCTGCCCAGTGGTCCAGCCTGTTTAGGTCCCTTTGCAGAGCCTCCCTACCCTCCAGCAGATCAACACTTCCACCCAGCTTAGTGTCATCTGCAAACTTGCTAAGGATGCACTCGATGCCTTCATCCAGGCAAATACAGGTAATAAACTCAATGTTTCCTGCTCTCTTGTTTGCTGCACATGATTATTCAGTAGACAGGTTTGAACACTTAATTCAAGACTGACAAGCACTTAAGAGCCACATGCATCCTAGGAGAAAAGAAAAAATACCCACAGTTCCCTAAGGCATCAGCCTTTGCTGCCCAACTTAAACACCAGAATACGCCTCAAGCCAGCAAGGTGCTTCTGCACATTTAGATTATCAAACCTGGAATAATTTCATGGCCTTAGTTCCCACTTGAATCACAAACTCAGAATGGAGTTTCTCCACCCAGATGTCCCACAAGCACTGTGGTAGAGCTGGCTCACCTTTCATTCATCCTGCACAGGGTAATCATAAGAACAGGACAGAAATTCCTCCCAGAATACAGCTCTGCAGGTAGGCAGGGAGGATAGTACAGAGGGTAAGTTTATACATTTTGTACCCCTGGTGTGCCTGGTTCACAGGGAGGGAATGTTTTCCCATTTAATGTTTACCTCTTAAAAGTCATGTGATGAACCCTGTCCTCTAAAAGGCGTTTTCTCCAGTCTGAAAACAATCTAGCTAACAGAAGAATAACCCATAGCAGTGCTCAGTCACTTGCACACCATCATTTGTTTGTACCATCATAAGGTTTTTGCTATCATTTTGCTACTGAAGAGAAGAGAAGAGAAGAGAAGAGAAGAGAAGAGAAGAGAAGAGAAGAGAAGAGAAGAGAAGAGAAGAGAAGAGAAGAGAAGAGAAGAGAAGAGAAGAGAATTACACAAAAATCCTTGAATTCTCTGAAGAAACCACTTGACTGCTCTTCGGCAAATATAAATTGCACTTGATGGACCAGATCAACTGTCACCTGTGCAACCGCTAGTGTGAGTTTCTACTACACTTTTAATTTTCTTTTTCTGCTTTCTTTTAGATCTTTTCTCCCCAAACTGCTGACTTCTTCCAGTCCATCCCAGCTGGGTTTTGTTTTTCAGCTTGGCTGAAAATTAGCTCAGCAAGAAATTTAAGCAACACTCTTAAATTACTATAAATGCTGAAAGAAGAAAAGATTACTTTGGGAAACAGCTATACTGCCTTCAGATCTTCTCCAGATTAAACCATATGGAACCTTCTTGCCCTTTGTGAGACAAGGCTGCTCTGCATAAAGTGCAATGCCTCGTCTAAGTTACCCATTTTGGCCATCTGAGATATTTTCAAATAGTTTCATTACCTCGAACACAGGACAGAAGTCAAACACAGTCCAGAGCCTGATTCTTTTCAAGTCAATGACATGATATTCAGGTTATATGTTTTCTAATTAAGAAGCAATCACCCCAACTGTTTTTAAGACATTAGCATCACAGAGTCTAGGCTGCTATATATTGCCATAACATTTTTGCAGCTTCATTACTCAAGTATAGCATGAGTTCTGTTTGTTTGCTTCTGTGTTTCTAACATAATCAAGTGGGTTAAAATCCAAATATTATATAGTATGTTTGAGGTTTTGTGATTCCAAGTGAGCACTTAGCTACTTCTCTTCAACAACCACACTCTTCTGGCCAATTTTCTGTCTATAGCTTTGTCAGCTCGTTTTATGAATCCTTCTGTATAAGCCATACTCAGAGTAAACTATACTGCTTCATTCCTGTTCCAGCCACTTTCAGGCAAACAGCCAGGTCTCGGTGTAGTCAGTTTTTCCAACTGTCCCTTTCCACAGGGTAGAAATCTTGCCATAACTGTTTTTAAGCTCATGGAATAACTCACTCTCCCTAGGTCTAAACCTACCTTACACTGAAGTTATAATTCCCCAGACACAGCTTTTTCTTGCAGTAGTCAGTCCCCTGTCAAAACCGCTTTTTAGCCCCCTTACTGAATCAGCAGGGGGAAAATCCCTTCAGTTTTCTTTCCTGGCATGAAAAAGCTTGTTTTCATATGTTCTCTGTGATCATTTTGTGCCACACTCCAACTTCCTTTACCCAGGTATTGTAATCCAGAGTCAATGCAGAACCCAGTCATGCTTATTCATGCAGATGTATAACCATTTCTCTTTTTTCCCCACCTCTCTCACCCCCGCCCCCCTTTTTTTTCCTCCCTTAATCAGGTTATAGACCTTTTCCAATCAGGCTACCTCAAGACACAACTGTTGCTGGACGAAGAGCAAACCTAAACATCTTTACCAGCTGCAATGGAAGATGAACAATCAATTTTCTTCTGGAATTCTGCAGATTTGGTTATTCCTCAGAACACTTGCCTTTGCTAGAACAACAGTGTGTAAACTGAGGAGAGGGGGTGCTAGCTTCTGACCTGCAGCACAGCATGAAAATTGAGCAGATAGCTTAAAGACAGAATTGGCTACGTTTACAATGGTTGCATATCTCTCTAAAATCCATTATAACGTAAAGTTAATTTAATGTAGCAGTGAAGGAATATGCTGCTTGAAAGTGCTGAAGAATAATGCAGTGTGAAAGCAGGATAGTCTATTTATTAGCAGGTACACTAGGACCCATAAATAGGAGAAGCTTGATGGAGAAGAGCATGCTGTGTACCTCTAAGTACATACTCAGCATCCCAAGAACTCTTATTATAATATTGTAGTCTATGATGAATATCCTTCAACACCTGAAAGCAATTTGGGGATTAGGAACTGTTCCAAATCCAGCAGGGGAGGAAAAAACCCAACAAAGAATACTGAAACTCATGGAAAAGTTTCCCTGTATTTTATGACTCTAAACCAACTGCTGCTGAAAGAAACTTCAATTTTCTTGTCTTTGGCAGATTATGCCAAACTATCACTTGCTTTCCTAAAGAATAGTTAGTCTCCACGCTTGAGACTAGAAAAAAATAAAACAGTGTCTGGCTGGTGTTAGTGACAGTGAGGTACAGTAGTACCACAACCACCAGAACACTTGAAACAGATGCCCAGGTGTGAGTGTACAAGTCAGAAGCGCTGTAACAGGTTTTGATATGAGAACTTTCCTTCAGGCTGATGGCTTACGTATACATGGAAAGGCAAAAAAGAAAAAAAGTTTCCTCTCAGTGTGATACAACATCTTCAGATTTCCCCCAAAAGTGTGCCTTTGCCCTAGAAGGCACTATGGACTAGTTGTGCAGATTGTACTTGACTGGAGAAGTGTAGCCAGCTGCAGTGTGGACCACATTATCCTCCACCCATAAAACACACAAAGGATAAAGAGGGAGAAGTAAATAATTTCTTGGTTCAAGTTACGAAAGCAGAACTAGGAGGGCAGAGTTAACCTACTTTCATATAAAAAACTCACTTTCCTTTGCACTGTTCATCTCGTTTCTGTACCTCACTATGGTAATATTTTTCATACTCTGCTTCTCTGGTGATATATTTTGTATTGAAATCACATTTTGCTTTGCTCTTTTTCCTCTTAATTCCTAATTAACACCCTAGTTGTAGACTAGAAAATATACTTTAGTCTGATACTACTGTGTTTCAAAATGGAATCACTGATATTTGATTTGTCTATACCACCTCCCACATTCTCAAAAAGTCCTTCTTCATGGATAATCTTAAACAAAACTCTCTCTTCACTCTTCCTACATTCAGCCAATGTTTCTGAGTGACAAGCAAATGACTGTGTGGGATGCACTTTATGGTTTGCAAACCATAAAGTATTGTGGCAAAATTCACCAGTTTCAGAGAAATAAAGGAGTTTTGCCAGCAGGTACACAACACAGGAAGCAATGTTACAAAAGCAGCTGCTGCAACAATTAGGAAATTATTTTTAGTAACAACCTCGGAAATGCATGTGGGTACCTCTCGCAGACAATTAGGACAACTATGCTTCAAAAGCTTCTCTAAGAAAAAAGCCTCTTTATGCGTCTCCAAAAAGCTCTGGATATACAGAAATTTCCTTATAAGAAATTTGTCACTCAAGTAAAATTCAATGTTAACCTCTATAAATGGTAGCTATGGATCCTTTCCAAAAAGTTTCAGAGCTCTCTCAACCGTCTCTGTGTGATGATAATTTCAGCTATAGCTGAACTGCTCCAGCAAACCCATTTGCTCATGTTGAAACTGCCACTTCTTAGCAATTAGCACTTCCAAGAGTTAATATTTACTTCAGTGTTTACATATCTTGTTCTAGGTTTTGTTTTAATTTCTACAAGTCATTTCATGTAGGGCTGGTTTCCATTACTGCAGCAGATGACAAAAACTGCAGAGTAGTAAAGAGTAAAAAAGCATAAAAACTGGTTTCTATCCTACACATGCTACATCTATTAGAAAAATGGCAGAATTACATGGAATATTATTTTATGGAAACTACTCCACAGTTTGAACTGCAGTAGTGTTCCAGTTCCTAATCTCTCAGTTGTCTAGACAGAGCACATAATGCATTAGTCTTTAATGAGATACAAATTAATTTGCCTTGAAATACCTCAAAACCTCTGTAATACTTTCCAGCAGAGCAAATCTCTTACTGCTGTCCTGCCAAGCACACAGCACTCATAAAAATAAGGACTTCTGTTAAAAAAAGACATACTAAAGAGAGCAAACGTTTGAGTAGCAAACTATAGTGACATCCTAGTGCTATGTGGGAAAGCCAGCTATCTGTGTGGCTGTTCAACAGGAATGTGACTTCTGAGCTCAAAACTAATAAACCAGAAAATACAAGCAAGTCCTTCAGTTTTGTCTTTAACAACTCTATAGAACTAATTTCACCCCTTTCCTTTTCCCCTTTAAAGAAAACAGAAATATTTTAATTGGAGAAAGTTAATTTCTGTCTCTCTCCATGATCCAATATGAATGAATGCAAGACTTTTCAACCAAAATATTCTGCTTCGCTCCATTCCATTCCAGACATAACTGAAGATGGCCCAAAGGCACCTTAGCTTGCCCTTAGGTGCCAAAAGCAACACAGTTGTCTTAGTTAGCCTTAACATGCTGTCAAAAAGCCTAGAGAATTCATGGAGGCAGGTTGTAGCCACCCAATAAACTGCTTGCTACCAAAGCTAGCGTAAGAAGTTCACCACTTTGCCACTATATCCTTTTTCTCACCACAAATGCAGTGATCCTGTCATTATTACACTTTCACATAGTTAACGTTCTAGGTCAAAAAAAGCAATAAATAAAATGCCATAATATCCACACCATCAAGGTGCTGCAACTTTGATGAAAGAAGAAACTACATACATAGGCAAAAAAGCAAGATTCCTAATGAATGCCTCAGGATAATGAGAAAAAAAATGACGCATAGATGCTCTAGCAGATCACATTCTGTTCATGCGTGATCAAAAGCTCTGTATGACATGTAATAATTTCATGGCAAGCCACTCCGCAGAAGCTGTCACTTCATCCTCTTCCCTCACCCCATCTTTTTCTCAGTAAACAATGTAATAATATGATCCTGGCAAGATCTGCTTCTGCAAATGCTCCTGAGTGGGAAACACAGTGCAAAGTACTTATTTCAATCTATTTTACAACAGTGCCAGAGAATGTACTCTAGAGGAATTGTTCAAACTTGGTAGAAACTCCCCACAAATTCTAATCTGGCAAGTAATTAACTTGGTCTGGAATCTAACAGCTACCCAACTAAGAAAGGAGCAAAAAAATATTTATATACACATAAATGTATACAAGGCTGTACATGTCCTGGGCTACATATTGCAGTGGGTGTCTGCTATAGCAGTGTCTCATCCCACACATTTGCCCTAGAGCCACAGGACATGCTACAACATGAAATGTCCCTTCTTTTATCCTGTTAACCAGGTGCACCATAGTAGATAGTAGAAATTCTGGCAATGAAACCTTCCCATAGGCTTTCTGGAAACCCAGAGCCATGCTATACACCAGCCCATTTTTTTTTTAAACACACAGAGACTCTCTAATTTCCTACATCCATAATTAGAGAAGGAATATTCTGAAGTTAGACAATGTGAGACCCCAAGCCAATAGACGTGTGTTTAATTGCTCCATGTTAAGAAAGACATTTTCACACATTTTAAGATTATCAAATGAGGTCAAAATGCTGATGCATGTTTATAAACAAATTTCTCCTAATGATTTTGCAATAAACTATCTTAACAGAGAAATGTATCTACTTGTGGATCTATTAATTGGAGAACAACAATTCTTTGACCCTTGATAACCGGAAGGTGTACCTAAAACCTCTGGTCTAAAAGATCTTGGGTTTCATTTTAAATAGCTTGAAACACAGTAACAGTTAGAGAAACACAGTAAAACAGTGTTACAAATTCTCAAGTGCCATTATTTCTGAGCAGTCAGTAATCCTATAAAGTTACAGCTTTCATGTAATGGTCTGCCCCAGGGCTAAATTTTAATGCAGGGAACTCTTCTCTTCACAATGAGCAGCTACAAAGTTTCCATGATTCACTACCAAACTATGTAAATTTTGAAAATTTATAAAAGCAAACAATCCAGAGTAGCTGCACACGGCAAAGATGTCAAACAGCTGTGCAAAAGGAAAAACAACTCAAACCAAGATTTCTGTATTTTGTAGCAGCTTGCTAATCTTAATCACTAAATTAAGAGTAGCACAGAGAGTAAGAAGCCAGCCTGTGCCTAATCCCTCACAGAATTTATTTCAATTCTGAGTCTTATGTGCTTTGTTCCTTATACGATATACTTTTTCGGTAGTTTGTAGTTTCAACAGAGTTATTTACTGTGTTTAAGGTGTCAGCCAAAGATAACAATATGAGAAGCAAAACATGTGGATAAGAATTCATCTACAACAGATTTTGCCTACAGCAGAGCTGACAGTGTGGCAAACTGCTGTTACTCTACAGGAAAGGGAACAGTTTATTTTCCATGAGCTGTAGATGGATGAAGTGGTTTAATTTACAGCAAGAGACTTTATAGCAAGCATAAAAAAGCATAGGAATAAATTGTCTCCAGCTCTTCAGGATTTTGAGAACAGATGAGATTAATGCCTGCCTAAGAATGGAGTAGACATCTGGGTTGTATAATAGATGTTGGGTTTTTGAGGCTTCTTCCAGACTTTCTTCTTTGGGGCATTTGTTGGGATTACAACAGAGCCTTTTTTTTTTTCTTTCAATTCGCTGTCTGAATTCATGTGTATAGAGGATATCAACAACATGAGATGATGACTATTTATTAATATTCATTCAATTTTATTAAACAAACTCCAGTGAAGAAGAAATGAAAAAAGGTCTTCAGCATAATCTTCATGTCCTTCAAAACAGGACATAAGAAGGTGAATGCATTACAGTTTTTTACAATGTATGAAGTCCAATACAAACACCTACTAGAGGACCAAACATTCTCTTGCTCATGGCTATGAAATATTTTGGAAACAGAAAGACCACTAAAGTTCCCCTTTCCCTGACATGATGCTATCAGCCTATCTACACGCCATAAGATGCTTGTTCCTCTCCATGGGATGAGTGGACTTTCTAAGGGCACAAGTTTGAGGGATTCTTCATGTGATATGAATTCACAGAACAGGCTCTGAGTCATTTCCAGACAAAGCAACATGTAAACAGATCCAAAACTTCCACCCCACCCTGTATATATTTTTACCAGTTATACTATATTATGATATATTACTAATTGGAAGAGAGAAGTGGATTTGTTATTAAGGTAAGAATTGGGACAGGCAGAAAAGTTGGAGAGAGGTTCTTTTGATAAGCCGTATTAGTGAACAACCACGATTTGACAGCCAGTGCATCCACTGGCGTGGTGTTCCTCAGTGACTATCAAAGTGACTCAGTCTCTCAAAAGGCCAGGCAAATGCTCACACTGCAAAAGATGCCAAAACACTGTTTCTGAATCAGCTGGAAGGAAGGACGAAATAAGACTTACTGAGCTGACACCAAACTGCCTTTTTCATTTGAAGCCACCATTCTACTCTGCTTTTATCCCTCACATTTGCCAAGTCTCTGATGAAACAGAACTAAGCAGGAATAGTCTCCAATTCACCACTTTCCTTCTACTTCCATGGTTTACCTTAATTAATTATAACACAAAACACCATCAAGCTGGACTAGTAGCATCTCACATGTTTTCCTGACCATAAACAACTTCACAGAAGGCCAAGCAATCATGGATCACATTGGTTCTTTCTCCTCCTACTCACTGGTGTAAGAACAGCGTCAGCCTACTGATTTTAAAGAATCTACCCCTCCTATAGCCCAGGAAAATGTAGAGGAACCTTAAGCTCCTTGCATATGGAAACCTCCCAGCCATTGTGAATCGGTACCATCCTGCCACCTTACCTATGACAACACCAACATAACCCAGCTGCAGATTCAGTCCATCTACATCACAGAATTGCCACCAGCCCACATAAAAGATGCACTCTCCTTGGCTGCATCTGTTACGTTACACAGGAGATAGAAACCCACTTAATTTATCTTGGGATAAATAGGTAGACCTAGTAGACAGAAAGAAAAAACATTCTTAGTGATTTGTTTTTAATCTCCCTACAACTTGGACATGATATGTATAAGTCCTCTGGCCAGCCGTGGTTCCTTAAACTCAACAGGTTTTGTGTGAGAAGACAGAACTGAAACCAGGGAAAAGGTAAACAGTCATTCTTTGATTTACACTACCCTCTTACCGCAGCTTGTTTGCAGAAGAGGTGAGCCAACCAATATGCAAACAAGGAAGAATCGGGTAACTGAACATGGTGCATACTTCCCCACAGATGAAAAGTTTCAGACAAGCCAGAATCTATTTCTGGAACTGACAAGAATGCTGTAAACTTTAGAGGTGGTGCAGGGCTTTCAAACGGACATTGATGAATTAGTGGGTGGGCACTGACTCTCTGAGAGAAAGTCTGTTTTGTAGCCTTCTGGAGATTAACTTACTGCTTAACTGTTGTGTTTTCACTAAAATCATCGTCTAAAATATTGAATCAATTCTAGGCACTGTTGCTGCGTTGCAGTGAACAGCTTATTTTTGGTGAGGCAGAATTTATTCTGAGAAAATCTTTCTGCCTTCAATATTTAATGACTTAAAGGGTAACAGTCCAGACAGATAAAAATGGTGAGGCAGTTCTTCAGTCAACTTGATTTTGCAAAAAAATATTATTTTTCTTTGGAAATTAACTGGAATAGAAACACCACATTATAGCACATGAGGATCTGACAAATCTTAAAACAATTCTAAAGATAGGCATAGACCTGAATTACTAATGAAGAATATTACTTTGAGAATATTGTTTAGTACTACATAGTTTTGTTTGCCTAACTTGACAGAAAAAAACCCCAGTAGGAAATATGAAAGATTCTAGTCACTTTTTTAAATTTTTTTTCGCTATTAGCAAAGTAAATTTACTAGTTACATGAATTACTTCAGACTCTCACTGATCCAAACCAGAGCAGGATCCGATACCTTTAATTAGGAGTACTTCCTTTGCCACTGCATCCATTGTTTGCCTGTAAATCCAAGCTGCTATTTAAGAAAACACAAACATGATAATGATGTGTGTTCTCTGACCTTTGGTTGTTGTGCTTCCAGCTGAAACACCTCCCTGGTTCGCCTCACCTCTCAGCAAAAGGCACCTTGCTACTCTTCACTCTGATAAGGTCTAGCAGCTGTTTACACCTGCTTGTTTGTTCAGGGTCACCAAGCATGACATCTGAGTCCATGGAAACCACGGTCTCACTTTTCTCCACATCATAGTCACTCCAGCGCTATAATATTACAAAACCATGTTAAGTTTGTACACACTATCTATTCCCGATTCTCTGTGTGTACCCATAACTTTCCAGACAGCATTCTCTGGGAAAATAAGCCAACTCAGAATAGACTAAATTCAGCAGATAAAGATGTGGACACCGAGCTGTGTAACACGCACCTCAGGTGGCAATTACAGAGATTTCCCATCTACTTCCTCAGAAGTAGAAGTTTCTTCATGCAAGATCAGAGGTGATACATGCTTTTCACATACCTTATGTCAGGGCTTTCCACCCACTGAGGCTAAATTTCAGATTTTTTGGTGATAGTCCAGTGAACATCAGATAACCAGTAAAAACCTTGGTCTTGGAGATACATTGTGACTGATAGGGCCATCCTATCATCCATGAACTAAATTAAATGTGTTAATAACTTTTGCGTCAGTAAAGCATTCACTGCTTATGGATTTAGTTATATGTGTAGTATGCACACACTCTATCATACCTTTCATACAAGAACGATAAGTCCCTTGCTCTACAACAAGTTTCGCAACCTAAAAGTAATTCAGATTAATAAGAGTCATTCAGAATATAATTTCAATTTTTTTTCAGCTTTGGCTACATACTCTTTCCATTTGCATATTTCTCCACATTGTTTCCTACTCTAACAAACACAAGCTACTTGTCCTCATGACCTATTTGCACCCTCCCCTAAGCTTCAGGTTCTACACTGCCTAAACTGAAACTGAAAATGATGAAAAAAAGAAGGTCAGTAAAATGTTCTGAATGTCTGAAACCTGCCTGTCCCTGGCTCTCTAAAACAAGCTGGGGAGGATACATTTGACTATTTCAAAACATGACACAGGTATTCAGGCCTCTCAGGATGACTATCAGAATGCTCTTTCACTAACTGGGCTACAAAAAGCTCAACGCTTAGCTACATAACTTTTCCAGTGGAGTAAGCGTGGACTGAACAGATTGCTAGCATCAGACAGGTTAGCAAACTTAAATGATCGGAAGGGCAAAACTCACACTGCCTTGGAGAGTTTGTGCAAGAGACTCAACGAACTGGGTAGATTTGCTAGAGAAAAGTTACCAATTTACTTGGATAGTAAGACAAAAAAAGCCTATTAATTTTCCTGCAGGAATTTAGGTGAATTGGGACTGAATGGGTCTGCAGGATCTTTTCATTCTCTCCCAGAAGATTAGGAAGACGAGGAAGTACAGCTTGCCTTATCTACTCTTACACTAAGAACTACCTAAAATGTGTGGCATGTTTTAAAAACTGCCCTTGTCAAGACATGATTCATGTAAAAAGTGACATCTACAGAGCTGGCTGAGGAGTTAACAGAAAAGCAAACAAAGAGTGCTAATGAATTAAGTTATTAACTACACAGTAAACACCAGTTTTAGATATTATGGGATTTTTGGATAGACAGAAAGCAGTATGTCAACCTAAGATTGTACTTGGTCTAATGATAGTTTAAGGTTGTTGAGTACAAGTCACCAGGGGCTAACATTTCTGTGAAAAATGAAGAAAAAATTGGATTCAAATGTAGGCTTGGGATGCCCAAAACAAGTGTCTTCCCTGTGACACTAGCATGCCAAAGAGAGCAGAAGTCAACACCAAGACACTGTATGTTTGGATATCTGTTAACAGCTGCTTTTCTGCAGCGCTACTGATGGAAAAACTGAAATTTCTATTCCATGAATGCTTGCTTCTCAATTTTCAAAGTTTTTTTTCTCTTCAGCACCGTTAAGACCTCCTTTCCTTGGAGCAGTATGAATCTCAGAGAGCAACTCCAGCACATGTGGCTGAGAACACAATGAAATGATATAAAAGTTGCTCAAATAGGAAGCAAGCAATTACTTTAGCAGTTCTGAAAGAGGACCTGCAGAGAAATGCAAGCTTGGTTATGAAGTGCTACAGCTTAGCCATTTAAACCAGATTCTTCTCTAGAAAAGGGGAAATAGAACCCCAGAGGTTAATGTGCAATTCTTCTACTATTTTCTTTCTTTTTACTACTTTACTGTGAGACTAAATATAAAGGCTGAAAAATGCTTTAAATAAGGCCATTATAACAGGGATGCTATCCATTCTCTCTCTACGGATAAATTAGTGACCTGACTGCTGGTCAGTTCCAGAACCTGCCAAGTCAACTCATAAATACAGACCTCTCTGCCCAGAGCTGCGGGCATCCAAAAAGCACCTTCTAAGCACAAAGATGAAGGCGTGGTGTCACGGGGCCTCTCTCCTAAGGACCTGAGAGTACTTGAAATTACTTACTAACCAGCTGCTCTACTTGCAAAAGGTGGGTGGCAAATACATGTGTGCATACAGGCATATGCTTATCTCTGCAGAGAAAGAGC
This sequence comes from Coccyzus lansbergi, assembly GCA_033558105.1. Classification (NCBI taxonomy): domain Eukaryota; kingdom Metazoa; phylum Chordata; class Aves; order Cuculiformes; family Coccyzidae; genus Coccyzus; species Coccyzus lansbergi. Next base: position 1,402,358 of record JAUMJK010000097.1, read on the forward strand.
AAGCACCTTGCAGGGAAATCCAACTGGAGGCAAATGTCCTTGCTCTCCTACAAAAAAAACTTTGACCTGTGCTGTGTAACTAATGAGACCCTCTATCATCAGGAACAAGCAAAAGACAGGAATGTTTTTTACAGTGTCAAAGCCAAATGAGAAATGTATTCTCTTCCAGTTCCCTGGTACAACCTCCCTAGATATCAGTATATTTTAAAATCACTTTCAAGAAAAAGAATATAAAGCAACCAGATGTACATCTATTAAAGTTCGAAAGAAACCAAACTTGCTAAAAAAGAAGTTGTTGTTACTTATATTTATCAAGTTAACATAGACAAGAAAGAAAATCTCAGGTACACTAGCTTTGAATTGGAAGAGAGCTTATATTAAATACTACTATGAACACAACTGAGAAGAAATGCAATGAGTCCTTTGCAGAAAATCTTATCTGTACCAATTTTGCTCCCTTTTATATTTCATGCTTGCTTTTCATCGGCTAAGCTAAAGTATCACAATTGATAGAGGATTAGTCAACAAGCCAGAAAACATTTTGATTTTCACACAGTAACAGAGTGCTGTTCCTACTGGAATTATTCTATTGATTTGTAAGCTGAACAACGTTCCCCGGAGAAGTAAATTATAGAATATTTAAGCCTTAAACACAGGATCAAGTGGATGTAAATACCTGCACAGACATCAAAACATGCACATCCAGCTACCTCTTGCCTATGTTTGGCCTATTTAAAGACACAAGACAGTTGGATCAAAGCCTGACATCTATGCTGGTGACTGTCAGTCCTCACTGACATCTGAGAAAGTGAATGTTAGTCTGGGAATGTAAATGGTGCCTCTAAATAATGCAGCACCTCTGAAGAACTGGATTGCATTGCCAGTAATGTCAAGCAGCCCAATTCCTCTTCTTAAAATAATGATAGTCTTCTGCCATCAAAATACTGTCAAGTGAGCCATTCAGTAACAAAGAACATAGATTAAAGAGAATATTTCTGTGATGCAAAGCTAAAAAGAAATACTGTCTGAGGCAGAAAAGTGTATCTGTTTAAGATTATGTCTTATGCTCCTGTAATACTGCATCTGCCCTACATGCATGTGCATGTACTTATATATATTTATATGCATCTAATATGTTTGTGTTTGTACCTGTTTGCAGGAGGATGTAGGGGTGGTACAGGCATTGTGATTTAAAAGCAGACATAACCTATTTTCCATGAAATTGCTTCTCCACTGCTGCAATTCATTCCAGCTAGTTTGTAGATTTATTACTGCAACCCTTCACACAACACATCTTTGCCTACCTGTGAGACTTTGGCATCATGCCTAAAAGCCCAAAAATGTCACTGGAAAAACTTTCAGTGATTTCAGTGGCTTTTAACTCAGCTCAGAGAATAAATGTGCACTAAGAATTGTAGGGCTCCAGTCATTATTAATTGCTGCAGTAATAAATTATATAGTGTTTACATTTCAGAGCAGGTGGCTTGCTGAGGTGTTTGATGAATTCTTATAGTTACCACCCAATTTTGTACCTAAAGAGCAGGAGCTGTGGAAATCCTTAACTTTTATGAGTTAAGCCTATAAACTGAATGTATAAAACAAGTTTAGCTTCCAGCATTCAGTTTCTGCACAAGCATAGAAATGGAGCTCCTGTGATAGCATATGCCTATTTCTTTTACTTTGAAGATTGACAATAAAAACAAGTGTTGTTCTAAAGAGCTGCCAATCTGAAGGCTCTAGGAGTAGCATCAGAACGGAGGTCCTGTTCCCAATGGCTGGCTCCCTACAGCCTCTCCTACCAAATTCTCCATTCCCAGAACAAAATATAAGTATCCTCCTTTTCAAATGACTGTCAATATTTATTGCTACAATTATGTAAACCTCTGGTTGCATTATACTGCACAGCAGGATGAATCACTGATGGGTGTTAAGGATGAGTTTTACAGAACAGCATATACTGGCTGTATTTAGAGGTCCACTGAGATAATCTCCAAACAGATTTCAAAAGGTTTCTATTTAAAACTGCTGTAGTTTACAATATCTGTACATGTATCACTTTGTTGCTAACATTTAAAATAAGCAGCAAAGAAGCAGAATTACTCTTTCGCTATCCAGTGATCTTGGAAGCCTGCGGCCCGGAAAGTGACTGGGACATCTCACAAAGCCACACAACATTTCAACTATGAAAATTTATGGATATAAAAATGAATTAAGGGGTCAGTGCCAAGTTTTCTGCAACTCATTTCTCCAGTACTTTTGTTTAAAATTTACAGTTCTAAGAAATACCGGTTTTTAATTGGGACAATTATTTCCTTCCACTTGGTAGATCTCCCCTTGGCAGCTTGTTTTTCTTACTGTAACCCAAATTCTCCAATTCTCAATCTCATGCCATTGTTCCCACAATAGTTCTTCAGCCTTGTAGTACCCTAATTAATTAATATTCCTCCTTAATTTTTAAACTTTTAAAGTATTTCTGATTTACTTCTATTCGGCCTCTCTTAGTCAAATTAATAGATGCACATTTGCCATCTCTCCTTAAATAACAACCAAATAAATCTGTTGGTTGCTTTTCCTATTTAGCTTTTTCTCTGACTTGGCAACCTCTAAATAAGGTGTTCATATCATGCACACACTGAAAGTTCAAAATGAGTGTGAGAAGGGAAATTACATTAACAAATGTAGTTTTGTTTTAGCAGCTGCTGCAGTAAGGCTTTTGATGTAGAAAGTGCTCCAAGATTTAAATTATTAGGAGCTAACGTGATCACTTCTGACTTCATGATCAAATACTGTCAGCATGAAGTCTGGCAAAAATTTGTATTCAGCCTTGGAATTCTCTAGCTGAAGGACTAATAATGGTGTTGGTTCTGGATTCAGCAGTGGCTTGGTAAGTGAGGCAACCTTCCCATAAGGAAAATGTAATGTCATTCGATATATGAAGCTTACAAAGCAACTTTGTATGGTTTTTGGAGAAAGCTAACTTGGAAATATTTTTTACAGTTGTGAAGAATGATTAGACACCACAAACAAGCCAAATACATTGTGGAATAGCACCAGTGCTATGTCCCAGTGCTATGAAGGCTGAAAAGTTTGCCTTTGTACACTGATTTTAAAGATCATGAACATATTTGCCTGAAGAAAGACATTTTAATTGCCATCATTACATGTTTCTAATTACTAAAGAGTACTGTAGAATATGTTAAAACTGTATAAAACCAACTTGTAGTTGCAATTTATTTTATACCTTGACTTACTGCCAAATCCATAAGCTTTGCCAAATAGTAAAAAATATAAAAGTATAGCACACAAAATCAACTCTACTTTGCCACATCCCATTCTCAACTTTAATAGCAGTATGAAAATATGAGCTGGAAGAGGGAAAACTTAGAGAATAAAAGCAGAAAAGATGCAGTAATTTCAGGTTTTGCACCTACTAAAAATAGGAATTGCCACCGTATTTTTTTTCACTTTTTTTAATGACAGAAAATAGTTTAAGAGCTGCTTCTGTGAAAGAACTGGAAGAAAGTTACTTGAAAAAAGCCAAGGCATGTTAAACTAAATTACACCACAAACTACTTGTTGGTTGAAGCCAGCTATCACCGTCAAATCCTGTCTTAGTAAAAGCATTAAAAATGTAGATTTTGCTGAGATTATAACCAAAGAAAACCTAACTGTTGTACTATGTAGTGGCATGTGCTGAATTTCTCATGGGACTACTGATGTTTAGCAAAAGCACCTGTGTTTCCAAGACTCAGGTAAAGAAGAGTCTTAATATTCTAAATTTCTTTGAGCATCCTTAAGTACCTATTTCCAGAGGGGAAGGGGATTTATTGCCCTGCCTCTCTCCCCCTCCCCAACACGTCATTTCACAATCTGTTGTCCATCACTAAGTTAGGTTGAAAAGCAAACAGAGACATATATTGTTCTACAGACTCCTCATGATAGACAGTATGGAGTTTATTTTCTAGTGTTAAAAGTCTAAAAAGCAATTTTTTATATGACCCAAAAGCACACAGAGGACATATATGAAGCACTGTTATAATGAGGGTTTATTCACACTCAATGGAAAGGGCTGTGGAATTATCTTTGCTGTTTGAGTTCAATATTTACATTTGACAGACAAAAAGAATATTCACATCAAGCACTTCAGTTAGCCACAACATTGAAACTCTGCTTCTAATTAATAATATAATATTCCTAAGTTAAATTAATTTTAAAAGACAGAAAAAAAGCATTTTTTCCTGTTTATCCCTAATGGCCTTGTGTGTTTTAAAGCATTCAGAAATTTTACTTGGGAGCTATATCACCACCTTCTGAATGATGGACCCTAAATACTGGTTTAATTTTCAAAAGGAAAAAAGTGTATTCACTTACATGATTTCTTTTGTTTTCTCCATCTTTTATGGATGTAATGAATGTCTCAGAAAAAACTGTTGATCCAGTTTTGTTATCTGTAACCTGATACAGCAAAAAAAGAACAAAATTCTTTTATGACCCATGTAATAGCTGTACCTATGTTCTATGTTTAGCAGGCATCTTTTTCAAAGTTATTATTTTGTATTAGCCTTTTATGCCATACACCCCTACATAGTAATTAGGCAAGCAAGCAAGATACAATAAAACCCCAAAGTAATTCTCATTAAGAAAGTTTGTGTTCCAAATTATCTTATTTCTCCCCAAAATGTGCAAAATATTTCTGGTTTCTAAGAAAAGGTTGTGTAAGAGTCAGCAGTTTGCTACACATGTTTTCTCATACCTTATCAATTTCTTGATGAGTCTGAACAGTTTTATTTCCAATTCTGGTTTCTGTGTTGGACTCATTATGGTAGTTGGGAGGCAAGTTTTTAAAGTTTACTTCCGACAGTTTTTTTGCCCCTTCCTCTTCAGCTTCCATCTGCCAAATTTAAACAAATCAATTGAAAATTATTACAAATTACACAAAAGAGAACAAGCAACCCTCACCGACACCCTGTTTCATTATGTGATGCTGTTAGTACAGACTCCTCCATATAGGAACGCTTGCTCATCTGTTTCAAACAGTGACAACAGCAGTTCTTTCAATAGACTAGAGAAACACTGGAGTGCTAAACCCTTGAGAACTGAACTATTTAAGCCAAAGTCAGTCCCTGCGAAGAAAAAAAACCTGTGAAGTGACAATATGGTATCTGCATAGGCTGATGCCAACCAAGAGCCCGGCTTTCTATTTTTCCCAGAAAACCACTAAACACTTGAGACAGACTTTCCCATCTAACAAAGAGGAGAAAATATTCTGAGAGGACAGAGTGCCATACTCAAAACTCCTTGAAGTTAACAGAGACAGTGCTGTAGACCAATGTTCACACATCCAGAATTTCATTCACTATTTCATTTCCTGCTGTCCTTGCCATATGAAGACTTAATACAGAAAAGAAGCACTTTCTGAGTCAGAAACAGAGGAAGCTCAGCAAGAGGGCATGAGTCTTGTAAACAACATGAACTCTGAGTAAGCCGTGTCCCTTTGTTATTTGCAACTGCTGTAACAGAGCTTGGAGGCAGCAAGTTCAGCCAGGCTGAACAAAAGAATTTTTTCCAAGACAAAGTTTCTCTTTCTGGAGTGCCTGTTTATTTTAAACAACAGCTGCAAACCTTTTTAAGCGCAAAGCATTTATCTGCTAAGATGCAGCTCAGGCAGTCCATATTTTGCACTGTATTGAGACCATTCCTCAATCCAAACCTGACTATAGGAAAAGTAAAGCAGGCAGAATTTTTTACTGCATACTTATTTAACTAAGCATATTTTCAGCATTACAAAGAATACTTTAAAAAAAAGTTCATCACAATGTGTTTGCAGTCTAAAATAAGTGGATGATACAGGTAGATCTCAGAAACTGTAAGGATGACAGTAAAAGTTCAGAAATTATCTAATTACAGTAAACAACAGTCTGGTCCCCAGTGAGTTGTGAGTAAAAGATTCTTTCCAGACTGTGTATGTTATAATGAGAGGAAAAAAGAATTTGGAAAGAAGATTTTTAACATGAAGGGAAAAAATGTGCAGAAGTAAGGGGAATGCAGCAACGACATGTTTTGAAAGTGATACAGGACAATGGCCTGGGGTCTGGACTTAGGTTCCTGGCTTTCAAACAGGTCCCATATGGTTCTGGGCAAGGAATTTGAGATGAAGACATGAAATTCCATCAAAAGTTCATCACATCTACATACGTGTTTTCAGGACTGTTTTACACCTTTGCATCCTGGTTTCGATTACTGCTAGTGTCTTAGTTCCGGTTGTACAAAGACAATAAAATCACTCTTCACTCCTCCCCTTGCCACACACTATTTTTGTCTCACTTTAGGATTCAGATGGAGTATTTGCCCGTTTTTTTTGCCTCATGATCTGCTTGCATTGCTGCCAGAGGGTGGTTTTCCAGTGTAATTCCTGGTGCCACAATGCTCACACACGGAGTGCCCTGAGCACCCACAGCAGCAAAAGGCAACAGAGGTTGTGGGGGAAGCCTGAACAGGAGGAGAAACAGCCCCAGAGGAGAGAAGAGCCCTTTCCTCCCATCAGGCAGGCATGCCAGTCCCCCCACACCTCCCACCTGCCCAGCAGCGCTGCATGGGTGGGCACCATGCTGATGCTGATACAAGAAGTAGTTACTGCTACAAAGGAAGTGTAATATTTTTTATTTAAGCTAAAGTGGAATTAAATTTCATCTAAGTAATTGTATTTTTTGAAAGTTAAAGAGAAGGTCCCTCTGATAGCATGTATTCTTTTCGACAGTGTTTTTCCAGACATTGCTCATTCTTTGGAGATGATAATGCCTTGGGTTCAGCGTGATCTGTGCTGAACAGATGCCTCTTCTACTGTAATCACCTCTGTTTGCAGCCTTTCCCTGTCTCAAACGCAAGGTCAGGCAGAGCTGGTTCCAAAGCTCCAAACCAGCAAGATATTAGACTACTGTGAAGTTGATAGTAACATTAAAATTAGTCCTTGAAAAGTAATAGACTATGCATAAGATTTTGGGGAAATTTTATACATATATATGTAAGTGGGAAATATATTCTGTAAACACCTCATGTCTCATGGCACACGATTGATTGAGAGCACTCCCTCCTGTTGCCCTGGTCTGATAAAGGGTGCTTGCTCTCTAAAACTCCAAAATGAGACGTAGAGATTTTATTTGCCAGCATTTTCAGTATCGATGGGATTTGTGCGATCCATGGCCTCGGGCAGCAGCTCCTCATGGATCGCTTTGTGTGGAGGGGCAGATAATGACAGGAACCCCTGGACCTGGTGGGGAGGAAGGAAAGGTGGGAAGGAGGAAAGGAAGGAAGAAAGGAGGAAGAAGGGAGGCAGGAGGGATGAAGGGAGGGAGGAGAGGAGAAGTGGAGGGAGAGAGAAAGGAAGGGAGGAGAGTAACGCGGATAGGAAGGAAAAAGATAGGGAGGGAAGAAGGGATGAAGGGAGGGAGGAAAGGAGGGAAGAAAGAAGGGAGGAAAGGAGGGAAGAAAGAAGGGAGGAAAGGAGGAAGGAAAGGAGAGAAGAAAGAAGGAAGGGAGGAAAGGGAGAAAAGGAGGGAAGAAAGAAGGAAGAGATGAAAGGAGGGAAGGAGGAAAGGAGGGAGAAAGTGAATGTGGAAAGGAGGGATGGAGGGAGTAAAGGAGGGAGGAGAGGAGGGAAGAAAGGAGGAAAGAAGAGATGAAGGGAGGGAAGAAGGAAGGGAGGAAAGGAGGGAGAAAGTGATTGAGGAAAGGAGAGATGAAGGGAAGGAGGAAGGGAAAGATGAAGGGAGAGAGGGAGGGAGGGAGAAAAGGAGGGAGAGATGTAGCGACAGAAGGAGGGAGGAAGGGAGGGAGGAAAGGAAGGAGGAAAGGAGGGAGGAAATAGAAAGGTAGGGAGGAAAGGAAGAAGAAAGGGAAGGAGGAAGGGAGGGAGGAAGGCGGGAAGGAGGGAGGAAGGTAGGGAGGAAGAAAGGAGGAAGGTGAGGGGGAAGGAGGGGAAGGGGGAGGAAGGTGAGGGGGCAGAAGGAGGGAAGGGGGGAGGAAGAGGGGAGGAAGAGGGAAGGAGGCCCCCCCGGCCCCTCACCTCTTGCACGGCGTGCCGCAGCTTGTGCTGCGTGTCCTCCATCAGCGCCTCCACCTCCCGCAGCATCTCTCCCAGGCTGGGCGGCCGCCGCCCGCCGCCCGCCGCGCCGCCCGCCGCCAGCAGCGCCGCCAGCACCAGCCACCGCCGCATCCCGCCGCTCACCGCCGCACGGGCCCCGCCTCGGGAGGGGCCAAACCCGAGAGGAGTTCCTCCAGCAGGAGGTGGGATGTGTTGCTTGAGGCTGAAGCAGAGCGATCGTCCTAGAAACTGTGTTGTGTGACTGTTAGGCAGGACGCTGTAGAATCACCTCCTCTCAGGGAGCTGGAGAGGGTGATGACGTCTTCTCTCAGCCTCCTCTTCTCCAGGCTAAACAATCCCAATTTCATCAGGAATGTCTCGTGATCAACCACTACTGACAGATTGTTCCTCTGCTTCCCCACTGTGAACTTTGTGCCAACTTCTGTAACTGCTTAGATATGAAAACTGTTGTAGCGAAATAAAATCCTAGAAACGTATAATAGTTTGGGTTGGAAGGGACCTTAAAGATCATCTAATTCCAACTGCCTGCCATGGGCAGGGACATCTCCCACCGGATCAGGCTGCTCAAATCCCTATCCAAGGTGGCCTGGAACATGTCCAGGAATGTGGCAGCTACAGCCTCCCTGGGCAACCTGGGACAGGGCCTCCCCACCCTCATAGTGAAGAAATTCCTCCTTACAGAATCATAGAATCACCAGGTTGGAACAGGCCCACCTGATCATCAAGTCCAACCACTCCTATCAAATACTAAACCATGTCCCTTAGCACCTCATCCACCTGTCCCTTAAACATCTCCAGGGAATGTGACTCAACAACCTCCCTGGGCAGACTCGTCCAGTGACCCTTTCTGTGATTTTTTTTTCCTAATGTCGAACCTAAACCTCCCCTGGCGGAGCTTGAGGCCATTCCCTCTTGTCCTGTCCCCTGTCACTTGGGAGAAGAGGCCAGCTCCCTCCTCTCAAAAACCTCCTTTCAGGTAGTTGTAGAGAGTTATATCTAGTCTAAATCTGCCCCTCTGATAGTCCCTCCAATAGTATGGTTTTTATGGCGTGATTTGTTTGGTTTTTTTCAAATACTGTTTTTCTATACTCTTCATTGGGCCCCTCCTTACAAGGAAGACATCGAGGTGCTGGAGTGTGTGCAGAGAGGAGCAATGAATCTGGTGAAAGGGCTGGAGAACAAGTGTTATGAGGAGCAGCTGAGGGAGCTGCACTACATGACACAAAACCACGTATGATATTTTTGTCAAGATATAGCTTATTCTTGGACATTAATTTAGAAAGAACATAATAATCTGGAAAAAAATAGCTGAAAACATAGTTAGGAAAAGTATATCCCAGAGATACTGCATGAAAAATAATTAGGAAGACTTAAGTCAGCCCAGTATTAGACCCTTAAGGTGGATTTGAGGCAAAAGTGGCCCCCTGTCATGGTGAATGCGCTCCTGTCAAAGGCAGACATCATCTGAATCAGTGATTCTGGAGAATAGAAGCCACCTTCTGGTTGGATGAGTTTTGAGACAAAAGAGTATGTTCCTGAAAGCAGCAGGGTAGGGAGCTGTGCAAGTTTGATTTAGTTTTTCCCACACATTGTTTATTCATTTAAAGCCAGTACATTATATTCTGTTTTCTGTGTTTCAGACATCTGTTATTTTCCATGCTCATTTACCAATTAATTAATAGAGTTCTTTCCCCTTTCCAACAATTATGCAATGAACAATCGATCAATTAATTAGCAGCAGAAAAAAAGAATGGCAAGATGTCTGGCTAATGTATGACATATAATATGAAAAGAAAGGGCAGCCTTCCAAAATACGTAAGTATAAGCAACATCAAACAACTACATAACAAAGACAAAATCTGTCACCAGCAGGCAAAAATTCCAGAAACTGAAAGCCTAAATTCCCTGCTGAAAGGGAAAGGAGACTGTAAGAGGGGGAGAGCAGAGTTAAGAGAGGGAAGTAACACCAGTGAGGTTTGCAGTTTCTACCATTTTAAACTGTTTTTGTCTTCGCTGTTCATGTGAATTTCCCTGCAGAAGCTGTACCCCATGGCTGGAGGCAGGCTGGGAGGGCTGCTGAGGCTGATATTGCCAAAGGATTGCCCTGCTGTTGGCTGACCCTATTACCTTCAGAGTGGATTTCCCTTAGTCCCCTTACTCCCCGCGGCACTCCTTTCCCTTACTCCTCAAACATGCAGGACACCTGCACCAAAGTACCCATTTGAGACTTGTGCCTTTTGATGGTTTTGGTATGAGGTTCACAAAAAAGCTGGCCAGTTACGTGACGAGTGGTCAATGGGGGATCATAGCTGGTGCCCTATAGGAGACTGTGTTGTAGCAATGAATCCCTCCTACCAATGGCTTGAAAGGCCAGTGTGACAGGCAGACAAGGGCAAATCAAATTCAGCACAGCTAACTGACAAAGCAGAATAACAACAAGTGACAAACTGAATGCTTATGGCCTCGGATAAATTCATGGATCTATACTACAGTTTTGAAAAATACTGTTTAGCATGTCAGCAGTAAGTTTTATTCCCCAGTGAAACTGATTGCTTTATTAGGACAGTATCAGTTAGGGTTTTTCCATGGGATGTTACCCATCTTGATCTAGACAGATCAAGATGTCGTAACAGTATTGATTGTCTAATCTTTGTACTGGTCATTTGTTTTATCAGATTGCTTGGACTTATAAAAGCTCTGAGTTGTAGTAAAGTATTTTTCTACTCAGGTGAGGTTTTACAGTATGGAAATTGGGACTGAATAACTGTGAGTATAAAAGAAAAAAACCAGTTATTTTGCTGAGTCAGATCAGTGTTTAACTTTCAGACCATTTTTATATGCAAAACATACACATAAACATATGGAAACTTTTAAAGCTCAGTCTGAGATGTAGGGACATCAGGAAACATTCAGAAAATAATTTGGGACGTCTCAGCAATTAGAGCAGAATTATTTCAGGATCATAGTTTTGTTGGGTCTTGCTCAAGTAACTACAGGTTAAGGACACTGAAATGGTAACAAGAGAAACCTGAGTGCAATGAGAGGAATATCAACAGATAGACTTTTCCTGGAATTATGGGTCCTGAAAAATTCCTAATTCAGTACTTTTTTGGAATAACTGTGCCTCGTTCTAGTATAGCTTGTCTTGCTCTGTAAGTTGATTAAATCACAAAGTAGTAAGACCATGTTTAAGAAATGGAAGAGTATCACACACAGATTGGATTATGAAAAGTTACTATATTTAACTTAGTGCACTGTAGAATGAGAGTAACTTTCAGGTGTAGGTGAACATCTTGTGGGCCTTTATTTGACAGATGCAAGAAGAGATTTGTGGTTTGCCTTATTTTATATTCTTAAGGAAGAAAGGGATTTTTATTAGCTTCTTCATAGCAGCAGAGATTAGAGTGGAGCTCTATTATCTCCTTTTGGCCTACTCATGGATGATCATAAAATTTTGTAGAAGCTCGATTATCTTATGCCAAGGACTTATGAAATATTAACCTATCAGCACAAAGTAAATCCTTGACAATCTTTGTAAAAAGAGACGTCATGTGGCAGCTGTACTTTACTCAGGAAAAACAGAATCATGCAAATTCAAATATTGTTTGGTTTCAATGGTGCGTTATTTAGCAAGATAGTAGCTATGCATTTGAAATATGAAAGCGCTTGGATCTCTTTTTTATTGCTTTGTGGGCTGTATTTTTCTTTTGAGGTAGTCCACGTTTCAACTGGTGAAGACCTCACTCATCAACAATGCCTATTTTTCTTACTGTACCTTGTATTGCCTCAGTTACTTGCAACCAGAATGGATGGAGTAGTGAGTCACCTACCACACATTATTAGAGCTGTGACAACAAGAAACCGGATGAAATCTCTGAAATATATCTGCTTTCCAGACCACAGAAATACAGCATATTGAATTTGCTTTGACAAATTGAATTTGCAAACTGAAAAGCCTGGTAAGGATTCATTTTTGCAATCACAAGTGCACATTACGTACATAGGCAAATAGCTATATTCTAGTACATTCTAGACACTTCAAATGCCATTCCAAACCATTGATTGTGTTTGAAAATAATTAACTGTGGCAATAAGCTGCTGACAGTTATAAGAAACTATTTATTTCTACTTGTAATATGTGAGTCCATGGATGGTAATCTTGCTGCTCAAATGTATTGTCTATGTACGTTCAAATTGCGCTTTAAAACTTCTGCATGCCAAATTGTTCTTACTATCCAGGATGTAAAACACTGTCTGATAAATGAAAATATAAATTCTTTTTACAGAAGTGTGCACACATGTTTTTGTTGAGCAGGGAGGAGATTGTCAACTGATGGTTCATAGCTGCAACTACTGTCGTGAGGACTGTCAGTATTTCATGATCTTCAGACTTGCTGGTTAAGAAAACTAAGAGTGAAATACAGAACCTCAATCTCCTGATCATTTTTATAGTGTATTTCAGACCAGTAAGTAATGACTGAAAGTTTTTCTTCATTCAGTTTGTAGTAGATGATAGGTAGGTAATAGCTTTGTTGGTAACAGTTCCAAAAAACAAGAGGGTTGGCTTTTGACACATGTTAAGCCATTCTTTCATTACCAGGGAGGATCCTTCCAAGCCACTGTAGAGTCATCTTGCCTGGATAGTATAGGGAAGGAGGTCCCTTTTTGCTTAGATGTGACATGTGTAGAGAGGAGCCATCCTAGAGTCAAATTTGGATGTCTATTCCATAGCATTACTTGGTGACCAGTCCTGCTAACTTCAGCACTTCATAGCATGATGTCTTGGTACTGAACACATCCCCTAGCTCCAGTTCCCTTATTTTACTCCTAGAAATTGTACTGTAGGTAAACATAACTTGCATATAAGAGAGCTGGAACAAAATAATCAAGAAATGGTCAAATAGCTGCTGTGAAATGGGGCCGACAGTTACTCATGAAGAAGGTGCCTACAAGAGACGGAACAAAATACAGTAAGAGATTAAATGGGATGAAGTAAGGTAGACAGGGACTTATACAAGGAGAACTGAAAAGATAAAACCTGGAATGTCAGGGAGGTTTTTTTAAAGTGCTAATGAGAAGAATGGCTGGGGATGTGGGAAGAAAGAAACAGTGTGAAGGGAGAGCTGCAGAGAAAAAGCACTTGGGAGTGATTGTATGAAAGTAAGTCACATGGACAGAACAGTGAAGCTTTACTGGGGAAACAAAAAAGCTAGTTCAGAAAAGTAAATGATGAGGAAACCTGAAGCTACTTTAAAAGAGAATGAAAATAGAAAATGTGCTTGCATAAAATAAAGGTCATTGGGGAAGAAAGAATCAATAGTGAGAAATCCAGAACTGATACATGTAATACACAAAAAGAGACATTTAATTTTAGGAAAAAAATGTTTGCTTGCCTCTTTAACAGATACAGGGAAACTGATGTTTTCATCCCTTGGCCAAGAATGTGTGTCACATGTTGGCCAGTTTTCTCCTTTGTGCTATAACTTACACTTGCTCTACCAAAAACCCCAAAGATAATAGTAGTGTTAGGAAAACATTACACAACATGTATCAGCCATCCATGTCAATCTTGCAGATTCTAGGCATTCATGAAATCCATTAAAGGTCACACAACCATTTATTCCTCAAGTGTTTCTGAAAATGATATGCAAGTAACCAATAATGAAATGCACATGAAGTTTGCAGTTTGACAGCAACCGTTTCATAGCTGACTCACCAGCCAGAAGGTTGTCTAAGGACTTGCCTAATCATACATGCAATCCAGTCTTTCCTCTTAATTTATCTCCCCTTCAGTGAAGTTATGTCAATGTTATGTTATATGGTGTTTAGGCATTTATCTTAAACATTTATGAAATCAAGAGAAATAAAAAACTTTATGTTAAGACACCATCAAAACTTTATCCACCTGATTCCTACTTTCTCTAAATAGCACATTATGAGTGAGCATCATTATTCGGTTTTTCTGGTTTAGTAGGTAGTCAAAACTTAGTTTAATGTCATTGCAATTTCAAACAAAAGAAAAATACAAACAATGTATAAAAACCTTATAAGAAATTCAGTCATTCTTATATTCTGATTTTCCATTTCCTATGCTAAATATATCTTACGAACCTATGCCTGCATATTTAACATCACAGGGCATTATGATTTATTTATTTCACAAAAGATACAAAAGAAGTTGAGTTAAAATTAGGCATTGTATTTTATATTCACAGATTTTAGCAGATTTCTATCCATGTAAGAGGAATAGCTGTAATATTTCTGGTTTTAAAATTGCCTGCCATTCTGAATAGTGTTACTTTGTACATCTTTCCATTCTTTCCATTATGGAATTGAAGTTTACTTCAAGGATGGCTATTGGTGTCTGTCTTTTTTTTTTTTTTTTTTTTTTTTTTTTACTGTTTTGTGCCACACGATTTCCAGTGGTTGTTATGGTGAAGATTGTGTATGAAATAGAAGAGAACAGAAATCCCACAATAAAGTTTAGCCATTCAGAGCTGTCTGTTTCCCTGAGGCTACAAAAACATATGAAGCCTTCATTTGGAAAGAACTGACTTTTAGAGCTCATAAATTAAAGATACTCTAATCCATTAGCCCAGACTGGGACTAGTCACCAGCACATCACCGTATATGAAGTGGGGGAGAATGCACCCTGGAGCAGCAAAGGAGATACAGGTATACTGGTGCAAGCTACTCCAGTTAACAGGCAATCGGGAACAAGCACTGTCCCCTCTAAGAGGGCTGAAGGCTCGGCTACTCAGCTGAAGTGCATTTACACCAATGCACGCAGCATGGGGAACAAGATGGAAGAACTGGAAGCCATTGTAGGGCAAGGAGCCTATGATGTTGTTGCCATCACGGAAACGTAGTGGGATGACTCATATAACTGGAGTACAGCTTTGGTGGGGTATAAACTCTTCAGACAGGATAGGAAGGGTAGGAGAGGAGGTGGAGTAGCCCTCTTTGTAAGGGAGGACTTGGACACCACTGAGATGGATTGTGGTGATGAGGAGATTGGGTGCCTGTGTGTTAAAATCAGAGGAGCCCATAAGAAGGTAGATTTTGTGATGGGAGTCTGTTACAGGCCACCCAGCCAAGGAGAAGCAGCTGATGAGTTCTTCTATAAACAGCTGGGGTTAATCTCCAAATCAATACCTCTTGTTCTTGTGGGAGAATTCAATCTTCCTGATACTTGCTGGGAGTATAATATAGCAGAAAGGAAGCAGTCTAGGAGGTTCCTGGAGTGGGTGGAAGACAACTTCCTTGCGCAGCTAGTGAATGAACCAACGAGGGAAGGTACCCTCCTGGACTTGCTGTTTGTCAACAGAGAAGGCCCTGTGGGGCATGTGGCAGTAGGGGGACACCTAGGACTAAGTGATCATGAGATGATAGGGTTTTCTGTTCTAGTGAAGAGGGTAGTTAGCAGGACAGTTGCATTAAATTTCCAGAGGGCAGACTTTAAACTCCTTCGAAGGCTAGTTGGCAAAGTCTCCTGGGAGACAGTACTTGAGGGCAAGGGAGCCCATGAGGGCTGGGAGCTCTTCAAAAAGGAGATACTAGCAGGTCAGGAGAAAACCATCCCCGTGTTCCGGGAAAAAAGCCGGCAGGGGAAAAAACCAGCTTGGTTGAGTAGAGAGATCTCAAGTGACGTTAGGAAGAAGAGGAATATTTATAGGCTCTGGAAGAGGGGACAGGCCTCTTGGGTGGACTACAAGAGGGAAGTGAGGTTGTGTAGGTTAAAAATCAGAGGGGCTAAGGCTGAACTAGAAAT
Source organism: Coccyzus lansbergi (assembly GCA_033558105.1). Lineage (NCBI taxonomy): Eukaryota > Metazoa > Chordata > Aves > Cuculiformes > Coccyzidae > Coccyzus > Coccyzus lansbergi. The sequence continues at coordinate 1,418,230 of JAUMJK010000097.1, forward strand.
CAGGTTAGCAAAGTCCGCAAAGGATAATAAAAAATCTTTCTATAAATGTATAAATAAAAAAAGGAGAACTAGGGAGACCATACAGTCCCTTTTGGACACAGAGAGAACAACAGTGACAGGGGATGAGGAGAAGGCTGAGGTACTTAATGCCTTCTTTGCCTCAGTCTTTAATTGTGAAGAAAACTGTTCCCTCTGTGTACAAACCCCGGAACTAGAGGAGCAATACGAGGCTCCCATGATCCAAGAGGAGGTGGTCAGAGCCTTGCTTGCCCAACTGGACACCCACAAGTCTATGGGGCCAGATGGGATTCACCCTAGGGTATTGAAGGAGCTGGCGGATGTATTGGCCAAACCCCTTTCCATCATCTTGCAGCAGTCCTGGAAGACTGGGGAGGTTCCACTGGAGTGGAGGCTGCCTGATGTTGTGCCCATCTACAAGAAGTGTCGCAGGGGGAGGATCCAGGGAACAGGCCTGTCAGTCTGACCTCAGTGCCAGGAAATGTCATGGAGCAGGTGATCTTGAGTGTTATCATGAAGCACATGCAACAGAACCGGGTGATCAGGCCCAGTCAACACGGGTTCACTAAAGGCAGGTCCTACCAAACTAACCTGATCGCCTTCTATGACAAAGTCACTTGGCTGCTGGATGAGGGAAAGACTGTGGATGTGGTCTTCCTGGACTTCAGTAAAGCCTTTGACACAGTTTCTCACAGCATTCTGCTACAGAAACTGTCAGCCTCTGGCCTGGACAGGCGCACACTCTCCTGGGTGGAAAACTGGTTTGATGGCCGGGCCCAGAGAGTGATGGTAAATGGTTTTAAATCCAGCTGGAGGCCAGTGACAAGTGGGGTTCCCCAGGGCTCAGTGCTGGGTCCAGCCCTATTCAATGTCTTCATCAATGACCTGGATGAAGGCATCGAGTGTACCCTTAGCAAGTTTGCAGATGACACTAAGCTGGGTGGAAGTGTTGATCTGTTGGAGGGTAGGGAGGCTCTGCAAAGGGACCTAAACAGGCTGGACCGCTGGGCAGAGTCCAATGGCATGAGGTTTAACACTGCCAAATGCCAGGTCCTGCACTGGGGGCACAACAACCCTATGCAGAGCTACGGACTAGGAGAAGTCTGTCTAGAAAGGTGCCAGGAGGAGAGGGACCTGGGGGTGTTGGTTGACAGCTGACTGAACATGAGCCAGCAGTGTGCCTAAGTGGCCAAGAAGGCCAATGGCATCCTGGCTTGTATCAGAAATGGTGTGACCAGCAGGTCCAGGGAGGTGATTCTCCCTCTGTACTCGGCACTGGTGAGACCTCTCCTTGAATCCTGTGTTCAGTTCTGGGCCCCTCACCACAAGAAGGATGTTGAGGCTCTGGAGCGAGTCCAGAGAAGAGCAATGAGGCTGGTGAGGGGTCTGGAGAACAGGTCCTATGAGGGATGGCTGAGAGAGCTGGGGTTGTTTAGCCTGGAGAAGAGGAGGCTGAGAGGAGACCTCATTGCTCTCTACAACTACCTGAAAGGAGGTTGTAGAGAGGAGGGAGCTGGGCTCTTCTCCCAAGTGACAGGGAACAGGACAAGAGGGAATGGCCTCAAGCTCCGCCAGGGGCGATTTAGGCTGGAGATTAGGAGGAAGTTTTTCACGGAAAGGGTCATTGGGCATTGAAATAGGCTGCCCAGGGAGGTGGTTGATTCACCTTCCCTGGAGGTGTTTAAGGCATGGGTAGATGAGGTCCTGAGGGACATGGTTTAGTGTTTGATAGGAATGTTTGGACTTTATGATCTGGTGGGTCTCTTCCAACCTGGTGATTCTATGATTCTATGATTCTAGTCAGTATTTTCTGCTGACTGTATCATTGAAGTTGCCAGTGCAAGTACAAAACCATCAATACACTATTAACTAACTTGTATATGGTCTTTATTAAAGTACACAACAGAAAGCCATTGAACGATTGCAAATGAAGAAAATTATTTAATTAAGGAAAAAAATAGATGTTCCCTTCATCTTGCTTTGCCAGAGTTTGTGAATCATTATATGATCCATTTTGTTCATGGGTTGTTTTTTTTTTCCCTTTAGCACAGTTTCCCCACATCATCTGCTTTTAATGTTGTTGCCAAAGACAACACAAGGACTCCTCTGTGGAAACCAGTTCACTCAGTTTCTCTTGAAGGTTTTCTTTTCTGATGAGAAATGATCATCACCAGCTCCAGTTCTCACTTACATTTGAGAACACAGGAACAGCAAAGGAAAAGGAAAAGACAGCGGACCCTGGTAGCCCACTCAGAGACCATTAAGACTTGGGAGACATCATCCCTCTGTCCCTCCCTGCCTGCATCTCCTCCTGCACCCTTTGCTTGCCTGCTGCTCAGTGAAGAGATCTGCCTCTCTCTTGTTTCAGTTGCTGCTCATCCCAAACCATGGGAGACATCAGGCTGAAATTCCACTAAAAAGTGGCATTTTGGATAAGGCATCAGTTCTGTCATCACTGGCTCCACCCCCTTGCAAAAACTGAAACAAATAAGCATGCTGTGTTGAGTGTGTATTCAGCTGCTATTTTCTAGCTTTTTTCCCAATATCCTCCTGCCAAGACTCTTACTTAAATTCCTATTGAAATATGAAGCACAAAGTTGGTAATCCATATTGAATGCCATTTGAAAAAAAATACTGCTGCATATCCCTCTACAAATTAACACTATCTGCAATGTATTTGGACTGTTGAAATTAACTAGCTTTAATACAAAATTATCATGGATGCATAAATATTTTTAAACTATTTTCTTTAAAATTCAGAATATTTTAAAATTTGGGGTAAAGGACAGTGGTATGTCTTGCAGATTTTGAAACTAAATTTGTATTGTTTACAAAATAAAACATAAACCTACTACAATAACAGAATTGGAATTGGATCATCTATATGGAAATGATTTAATGAGCATCTTGATTTTTTAAAAAAATCGAATACTCTGTGTACTTCAATATGAGGAGGATTCTGCTTTTGATGGAACCTGAATCCTATGTTATTTAAGAATCAGAAAGGATCTGGGAGCAGAGGCAATGACCAAACTACAAAAATTACAGCAAATGCTTTGTTTTGCTAGTTATTTTCAAGCACTTAAATGCAAATGGGCCAGAGTGGTACTGTTTTCTGGAATGCAAATACGTTCTTGTGATCACATGTTAGGAGCAGGAGCTGCCAGCCCCTACAATATAAAATCTAGGTGACATTAGCATCAGAAATGACCCAAAGGAGAGGCAAAATGTGGTAGAAGAGTGCCATATGGACAGCAATGGCAACAAGAATTGCTGCATTGCTACAAGAACTGTGAAAATAAACACAGTGGTACCATGAAAGCAACTGGGACAAGACCTCCCAGAACACACAAGCTGTCATTGGCCATAAAACGATGCTAAACCAGATCACCTGAAACTGCAAATAAGCACTAAAAGGAGATGCTTTACAAACAGCAGATGGTGCAACACTGCAGCTGGAAGGCATGTCAGAGTGGTGACGCCAAAGCAGCTCGAGTGGAGGAGAGCTCTGCTGTTGTTGCCAGGTGCATAAATGTTATCAGTAGATGTGTGGCTGCACAGCAACAGTTCAAAAGGATGATTGACTGTTAAAAGCATTATTGACAAGCATTTCACTTTTGCACTTAGTCTACCATCTACAAAAATGTCTTTCTTGGAAGATGCAAGCTCTGAAGATATTTTCCTGTTGTGATCTTATACTGTGCAAAGATAGGGAAAAAAGAGAAGTTGGAAGATGTTTACTTCATATCGCCAAATTTATTATTTTGAAGCAGGCTGTCGAAGAGAATAAAGGATGATGGACGGTGTGGCTAAGATTTAAACAAATTAAAAACAATAAAAACAAAATATCTGCAGAAAGAAAATATTTTTATTAGCTGTAGGGGACAACTGGAATCAAAAGTACAACTTGTGGAAAGAAATTATTGAAAGAAGAGAATATACAGATTTCAACTAAAATTCATCACAAATTTCTCAGAAGCATTAACGATGCCCACTTTAACACAGTCTTACATGAGAGAGGAAGAAATACCCATAGTATGCCCCAAATGAATAAATAAATAGATAAAATAAATTACTATTTCTTCAAAGTACCAAAGACAGAATCTGGAGGAACTGACAGAACATTAATGATGTTTCTGACAGAGACTGATTGGAACACAGACATACCAAGTCATATCTTAAAATAAACTAATGAGTCAACATGATTGTCAGCCTGCAGCAAAGCAAGTCCTGGTAACTTTCTACATCATACTTTAGGGAGGTGAGACATGAGGGCAGAGCAGAGGTGAGATGGCTACAGAGAGCTTGTGCAATGACAGACTCATCTGCGTCATGGGCTTGCTCAGGATAAGTGAGTTACTCAAATCACATTCTTTTCACCTGTGAAGCCCTTCAGTTTTTTTTAAATGATGTGACTTCTCACACTTTTGGAAGTGTGTAGTCTTCTAAGAGCATACTTTTTATTTCAGTTTTAATGCACCTCCATCTCATGATAGAAGTTTCCTACACTTACCTTGAATTTTTGCCTTTAAAAAAAATGGAGGATTTTTGCTAGCTGCAGTGACTGCTTCAGATTTTAACTGTCCTTCCAACAGCAGTGTAGACTAATGACTGTGAAGAGTCTTTCCTGAAACAGTAAGGAGTTTAGCATCTGCAAAGAGGGCTGACAGCTCCACAGATCTCTGTTAAGTTGACTGACTGGTAAGGCAGCAGTGGCAGAAAACAATTCTAGCAGTGCTGTAAAGAATAGTGAGGGCACAGCCCTATAGGAACTTGAAATAATTATGTTCTGTGTTGAAAACTTTGTTTGCTAATATCTCTACTCTGGAACAAAATTGTGGAAGGAAATAAAAAAAGATTTGATTTGTTTGGCTTTGGTAACCTTTAAACTGGACCATATTACAGGGTAATTTTATTTTATCTATGTCATGAAAACACATGTTTCTGTAGATAATTCCTGAAGAAAAACAATGAAGTAAATGCCCCAGGAAGAAGTTTGTTTTCTCCTTATCAGAACAGAATGTCCACTGAGAATGCAAAGAATCTTGCTCTGGTTTACAATAATGATTTTTATATCCTTGCATGTTTCAAGGCAACTGCCTTATGATTTACTAGTTGAATTTTTACTTCTTTTCTAGACTCACACAGCCTGTGGCAGGCAGCCCTGTAGCCAGGAGCTGACTATGAAATTGTCACTGTTACTTAGCTGGAATAAAGCACTTCAGCTTCTATCCTTCACAAGACTGCATCCTTTCTTGTATCTCTGATGAACTGCTCCCAAGCCTCCAGTCATATAAATACTTTCTTCACAATGTTTTTGTTCTGTCAAGTTCTGCAAAAGCAAATCATAATTTCTAATTATGCTACATTTTTCTTCCCCTCTAAGATACATATGTGACACAGATTTGGCAAGGGACAGACCTATGTCTCATTTCCCAGAAGGCTACAGCGTTGCCATTGTTTAGGACAAAAGATTGTTAGCCTTTGAAGGAAAAGGATTTCACTGTAAGTTATCTATTTTTACAGCTATGTTATTCTGATTGTTTGTTCATTTGTTTATTTATAGCAATTACCATTCAAGATTTTTGTCAGCATAGAGAAGTTTCCATGGACTGGTCTGTCATTCCTGTACATGCCTGTGTTAAATTACCTCTGCTTTTTTTCTCCTGGCTGCTCCATTTGGAGCCTATGTTAGACATAAAAACATGCCATTAAACTAAAGGCCATAACATTAGTGTTACACATTTGCTTTACTCCCCTAATTAATTAATGAATTTTCACCTGTGTGGCATCCAGTTCTTTATTGGAGATATTCTGGTGTTGATATAAAAGCTAAGAAACAGGTGAACTCTTGGTGCTGTTTTCAGTTACAGCCTTCCTTTTTCTTTTCAGATTGACTGTCAGGGCTTGGGCTGGCAGGGACAGAAATTTCAGAACCTAGGGTAGGAGGAGTGGGAAGAAGACTGATCAGTGGAGCACAGTGAGCTCATTCCTGGACCTAAGCCTGGGTCAGACATGGGGCTGATTGATCTGATATGATTGGTATCTCTACAGCTATTCAGCTGGTGAGGTTGGCTTTTAAATGACAGACAAAACAGTTGTTGTAAGCTCTGCACTTGTTTGATTAAAAATACTTCCCCCTCCCCTCTGTGGTGGGAATGATGTGGAAACATAAAGATGTGTTTGTGTGATAAGGAACTATGAAAATGAGAAATGTTGTTGTACAACACAAACCATGTTATGCTACCGTTTTTATAAAAAGGATAAGAGAGAGTCATACTTGCATTGTGGAACACAACGAAGATGAAACCAAAGCATTCTCCAATGACTAATATTTTGATGTAGATGACACAGTTAAAAAACGATTCATTAGAAATTACTGTCTTTGCTGTTGTCTCTATATAGTTTCATATGTTGATTTGGGCTAGATTCTCAACTTCTTGTGCACCACCCCCTTTTCAGCTCTATAGGACTGGAAAACAATAGCGTTTTTTAACTTAAAGGTATTCTTTAACCTCTGTTGAACTGCAAGGCTGAACTCCCTGAGCACCACACACAGACTCAACATTGCTTTAATGTAAAGACTGCTGAACAGTTTGCCTGGTACTACCATTCTGCCTCTACCAGGATTCTAACCATGGATATGGTGTTCCTTCAGTCACAGCTCCTGGACTATGATTATAATGCTTTTGTTGACAAAAAGCATTTATAATTTATGTTTAATTCTGTCTGCCTATTTCATAGCAAGCTCTCATCAATGGCATTTAGGTCTTCTGAAGGCTTTCACTACATATTTAAGAAAGAATCTCAAAATTGCACATGCATGAAATTAATTTAGGCATTTTTTAAAGGATATGTAATGACATGTAAGTATCAAGAGCCTTTTTGATAGATTGTCTGATTGGCTTTTTTGCAATGGTGTGTACTCAAACTTAGATATAAGATATTCCCCACATCAGTTTGAATAAACTATTGGGTTTTTTAAGTTAATAGGAAGTTACAGTTTGAAGAAATATCAGTTTTCTGATAAACAAAGAGACTGGGCAAACATGATTTTATAAAGAACATCTTGCCTTATGATAAAAACTTGAGTTAGCTTCTCTTGGACAATTCTTTCTGGCGCTTCCACTGGGTTTTATTGCTGATGCTGGAAAGTTGTCCAGACTTAAGCTTGCATCAACTACTGACTGATGGTGTATTTCAGGAAAACTGCAAGCTGTGGATAAAAATCAGTTTTGTAACTCATGGCATATCTAAGTAACGAGCTAGGGATGTAGGTTGTTTTTTCAATATCTTATCCACTTTAGTGTAATGCATACCTTTAATTTGCCATTTGAAATACTTCTGAATAAACAAATTAGGAGAGGCAGAAGGGAAGGCACTTCAGAGAATTTGAGTTGCAACTAATATTAAAGGAAAGCTAACTGTGTCAAAGAAATACAGCAGAGCCCAAGGAGTTAATCTGCTCTGGTGGATCATCTCTACATACTTTTCCCAGCCACCAGCCGAGTTATTTCTCAAATGCCAGCCAAGAGCTACTTGCAGCTGGCAGAAATCCACAGTTATCAGTCCGATGGAAAAGGGTGAGACAAAAGAGCAGCGTGGCCCTTCTGATAGTGAGGTGTGGGTTCCTGTGTTCTTATCCAGCTTGCAGGGTTGAGTGAATAAAGTGTTAAAGAAGATAACATTTATACAGTGATTTAGCTCAGTGGTATGTGTGATGATTTCCAAGGTCTCTGGTATCTGCTTTGTGCTGTGAAATACATGAAATTCATACAGGAACTGTGGAGTTCAAAGAGGACCTGGTTTCCCTGAGGTTCACAGAAAGACTGTATTAACTGTGATTTCAAAAAATACCAAACAACCAACTCTTCAGTTATTTTGCATAATGCACATTAGGAACCCAGGGAGGTTGGGAGGTGGATAAAGCACAGGTGAAATACTGGTAAAAGAACACAGTGGTCTTTCAAAAGCATGATTATGTGATATTCTTGCAAACAGAAAGTGAGTGGATCTAGCAGATACCCAAATCTGTGCAACATATGGTGAAAATAAGGGCTATTTCCAGTCCTGAAGCTGACAGCTAAAATAGGGCCTCAGGTAGCCCAACATTGACTCCTTATTCTTTGTGGACCCCATTTCATGACTAGATTCTTACACTGGGCTGCAGAAAAGTATCTTACACGTGGTCAAATCAGTGTTAGCTGAACATATACAGGAGAAAGTGAACCATGGAATATTTAAACTGCAGGTGAATACTGCTCTTCAAAGAGTTAGGAGTATCAGGCAAGAACAGCCATGCTTCTTGTGGCTGGTTAATTACCACAGTTAGTTGATCTCTACAGCTGCTATTGAGTCCTGGAAAATCAGACCACTGAAATTACAAAAAGCAAACAGCATTAATGCATTCTAGTGCCTTTTTCACTGTAATTGATGACAGTTTAATACACTAGATATACCTCTCTGATTGTGCAGTCTTCTGTACATCACAAACACATGTTTAAATGGAATCAAAGGTCTCTGATTTTCAAGCAAACCTGAAATATTTTTGCAATTGTAACTATGTTTAACTAATAACAAACACATAAAGGCCATTGAAAAATTAATTTGTTTCCAGTCCTGCATGTCTGAGCTGCTTAACTGTAAAAGGCTATAGCTCTTACTCCACCTAAGAAGCATTAGCATCTGTGCTGCATTTAGGCTCTTGAACACTTCTACATGTGCAAGTACGTGTGTGTTCATGTGCACGCACAAAGGTATGCGTTCGTTTATTCTTTCTAACACAAAAAAATGTGTATCTGCTGTTCTTTAAAGAGGAAATCTCCCTAAGCTGGCCCAAACTGCATGTTCTGTTCTGAATTAATATTTATGACTCTGATCCTACCCAAAACTCGAGAATATGCAATGGGAAAATGAGCTTGTGCTGGTGCAGTCGTGGTGCACTGAATGAACACTGAGGAGGCCCGCGCCATCCAGGAGTGTCCTATGGAAATATCCCCCTCTAGTGGGTGTCACTGGGCTAAGGACACTCATCTGGCGCACCAGAACACTGCCTGTCCACTGTTTTTAAGGTGGTTGCACATCTGTTGTTATCCTGAGAGGAAAAAACCAAAAATAGGAACCTTCTATTATCTGTGATATTATTTCATATTTCACATGAGTATTCTAAAAATATGTACCGTATTTGATATGGACTTTTCAGTGATAGACTGTTCTGCTTTTCCCACTACAGTGAATACTAAGTCCATTATACCTAAGTAAGCTAAATTATCACTGCTGGTTTGTCCAGGAATTTTCTGAATGAGTTATGAAAGTAAAAAAAAAAACAAAAAAAACCCCACTGACAAGTTTTCAGGACTGATAGAGCCTTCCCACATTTAAAAGCACCGATCATCTCAGAATATTTTGCATACGAAGGAGTTCAGTGGGATTTGAGAGCTGATATGCTTGTAAATAGTCATTATTGTCTTCAAGACAAAACATGTAAGAGCAATGTGAAATTATAGTATTCTCCTGACTTGAGACATAGCTGCAAAATCCTGTATCTACTCTCTCTCCTACCTTTTTCTAGGGAATTGAAAGGAAATTTGTTTCAAGACCCGTTAAAACTAGTGAGAGTTTTGATGTTAATAGAGTTAAGGCTTAATGATGGATATTTCAGGAAGGAATACAGCACAGTAGAACCTGCAGTGCAGTCAGTCCTAAAGAAAGTATAGTGGTCATGTAATGATCACCCAATTAATGCTTTCTTCTTACTTGTCTTTCTCAGAAAGGATTAGTGGCTGATATAGTGTAATAGCTATTTAAGGATGGTTGAATCATGTAATGGCATCTAACTAATCAGATGCCTATTGATGATACTTGTTAGCAAAGTTTCAGATTCTCCGGCATCCCGTCATGGCTAGGTGTTTCTGTCTTAAATCCAGGCAGCAGGACCTACTGGGAGCTTATATAGAATGTGAGAAGGGTTTCTGAGAGAACAATGCAGCACCTTAAGTGAGTGGGATTGTAAAAATTTCTCATGTTTCTTGCCTCTTTTTAATGCTTTTCTTATCATCAACACCTATAGAACATAGTTTTACGCACAAATGTGTATGTATATGTACTCCTAAGAATAGGTAAGGTCCTTTCTCTATGAACACATTTATAGATATGTAGTGCTTATTCTGGCTTGTTACATGTATATGTAGTTTTTCTTTTTGGTGAAATTTCCCTTAAAATAGCTTATACTACAGTCTACAAGGTAATATTTTTAAATGTATGTTTGAATACCATGGTTATGAAACCAGGAGATTAACGTCATTAGCTCAAGACAGGCACTGTGGAGACAGGTGCCGTGCATGTTTCTCTACATAGCTCTGCCAATGCACATTAATCTTGATCTACAACATTCCTGCTATTCCTGTCTTGCGCCCCTCTTGTGCCAGATTTTATAGTTTATTTGTTTATAGTTACAGCAGTATTTCTATTGAAGCAGAACTTATTGTGAATACCTTTTACTCATTTTCAACTTCTGCTTTTCACTCTGTTGGTGATCTGTCATGTTTGTGGTGCTTGTTATGAAGGGAAGGGCCCAGACTTGGGGCTAATTTGCACTGAAGTAGTCAATGATTTTACATGATCTGAATGTCAAAAGCGAGGAACCCCAAAGTTAATCATTGCTTACTATGACTGACTCAGCCCCTCTAATCCTTTTGTATGATCAGTCCTCATCACAGTGCCACCTGACCTGCTTCCTCAGGGCTGGACTCTGTACCTCCACTGTGCATTGCACAATAACTCAGTCTGTGAAGGGGAGATGACTTTTGTGGAGCTTTAGGGGCTATCTCTGCTCAGTCCAAAAAGTTGTTGGGGGAAGGGATGATGCCTTTTGAGTTCACTGGACATGAAACTTCATATCTCAGGCAGTTATTCACCCTTCCTTTCCTATGCTTGCAACAGAACTACTTTGTCTTTAAGGAGAGAGGAGTATCCAGTTTCAGACAAAATGGATGTATTGCCTCCAGGATTGGGAGTAGAGATACAATCTCCTGCTACCACCACACCTACCTACAGGATGTCATTTTTATTTCCTTTCATGTCATTCGTAATCCTGGGCAAAGGGATAAGGACAGCAGAACCCTACTGAGCAACTGGCATTGTTTTATGCTGCTCTGTATTAAGAAGAAATGTTTTTGTATCACCTAGGTTACACTCCTAGTATATTCTGTTACCCACAACTTAATCCTTCCAGGATTTTTCTGCCAGTAGGCAAAGTGGAATGATATGTTGCTCCTACTTAGCTCACATTGTGTACTCTTCTAAGGAGTGATACGTGCCAAGTACTTATGACAGTAAAAAAGTGCAAGATTGTCATAGACTCCAACTGGACTAGGATGGGCTTTGCAATAAAATCCTGTGAGGTGATATCTGAACTGCTAGAACTTTTCCCCTTACTTGTCCTGTGTTGCTGTTGACACTCTTCACTAGCTCAAATGTAAGAAAAAGCCCTGCAGGAAGCAAAAATATGCTACAGCAACCTACCCAAGTGAAATGTTCGCAATACTGGAGCATCTGCCTTTGCACACAGTGTTCAGCTGGGAGCAATGAGACCAAGCTCCTTCCACACTAAAAATGAGAGACAAAATAGTGTACAAGACCACTTTGGCACAAGAACACTTTGCTGGTATGTCCAGTTTTAAGCAGTAAAAATCTGTCTTAGTTCCTTAGAACATCCAGCTGGTGGTGCCAAATAGTTACTCGAAAGGATATTTTTTCTGTATTTTGAATGCTTGGATTATACAACTGTTTCTTAGATTCTTTTTAACAACTGTCCTCTCAGTCGCCTTGGCAGGTCACATTCTAGAAGTTGTGTGTTATGCCTCACATAAAGGGCTATAACTCCCTTCCACTCTTATTTATTTGTAAGTTCACTCCATGCATGGGGTATAGAAGATGTATATTGATGTACAAGTGAGCTAAGCAGTGGAGGATCAGGCCCAGGACATTTTGGCCTGGAGTGCTGTGTTTGTTACTTCATAAATCATAGTAAACCTTAAGAACACATACACCTGTTCTCTTGGGTGGTGAGTATCTCTGTACCTGGCATTTATATAACTTATATGGATCCAATGTCCTGTCCAGGATGTTTAACACATTTATTATGGCTGTTGATGAGTCAGCTTGTGACCTTTTTTTTCTATGAAGTTCAGTAGTTAGAAGTGTTTAGCTTGGAAGAAGATACCTGTTTTCAAATTTAAAAAGGGTGTCAAGGGAGAGGTAGTAAAGGAACACAGTGTTGTGTTTCATTGGCCTAAGAGTGACCTATAAAATGTACTGGTGAGAACAGAACAGAAAGTGTAACGCACTAATGACTGCAGCCATAGTTTGTTTTCATTCTTTGTGATATTTGGTTATAAAGGTTAGAGCAGGGGAAAGGGAGTGCTAACCTGAAGTGCTAGCTTTCCTATGGCTCCCTGCCATGTAAGTTGGTGCTGATTTGAAAGGGTCAGGTTCTTTGTTGACAAGCAGGAGGCAATGAGGAATAAACCTCAGGAAAGCCATTTTTTACCACAGGGTCACAGATAACACTATTTTAGGAATAAAAATGGAGGGTGTCTGTTGTGCCCATGGGCCTCCTGCTTCCCACTGAATGATTGCAAGAGTCTGCTGCTTGCACAAGATGTAGGTTATGTTGAGATAAGCTGAGCAGATGGCAGAGTGCAAGTATGACCAGTTGGGGTGGGGAAAGTATCAGAAAGATGAGTCAGGCAGAGGGAGGCACGTGGAGAATGGTACAACTAAATCATGCTTCCTTCACTTGGGACTCCAGAATAGGTGGACTTGTAGCCAATGCAATTCATCCAGACACTGTGACAGTTGTGTTCCAGAGCATAATCTTCGGGTCTTTTGTCACTAAAAGAAAGTAAGCGAATGTTATGCGCTGAGTAAGCACTAAGAAGGACCTGATTCCAAAGGTTTTTGCTTAAGAGTTCCATTTTTCCACATTTTCACTTGTCAGTGTAATTCCTTAATTAGATTTCACAGATAAAGGCACTTCAATATGCATGTTCAAGGGAAAATCAGGATATAAGAAGGAATATAAATTATATTGTAAAGAAAAAATGTATATACAGTCTCTGGTACAGTGATTGGTTTTTTCAGTAGTTTAAAAATACACAATATAGTAGGAATATTAAAGGTAGGTCTCTTTGTTATGAGATCTTCTGTCTGACAAATATGACTTTGTCCATGTTGTTTTGCTCTCCTCAAGCACACCTCATGAAATCTCCTGAAGAATTCCCTATGCAATTGTGGAGGCTAATGATTTACTCAGACTCATTAAGAAAATTAAATCCTCTTCAAAGAATTACATTCGAACATTCTACAAATGTTTTGAAACACAATGGCTGTTCTCTGCCCTCAGTTGCTCTTGTGAAATCCTGTTGTAGTGAATGGAGGCTACGTATGAGGACAAGGCTGGACTACAGTCTGTTTCTACTGGCTGAGCAGTTACATCTTATCTTTACAGCATTTTTTCTGGGAAGCAAGGAGTTCATTTAAAATCCCCACAATATTGGTTGTTCTTCTCTCCACAGTGCCTTGAATCTGTCTTACAAGAATGGCTTGAGATGCATCAGTGGAAGAAATACAAAACAAATGCTGCTGCCTTTTACTTCTATATAAACAATGAACACGTTTGAATGCAGAGAGGTAAAAGAGCAATCGCTGGTTAAGCTCTAGTAGCTCATGCCTGGGTTATGTCACTATAACTAAAGACAGAATCTAGCTGATTGCTCTTCTGTGTGTGTACAGTCACTTACCATTTGATGAAAAGAAGACAATAAATTGCACCATGGACGGAATTTCTCAAGCTATGGATATGCTGCTCTTTCTCCTGGGTGTTTAGTTAAATTAGGTTTTCCCTTTGCTGCAGGCAAACTAATGGTTTTCTTTTTCCTTTTGATCTCTCAGGACTCTGTTTTTTAGCCTGCCTGTCTTTCCTGAATTCCTTTGATAAAATAGCCCTTTTATCATGCGTGTTAAAATTGTTGGATAGGTCTATTTGACATGCCATGATGAAACTAAATAATCAGCTTTTTAAATATCATGTATCACTACATTTTTCCATATGTCTCATCTGGTGGTATTTCATACACAGTTGGTTTTTGTTTCTTAGCAGATAGGACAGGACTTCTGTACTAAAGAATTTTGGATGAGGAATTTAACAACTATTTAGTCACAGTTACTGATCATGCTGTTTAAGGCACTTGGTAGTTTTCACATATCTAGAAATGAGGCTAAGCATTTAGCAAAATACTATAAAAATTAAATCCATTTTTATGGGCTGGTCAGATGATCTCCTGCTTATGAGTTTTTTTAAACTGGAAACATCTGAACTACTTAATTGATCTGTTCTCCAGTTCCTGTGAAACCCCTACATTGTGTTTCAAGGAATTATTAAAAATAAGATATTGAATGGTAAAAAAAAATTCAGTGGTTTGTTTGGATGGGGTTTTTTTCTTACCAAACTGTTGTCTGTCTTAGAAGCAGTCACATATTTTTGTACTCTGTCACTTTTATTTTAAACAAATACACTAGCATTCGAATTTCCAGACCTAATCTAATTAACACAATGGTTTTTTTAGTAAATGATGGTAGCAGTCAGAAAGCATAGAAAGATACTTTAATTAGTACCTTGATTTTTTTTTGTCGAAACTGATTTCTAGAAGCTTGTTTAAAATATTGGGCAAAGACTGCAAGGATTTAAGCTCATAAGGGATCTTGATGAACTCTAACAATGTCATTTAGAAATGAAAATTGTTTTATTATATTATTACTTACTTTAAACATTTAGCCATATTGTTGTATTTCTGACTTATATAGTCTTTCAAGACCTTAAGATTATTACTTTTAATGAATAACTTTCAAGTGAAGTTTTGTTCAAAACCTTGAATTTTACAGCAGACATCCTGTAATGATAGAGAGGAACTGTCATTTGTTTATTAGAAATGAAATCAATATACAAGCACAGAAGACATATTTAGCTGTGAATTTGCTGTGGAAGCTACTCTCTGATAGCAGGGACATGCTGTTGTAAAATAGTTTGCATTTCATAACCTCGGTTTTACAGGCATCATATCACTGCAGCCTATAAAAAAAAACGTTGACCCATTACGCAACTGCTAGAAATGAGCTATAAAATATAATAGGAAGTGATAACTTCTCCAGTCTCCATCATACTAAATATTACTGTTACCACTTAAAATATTTTTCAGATGTGATTTACAAAATAGATGGATTTCTATTATAAATAAAGGACAGATTCTGTACAAAATTAGAATCTTGATAACATGCTAAAGATTTTTCCTTTATATGTGTAATACTTGCACTGAATTTATGAATTTTACACTACTACTCTGGTGTTGCCTAATTTTTCTTCCAGTAATATCTGAATCTTAATTGTACCCTGATCTACAAAATATGCAGTAATCACTGGGTTTTTTTCTGATTATATCTTTATAATGAAAAAGTAAAAAAAAAATATACAATAATTGGCATTCATTCTTCTTGTATAAAATGTGTAAACCACTTGCCAGTCCAAGCAGTTCCTTTCTTCCTCTTTTCCAGAACAATTTTCATTTTTCTGAGAGTGTTTATTTCTAAAATATTATATGATTATATCTCAGAGAGAGAGAAATACATAAGTAACAGGGCAGAGGCTTTCTGATGACAAATGCCAAACTAAGGACAGCAGGGCTGTAGCAGATCCCCAGATAGAAACACTTGCAGAGAATCAGATAATTTTTAATTATCCAATATGAAACATAAGGAAGACTTGAGAAAATACTTCTCACCTGACACATTAGTAGTCTGCCTGATGGTTTAGAAAATATTCTGTTTAGACATCTCTTTTTCTGCTCAGTTTCTTGTCCCTCCTGCAAAACCACACAAAACTTGTTCAAGAAATGTAACTCTCTTCCCTCAAATAAAACTTCCAGTGCTTTACACAGAAGAGGCCAAATCCACAGCCAACATTTTTGAGATCACAAGGGCAGGGTAGCCTAGATCAGCTGAGGGCTATAAACACTCATTGCTTAGCTTTTAAATTAAAGAGTAGCTTCTCTCTTTCAGCTCTCCTATTTCTTACCTTATCTTGGTTGTTGTTACAGGTAAAAGGTTCATAGCATTTGCCCCCTGAGGTACCTAGTGGATATCCTACTTGATGAATCAGGGGTGGAAGTATCTTTTTTAGAAAAAGAAGAGGCTTAGAAACATTGAGGGGAGGGAGGAAGCATTGGGTCACAGTAGAGTGCAGAATATTTGTGTTAGAAGAAAGACTGCTACAGCCCAGGTCCTTGTGTCTTGCAGATGTATTTAGTTCTGCATGTTGATTAAAATCTTTTGAAGCAGATGGGACTGAATAGTTGTGGGTGAATTTAATCTGATATATAATTCCTCAAATGCTGGATATTAATAAAAATGAGGCTCTGTCAGAGGGCACTCTAACTTTTTTTTCTTGTTTCTGTTGTGTCCTTGATAGATATAACCAAAGCTGGAATTTGTTGAATATTCCAGTTCTGACCCCGATCCTCCAACATCCCATTTAACTACTCACATGATAAACTTATTTGGAAATGTTAAATCTTTGCAGGATTATGATCTAAAGGAGTATTAGAGCCTGATCCAACTACTTCAGAAGCCTGCCCTAGATTTTGGTGATCAGGGCATCAGAACCATACTAAAGGGATTAAGATGTTGCCAGTGCTTACTGAAGATAGTTTTCCTTAAAGCACAGTTCAGTGTCCTAATATTGACACATCTAGAGCATGTGATATGATGGTACATGTTATATAGTGTATCTCACCATACTTGGACCAGCATAACTCTGATGGTTTACAGTGGCTCCAGTAGTTTTCACTTAATTTATGTTTTCATAATCCAAATGCTTAGCAGTGTAAATATTTCCTCTGTGCAGCTATGCACAGATAGATATATTTACTTACATAATGTGTTAAGCTACAACATGGAGAAACAAAGTTTTTCTAGAGTCTGTCTGAGTTGAGTGGGTTACCTGTTGCAGTGACATGGAGGTGTTGGGCAGGCTGACGTAGCCCTCTCCCAGTGACTCTACCATGCCCAGAGCTCCCCAGGACACTAAGCCTTTCTGCAGAAGGCAATATTGCAGAACTAGAATTGTACTTCATAGTGCTTTAGCTGCTTTTATGTATTACACTTTTGTAAAAAAAAAAAATGAAAAAAATGTTGGAACACTTTTCCCATTGCTATGAAAGAACTATTCTGAGGCTCCCTCTTTTTCTCTGTCCATTTGTATGCTTTCATTTTACTTCTCTGCCTTCCCTATGTCATGAGAAAAATTCCATTTATTTCACAGGTGTAGCAAGCAGGACTGAGGAAATGACACAGGGAGAGATGTGGCACTTCTGTCTTTGACCAGCAGGCAGGAGGTACAGTTTGTGGAGCATTGCTGAAATGTGAACCAGGTGACTGATGAGTAAGCAAAACATATATGTATATACATATATATATATATTTATTTATGTGAGTCCTTTTTTCTGTATGTGAGAAGTGAACCAGAAATGCTGGGGGCCCCGTAACAGAAGGCAACATGCTAGACTGGAAGACTTCATGTACAAAAAAAAAAAAAATTTGTTTTTTTTTAACAAGGTTTGCAGTTTATCTCAGTACTACAGAAATGATGTTGTCTTGTTTGATATGATGCCAGTCCTGATTATCACTTCTTTTTTGTGGTGAAGATGATGAGGGTCTGTGATGTACCTATACCATACAGACACAGAAAATTTATAGAAGAGTACAAGCTCCCTTGCCAGATCTGAGTGTCTAGTTTAAGGATACTTTCTTCGTCATTAGGTGACATCATCAGGAACAAACTAATAATAAATGGTATAAAATCATCACTCATTCTTAATAATTTTCATCTCAGGATTTCAAAGCAGTTTACAATCGTTAATCTGTGCCTCTTAACCCATAAGACCTTGCATAAGAAGAAACATTTCTAAATACTTTCACATCCTGTTGAAGATGAGAGGCAAAGCAGCCAACTTTACCCTGCCAGGAACTAGGATTAAAACTCAGTATGTCTGCCCTCCATAAGCATCTTTCTTCCTTTCAAATGGAGCTATGGATCCAAAAGCCCAAAGGAATATTGAGATATAAGTGGGTTTGGTACATATCTGAAAACTGATGATTCTTGGTTTAAATTTAGGATCTCCAGCTGACACAGATCTCTTCTGTTGCTTCACAGAGGAAAAAAAAAATCTGTTGTGTCGTGTATGCAATCATAGCTGGTTTATGTGTTTGTTTTAAAATGGCTTTCTTCACAAGCTGGATTGTGTTCAATGTTCCTTACTAATTCCGGCACATTTGAGAGAAGCATGCTTACCCAGATGAACAGTCTTCTGCTATGTAGATAACTGTAGTGACTTCTCTGTACAGAGCAACTGGATTAGGAACCATAGAAACAAAATGTATCAATGGGACAAGAAAATGGCCCATCTCAGAAAAAGCTTTCAGAGTATTAACTGCAAGTTACTGGAAGATTTATATTCTTCCTAAAAGACAAAATATTGCTGTGAGACTTTTCAAAGTCAAATGTTATTTGTCGTGCTTTCTGTTATGATTTTATACTGATTTTGTTTCAGGGTCATATTTGTTTGCTCTAGGGTGAGCAGGCTTAGGGCCAGTATAAACCTGGACTCTGGTTTCTGAGAGTTAAGAGTGTCAACTCTGTGAATGAAATTGTTTCTTCTAATCTAACTCTGCCAGAGAAATCCCCAACATCAGGTTTTGGTCCCTTGTATAGCTACTGTGTATGAGTCAAAGCAGGCTTTCACTACCTTCTTGTGCTAATTCTTGGCCATCTTTGTCCTTTTTTCTCATGACCAAAAAGCTGCCCATTTGATGCTATTTAACTCTAGGAGGAGGGTTTACAACAACTTATTACCAGAGAGGAAAAATTTAGTGTTAAAGACTTCTAAATATAACCACTTACTGAATTTACTGATTTTATTTTTTTTTTCTTTATATGGAATTACTCCTCAGCTACTGTATCATTTTGGATTTAGGCTGTTGTGCTATTTTTTTGAATCATCCCATTTGAGAAGAGTATTTCAAGCTTCTGAACATTTTATTTTTACCGTTTGTAGAAAAGTGCTAAGCTGTGAGCCTGTCACCACTGGGTCATGTTTTGAAAATTGTTCACACCTTTGTTTACTGCAGACAGAACGGTTGTGTTTCCTGCCCAGACACTGTTATTAGAAGGTTTTGTTAGAGTCAGTATATTGAGACTAGAACTTTTAAACTTTCAAGTCATGTTATTCTAGTATTGATTCTTTGCACTGTATGGTGACATCCCTCTTTATCTCTGCTTTTAATTGTTATATACAAAGATACATTTACAGCTTTGATTGTAGTCCAGTAATTCACAGAATGTATCTGGGATGGTTAAAAAATTTTATGATCAAGTAGCATTTTTGCCAAATTGTAGGATAAAATGGTCTAAAAATGTACCAATATTCAAACTGGCAAAAGATATGAATCATGAACTTTGGAGTAGTTACTCTAAGACAAATTCAAAAACTGAGGTGGATTGTAGTAAGAAAACAAATAATTGACGGTAACTTAATTAATGCCAGTTGACGTAGTTTTATGGGTGATAGAGCTTGACAGTGGACATGTAAAGTCCATTTGTAAGTGTGGCTAATAAACATACCTATGTTGGTCTGATACACGATTCAGTCATCCTAATGGCATTGGATATTCTGTGTTTTTCTTGAAAAGAAAGACAGAAATGCACTATTAAATATATAGTTAATCGGTAGGCGGTAGGCTGAAAAAGTGGTTATAAGAGATTAATTAGCTTTAATTATTTCCGTTGCTCCCTAGAACTTTTCTTTCAATGAAATGCCTTATCTTTATCAGAGTCAACAAGGAAAATGCTCATGACTCCAAGTCACATATAAAACCTGACCTGAACAATTTGACAAGGCATGGTCAGTTGAATAATATGTGCTTGGATATTAACAACCAATGCTTATGGAGGAAGAGTCTAACAAAGGTTAATTTACTTGTTTAATTCATGAGGCAGCATTTATCTCAGGTCACAAGTAAATGAAAGGTGACTGTCAGTTCTATAATCAAGCAGAAGAAACATCCTAAATTTGGAAACAGAAACTAGATACATTCAGGCCACAAATAAACTGCAACATCAGGGTTTTTCTATTCTGAGTTCTTGGTGCAATCATCTTTGTTAGGCAGAAGCTTCTTTAATGCCTTAGCCTCTTTAATAAAGACTAAAATATTTCTAAAATGAGTACCATAATGCAATCAGAAAGTATATGCTTGAAAATCAAGAGCCTGTGTTAGATAGCAAGTCAATTTAAATGATGATAAAGCTCCTCAGGTCTTAATCTATGTACATATCTTCCTTTTAATCCTTTTTCCCTTCTGGTTATTAGTAATCTTTGCCATCAAGGGTGTATTCAACATGTGTAGACACAGTAGAAGACACAGCTCCGTTCACACAGAGGCTTGTCAGAACCAGTAAAAGTAGTGAATGATTTTTAAATAAGCCAGTACTTTGAGTGTTTAAATGTTCAATTTCTGTAAAAAGCATGGTTTGAGATTATCCATTTACTTTGTATGACCATGGCATTATTGTCAGATGAAGTGCTGCATCTGGGAGAGCAGTAACTCCTAGCTAATAGGAGGTAATTGAGTTTAGAAATCACTATCCTGTGGTATCTGCCTTACCTTTTTGTAACATGTGAGCACTTCCTAAAAGACTATTGAAGAATATTGTAGTAACTTGTGAGAAATTAAGTTATTTTCTTACTACCTGGGTGCAGATCTCATTCTGTGCTGCTGAAGTCAGTGGAAGTGGGATGAAGCTAAATGGGTGTTAATCTTGTGAATTTTTGGGTGTGTAAAAATTGTGCTCATGCTGCATCTCTTCAGGTTAGGAGACCGGGTTCACTCTGACTAGTAAGACTTTTTCAGGGCCAAGTAAGAGATGAAGCTTTAATGGGACTTGCCACTTTGAGAAGTCTTGTTTCCCTCCTGCATAAATCAGCAGCCTCTGGTGTCAAGTTTCGCAATTTACTACCTAAGTAAGAGCCTCTAAGCGTGTAATGTTGGTGCTTCTTTTGGAAATATATCTGCTGTAATTGACAATCTCTTGCTTTTTGAGCATTTTTTAACCAGAGGCCAACTGATATGTTACTCCCTAGTGGGAGTTTTGTTTTATCATTCTTTTTGACAGGATATATATCAATAGCAGTTTGTTGTGCTTCTTAATTTGCCTTGTCTTTATTAAGTCAGCTTTTGTGACCTCCCTGAAAGGGATCACACCTGGATGGGATGTGGCCAAACTGAATTCTAGCTGGTTCGCTCTTCACATCCAATTCTGAACTTACCACATCAGGGACCGGGGGGTAGGTGGAAAGGAGAAAATAAGCAAGTTACCCTTCACAGAAGAAGCCATGATGAATTTTTGTTAAATAAAAGGTATAGTAATTAATTATACTTTGGCTGAAGTGCATGTATTATCAAACATAATAGGGCCTGGAGAACAGTCCCTATGAGGAACGGCTGAGAGAACTGGGGTTGTTTAGCCTGGAGAAGAGGAGGCTGAGGGGAGACCTCGTTGCTCTCTATAACTACCTGAAAGGAGGTTGTAGAGAGGAGGGAGCTGGGCTCTTCTCCCAAGTGACAGGGGACAGGACAAGAGGGAATGGCCTCAAGCTCCGCCAGGGGAGATTTAGGCTAGAGATTAGGAGGAAGTTTTTCATGGAAAGGGTCACTGGGCATTGGAATAGGCTGCCCAGGGAGATGGTTGATTCACCTTCCCTGGAGGTGTTTAAGGGACGGGTGGATGAGGTCCTGAGGAACATGGTTTAGTGTTTGATAGGAATGGTTGGACTCGATGATCTGGTGGGTCTCTTCCAACTTAGTGACTCTATGATTCTATGAAATCCCTATTTTCTAATAACACTAAAGACAGAGCTTGCCAAAGTCTCTAGTTATTTCACCTATGTTTGTTTCAGGAGGTGGGGGTTTTTAAATCCAATTTCTTCCTTCTTTTCTTCGTCTTTCCCTCTTTTCCCTCTGTTGCAGAACACAGCCACAGGCATCCAGACTTAGGCAGTTGTCCAAATCTATTTTAAAACAAAATTTTAAATCAAAGCTTCTTGCAGCTACAGGGCGAGGGTCACATGTGCTTTCTCTGGGTCAGCAGGAAAACTTGTGATGGCATTGCAGACTCATCTCTCTTTCCTCTACCAGTAAATATATTCATAATGTAGATCTA
This sequence comes from Coccyzus lansbergi, assembly GCA_033558105.1. Taxonomy (NCBI): domain Eukaryota; kingdom Metazoa; phylum Chordata; class Aves; order Cuculiformes; family Coccyzidae; genus Coccyzus; species Coccyzus lansbergi. The sequence continues at coordinate 1,440,575 of JAUMJK010000097.1, forward strand.
TAAAAATGTTTATTTTTCAGAAGCTGCGGAGGTGACCTTGTCCCTCAGAGGACCAGTTAAAAGAACTTTGGCTCAGAAAAAGAAGAAAGCCAGGCATATCTTACCCAGGGACCTTAATTTTGTTCCTGATTAACAGCAAAGACTTAGCAAAGCATATCTAGATTTTGTAGTGTTGAGAAGCAGCTTCACCATTACCATAATAATGGTGTCACGTGATATCAGAGGCAGAGAAAAGTGGAACCTGAAATGCTATATGGGGATGGGAGAAATCACAGAATTTTGCAGCGACTTTGATATACAAAGCTTCTGTAAGCACTAGTTCCTTCTTCACACCTTCTGTCAGTAGCAAAACTTGGAGGAGAAATATATATTAACTGATTTGAAGGTGAATTTTTAGCTGGAAACATTCCAGTATCTTGATATTTTTTTCCCCTTGATGTTTCTATAGTGGTCATCCTTGTATGTTTTTCAGCTGCTTTTGAGTCACTTTGCTGTACTGCTGGCTGTGAAAGCAAGAGAACAGCTTCTGCAGATGAAAGGCCAGCAATGATAGCATTGGAATGTGACCTCAGACGTTTATCAGAATGACATTGCCTGTCAGACGATACAGCATTCTTATTTTTCCAACCACTTTTGGCATGGAATCAGGTCAGTTAAGGATGGGGGTATATATTGCCATGCCATGCATATACCTATAAATGGCATATTAAGACTCTTCATTTAAAGTTAGCTTAGTTAATATGAAATAGGTTTCATTTCAAAAGCCCTCTCTCGTGCATAGATATTCAACATGTTCCTCTGTCACTTACAACCTGTTTTAAAAGTCTACTTGAAAGAAACCACTGGCATTAGAGGAAAAATGGTTATTCTCTCTGGAAAAAAAAATGAAATATCAAATGAGGATAATTTTCTTGCTGTGGATCATTGCTATACTTATGCTAATAAACCAAGGTCTCAAACTTTAAGTGATTAATCCTTCCTGCTACAGATTTGGGAAGAATCTGAAGCAATAACAGAAAAGAAGCTGTTGTCTAAAAGATAGATTTTGAACAAATAATGCTACTGTGGTGTACTCTCCATAGCTTCCTCCTCCCTATCTGGAACTGAAATAATGGAAGAAAGTGTTTGGTGGATAGACTACAAGATTCAAAGCTGTGACTAGGTCTAAAAATATGCCAATCCCGTTTTCAGCCTGGCTGTTGGTTTCTGCTGTGAGCATTTATTTCCTTAAGCCACAACATCTATAGCTGCAAAGCAGGGTGAGACTCAAGAGTCCTCAAAATAAAAAACTGTCCCTTTTAATACAAAATGTTATTATCTCTATGGTACTATTTCTAGGCTGTTACAAAGCTGAGATTTATTTGCAGGTTGAGGATATTCCAAAGGATCAAGAATATTTTGGGGTTTTATGGATGCATCCAGGTTAGGGCAAGGCATGCAGGGGGAGCTGTCTGTAAGCTAAAGGATTGAAATGCCAGAAAATTGGTGCTTTTACATCTGGCAAAAGGAAATATTTCTACTTATCTTCTTTCACTGTGGACTGTGGAAGAAATTCTTTAGTTGTTTCCATGATAAATCATACAGATAGTAGCTATGCAGTAGTTAATGTTTTAGGACAAAACTCTATTCTTAGCTTTTGATAATGCTTCTGCTCTTGAAAGGGAAATTAAGGTTGCTTGTGCTCTGTATTCCAGTTCCATCTCTGTTTTCTTCCAGATGAATATACTGGATGATGTTTATTGATGAATATTTAAAGAGTATTCATTTTTGTGCATAGAAAATGTAACAAGATCTCTGATATTTTAAAGATGAAAATGACAATTTTAGCAAGTTATGTCATTGAGTTTCCTTGATAGTTTCTTACGCAAGCTAAAAAGATCAAGCATTTCTTCCTACCAATGCCCACACCACACCAAAGAGCAGCACAGGGGAGTTATCCATCATTCGAATCTCAGCCATAAGCCTGTTTGTTTTCTTTTGAAATATAATATTGTTGTAGAGTAATTACAGAAATAGAAAGCATTTCAGAGTGAATGAACGAGCAAGACATTCTTATTCCTGCTGAACAAGTGCCTAAGTGCTTCTAATGGCAAGATGAACAACTTCTAACATACTCCTCATCTATAAAAAAGGAATTGGTTTACACAGTATTTTGAACTCATCAGTCAAGTTTTGAGCACATTCATAATTTCTCACTAGTTTTGAATCCTGTGTTTGGGAAGTGTCTGGACTGATTGGCTGAGTCACTTTCTGGTGATTAAGTGATATGTCTGAACAGGAAATGTACTGCAAAAGGCTTGAGGGAAAATTGTTTCTCAGAAAGCAGATTCCATTGATACATGACTGCATTGGTATTTCTGTTGTACAAGACCAGTATTTTTAACAAAAACTTATTTTAAAAAAAAGGAAAGCTTTAATTACTTTCTTAATACTGCTTATACCATTGTTCAATTAGTGAGTTGCCTTAGACAGTTTTTATATAATTTCCCCAGGACTGTAATTTTTCTTCACTTTGTTCTTCTGGAAAGGTAGGATAAGAGCTACTCTCACGTTTCAGAATGGTATTTTACCAGATGCTGACTATAAAGCATAATAGGATACTGTATGATTCCTTTGAATCAATGACTTTGTCCACAAAACCAGACGAGGCATCTTGTTTTCCCTTTTACAGCTAGCAGCAAACTTAGGATGACCAGACAGGGATCCTGCAGTGTAGCTTACTGACAAATTGATTATTTGACTGAAAAAGCAGTTCCATAATTGTTTAAAGAGGAGCTGTATTGTTAACACAGGAAAAAAATATTGTGGATATGTAATGGAACTAAAAATCAAACTTTCCTAATTTATAGCCGGATACAAAGCTAATCAAAGCCAGTGAGAGTCTTTCCACTGACTTCATTAAACTTTGCATATTTGTCCAAAGAAGTGCTAGTAAAACAGCACAGCCAGGCCCTGGGAGATGCTCCAACCCCTTGTTCTCAGCTGACCTTGTTTGTCTGGTGGATAGAGCCACTAGGATGAGAAAAGTACTATGTACAGTACCAAGGGCAGCCTGAATCAAAACCTGAAACAAAAAAAATACTGCAGGAAAACTCTCACTAAAAAAGACAAAGCCAAACATAAATAGCAGTAAATGCTAGCAGTATTATGCCTTTTTCCTCCAGGCAAGTGCCTACACATTCATAAATAATGACATGCAGACATTAGTTTAGTTTAAGTTGCCTATTGATGCTTTGTAGGCTAATGTTTTAAGCAAAACAGAAGGCAAGAGCAGGCAAGTTTCCAACATCTGGATATATGGTGAAATAGAAAAATACATATAGGCTTTCTCTCCATGACTGCACAGTGAAATGTACGTGTTGGCTAAAAAATCCCACAACTGTATACTTAAAAAACCAAATCCTACTCTGTCACTGCCTGGAGTAAATGAGTAGAGGCAGGGCTCCTGAAGGATATCAGCCATTTAATTCAATTTAATTAAGGTGAAACTCTCTTAGAAATGTAGAACTTTTTTTTTTTTTTTTTTTTAATAAGGAAATGTCATCTGTAAAGTTTGGCAGTAAACTGTTCTCCAAAACAGCCTGTTAAATAGCGACTGCATTCAATTGAAATTTAACATGAGATGTCCATGTACATCTAAACTTTTGCTTGCTACCTGATAACAAATATTTGGCTGTGTGCAAATGACAGCAGAAGACCAGACAGCGATGTTTTGATCACCAAGAAGTCTTGTGCTACTGTAATTAGAAAAGTCTTGTTCCTATGAAATTATTTCAAAGTTACTTTTCTTAATAGTGAAAATACCTTTTAGTCTTTAGGTCTTACATTGTTAAACAGCATGTTAGTGAATGGCTGATGCCAGATGTATAGCTTGAAAGAACAGCGTCATTACTGCTTATTCAAAAATTGCAAGGATGCAATATAGCTAAAAGAAGCACTTCTTATGCAGAAAGAAGTGCTTTCAGGGCAGGAAGGTTGAACAACAAAATACTTCTCAGTTGTGCAGTTTCACAGGTTGATCTCATGTATGAATTTTAAATAACATATGAACAGCATTTAAAAGAAGTACTGGTTCAGTGAACAACATGGGGCAATCATACAACAAGCTGATAGACTAATCCTCAGCAGGATTTCCTCTGGGAATGTAGCAGTTGTTAGATGTCTCTATTTCAGCTGTTGTGAAAACACACTTGTGCCCAGGCTTTGTTTTCTCCTCAAATGCTACTGGTAACATTCCACAGAGCTCAAAGTAGTTTTGCTCTGTCTTCAGGCTCTTCCTTCACCAGCTGAAATCTAATATTTCAAACTCTGGGTATGCACAAGCAGGAAGGGTGGAAGGATGCCAACTGCCCTGTTGACAAGTTTGCAGTTGTGCAGAACTATTTTTTTTTTTTTTAATTAAAGAATACCTCTTTTTATGCTGGCACTGAGACTGGAAAGCTATTGACAGGTGGTGCAACTCTGAAAACATCTCCCTTTAAGCTACGTGTGTTTAAAGTTGCTAACACAACATGTTTAAATATGAAATTTTAGAGTTCATGGAAATATTTTATAGGTTGTCTGCAACGGTATTGCTTGTGCTGTGATCCAATGGGATCACATGAAGCAAGACACCCCAAGTAACAGAAAGGAGGCTGTTCAACAAGCCTGGATGTTACCCAGGGAGGTGGTGGCAATTCCTGAGGTGTCACCTCTCTGTCAAGAGCTAAGCCAATACCCAAATGGTGCTCAGAAATTTGGTGCTGCAGAGTCTGCCATCTCAGGGGGGAGGCAGCAGTGGTGTAACAGCTTTGAAATCTCCAAAGCATACCATACCGCAGGGAGGAGAATGACTGTGGCCTTAGGTCCACTGTGGTCTCAGTGTGTCACATGCTTGCTGTAAAACTTGTTTTGCTCTGCTAGGTGGACTATAGCTCTTGTCTTCCCTGTCATAAGTGGCGTTGAAGAGGTTTATGTCCTCCTGTGTCACTTTGAGTTTGGCAGATGGGTTTCAACAGCACTAATATCTGTGTATGGTCTGTGTCAATACAGCAGTTCTGAGCTCCTCTGGGAGCTGAGACATTATGTAAGGCTGAGCCCTTCCCTATAGGTTTATGGAAAACTGACAATGCTGGAAGGGAGCCAGTTTAACTGGGAAAACTGACGTTGACTAAGCTTGAAGAACTTAATTATCGCATAAGGTTAAGGAGGTAAATGGCTTTAGGCCCCATTTAAGAGGACAGAGATGAAAGTGTGGAAATAGGAATAAGCTGCTCTTTTTTTTCCGTGATCAGATAAGAAAGCTGGGTATAAAATTATTAAAAAAAAAACCAAACCAAAACAGAAAGTTACAGTAAGTAGTTAAAAAGCAATTAAACTTTCAAGAACATATTTCTGAGTAGCAGTTTGAGAACACTACTATAATTTTTACCCAGAAAGAAGGCTAATCTTTTGGGTGTAATTTTCCTAAAGTTAAGGTAGTGATTAGGGAACTATAACTCACAACTTCATAGCATCAGATTTAAGAAAATGTCTCTTTTGTGCCTGTGCTGTAGGTAGCCTATCAATGCCACAAACATCCTTACCTTTAGCAGTTGTGTTGCTGTGCTGCTATTTGGCCTGCAGTGAGGACTGCAGAATCTGTAATTTTAACAGATGTCTCAGACTTTTTTTTTGGCAGCTGAATGAGGTCAGGAGAAATGTTTGTTATCAGTTTAAATGAGCAAAGGATTGACTCCAGTGACAGGTAGGAAGCTGGATGAAATTTTCCTCCTTATCAATAAGCATAGTAGTAAAAAATGTCAATACTCTTACTTAGAGCATAACTACTTACCTCCTGACCCATGACAACAACAGAGTTCTTTGAACAGAGTTTGCATATGCAAATATTTGTAACACATATAAATCAGATTGAAATGCAAACCTACAACAAACCCCAGTTTTTATATGCATCAATACTTTCCTTGCTGAACTATATACAACCATAATATGCACAATTTCTGTGGAACTTATAGGTCCTTAGTTATCCCAGTATTATTGACAATATCCTTTGGAAATCCATATTCTTGGAGAACATCATCTTGAATAAAGAGTAAATAGGAGGTTAAAAATGTCAGTGACATTAATTGGCATTTCGTACAGAATCCAGGACATGAAAAGGTATTTTAGAAGTTGTAATTATATACTGGCCAGAGATCTAATTATGACATGACAGTAAAATTCACATTTCTTCTTCTTTGCCTAGACCATGAGTTTGCATTTTAGTTGCACTGTAATAGTCTCCAAGTACATCATGGCTCCATTTCATGTTTTTATATAAATGTTGATTGTAAATGGCATTAAACATGTGTAACTCTTGTTTCTTAGCAACCTTATTTTTTAAGCAATGGGGTGTTGAATACATATAATTTATTTTATGCTGTCAAGTCAGACAATAATATATAACAGACAAAAATTATACCCAGCCATTGCTGTTTATTTTCTATTATCTCCATAGAGCAAATTAGAAACATTTGTGTTAGATAATTAAAAAAATAAATAAAGAGGAAAAAAAAAAAAGACAACTGCTTCTTCTTCCTAGCCATTCCTTCCTGGCTAAGAATGGGAACCAAGGTCATCTCTTCTCTAATGCAGTGTAATGCAGCACAGTAGACGATCAGTCACTGGAATCTCCCAAAGTAAACTCTGGAACAGCCAAAGGAAGTAAGTTCTTCCCTGAGAATGAGAAAAGAAGAGATCTAGTGTTAAACTTCTAACATAGGTCTGCTTATGCATATGGAGTCATGTTCATTAAAGAAACAATTACAGTAGTACAGACAGACTATAATTGTTTAAACTGAAGAATGAGAATCTGTGAAACTGAAAGCATGACAATTAGAAGTGGTGTGGTTTCATCCTTGAGTTAGGTGAGTATGTCTGAGTGTTCAGCTGTCTGAGAAACGCTAATTTCCCTAAAATATCACCAGAGACTATCTCTGCACTCAGTCTTATCATGATGGTCCTTGTTGGTTCAGATTCTCTGTTTTTCTTCCATAATGACACTGAGGGAAGATTTTGTTCAGTAACACCCACAAAACATAAATAACATTTAATTAAATAAAGTGTCTGCTAAGATTTAATATACCAACATCAAAGCCTCTAGAAAGTGATCTTTGTCTCTGACAGAAGATTTCCCACGGACAAGAAATAATCTCAGGTTCTTGCTGACGACGTATACAGAATGCTAATTTGTATTAAGCATATATTTACAGAAGATGCCTTTTATTCACAGATGTTCACATTCTAGGAACTATTTTAATAGAGGTGTGTGCAAAATAAACAAGTCTTGTGTTGTTTTTGTTGGGATTTTTTCACAAAACCTCCCCAACAGCTCTCTCACAGATTACTGTATTTTTTTCCTGATAATAATCTGAAGCAACCTAGGTGGCTATTTTGCAATGTGACATCTTTTAAGCAGCTGACAGTCACCATTTCATGCAGATGTTTTAGCACCCTAACAAAGCAGAATCTATTTACCTGCTGTACCCAGCCTGGAATGATTCAATTTGAAAGACTGTGCATTAATTTAAGTTTATTTATCACTTCAGGTGACATTTAACTTTCACTTTGCTCTGCAAAGTCTTAATCTTAAATCAAGTTATGACCAAAGTCGGAGTACATTTGCAGGGAAGGTATTAGCATAGCAGTGCAGGAAGGAAATCTTATCAGCTTTCTTGAGCTTGGTCAGTTACTTTTACAGAGAGTCATTTGTCAGCAGAATCCAAACCAGCAATGCTACAAGTACTAGCTAGGAAAATGAGGCTTGATCCAAAGCCTATTGGAATCCATGCAAAACAATGCTTAATTACTTGATCCTTTTCTCTATTAAGTCAGTGAGATATTGACATTTATTTAAACAGAAGGAGCTCTATGCCTGTGATATTCTCTTGTGTGCATTTCTCAGAGTAGTGACTCCTGCAAATCAAAGCAGAGTTAAGACTGAATTGGGCACACAAACCAAAATGTCAGAAATTAAAATATTAAATGTCCATAGAATAATGCCCTTAATGAAGACTCAGCATTAATAAGAAGACAACTTCTAGAGCATAATTATTACAATTCTTAGGGAAAATATCCAAATACATCTCTATGGAAGATGAAATCTCTTAATAGCTGACTAAAAGACTGGCTGCAACAAGGACAGGAAAGGAAAAAAGAAAATGCAACTCTTTGTGATAACGATTTATTTTACCTTTCATAATGTCCACCTTCTTTGATTATGTATCAAATCTTCTCAAAATTCAAATGTACCTTAAAAAATGAAATATGTTCCAAGAGAAGTTTTGAGGTTCTGATTGTTGCTTTTCAGAACTCAAAAAATGTTTCCATGATTTGTAATTCCAGCATCACCAAAGGTGACATTATCCCTTTCATGAAGTGAAATGATACTAAGATGTGACTCTGTTGTAGGAATAAACATGGATTATAATTTTATGCCTTACTAAAATGAGAGTTATCCTAGAGAGTGCCAGGGTCACTGTTGGATTTATGAAGTGAAGATTTTGAAGAGGCTGGTGCTGGCTAGCTGGGTAGTCTCTGTATGAGATCAGAGTAATCAAAATGTCTTAGGAAATGAATCAGTTAATATTGAATGATACTGGGAGCAAGAGATCATCCTGTGCTTGGATTTGGAGTATTATTAGAAATATCACATCAGTAAAATCCTTTTTAGCTTCAGGGAGATTTAACCAGCAAAGATGTGATCCAAAGAGTGAAATTTTTTTGGTACATCTGTCTGGATTTTAATAAAAAACAAGGGTCCCATGGAATAGTTCAAATATTCACCATTTACCAACAAACCGAAGTGTTTTGAACTGTTCCTCAGTAGACATCTATAAATCCATTCATGTGTTTAGAAACTGGAAGAGAAATGTTGCTTAGAAGGTGTCTCGAACTAGAATAGTTCCATTATATGCTAAGGACATTTTCCAATACATTCAGAATCTGGTAGGAAGGGCTATTTCCTGCACATGTGGCAAGAAAATCCAGCTATTCCAGGCTCCAAGAAAATGATATGCTCCCACATAAAGAATTCAGCTTCCTTTCCTCAGATCTTTTCTCTTTTCCTCAATCTATGAAGCAAAATTCCTTTGAAAGAACCACTCTAATGGTTTTAAATGTTCATTTAAAATACAAAACACTATTGAAGGAAGAGAAGATGACAATTTGAACTTAATTACTGATTCTTGCTGGTGACAGGTGTGATGACAAACTTCAAACCAAGAGCAGGAAAATATCTACACTACCCATAATGGCCTTCCACGTAATGTAGTAAAAGATCAAGTTTTTGCCTGCATTTGAGGGTTTCACCTTCGTAAGTCCCCATTAAAGTAAGGAAGTCTTATCACCTTCATCCTTAATGAAGTGGTACACACCATGTATGCATGAATTCTCAAACTGGTAAAGGAGATGAGTGGTGGAGGAGGGCGTTTGGAATGGCCTCCTGAGAACCAGAACGTGACACAACAACCAAACCATCTTTTTTGTATAAAAACATTCAGTAAACTTTGAAGAAATCCACAATTAATCAGAAAAGATCAGGCAACTCATTTAAATACCTCAAGAAAGGCTTTTATTGTCTTGGATATGTAGATAATATTACATTTAAAAGAATGGATAGGCTTGCACATGTCAGGAAAGGGAATGCTTTACATAATCAGCCACAGTGAGGGGATGAACGTTCTACAGCGTAGTTAGCAGGCATGGCTTTCTACTAGTTGATAAGGCTCGACTGTTTTTCATAAAGGCTATTCTTATTCCTTTTTCCTATCCTTGCAACCAGGCTGGAGGGGGGTAATGGACTATGACTGGACAAAATAATTCACAAAAAGCATGTGCACTGTTAAAAATAATGAGTTAGGAACTTGGTCTCACTGGAAGCGGAGGCTGCACAGCACTGAGGGAAGTTGTTTCCCTTTATGGTTGTGTGTGCCATGCTTCACATAAGGGAGGGTGGTCTAGGGTAGCCAACAGAGCTACATGTGCTGCCAAGTTTGTGGTTCTTGCTTAGTGTTTATTAATCTAATCACTGCCAAAGTGTGTTCATCTTAGTGTTCATCTTAACCCAGGGTGATTAGACTGTATCTTAGTTATGTTTTCCTTTAGAGAGTGGTAGGTGTGACTGCGAACAAAGAATTTCTTAATTCCAGTTAAGTAACATCTAATGAAACATAATTTTTAAAGATAGTTGTAATAACAGTTAAGATTAGTGAGTGTGAACTATACATTCATCTTTTTGGCTATTTTCAAAGCTCAAGTATTTAAGGACAATCTTATTAGAATAGCAAGGATATAGTGGTCTTCATGCAGCCCCTACATGCCTCCCTTTTACAGGAAGGACTCAGTAGGAGAAGGTTATGTTTCTATGGGCTTACTAATCTTGTCTGAGAGGACTGGAGGGAAGAGGACTGCTGGTAAAGGTGAAGAAGAGACATATGGGAGGCCAGTGCCTTAAGCGTCTTTCCTAAAGAGGAAGGAACATCTTTCCTAAACAAGGAATTTTTTTTTAAATTCCCAGAAAGGGTTAAATTCTTTTTAGCTTTGTATTTTCTCCGTTCTCAGTGGAGGAATCTTGCTTTCAAATGGCTCTCCGTGCTGAACTGAAACTAGGGAGACTTTGTACAAATAATATAGATATTATTTCTTTCATACACACACCCTCCTTTGCTAACTACAGATCACTTTTGCTGGGAGCTTGCCAAGAGCATTTTCTCATTCCTCGTTCTCGCCTTCCTCAAGGCTGCTAAAGAAGATAGTATTTTAGATAACAGGGGAAGACTATGCACCCTTATTTCTATATTCTAGCTTTTATCACACTGAGGAAAAAGTACATTTAATCTCCCAAAGTTAAATGAGCAGATAAACATACTGCAATTCCAAAGCTAATGACTGAGTAACTCTTGAGTTTGGCCCAGCACGATGCAAGAAGCTAGAAGACGAATTTCAACTCAAATGAGAGGAATTTTCCACAACAAAATCCTTACCTTAGCGTCAACAAATTATTTTAGAGTTTAGTTGGTTAAATGCTTGGCTCATTAGAGAACATGTTACATTCAGCTGTGGGTGAATAAATAGGGCCACATTCACACTTGTTTTCCCTTCACATTATCCAAAATGGCTTTAAATTTGGCTCAGAGCGGGCAAGTGTGAAAAAGGTCAGGTAGCTCATGTCATGGCAGACTGGGGTCCTGCTCCCTTGTTCTGCCACGGCCTTATTCAAGGTCATTTAAAGCACAGAATCTGTGTGGCACATGTCATAGAATTATTTGGGTTGGAAAAGATCACCAAGTTCAACCCTCAGCTTAACACTGCCAAGCTAACCATGTCCCTAAGAACGCTTTAAGTTACCTAAAAGTAGGCCTGCTTAGGTTTCTAGCAAACATTTAGGTTAGTAGATACAAGTTTTAGCTGCAGAGCATTATATCACACCCCTTGCAGTTCAAGTGAATCCCAATTTGTTCTTTATTTATTTAAAACTTCACTTCTACCTTTACCAAGATGGAATGGTTGGACTTGATGATCCAGTGGGTCTTTTCCAACCTGGTAATTCTGTGACAATGTCATTGTTGATCCAAGTCAAACAGTTGCCGTGTAAGCGCCGTAAGTTAGATTACCTGTAAATTCCACAAGAAGGATGTTGAGGCTCTGGCGCGAGTCCAAAGAAGAGCAATGAAGCTGGTAAAGGGGCTGGAGCAACGGTTGAGAGAGCTGGGGTTGTTTAGCCTGGACAAGAGGAGGCTGAGGGGAGACCTCATTGCTCGCTATAACTACCTGAAAGCAGGTTGTGGAGAGGAGGGAGCTGGCTTCTTCTCCCAAGTGACAGGGGACAGGACAAGAGGGAACGGCCTCAAGCTCCGCCAGGGGAGATTTAGGCTAGAGATTAGGAGGAAGTTTTTCACAGAAAGGGTCATTGGGCATTGGAATAGGCTGCCCAGGGAGGTGGTTGATTCACCTTCCCTGGAGGTGTTTAAGGGACAGGCGGACGAGGTGCTGAGGGTCATGGTTTAGTGTTTGATAGGAATGGTTGGACTCAATGATCTGGTGGGTCTCTTCCAACCTGGTTATTCTATGATTCAATGAAATTAGATTACCTGTCAATCTCGAACTTCCCAATCGTTTTCTGTTTGCTGGCTGACCTAAATCCCCCCAAGATCCCGCATATCCGACAGCCCGAAGGTCCCTCACACACAGAACCCGCGTGGACCAGAGCTGTTCTTGCCGAGCTCTGCTGGAGACGACGCTCCTTCCCCGCGTTGGGGCGGCCCGGGGTGCGGGATCCCCGCCGCGCAGGGGCCGCAAAGCCACGAGAGGGCGTGATCCCCATCAGGGCGGCGGGTGAGGAGCGCACCTTGCTCCGAGCGGCTCCTCTCGCGGGGCAGCCGGACCGCCCCATCGGCCCCCCCCGCCTCGGCCCCGCCCCGAGCGCAGCCCAGCCCGGCCGCGGGCAGCATGCGGAGCGGCGGCGCCGGTAGGTGCGGGGCGGCAGGTGCCGGGGTGGGGGGGGGGGGTCCTCTGCGGGTAGCGCCGGCCGGGATGCGCTCATTCCCGGTGCGGGACTGTGGGGTCGGAGGGTTTGCGGAGCCCGGCGGGGTCTATACGAGGTCTCTGCGGGTTTGCGGCGCCCGGAGGGGTCGCTACGCGTCGGTGGCGGTGCCCGGAGAGGTCGCTGCGGGGTCTCTGTGGGGTGTCTGCGGTGTTCGGCGGGGTCGCTGCGGGGCTAGGAAGGGCTGCGGGGTCGCTGCGGGCTGGTGGCGGTGCCCCGGGGTGGGGGTGTCTCTGCGGGGCTGCGGGGTCTCTGCGGGGTCTCTGCGGGGTGGCTGCGGGGTCTCTGCGGGGTTTCTGCAAGGCTGCTGTGCCTGGCGGGGCTCGGAGGGGCCGCGAGGTCTCTGCTGGTTTGCGGTTCCTGGCGGGGGGGCTGCGGGATCTGCGGGGCTGCGGTGCCAGGTAGGGTCGCTGCGGGGTGGCTGCGGTGCCCGGCGGGGCTCGGAGGGGCTGCGGGGTTTCTGCGGGGTCTGTGCGGACTGGGCTGGGCGGGTTTGGGGTGCGGGCGCTGCGGGGGCCGAGGCTGCACCTGCCCTGGCGGCGCTCCCGGCCCGCGGCGGGGGGGGAGATGCGGGAGAAGGAGAAACACTCTTTATCTTCCTAAGCGATTAAGACGGCAAAATGCTTTCCGAGCGTGATACGACGCCGAAGAGGGTTATTAGTTTGGACGCGTCTTAATGAGGGCGTTAATCAGCGTAACGTCCTTCTCCGCTCGCCTTTCGGGCTAATTGAATCCGGCCTCTGCTGGGTTTTCCTTGGCGCTTTGAAGCGTGCGTTAACCTGTTAACCTGCGATAGGAACTGCCCCGTCACGTTCACCTCGTTTTTAATGTGTAAATTCAGCGTGTGACTTCAATTCAGAGTTGGCCGCGGGTTGGCTGGAAGACTGCTGATTGTAGGTTTATTTGCCCCTAGGCTTGTAGGATTTAAACCGGCATCAAAAAGTTTTAAGTTTTCTCTCAAGCTTATCGGAAAGGATCTGGAGGTCTCTGTCAACTTTAAAAACCATTCAAGGTAGGCAGCCTTGCCGGTACCTTCAGCCAAAAATCTGATCTGAGCGTGGAAACCAAAGCGCGTTCTTGTATCTAAAGATGGTCCCCGCAGGTCAAACCTGAAGCGGGTTGGCATGGCCTGGGAATGTGAGTGTGAACTGCTTCTCTTTTTTTGCCTTAGAGACTGTAAATCTTGTAATAAGGTGAAGCGGCGCCACTGGGCCCGGCTGAGATACAGCTTGTCCTCCGTGGCTCTGCTCTTGGGTTTGAGGAAGTTCTTAATCTCCCTGTGACTCAGTGTCCTAATCTTTAAAATGTCTTAATAAGACTTGTCACACTTGCCTCCCAGGGACATTAACATCTAATTGATGTTCATGAAGTACCTTGATCTGCGAGAAAAGAGGGCACCTTGCTTCCCTCATTTCATCACACTGTATTGGTGGGTAATTACATTACATGGGTGGGGAAACAGATTATCTAACAACCAAACTGAATTTATGCCTTATCATTTACATGAGCCCTCTAAATAAGTCTGTGCCCATGTATGCTTAGTTTGAGGCGTCTGGGTAGTCATCTAAATGCAGTGGGTTTTATGCTTTCTGGTGGAGGCACATGCAAAATATGCTTCTAAAACACCGTACTTGAAGCACAAGAAACTTTTGCACCTAACTCTAGAGATGATGTGCAGTTTTTCTCTGTATTATGAGGTCAGTAAATGTTTTCAGAATGAAAATTATGTTGATTCACTGAACACATCCTTAATCTTAGGCTTACTCAGACTGAACCTTGTGCTCAGTCTCAGGTTTTGTCATGTTTCACTTCTTTAGAAACTTAAAGTACAACAACTCTTTGAAAATACCAGTTGGTTTAAAATACAAGCACTATATTTAAAACACAAGCACTTTGTAACCATTTCACTTGCTGCCCAAAGCAGTAGTTAGCCACTTCACTCCCCTGGCTAGAATCTCACCCCACCTCCTCCTTATTGCTGCTGTCTCCCACCTTGGGAGACAGCAGAGCCTGCAGTGGTAATAAAGGAAGGCTGGGGTCACCAGTAATGTACACCAGAAGACATCAGAATTCCATAAATCAGGTGGTGTGAGTTGATACAGCCGCTTACAGAACAGGTGCAGTGGTCTTTTTCAGCTAAAGCCTTGGCTTGAGAAAGTGTCAGTTATTTTCCCCACATCTTGCAAGGTAGTGTACTGGGAGGCTGCCTTGTGACTGGGCTGACCCTCCAGGTACCAGCACGTTCGACTCACACATTTTATTCAACTCTGCTTTTCAAGACTATTTGCTGCAAAATATGTATTGTCTCCCACATTAAACAGACTTATCAAGCTGATATCTGACAAAGGTTTTCAAATGCTTCTTGACATTGGTTGGTGCTGTTCTCTTCATAGTATTAGAAAAAAGCTATTGGAGATGCAGCTTTTACTGTGTGGTGGAGAAATAAAGTTTTAATGGGAAACTGATGGATCCTGCATCTAAATTTCACTTGTCACGTAGCTTGCAACAAGTGATTTGAATTTTCCTGCCCTGTCTATAAAACTAGGTGAATTCTTAGCAAACCACTAAATTATATAGAAATCGGAAGTTGTCTCTGTTTGAAACTCTGAATGTCTTTATTGTTGTTGTTCTCTGCCTTGATGCTGCTCTAAAAGTCACAGAAATAAAATATCCCAGTTATCAGAGTGATGGTTGCATTGCTGTTTGTAAGGAGTTCAGGTTTGCCTCAGTTTTGTCTGGAATCTAGAAGTAAATATGATCTGAAAAAGGTTTTGTTTTTTTCTGAGATAGAAGCAGAGTTTTCTTATCTGGTGTCCATGTCACATTCCTTGTGGAGATGAGAGATGTTATTTTTTTGGCTGGAGATGTTCTTTAGGTATAAGAAACCATAAAACAAGAGAGGTGATAGTTATCCAGTTTCTCCATAAGTCTGCTTTAAGTCTTTCACCTCTTCTAGCACGTACCTTATATCTGCTCCAGCTGTCTCACTGCTTTGGTATTTTATAATTAGTATCTTGAAAACTCAAGGGAAAACTTTCAAATGCTATATATTTCCCACTGGGAGTCTTCCACGTGGCTGTAACATTTGTTGTGAGTCCTTGGTAACGTGTATCTGTTCCTCGGGACTCCTTCCTCTCAGTTTGATTCCCCTGGCGTCAGCAGAAAAGCTCTGTTTCCTGGTGAAAGAGGCTTTGCTTCTTAGGAGCATGGTGTGTTTTGATTCTCTTAAAATGAAGATAATTCCAGGTGACTGAAATTAAGGTCTGTGGACTACTATGGTCCAATGTTTTTTCAGCTTGATTATTTGTTTTATCCGGAGCCAACTGAGGGGCTGCTTTGTGTGGCAGTGCAAGCAGCATGGCATATATGCATATGTATAATACATGTGTACCTGGATAATATAGATTTAGTGTGTGCACTCTGTACGTAAGCAAATTGTTTCTTTGATGCACCATTTCTTTTCAAGCTCCTTCTGTGTGAAGAGTTCACTAATTTGAAGAATGCAGGCTCTGCTCTGTGTCTGGCACTCTGGCTGCTAAGGGATGGCACGCTGTTTGCTTTGCTCATCACTAGGACCAGGTTTAGAGGTGTTTATGCTGTAAATTGATTCTTTTAGAAATGGTGTTAGTAGTTCACGGTATTCCAACATGGTACATTAGACTGTTTCCAGAAAATATGGATCTTCTAAATTAAGGCTATTAAGTATGCACTGATTCAGTGGCCATGCAGATACATAGTTAATATTATATTGTGACACATTCTGGCAATTGCTGTGTTTATTTTTGACATGGAGAAGATGACTAAGAATAACTCTTTCATCTATGCATAGTTACATTTACAAGCAAGTAAAAACTTCCCCAAAATGATCTTTAGTCATATTTAGACTCTTAGTTCCATGAAAGGAAAAAAATTCAGACTTGTGCTTAAATCAGAGCTGCCTAAATAGCCCCAAACAACCCCTTTTCTTGCTTGGACTGTTGTTCAGTGAGGAGTTTTGGTTTGGGTTTTGTTTTTTGCCTGCAAAAATTTAGAAGGGGTAAATCTACTGCATGAGAATAGATGGAAGAGAATCCCAAATCTTGTTGGGAAAGGTAGACCCTACCAGAACACAAGTTTATAATAGACAGTATTGCCCTAGCTTTTAATCAGTTCAAGTTCTGAACTGTAACTCCAGTAACACCGATGTAACCGGGAGGGAAGTCTGAACTTGGGTTTGTTTCTTCTTGCTTTTTTCCTTCTGGAGCTGTGGTGGTAGGACCTGGTGAGGAAGGAATAATTCTGAAGACAACCTGTGAGTTCAGAGGTCACCTTCCTGTCTGTTTTTGGACACTTTGCTCCTTTTTGTTGAATGGTCTCTGAAAGGTTCCTAGTTGAGGCCTGACTCCTTCAGGAAGACCATTTATTGAATGGTGTGATCAGAATATCTGGATTAGATTTAAACTTCAGTTCTTGTTACTGGCATCTCATCTGCATTGTTCTAAATGAATAATGCCAGCAGTTTCTCCGCTTGTTGCATTCAGCCAAGTGGAGGTTACCAATTCAGTTTTTGAAGTGACGGTGCCTGGCATCTTAAGTACGTGTTGTGGAGTTTTGGCTTCTTAAAAACCAGGTTCTTTGGCTCTGTTAGTCCACCATAAATCCTTCTCAGACCTTTTTAAACTTGCAACGTAATGCCTGTGCAGACTGCAGTAATGCCCAAGGGGACGTTACAGTTTATCCTTCTGCGTAACTGCCACAGCCAAGCATCAAAATAGAATTTCCAAAGCCATGTTAAGTTTTTGTTGGAAATATGTGGAGGTGTTTTATAATCAACTTTAAATAGTCTTTTGGTAATTCAATTGCTTCTCTTTTCTGCATATTTTATGGGTTTTTTTACATAGTGTTACTTTTGAAAGTCAGGAGTACATCAAAATACTGATTGGTTCAGATAACATATTTTGCCCTTTTCTTAACCTGAATAGGCAACTCAATTGGAAGGCTTTTAAGTCTTCTATAAATCTTTTAACAAAGCACGGCAGAATGTAGAGTAGGAGAAGAAGATGCGCTTTCCCCTCTGTCTGAGCAAGCTTGGGTTTGGCAGATAATGGAATTCTTTTTTGCATGTAATTGAATGAGGGTATATTGTCATAACTATATGTGTGATTGGCTGAGGTGAGTCCCATCTATTAGCAATGTTAGGGATTTGCAGTACTTTTGGCTTTTAAATTTGTGCACACAGGGATCACCACAGAAAGGTTTAGAGAAAGAAGTGCAGTCCCTGAGGCAGTTACTAAAAAGTGAGCTAGAAATTCATAATGCAACACCATTTTTCTCCTCTGTGAGACTTTCCACCTAGAAAAAAAACTCTTGTTAAACACTACCCTTAATGAACTTAAGCAGATAATGGGTAGGTTTTGATTTGTGTTTACTCATGACATCAGCTTATTTTCATCTCTGGTTATATATACTTGTGGTCAGGCTACTTATTATGGATTTTCTTTATGCTGTGTGACCTTGTGCTGAGCTGGTGAATAATTTTAAGTAGCAATCTCAACTAATTAGGAGAAAATTCTGAGCTTGTATTGCAGGAAATACTTGGACCTGACGAGGGGGGAGCTGGGCTCTTCTCCCAGGTGACGGGGGACAGGACGGGAGGGAATGGCCTCAAGCTCCGCCAGGGGAGATTTAGGCTAGACATTAGGAGGAAGTTTTTCACAGAAAGGGTCATTGGGCTGCCCAGGGAGGGGGATTGAGTCACCTTCCCTGGAGGTGTTTGGGGGACGGGTGGACGAGGTGCTGAGGCACATGGTTTAGTGTTTGATAGGAATGGTTGGACTCGATGATCCGATGGGTCTCTTCCAACCTGGTGATTCTATGATTCTATGTTTACAGACAGTGCTGATTTTATGTATCTATTTATTTATAATATTCTTGTCATTGTCACTTCACCCCAGCTGTGGATCTGACACAGTATATGCTCATACACTTGAATCTCCATTGATTTTTCTCCTATTAGCGGCCATGAAGGAGTGAACATCCTGAGAAGGTAACTTACTTCTCCAGGTCTCATTTCCATCCTAGCTGGACTGAAGTAACTGCTGATGAAGTGTGATATTTTCGGTTGGATAATTTATGTGAATTAATTCTCTTTCAGATCCAAACTCCTCGGCTTCTGCCTCATGGTTGGTTTTCTCCTTTCACTGAGTACTAAGGATTCCTGTGGTTGCCACCTATGCAACTGTTTTTGTTAGTTCAGAAAATTGTTGAATTGCACCATTGTAGGGACAGAAGAATATTGAAATAAAGAGCCATTTTTTCAGATTTCAGGGTTTTGCTTCATAAGATGAATGCATATGTTAGGTTCTTTCCATTTCTATCTATGGATTTTAAAAAGTAACAGCTGACACTCCTCTGTACAGTATTTGAATTGAGAAATTTATGTGGTTGAATGAATATCTGAAATGTGCACATGTTTAAGGCTTGGAAACAAGCTCCATAAATATGAACTATTGGTGCATATTAAAAACTAAACTCAGTGGATATAACCAAATACCTCTTGCTGTAATTAGTCTCTCAAACACTGCCTTTGCACAGACATTTGCTAGGTATCCTAGCAAATGCATTAGGAAGAATAAAGCTTGTGTAAAGAATTAAATGCATCCCAACGGTGAACCTGTTAAGACAAAATAAACCATCTATCTGTTGTTCTTGATGGGGGTGTATGCAAGAGGGGAGAAGGATTAGGGTGGTTGACTTTAGTTCCTGGAAATGAATAGCATACGTTTTTCAGTGCATAAACCAGATATTACTCAGTTTGTGACCTGCTTCCTTCTTGAAGCGGAGATTGGTTTAAATCTCTTGCCTGCATTCCTAACATACAGTAGTGTGTGGTGCTATCTTGTCACAGAGGCATGCAACGTGCCACCACGTATAAATAACTCTGTGTCAAAGGGGATTTGAGACAGTGTGCCAGATATTTTATGAAGTGCTAGGTCTTGTCCTGGGTACCTGGTATGTATTTGCGAGCAGGTATCTGAGTTGAAACTGCAGCAAAGAGGCAAGAGGTAGTGTAATACCCCCTAGCACACACTGCGGAGCTACTCAGTACAGTACAGTAAGACACAACCAGCACTACAGGTCAGCAGCATCTTATTTGTAACTTTGATTCTTAGATAAGTGGACAGGAAAACAGGCTAATATGCACTAGGCCAACCTGCTTAATGCGTGTTGTGGCAGGGGAAATTACCTTTAGTGTCCTTTGTGGAGTTATTTTAATTAATACTTCACATATCAATTTTCTAGATAAATATAGAATAGCTTACAGAGAGGAATGGCTTTATTCCTTTGGGACCACCACGGAGCTGGACTCAGCAGGATACCAACCTCAGGCAGATCAGCACACTTTGTGCCTTAAGGCAAAGTTGAGGTATCCTGGGGGGATGGCAGCCCTGCAGGAGGTGGCTTTGGGAGATGCAAGGCAGCAGGTGCTGGCAGAGGACGGAGGAGCTGTGCGCTGGGACCTAGGCAGAGGCCTGGGTGCAGGTGACAGGCAGAGATGGGTGCTGGCTCCTTGCTTGAAGGAGAGGTTTTCTGTCTGGGTTTCCTTCTGATCTGGGAATGACATTTCACAATAGGGAGTTTTCTTCTGTGTATTTACATGGGAAAGACGATCTGCAAGGTCTTTATCTTACATTTACCTAGGCAAAAATGCAAAGGGTAGGATTGTTTTCTTAGCATTTTCATTTTTCACTGAGGAAGGAGCTGGATGCATGCATATAGAGGGCCCCAGCAATATTTGTAGTGCTATTACATGACAAATGCAGAAACATGATAATATCTTAGGGCCTTTTTTATGGGAGCATTTAAATATATACTACTGAACCTGTATATAGCTACTACCTGACTTCATGAATGGCCTAATGTTATTAGTAAAATGCTTATAGAAGTATCTTCAAGCTAGGTTACGGAGTCAAAATATTTGTCTCACATTTATTTTTTGTTTATCATGCATTAATACAGAACAAAAGGAATTACATGGCTATTTCAGAGCACAGTGACACGTTTTTGCGTGTTGTTCACAACACTTAGAAAGACAAGTCCAAGGTTCAACCTGACATTCATTAAAATACACAAATGACGTAACACTGTGTTTGACAGTTTCTTGACTCAGCTTTTTCTAACGGAGCATTTGTATGGATCTTTCAGATGGTCAAGTAAAGTAAAGCAGGTAGTTCTACAAAGCTATGTCAACTTGCAACTCCTTTGCCCTTTGAGGTCAAGCTTTGTGGGTTCTTTGACAGGTAAAACATCCAACAGGACATAACTGACTCAGACCTTAATAGGATACTTGCTTGTAAGGTGATCTGGCTCACTTGAAATCTCAAGCCAATAGCTGTATAATTATTGAAGTCTCTCTTTTAGTTTACTGTTCTCTAAAATAAACAAGGGAATGCCATATATAGTGTAGCAGGTGTGCATTTGCATACAAGATTTAATTAAGAAGTAAATATTGATGCATTTGTGTCGCAGGTTTTCCACTCTGATAGTCCTGATGCACAAAGAAATTGTGAAGTGCTATGTTTCAGTTTTATTCTCTCTACTGAAGTAACACACAGACAAGCAAAGAATGGCAAGGCTTTTCTTGTCTGCCTGCTTAATTGGCTATTGCACAGCCTACATACCAACCTGTGTGCAATGTTTATTGAAAAATGTGTGTGAGAGAATTACTGGTGCTTCTACAAAGCAGAAAACACATTTACTTCAATACTTTGTCTGGTGTTCTCACTACTTATCAGCAGACTTTGTAAGGTTTTGATTGATGCTTCAGATGAGTTCACAGAACCCTTCATTTTATTTATTATTAATGACTGTTTCTCTAATGAGGAAAACACACCTTTATCATACTGAGAAGCAGCTCATGTATTGAATGCAAATTTTCTACTCTCCTTATGGTTTTTGTCTGTTGTGTAATATTTTGCTGGGATGTTGTGCCAGATGCGGGGCTGAAATTAACGTGCGTTTCAATTTTGGAGGAGGAAGTGAAGCTAGCCCATGTTTTCTTCCTTTGGTTGATGATTCCATTTTGATTTTAATGATTATTCTGCTTTCTTAGGGGAAGATATGCAGAAGAGAGAGCTTTTCTCTTTTCTACCAGGTCTAGGGAATTTAAAATTTAATACTAATGGACTGTTCTGGGCCTATTCATTAGAAACTAGCATTGACAACATAAGTATTACCTCTCACAGTTAGAATTAAGCAAAAAAGGGCAATATTTACAGTAATCATTTCTTTACTTTACAGGCCTGTATTCACACAAATGGTCTCTGTTAAGTATATCTGCGGTCACCTTTATGGTTTTAGAAATGGGACCCTAATTTCTAATGTTTCTTACCTGATACATTTTAATCTAATCTTAAGTAAAATATTAACAGACATTGTCCTGTGTAAATAGTTGTTTCATGTCTTGTGGTGTGTCTCTCTTTTCTTGCTAAGGCTTCTTAAGCTTTATTTGCAATGTCCTGTCTTTTCCCATATTTACAGATTGGTAGGAAAGGGGAGATGAGAAGAAATGACCTTTATTTTTAAACTGGTATTGCCCGACCCGGCGACGTGCTTAGTCATGTGCTGTGATGCTGCTGAGTTTCGCTTGGCACACCCCAACAGGTGCAGTCCCTCCCCTGTTTTCAGCAGAGCCATCTTCTCTGTGGTGCAATTGTAGATGACTGGATTTGTTTTACAGCAGTGACACAGTGTAATGATAACCCTGCCAGTGCTAAGGGGAGATGGAAACAGCTGAACTTTTTGCTTGTATAGCATGTTTAAAAATTTCACTCAAGATGTTGTGACTTGAAGGTTTTAGTCAGTGTCACTTACAAAACAGTCATGAACTTCTGCAAGAAGGTGTCAAAGTGTCGGTGAGACCTGGGCCAAAGGTTCTCTTTTCTTCCACTGAGGTTGTATTTCAGTTGCTCTTTTGTGGGGGTTTTATTTTCATTTATAAATGTTATATATGTTCTAAGCCTGTATTCTAGATTGTGTTGATATCACTTTTGATTCTGGTAGTAAGAGTTTCAGCTGTAAGCTGTGAGGTGTGCTGCTGTGCAACCTCATAGGCACCAGAAATATAGGATGCAGACAAAAATTAAGAGAAATCCATTTGGGAACTCCTGTAGCAACTGTATTTGTAACTCTTATTAATAGTCTGGGTTTTCTGCCTGGGAAATAAAAGCATACTGGTTTTATTGTACTACTTAACGCATGGAGGATCTGTGCCTATAAGGTCAGGCGGGCTGGTAGAGCCTGGATGGGCTCTGGGCTGTGTGAAGCAGTGCCTGGGAAGCGCAGTGCGAAGCTCTGCCTGCTCAGGCATTTTGAAGTGGAGTCACACTAGGAGTGACTGCGCTGAACGTCCTTGCCCTTGGGTGTCGGGCGTATGCCTTAAGCAGATTTACTAATCTGACCTTTTAACCTGCTGTTGACTAATAGACCTCTGCCAGAGCGCTAGGAGATGTGGTTGCTCTGGAGTGGCCCTGCCAGTAAAGGTCTGCCGTGAGGTAAAAGGAGTAAACAAGTAAGTGCAGCTGCCCCAACTGCAAGAAGATGGGCTGCAAGGGGCCTGCCCAAAGCTGTCAGCTTCTGTTTTTAGAAAGGAAAGGTGCTTTCTGCCCGCTGTTGCACTGACCCATTTAGAATATAGCTTGACCTGAAAATACCAAGGTGAACTGTTCACGTGTCGCTGTACACTGCTTGCCAAGAATCTTTGGAGTGATATGCTCTGTAAAAATTGTTTCACAGTTAGTTGTCACACTGGATGTTAGGAATCCAGTGAAGTGCTGCCTTCTGCACTTTTTTTTTCCACCTAGTAATCTCTTTTAGATCCAGTTTATTCTGTCAAAGTGCTATTTTGTGTGCACATTCTACAGGCAGCAACAGGAGAGACTGTAGTGGCCGCTCATATAACTCAACATCTGCAAGTTACAACTCTGTAATTTCTTTAGTCTCCTTTTATGCAAACGTGGCATCTTTTGTTACAGTGAGATTAAAAAACCTAACAGTGGGAGAATCCTATCTTGTCAATCATAGAAAGCTAGGAATTGACTTTCCAGGTGTCATCATATTGCTGTTTGAGGGCATTTAGTAAGCAAAGATTTCATTTCTAAGGCTTTTGATCTTTTTTAACTCCACATGCTTGTGTTGCTCTTCCAGAGGCAGCACACTGAGCACGTGCCCTGGTAGGGCCGGGGGTCAGCAGTGGGCGGAGGTGGCAGGGCCTCATGTATATGTGATGGGATGACAAGGGCTTTGTATCATGGAGTGCAGATAAACCATCATAGGAAATACAACACAAGAGTGTTTCATGAAAGACTCCACATCATCAGTGGCAGCAGGAGCTCTGGGATGTAGGCTCACAAGCCCAATCACTGTATTACAGTATATCCTTGGATGTGCATGTGTGTGTTCCTTTAAATGTGGCAGTTTCAGGGAGCAGGTTAATCTGGCTAGAAAAGAGCCTCTTTTCCCTAGATGCAGACAGCGGTATGTCTGATGGACCTAATATGAAAGAAGTTCCCTGAAGTTGATAACATCAATGAAGAAGTCAAGCTCAGTCTAGCTTTGATAGAAACATGAGATCTGACAGCCTCTCATCCTGCCTAGCTGCATCAGGCAGCAGTAATGCCACCAAAGAGGCATTGATGTTCAAAGCCTTTGCTGTGATTATCTATGCTACACAGAGAGGAGGATGTGGGATGTTTAAACTTAATGTGTTTCCGAGTGATCTGTGCTTGGCTGGAATGAGGGCGAGGGTAAAAATTTCCATGTTGTACCTTAAAGAAATGAACTGATTGTGACTGCTGCAGTCACTTCTGGCTCCTGTTCTGATCTAGAATTGCATTATGGAAATCTCTTGACTGGCATACAAGCTTTTTGAATGCTGCTGTGCTTTTTATGTCTATTTTTTTTATTTTATTCCCTTTGGCTATTGGTTTGAGAGCTTTCTTTTAAGTAGTATCTGGCTGTAGTGGGACTTGCATGCAAAATAAGGCACTGTTTCTTGAAAATTTTGTGTCCAGTGCTGATATAAATTCCCTTTAAACTTGTTCCATACGTTTTCCACTCCAGATTTTCTTTTTCTTTTTTTTTTTTTTTTTGGAGGGAAGTGAATTTATACTATGCAAATTGTATCCATTTGGACCTGGTGTGCCAACTGTCCAGAAGTTTTGATGTATGCCTTTTTTCTCTCTGTGCAAAAACTGCACAATAACTGAAACTTGATTGTGTTCACACGTTTGTGGGTGCAGCATGTACTGAAGAACCTGTTTTTCAGTTTAAAATTGAAAGGGGAAATATGTGCATTAATAATTCAGCTTCTACTTCAGAAAATATCATTATTTTGCTTTTATCACTTGCTTGTTCTCTTTTGTAATCCAAGTAGCAGTTCCAAGCAACTGTTTGAGGGGTGAAAACCCCCAAAATATCTGTGTCTTTAAAAAAATACCAGTTGGAAAGAAAAGCTGAGGATCAAGAAGTCCAACAATACCCCTGAAATTCTTCTTTCTTTTCTTTCCCCCTACCCATATGTTTTACAAACCTGAAGGATACTAAATGATCTTCAGGGGTGTTTCTGCCAGATTGGGATTTCTAAGCAGCAGAGTAGCAAGTGGTGTTGGGTGGGGGTCCTTCAGCAGCTCATCCCTAACCAGTGTCTGTTGCTGTGCTGTGGCATAAGCAGTAGCAGAACCTGGTCTGGTGCAAACACAGATCTGCCCTCCTCTGCCTCCACCTGTCCTTCATCAGCCACCTCCATGCTGATGCCTTGGCTGAAAGTCAAACTCAGTATGGCAATGGCCAAGTGAGATGTCAGATGCTTCAGCCTGTAATTAAATAGCTGAGAAAGTGTAACACAGGTAAAGGCTAGTTCTGTGCCTTTTTCGTGGGTTTATGAACACTCACAGCTCAGTGTAGTGAGCTCCAAGAATTTTCTGCTTCTGAAGAGTGCTGCTACAAAGCCTGTGCTGTTCTGTGCATATAACTCTTGGGGCACTAGTTATGTTTGTATTTTATCACAACAGAAATACAGCCACTGTATTAGGGTATAAGCTAACTCTTTATTCCTAGTAAATTAAAGCTTGAAAACTGGAGTGTAGATAAAGATCTAGCTGCACATTTCAATGAAATAAAAGCAATACTGTTTACCCGTATGCAGAAGATAGGGAGAAATCTTTGCTGATGTAAAACTGGAGCAAAGTCCAAGCCAGGTCTCAGGCTCAGTAACAAAACTTTTTTTAAAATCATATTGCAAACTGGAGAATTTAACAATATTTCCTTTGTGAGCAGCTTACATCCAGAAATGTTTCTCTCCATCCTTTTTTTTTTTTGATGGTCAATTCTGCTTTCCTTCTTGGTCCCTATATGTTAGGGGACATTAAAATTTTTTGAACAGTATTTGAAGTTACTACAATAATGAAGGACATGTTTGTGTCTTCAGTTGGTTTGCTTTATGTAAGCACGTTGGACAAATGGAATTTGGGTTTTCTTCTGATCAGAACTTAGTGTTCTGACAGTTCCTGTTCCTTGGTTCCTGCTCACGGCAGAGCAGCAACAGTGAAGGACGAGCAAACTGCAGAGGGAGGTTAAGCTGGGTGGGACCACGCAGGGGCCGTGGGTAGCCCACAGCAGCTAGGGTGAGGATCGATCCTATCTAGTGTGGCCCTGGATGGCTGGAAGTACCCAGGCTTATACCAGCCGGCATCCAACTGGCTGACAGAGGCTGGGCTGTCTTAAAGCAAAATCAAATTGACCGAGGTGTTTTTGTAAGCCACTTTCCTTCCTAATTTGTTGTTTTCTCAAACAACTCTCAACTCTACTTGGGACCTTGCAAACAGGTGCTGTGCAAACCCAGAACCAGTTAATCCATTCTCTCGATGAAAATTACAGACTATTTTGAGTGCTGAGGCATCAAAGCAGCTTTAGTTCTGTCTTGCTGTAGCTGTAGGAAGGGGAAGAAATGTAATGCCTTTAATCTACTTTGGTACTGCAAACGTCATGCTGAAATAAGCAACATGCAGTCACCACATGGCATCATTTCAGGATCCACAAACAGCTGTAGCTGTTACATGTAACCTCATGTAAATATATGGGAATGAAACGGTAGCACAGTTGTACAACTTTGTGGATGTGTCTAACATACCTGTGATGTTTTTGCAATTGCACCTGCTGAACACTTTAAAAGCACTGTTAATGTTGACTTTCAGATATATAGGTATTTATGTTGGCCATTCTACAGATACATTCTTTTGTGAAGGAATTTTGAATCTTTTATACAGTAAAGTAAGTGTTAGGGCTAGACGACAGTGAGAAAAGCACAAAAAAATGACATTGTTCTCTGCCTCAGCACTTCAGATGCATGTGCACTGGACAGAGTGTGCTGATGGTGTCTGCCCACTCAGTTGCAGTGAAGGATTGGTACATGGAAAAATAGATTTTCCAAACGAAGGAATGACTGATGAAGAGTCTGATGATAACATCATCTACGTATTTAAGTGTAGGTCGTTATGCTTGGTAGGTGCTTGGAAGAAAATGGCCAGTGTTGTGTAAAGACTTTAAAGTGAGACGGTGCATCTGCCTCTGACCTTTGGTATTGTTGACAGGACTAGCAAAGAAGATTTAATCCTCAGCCTTTTGGAACCAGGCTGTGTGATGAACAATTACAGAAGTGCTTTTTTGGTGTTTCACATGTTCCAGTAAACTTTTCTGTGCTGAAGAAGATGAATCATAATTTAATTTTGACTCTGTCTAAGCTTGCCTTATGAAAACAGTGATGTGTTGTCATCTTTCATATTATTGGTTAATCATATTCAGCCCTCAGTTTGCTGGGGGGTTTTTTGAAGTGGTTGCTTCCTAGCATTTTATTCCCACTGATTTTTTTTTCTGGTGGATTTCCCAAAAATAATGTTTCAAGATATGTTTTTGTTGTCTCACTGAAGATTTTTATGCAGCAGAAATAGATGTTGTTTTTGTAACTTTCTTGGAATCTTTATTTGGGTTTTTTTTATACTTTGTTTTTCTTCTTTTTTTTTTTGGAAAGTCAAGACAGAGAGAGGGAATAAATTGTCCTGCACATTTTCTTCCAAAAATACTGTTTCTGCTTTCAGAAGTGATGCCTTTTCTAGTCTCTTCTGGTAACTATTGATCCATTTTACAAGAACAAAAAAAGAAAACATATATAAAGTAATCCCAGTTGATTCCTTTCTTTTTTTATCTTCTCATGTAAATATTCCCTGGAGCAGAGTTTGGTGTTTAACCCAAGTTTTCTGGTTTTCCACCACCTCTGGCTGACTTGTCTGGGTGTGGCTTCACAGTTCTCCACTGCTGTTCAGTGGTTGGTATTCAGTAGTGAATTGACTTTATTTTAATGAAGGAACCTATCATTTACAACTAAAATATGTTTTGTGGTTGTTTTTTAGTTGTTTTTTTCTCTTTCTTTAACTTATTTCAGTGTGATTGATAACAGATTTTATTGTGACTGATAACCTTAATAAGCCACAGGAAGTATTGTGTGCTAGCTTGCATTAAAAAAATTACTAGAACGGAATGTGTTGATTCCTCAATGTGTGTGTGTGTGCATATGAAATATTGCCTGGAATATTCTATTTCTTTCATGAGTGGCAATGCAACACTGTCTGTGTTTTCAGTGGATTAATCCTGGTTACTGATCTGGAAGTCTGATGTCTACAGATGAGGAGAGCTCTGCCAGATGAATTATTGTAGTCTGGAGCCCTTGGGGTCTTGCAGCCCTTGTGCTGACCATTTCTTTTTCCTATTCTGCTCTTGGGTAAGATTGAGTAATGAGAGGGAGAGAAGACATAGATCCGCACTTGGAAAGACAACATGAAACATTCTCTGGGGAGTTTTTGGCATGTATTCTGTAAAAACTGGCATTGGTACTGTTCATTTTCTTTCCCCAAGATATATCCTGAGCAGTTTGCTTCAGCACAGTCATATTTCAAACATTAATTTCCTTCCAGACAGAAATCCAGAAGGAAAATAAAATACAGTCTTACTTTGATATAGCCTGTTCTCAGATTCCTTACTACAAGGTACTTTCTGGCAGTTTGAGTAGTGGCAGTGCTGATCACCTTTTCCATGGCCCTTTTGGGTCTAGAGTGACCACAGTAAGGGGAAGAGCTGATTCTGGGCATAGTGTGGCTCCCAGCTGGAAAGAGCTGAAAGACACTGAGATTGGTGACCCCTTTTGCCCCACGCTCCCTGCTGGGTGTTGCCAGCTGCTTAGAAATGGGGTGGCACTTTCTTGGGCACTACCAGGTCTCAGCAGTCTCGCATTGCTCTGTGAATTCATAGCCTAGCTCACTGCCTCATCCTTCTGGATTATCCCTGTCCTCAAACTGACATGAGCTGATGTTATTTCCATGACTGCTGACTAAGAAAGTCTGCTTTTTCTTGGTTCATGTGTTTATTCTTTTTTTCATGGTGTATTTACCTCCATAATTATGTCCTCATGCATACAAAGGGAAAACTGTACTAGAGGAGCTGCTGCTGCCAACGGTGACTCAATTTTGTTGGTATAGCTGTGTCTATACCAGCAATTTTGCTGACATAGCTCTATCAGCTAGTGGATATGCATTTTTTCATGCTCCTCAGATGCAGCTGTGCCATCTTTGTTTTCCTGTGACCTGGGGGTGAGGAGCAGAGAGGAGGACGCAGGGCTGTGAGTAGAAAAGGGATGTTGAAATTCTCACTGGCAACCAGGCATGAGTAATACCGGAGCTTGCTCTCCATCATCCTCTCATGTCATCTGCCCCTGTTTAATGTGCCTTCCCCTGCTGCCTCCCTGCTGGATGGGATTTTGGTAATGATAAATAGGATATTACTTGCTCTCTGAATTAGTTTGGCGCAATGTCTTAACATCCTACTGAAACTAGAAAATCTTGTGCTGATGGAAAAATAACCAACCCTTTCCCTGTTCTGTGCTTAACTTTTCCATCTCAGCTGTTCTAGTTTGTGAGCTTGAAATTATAGATGTCACTGTAGGAAAAAAAAGGCAGAATTTTCAAAGAACTTAAAGTTTGTCTTTTTAATTGTTTTTACACCCAGTATTTTCATAACGAATTTCTAACTTGAATAACAGGTGCCTTTTCCTAAGAAGTACACTTACTTGTTCGCTGATGCTATCCTTATGGTATACTGGTTTAATTTGTTGTTGTGATCCTAGTTTAGGAAAACATCAGTATTGACTTTCTACTGTTGTTTATATTGTGTTTATAATCTGCTACAACAGAACTGAAAAATGTTCTTTCTTGTAACTAGCCTAAACAAGAGTCAGGTTTTTAATATCTTATTTATGCATAGCATTAACCCCTAATAACTGTGGCTTATTCATCTACAGTTAGCTTTAATGATACAGACTGTATGGAATCTTAAGACCTTGTAATAGTGCTTTTAGCACTTGTTAGAAATGATATTTTTTAAGTACTCACTGTAACCTGCAGAGATTCATAATAGGGCTAGAAACATTTTTCCTTGAAAGCATCGGACTTAAAAGTTTAGACTGAATTATTTCTGGTGAGTACTTTAAGCATATGCTGCACACATATGCTTGGAAAACTATGCATTGTGATTCATGTGAAGTAGTTGTGCCTGTGCTTTGAAAAATGAGCATCTGGGGGTTTTAGTGATGCTAGCAGGATGAGACTTGTCATGCAGGCAGCAGAATGATGAACCCTGTGATCGCCTGTTTTCCATTTTGTGTTGTCTGAATTATGGGTTACAAGAGAGGTCACATACAATGATCATGCAGCGTGGCTTGGGCCCCACCAGCAGCTGTGCCAGGACAGACGTTCCAGCCTCCATCTCTGGGATTACATGTGGCCTCTTGGGCAGCATCCCATAGATTTGCATGAATGGAGGCATATGCAAACTACTGGCATATGAGATTGATGTAATTTTCTCATCAGTGTCTTAGTGTATTCCCACAGTTAAACTGGAAAACTCAGGCCAGCAACGTCAAGGAACAGAGTGGACTATTTTTAAAGCCTTCAACTCTAAAATGTGTGCAATGTGACTGAGTCTGTGTGGCTGATAAAGCGCTACAGATAGGTCATTTTATGTTGTGCCTCCTGTGAACATATCTAAAATAGTCACTGCAAAATGTTAGAGTACTTCTGCACATGCTTTGGACTATATTTTATTGTGGGATGATGCCAGATGTAGCAGGTTAAATCAGCACGGCAGCACTTGTTGGAAGGCTTATGTTTGAAATGTCTCATATAACTTCAGCAAAACAAGCCGATAGCGTGTACAGTAACCTTCTAAGTTCATAGGCACAGAGTGTCTCGGTAGGAACTGTTTTGAATTCCATACTTGGCCTGAAAAGTTGTTTTGCAGGAGTTCTGTGGAAGTCAGCTTTTAATAAAAATACAGAAAAGTAATCTGTCTGTTTATAAAGAGTGACTGTTTGCAAGGCAATTCCTGTTCATTGATGTTTCTGTTAGGATTGTGGTGCATCTTAAGAAATGTGTTTCCTATTTGCCACCAATAGAAAACAAGTATTTTAGGCAAATGTACTTCTGTGTTTTTTAAGTAGTTTATAAGAAAAGCAAGGGAGCTTTTTTTTTTCAGTTGTTACAAGAATCACATTTAAAAATTTTTTTTCCTTTTATGTCTTTTCAAGGAAAACATGCACAGAAACCAAACCACCAAAATGCTATGTTTCCTCCAAATACAAGTATTTATATTTAAAATGGTCACCATGAAAACAAAGTGCCTAATATGAACAGAAGCCAAGCTGAAAAACCAGCAAGGTCCTGTAACAGCTAGTCTCGCTTGCAAATGTCACTTATTGTAATGAGATTGAGATTTTAGACAGATATGTTGGGGAAGAGACAGCAGAAATACTGTAGTTTTTACTGATGGTGAGGAAGGGCCAAAATAAATGATTGCTATGAATGCTACAGAATCCAGTCTGTCGTTTCTGTTGGTGTTTCTAACTTAAGGCAAACAATAAATGTATTGTCTCCTGTATGCCAAACCAAAGTCTTAATAAAATAATTTATTCTCTGTAAACATGGCAGAATTAGAGCTGTATTGAAAATAGGATGAGGATTAGTGATATTGAAATGTGAGGAATTTAATTCTTTTCCAATCTCCCCAAGGAATGTCTTCTCAAATATTAGAAACAGAGCATTAAGGGACTAGGGAAGGACTTAGGTGCTGCAAATTTGAATTTAAATTAAGGGATTTCTCTCTCCAGTGAACTAAACCAAAAAAAGGTTTTCATTTTTGAGCATACTACCTCAAAACACCGATGACAAAGCAATACACGTGGTACTGGTGACAAACATTTAAGTTATTTTTGTTTAATGACTCCTATATGTCAATGGTATCACTGTATTATGCTGAAAGGCTTCATGTGCAGATGGGAACCAGCTCCATACATCTGTTTAACTACTGATCATTAGTGGAATTACCCTGACAGTGGAGTAATTTTTTTCCACTTTTCTCAAAATCATCTGTAGTAATGGAGTTTCACTGACAGGAAATATCAGCCAAGAGTGGAGGCATTTGCTTTCACATGTATACATCTGCATGTGCACCATTACTTTAATTTTTGTTTCCTCTCTGTCCTTTTTGCACTGCTTTCCTTTAAGTTGTAATAAGATCTTTGCTTTCTCCTTGGGTAGCCACCAGGCACGAACAGCACTTCTCAGATTTTCTTATCTGACATTCCTTCTTCCCCTGACTGAACGCAGAAGGGAGGGTGGGTTAAGTTATTACAGTAGGAGGGGTCATCACAATGCAACTCATCTTCTTTCTAGTGTCTCCTCTTTGTGTCTGGGAGCCCTCCAGAGACTCCTGTATTACCAGGGGGACCTGCATAGAAGCCTAAATACTTCTGTGTGCTTAATACATGATCTGGCACAAAAGAAACTGAGACTGACCCTACGGCTTGGGAACCAGTAATGGGAGGGGAGACATAGAGATAGTTATAGAACATATTCTAATCTGTCACAGTGAGACACAGATCCCTTCACTCAGTACGGGTGGACTTATGTTCAACTATAGACATGTTACCCTTGGTCTTGTCCACAGTGTCTGTGGAGCTTTAGTTAATAACATCACTGTGCTTGTGCACTCACCAGACCCGGCTCCCTGTGATTTCTGCCTTTTCCCAATGATCAAGTTGGTGCTTGAAGAAACACATTCTTTTGTCAGTAGAAGATGTGAAAGCAAAAAACACAGACATCCTCAACAGTCTTTCAGAAAAATTATCTGTGCAGTTGCTTTGAAGGTTGACAGCATCTTATATAGCTGTGTGCCAACTCTCAAAGGGAGCTATTTTGAAGGTGATTGTAGTCAATTTTCTTTACTTGTTAAATAAAAAGTTACAGGCACAGTCTTAATTTTATTATCAGACCTTGTACATCATGCGCAGGATCTAAAATAACCGTTTCTGTTTAGCTGTGCATAGATGCTTCAGTTCTGACTTGAAAGAACTGTTTGTACAGACTATTTCCTGCACTGTAATTATCTTCCTTTCTGTGGCCTGATTTACCGGGCTATGTAGCACTTCAGTGAATTTTCAAATAAACTCACATTTTTGGGTTGTGTTTCCAGAGGAAGTTCAATGGTCACTTCGAAAAGTGACCTTGATATACAATACTCACCTTGATAAGACTTTTGGATCTGTTTCGTCCCTGCAGTTATCTGTATTATGGAGGAATAAAGAAGGCAAAGAATAAAACCCTAAGAACTCAAGTGTTTCCCCAAATGCTTTTTTTTTTTAAATTCTACTACAGGTAAGGAGTTTATGCATTGCCTCTTAAGTCTTTGAGACAGCTGCAGAACAGGAAACTTTATTTATAGTTAAGAATTCTTGCTTTCAAGAACTTACTGCATTGTTTACAGTGAGCTATGTACAGTACTGAAGTGAAATAGTGGTGACTTCTCAGAAAAAAATGCATACTTTTCCATGAGCTTCATATACTTAGAGCACTATCTTCCTCTCTGCCATCTGTCAACACAGTGCTCATGCAAAAAAAAAAAAAAAAAAGTGTTGTTTCCAGAAACTCCACTAACCAGAGTCTCCTGTCTCATCCTGCCTTTCTGACCACAAAATGTGGCTTTTCTTTTGAGAACATGACCTCTCACACACTGAGAAGAAATGCGTTGCTAGTGGGCAAGTGTTTCTGCTGAGATGCCATTCCACAGCTTTTCAGTGTGGACAAGATGGAAGTGTTTGGAGATTCATGAGGAGAAGAAATTGTGCCTCAAAAGAATAGCCTCAGTCATGACTTTGTGATGTTGGAGGATGGAACTTCGAAGGCTGGGGAAGGTGTCCTGACTGCCCTTCCCAAGTGTTCCCTTCCTCACTAGAAAGGCAGAGGAAGACCAGGCCTTCCATGCGTGTTTCTGTGTATGCAACACTTGCTTCCAGTGTTTTGCATCATGTTAAAAATGTTTTCCTCCACTTCTCTTTGCTTGTAGTGGCTCCTGGCAACCATATCCTCACTGTTGTCAGACTTTTCACATGCTGCTTTTCTTCTTGGGTTGTTTTAGAGATGACTCTGCTCTTTTAACTTTCCTTTCCTCTCCCTTCCTTGCTGGATGGAAATGTCCATGGCTATAAAAATCTCCTCTCTTTTCCTCTCTCTGAGTAGAAAAGATATTAAATTAAAGAGCTTGTGATCAGACTCACTTTTGATTATACCAGGGTGAGCTAATGAAAACAATATAGAGAAAGTATGGTTTTCTAGCTGTTAAGTGGGTCAGAGTCTTTGGTAGCACTGAGGAAGTAGCAATGTCAGTTTATAGTGATTAAGAAAACCTAATCTAGTCGGCACTCCCTTAGCGGAAATGTCCAAGGTGGAACATTTCACTGATGCTTCCCCACTTGCCAAGAAGCTGTCCATAATTATTTTTCTTTCCTCTCAAAGTACTTTGCCTTTTGTATTACAGAAAGATTTCTCAGGCAGATGTGGAAGTTGAGTAAAGTAAGTGTTTATCCTTGATTTTAGTGCTTTATTTCAGTGGGTCTTGAATTCTGGAATGCCCGCGTATTGAGCTGTTTAAGTGACATGGTAACGTCCTACACTGTTATTGCTATCTTCGGTTGCCCTATGTTGCCCTCCTCTTGTAGTAGCACTCGTGTAAAGTTTAATGCCAGGTATGCATCAGCTTTTTCTGTGTGGAAGTCCCCTGTCTTTCCTCTTCCCATAGTAACTTCTGGATCTGTTGGCTGGTTTTGTACTGACCCTCTTACTGGCATGCGATTGTTGGAGGAGTTTGCTCATTCATTAATCACTGAGGACTTGAACCTGGAAAGGTGCTCAACTCCTTTTGAGTCAATGGGAGTTCACAGCACTCAGTTTCTTGAAAAATTAGACCTTCTGAAAGTCAGGGCATATAAAATGTTTATGCTTTTACCTCACAAAGCCACAAAGCTCTTCAGAAAAGGGCATGGAGCATACTATAAATGAAGTATTCAAAGGGGAAAACAAAAATTTCCTGACTTA
Source organism: Coccyzus lansbergi (assembly GCA_033558105.1). Lineage (NCBI taxonomy): Eukaryota > Metazoa > Chordata > Aves > Cuculiformes > Coccyzidae > Coccyzus > Coccyzus lansbergi. Next base: position 1,475,642 of record JAUMJK010000097.1, read on the forward strand.
TTCTTGGCACCAAATACTTAATCATGACATTTGGTCTAGGAAAATGTACAAACTCTCAACATTGCCAATTTATTTTACCCACAAACCAACAACAGACTGATGATGTGCAAACAAAAGTTATTTATTTTGAGTGCAGCCAGGGAATGTGAGTATTCCAAATGCTTCCTTATATCTCCCCATGGGATCTCTTTAATAAGTTGCATAATATTTTTCTGTGTTAGACAATTGTCAGATAGGCATGGTAGGTCTCTTCTTTACTTGAATAGACTAGTTATGTTTTCTCTTTTCTTCTTTGAAGGAAAAGCAAGCAGATTATGAATAGTTCGTGAACAGTGTTAAATTAAAAAGCGTAACTTCAAAGGCCTTTCTAACAATTTATTCTGAAACTATCAGCCAACAGATGATACCGCAAGCAAAATAACTAATTATGTGGGAGGTTAGGCAAGCATTGATTTAGTTTATTTCTTGCACTGCTAGACAATTCTTCAATAGCAAGAAAAAGAATGTAGGACTTAAATCTCTGGACTTAGGTCTAGGTAGACCCTTTTCTGTGGACAAGTTTATACAGAACTTGTAACAATTTTCTTGAAAAATGTGAAAGCCACTTAATATTTCCTATGGACTTTGGCTGACTGAGATGTTCCCCATTAGTTCCTGAGAGCAAGGTTAAAGAAGGATAAGAGAGTGCTACAAAGAAAGTGTTCTAGTTCTTACAAACTTATGTCAATTTAGAATAGCTTTACTCTTGCAGAATGTTGGGATATTTATCTGGAATATCAGGCATGGTTTGACAGTGATCATGTTACTAGGAAAAACCAGTGGGGGTTAGTGGGCCAAGCATCATTACTTTATATCATCAGCACATGACAAGGTAAGACTCCAAACACATAACTTTAGCATTTAACATGTGGCAATGTGGAGATAAAATTCCTTTCTATGCATGAGAGCACCAAACCCTTTCTCATTTTTTGGCAAGAGAGTTAGAAAAAGAGGAGCACTCTGTGTTACTTGTTTTCTGTTTCTCCAGTTCTGATGTAACTTCTGATAATGTTTCTGCATAACCTATTCTGTGTGTTTGCTTCTGGCAAGTGATTGTACCAATTCTGAATTGCGTTCGCTAAACTGTGCTCTTGGCCCTAGTTTGTGTGATGGGAGAAAGTTCCCCCAGATAGCATTGACTGTGGCCTGCAGATTTTCAAGGATTCTTAAGACCAGAACATTACCAGAGATGTACTTGCTGTGACAGAAATTCTGCTTGGGAAAAGCATCTGGGCATTTAGATTTTCTTCATCTGTTATCTAGCACTTACCACATAACAAAAATTCAAGAAATCCTCTGGCTCTCAGTGAAGCTAATTGTTTTTGAAGCAGTAGGTTTGAGTTTGTAGAATTTTTACAACCGTCTTTGTGAAGTGCATATTATGACAGGGCAAGTACGTTAGGTTCACATGTAATGCTTGTCTTAGATGCTACTACTAACTGTTTTCACCTGGTTACCCAGGTACATGCTGTGCTTTTATGTTCGTATTGGATATACTGTTTTGTGGATTTAGTTTCATTAGGCAGAACCTGCTTTTAACGTGATCTGTGTTTGTCTTTTCTAGGAATAACATGCTTGGAAGGACTTAGAAGTGTTGATCACCTCTACCCCAGAACAAGAGCTCCAGCTTAATCCTTTTGAAACACATCTCTTGGCAATGGGGGAGATTGATGATGAAAAATACAGTCAAGCTGGCCAGATATTTGAAAACTTTGTACAAGCATCAACATGCAAAGGTACCATTCAGGCCTTTAATATTCTCACTCGCCAACTTGAATTAGATCCTTTGGACAATAGAAACTTTTACACCAAACTTAAGTCAAGAGTGACCACGTGGAAGGCCAAAGCTTTGTGGAACAAGCTTGATAAAAGAGCAAGTCACAAAGAGTATAAACGTGGAAAGTCTTGTATGAACACTAAGGTAAGTGGAGAAGTTCAGCTTTGGATTTTGTAGCTTAGAATCTTTTAAATTTGTTTTTCTGCAGAAAAGAAGTAAGGTTTATATCATCACACGCAATGTGTTGATTCACATAACTCTCCCTTTAATATACTTTTTGAAACTGGCTGATACCATGTGATTTTGAAAAATTTTCAGGTATATTTGTTATGCAAGTTTTGTGGAAACAGAGTGTAAGAGGGGTCCTAAAAAAACCCTGCTATACCATCTGTCTCAATTGCACGAGAAAAGTTTTCTGCCCTTTTTAGATGCCAGTTTCAATCAGGCATAAGATCTAAACTCATGAGGCACTAAACGTCCTTCATTCCAGGCTCACAAGAACTTCTTGCTTTATTAAACGGAAGGTTTGCAAGGTGCAAATCATAGTATCTTCAGCAGGCTCTTCAGGCTGCTGCTTGGAGCGTGCTGTGAGAGATCAGGGCTGGCCAAATGTGTCTTAACAGCAGTTCCTAAAATGTTCTCTCAGAAGTGCTACTTTGAGGCCTGAGGATCTGTCTTTGTCCCCTAGCATTGCCTCTAGTCACTCAACAGTAGCAAAAGAGAATCCTGCACTGTTTGGGGATTTAAATACTTCCCTATAACCGCTTTTTTCACAACCAGAATGTGGATAATTGCAGTGTGGTAGCTACTGAAGGAGGTGGTCTGCTTGGTCATGAAAAGAACAGGAAATGATCTCTTCAGCAGAGCATGCAATACCATATTCTGATAAAGAAAATCACTGAGTGTTGGGATAAATCTTGTTGATAAAACTGTTCAAAATACTCTAATGCGTGCCACTTGTTTAATTTAGCTATCACAGAGTATTTCGATAGCTTTGTCTGACAGCAAGTCACTTCTTTACTGGAAGTGATAGCTAAAAGTTGCCTTGAGAAGTTCGAAGTTCTAAGAAGCTACTTGTCTGTATAGAATTAGAACAGAGAGGAAGGGCACAGTGGGGAGTAACTAGGCACAAAACTGGGGAGGACTTCTTAATTAAAATTGTCACTGAAGTGTTACTTTATGGACTAGATAGGCAGCATTGAAGTTCTCTTCCTTGTTGTTCCACTGAAAAGCATCAGAAAATTTTTCTTCTTCTCAAAAGCCCTAGGGAGAAGGACTCCATATTTTCTTCAGTACATGTAGAGACCTCTGATTTTATTTACTCATTTTTAATACACTCCAAATTATTATTAACTTTTTCCAAGGTAATAAATGTCCTCACTATTACAGCGATTTGCACTGCTATCCTGACCGCCCCTCCTTTTCTGCTTTCCTTTTTCCCTTCATTTCCCTTTTTGACCTGTGCTTCCTTCCTCTCTTTTATTCTTTTGAAAAGGCTTCAAACATATGTCACCGAGCAACTTTGTGATAAAAACAGACAGGAAAGGGAAGGAATGAAGAAGTGTCTGATAATTAACAGATTATAGGAGATATTCCAGATATGCCTCACCTACACATACAGCCCCGAGTCCAAATTTCCATGGTTAGTTTGGGGAAGTGTTTCCAACACAAAAGGCAGTTTTAAGAGCCGTGTGAAGTATAAAAATGAAGTGTCTCTCAGTTGTGGCATTAGAAAACCAAGACCTTGTTTTGCAAACTTCTTAAGTGATTAATTCTTATGTATAATGAGGAGATTCATTGAAATTGTTTGGTACATAAGGTACAGCCTGTGAAATACTTTCTGAAGTTGCCATGCAGGAAGCTAATCAACACCTTCTACAGTGTTGAAAGTATGGTTTTGCTGCTCTTTGAGAATAAAGATTTATTCTCAGTGGCATGGTCTAAGTATTTGAAGAAATTAATGGGCGTGTCTATGATGCACATATCAAATTATAAATGAATATAGAATATCTGTGTATGAGCAGTGCATGTATAGATATCCTATGAAATACATGTAGATGTTCATTAGGAACCTGGACCGTGCCCAGACATGCACTTCACTGTGTCATTGCTGATTTAACGAAAGAAACATGAATCTTCAGATTGCTGCAAATGGAAGCTGTAACCACAGTCTGCGGGCTCTGTGGGGATATCTACCAAACATTCCTCACATGTGAATCACAGTCTACTGTGAAAGCCTATCTATGCAGCATCAATGAGAGCAGACGTGTTGTGAGAAGACCATGAACTCCCTGATCATTGTGGTGGTGTGCTCTGACAACCTCATTTACAGATAAGGGATTCTCAGAAATGCTGGCAGTCCAATCAAAATCCCATTGGCAGAAAGATTAGCCTACAATATACATACCACGATTTTCCTTTGGTACAACTGGTGATTTTAAATTTCTACTTTTCTTGCATGTTATGCCAACTATCATTTTTACAAGTGAAGGAGGCAAACAGGAGTTAGCAGGCTAAATCCTGACAACAGTGCTCAGCAGTTACCTCTGGAGTCACCTGAAGCAGATCAGCCCGGAGTAAAACTCTTACTTGTAAAAGCAGGATCACAAAAGGAGCTGTATGTCTTGTTGCAATTGCAGTTCTCTAAAGAGAGCCAAAGGTTGCTGGTAGGCATCTTTCTAAAAAAAATACATGACTTGAAGGCTTGATATGAAGTTGGGGCCATGAGCTCTGAGCCTGCAGCTCACAATTCTTCCCAGATAAGGCTTTACAATCATCTGGCTTCTTTGGAGGAGATAAAGGAGATTAAACACAATCAGGATCTAAACTACTCATAGTCTTTTTTTTTTTTTTTTTTTTCAAACCAAAAAACCTGCTCCCTCACCCTAAAACGAAACCAAAATTTTGCCCAGTATTTAAGAGCTGAGTGCTGTACTTGTTGATTTTTTTGTGCTCATAAACTCTTCAGACAAGCTTAAGTTACTCGCTGCAATACACACCAGTTTTATACATACAGAAGACTCCACTCCAACTAAATAACAATAACCCTGTGTCTTAACTGCTCTTAAATAAATTGCCAAATGCAGCTTTCAAAGTTTATACAATGATATGATTTTAAGCTAGATAAATTAAACTAGTTGAAAAATTCAGAGTTGCCTTACTGTGGACTTTATTTTCCCTTTAATTCTTTGTAGGAAAAAACCAAAAAAAAAACCAAAAAACCCAACTAAGTGCTACAGACAGACATGCACAAAACTGGTAGAGAAACAAACTTTTTTGGAAACTGTAGGAGTCCATCAGTATGTATGTTAAATCTGTATCAAGTCCACATTTCCTTCTGTCACAAACTTATCAAATGGGGATGAGTACTATTCAGAAAAGCTGTTTCTGGAGCTGGCACAGTTAATCATTATTGGACAGAATGAGAAGTCTGTCCTAAAAAGCCAATGCTCTAGAAATCATACTGTGATTTTTACAAATGTGTCTACAAAAAGAATGCAACTTCTTTATTCTGGCAAAGTTTCTCTCTCATTTTTGCATTTTTGTTAATCAATGCAGAGTAGCCTGCTTGGATTCTGTAATGATTATTTGTTTCTTTGTGGAATTAAATGTATCCAGACAAGTGGAGAAGATTCAGGGTTTAACAGATGTTGTTCACCATGAATATCTCTCTGAATTTTTGAACACACAAAACATACTATGACGAACAAGAATTCATCCAGCTACTTGCAGAATGTATTCCATATCCTTTTAAAGAGCTATGTGAGTGTTCTCTAAACATTTATCTGAACCTCTCTGTATGGAGTAGATTCTTTACTTGTCTTACTGGCAGCTTAACTGTGTAAATTATAGATATGTGTATGCACATATAAATGAGACTCCCACTGATGTTTGAGATACGTATGTGTATCTATCAGAGGGCAGAACCTGACTGTGCACCTGAAATTCTCGCTGTCCCACGACTGCACAGAGATTGCTGCACATGGAAACATCCCAGACCCTAAAGAGAGGTGTTGATTCTTTAAAGCATGCAAATGTGGTGGTGTCTTCCTTCTCAAACATGTATGCTGAGGTTTTTTTGAAAATGCATGCTTATACATGAGGAGAACTAAGGAAACTTTGTTCAAAGTGCTATTGTGCAATTATCAGCTGCCTTAGTAGGCTCTAGCATTCGTCTCTGGCTATACTTGGTTGCCTGTTGGGTTGAGGGCAGTGGAGGATTCACCTGCATGACTCAGTCTTCTGAACTTTGTCTCTATTGTAGACCCCACCTTGGGCATGACTCCTGGGCAAAGGTCTTATAGTCTGAGCAGTGGCTATAAGGTGTAAATGGACAACATTAGCATAAAGCAAGTAAAAAAAAATCAGCTAAGATGTTTTGAGCGCTGTGTGTATAAATACATATCTATGTGTGTTTGTAGGTATATGTGTATATGTATTTTACAGATTCCTGAAAAAAAATGAAAAAACTTGAACTCAGTCCCTGTTGGCCTGTCTTGTTTTCCTCATTCCTGAACTTGACTCTTCAAAGCTTGTTTTATAGTAGATTAGGTTCCCCTCCAAAGGCTCCTGTTGGGAAACTTATTGCAAGAGAATGGCTCTAAAATTATTTATGACCTCATTTCCAGGGCTTGTGTGAAATCATAGTGACTATTTTCAGTAGTGCCATGTGTTGTCAGTCCAGCCCAGGCTCAATGATATTGATGTCTGTGCTGAAGGGAGGGCTCCACAGGCTTCTCTGGTGAGGTGCTGCTCTAGCCAAGGAGCGTTACAGAGAGCATGTGGCTTGAGCAGAGGGGAGTCTGGGGCCGGGGTGTGAGTCAGCTCAGGAGGAGCTCTTGGTCAGAACTGGGGATGGAGGCTGGAGGTTTTGTGGCTGAGTCAGCAATGGCTCTGAGCCTTGTCTTCCTGTACTAACACTGATGTACCCATGAATGATAGAACAGGATGATCTATATTTGCTAAACACCTTCCACTCCTTTTCATATTGTCTTCATTTCCAAATGGCAAATGAATGCTTTGGAAGTTAATAAAACCTACTTCTGAGAAAGGGAGAGGTACTCTCAGGCCATGCTGGGTGCTGCCACATTATGTAGCTGTATGGTTATCAGCAGGATGAGGCGTGCATAGCAGATGTCTCTCCTTGTTATTAGGCAGAAATTGGCTTCCTAACAATCCTCAGTTGTTTACAAGCATCCTAATCTCCAGTCTTGCCCCTCATACTAAATGAAGCAGGTTGGCTTCTAGATGTCATCTTGTCCCTGTTCTTCACCTTCATCTGTAACGCTGAACAACTACTTGTTTTTTTTATTTAAGCAAATCAACCACCATGTATAAACCTGCTGGTATTGTGGCTAAATCTGCTCCTGAAGTGCTGGTATTTGTTGGTCCTTCAGAGGCAATTTTCAACCAGGTTTCTCCTGTGCTGTATATACTGCTACCAGAAGGCAGTGAGTTTGCGTGCTCAAATGCCATGATTAATCATGTCCCTTCAGAGAAATACTTTTTTGGAAGAGACTATTGAATTGCAAGATGAAAGAAGGGAATGCTAGTAGTGCTCCAACTCAAAACTATCCTGGTTATAATGCAAATTTTAACTTTTTTATTCTATAAGGAATGAATGTCCAGATGGCACATCCCATTTACAGGATTTATTAATCTCTTCAAAATAATGATTGAAATAGGGAGATTTTCAGGCCTGACAATCATGGTTTATAATGAACATGTCAAATTTATCTTAGATGTATTAGATAGCATTGCTAAGTCTTTTATTATAATAAAAATGCATTCCTTTGAAGGTCATAAATCTTGAAACTATAAGTAGAATAATGGGAAGCTTAGTAAATTGAAGGTGGTGACTTTTCACAAAAAGACATTCAGCTGGGGCTTTTTTTGTTTGTTTGCTTTGGGTTTTTTTAATATAAGTGTGCAATGCTTGGATAGCAGAGTCCAGAATCTATTCAGGTGTTGGGATTACTAAGGACTATGCATTCTACTGACTTCTTAAGTGGTATCTAAGTGTGTTTAGTACACTTAAAAGACAAACTTTATTTTGGTGCTTTGCTTTTGCCTTTCAGGACAGGTCACTTAAACCCTTGCAGTGGATTTTCATTATAAATTTATTTTTAAGAATTTTAATAAATAACTTTTCCAGAGTTATTTCAAAGTAGCAGAAGATATGGGGCTAATGTAAATGAATGACAAGGAAAATTTGTTTGAGATGAGGGAAGAAGCAGTAGATCATCCATGAACATGCAGTGAAAACACAGTTAGTGGACATTGTCTATGCTTTTCCCTAAAGGTTTTTAGAGAGTGTGGGGAGAAGCTAGAGTGACGACAGGACACAAAGCAGACAGGGTTCTTTGTTTTATTTTCAAAGTATTTGACTTTTTGAGCAGTGTTTTAAACTGAGATTGGGCCAAATTACATCAGCAAAAGCAAATGTTTGGCATGTGATTTGGTAATGAAATCACTTTATTTTTATTATCCTGCAGACATTTCCACAAACACACGATTTTTCAGCTTTATCACTTATGAAAAACAGTGAAACCCAGCCAAAGTAACATAATCAGACAGCCTAAATAAGACTTTTTAAGGCATTTGGGAATTTTAAATTTTTTGGCTTGCAAGATAACAGTAGCTTTATGTCTGTATTTTAACAGCCCTGTGCTTTTTCTCTGTCCCTCGCTTAATGACTTTGCAAGTAATTGGCAGAAGGGAACTGTCCCACCCTGACCTGATTTCCTAGATATTTTATAAAGATTCCTACAGGGTGTAACACTCAGTTGCTTTGACACAGAACACCACTATTGTCACCACAAGTGACTTAATTGAGTAAAATGAGATTAGGACAGGATGTGTTCTCTTAACTGTGGCTGTTGGGTTTTGGGGTGGCTGTATGTCCATCCACTGGGCAGGTTGTGGTGTGGGGGAACAGGAGTGCTCCCGCCTGGCCCCTGGCACCCAGCCTGTGCTGGTGCTCTGCTTGGGTAAGACCTTCCTCTGAGTTTCCAAGAGTCCCCAATGGTGCCAGATCTGGTTGTTATGGTTTGTAGTTTGCTACGTTTCCAGCTTCATTGTGGTAATGTTTGTGTACAGATAAGTGAGGAAATACATAACTTTTGCTTCCAAGAAGTGATTAAATACTTGGCTGCTAAAAACCAGGTTTCAGACAATAAGACAATTTCCTGTCTCCTGTGGCTCAGGTCCTTCCTGAGGTTCCCATGTCTGTCCTGAGAACTGGGGATTTGGGGGTGTGGTTATTCTTCCCTCTTTCTGCTGATGAATCTAATTCTATCTTATTTTCTGGTTGAGGCATCTGTGCAGATAGCTTTTGGTAGACTGTGAAGTACCATAGTTATGAAAGATACTGCATAAGAAGTGAAAATGCAAAATATTTCAGTAGATGCTGATTTTCTTGAGCAAACAATGGAATTTCAATTCACATTTTCTCTCTAAAGAAAGCCTTAGCAGTGGTAGAGTTTAATTTGACTGGTATCTATGTAAATGCAACACAGAAACTGTCTTTTAATGCTTTTGAAAGTGGGTTAATTTACTGTACCTTTTCTGCTGTGGTGTTTAAAGGCAAATTATTTTGTGTCACTCAGATCTGAAAATTTCTACGTTCCCTAACACATCTACACTTACACACAAAATCTGTTTGTCTGCAAACTGACCTAGACAACTGTTTGCCATTTCAAATCTCTAGGATATTTGTGTGTTAACTTGTGTATGTAATTAAAAGTGCTAACTTAAAAAAATCTGAGTATATACCATAATGTGATGTTATAACAATTTTTCAATTCTTCAGTGTTTTCCTCAGGTTGAGAATGTTTGGGTGAGTTTAAGCTGTATCTTGAAACAAACCTGGCAGGGGATAGAACTAAGGGTTTCTGTGGCGAGAACGCCTTTGCAAGGGGAGCTGTTGTTCTGGCAACTGGTCACATATTCCTTCAAATCATCTAGAACTGTGAGAGTCTGGCAGGTACCCAAATGGGCCTTGGTTTTGTTGCATGTCCTGGGTGATGGCAGAGAGAGAGACAAGCATCATATCATTTTGGCTAACAAGAGAGCTATACTTCATATCTACAGAAGTTTTAAATTAGGAATGTGTGAGAACTGTGGGCCTGTGACACTAACCACCTGTGTGATAAGGGGTGAAGTGGGTAGTTGTGACATCTTGTATTGAATGTGAATGTTACTGCCACATACAGGTATCTTCCTTCTTTATGAAGAAAACAGCCCAGCTAGTGCAAGGGAAGCAGAAGTTGCAGTTCTCCCATCTACAAGAGTAGTTGCAAGGAGGATCCAGGGAACTACAGGCCTGTCAGTCTGACCTCAGTGCCAAGGAAAATCACGGAACAGGTGATCTTGAGTGCTATCATGAAGCACATGCAAGAGAACCGGGTGATCAGGCCCAGTCAACACAGGTTCACTAAAGGCAGGTCCTGCCAAACTAACCTGATTGCCTTCTGTAACAAAGTGACTCGGCTGCTGGATGAGGGAAAGGCTGTGGATGTGGTCTTTCTGGACTTCAGTAAAGCCTTTGACACAGTTTCTCACAGCATTCTGCTACAGAAGCTGTCAACCTCTGGCCCGGACAGGCGCACACTCTCCTGGGTGGAAAACTGGTTGGATGGCTGGGCCCAGAGAGTGGTAGGAAACGGTGTTAAATCCAGCTGGAGGCCAGTGACAAGTGGGGTTCCCCAGGGCTCAGTGCTGGGTCCAGTCCTGTTCAATGTCTTCATCAATGACCTGGATGAAGACGTTGAGTGCACCCTTAGCAAGTTTGCAGATGACACTAAGCTGGGTGGAAGTGTTGATCTGCAAAGGGATCTGAACAGGGTGGACTGCTGGGCTGAGTCCAACAGCATGAGGTTTAACACGGCCAAATGCTGGGTCCTGCACTTGGGGCACAACAACCCCAAGCAGTGCTATGGACTGGGAGAAGCCTGGCTGGAAAGCTGCCTGGAGGAGAAGGACACCTGGGGGTGTTGGTTGACAGCTGACTGACCATGAGCCAGCAGCGTGCCCAGGTGGCCAAGAAGGCCATTGGCATCTTGGCTTGTATCAAAAACAGTGTGACCAGCAGGTCCAGGGAGGTTATTCTCCCTCTATACTCAACACTTGTGAGACTGCTCCTTGAATCCTGTGTTCAGTTCTGTGCCTCCCACCACAAGAAGGATGTCAAAGCTCTGGAGAGAGTCCAGAGAAGAGCGACGAGGCTGGTGAAGGGGCTCTTATGGCTCTCTACAACTACCTGAGGAGGGTGCTGGCCTCTTCTCCCAAGTGCCAGGGGACAGGACAAGAGGGAATGGCCTGAAGCTCCACCAGGGGAGATTTAGGCTGGACATTCAGAAAAAAATTTTCACAGAAAGGGTCATTGGGCATTGGAACAGGCTGTCCAGGGATGTGGTTGATTTGCCTTCCCTGGAGGTGTTTAAGGCACAGGTGGACAAGGTGTTGAGGGGCATGGTTTAGTGTTTGATAGGAATGATTGGACTCGATGATCCAGTGGGTCTCTTCCAACCTGGTTGTTCTATGATTCTGTGTTTCTATGACCATCATAGAGCCTTTCCTTTAATTAGCAAATTTGTGCATATAGTTTACATTAGCTACCCATGTGACATAATTTAAAGAACTGTACTTAACAGTGGTGCTAGAAATAGTTTGCTGTCAGACTGGAGAAATGCATGAAGTGGGGATTTCAGTAATTCTTGCTGTAAACTGGTACTTAGAGTGCTTATTAAAAATCTGGGTCTGAATTGAGGAGGTGCAGATGTAACCAAACTGGAATGAGCTGCAAGTGCTTTGAAACACAGGATTAGAGTTGTAGAAAATCTCGAAAAGTTGAAGAAATTATCTGAGATTCAGAATATAGAATTTCTAAAAGCTATTAGGAAATTATCAACCTTCTAATGAAGGAGTGCAGTACCCAGAGAAAATTAGGAATATGCTACAGGAAATAATCTAGTGCTTATAATGGACCACACACCAAGCTAGAGCCTGTAGTGTGTAGTGCTGACCCAACTCGAGCTGATTCTGGGAGCCTGTCCAAGGCAACGTGCTGTGTGTCAAGGACTGGGATGGTTTCCTTCCCATTTAGTTGGTGAGGTGCCCGATTTGAAGTCCATATTATATACAAGAGCAAGATAAACTAAAGCAAGTCCAGAGCAAAGCATTGATGATGATCAGAGCTTTAGAGAATGTGATCTGTAGGAGAGGCTTAAATACCTTCACCTAATCTATGTTAGAGAAGACCCAAACTGAAATTTCATAATTGTTTGGAGCACAACCAAAACAGTTCTTAATTTCTCCTTCTCTCACTAATAGTCCGACTAACACTGGTAGATCAAATTCTGATTAGTTTTTCCAAAGTTTGCCTTTTACCTTGGACATATGCTGCTCCTGTTCCAGTCCTGAAGAATAGCTAGTGTTACCCAACCAAGGTCATGCCTGTTTCCGGTTAAGAAACCCGTCAAGAGACTCAACCTTGCTTGTCTTGCATCACTTTCTGGATTTGTTCACTTGACTAAGTTGCTAACTTAGAAAGAACCACGTGGTTATGCCACACTTTGAGTTAGTCTTGTGCTGCTTACTTCCACTGCCCCTTTGAATGAGTTACAGCAGGAGCTTTAAAAGGACCAGTCCAAGAGCAAATCCTCCTCTCTGTGGCTAGCGTCCACCTCCTCATCCTGCCTGTACTCTGTGCCATCTTCGTTGGATTTACAATTCAGATAAAACAACTGCCTGAGGGTAAATTGCAACTGAGATTAGAAAGCATTGTGAGGCTGGTAGTGAGCATCCTGCCAAGGACTACACGCCCAGATCATTAATAACAAGTTATACTGATCAGCAGGTGCTCTTTGGAAGGCAAAGGCATTTATTTCCCTCCCCCTTCCCCCCACCCTTCTTGTTTGTTTGTTTGTTTGTTTTTCTAGAGAGGTAAAAGATAGGGTAGGAAGCCTTTCCTGGCAGCTGTGGGCTGTTGTGACTGGTGGGGCTGCCGCTGGGGCTGCTTAGCTGTAGGTATCTGGGCTCGGAGGTTCACTGCCCGTCAGCCCAGATACAGCCCTGATCACGGCAGAACAAGTGTGGCCGGTGCCTCCGGCTGAATTTCACTCTGGCTAGAATGTGAAAACAGAGTCATTAATATGTGGTTATGTAAATAAACACTGATCTCCTATGTATGTTTTTCTCCCTTCTGTTGTGTTGGATGTTACTGTAAAAGAGATTATTATACCTCATGCTGTGCAATTTGCTGCTAAATTTTATGTCTTCAGCTCTCTGCCACTCTCCTTGAAGCGTGCTCCTTTTCCTGTTTTTCACTGTTTTTATATTTACTTCCATTATTCAAGACTCTTTCCTTCAGCAATAAGGACTTCTATGAACCACTGTTGTTTTCAACCAAAAAGGATTTAGAAATAAGAACTAGAGGTGTGTAAATCCATTTTTTGCTGTGCAATGCATTGCCTGTTTGTTGGTTCTGTTTGACTGCTATGAACTTTGCTGTCAGAAATGGTGTGACCAGCAAGTCCAGGGAGGTGATTCTCCCTCTGTACTCAGCACTGGTGAGGCCGCTCCTTGAATACTGTGTCCAGTTCTGGGCCCCTCACCATAAGAAGGATGTTGAGGCTCTGGAGCAAGTCCAGAGAAGAGCAACGAGGCTGGTGAAGGGGCTGGAGAACAGGTCCTATGAGGAGCGACTGAGAGAGCTGGGGTTGTTTAGCCTGGAGAAGAGGAGGCTGAGAGGAGACCTCATTACTCTCTACAAGTACCTGAAAGGAGGTTGTAGAGAGGAGGGAGCTGGCCTCTTCTCCCAAGTGACAGGGAACAGGACAAGAGGGAATGGCCTCATGCTCCGCTAGGGGAGATTTAGGCTGGAGATTAGGAGGAGGTTTTTCACAGAAAGGGTCATTGGGCATTGGAATAGGCTGCCCATGGAGGTGGTTGATTCACCTTCCCTGGAGGTGTATAAGACACGGGTGGATGAGGTCTTGAGGGGCATGGTTTAGTGTTAGATAGGAATGGTTGGACTGGAGGATCCGATGGGTCCCTTCCAACCTGGTTGTTCTGTGATTCTGTGAAATCTTCCTGAAAAATACCAGGCTACAGACGCATATTCTAATCCTAGTTATTTAAATTGTTCAGGTCCATCTTGCTTCTTGACACTATCAGATCCCATATTGCTAAGAGGGTCTGGCTGGTCGATTCCTAGTGTTTTCAAATTGTAAATAAAATCATAAAATAAAAGTAGCACCTACCTATGGTAAGCTGGTATGTGCAAGTGACCAGTTAAATAAACTGGAAAAAAAATCAGGTTATTGCTCTTTGGAGCTGTATATGGCTTTACTAGTTAAACGACTGTGAATGCTAGCACTGGACAATGCTGCCACTTTGGAGACACTATGATGTTCTGAAAGAAAATGGATCCTAGGAGCCCAGAACTACAACTGCCTTGTACAGAATTGCATTTTGAGCTCAGCTATAGCTGCCGTTCATTACTGTACAATCATTCTGCTTAGGAAAGTTAAAAATGATGGGATTAAATGATTTAGCTCTTTAAAAATAAATAATAGTTTAAAAATCAGGATTCTTGACTTAGACCTGATGACTGGTTCTGTATAAGCTTATTTACCCATTACCAGCTTCTAAAAGCCAAGCCTTGATTGGGTGTTGGTTAATAATTCACCTGATATAAAAATGTATTTTAGAGCATATTCTGAAATATTTTGTGAAAGGACCTCAAAATACCTTGATTTACCAGTCACTTGAAAAAGCCAGTTTCTAAGAGGAAGCTTAGCTGAATTATTACATTGGTGTAATTGTTTAGTTAAAATTTTTAGGTTCAGCTTAGTATTTTATCTCTGTCAGTAGACTGGGCTGTAGCAATGGTGCTGGGGTCTTTTTGTTGTTGTTTTTTTTTTATTTTATTTTTAAAGTATGTTACCGATTTCTACTTGTGGCAAATCTGGGCTTGTTGATCAACTTGCCTGCCATAAAGTATAAAAAAAATCCCTTCCTCTTGGTCAGTAGACAAGTCCTCTACTGACTGGTCAGTCCCTAACTCTGAAGCCATGTGGAGGATTAATTATTTTGCAATCAATCTTGCGAGTGTCACTACTTGCGATGCTACCAAGTCTCAAGACTTATTCTCTGCTTGCTCTGTGCAGTGCTCGGGGTGAGGTTCTTGGTGCCTTTGTTTCTTCCTCTCTGTTCACCAGCTCTGTTTCTGGATGAATTGTTTCATTTTGTGGTTTTGTTGTGGGGGCGGGGGTTGGCTGAGGTTTTAAGTATAGCCTTAAAGGTTTATCTCACTATGACAGACCTAAACCTACAGGGGAAAAAAAAAAAAGGTTAAGTACTTAAATGCAGCCAACCATATTGGTGACTGAGATAGTCAGGCAACATTCTTTCTGCAAGGTTTATCTTGTTTTCCTTTTGATTGTTTAAGCAACTGACCAAAAAAAAAAAAAAAAAAAAAAAAACACAACAAAAGAAAAGCAAGCAATCTCTTCAAGGTTTTGGGTGTGGATTCTTTTTCCCTTGTTTTGATTACAATGAAAGACAGGTAAAAAAGCAGCAAATATGCTCTTAATTCCAAAGGATGTTAGAGAGATTTTGTGCTTTATTTGTGGAGATTTTGGGATTAAAGGATTTGATTGATTTCTGGTGGATGATCTGTTTATTAAAAGTAGCATACTATTTCTTGTCAGCTGATGTGCATGTTTTCCTCAGAAAACTGTAACTGTGGTGCAGGGGAACTGGAAGTTAGTTTCTAGAGATATTTTTCTGTATTATGCCCACCAATTGCAGTTTTTAAAATTTTATTTTTTAAATTCTTAGAAAAGCTCTGAGGTCAAGTCAACATATTTGAATATGACCAATGCCACTCAAGGGAGCTCTTCAGAAAAGCTGCAGATAGCAAAGTCCTGACAGCTTTGGTGCATCAACAAAGGAACTCTCAACCTTCTAGCACACTGTACGCCTACAGCCTTTCTTTAATATATTGCATAGCAGACTATAAGTTTCAGATGTCTTTCATACCACTACTTTAATTTAAAGCTATGGAAAGGTTTTTATGTGCAAATCTAGTATTAGTACATATGTGAAAGAAGAGAAGACGGATGGACGAGTGTGTCCAAATTAATCCAGGAAAAATGAAGGCATGTGGGTTTTTTTCCATGCAGAAGCTTATCTTCCAAAAAAGAGAAAAAATCTCAGTAAAGATGAGCCAAATGAATGCAATAGATGTACTAATGTTTCACTTCTGGCATTTTGACCCAATAAAACAGGAGGGCAATAAAGATAGATCCTCTGATCCCTGGATTGTACTGCATCCAGCTGAGAGTGCAGCAGCTGCAGGGCACAGTGCTGGGGAAATACTTCTGCCCCAAATGAGCCTAAATTAGGTAGCCTCAAATCTGTATTATAGTCTTCTAAGAAAAAAATAGCAATGCCTTCATTTTTGTCAATTACTGGCATAGGTGCTTTTGACAGGAGAAGACAAAAGTACATATTCTGTCGGTGCAAATGGTAAAATACTTCTGGGATTGAAAGCAGAAATGGACACATCATGTTGTTGTGACAGGATTTTGTTGCTGCAGTTGGTGACAATTAGGGGTGCATGAGCCTTGCTGTTCCCAACTGCCTTTGAACTTCCCCAACAGTGGTATTAATGTGGTGTTCACTTTCCAAAAACGTCCATTCAGCAAGATCCACCTTATCTTAATGATATTTTAAGGTAGATTTTGGAACTGTCTGCAGTGCATTTAAGTAGTGTTCACATAACACACGTAACACTTTAGAGAGTTAGGGCCTCTTATTAAAATGCACTTAACTGAATATTATTTTTGTCAAATGAAAAAATTGTAACCATACTAATTTATAAGAAGCTCATAAAACACAATATAATAGAGGGAATTATGCTTTTAAAGATTACTTAATTTTTGTAAGGTAATGTTAATTAGCTCCTATACCTTTTCTTTCCCCTTCCTTTGGAAGAATGATTTTTTTCCTTATTTTCCTTTTTCTATTTGCTTGTAGTATAGATGTATTAGCCACAGAAATTTTGAATATAAGTTTCAGTATCTGGCCTCTCTCTAAAAATTCTAATTCTTGTTCTGGATCAGCACTGTCCCTTTTCTATATGTATGTGTCTAGTCAAGTGGACAGCTTCTAAGTCACTGTCATATTTAGCTACAGTTATCATCACTGTTCTTGACAGGGTCATGTTATGTTGGCTTTTAGTAAAACCAGTTATATAGGCATGGCAGCATTCAACAAATCAGGTAATGAGTATGAGCATACGAGCATCTCATATAATGCAGAGCATGTTACTGTCAGGAAAGTCCTATACTGGCGTAGCTCTGATGTGTTTGGTAACTAAGCTATTTTATAACGACACATCCTTCACTGGTGCTGGTGGCTGGGCTGCTTAGTAGAAAAGGAGATTATAAGCATTTTGGGGGGGAAGGTGGGGGTATCTTTTTCTAGAGAAGCAGCAAGTACCTGAATAGGTATTAAGGGAGCAAGCATATATAGAAGTGCTTTGGTAGACCAGGACTGTATCAAGATGAGACTTATATCTTAGATTGACAAAATGTGTCATGCCTATGGTAAACCTAACTTTTTTCTTTTTCTTAGTGATTTTAAATAAAGCTTTAGCTCTTGACAGTTTTAACATTGTCTGAAATAGCATATAGAATTTTATTTTCCAGTGACTTCAGTAATGGTGCTTCAAACTTTAACAGGTGTATTGACTATTTAGTGGATTTGAGATGTGTTTGACTGCACTGTTGTATCCAGTGGCTGTCAACAAATTCATGTGATAAAATCCTAGATTACAAATACTGTAAGTCAGTAAGTCAGGAATGCCCTACTGAGCAGTCCTATTTTTGCCAGAAGCATTTTCATCTCTAGTAAAGAGGATGAAGTGAAAAGCGTTGTGGTGGAGAGAGCTCCCTGCTGCAGCTTCTGGTAGCTGTCTGCCTTAGATGCTTATGCAGCTGTTTCTCTTTGGAGCTTTTCCAGGGAAACAGTCATTGCTGATCCAGAAAATGTGTCATTTCATTACAATTTGTCCCTATCTCATGTTGCATCACATTTAGCTCTATCATGAATAAATACTTGCTCAAATCCACGTAGGATGTAATCCTGTGGAGTCAGTCAAATTAATCCATGGTTCATCCTTGTCAGTTTGGATGTTGTATAAAGGCCAGGGCTGGTGTGAGAAGTCTGAGATATGGTGACTATAGAAATGAACGCACCCGAAACCTAGAGCAAACAGCGGAAGAGGGTTTGCCATGGAAAGGGGAAGCATTCTGTCCCTTTGCATCCTGCAGGCTATCCGGGTGTGGGCAGGACCTCCTGTCACTGTGTGGGGAGGGCTGCAGCTGCTGGGGGCACTCGCAGCATCACCAGCTACTTTGAGGTGCATGTGTAAAGCCACCCTTTAATGCCTGTTTCTAGTACCAAGATCCATTCCTATAGTTTTTATTTTCAAATGGTGATTTGGGTAAGTATTACACATAAGTTAAAGGAAGTTAAATTTAGGTAGATGGTTTTCACTATGTTTTCACTGGTGTGTGCGTGCATTTCCACTGAAGAGCAGAAGTGGTGCTTCTGACTTGGCATGCGTTAGGGCAATGAAGGATGTCTCTGTTTTTCTGGTTGCTGTTGGGCTGGAGTCTAAAATAATCTTGTCCTTTTCACCTCCAAAACAACTGAAAGGCAGAAGCGAGAAAATCTTGAATTCATGGAATGACTGTAGCTTCTGTCTTCATCTCGAGAATGTATAGGAAGTGGATTACAGTTGAACCACTTATTTTCCAGGGCTTATTTAATGGTGGGTGCCTTGGACAGGAGGACAATAAGAGAGAGCGCGAGTGACCTGGACAATAACAGTGTAATGCATTGAGCTGCAACAGGATTTGTCTGTTCTTTGCTGTGTAAAGATATGCTGTTTGGTTACATTTCCTACCTGTATGCTACTACCAACTGGTAGATTCTTGACTCTGAGCATGTAAATGCTGAGAGCTAACTTTTTTGCATTTTTCAAGGTAAAAGAGTAGATTCTACCTCTAAGTCATTAAAGTGGATGAGATTATTATGATTAGGTCATTGTGGAGTGTCATTTTGTTTTCCCTTAAACATAGGGCTAGTATTCTTGCTCACTCTCTTCTTTCAAATCCTCAGTTGTTTCTGTAAGCTTACTTTACTGTGTGAAAACCAGTGGAGGGATTCTGCAAATTCTCAGCTGTTAAACTGCATATGGTTTTTCTAGAACAGGATATAGGTGCCTGGATTCACAGGCTGCAGATTTAATAGTGGGGGAAGAGAGGCGTTGCAAGAGCCCCCTACTTTGCATACTTCTCTACCTTTCCTCCTGTTTTCTAAGTCATATATTTGTACATTCTATACAGGAGAGCATATAAAAAAAAATCTGTCTGGCGCAAAAGTCACTGCTTTTGGAAAGGTAACTTGTGCTGCCATTTAGCACAGCTCTAAGTGCTCTTATTCAGTGTAAAAATGTTTTCTGTAGATTTTCAAGGCACTGTCGTTCTTAAGCGTATTGAAAGAAAGTAGTCTCTTACAGTCAGATCAACCTGTGAGTAGAATCAAGCTTATGAGATTTACCAAATGCTGTGTATGTTTATATTATTACAAGTGAAACTTTCTGATATCTTTTAATTGTACTGGGGAAAAACATGCGATGTTTCTGCTCCCTTTCAGTCTAAAGATAAAAAGCACAAGGAGTAATATGTTTGGTTGTAATCTGCAACAAGGTTTATATAGAAACAATTATCTTTTAGGAAAGGACAGTACTTTTTAAAAGTACTGTAGAAACAGTATTTACTCAGTAGCTTAAGTAGACAACTTCTGGAAAATATGCATGGGCTTATTGGTGTTTTATTTTGAAGTACTCAAATTCCATTGCTTTACTTAGGATTATTTCAGTTTAGAATTATAAATACTGAGTTTGCCCCTAAGCAGCTATTACTGATCTGTAAGCTTGCATTATGTGCCTGCCTATGGCAGGGGGGTTGGAACTAGATGATCTTTAAAGTCTCTTCCAAGCCAAACTACTCTATGTTTAGTTCCCTTCAATGGGAATTTTGTAACTGGTATTCAAAAGATGCTCTTGCGGAACTTTAGCTCAAACCAACGTGTGCATTTTCTTATGATAACATATTGTAGCTGTAAAATTTTCATTGTTGCATTTATTTTAATAAGTAATTAGCATCATTAATATCCAGGATATTTGCAAGAAGAGTAGATAATTTTTGCTCACATAAAATTCTTGTGAAAAGTATTTGTAGTGCTTGCCAGAGTTAGTGTTTCTGGGCTGTTAGATTACTGCGTAGCTGGAGTTCGATGCAGGAAATTCAACAGAGGATCCTGTTGCTGATGAGGTGATGGAGTGCAGGGCTGCCTGCGCAGGGCAGGGACGCTGGGCGAGTGCAGGGCATTTGCAGTGCCTGGTGTTTATCCCCTTGGCCCAGGAACTTGCAGGCACAGTGCTAAGCTGTGACCAGGGACAGGAATCACCAGATTGGAGTCCCTGTCATGGCTCCCTTTCTCCGTTCGTGAATATCCTCTTTTAGAGGACATTTGCTCGATCTTTTAAGCATTTATAAGATATTTGGATTAAATATGTGCAAAGATAAATTGTTTTCATAAAGGAGGAAATTTTGGCACTTTATAATCGCACATGAATGCCTAACTGTGTTTAATTCCTCCTCATTTATTCTTTATGTACTTTTGCCTGCTGCTGTCTTGTGTAACACAGATGCTGTTCTTGGGTAGTTATTAAATTTAATGAAGCTTCTCATTTGACAGGAAGTATTTATGTACATTTGCAGGCAGAAGATCAGCCCTATGCACTATGAGGTTTTCACTGAGAAAGGTCTTCTCTCAGTGTTGTTATTTTGTGCTAACGTGGTATCCTTTCAGTAGTAAAAGATAATATAATATCCCATGTGATTCTGATTCTTCAGGCAGGTCAAAGAAGTCTAGTCATGATCTTATTCTTGGATAAGCTGTCTTGTAATCTATACAAGTCTTTCTCTATTTCCAGCCTGAACAAGAAATAAGCAAAAGCTCCTTGTCTGTCCTTTTCAACAACTGTTACTTTGATTAATTTGCGGAAGATGCTTTGAAAAGTCAAGTTACTTTTTACCTTTTTAGGACATGATCTGGCACCATTAAAAGACAGTTGAGCTGTGAATGGCGTCCTGCATGTCAGGAAACTGCTGGCAGTTATCCAGCCCTGTTAGTTAGGTTTCAGGATTGATCCTTGGAGGCTTCCTTTTGTGATGTCAGTTGTCATGATGTATGTTGAACTGCAAGAAATTAATTTCAAAAGGAGCCCCTGATGAGCCAGGAGACTGGGGTAACAGGAGGTGAAACTAGGAAGGCATTCAAGGTTTGTTCTAGGCTGACTGAAAGAAGATTTCTCCTGTGACTGCTTGCAAACAGAGAGCTGAGGAGGGGCAGGACAGTACAGTCATACTATCCCTTTCCTTATTTAATAAAAGTAGGAACACAAACACAGCAGGGATTGCCTTTGCAAGGGTTTTGTGCTGGTTTTGAAAAACCAGTTTAAAAAAAGAAGACAAAGTGCAAGAGTAGGTTCTACATCAGGAGGAAGCATCCTTAATAAATGAAAGAACAAATAGTCTTGAGACATAGATACGTGTGTTTAATGAAAGGTAACCATGGATGATAGCAAATATACAACCATTTCTCACAGCGTTTCTAGGCAATTAGGAAGATATTTTGTCAGTAGTGATATGAGTATGGGAAAGGGCAAAATCCTCCTTAAAATTTTAGCATACTGTAGTGCGGAGTATCAGGAGGCACTAAGTGTTTTCTGTGTGGGTTTTATTACTTGGCAGGATCTACTATGACTAAATCTCGAAAGACTGCCTTTTTTAAAAACTTGCATTTATTTATATATAATACAGTTTGTTAGCCAAAAAAATAACCCCACCTTAACAAGCCATGTATGGTCTTTATTTGTAAAATGTTTCTCACTGCTTGATAAACATTACAGGAAAACTGTAACTGTGAAGGCAGTCACTTGTCAAAGCTTAGAGTTCCCATGTTAATCACAACAAGCATGTGCAGCAAAGAGCTGACCCAGGCTCCACCAGTGATCCTCTTCAGTCAGGATAACATCTGTACTCCATTTTCTTCCTTTATATAATCACATCTGTTGATGTTTTCTTAATATTTAGCATGCAGTGAGCAGGGTTCTTGTGGAATTATGAATTAAATATGTTCTTTTAGGAGGAAGAAAGCCAAATGGCTAATGTGACAACCTAACTTTAACTTATTTAATACATCCAGTTAATGAAACACTTGCCTAAAGCAAAGCAAAAGCATCTCACAAGAACTCTACTTTCAGTGGGAATTGATTTGAAGTTTTTATTCAACTTTCAAAAAATATTTTTCACTTTTATGATCAGGTTGAACTAAAGTTGTGGGCAAAAGTCAGCACCAGATAATTTTTGCTTAAGTTGTTAAATTTGAAAATAAATGACGAACAAAGCAAAATAAATAAATGACTCTATTTTATGAAATTGAAATGTAATGGGAACCAGACTTATATATAATGAGCCTCTAGATACAGTCCATGCTTGCTTTGAAACTGCAATCACTGTCTGGCTATGTGTGCGGGACGCATAGGAGCATGTCTGGTGTGTGAGATAATGGGTTTGGGTTTGCAACGTAGCACAGCTCAGCCTTTCAGTTAGAGCTCTCCCCTCTGCTCAGGCTCACCTTGTCCCTCCCTGCCTGTCCCCAGTGCTTGAACTGATGGCATAGGTTTTGTGGTCTCTGTGGGGTTTGGTAGAGGAGGGGTGGAACAACATTGTCCAGTTATAAGACTGTTTCTAATCAGTTTTTAGTAATCATTCAGGAAAATGAAAGCATTAGATATGTTTGGGTTTTAATTAGTTTGTTTTCTGGAAATCCTTTGCTTGTTACTGAAAACTTACAGCTGTCAAAATCTGGGTGAGAATTCTTTGTAATCATTTCCAAAGCAGTTCTTCTGAGGATGCCCAGACTTAGATATAAGCTCTTAATATGTGATTGTTCTGAAGGTGAGGGTGTTGACTGCTGGGTGCAATGGAATGGGGCAGTCTAAGTTCCCTGACTCCAGTGAAGCAGGACAAGTCTACTGACTTCTCTTGACGCACCTTCTTTTGCAAGGTACTAGCCTAGGAGAACTAGACTGTTATATTCAAGATATATTCCTCCCTTTTATGTAGCTGTGATCCTGTTTACTGCAAGCACTTTTGAAACACTAAATGTGAGTAAGTTAGAAATGTACCAGCAAAGCAGATATTCAAAAGCTTTTGGATTTTTGCTGTTTCTTCTGCTGTCTTTTTATCAGATGCTTTTATCTGCATGAAGTACAGTTTATCCTCTTGTATAAATTGACTGAACACCACATGCAAACAAAATCTGAATGTTTATTGGTTTAAATACATGACTTAATACACTCTTAGTAGCCTGAGTCCAGTTGAATATTGAGTCTTAACAACATGTAAATTAGAAGCTATTTGGAAGTCAATACAAAACCTTGTATAAGACTCCTCCTTTTCTCTGCTAGTGTTTAATTATTGGAGGTGGCCCATGTGGCTTGCGGACTGCCATAGAACTTGCCTTCCTGGGAGCCAAAGTTGTCGTTGTGGAGAAACGGGACACTTTTTCAAGAAACAATGTGTTGCATCTCTGGCCGTTTACAATCCATGACCTCCGGGGACTGGGAGCAAAGAAATTTTATGGAAAATTCTGCGCAGGATCTATTGATCATATCAGTAAGTATCTGAGAGCACAGGCACTGTTCAGTTAAGATGTGTAGCAAAGGCAGAAGGTATCCATATCCTCCTTATGTTGAGGATTCCAGTACTGGACACAATACTCCAGGTGGGGTCTCAAGAGCAGGCAGAATAGAGGGGCAGAATCACCTCTCTTGACCTGCTGGACACACCTTTTAATGCAGCCCAGGATATGGTTGGCCTTCTGGGCTGTGAGCGCACATTGCTGGCTCACGTCAGGCTTCTCAACAATCAGCAACCCTGAGAACTTTTCTGCAGGGCTGCATTCAATCACATCATCCCCCATCCTGTATTGAGACTGTGGATTGCCCTGACCCAGATGTAGGACTTAACACTTGACCTTGTTGAACTTAATAAGATTCACACAGACCCACTTCTCGAGCTTTTTTTGTCAGTCTGGACTTGTTAAAAAATAGGGTTTTGTTATGGAGTATTAAGAATATTGATGTTCATCCTAGTACATTGAAGGTGGGCACAAACCTTAATACAATGAGGAAAATGTGTAAAATTGGGAAGTTTTACTGTAAATCTTACTATCCTGCAATAGTCAGTGTGTTCGTTTGCAGGAAGGAAAGCTCTGAAAATGTATCCTAATAAACTCACTCAAATTAGTTTTATTACCTACAAGATTGTGCTGCAGGAGGAAAATGAGATGGAAGGAATACCATCCTGTGGTGACTGCTACATTTGCATTCATCACAATATGGGAAATAATAATGCTGCATGTGTGTTAACAATGAACATCAGTTGGGTGGCATGCTGGTAATAACTGCAATTACTTACATACTAAATACATCTTGGTTACTCGCTGTCTGCAGGTATTAGACAACTTCAACTTATCCTCTTCAAAGTTGCCCTGATACTAGGAGTTGAAATCCACGTGAATCTGGAATTCGTGAAAGTCCTGGAGCCTCCTGAAGATCAAGAAAACCAAAGTATTGTTTATCATAATGTAGTTCTGTTCACAGTGACTTCTTTTTATGCCAGGCACTATGTGAAATCATTCAAGGTAGCTGAATTCTGTTTAAAGATATCGGACTTTATTTTATTTTTTACTATCCTTATTGAGCTAGGTTGGCTAAGTGCAGTCATAGGCATGACAAGTTTCATTGTGACAGAGTACTGATAATTCTCTAAAATACAACCCAGTCTGAGAAGTTGAGGTTTTGCACTATGCCTTCTGGCATGTGTTTGAGGCTTTGTAGGGAGTCTGGTGTGGCTTTTTGGTATCTTCTTGCAAAAACAACTTTTGATTGATAATATAAATATTGAGGATGGATTAAGCTCCCTGGGCTTCATTTTGTTTTCACATTTGATACAACTCCCACTGGCACACAGAGTCTTATCAGCCATCTTATGCAAGACTCTTAAACAAAATAGAAAAATATTTTTCTTTTTTTTTTTTTTTTGTTTTTTAAAGACTTGGTGTGGTAGCAATAGAATATTTTAAAATTTTACTTAAAATACTATCTTTAAATTGTTATATAATGACAGTGGAATAAATGTTTTAAGTAGTTAAAGCATATATGATTTTTAAGTATGGGCAATACAAACATTTTCATGTAATCACCTTTGTATTGATGCAAAGATTAAATTTAGCTTTGTGTGTATGATTAATTCCTATTTAGAAGACATAAGTATTGACACTGGAATGCTGTGTTTCTTCTTTTAATACTCAGCCATTCCTTGCTGTAACCATGTTTATAGAGTGTCCTGATAAGGCCATTGTGGGGCTGTTTCTGTGAGAATTAAGTGCTTAAACGTATTTTTGTGGTATTGGTCTGAGAGAAAACTCAGTACACTAGGTGATCCAAATGAAGGCTTCTGGTTTTTTGTCAGTTTACAAGCTTAACACCTTGCTAATACAGCTAATATAACTTTGACTGCAGCAGAAGTTTTTTCCATCAGACCAAGGCAGAATTCAGCTCTGTTTGAATGAGAAATTGTCCATTTATCGTAATACCCTTTCTTCAGACTCTGAAAGCACTTCTCCATTGTAATGCTGAAGAATGAATAAATATTATTCTTGGTGTTTTTAGAGATAGGTTGGAGGGCTGAATTTCTTCCTGTGGATCACCCTTTGTCAGAGTATGAATTTGATGTTATTATTGGTGCGGATGGCCGCAGGAACACATTAGAAGGTAGGTGAATGTGTGCATTTGGCTTTATTAATGGTCCTTAGGGTATTTAGGAAGGTGTGAAAGTCTGAGAAGAACACAATATAACAGGCTACCTTTTCAGTCCTCTGAAGTCTGCATGGAAAGTATTTTTATGTGGTGTCTTCTGCTTTTGTTGTTCTTTGTCAAAATAAAGACATTTAATGTCTCTGTTGGTTCTCAGCACTGTGTACTTGCATTACCTACAAAGTGCACTATAATGCTATGAGGCTTGCTTCAGGGTTAAGTAATTATATGATTAACTAACTTAAAGGAGGTTGACAAGGTGCATGTCAGGAATTGCATAGTCTCTGCTGTTTTACTGTAAATTTGCACTGTATGTTTGAGCTTGTCATAGAATCATAAAACAACAAGGTTGGAAGACATTCATCGAATCGTCAGGTCCAACTGTTCCTATCAAACATTAAACCATGCCCCTCAGGACCCCGTCCACCCGTCCCTTAAACACCTCCAGGGAAGGTGAATCAGCCACCTCCCTGGGTAGCCTGTTCCAATGCCCAATGACCCGTTCTGTAAAAAAGTTTTTCCTAATGTCCAACCTAAATCTTCCCTGGCAGAGCTTGAGGCCATTGCCTCTCATCCTGTCCCCTGTCACCTGGGAGAAGAGGCCAGCTCCCTCCTCTCTACAACCTCCTTTCAGGTAGTTATAGAGAGCAATGAGGTCTCCCCTCAACCTCCTCTTCTCCAGGCTAAACAACCCCAGCTCTCTCAAACATTTTTTATGACCAAAACACAACTGCCTGGTATTTAATGAAGGTGTTGGAGGTACTGCTCTTTAGTAATGGCAACTTAACTTCAGAAGCAGATTCTTTGGAAAGGATACCAAAAGATAAATAACTCTAAGGTGAAGGGGGTAGAGGGAAAATGCTTCACGAACTCAAATCACTGCTTAGTATTCAGAGCACCAGAATTGTCTGTCTTAGTGAGACACTAGCTAAGCTGCTCCTGTATCACATGAACAAACCTGTTACTTCTACTCCCTTTGTAGCTTTAATTATATTTATTTTAGTTTCAATTCACTAAGTACATTATTTCCTCTCTTAATTAGCTTCATAGTTTCCCTGCTTATTCTTACGCCTGCCAACTACAATATGTTTAGAGTTAACTTCTTATAATGCTCTATGATAAACTTCCCCACTCTGTTGTCCAGCTATCCCCCATATAAAATTAAGTTTCAATTGTCAGGTATCAGCAAAAAGAAATTATTACCTCAGGCACAGTCTCTCTTGAGAAGTTAATGGTTATTGTAGTACTAGGACCTAAGGGAATATTCACTGCACTGAAGGTTGTTCGCATGCAGAAGTTGATATTGTCATAATAAATTTATGCCAGTGAAATAACGAGAGCATATCATGAAGCACTGAGATAAAAGTTAATAGATTTTTTTTTCCCTTAAAAAACTCATGTATTTTCTAAGAAGTCACTTGCAATTGGCTAAAAATACTCTTAATTCTGAACTAGGAGGGAGGCTTTTTACTTAGAGATAAGGGGAATATGTAGAGGGAAGAACTTCAATTTGTGATTGCAAGATTGTGGCTTAGAAGAGTTTTTTTGTGAAAAGAGGAAGCTAGGATGGAGCAAGAGAGCAAGTAACTTCACAGTCAATCTCACATGTGAAATCAAACACTCAAGACACTGAATATTTTTCAACTCCTAATGTCTTTGAAAAGAACTCATTAACTGGTAGTGTGTGCACCAAAGTACTGTTATAGGCATTTCTATTTTTCTTTATTTTGACTGCTGATTTCTTCCATGTTTTTTTCGTAAGCTGTTTAGCATGTATATAACAAAAATCTTATTTGCTATTTAGCATGTTAAAAATGTTAAATTTGATCTGATCTATTTACAGTCTGCTTTTCTTTAGTCATCGTTTACCCTAAGCTACTTCCAGTGTTCAACTTCTTCCCATCTTTTTTTTTTAATGAGACTTTCTCATGAATGCGGTACTGGGAGCAGGGATAAAACATTCTTGACATGCAAGAGAATTTTGCAAGAATGACAGAATCTGCTGAGGGTGTGTTGTTTGATGCAGTGTAGGACTAGACATGGGAATGAGTCTGAGCAGCCTTGATCTGACCCTCCCTGGAAGTCCAACGTGAAGTTTCTAGTGGTTTTAATTCTTTTCTTTGCTTACCAGGTTTCCGGAGGAAGGAGTTTCGTGGAAAGCTGGCTATAGCTATCACTGCCAATTTTATAAACAGAAATACTACTGCAGAAGCCAAGGTAGAAGAAATCAGTGGTGTTGCTTTCATCTTCAATCAGAAGTTCTTTCAGGACCTTAAAGAGGAAACAGGTAGGTGCATCCTCAGTTTTCCCACGACCAGATGCAAGAGGCAGAAGAGGGTCACTCTTATCTGCCAAACCTCCTACTTATTCCTATTAATGTCAATTTAAATATATCATATATTAAAAAAAAAAAGGAAAAACTGATGAAGTGCTGTTGATGTCAGAATCTTGCAGATGGACGTGTCCATTTATGGTATACTGGAATTTATTTTTTTAGCTCTGGTGTGGCAACACCAGAGCTTGTTTTAGTGTTTATATTTTTCTAAACTGTAGAAATGTCTGCTATGTTGAACAAATTTAGAAGAGCATTATCAGTGCCCAGAGATTTCCCTTAAGACGTGGTTTCTGTTGTTTGTATCCATTCACATAATGAATAGTTTAAACCCTGTGAAATAGGCTCTACCCTTCTGGGAGGAGTTTATTCTTGCTTTTTGATGTGTAGATCTGATAAACTGAAAAGACCTAGAGAGGAATCTGTCATAAACACTTAAAATATAAACTGTGAAGTGTATCTGTATGAAAAGGGATTTCAGAATAGTTGCACTCACTGTCAGTACAAACAATTCCATTCTTGATTTACAACTGATTTTTTTTTTTAATTTACTATTATTATAGAAACCAAAATTCCTGGGTAGACCTAATGCCACAGCCGTAGCAACGTAAAAAGCACTTTGTTCCCTTGGCTGCCCTTTTTCTGCCTCAGATGATTAAGGCTGTAGTTAACTGTCTGTTCCTTAAAAGGATACTAAATAACTTTAAATTATGCTGTGACAAACTCTTGTGGGGTAAAACCAATCTCCTCTCTTGTTTTGCTTGGGTTTAGAGCATCTTGTCCAATAATGTTTCATCTCAGCTGAGAAAGTGAACGTAACCCAAGAAGGAAACATACCCATAGGGATCCATCACGTGTTGTTAGGAAATGGCACAGACAATGCACTGTACTTCAGAACAAATGTATTATCTCTTTTCAGGAATTGACTTGGAGAACATTGTTTACTACAAAGATAGCACTCATTATTTTGTGATGACAGCAAAAAAGCAGAGTCTTTTGGACAAAGGAGTGATTATTAACGTATGTAAAAATGCTGCAACCCTATTTTATTTACTTGGCACAGAATAAGTGTGAATGTCTGCGTAAACATTGTTGCATGTTATAGAGGGTGTTTATAGACTTTCTAGAGCACTTCATAAAAGCTCAAAATCACTCAGATCTTTCTTGCTCTGACTTTTTTTGTTTGTTTTTCCCTCCAGTAAGCACAGAGTTTCTGTAGAGAACTGAAAACAATACTTCCTAAATTTGTCTGTTCTAAAACTGACTGAAATGGGACCTTGACTCACCTTGGAGATATGTGGTGTAGTCATCACACCAGAAAATAAAAAACTCATTGATTTAAAGGAAAACTTAGCACAGCTATGTTCAGTTTTATTAGGCAATTAAGGAAGTGTTAAAACCTATCCCAGGCTAAATTTCAAAATTTCTGTAGTGGGAGAAACATGATAGAAGGAGGCTGTAAACACAATGACCTGAACTTTCAAAGGTACTTGAGACTTTGAAGCCTTATTTTCCTTTATTTAATGACTTATTTATTTTTCCTACTCCTTCCGACAGACATGAGGGTTTGTTTTCTTGTATTTCTTGAAAGTGTTTTGGCACCATTTAAATTTCTTTTCCCGGAAACCCAAGAGAGGTCAATTTTTCTTGCGAAGTAAAACTGTGCCAAAACACTGAAGTATAATTTCCCGAAGGAAGTGCTCATGGGGAGCTGTCAGAAGATTTTGTGGCTTTCTGATGGAACCACTAAGTTCAGTACCACAATCTCCTGACCTTTTGGAGGACAGGGGCTCCCAGGGCAGAGCGATGGGCCCTGGAGGAATCGGAGGTGAGCCCCAGGGCTAAGGGACTGCTGTTTGTAGGTGGAGGCGATACCAGGAGATCTGTAGGGAGTTTGGAGAAGAGGAGCAGTAGCTGTGACCCCCCCAGAGCTGTTTCCTTGACCTACTCGGGTCTAAAGTGGGCAAAAAAGCAGTCTGTTTGAAATAACTGGGCTAATAGGAGTTCGGTGGTATCATCCCAGCGATTAGGGGTCTCATCCATGATTAAGCTGTAAATAGAAACCACCTTATTAATAATCACTGGATTTAAGTAGGATGACCTATAAAGGCAGGGTCCTCTACCACACCAGCCAAAAAACTTCCAGCTGAACTGAACAAGAGAAAAGTTTCTACAGTCCAGGTTTGATAGTGTTACTGAGATGTGAAGTCAGACCTCAGGCTGAGGACCCGTATGTTCTCATCGGTACATCTGTATTTCTACTCCTGTGTGGTTTCAGATGTGGGGTGCACGCATGCAGAAAAGCATTGCAGTGGCAATGATAACACCTTTCAATGGGAGGGAAGTAACGTTATGAAAAAATAACACAAAACTGAGGAACTGGGAGGAGCTATCATCTTCAATTGCATATACAGCTGCTTATTCAGTGTTGGCTTAGAGAGCTCCTGTTTGTGACAATAGGGTAACCTATGTTTATGTATTAACATTTTGGAGGAAATTATAAATATCACTTGGTTCTTTATGCTGCAAGATGTGTGGTTGGCACTGTGAGGCTATGAGAGTGTGATGTTTCAATACAGAGAGTATAGTTAATAGCTAATCCTATATGCTTCTCTCTTTGCAGGACTATATTGATACTGAGTTACTCCTTTGTGGGGAAAATGTGAATCAGAACAATTTGCTGTCTTATGCCAGAGAAGCTGCTGACTTTGCAACCAATTACCAGCTGCCTTCCTTGGATTTTGCAATTAATCACTATGGGCAACCAGATGTAGCAATGTTTGATTTTACTTCCATGTATGCATCTGAAAATGCTGCACTAGTGAGAGAGAGGCACAGGCATCAGCTCCTGGTGGCACTTGTTGGAGACAGTTTGCTTGAGGTATATCTTGGAATGTCTTCCAATCTCTCTCTTTTTTTAATTTTTCCTTAATCTAGCCATTCAATCTACCTCCCAGAACAAACTGTCCTCTCTTACATGTCCTGAAACAGTGGTAACCTCTGTGGAATATGTTTTTTTTTTCCTTTTTCTTTTTTAATGCCATAGTTTATGTCATAACTAATGCTTGGCTGGCAGTCTCTGGCTTGCTTTATGCAAGTTGTATTTCTGTCTGAAAACTGAGCTGTGTGTCCTCAGCTTGGGTGCATGGCTAATTTTCCTGATTTCCATCACAGAGAAAAAGCTGGTTCAACTTTTTATTGTGGTCTCTTTGCCCTAATGTGTTCTCTTTCTGAAGTGAGAAGTGTATGTTGCAACTAATATATATATATTTTTTTAAACTGATGCTGACAGCCCAAAGTGTTTGATAAGATCAGTCCAGAGCAAAATTAGGAGATGAAAAGCATCTTCTTTCCCCTTTTTTCCTTGACAAATTCTTGAGTATTGAGTCTTTTTTTTTTCTTCAGCCTTTAGCTTTTGATGTCAAGAAATTTGTTTTTAAATATAGAAGTTTAAAAAAAAAAGAAGTGAAAGCAGTCTTTTTTTTATTCCCTAAGGCTTGGAGGAGACAAATGCCTAAAATGTACAAGAACTGACTATGTTGTGTTTTAACTCTTTCTGGGCTAGTTTTCCAAAACAGTATGAAACCATAGACTCCAAATTTACATTGCAAGTTAGTTTTGTAGTAAAAACTCGAGTAATACAAAGAATTAAAATGTAAATGCTTCTTACAGCCCTTCTGGCCAATGGGTACTGGCTGTGCGAGAGGCTTCTTAGCTGCCTTTGATACTGCGTGGATGGTACGGAGCTGGGCTCAGGGAAAACCCCCATTAGAGATCCTTGCTGAACGGTGAGCGCTGCTTTTGTCTTCTACACAATTTCCAGTGTTTTAAAGAGTTACAGTATTGGTGGAAGGCAGTTGGATTCAGAATGCTAACAGGAGAAATATTATTCTTCACTGCAATGGGTTGAAATTATCCATTCCTTCAGGTTACTGAACAATTTATAATAGCAGTAGGCTGTTGATCCAGCAATATACCTGAGATCAGTTTAAATCACTGATCTGATTCACTAATCACTGGGATTAATTGTGATCCTTTAGGAAATAAACTGAAGGTACCTTGTATTGAAAGACTAGCCCACCATCCGTCACATTTTTAATTATTTAATTATTAATAGTTAAAAATTAGGTTTTAATCAAAAAATACATTTTTTCCGGAAACAATAAGTAAATAGTTTAACAGCTTTCATAGCTGGTATTTGTGATTTTAACTTTGCATTTTAGCTTAGTATGCCAAATGCCTTCTTTTTTTAGACTGATAAATGTGTGGCAAAGGAAAATTGCTGTAATGTTGCATCATAAGCTTCTTTACACAATGTCTTTTTGACCAGAGCAAAAAATCTGTTCAGTACACCAGCAATTGTGGCGTCACCATGGTTTGATAGCTGAAGTTAATGACTTTGGTCCTGATGGCGACTGCCTTGCTCTGCTGCAGCTACCCAGGCTCTTTAGGGGCAGGTACACAATAGCCATCATTGTGGTAATGCAAGCAAAAGCATTACTAAGTACAGTGCTTTGAGAAGTTTTAACATAGAAGCCTGTGGGATGACTCAAGCACTTCATAGCTCCAGATGGAAAATTGAACAGCATAATAAAAAAGGCTGTGGTGGTTATAGGAATTGCAGAATGATGGGATTTAGTGCTGTTATGTGGTAAAAAAGTTACTCCTTGGGTGGAGGTTAAAGCAAAACCAGATGACTGAATGACGTAATCTCCTTTTTTTTTTTTTTTTCTCCTCCTTCTTCTTTTTCTTGCTTGCTTCCTGCCTCAGGAAAGTGTGGGCATAAGTTCTAAGAGTCTATCTTTTTGTTGTCCTTTTTCTGTCTTGCATCCTTCTCCTGCTGAGCAGGGAAGAATGGAATGGATGCATTGTGCATTTAGTGCATAACACTTGTCCTGGAAGAATCAAAATAAGGTGCAGGTAGTTGCAAAAAAGAAAATATTCATTATATAATGGATATTTATTTTAATCAAGAATTTATTTATTTTAATCTCCTGAATCTTGTTTTTGTCTGTAAGAGAGAGCATTTATCGACTCTTGCCTCAGACTACCCCAGAAAATATTAGCAAGAACTTTGACCAGTATACCATTGACCCAGGAACAAGATACCCAAACTTGAACTCAAGCTGTGTTCGACCTCACCAGGTCAGTACTTAAAAGGCTTTCTTGAGAAATTATAGTTCATTTATACTCCAAGAGAAAGAGGGCCACAACTAGTGCATAAAAAAATCTTCAAGGGACTTCTTAATTTAGATACAATTGTGATAAAGTTAACCTAGAAAGAAAAATCTTTTCCATTTATCTCTACAAAAAAAAATCTAACATTATGCCACAAATTGTTTTTATTATAGGTGAGACAATTGTATGTTACCAATGAGTTACAACAATGTCCTCTTGAAAGAGTAAGCTCCATTAGAAGATCAGTAAATCTCTCAAGACATGGTATGTGACATCTCATGTTTGCTGTGGCTTAATATTTGGAACTGCTGAGCGTACAAAAACTGACCAAAATGTTTGCTCTCCATTGTAACCACAGAGTCAGATACTCGACCTAGCAAGCTTTTGACCTGGTGTCAGAAACAGACAGAAGGGTACCGAAACGTAAATGTTACAGACCTGACTACCTCCTGGAAAAGTGGCCTTGCATTGTGTGCAATTATCCATCGCTTCAGACCTGACCTCATGTAAGTGACATCTGTAAATTTTGAGTGTACCATATATTAAACTTTTACCAAAGCATAGCGTAAGACCAGCCAGAACAACTCTGGTAGTCTGCAATCCCCTTCTATTCCTGGTTTTTGCAAAGAGGTAGACATTGCAGGTTTAGGTGATAGAGAGAGTGGGGTTGTTTTTGCTTTGATTTGGTTTTTCTGTATGTCCTTGCATGCCATTTAAAATTAAATATATATGCTTCCAAAAACCTAGGAAGGATTTGAACCTTTTGACTTATGATCATGTTTATGAGAGTCATGTGGCTGTTTTAAGCAAAAATTGCAGTGCCTGGGGAATTCAAGAGACAGGTTTTTAGGGTGTGTTTAAAACCACAGCCATGATGGCACTGTCATAAGTGAGAGAGGTACCTGAATGAGCCTTAAGTGAGCCATCCTCAGTGTGTTTTAGTGGTTGCTGTGATAGTTGTGTAGGCAAATATTGGACCATGGAATTGCCACTGGAGATGGCAGGTCTGGACAACTCTTTATCCAGAAAAGTGCAGTGGCCTTGCAGGTGGGCTGTGCAACAAAGGCTGACTCTTGAAAATGAACTGCTTTAGGGGTTGCATGTATGCCAGCCTTCCTCTTTTGACAGTGTTTCTGGGGTACTAACCCTACAAGACCCAGCTTCTGATGTACAAATGTTTTGATTAGATTCATGAGGGTCAGTATGTAATGAGTGCCAGAAAATGGCAATTGGTGGTGCTGGATTATCAGGCCTGCTTCATGCAGTTTTTGGTGGAGTGACTCTTCTGTCCTCTCACCAGACTTCAAAATGCAACAGATGCGTTCTCTTGTCTTCCTACAAAGACCAGGGAGTCACAAATGAATTATTGTCAGCCTCCTTTTATTGTGGATAAATGAAAGAAATGATTGAGCTCTTTTATGATGTGTGATAAGTTGAAAAACAATAGGAGCAATACCCAGTGTGCTTGTTTGTACGGCTTTGCCAGAAGAAGAGCTGGCATTGTAAGAATCTATATTTTTTTGCTTTGAGTTAATTAAAAAAAAAAAAAGGAATTATGGGTAGTTTTGTGGATATAAGAGGATGGGAGAGAGTGTAGAAAGCAAAATAACTTTTGCTGTTGGTGGAAAGTATGCCTCTTAAGTACTGCGCTCTCTAAAAAGTTCAGAGATTTGTCTTCCTGAGGTAGAAGATCACCTCCTGTTTAATTAACCTTGTGTTTGTATCTTGTTGGCTTTTTGTATAAATGGGACTGCTGAAAGACTTGGCCCCTTCCTGGGGCAGAGGACTATCTGCACCCCTCTGGCTCCAGAAACGAGCAGAGTATGTGGGTGCAGAGCAGGTAGAGAACTTCTTTGGGGGTTCAAAAACTCACATTCCTTATGAAGAGAAACAAACTACCCTGCCTGGAGCTTTGTAAGTTATGCCCATGGTTATTTTAATCATGAATTTTGGAAGCTGTTCAAGGGATCAGAGTCTTAGAATAGGTCCCATAGAAAATGGATTAAGGAATGGATAACACAGTTCCAGATGTGTGATGTACTTATTTAGTGCACTGCTAAATCCGTTTATGACATGGACAGGAGGTCATCATTTGAACTGTGTGTGTAACACCTTAAAAAGAAATGTAGTGCCTGTGCATGTGCACATGCCCATACAATGTGTTTGTTTCATAAAATGCTAACCTAAATTTCCTCCTTGTGGCTTTGATGATTTATAGAATTAATCAAAAGTAAAAAGCCAATTGCTAACAGGTGAAATCTGTAGTAGCACAGCCGTATTTGGAGAGGAAAAAGGTTTCCTAACACTTCAGAGAAGGAAATGCATTTCATCAGAATTAAGGGAATCCCTCTTCCTGGGACTACATCAAAACCCACTTCAGCAAAATAGCCGTTAAATTACATTTCTGGAGAAGCTGTGATTCATAACAGGATTTATATGAGACTCTTACATCTTACCAGTTACCACAAGTTACCAGACTGCTTTTTTGCCAGTGAAATTCATGTCCCCTCATTTATGATCCTGTTCTGCACCTCTCTGATGGGCAAGGGAACACGGTGTGTTTCTGAGGTGGGCAGGCAGTAAACCACCACTGATGCCAATGTGTTGTCCCCACAGTGACTTTGATGCTCTGAATGAAGAGGATGTTGTCAAAAACAACCAGCTAGCATTTGATGTTGCTGAGCAGGAGTTTGGGATCCCCCCTGTGACCACGGGAAAGGAGGTGGGGTCTACTGGGGAGCCTGACAAGCTCAGCATGGTCATGTACCTCTCCAAGTTTTACGAACTGTTCAGGGGCACACCTCTGCGGGCAGTAGGTAAGCTGAACTCAGGCTGCTCTGAAATATTGCAAGTTTGGGGCGCAGAAGCACTTCATCCAAGCTGCTTATGAGCACTGCTTGTGAGTCAAGAACCCTTTCCCAGCCAAGCTGTTCTGGCATGTGAGTGTGCCTGCTGCTGTCCACAATAGTTAACCTTGTGCCTAAAAAAAGAAAGGGGCTAAAATTTGATTGGAGACACAGGGTTTGTGCGTCCTTAATGGTTTCAGAGAACAGAAGCAGCTGGATAACTGCAGCTTGACATCATGAAGTTCATGTATCAGGTCGTTAGAGTGATCCTCTAGAAAGGATGACTGCATATGGCATGTTCATTCCTAGTGGTTTCTCTTCATTTTTTAACCAGTCATCCTATTTTATATGTATTTACTTTTGCTTGCCTGAGTTTCTTATGTATAATTGCTACCAGCATTCAGCTGGAAAGTTCTGGTTTAGTCAAAGTATTTAAAAAGGAAATCTGAATAAACATCCTAAGCAGTTGTTTTTTGAACAGATGCTGATGACAAGCAAAATGGAGAGAAAAATGATCTTTGTTCAGCAAAATCATCAAACTTCATCTTTAACAATTGCATTAATTTGACTTTACCAAGAAAACGAGTACCAAAGGTAAGCTGTGAAGGAAGACCTGCCCTATAAGTCTTTCTCTTTTAAAAATATGAAAACAAACTGTCAGGCTCAGGAATAAGAGGGTTATCCATCCTCCTATTAAAAGGCCAGTTGAAGGACATTTTTTGAGCATAATAGAAAAGTAAATAAGATTTCAGAGTTAACAAAGCTCACACACATGCACACACTCAATTGTTACGAGGTTTGTAATGATGAAACTGTAGCATTGTTCCTATCAAATGACTGAAGCATTAATAGTAGTTCAAGTTAAATACTTTCTGTAAATGCAAAGGTCCAAATTGCAGTGATAATTTAGTTGTACTTGGGAAGAGTTTGTATCCAATTTCCATGTCAGTCTTCTTCAGTGTAGGTAAAAATGAGGCAAGGAGGATAATTTATTTTAGTGTGTTTCTAAGTTGTGGTTTTCAACTTGAAATATGTCAGATCTTGGCTCTAATACCTTTATTGTCTTTTATCTTTTTTTTCTTTTTTGAAGTTTTTCAAAAGGCATTTTTAGGAGGTTTTGTGCAATACTAGATGCAAAGTTTTATATTTTTGTTTGGGGCTTTGGTTTTGGAAATCTTTTTGGTTGGTTTGGTTTTTTGAGATGAGTAAGTCTGGAGTTTTTTCTGAGCTATTTCTGCCTTTAAGAAAAATATTACTGTCATTCTGTATCCTTAGAGTTAAATATACAGCTATACGTTCAAATAATCACTGGAATTCTAAAATGCTTTATTGTTTGAGTGATAGTTTTAAACTAAAATGATGATTTAAACAGTTTGTGGATGCTCTCAAGGTTCTGGAGAGAAGCTTTCAAGCTCTTGTTAGATGTATAAAGCCTGCAATGTTGACAGATAGTGGGCGTGTTGACTAACGTGACTCTGAAGTAATCATCTCTTAGTCATAGCTGTATACTTTTCTTTCTTGGTCACTTATTAATGAAAACTTACTGACATGCCCTGTTCATGGCCCTGTATAAAACACATCTATGCCCATACATGTTGCAGTTAATGGTTCCAGGGCCTGGAAGCAATAGGGAGAACTGAGTTAATACCAGCTGACGTATGACTGTGTGCAGTGAGAGTATTGTCTATTTGCTTCTGAATGGATTACAACTTCAAAAGTTTTATATAATTTAATTTAAAAGCTACTCTGATGAAATTATTCAGTAATAAACTATTTCATCTTCTGCCTATTCATTAGCTTGGTCCTTTTCTGAAAGGAGACCTTTAGTAGGATCTTTGCTGTCACAGCCAAGCCTACCTTCCATTTAACTTCACTTTAGTTGGGGAGTGTCTGCACAACATGGCTCAGAGGCAGCAGCTTCTCAAGTCCCAGTGTTGCAGATTAACCAGCGCATTGTTTCCTGGGCTAAGTAGAAATTACATTGACTATGATGATTCTCAAGTTTGTTCTTTTCTTTTTTTTTTTTTTTTTTTACCTCTCCTTAAACCATACTCCTTAATGCTTAACTGTATTGCTTCATTTACACCTCTGCAGAGGTGTAGACTCCAAGTTTTGTCTGCAAAAGTACAGAGTTGTTACTTCCTTTGCAATCTGGGTATTCAGCATGCTTAATAAAAGTTCAAGTGTACATGTATATGCTGAATTTCTCAGTATTTTGATATAATGCTTTTAAAATTTGTCACCATCTTATCTTCTCAGTTTTGGTAGAAATTTCATTATGATTTTTTTTTCGCTGAAGAATTGCTCCATAATTTCCAGATATTTCCTACACTGACTTATATCTTAAGTATTTTCCATCCACGAATACATTTTCAGGAACTGTGGACAGTTAGTTGCCCAGTTACCTCATGTATCCGTGTTAGGAAATAACTTATCCTTGCTACCCAAATATACACAAAACCAAGTGACATGGTTCCCAGTGAGAAACCAAATAGGCAAAATAAACATTGTTTTTATTGTGAGTGACTTCGACTTCTTTGGAAGAAAAATTTTTTCATGACCACAATGTTGTCGTTTTTCCTTGAGTTATTTGCAGAAGTAAATAAGACTTTTAGTAATGGGAGACCTTTCCATTACTAAGCTGCACAGCCCTCTGGCTAACCTCCTGTCATGAAATAAACCTCCTGTCATAAGGGGAGGTATAGTTCTTGGCACTACATGAAAGCAGGAGGTGATTTGCTTAGCAAACAGGCCCCTTTGGTTTTGTGAAACAGGGGCTTGATTGAACTGAGAAGTGGAAGTGATATTTTTCCAAATGAGACTGGGGAGTGGGACTGTCAAGACCTTATTTCGTATGAGGCTTTGCAGCCTTGTCACGGATGGAACATGAAACTTAGCATGAAAGATGGTACTCTGCTTAGGACAGAGATTTGTGAATGCTATAACCATCTGAAACTACCTGAGAATTGGAGCTCCTTGGAAAGCAACTGTTTTACTTAAGAGTTTGGCTGTGGTTCTTTCCCCTGCAAAAAGTGGTGGTGAGCATTATCCAGGTATGACTGCAGGAGCACACTCACATACCATGGAGTCAAAAGCCAAGTAGGGTAACAGTGTTGCTTACTAAACTTTCCATACCATCTAGTTTGTCCCTTTATTTGGCTGGAAAAGGGATCCTTATCTGAGTGCAGGCTGTGAGAGATCAGGAAGCGGGGGCCTGGAGCTGATGTGACGGTAGCTGTTCTGGCAGCATATTCTGGGCTGGATAATGTTTTCCATTCTCTTACGAGTGTCAGCTGGGCTGGAGGGGAACTGAGATTTCCTGTGCTCCAGACTAATAAATGAATGGAGGTGTTTACACAATAAAGGGCACAGTCCTTTTTCTTGGAGTTTTGGTAGGCAGTTAAATTGCTTTGTCTTTCACTTCTTTGTAAACATGTTAATGAAAGTCCATTATGTAAGATTTTTGAAAGGCAACATCTTATTTGCTCCATTCACTTAGGCAAATTCTGCTTTAATGTGGTGTTATTATGTAGAATACACTGTGCTGTTATGTTGTTCACTCTTGCTTAGTAGGCTAATGATTATAGGTAGTGTAAAGCTGGATTACTGAGAGCTAAGGCATTAAAAGACGATGTACCAAAGCATACAAAGTAATCAAAGTATTGTTATTGGATTCTTTTTAGTGTTTGCCTAGAAGTTGTTTGGGATTACTTCTATTCACTGCATAATGATTTATTGTAAGCAGTGTATAAGTAAAAGGGAAGCCTGTATTCTTTGATCTTTCTCTCTTTATTCTTTTTTCTTTTTTTTCCCAGTTGGCTGAGCAGTCACTAAATTACAGCACCGGCAAATGAAAAAAAGTGGAATATAGTTTATTTTTCCTAAAATATAACCTAATATGACATTTATCAGACAAAAAAATATCTAAGTTGTACCACTTGTTCAAGACTGCATTTAATAGGAACTGATACAAATTTTTAACCATTGAGTATTCTGCAAGTTCATGTAGGCTTAGTAGGAAATACTTATTGTTTGTGTAATCTCTAGTTCAGTAAGATAATTGAACATGTGCTTAGCTGAAGCACAGAATAGGAAATTTGGTTGCTTAAGTACCGTAATGTAAAGGCCTAATCGAGGACATGAACCTTACAAGGGAGGCAGACTTTTAAGGCAGACAGTAATTACTCCACAAAAGGAGATAATTCTGCAGTAAGAAAATGTGGTCTGCATAAAAAATCTAAGTTAAGAGTTATGGAGGCTGTTGTGAAAGAGTGAGGGTTTTGGGTTTTTTTCATTATTTATATGGAAACTCGTGTAGTCAAGATTAAAATTCACTGATTAAATGATACTGTAATGACTTTTTCTTCAAGGATATGCTAGTGCTTTGTGAATTACCAACTCTTTAGTACTGAAAGACAAAAAGGTAAACACGTCGTTTTAGGGCCTGTGTTCAACAGTGTGTACAAATGTGTTTTAACCCATCAGAATCTAGTGGGAGCTCTCAATCAGGGGTTACAGGGCAGCTTTTCCATACGTGATAACTGCCATGAGGCCCACCGGGTTCCTCTTGTGAGGAACCATCCTGCTGAGCTGGGGGAGGCTAATGAGCCGTGCCAGTGCAATGAGGACCCCTGCCCTCTGAAACAGCTCACCTGTTTACCTTATTTAACAGTTTCCAGACCAGACTTCCCTGGTTATGAAAGTTTACATCCTGTGAGGAGCTGATAGGGTAAATCTGGTAACTACTGTTGTAATCCATAGAACTTGTTTTGGTTTTACTGTTTCAGGTTGAAGGGAAAACGGAAGAAAACGAGACTAACAAAAGACGTCGAAAAGGTCTTTTTGGTGTCTTTGAGGAGGTTGGTGTTCAGTGGTGTCCAAACATATCCAGCTCCATGATAAGCATCAGAGCTGGAGAAGCAGTGAGAGTTGAGGGGCTGGAACTTGGTGGGAACAAGAGGCCTCTCCCTTTAAAACCTTGAATGTACTGTGGTATACACTAAAGAAGAGCTAAATTTATTTAAATCGATTGATAAGGAGTAGAGCGTTACCTAAATTGCACTGCTTTTCTTGTTACCTCATGAACATCTGAAGTATTGGATTTTTTTTCCTTTCTTACTCAGTTATTTAAACAAATTTTTGTTTGGAGAGCTTACATTGCAACTTCATTCCTAGCCACTCTGAGTTACCTTTGCAACTCTACTTTATCGTTGCCAGCACCAGCTTTCATTCCATTTTTACTGTACTCTGGGACCAAAGACAAAACTTTTTTTTTGTTGACTTCTGCATACTTAAACAGTGTCATTTTTAATGTACTCTAAACTGTATTTCCATTCACCCTTTGCTGGTAGGGATGATATCTCTCTTTATTTCTCCATAAGTGTCACAGGTAAACTTCACAATAACAGGGTTTGTTGCTTCCTTGCAGGCTTCAGGCTTTTCAAGCCAAGGGACAAATTCTGGGAAAGAACAGAGTGATGGCAAAGAAGGAATGAACCAGAATAAAGTTAAGTCAATGGCAACTCAGCTGTTGGCAAAGTTTGAAGAGAATGCTCCAAGTACAACTTTTCGGAGACAGGTAGGTCACAGATGAACACGGAAGTAATATCTGAAATTAAACTGTAGTTCCTTCTTTTGGATATGATGCAGATTTCCAAGGGAAAAAACAAGGTTTGAAGTGGATTGTCATTTTTTTTACGCTTTATGGAAATGAAAGGTATTCCTCTCAATACTTATTGAACAAACATGACTCATACAGATTGACCAATAGAATATTGATATATTTTATATTAATAAAGTGTAGTGGAATTGCAATGTCTAGAAATCTCTTGAAAGCCAGTCTATATAATTTTTGTTTTGTTTAGCGGTCTAAGCTGTCTCCATATGGTATTGCAGAAAGACTTTTTCCTGTATTCTGTGAATAAAGGACACTGTACATCCAGTGGAATCTTTTTTCACGGAAAGCTTAGAAAGCATAAGAAGGGAACCTAGTCTTTTGTAATATGTGTCTGATGGCTATTTCTGTTCTTAAGTAGGCATAATGGACTATATTTGTACATTCCTCAGCATTTTCATGATCTGGTGTTAGTGTGACTAGTGGTGTTTTAAAGAATAATCCCATGCTCTCAAGGTAGGAATAATAAGCTAAAAACCCATACTTTTAGCCAGTAAGATAGATGGTTTGAGTCGGCTAAGTTCGGATTAGTAACCTGAAAGATCTGAAGGAAGGATGAACAAGATGTCAAGGTTCTGTCAGGGGTGGTAACTTCCTTAATTCTTTGTACGTATATCCATTTGTTTAATTACATATTCAAGTCTTCCAGAAGCATAGGCTTTATAGATGTCAAGTGACTTTCTCATTGTGTGAGCCACTATTGTTTACAGTCTGCCTGGATATTTGTCAGTGCCCTGAGCTTTCTGTGGTATCTGTGTAGCGTTTTGCTAGGCCATGTTGAAAGAAGCCTTGATGCGATATCTTTTGATCGTAACCTCTTTTAAAGAATACTGAATGAGCTGAATTTTAAGTATATGTTTAATAGTAGGTGGGGTTAAGAAAATGGTTAGGTGACAAAAATCTGCAAAATGTGTTGTAAAGCTCCATAGTAACATGTCTTTAAAAACAACTTTTATTTCTTTCTGCCTCAAAAGATCTTTGAAACCTATTTACTATCTTCCTCTTTTTTTCCCACTCCATCTTTATATCTTTAAAAATGCTTTACAAGGAACTAATAGATAAACCAGCCCTGCTCTCTTCTGACCCTCCTGTTAATCCTCGCTTTGCTAAACCTAAGGATCTAAATCTTCTGCTTCAACCAAAAAGACAGGTAGGAACTTGTATGGGTAACACCTGACAAGCACACTGTTTCTCTTACTTCTGGGAACATGCTGTTATTGTGTAACTACATAGTATAGAAAATATTTGGATGTAATCTGCAGAACTAACAGATCTGTTTAGCTGAGAATTGTGAAAAACACATTAAAGTTTAAGGCTATTTTTCCACCTGCTTCACTGGATGTGAAAACTATTTTAAAGAATTAGTAACTGCGTGGAAAAAAAAAAAAAGCCTAAAACCCTACATGTTGACTTCTGTGTTACGGTATCTAGATTATATGAGTATCATTACATAGCTGCATTTAACACGCAAGAAAACTACAGCAGTACCTGAAGATTTGTCTGTACATGTACTTGGTGATTTGGGCAGTTGTAACAATAAGGCAAAGGGAGTTATCTGGAACAAGAATTCTAGAAGAAAAATGTCTAAGATAAAAGCCTTGTAAAGTCAGTATTGATGCCCAGGTTTTTAATTCCTCTTAAGTTGAAATTCCGGTAAGAATTTCTGCTGGAAGCTCTTTTGCAGCATCATAATATACATGTGACAAATTAATTTTAATATATTGTCTAATTTTTCTCTTATTATTCACAATGAAAACAATCTCATGTTAAATAGTAATGATATTCACTTTATGTTAGACTTTTAAGTGGAATTAAATATTCTGTAGCAGCATTTCAAGAGTAGTCTGCCATGCAACAAGATCTGCATTGCATTTGGAAATCTACAGATCAGCTTGTTGAGAAATGCAGATTCATAAACCAGTTAGGAATTTTTTTTTTAAAGGCAGATGTGCTGTCCTGAAACATCAGGAGCACACTGCAAGTTGGGAAGCATCCATTTTTTAACTTTAGTTCTGATAAATTTGTAAAGTTTGTTTATTTATTTGAACTGGACAAATTAAGTAGAAAACTGTAATGAAAAACTATCTGGAAGGTCATTTTTAAGACTTGATTTGATAAATATGAACTGGTTTGAATGTTTTACTTGCTGCAAAAGCTGTTGTATATGAAGATGCAAATTCAGAAACCTATTCTGAACTCAGAAGTTGCTTTAAATCTGAAATGTGTTACAGCTTGACTTGAGCTAGACTCAATCTAGAGTTATACCAAGAACCTAGCGTAGGTATTCTTACAGTTTGATTGCAAGTTTAGTTTCAGGCCAGATGTGATGCCAGAACAGGAAACCTAAACCTTTTCTAAAAACCCTAGAAGGAGATGATGTGTCATCTGATGCTATCTGGAGTTATTTATGAAAATTGAGGCAAACCTAGAGAAGAATGTCAAGACCTGC
The DNA here is from genome assembly GCA_033558105.1 of Coccyzus lansbergi. Lineage (NCBI taxonomy): Eukaryota > Metazoa > Chordata > Aves > Cuculiformes > Coccyzidae > Coccyzus > Coccyzus lansbergi. The sequence goes on from JAUMJK010000097.1 coordinate 1,519,968, forward strand.
ATAAGTTTTTTAGGACTGACTTATTTCAGTGCATGGACACAAGCATCAGATGTGCAGTAGGTACTGTGCAGAGAGTGCTGTGAGAATATTTTATTTCTAGTTATGTGCATGCCTGTGCTGTGCTTTCAGAAGTGTCCTTTCAAGCTGCATATACTGCATGTTAGTGCAGAAAGGAGATTTTTTTTTTTCACTTTAAGTGTTTCCCAGTTTCAGGTGGTAGCTAGGAGTGAACACGAGGTCAGGGTACCCACACAGTCTTTAAATGGTTCTGATCATAAGACCAGGAGAGCAAAGACTGCACAAAAACCAGATACCCAGCCCAGTCTGTCAGAAACCTCTGAAAATCTCGCATCTGCCTGTTCTGCTGCATTTGTACTTTCTGGAGTGCTTGAGCGTCTTCAGCACCTGGAGGAAAAAATGAAACAGGTGACAAGCAATTTCTTTCCCTTTCTGTCTCTTAACTGCATATGTTAAGCTCTATACTGTATTTTCCCTGGATATGCTGGCTTTTTCTCTGTTGACTTTAGGATATATCAAGACAATAAGCTCTTTCTACAAACTTGATGTATTCTGATGATGTATGTGACATTAACTGAAGTCTCTCTCTCTTTCTTTCTTTTCCTGGCTTTCCTTCCCTGGCTCTTACTACAGAAAAGAGCTCAGACCATAGCAAATAGGGAATTCCATAAAAAGAACATTAAAGAGAAAGCAGCACATCTTGCTTCAATGTTTGGATACATGGAATTTCCAAAGGTGAATATTAGGTTTTGCACCTGAAGAAGTACTGAGTTGGAAGACATAAGAATTTATGGGGGAGTGGAAACTGCAGTGGGTTTGGGTTTAACTTTCCTTTTTTCCTGCATGGATCTGTTAGGTAATTTGGATTCCATTGAAACTGGTAAAAAGGCTTTGTTTAAATACTGCTGCATAAGTTAGTTGAGATAATACACAATACATAAAGCTACTCAATGTACATTAGCGCAAGTGAAATATATTAAAATAAAACATATCTTTTCTAAGTATATGCTGGTAGCTTGCCATTTTTAATGAACTGATGAGCAGTAGCTCATAGTGCAATCTGGCTTTTCTTATATTTCATTATGCTTTCTCTTGGCACTGTCTTACCTTACTGCCCACTATATGTATTTTTAATAAGAAAACTGAGTACAATAATATCCTTTGACCTGAAGGTTTTGCCGTGATCATTTCCATGGCTCCTCACTTTGTGGAATTAGAGAACAGAGCAGAATTGTAGTTACAATCTTTCTGTTTGTTTTGATGCATGACTGTGAAATTATTCTCTTAACCTGTGCTAATGTCACTGTCTCTTGAATAACTCTCCTGTTTCTGCTTTATACAGAATAAGCTGCCTATTAAAGGCTTATCCCATTCTCAGCCCCCAACTCCCTCTTGTCCTCCGCCTCATGATTCAGCTGCTGCCTCTACTCCATCGTCTGTCAGTTCAGCTTTCCCTGCTGTTCCTTCTAGACAGGTACTCTAATAACAGATTTTTCCTGTAAAATCCAAACTTACACTAAAGCTGCTTGAGAGATGGCTTGAATAGAAGGCACTGCCAGCAGAGCTGTTGTATAGGTTGGGTTTCACTTTCAAAGCAAACTTTGTTTACTGATGTTAATTCTGCATGTCTGTAAGAGGAAAGTTATCATTAAAAATAGTCCAGGTGTGAAGCTAAAGAACAGGATGAGTAGATCACATTTTTACTTCCATTCTGAAAATCTTGCATTGCTTCTTATTTTAAACATTGTAGTACTGGATAATAGCACAGACATGCCTAGCAGAGAGTTTCACATTGTATTAGGTTATGGATGTTAAGGAATTGGTTACTTGTTCTCAGTGACATTTTTTTCTTTCTGTCTGGACTGCAGGGAAGAACCTGCACTATAATGGTTATTTTAGCTAGAGGACATGTAGAATGACGTAAGCACTTGTCAATATGGACAGAATTTACAGTTGTTTTGTTTGTTTACTTATTTGTAGTGTAAACTTGCTTCTGCACATTAATTACCAGAATGCAGTTCTTTGTAACAACAAACTTTACAGAGTGGAAATGTGCGTACTCTGAATAAACAGTGTTGCTGGACCCAGTTGCTCTGCTGCCTGACACACACTTGAATCAGAGATATTCAGCTCTTGCTACTTGTGCTGATGTTACAGCAGGCTGTGTTTTAATCTGTGGAAGAAAGATGATTGGCTTCTAGCTCTCCTTGTTCTAGATGGATTTTACTTGAAGGAAGTTTGATGTTTTTCAGGGCAGGTAGAGGCATGAGTTCCCTTTCCTTCACCCACAGTTTATGTAGCAGCAGTCTGGGACACTGCAGTATCGCATAGGTTTGGTGTAGAAATAAAGGTGGAAATGTTGAGTTTCTAGGAGAAACATTAAGTTTCTGGAAGAATTGAATGCAATTGTTGTGACCCAACATAGGTGCTACTGGATCTGGTGTCTCTACTGCCTGATGCACAAAAGAAGTGCTATTCAGCAAAATAGGTTGCCAACTCCATTTACTGTGAGAAGGAACGAAGCATTCTGCCTGCTTTTGTTGAAATTAAGTAGTGGTAGCTTTCTGAAATACTCATGAGTAAGCTTTGGGTATTCTTCAGGTAAGCCATGGCTGAAGGTAATTTCCCATCTGGTGACAGGATCGTTTAATGGAGCTGGTCTAGTTCTTCTAAGGTTATTTTGCACCATATTGTTGATGGTGGTTGGAATCGGGCTCCAGCCTCAGCTGTAACTGAGTGGGTAGATATTGAGTTGTCTTGCAGTTTGCAAAGTTATGTTCCTTGCTTGAGATAGAGCTGCTTTGACAAGGCTCCTTCTGATTTCCCAGGAAAATATGGGCTACAGAGCCCTTTAAGGACACTGCAAGTCTAGCAGGTGCCTTACTGTGGTAATCCCCTAATTCCCTTCAGCTTCGAAATAATTCCTTTGCCTGGATTTACCTCTTAGTTCTTATGACCTAGAAGGGGTAGCATGTGATGGTTTTTAAGCTAAGTAAAGGTTTCCAAAATATCAGAACTGGTTGTTCATTTGATTTGGAGAACTATTGTGACAGTGCAAAGTGAATAAAAACAAACAAACAAACAAAAAGCAGTGTGAACAGACTTTAGAATCTGAGAATTAGGCCCTTAATCATATGAAAACTCTGTAAGTAATAATTTTACTGAGATTTTATTTTTTTTCTTAGAGAACATTTGGTCTGAGCAATCATTTTTTGTTTTAATTCAATTGCATTTTGTTTAAATTGTGCTCAGTCTTTTATTAGCTTGCCATTGCATTTAAATGGTATAGTAATACTCGTGATTTCATTTTGCTCAGACTGAGTTTGCTTTAATTGAAAATGCTCTCCCTAGAGGTAATGGCAGAATGCAGCACAGCTGAGGCAAGGAAAGCTTGTTCTGTGACCAGCACAGTAAATATAACTTCATCTTATTTGGTAAATATTGGTCTGGTTCAGTAGGACTACATGTTTTCTTCACATATTTGAGAATTTTTAAATAGCAGGCAAACTTTTACTGTCCTTCCCACTGAAGCAGTAGAAAGATGATCCTAATGAACCCCAGGTGACTATGAATTACTGTAGATATTTCAGTGGAAAAGGTGGTAAATAGATTTTTTTTTTCCTTTTTCCCAAGAGAACAAAAAAACCCCCTTGTGTTTCCTTTCCAGGGTTACCAGTGAGTAAAAGTGACATAGTTGGTGCTGCCCTTGCCATGGGGTAACTAAAAGGGAGTGGAGGGATTAGACAGGGTCAGTCAGCCGTGGTGTCAGTGCAAGGCTGTTGCAGAGAAGAGAAGGGTGCCTGACCTCTGTGCCCACTACCGTCACGGTAACAGGTGGTGGATCCTCGTTTTGGAAATGGATATTCAGGTCAGGCTTGGGGATGGAGATAAGGATCCTCGAATGGTAAGGAGCAAGGTTCTGGGGGAGGCCTGCAGTCTGCAGCACCAATGCCATTTGGAGAAGTTTATGCCGACGTGCACTTAATTTACACAAGTAAAGTGGATCTTGCCCTGGGAACAAGGGGTGGATTCAGTGGCCCTTTAGACCTATGTCCAGAATTGTTACTTGTCTTGATAATATACTGTTGAAGTGTTTAATGGATGTGCAAGACTTTTGTTCTTTGTACTATTAATGTGCTGTGAGATCAGTTCAGTCCTGTGATTAATTTAACTTTACCTCTCTTTGGCAGCTTAATTTGTGTTCTGTTCCTCTTCAGATTACACAGCCTGTATTTTGGCTTACCTTTTGTTATTTCTTAAGCAAAATTATTCAAGAAGCAGATTTTTTACAGTTGTTTTTATTGTAAAAGTATTAAATCTTCAGAGAACACCTGCTGCTACCTTGATTTCATAACCAGCAAACTGTCTCTGCCCTTCCATGGTTGTTGTCCCTGTGCTTTATCTTTTAAGATTACACACTTTTCAGAACATGAAAATTTCATCATAGTCTATAAAACACTGACTAAATATGCAGCACAGTATAAATAAAATTTGATATTTCAAATATGCAGTGCTCATTTTCAAGAGCTGTGCATGAGAATTTCACAATATTTCACAATATGTTTGTACCTTTTGCTGTGAATACATACCGGTACTTGCCTGTGTTTGTTTTAGCTTGAGGGTAGGGTTATAAGACTCAGAATTTGCGTTGCTGGTCTCTGTTCTGAGAGATACCACTAGTCAAGTCTAGACTAAAGTATGAAAAAAAGGCTTTGGGATTGGTAAGCCAATAGAAAGGAGCTCCTTCATTTCACTTTGTTTCTACTTTTTCCTAGCAGAACAAAGGAAGGTAAGAGAAGTCTTGAGTTTTATAAGACTTCATGAGATATGATCTATAAATGTCAGCATCCTCCCATCCTTTAAATAGGTAGTGCTGTCATTTTAATTTCGAGTCAGTACTGAGATTGGAACAGTATTAGTTATGGTGGTGTAATTATTGAAAATGGTGGCTATGAATTTTACTTTCTTGCTACAGAAACCTGTTATTAAGCCTGTCCTGAAAGGAATGCTTGAAAGGAAGGCTGTGGAAGCATATTGTTTCTTTTAAAGACATACAGTCATGTCAGCTTATTAAGAATTAACTTCTATATGACACTATATGCAAATAGCCATTAATAATCAAAACTACCTTCTAGCTTTAATAAACTGTCAAAATTCACATAGGCAGAATTATGAATTAAGAAATATTATATTACAAGCTGGGCTTGGTTATTCCTTTTTTCTGTTTAAAGCTGAATTTGACCTTCAGAAAACTATATTCATCTATGCTTTGCATGAGTGAATCCACTCAATAAGTCACGCGTACTGTGAAGATGCTGCAGTTGGTAAGCTTTGCTGCCTCCAGAGTTTGGACCAACTAGTTCCCTTCAGTGACGTAGCTTCAGTTACCAGCAGTAAGCAGGGCTTGGGTGTTTCCTATGCACAGTAACTTATTACTTAAATGTTGTTTATCTCAGAGGTAAACTATATGTAGCAGGTGGTACCAAAAATAAATAAGTCACCCTCAAAGCTAAACAAGGCCAGGAAAATCATTAAGGATGTAAAACAACAAAGGGAAAGAGTTGTACGCTTTTGGAGGCAGAAAGTGTATTTCCTTTGTTTTATAGAAATAATACTGAGGCTTGCTTCTTAGTTGGCTGTGGTGTTAATAAATTATAGCAGAGGGAAATACACAAGGAAATTTTCTTTTCTCATGTTACTAGCTACCCTGATCAACCTGTTGAAAAGCTCTGGCAACATGTCATTGACAGGTCAATAATCTTAGTAGTTGACAAACACTTGGGGGAATTTAAAGTGTTTCCTGGATTGTTTCCTGAAATTTACCATATAAAGGTAACACTTTTAAGATTCCTTTCTGACAAAGGATTTAAAGCTACTGTTATAAACCTGCCTGAATTGTGAGCAGCAGCCTGTTACATATTGATAGTGGTCCCAGCAATACAAAGTTTAATGTGTGTAGGATGTCAGGTACAACAGTAGCCTCAAGGATAGAAAGTGCATGAGGAACTATAAGATCTGTTATTTGTATACTGAGTTCCTAAGGCACCTGAGCAGCATCAGGCAGGCAGAGGTCTGTGTGCTTTTGACCAAAGCTAAGCTGTTGAAGAGCTGATGGTCTCTCTAAAGGAACATGGGTAGATTTGGGGTGAGATGCTCTCTTCTGCAACTGGAATTTATTAAACTTACATGATTAAATGGGTGAGAATCTTATTGAAGTCCTTGTCCCCAGAAGCAGAGTGAGATTTAGAGAAGACAAGGAGTTGCTTGGCGGTTATGCTGTTGTCCTACAAGGCCAAAAGTCATGAGCCTTGCAGGGCAGCACTGCTCTTGCATGCCCTGTCCCTTCCATTCTCTAAGGGTTTCTGATGGTGGCGGGTGCTCATGAGGCTGCCCAGGTCGATTCTTGTCCTGCCCTGTTATTTCTATTTTGTGACTGAATGGCATTTGAATAGAATAGGATATTCCTCAGAATAGGGAGCTACAACAATCACGTAGTCCAACTACCTGACCACTTCAAGGCTGACAAAAAGTTAAAGCACGTTGTTAAAGTCATTGTCTAAATGCCTCTTAAACGCTGACAGATTTGGGGCATTGACTACCTCTCTAGGAAACCTGTGCCAATGTTTGACCAGCCTCTCAATTAAGAAATGCTTCCTAGTGTCCAGTCCAAACCTTCCCTGACACAACTTTGAACCACCCTGACATGTCCTATCACTGGATACCAGGGAGAAAAGCTCAGCACTTCCCTCTCTACTTCCCTTCCTCAGGAAGCTGTAGGGAGCCATGAGGTCAGCCCTCAGCCTCCTTTTCTTCAAACTAGACAAGCCCAAAGCCCATAGTCATTCGTCATAGGTCATTCCTACCAACCATTCCACCAGCTTTGTTGCCTTCCTCTGGATGCATCCAAAGTCCTTCAAGTCCTTCATAAATTTTTGGGCCCAGATCTGCACACAGTAGTCGAGGCCACAGCAACACAGAATGCAGGGGGATAATCACCTCTTTTGCCTGGCTGGTTATGCTGTGCTTGATTCCTCCCAGGCTCTGGATTTCCCTCTTCACTGCCAGGACACACCACTGACTCATGCTGAGCCTGCTGTCAACCAGCACCCCCAGATCCCTTTCAGCAGGGCTGCTCTCCAACCATTCCTCTCCCATTTTATACTTGTGCCTGGCATTACTCCATCCTGGGTGCAGCATTCAGCATTTGGTCTCGTTAAATCGCATCGCATTATTCATTGACAAATGCTCCAGTCTCTCTACATCGCTCTGAGGCATGTGAAAGTCGCAGTACCAAGGCTGTAGCAAGTTATCTCCTTGTGATTACCCACATATTCAATTGAATAAGGAGAACCGGTGAAGAATTTTCAACAGCATTATATCCTCCTTAAAGAGTTTCTGTCAAATGAACTCTAATTAGTCCTGGAGTCTACTTGCTTCCTGCCCTCCTAAGCTGATCAGTAGCAACAATGTTTATGTTTGGTAGCTGTTAATTAGGAGACTAGAGCAGTCAGCAGCTTTTTGGTTGCTAGATGAAATTGAAGTCCCGTTTACTTTTACATGGAATGTGAATTCACGTTCATTACAAGAACATTTCTTTTCAATAACATTTCATAAAGTATGTATAAACATGCATTTTTCTTGTTTTGACTGCTTTAATGTTGACAGTGGGTTGAGAACAGAAATGGACCAGCTTGGTGAATTACAAGGTGTAGTTCAGGCTCAAGGATACTTTTCTCAAAATTCAATTGCTTGTACTTTAAGCATAGCTTTATTGCTTAACTGATTGCTCCAGCATTTAACTAGTTCAAGGTAAACTTTCTGCTTCAACTGACTTTGAATTGTTTCTTTTACATGGGAGCTCATTGTTAGTAAGTTGTATGTGGCCTAAGAGTTGCTCAGCACATTCAGAGGTACAGAATCTGAGGAGGAAAATTTCATCTTCTGTGGTTTTAAACAATACAAAGGAGCGTAGTTTTCCTGTAGAAGCAAGTGATCTCACTTCTAGTGTTGGTTTATAATTTAATGTGCCACTTAGGACAGCATTGCAATATGTAACGAACAGTTTACTTTGCTATCTTTATCCCACAAGTTTTGCAGATATTGAACAATCTTTAGAAGTCTTTTTATATTAAAAAACTAAGCAGTACAGAAACTTGTACCTTGAATGGCCTTTGATGTATTAACATACGTATTTTGTATCTGCCTGGGTATTAAGTTAATTATGGGATAACTCTCAAAAGACAAAGGGAGCTCTAAGGGACTGGACTTGTTCCCAAGTTCCTGAACTTGAATTATTATTTTTGTTTAGCAAGAATGTTTTTATCCACTATAAATTTTGGAAACATACCCACAGTGCATTATAGTTGCTTTTTAAGCTTGATAAAAAATGCTTTAAAATTATTCTAAAGCATCATTATACCATTGCTTTTATATTTTTCTCCATTCTGATACTTTAAAACCTTTCCATTAGCAAAACTTAGTGTGGTGGCAGTACAAGAATAATTTCACTGAGAAATGTGAGACTTAAAATTTGGGCTTTGTGGGAGGCAAATGGATTGTGAGAAATTAAATCATGGATCCTCCTGGAAAAAAAGATGTCCTAGCCTCAGAAGCAGAGCATCAGATCCCTGACCATACCAATATATGGCCCTTGCTGCCTTTGCCACCAGAGAAGTTGTGGGATCTTATATTGACTATAAAACTAAAATCAAAATCACTACAGGAAATTTGGTTCAGGGTAGGAGATGTTACTGTAAATCTACAAAGTCTTCATAGACTTTTTTCCAGGAACAGAGGACTCAAGTACCTGCCACTCCTTCACACGTGCATGTGCCGACACACCTTTCATCTTTTCCAGTCCTCAGGCATGTGTTTTGGCAAGGAAACCTGGACCATTGTCACACCCCAAGGGAGATAGGGAAGTACCCAGAACCGCACTTAAACATTTAGCGTATTAACTATAATGTTCCAAGTCTAAGTCAAGAGAATAAGCTTAAGTCGAGGCCAGTATTAATATCCTATAAGGGTTTGTGAGGGACTGTACATCCTATCTGGATTTCCTAGGCAAAGTCTTTATAGATGTTTCCACAAGTTTGTTGCTGCAGGTGAAGTTTTAGCAGACACTCCAGTGCTCTGAGAAGTTGGATCCATAATGTTATGTTGATGTCAGTGGGAGTCTCACACCAACAGAGAGGGAACTTGAATTATGACCCGCTCCTCTCATTCTTTTATAGTCTGTTCTGGATCAGTTGGTCCAGCTTCTTATCTTCTTTACCTTTGGTCAGTGGTGCCACTGGTAAGGGGGACAGTGGGTTGCTTTGGTCCCCCTGCCAGTGCAACTTCCACCAGTGTGTAGGGATCCAGAAAATTCCAGGATCGTACATCAAGCCATTTCCAACACACAAAACTTGCTGTTTCCACATCCATAAGTCTTCTAACTACAATATATATTGGGTTTTATTCATAGATCTTACTAATATTTCCGTTTTCAGGATTACCTCTGATTCTTTGTTCTGTGGCTGTGGTGTAACTCCACATACTTGTGGTGATATGCGGGAGGGGGTGACCAGGGACCAGTTTGGTCATCCTGATAGGCAAATGAGTGGTGGAGACATACTGGCTAGCTTATTCTCCCCCACTCATCCGTGCTGCACATTTGGGCTTTGATGTGGCCGCTGATGTGGAGTGACCACCAGACCTCTATCTCACTCCCCTCCACCCTGCTACTCAACAAAGTGTAACCCTCTTCAGCAGCTTCAAGGACAGCGATATGTCAACCATGCAGTCAGTGATCTCTGTGGTGTGTTTGGAGCCACAGACTAAGAAACTGCAGTTGTGGCAGGCTTGTCAATGTAATGAATTTGGATAGAAATAACCTAATATACATGGCTGCAATAGTATGATGAAACAAATTAAAGGAGGTATCTTACTTTCATGAGCATAGTTCAGTTGTCCCTGGTGTTAAGATGAGTCAGTAGGGAGAGGCAGAATGGTTGCTGTGTGAGCATCAACAAAACATTTACATATGGGACTTCTAGTACATTTTCATAGAATGTTTCCTGAAACGCCACAGTTGGTGGTCCATTAATGTGAAGTTTATTCCTCACCCCCTGTTCTGAAATATCCCAACAAAATCCTAAGAAGTCAAAATGGACAATAGGTGGGTTTTTTTTCAAAATCTTTCAGGATGGTCCAACTCTGATAGCTAGGCAGTAGCTCCCAGTTCAGCCTCTTCATGAACACGGCAGGAGTACTTGTGCTGTGGGAGCAGCATTTGCTCCCAGCAGCTCTTTATAGTCCACAGGGAGAAGCATGTGGGCTGCATAGAGCCTTCTATAGCCACAAACTGGCCTACACTGACCATGCATGAGCATGCTTGTACTCTGCAAGACCTTGCCTCTGCTATTTTTCCTAGCCTCTCTTTATCATTGTTTGCATGTTTTCAGATAATTCTTGTCCTTTTCTTATCAAATTATTTTTCAAGCATAACTAAAGCTCTTTCTTCTTTTCTCCATCTTCTCCCATTTTCTGGTTAGATAACTGTAGGGAAGGTCTCTCATGCAGTTGGAGCTGTGGCTGAAGTTCTTGTCAATCTGTATGTGAATGATCACAGACCCAAGCCACAGCTTCCCCCCCTTGAACTGGTAAGACTAAACCCACAAAGAAGCAATAACTTGACATGAGTGGTGTTTCCAAAATGTCACCATGACTTAAGACTCTGTAGAAGCATTATGAAAGGTCTTAGACTAACACTTACTAAGGGTCAAGTGCGTATTAGCAAAATATGCTAATGTGGTCTATGCTGAAAATGTTGCTCAGTGTGTCTTCTATTTATATTTTTATTACTTGTTTGTAGGAATTAAAATCAGAAGGCTTTTATTAAATGTAATTACTGGTATAATTAGTAACAGAAGACAATTATTAATCAGGGTGGTTTCTAAAGAAAGTTTTGTGCAGTACGTGTTTATGCAGTTATTTTTAACACACACACACACACACACACACACGCTGAATCACTGTGTCTCATTTTGAGACAGCTGTTTTTCAAACTTTGACGCTGTTCTGTATTGAATTCAGAAGCGCTCTCTGGACAGAGCTACAGGTTCTTGCCCCGTTCCTCATTCTTCATCTCCTGTCTCTTCTGCTCAAAGCTGTCAGGTACTGGCAAGCAAACTAAGGTGTTGTGTTGTGGTGATGACACTTACTTATTAACCAGCACTAAGTTCTGATTGCTTCCATTTCCTTCTAACTCGATTAACACTGTGTTTTTTAAAAATGCATTTGTTTACTTTTCCACTTGTATCGTTGTTCATTTGGAAAGTTTCATGTTGTTCATAATTTGAAATGATCCATCACAGCAAAATGGACTATTAGTGGCAGATTTGCAATAGCATTATCACTTTTAAGCACAAGTATGACTTGTGACAGTGACAACTGTAACTTGCAGTTATCATTAAAAATTGTTCCAAAACCACATTTCGCTGACTAATTAGAGTTGTGTGGACTGTGTGCCACTGTCTGCATGTCCCTGGGCTCTGCTAAGCCTGCACCTTCTCTGTCCCACACGTGATGCTCTCCTGCTGCAGCAGGGATGGTGGAAGGGCAGGGAGATGGTGGTGTCTGTGGTAGAGACAAGATGTTCATGTGTACTGACCTCTAACTAAGCACAATATAATAATGCAAATCAACATCCTCATACCTGCCTCTAACAAGAAAAGGGAAGTGCAGTGTCATCTAATCTATTTATATTTTTTCTTCTGTACCCTTTGTATGTGCATCCAGAGAGAATGAAATCTGTGGCAATTACAGAATGCTAATCGCCCCCCCCCAAATTCAACCAAAACTTTTTAAATAGTTTCATGTTGTTGATATGCACCATATTTTTAAGCTAAAAATATTCAGAATGTCTGTGGTAGGAATTAAATTGGCTTTTAAAACAAACCAAGCTCCAGCTTAGGGTGTAGGCGCAGGAGGAACATGGCTGAGAGGGTAAGCACGTCTGCAGCAATGTAAATGGTAGTTTAGACACAATTAATGAAAAGTGTCAGCCTTCCTTAAAGGATAAACCTACATCTTCCTGTGAGGTGTGTATGAACTGAGTCTTCCATGTGTCTATTTTCTTAGCTCCCAATGCATGTCTGTTGTTTGAGGCTTGGAAGGTCTGCTTTTGCCCTCTTCAGAGAAGCACCGATGCCCACGACTGTGAGACACCAGTGCCTGAGCCTGCACGGTGCAGGGTACCCAGTGCTGGGAGCTGGTACTGCTTTTGTACCTGTGCTAACATAAAGTATTGGTGAACTCCCAAAGGGAAGCTGGATGCAAGTCCAGCTGAAAACTCATCCCTTGAAATCCTTGTGATGTCTGCTTTATGCATTGCTGCATAAACCTCCAGAACTGCAGCAAATGAGTAACAAAAAATGCTAACTGATGCTTATTTTAATTGTGTGTGGAGGGATCTGTGTAAATCTTATAGAAGCTAAGGCAGCTGCCCACTTGGTAAGAATTTGTGTGTGGATATAGCACAACAGGTTTATATGCATTTCCATTTTTTATCTTTTCACAGGGATCACTGCGAAAAGAATTTCCTCAGTCTGTCGGGGGGAGTGACATTTGTTATTTCTGCAAAAAACGGGTATATGTCATGGAGCGCCTGAGTGCAGAAGGCCACTTCTTTCACAGGGAGTGCTTCAAGTGTGAAATATGTTCTACAACACTCCGTTTAGGAATTTATGCCTTTGATGTTGAAGAAGGTAAAGTAGGAACTATTTGAGAATATTTTAAAAAGTCCAAGTATTGATGCTTTTAAAAGGGAAAAGACCTGGTCAAGTAACTCAGGTCAAGAGGAGGTCTGCCAAGTATGCTGTTTGCATGCATGCTGATCTTTGAGTCCTTGTACTTGCTGTTCTGCTCTTTCAAAATAATCCAGTTGTGACAGACTTGAGCTTTAAATGAAGAAATCCTCAGTGGAAAATAAGTTGAGTGACCAAAATACAGTTCGTCCAGTCACAGGTCAAAGCAGGATGTGTGCGCGTTATTTTTCTCCAACAATGCAGAGTTATTCTCTTCTCTTGCTTATAGTTGGCCAGTAAATAATGTGTTCTATGTTGAGAAACCAAGATAGTCGTAGATTTACACGGATGGAGATGAGTATAGGCTATTTTGTTCAAGATGTTAGCACTTAGGAACTAGAAGCAGTGTTACTGGCCAAGCAGCAATGTAATTCATGCCAGTCTGCTGTAGAATGGGAGCTTCAGATCTTGGGCACTCATTCCCACCTACAGCCTGGGATTTGGGGAATTAATTTTTTTCCTTTTTTTTTTTTTTAACTTAGAGGGAAATTATTAAACTGGGCTGAAATTCCCTTGCCACTTCCAAATCACTTTAGTAGATCCAAGTATTAACCTGGTCTCTTTCTACAAAGGGATTAAAGACTCAAGGCCAAAGGTGGTTCTTTTGCAGTCCAGAGAATCTTCTGCAAAGACTTTTTTAAACTCATTTTTTACTGCTTGATGTCTTGTGTTGGTTTGTGACTTGGTATTTCTAGAACACTGGTTTTCTGCTTATAAAATATATACTAATCTTATACCTGTGTGGTAGATATATGACCTTGCAAATTTAACAAATGTGCAAATGTGTACTGTAAAAGAAACCCATTCAGAGCTGTGAGCTGTATAGAGTCAATGGAAAGATTCCCATTTCTTTTGCTGCCCATCCATTAATTATCCTGATTTTGTCATTTTATAGGTGGGAGTCACATACATATAGATTAAATACCATGGAATTTATTTTTTTCTCTTGTAGGTAAATTTTACTGTAGACCTCATTTTACACACTGCAAAATCAGTACTAAACACAGAAAGAGAAGAGCAACATTACAGCTCCAGGGAAAGGTATGTATTCGCTATATTACTAATGCAGGAAATGTTGAGGCATCTTCATCCAAAACAGGGTGCAGTACTTGTTTGCGTGTGTGACAGAGATGTTTTCCACCTGATGTCCAGAAGCAGTAAAATTAATACTAAATTGTAGTTTTCTGGTTCTCTAAGTTTGATTTATCATGGTCTGACTCTCAACGGAAATTAATTTTTCTTATACAAAGTAACATTCAACTTAAGAGGAACTGGAAACAGAAATACATACTAAAACTTAAACTGTACTTGCCATTTTCGGGAGTATAATTAACATTTTTTAATGCTTTATATAAGGAGGCAACAGAATCATGGAAGCAAGAGGAAGCTAAACCTACAGAGACAACCATGGAAAGCACTTTGCCTACTGCTAGCAGTCCAGAGGACAGGTCCTCAGGTATCCTGACTTCCTTCTTTAGGGACACGCTAAGCTGGCCCCTTCGGGTGACAAGGGATCTGCTTGACATTCCCAGACGCCTGTCTAACTGGATGCATGGTTTTCTGCACGCTACCAATCTTCATTTCAGGGACAATGCATATAACTATACATACTTGTACGAACTCTTGAGCCTTGGTGTGCCATTCCTTTGTGCTCTTCTAGAGGTACTTACTCATATGTACCGGGAAGCAGAGCTATCACTTGAAAATGTGCTTGAATGGGTGAAAAAATTCTGTAGGGTTTAAATTCTTCTACGTGTCTTGCTCAGCTGTGCCTTTCAGATTTTCAAAATTAACAGCCTCAGTGTTTTCTTGAGGGTTTTTTTTTTTGTTTGTTTTTTTTTTTTATTACGTTTCATGCAATTTAATGTGTGACTTCAATGAACGGTGAATTCAAGGTGCAATCAAAATTTTCAGTATAAAATGTACTGTATGTTAGAGCATGAAGGGCAGTGTCCAGACACATTTCCAAAATACAAACAGATGAAGGATATTTTATAGAATTTTTTTTTTCTCCCCCTCTTTTATCCTGTGGTCAGATTAGGGGGAGTGGGAGGAGATGGGTTGATTTTAAAATCATTTGCCACTGTGTCCCATCCCCAGTTCTTCCCCCCTAGTTTTTCATTTTGTTAGACCAAGAAAGAATGTGCATTCTTTCAGATGCTTGAGGAAAAATTATAACTAATGACTGGGTTTTGAAACCTGAAAATGGCGCATACCCTTTTTTTTCTTGCTTTCATCTTTGCTTTGGGTTATGAGGTTTATAACTTGCATGGATATGTTAAAAAAAATAAATAATTATGTACTTAGTTCATATTGCTTCTAGTCATGCCTGTCATGTTTCTTACATGTGATAGATACCCACTGTTGATAGTGGGTATAATCTGTACTGCTAATGTATTTAAAGGCTTGAAATAAATTGGAAGAGCAACTCTCAGCTGAGTGAAGACTTGATTGACACTGTAAGTCAAAGGAACTGGTAGTGTAATTAGACCTGACTTATTCCTCAAGTCAAAACTTTCTCATTAGGTGGCTGGTTTGAAGAATATCAATTTATGGAGCACTCATCTGTAACTGAAATCACTCCTGTTGTGCCTCTAGGTAGACACTGCTCCTATTGTCTTCTGGAATTTTTAAAATATACAAGTTTAGAAAAAACCAACAAAGACCCACAAATGTATTCTAAGGAGATTACTTCTTATAGCTGGGTATTTCATTTGTTTCAGTGTATAAAGCTGATGGCAGAAAGGTGAAATTCTATAATCTGGAGCAGCTGTTAAGTAAATTTCTTTTAGATACCTCTCAACAAGGTCTGCCTTAATCAGAAGAAGACACTAACATCTCAAATTCTGGTTTACTTTCAGCGTAGTTACCCAATGAGGAAAGCATGCTCCCTGCCTGTCAAATACTTAAGTGTTTAAATTCAGAAGTCACTCAGGACTTAGGAAAATAGATAACCATTGTAAGATATATATCCTAAAATGAAAAGCATCTGTAGTGTTTACTTCTAGCCAAAAGAGTGTGGCTTAAATAATAGGAAATAATGCTCCATTCAGTTGGTACCAAATTTGAGGATCACCTTTCAGTGGTCTGGAATGACTGGGCTGCTTATGGGATGGCAGCATTCTGATTTTTTTTTGACATGATGTGGGAAAAGATGATTTGAATTACTTTGTTTCTTAGGTATTGAAAGGAGATATATTTTCTGTTTAAAATAAATGAAAAACTGGATTTTTCTTCTAGTTTGACTTTCTTTAAACTACAAGGATAAAACTTTTCACATTTTAGCGTGCTTGAGTATTTGCGAGGAAAATTGTTAAGTATATGTGCAGAATTTGAAAGAGTGCTTGAAGAAACTTCTTTAGGTAGAAGGTATCAGTCATTTGAAATAAGTTGTCATTAATGCTAAAACAGGTACTCAGCAAAACTTTGCTAGAATATTGACTGGAAACAGCAACTATTATAGTAACATGGTGAGCATCTGCATATATGTAGAGAAATGGGTCATACCTCTTTTTTAGCTTTAAAAAAAACTACTTTGGAACACTGTATACTTTTAATTTTTTTTTTTATAATGATAGTAATTGTTTCACCTTTTAAGAGAAAAAATCTGCAGTGCAATTTACCATGTTACTCCCACAACACAGCATGCTTCTAAGTTTTACAGTTTTAAAATTTGGTTTGCCATCAGTTTTGATTTCAGTTTGTCAGCAGCACAATCTTCAGGAACATTTTCTCCTAAAATTTTCCCCTGCTGTTTACTATCGGAGACTTTTTGCTTCTCAGTAATGTAAGCATAATGCTAAACTTGCAGAAAATTGTGATGAAGATACTTAGAAAACTCTGATATCCAATTAATTTAAAGCAAATGAATGTTATTAGTAGAAAGATTAGTAATAAAATTTAAAAAATGAAAGGATGGCATTGGATTTATATACATTTATATCATGGGAAAAAAAATCCCTATATTCCCACAATAAATCCAGGAACTTGCACATTGAAAACATTTTTTTTTTGAGAAATCTTAGTTACATTGGTTATTCCACAGGGAGTTTGCAGATAATTCTGTTGGGAAAGAGATTTTTTGTTGATACTAATCTAATTGATAGATTTCTTTTTTAATCTCCTCATCTTAATATTCTACTAGTAAGATTCATACCTAATTGTCCTCATTCATGATCTAAGGAAAAAGACCAGTTTCATTTTGGCCAGTTGTTCTTTGTGCCTATGTAGTCTTTCAGATGCTTTTCTATATAGCCAAGTTAAGTTCCGTAGTTTTTTTTTCCTGCTCTCTTCTCTATTAATCTCCCTCATTGCTTTTAGTCCAATTCGTCATTCCGGTGCTGCACCCACTTACTGGCTGAAGCATTTCTGCTCTCAGGTGACTTTTTACGCTCGCCAATTCCAACATTGTGTGACTAACACTGTTGTTGTTTGACAGCATTTCATTGTGTGGTTTTTTTAAGACTTTTGGAGCAAACTGTGTGTGTCTGGTATATTAATGGATGTGAGCTTTGGCATGACCGTTTAACCTCTTGCTGAGTTCACAATTCTAGAAAAGGTAACATCTGCACTCTCTGTAGAAAATGTTTTTCTCGTTGTGTCTATGCATGTACATTTCTTTGTGCCTTTAAGGTAAGGTAGGCAAGTAAATTGTTTCCTGAAAGAACCAGTTAAAGCCTTATTTCTTTCAAAGAATTGAAGGAAAGATTTAAAGTAAGGTCAGGACAAGATGAGCCAGCTGATTCTCCTGGTTAGCCTGAGCATCTGCTTCCATTGAGCTCAAATATGCAATGAGCAAGCAACATCTGAGCCCTGTGGTGCTTTTCTAAGCCCTTCTTTGCTTTCATACTGGAAAAGTACAATATAAAAGGGTTCTGCTGAAAAAGTAGCCAGAGCAATGCAAATTTCAGTCTTCCACCACAAGTAACATAGTAGGCAGACCTAACAGTTATAGATGTGCATGCTGCTTTTAGTAAGTAATATCACAATGCCAAGTTTATATAACCAGAGTGTTTTGGTTTGAATTGTTTTGTTAAGTAATTAATAGGCCCCATTTGCCACTCTGATTAATGGACTTGTCTTGCTGCATGAGATGTTGCCACCACTCTCGATGACATATTTGCATGATTATGTTGTGTGTATTTCTTCCCTAAATTGCAGTATATGTAATCACATCTCAGTAGTCTAGAAGGAGAAACAAATCCAAACAAAAACCAAGGGCTCAGTCTGACAAGCAAGTGCACTATGGTTGTGTGATGTGGTCATGACCCAGACTTCCCTGCTGAAGATCCTTTTCAAAGGGAAGGGCCTTCAGGAACTGTTCCAAGCACAGTTTTCAGGAGGGGCCAGACATCCTCTGCCACTTGCAGGAGTGGGGAAGGGCTGCAGGGTTAGAGCCCCACACTCCTTAACTTGCTGACCTGTGTATTTGCATGACTAAATCAATAGTATTTATTTGTGTGGGTATCCTAAAACATCTTAATGTCTTTGAAAGTCCCCACGCTGTGTCCACACAGAAACTCTGCATTGTAAGCATCACTTCCTGCACAAATGCTTAGGACGTGACTTCCTATATATTTTGGGGCTGCGGTGTTTTGCTACAAAGTTCAGCATGCTTTGAGATGAAGGATGTAAAGGTCTGCCATTTCAAACAACTTCCCACTGCTGTGTTTTTTACCCTCTGTTGCAGAGTCTTCCTAGCTCCTCTTGACCAGTGAGGATTCTGTCCTTCTCTTCCTAAATCTTCTCTCTTCATTTTACTCTTTAATCTTAATTGAATATTTTTATTAAATAGTTTTTAATGCTGTATTTAAATTTTCACATGGAAATTCTGTATTTTGCACACAGTGAAAATTGTTTTAGCTTTATTTATATCTGCTGTAAACAAAAATAAATGTAGTTCTTTATAAGTGTCCTTGTTTCATCTCTTCCTTTTAAAAATATTTCCTGAGGACAGAGACTTAATAGTGACTTCACACTCATTTTGCAAATTTCTGTTCTGGTGGATGCTGTGGTGTTATCTTTGTCGTGGCCTGACAAAAAGGTCAGAGTGTGTCACTATTGTGGTGTGAATGCATATGTGTCTCTTTCGAAAGAGAAACATATCAGGGTCCTTGACAACTTATCCCACCTGCTTCACATCAGGAGGTGCCTGGTGTTGGGATTTATGATTCCTGAGAATAAGTTGAATACACAAACAGCACTTGTTCTCTTCTGTTTGACTTCTGTTATCTTTCCTTATGTTTTTATTCTACGTATTAAAAAGTGTCATAAAGGTCATGCTAAGAAATGTGTGTTTGGAATCTTGTGTCATGTACAGGAAAAGCAGGTAATAACTGTGGGTAAAGCTTTATCTTTGCTGCTTGCTATGGAGTGTGTGCAATCACCCTCTATCTTCTGGACCCCTGGAAGGTGCTGCTAATGGTGACCTGTTGTATGTTAAGAGTAGCTTTGTTTCATTAATTTATTTATTTAGCCTTCCTTTGCTTCCTCATGGTTTGTTTGGGGCTTTTTTAACAGTTGTAATTTTTGCTTTTAAACCTGATGTTGTGGTTCTTTTTAGACTGCAGGTTGTCCAAAGCATCTTTGCTCCCCTTTACTTTCTTTCTTTTGTTTTCTCTGCAGTCCTTAAACTGTAATCTCTCCCTTTGTATTTCAAGTTTGATGGGAATGGTTGGACTCGATGATCCAATGGGTCTCTTCCAACCTTGTTATTCTGTGATTCTAAGACAAACACAAACCCCAGAAAGAATAGTCCTAACAGTTTAATGGAAAGATTGGATGAGCTATTTTTGTTAAAAGTTAATTCAAACTGAGCCTCACTGGAGTTGTTGGAATGACAAATTAATTTCTTGGAAGTGTTGTTAAAGACAACATTGCTAAAGAACAACAAAAGCTATTCCCAATGAACTGTTCCATCTTCCCTGCCAAAGGAAAAGCCACTATGCACAGTAGAAAGTTTGCTGTCCAAGGGGGACATGATTTGCATAATGAAAACATAGGGTAACAAATACCATTTAAGACAATACTTGGCACTTACTTAATTGCAATGGGCAAAGCAATTTGGGTAAAACTAAATTTACTCTGCACAATTTACAGTTTGAGGGCAGGCCCATTTCCTCCATCTTTACTTGATCATTTGAGGCAGAGGCAGTGACAGGGAAACACCAGAAGGGGTTCTGTGTCTGCAGAAAGTGATGATTTGTTGGTCACTGAAGCTTTGAGAGGCATCAGATGTTCATGCTGTTCTCAAAGTTCCACTTATTCCTGCTAAAATACCAGTACAATAACTTGGAATTGGGGTAGTGTTAGAGTCTAGATTCGTTCTAATTGTGTTCCTCATGGTGGCACAGAAGGTCCCAATAAGTCAAATCATTAGCAAATCCTGTCACTTAGAGGGATGTGCCTTGTAGAAAATAGTCCCTGCCCTGGAACTCAAGTGGACAAGGCAGGACATAGCGTACAGAAATAAAACAGACAAAATAAGCAACATGAGGGGAGCAAGTCTGTGTTAGTTCCCTCACTCTTAGTCAAAATCATTACACAATAAAACTGGCTTGTTTTGCTCCCAGTAATGCTGCTAGAGGAAGAGACTAGAGGGTGAAGTTCTGTATGAATTTAACAAGCCTAATTTGGGATTTGTGTCTTCTGGCCACTTGAGCAGCCCTCCCTGTGAGTAGGAGACCTAAATCCTCCTACTGCTCCTGCACTGGGTTCTCTCCAGAAGCTGCAGTGCTCTCGGTCTCCAGCAAACACACAATGTTGTAAATGCACCTCAAAATATTAATGCTTTGTCTCACTGTATAGCTGGAATAGGCAGCAGTGCTTGCTTGAAGGGCAGACAGGCTGTGACTCCCGTCTAAATCTGCTGCTGAACTGGGTGACTTCCAGAAGGCATGGTTATAGAGCAGATGATACTAATGCCTCTTTACATAGTTAATACTCTCTAGGGCTTGAAAGCTACTTGATATTACAGATGCCATTATAGCACTAGAAGTGCGGAGGTGACATTTGCTGTGTCTGGCAGGCTTAAGAAGTCGCTCTGTCTTCCCTTCTTTTTATACTGGTTCAAATGGGTTCTGAATGTATCTGTTGCCACTAGGACGAATTGGATTGGAAATGCAGATACATATCTCAATGCAAGGTAGCATTACCTGCCTAGATGCCTGTTACTGAAGATCAGGCATGTTAGAATTCTGTGAAGGTAACCTTCCTTATTTTTATAATTATGCTGATGCTTTACAATTAAAAAGTTTCCATTTCTAAGCATACTTGATTTGAAAAAAAGAAAAGAGTGCAGACAAAACTTCTTTAAATTGCTCAGATGCAAACGTCAGCCTTCCATTAACTGTCAAGAAAAGCAACTTCTGTGCATCTTGTTTTCTTCTAGATTGCTACAGCCATAAAATGCCAGTCAGAGTTGCTTCTGTATGTATTCCAGCTTCAAGCAAAAGCCATAGTCTGTGTTTCCCCACAACATTATGGCAATTAGTTACTGTAATTGGCTTTAATTCATTTCTGGTTCACTCATTCCTCACATTCCAATCAAAACAATGAGTCCTGAAATGCACTGATTTTTGCATTAATATTTATGTTTCTGAAGGCATGACATGTTTACAGATGATTTGATTTTTTTTGCATGAAAGATCGTGTTGCTGAGGATAAGACAACATTATGTATTAATGCTTGATCCTAGTATACATATTAGTCATGTAAATATTTGCAAAGTCTCTTTCCTTTTTTTTCCCCTGATATGGGTTAACATAAAGAGAAAGGAGGCTTCAATCTCATCAGTTGGTGTACTCCAAACTTGATTGAAATGGATCAAATTTCTAATATGTTGTTGGGTTTTCTTTAAATGTGAGATTACAAAGACATTTGCACAGTGCTGTAGCCTTGAATTTACTCTTTAAACATCCCTCCTGCAGGTGTTCGTTCACATCTTTATTTTAAGATTTTTGGTGCTTTGAGTCTGTGTGCAAGAAATATTATTTTGACAGAAATTGATCACTGTAGAGACTGAGACTGTTGTCACTGCACTCTGAATTTGCAGTTACTACATGCATTAATGTACCAGACTAACACGGATTGCTCTGATATAAACTATATTTTTTATCCTAAATTATAGAAACAGTGTGTTATCATAGCAGGTTTTGTTTGAGAAGCAATTTTCCATAAAGAGATATATTAAGCATATCTAGTAAGTTTTCAGTGAGTTGCTTCTTTCCTTTATCTCTGTTAATTTTTGCTTAGTTTGTATAGAAGTATAAATATGCGCTGCCTTGAATGTATTCTGAAGTCACATGCTTCAGGCTTTCTCTTGCTTTGCCAGCTTCAAATTCCCTGGTTCGGTTTTGTGCCTGAATTCAGACATGTCTGTTTATCAAGTGAGTATTGGATACTTTGAAAAAAGTATTTTGTTGCTGAAGAACTTGTGGAGATGCTGGCCTGGGCCTATGTGGAAATGGGAGAAAATAGGATCCTGGTGTGGGCACAAGATGGGGAGGAGCAGGGAAGAGCCCAGCACTGGGTCATGGGTAGAGAAGGGGCAGCAGAAAAGCATTTGTAGGTGCTGGTGGTTGGCAGCCAGGCAGGTGATGTGGCACCGCTGCCACAGGGAGCAGTGTGCCACCCCTTGGAAGGGAGAGAGCTTGTTGCCTTTATTCTTTGCTGTTTATTAGCCACCATAATGTGGAAATTACTTCTGAGACACGTGAAGCAAGCAGGAGGAAAAGGAGAACTGTGGCAAGAGCTGACATCTGTGAAATGTCAGACATATATCTTTCACACGAGTCCTTCTTCAAGGACAGAAATCTGCCTGGCACTTTCTCTGGTGTTATGAAAACTCAAGTTTGGCCAGGATGTCAGTTCGGGAGTGCTGTTAGAAGCCCTACAGCCTCCTGAAGGCTATATGGCCTATAGGCCTTATGAGGAACGGCTGAGAGAGCTGGGGTTGTTTAGTCTGGAGGAGGCTGAGGGGAGACCTCATTGCTATCTGTAACTACCTGAAAGGAGGTTGTAGAGAGGAGGGTGATGGCCTCTTCTCCCAAGTGACAGGGGACAGGACAAGAGGGAATGGCCTCAAGCTCTGCCAGGGCTGGACATTAGGAAAAAAATTTTCACAGGAAGGTTCATTGGGCACTGGAACAGGCTGCCCAGGGATGTGTTTGATTCACCTGCCCTGGAGGTGTTTAAGGCACGGGTAGTTGAGGTGCTAAGGGTCATGGTTTAGTGTTTGATAGGAATGGTTGGACTGAATGATCCGGTGAGTCTCTTCCAACCTGATCATTCTATGATAAAGCAGATCTGTGAAATATCTTAATGGGATGTGTTCAGCTTCAAAGTGAAACATGCAGCCTTCTGTGTTTTGAAGCTCAGGCTATAGAGGGCATGGTTGAAGTTGGAGCAGGTTTGAACTCAGGTTTCACTCCAGTGTGGGCGAGGTAAACAGTACATTGCAGCGAGATTGAGGTCTAACCAAGCTGAGGTTTCTCGATCCCCTTCCACAGTCCCATGCGTTCTGTGCTTCCCAGGTGAGTGCTTTCTGCTCTGTATCTTATCCTTGTGATGGCTGGGTTAATTTCAGCTCTGCTTCCACAGCACTAGTATAAAGATGCCTTCCTTCTGCCCAGCAGCTTTCTTAAAGTGCTGCTCTTTTATAAGCAGGACTCAAACTACGTTTTTGTTTTATAGTACAGTAAGAGGTCAGAGAGGCAGTGAAGTGTGTTGAATGTGCCACAGATCAGTTTGTGGTCTGCTGACTGAATTTCTTAATGCCAGTTTTTTATGCCAACTGGTGTTTGCGTTCACCATCAAAGCAGCCTACGTTTATGAGTAACTCTGTTTAAAAATTGTTCAGTCCTGTTGTTGCCTTAGTCAGTAGCTCCATACAAGGCAAGGCAGAGTCCACTTATCCTGTGAATGAGTTATGAGGTGACACAGCTTAATGGCAGGCTAAGAGCCTCAATATTGCCAGCTGGAAAAGCAGGATGCAAGTTAAACTGGGGTCTTTGAGGGGGTCCTATGTTGTACTGGGCCAGTTGCACAGCAGGAAAGATGGGCTGTGTGCCCAGCCTCAGGTGCCCGAGTACCCACCTCCCAATACTAAGAACAGCAGCTGGGATTTCGGTGGTGCTTTTCACCTGAGGACCTGAAAGCCCTTTACCAGTCCTGAATGACTGGGGCAGCTGTGGGTAAGTATTGCTCCTGCTTCACAGCTATCAGGAAGTCACAAAAACGTGATGTGTCAGAGGTGCCAGAATGTCACATCCCAAATGCAGGTTGTGATACCTAATTCTAGCAGGTTTCCTTTCCCTCCTGACCCTGAAAAAGGCTCACGTACAGATAGGCAATATAGGCAGAGCTGTAAGAAACTGGTCATTCCTTGTCTGCTTTCTGAGCCACAGGGCTGGTAGTGAGCTGCCTGCAGGGCAGGGCGGTTGTGGCAGGGTCCCCTTTTACTACCCACAGCAGGTATGAACAATTTCTTACCCATTCCAAGGGTCCAGCTGGAGGTCTCCACCTGCTCAGTCACCAGACTTTGTGTTTGATATGGAGGGGACCTCCAGCCTGGGTAGATCAGGGTGCTCTCAGGGGCACTTTCTTGACCTGTCTCCTTGCAGAAACTCTATACCTGACCACTGGTGTGCTGGGTGTATTATGGCCCAAAGCAGAAAGGTTGATGTAAATTTAAAATTTATTTTAAAGATTTATTTTAAAAAATATTTTAAGAATTTACTTATTTTAAAATTTGCTCTGATTTTTTTTTTTTTTCATCTGCCTTCAGAAGTGTTCTCTGGATTTGTATTAGTTAAATTTTCATACTTCACTTAGCTCAGCAAGGCTTGTTCCCCTTTTCAACCTGTGCAGGGCTCCTATTTGGTCAGACTGGCCTTAGCCAGAAAACACCACAGGAGCTCTTGTTGTGCCTCACTTAAAAATGAATGCCCCTGTCATGATTTAAAGCCAGATAAAGAGAAGAGGGCAGATAAATGTGAATGCTTCCAGCTGCTTATAGCTCAGCAGCATTGATTTCATAGGGAGGCTAATGCAGCTGCCTTGCTTGGTGATTTTTCAGTGGAGCATCTTTGACCATTTTTGTCCAAGATGGGCAGAGGCACACACAGAGCAGCCACTCCTGACCAGAACTGATAAAACACAACTGCCCTGAGGCAGCTGGTGTCTGAGACACTTGGTCCATCACTCCTGGTGGGGAAGGGGGACTTTGTTTGGCAGAGTGCAGGCTTTGTACTGTTGTGGACAGTGTATTCTCTGCCTTAGACTGGGGAGAAATGGCTTTTCCAGCCCAGCTACCCCCAGCAGGGGCTTGGTTCTGCCCAATTTTGGCTGGTTCCCAAGCCCTTGTCATCTCCTTGTCAGGTCACAGTAATGTGGTTTGCCTGATGCTAGTTTGGCAGATGACTCGGGAGCAGCAGCTTGTGTAGAAAGTCAGGCTGCCTTGTCAAATGGGACTCACCAGTGTGAGTAACACCTCCTGCTTATGTCTGTTGGCTCTGGCATTATCAGTGGGGGCACTTACTGATGCTGGAGCAATCAGCGCCTTATAAATGGTAATCATAGAAGGTGCCAAGAGCCATCTGTGAAGCCCCAGGGGGGTGGACGCTAAGCCCCTTTGGAAAAGGGCCTCTCCTCTACCATGTATGCGGTGGCACGCTGTTCCCAGGCAGGTTTCTGGAGGGGACCCATGCCAGGGACTGTCACAGGATCGTGCTGTTTTCATCAGCTAAGCAAAACTCATTGCAATTGTACTGCCAAGCATGGCATAAGATGGAAATAGAATTCAGTGTTTCTCTGTGCAGGGCTGAATTGGCATCGTGTGCGTGAGACATCAGCGTGTAACTCGGCATCTTTCCCTTATTAAACGGGACTGGTGTTTTGGCAAAGCCTCTGGGACCAGGAGAAGGGTTGTGATGATGTATTTATCTGTTTTGGAGTAGCAGAAAGATCTTCTGTGGTTGTAGACTACTTTTAGCAGTTTCTTAGTCACAGAGGGGCAATAAGCAGCTCTTGAAATTTGAGCTTTCAAAAATCTGAGCCTGAGCTTTTGTAATGGAGTGATCTAGTAGAGCTGGCATGACCCAGCCACAGCAGGTAGGTGCTGAGATCATGAAACAGTGTCAGTCCTAGCTATGGGTCTGTACAGCACAATGCCCTGTGCAAACCCTCCCCAGTCCTCACAGGCACTGGCAGTGACGCCCTGCAATGTCAGGAAGGGGTTGCTTTCTTCCAGCATGGGGCCAACAGGCCCAAGCAGCAATGCTGCTCCTGTTTAGCTTGAGCAATGCTAGCCGTGGGGGAGACCTGCTCTGTGTTTCTGTCAGTATAACTTCCTTAAAATCACTTCAGGAGAAAATTAGTAGCAATACTAATTGCAGGCTTTCAGGGCTTTAAGGATACTCACATAGCTCATATCTGTAATAAGCAGCGTGTCTGTAATACAACAGACAAGGATGATCTCTGCTCTGCTGTGCTTGGCTATCAGCTCTGCCCTTGTACCTGAGGGAGGAAGGTGAACTGAAATATTTGCAAAAGTACTTGAGATCCCCAAGTCCCTGATCTTACCTGCTGAGAGATTTCTTCATCCTTGTTTGAGCTTCAGGATGATTTGTGAGGCTGCCCTGGCAGCGGAACTGGGTCTCAGCTCTGTTCGCATGGTCACTCTGCCATGTTCCCACCTTGACCATTCCTGCTGGGGATAGAGCCTTTGCAAGAGGGTGGCGCTACTTGAAGGTTTTAGATGCTGGAGTGGATCCAGAGCACTGAGGATGCTGTCACAAAAGTAATTTAAAAAGATAGAGAGAGAGAGAAGATTGCTTCTAAGGTTATGGTGGATCATCACCGGGTGTTATTCTGTAAGAATGTGAATTTTATAAGCCTGTCAATGAGAGAATCATAGTTGCAATGATCTTTCAGTGAGCAGAAGAATGTATGCTTTTTGCTAGTATGAAGCTACCTTGAGTCTTCTGCAGGGCTCAGCCAGGGGTAGTGTCCAGAGACATGAAGATAAAGTTCTCTTCAGAACACCTGCAGGAGGACTGCTGCTGGACCTGTCTATACAGGGACCTCCAAACCCCATTATTATGTTCCTAATTAGAGGCTGCTACTTTGCCAAACCATAAACAAAGTACAGTTTGTTTCTCAGATTTGATAATCAGCTTGAAACAGGCCCTTGCTGATGCACCAGCCCTGCCTGGCTCCTGCTTGGCGGCTGTGCTGAGATGGAAGCGTCTTCACATAGCCTTTCTTCCCCTAAAGCAGGATGAAGGGTTTTGGAGGACTGGGGCTCTGTACGCAGACTGGCAGGCCAATCCATGGCCTAGCTGTGTCTTTCCAAAGGCTTGGGTTGCTTTGTTGCCTTCTCTGCACCTTGATGCAAATTTCTCTGAGTTGTGCATTCTGCTTAGCTACAGTCTCTGTTGGGTGAGTTCCTGCAAGTCTACCCAGAAGCTACTAACTGACTGAAGATGGTCTTACAGTCCAAATGTCTCACTAATTTATGTGTAGTGAGTAAATGCTGTGGTGTTTGGATTATTGGTGCTGAGGGAAAAAACTGAGGATTTATGCTACTTCACCATATCTGTGCAGCTGCAATAAGCTCCACCTCCGAGTTTTGTAAACCCTTCCAGTGTCACAGAGACCTTGTAAAGTCTTTGTCACTCACTGGCTGCATCTCTGACTCATTCCACCCTTGGCACAAGAATTGCTTTCTCTCAAACACAAGAGCAAGATGGCATAATATTGGATGGAGAAAATTTGGCATGTCACTTAATGGAAAGTAAAGATGTGTTTTACTGGGAAGACATTTACATCTGTCTGTGGGGTCTGCAAGGGTTTTTTGGCCAAGCCCATATGTTGGAGCAAATTCTGAACAGTCCTGACCTCGGGGTGAGCACCAACCTAAATGTAAGCCCTGCAGATGAAGCTTAAGGGATATTTCTCAGTTACCTTACCACATGGTTTAGCTAAATCCTTTTGCTGCAAGGAAAACAGTTGTTTCTCTCCCAGTGGAGGAGGATGAGGTGGGCTTTATAATACAGACAAAGGAGAAATTGTTTATCCAAATTTTTCATCGTATTTGAGTGGGAGGGCCAGATGAATACAGGATTGTTCTGTTCAAATCACTTATTCTCCTGCTGCTGTTTAAATAACTGAATACCACTGACTTCCACTGCTTGCATAAAAAAACCCCAAATCCAAACCCCCTAAGGCCATGTTGTTTGCTTTCAAAGCAAGTCAATCAGGGACTGTAATCTGGAGAGCTCAGACCAAGGCAAGGCACTTGCACTGAAGAGATAGGTGGTAGGACTTGTATGTAAAGGTGGTGCTGCCCCAGGACACCAGGATCAGCCATCCCTGCCCCAGGATTGTTCTGATGATGTGAATGCATCAATATATTGAGCATTGTTCCACATTATAACATGCAATGCATTTTTTTTCTACATTAAAAGGCTTCACCTCTGTGCCTTGTTTTTTCAAGCTGTAACTTTGCCAAAGGGACAGCTTCCTAAAGCCTCGAATTGCCCTTTGCACCAGTGATTATGGCAAAGCAGGGAAAGCATGAGTATTGCTGTTGTGAACACAGACAGCAGAGGACGGGAGTTTAAAATAGTTTTCCCAAATTCAGCAGGATTTGGCTTTCTGGATCCTTTGGAAAATTCCTCTAAAGTAGTTTGTTTATATTGTTCAGGAAACTATGTAACTGAGAAACTGAATCAAAATCACTTGAGCAGAAACTTGGGTTTTTCTTGAAGTGAGAGTGGAAAAAAACCCTCAAAGTTTTGCCCTGCTGGGCTGCAGTCTGGTAGTAAAGCATATAAGCTTTCTCCAGGCTTTGGCTGAGCAGGCACTGTGCTCTCCAAAGGCCAGTTACCCACACCACGCCATGGTGCAGCATTCCCTCTGATGATGTGTTCGTGCCCTTGGGCTGGTGATGGTAAGAACAGCTCAGCCATGAAGTGTGGCCACCAGCTGGTATGCTTCAACCCAGCTTGACTCTGCTGTATTGTTGGGACCTATGGTTTTGTCATGCAGTTTAGGAGCAGAAAATGTGAGGCCGCTTTTGTGGTACTACAGAGACTTTTCTCATTGCTTTGATGAGCAGGGTCTCTCCAAGACCTTGCCTTTGGCCAAGTCCACCTGCTGTGGAGCCAGCAAGATATCTTCAGTCACGGAAACTACCCAGCTCAATAGCAGAGCCAGCCTGTAACTGGGTGAGGGCTGTCAAGGTTTGGAGTTGGAAGAGGAGGGAAGTGAGCATCCAGAAGTCTGCTGGCTGGCAGGTGGTAGTAAGGACATCGCCCTGAGAAAGGTTGTTCTAGAGACGCAAGCAGGAGGTAGGGGATCAGTTAGGCAAGGCATAGTGTTTGGCCCAGGAGTGGAGAGAGAACTGGGAGATGAATGGAAAAGGCAATGGTGTGGCCAGAACAAAGCACTGGGGCAGTTTGATGGATGAGGAAAGATCATCATCTGCATATGATGGTGGAGTAAAAAGGCTAACAACAACTTAAGGCATGGAAAACTTAAGTTCTCTTAGTCCAATTAGGCCTTCAGATGGCCAGTTACAGTTGTGTAAGTGTTGTCCATAGAAAAGAGAGAATGAACACTGGGCTTCATAGGCTGCAGAGGACCTACAGCTTGTGTCTGAGCAGAGCTAGGAGGACTGCCCCCCTGCTCACTTCCCTTCAGACGTGTGCAGGAAAGCACCAAAGGACGTGAAGGATTTGGAAATTAGCACATTGAGTCCCTGGCTTACTCATACTGACTAGCTTAGGAAATTTCAGCACCTAAAAAATGCACGTCAGTTGTTGTTAGGACATTTCCACTTTAACTGGTCAGTAGCATGCTGTGACATACTTGTGGTATGTGCTGGCCTGTCCCATAGTCATACTCGCATGACAGATCTGGTCAGCTGACTGCGACCTCAGATTAACGCCTTCCCATGCACAGCTTGTCCATGCCCCCAACACCCCCCCCGCCCCCGCTAAATTATTTGAACGTTTTGGCAAAGGATTAGTAGGGACTCTAGTCCAAAGTATTCTACAGAGCCAGTGTACTCGCTGCTGGAGATCTTTAACACGCTGAGAAACAGAGAGCAGGAAATCTGAAGTGAGCATGATGGAAATGAAGTAAGATCTTACGCAAATGCTATTTTGAGTGACTGTTTCCTGAGGACTGGGTTATCCTCTGATAGCGCCTGGTGCTGCCCTGCGGAGGTCAGTGGCACAGCACCAGTTTGCATCATCAGGAAACAGAGCTGTGCCTTTTCTGTCACACAGACCGGATGCCTCTCCAGCTTTTACATTGTATGTGTTTATCTTAAAAAGTTCAATTCCTCTGACTCAGTCTCTTAGCTTCTAGTAGAAAATCTCCTTTCCTAGAGAGGAAAACTGATGTGGAACGAGAATGCCAGTTGGCCATGGAGGTGCCTGCAGCATTGCAGGATGCCTGGGTAATTCCAGACAAATGGCTAATGGCTTGGTCCACCTGTATGTCTCTTTTCCCTTTAGGAACAGCAATAAGGCTTCTTTTTTTTGTCTTCTGGTGAGGTAGGATAACATGGTAAGTACAGTCAGGCACAGATTTATGAAAGGACTTGAGCAGTAGCAAAATTAAATATCTTGGAGCTTATGTGGGAATTGCTGCCTTGGATTTAGGAGCTGAATGTCCACCTCAATGCTTCTGCAAGAGCCGGAGTTTCCCCAGAGAGCAGGGGTGGCAGAGGGCACTGGTGCACATACCCAGAAATGCCAAAAAAACTTAGACTTGTCCCCTGAACAGCTCAGCTTCCAGTAAGGCAGTCTGCCTCCTCCTGGAGGAGGCAGCTTGGTGTGTGACCAGTTAGCTGCAATGGTCACTGAAGTTGCCAGTCTGAGGTACTTAACTCTCAACCTGCAGTGTGATGGAAATAAGGGCACAGATGTTTATTGGCTGGTTTCCACCCTCGGGTCAGGTTTCAAAAAAAATCAGTGTCTTCCCATTCAGCATCACTGTGCCAATATCTCCCTGAGGACCTGAGGACCTGACTGCCAGTGCTGTATGGATGAGTGGCTGTCCAGGATGCAGGGAAAGCTGTAGGGTTCCCAGCTGGAATGAAGAGGTACAAAGGATGATTCATATTTATCCTAGCATCTGTTCAGGAGCATACATGTGTGTCTTACCTTACTCCTTTAAAATTAACAGCAGTGACGGCCAGCAATGGAGTCACAGCTGATGGCTGATTGGATTTGTTTGCATTGCTATGGAGAAGTGGGTAATAATTGCCAGGCAGACTCTGGGCCTGCAGAGCCTCCAGGCTTTTGTTTGCATTGGCCACGCTCTTCCTCCGTGGTGTTTATATGAATCCAGCAGCAGCTTGTCCCTGCTGTCTGTACTCAGTCCTTTCCCATCTTGCTCTCAGGGATTGAAATCTCTCTCTTGTGAAAGCCCAAAGTGCTCTGCCAGCATCAGTACCTGCCTGTGGAGGTTCAGTCCAGTGCTGTGGGAAGGGCTTTCTAGGTCAGACCAGTCAAATTGAGTAATTTCATCAGAGCCTACCAAAAACCCCTAACGCTTTGGCATCTGGAACATCTTTGTCTTTCGTTTGAGCCCAAGGTGTAGCCCTGTGACGAGAAACAGTGGTACTAACTCTAATCTTTTCAAATGTCCTGCAGAGTGTGTAACCTGCTGTTTGAGTTAATGCATCCCTCGCACTGAAACACCAAGGTGGTCCATTTTCTGCTTTTATGGAGTTGAGTGCGGTGCAGTTTTTTTCAATTTTACATGACACAATATAAATATTGATTAACTATGTTAGTAAGGAGTTTGCTTTCTAATACAAGAGTGGCTTGGAAACCCCATGGGCAGGGATATCTTTCACTAAATTGAGGTGGATACTGATGAGGGATGTTGATCTTAAACTTGATCAGTATCACTGTGAACGCAAACTTACCTTGCTTAGAAAGAGTTTAGCTGTCTAGCGGATTCCTTAGAGGATCAGATTCTAGGGGCAGAATTCAAGAAAAAGAGATGCTATGATACCAAACCAAACAGACAAGGAAATTAAAAAAAAAAAAAGAAACAAGCACATAAATACATCTCTTTAGGGAGAGGTGAAGGTGACATCTGTCATTGTCATCTGGTGGTGTGGATGACACCTGAGGTCCCTCACCAGCTCTGAAAATTGTGTCTACAATGACTGAGAACTGGATGTGTGGCTATTGCAGACTTGTTGACTGGAAGTCTGTTCCCACTCAGGAACCACACTGGGAATTGTTTTAGGTAGTCTGTCTGCGGGTTTCAGTGCTCTCCAGCTGTGTGTCTGTTAGTCATAAACATATTTTCTCCTCCTTCCAGTTAGTGTGGTGAGGAAAACATGAATACATGGGACGGGAAGGGAATACCTACTGAGCAGGCAAGTAAATGATAGCAGAACTGACTTTCTTTAGCAACCACTTGCAGTGGTTGTACTTATTGTCAGTGTGGGTACAAAATATATAGACAGAGCTGGCTAACTTCTCTTTGATTTTGGTTGCTCTGATTTCTGTGTAAAATATGAGATCTTTTAAAGAGATTGTGAAGTGGAAATACTGCAGTTTTACAGATTGGCTCATAATACTGCTTTATACTTTGCTTCTGGTAAGCAGAAATGGCACATTGTGGTCCAGTCCAGCTGAAGGGGTGAGGAGGCTGCTCCTAGAAGGGTTTCATGCCCCTACATGATGAAGAGCAGATGTGCCCTGCTTGACCATTGGACTCCTACTATGGCATCCAAGCACTGTCAGGCTTGTTTTGTGCTGCCTAGGAGCAGCTTTGTGGTGGATGGCCTGGTTGGGCCGAAGTATAAGACATAAAAGTTAGAAAGATATTAATTTCCTCCATCTCCCAAAGGAAATTAAATCTCTGCGGTCAAGGAACACATGGCTGCTCTGGTGTTAGTGAGCTGGATGCAGAGCCTGAGCATGTGTTTTCACATGGGAGCATCTTGCTCTAGAGAAACAGTGAGCTCCTCCTTCCTCCTTAGCTTCTTGTACATAGAAGTAGCATAAATAAAAAGAAAAAAAAATCAAAAAACAGACAAAATTCTTTTGAGCAGTGAAGTCTTTGAGTTTTCAAGCCAATAAAATATTAACTTCTGTGAATTTTTTCTGCGAAAAAATCAGAGCTCACCACAGCCTTTTGAAAAGTGCAGTGCTCTACCACTTGGGAAAAGCATATAATCAGTAAAACTACTAAAAAATTACTGCAGAGCCATGTTACTCAGCCTTACTTACAAGTTCTCTCTTTCTAGGGGAAGATGGAAGCTACTTAAAACTTGCAAAATAAAGGTGTGGCTCTGCTGCTACAGCTTGTTTTAATAAACTGGTTTCACAGATCCACAGACACCTTAACATGGGGAGGAGACAGCAATGGATGGACCAAGCAATTTGAGAAGGAGTTAGAGATCAATGCAGTGCAGGTTGTGTCCCAGGGCTGCTGTCTTTCAGGTGTGAGGGAACAGCCATGTGCAGTGGCCCAGGGGCAGATACAGGGACTACAGGTGGGGAATTGCTGCTTTGGAGGGTCCCATGGGACAGCGCTCAGGCTCTGCAGTGTATATAACCCTCCTGATGAGTCTGTGACTTGCTTGTAGCACTCCTGCTCCTGGCAGGTTTGTCTTCTGTGTTCAAACCATGCAAGCACTTGACATTGGAGTTTAAAATCACTTGCAGGATGTAGGGACAGGGATGAGTGCACTCCAGCAACAAATGGAGGAGATGCAAGTTAAAGAGGGGTATAATTGATGTTTACTTGGTAGTTTACTTTAATAGATGACAAAATAAGCCATGTCCCAGGTCTGATTTTTCCTCACTTATACAAGTGTGAATTAGAAGCAACAGTCTTGAATTAAATGGGGAAATTGGAGGTGAACCAGTAAAGCCACTCTCTTGGAGCTTGTAATCTGTCCCTTCTGTGCCAAGCCCCAGGGGAACTTCCACAGATGATACATTGGTATTTGCTTATGCAGGAGGATAGGTGTTGTGGGTAGATAAGGTTGCTCAGAAATCAAGGATTTCACAAGAAAGGGTGATCTCTCTTTGACTCTGTCTGCATCACCTGTGGTGAGTGTGGGAAATTTGGATTTATTCTTTATTCCTCCTGCCTGAGTGTGAAATTCAGGGATGGTGTTTAACTGCTGTGATACTGATTCATTTCCCAAATCAGTGTGTCTGTGTTTGCTGTAGGGACTCAAAAATAACCTGAAGAGTCTGCATTTGTTTTGCTCACTTCCGCTGTCCTGAATTGACCTAAACTTGCAATAAAAGGCTGGAGTTCTAGCCACTCAAGCAAGGTTGGCCTGTCCGTCTTCTGACACATGCACATGTATACCAGGAGCCTGAAAAGAGTCCATAAATTCTTACTTGTGTGGCTGGCACATGTCTTACTGCTGCCACTAGGCACATAGTTTTTTGGCCATCCCACTGAGCAGAGAGAAGACCTGCAGCTCCAAAAGCTCAGGGTGTCCCTGGAGTTTCCTTCCCTCTGCATCCAAGCTGACAAACCCTTTCAGGGCTGTACTGGGTTGAAGGGATGTTGTGGCTGTGCCAGGCACTCACCTTGGCTGTGCTAATGAGCACAGCACAGGGCTTGACACAGAAACCAGCAGCAGTGACCACCCAAATGTGGGGGTGAGGTCCCCACCATGGGTTCCCTCCTCCCCTAACCTCCTGATATCACTTTTGTGCTTTCCTAGGCCGCTGCCTGACCACAGCTGATGAGCCCACCTCCCCGAAGAAGGTGAAGAGTATCCTGAAGCACTGTGACTTGGAAAGCTGGTTCTCGCCCCCTTCCCCCGAGTGGTCCACTGTAAGGGTCATTCCTGAGGAGGAGATGACTGAGCACAACCTTCTTGCCATCCGAGTGATGGTCACCAGTGATGCAAGCAGGTACTTTATAACAGAAGTAAACCCATAGAAAAAAAGTAAGAGCAGCTTGGTTTTCACTGGAACACTAAGGAAAAATATAACAAAATATAGTATTGAATGCACATACAACTAGGGGAAAGCTGGGGGGGGGGGGGGGGAGGAACAGACAAACCATTCAGAATAACAATTGTTCTCTACTGCAGCCATAAATCCCCCAGGCACATGACTCACTTTGCAGGAAATCTTCAAACATTCACATCCCACACAGAGGTCTGAATCAGAGAGAAAAACATTGCCCTGATTAGCCTGAGTTCAGCTTTTCACGTACCAAAAAATGTTGCTTGAGGGATTAGCACAGTGGGTGTGTTGTGGCAAAAGGTGCATCCTGTGATGTGGCCACCTCCCGCTTTGGGCATCATCCTGCAGCTCCACACCCTGAGCCTTTCCCAGGGCTTCTAGGTGCCTGTCCACCCTTAAGAAGTCTGAAATTTGATAATCCTTAGGGAGCTGTCAGGGGAAGTCTGATGGCTGCACACAGATTAGAATATATTTGCTTTCTGGGAAGGATTCTGTGGGAGTTCATTCGATATAAAGATTAGATTGCTTTACTCAGGAGATAACAGTTTTCCTTAGTGAGAAGTAAAAAAGAAGCAAGGGAGGGGGGAAGGCAAACCCAAAGCCAACTATTGCAAACACAGAGCTATTGCTCTGTAAGGGAGGTATTTCAAATCCTTGATTTCCTTTACACACCTATTCATAGTGCTGCGTGTATCCTGGGGAGCACAGTGCTTTTAGAAATGCAACTTTCTCTTATTCCCTGCAGTGATTTTTTTAAATGGTATTTCTGTTCTGCTGCATGTGCCTGGTGATCCTCTGGGAAAGGATGAACCTTGCTGAGGTTTGTCTCCCGCAGGGTATGGAGAGCTTGGGGAAGGGTTTCCTACCTGTTTGACAGAGCCCCTGCCTTGCTAATACCCTCTGGCGCATGCTGTCCCCACAGGTCCCAGGCAGTGGTGAGAGATCCCTCTGATCTGAGGGATCAGCTCACTTTCTCCTGCCACAGCCGCTACGGCTGGATGGCGAAGCCCCTGGTTCCCTGCCAGCAGGATGTGGTGTTAGGGGCAACGCCGTGTCTGTCACCAGCACGGCTGGTGCCAGCAGCTCCGAGGTCAGCCTCCTGCTGCTGTGGCAGCTCAAGCATCCTTCAGCTCACACCACTCCAACAGGCCAACTCCTGCCTAAAAATGGGGGACGAGAGAAACAGCAAGTGATAATGGCACCACTGAGCTGGCCTGAGGTACCCAGTGTGACAGGGAAAGCAACTGGATTGATGCTGCTGCTTTGCAGTTCAGGCTTTAGGTACTTGTGAGTAATGACTACCTATCAAGCTGAGATCAGAGAAGCCTTGTACTATAGCACTAACCTCCTTGTCAGCCAAGGAAAATAAACATTATGCTCTTTAAAACAGAAATGTATCAATCAATATTAATGACAGGTCTTTTTCTTTAGCGTGGCACTCTGCCCAGTCTCAATGTGGTATCTTCACCCACACAGGATCTCAGCTATCAAAGACTTCATATATTTATATATATGTGTATGTTTAACACAGCTTGAAAGAAAACTGAAAAGTATGTCTGAGTGGTGAAATTTAAGGCCACTCTGATTCAGCTTGTCAATAGAGCAGCACACCAGGACCTGTGCTCCCATTCTCGCTGCCTTGCCGTCCCTGGTCTCCCAGCACTGCTGCTTTGGTCTGGACAGTGGGACAGGGGTGTGGGACTGATCGGCACTACCCATATGGCATTAAGGCTGACTTTATAAAGCCTTTCCTTTAGCTCTTCTTGCTTGTGCCTTTTGGGCTCTGCCTTCACCTGTTATAATAAATCTTTACTTTCTAAAGACAGTGCTATATAAACACAAAATAGCTTTCTTCTGCCATGCCAACAGGACTACTCATGGTGTAAGCTCCTCTTTTTTTTTAAAGCAGAGTGATTAATCATCAGAATAAAGCTATGAATTACATAGCAGTTTTGTTTGCATTAAAAATAAGCTGAGTGGGGTGGTGGCATGCTTATTTATATTGATGGAAACGTGGTCACATCAGAATGCCTTAAAGTGCCTGTTCCCTACAGTCTGGCCCTTAGAGATGAAAGAAACCCCATGATTATTGAAAAAAAGGACTAATAATCACCTTAAACAGTTGTCCTTCTGCCCAGAGGCAAGGTCATGATGTGTGTGCCATTCACATGTGTGTGTGGTGTGTTTTTAATTATATTTAAAGAAGGAGATGCCAAAATCTGTTTCTGTGATCAGCTCAGGTGCCTCATTACTCTTGCTGTCACATGGGCTGTCCCAGTGGCTTCCAGGAATGAGGAGACTTTGTTTCCATATTCCCTACAGGTTTCTTTGCATGTCTGAAGGCTGCTTGGGTAGCTTCACTCAGTCTTCTCCTCTCTAGACCAGTGCTTACCATTTTCTCCAATTTCGTGCATAAGCCCTTTCTGCTGGGCTGTCCTCACACCTCTCCTCCAGGCTTCCTTCATATCTTGACTTGTAACGCCCAGAAGTGGGGTCAAGACCAAGCACAGAAAGCTTTTTGCTGCTGCTGCAAAGGACAAAATACTCCAATTTTACAGAGGTCCCATCTGAGCTTGTCTGCCTTTCTCCATGAAAATAAATATCATAGAATCATAGAACAACCAGGTTGGAAGGGACCCATCGGATCTTCTTGTCCAACCATTCCTATCAAACACTAAACCAAGTCCCTCAAGACCTCATCCACCCATCCCTTAAACACCTCTAGGGAATGTGACTCAACCACCTCCCTGGGCAGCCTATTCCAATGCCCAATGACCCTTTCTGTGAAAAACTTCCTCCTAATCTCTAGCCTAAATCTCCCCTGGCGGAGCTTGAGGCCATTCCCTCTTGTCCTGTCCCCTGTCACTTGGGAGAAGAGCCCAGCTCCCTCCTCTCCACAACCTCCTTTCAGGTAGATATAGAGAGCAATGAGGTCCCCTCTCAGCCTCCTCTTCTCTAGGCTAAAAAACCCCAGCTCTCTCAGATGCTCCTCATAGGTTCTGTTCTCCGGCCCCTTCACCAGCCTCATCACTCTTGTCTGGACTTGCTCCAGAGCCTCAACATCCTTCTTGTGGTGAGGGGCCCAGAGCTGGACACAGTATTCAAGGAGTGGCCTCACCAGTGCTGAGTACAGAGGGAGAATCACCTCCCCGGACCTGCTGGTCACACCATTTCTGATACAAGCCAGGATGCCATTGGCCTTCTTGGCCACCTGGGCACACTGCTGGCTCATGGTCAGTCGGCTGTCAACCAACACCCCCAGGTCCCTCTCCTCCTGGCAGTTTTCCAGCCAGGCTTCTCCCAGGCTGTAGTTCTGCATAAGGTTGTTGTGCCTCAAGTGCAGGACCCGGCATTTGGCCGTTTAAAACCTCATGCCATTGGACACTGCCCAGCGGTCCAGTGTGTTTAGGTCCCTTTGCAGAGCCTCCCTACCCTCCAGCAGATCGACACTTGCACACAGCTTTGTGTCATCTGCAAACTTGCTAAGGGATGTTCTGATTTATTTTCTTAGCTTTCACATATACTTGCAAAGCTTTTCTTTTCAAAGGTGTTGCTTTGTCATGCTTGATGTTTTGATTTAGAAGCCACCAAAGTAAGCATAGATGGTATCAGCCATGTGCCAGTACAATATGATCTGTCACCTCTGGGTAAAACAGCTTATGTTGCGTGATTTCCAGCACTGGATTCCCCTAAACTGCTGAAGGCACTTCAGCACCCTCCTCAGCTTTATCTTCTGCTGGCAGTACTAGCACCAAGGCACCTTCATTGCAGGAGGTGGCTGCACCTTCCCTACCACTTGCAAGGTGATGAGTGTTCGGCATCTACTGCCATCCAAAGAAGGGAGTTGGTTCCAGGTTCCAAGTGGGCAATACAATGAGGTTTAGCAGTAAATGTCTTTAATTCATGGGTTAAGTTTACCTTACAGTTGCAGCAGGCTGCCCTGATGGATTAGGGCTGCCCTGGACCTTCTGGCCTCCTGTAAGCTTCCTAAAGGCATGCCTCTTATCTCCAAAAATCTGCTGGAAAAAAATGAATAGTGTAGAGTTTTTATCCTCATGCCTTATTTCTTGGCCAATTGTGGCACTAAAAATGCTGTTTCCCTTTCTTCATCTTGGGACAGGCTTGCAGAAGGGCCTATTGCTGCTAATCAAGCAGTGGAGTGTTTTATCCAAAATGTCTCTTGGTGACACTTTGAGTCTGGGTGCTGTTGTGTGTGAATCGGGGCACCAGAAGTCTGATAGGAATAGGCATATTTTGGCTGCTTATCACCTACGGCGAATCACAATTCTGTAATAACAATTCAAATAGCAAAAGGAGGATATCAGCTCTGGCTGCAAAACGCCCGTTTCTCTGTGGCCAGCACTACCATCAGAGCTGACACTGGTTCTTGTTGCACTGAGTGGGAACAAATATCTCTGTGTCTTCTGAGATAGAGCCATAGAATGGCTTGGTTTGGAAGGGACATTAAAGATCATTTAATTTCAATCCCCCTGCCATGGGCAGGGCAGGGACAGCTTCTACTTGACCAGTCTTTCTTTCCCACTTTCTTTCCATCTTGCCCTTTTTCCATATAGCTCTGAAGTGGAATCTGATTTTAACGGAGACTCGTCAAATTCAGAGGTGAGCGAAGGATGGACCTCACTGCTGGAGCCCCCTGCCTGCCCAAGCCCTGTCCGGAGGTGGCCATTTCTTGCCAGGAGCCCTACAGTGCCAGAGGAAAGCCCCAAAACATCCAAAGTTGCCGATGGTAAGCAGTATCCTGATCCAGGTATGTTCCAGCAGCCTCTGCTGAGGACTGAATTCAGGTTTAGGGGAGAGGTTTGCAAGCAGAGGTTGTTGCAGTGTGGCCAGGTTGTACCCATTACTGGTGTCTTTTCTGGGGAAGGGGTTTTGCCTTTTGGATGTTGTAGCTGAAACGACATTTCCATGATGCAGGGTAACCTCAAGTGGTTATGCCTTGTGCTTAGCTTGCAGGCATGGAATGAATGTTTTCCCTCCAGTAAAAAACTTTGCCTGTGCAAAACCTGCTGTATTCTCTAAGCAAGGGTGATTTGGGGAAGCGCTAGAGAGCTCCACATGTTTCAGTTTGTATTTCTATCAGTAGCTGATTATTTATTTTTTGAAAATAAAGTATGAAAGCACATGGAGGAAGGGATATAGATCACAGGGGCACGGGAAGAGGTTTGGGAACAGTCTGCCTCCAAATGGAAACTCCTTTCTGAAGCTGGAGGTGGTCAGACCTAAAAGATGTGCTACAAAACATCCAAAGAGGGGTCTATGTGGGAAGCGAGGCCTTTGTGGGAAGTGAGGCCTGCAGTATTCTATGACTACATGGTGATATTTTGGAGCTGTGGTGTATTTTCTGCTTCAGAAATTCTTTCCAGAACTTTACTGAATTCTCACGCTGTTGGGTTTCTCTTCTCAGAAGAGCTTCATGCGTGATGTATGGCTGCATGTGCCTCGGGAACTGGCAACAGAGCTGCAGTGTGTTGAGGCAACTCCTCCCTTCTACTTGCAGCAGAGAGGGAAAAAAAAAGTCTTTAGTGCTCCAGATAGAGACTGCTGCATGTTCTTGCTTCTCACAAGAAATTCACGTTCTTTCCTTTGACCTCTTAACAAGGAAAGCCAAAAAGCAGCCATTTTGGGGTTGTGTGTGGGAGCCAGTATTGGAGCTGCAGAGTGTTACTATGGTGCTAGGGCAAGGGATGCAAGACCTTTTCATTCACTGAATAGAAACCACTGATGTTACCTTGGGCTGGTGATACTGCTGGCTGGAACAACTGGCAGGTTAGCTTGAGCTTGAGACAAGTGGGATATTTCTGCTTGGCTGGCAAAATATAGTGGACAAAGGGAGTGGTCAGTAAGCAGATGAAGTCATGGGCAGGAATAGGGAGGGTGCCAGGTATTGTATCCCTGTGGACTCACACACTGGCGTTGGTCGAAGCAGCTGTGCTCCACCAGCCATGGAGACAGGGTACTAATACTGATCCTCTGGCCAGGAGTACTCTTATGGGCACAAACCTGTGCTAATGCTGCTTCTCCCTTCTGGGCTGGAGTGGTTGTGCTGATCTGATGTGTGGATGAAGTGAAGGAGCAGCTTCCAGACAGAATATGCAGATATCCCAAGGGAAATGGAGGGTTCTCCTAAAAAGCTTGCTGCCTTCATTTTTATGTGCAAGTCATTTGTGCCTGTGTTCTCAAGTCCTCTCCTACACTGGCAGGTCAAAGGTGGACCCCAAGAAACTTGACAGTGTTTGTGGTTTGTTAATTGCATTTGTTTTTATCACTCTTGTCCATGTGGAAAAGGCTACAGTGAAAACAGCTTTTGTTTCAGAACTTGTCTATGCCTGGACAGGGGATGAGTTTCCACAGCCTGTTAGAAATGGGTAGAGTTTCTGGATTTTAGTCTGATGTTTTGACTTAGTTGCATATTTAAAGTAAATGGCTGTGTTAAACATTGTGATATTCTGGCCATTCTGGGCAGATTTTTACATCTATGTAAAGGTCCATGTGGTGCTAAAATATTGATGTCATTTGATTTGTCCTCACCCAAACTGCCTTGGCCTGGGTTTTGGGTAAATCTGAAGAGATCATTATGAGGAATTCGCTTGTTCTTCCTTCATGCACAGTTTATTCTGCCAGGCTGTGCTTTAGTGACAGAAGAGCTAAAAAATAAATTTCACTGAAAAGGCCACCAAAACTCATTTCTACCTGTCCCATCCCCCCACCCCCCTGTCCCCCCTCCCCCATCAATATATGAATTTTTAATCCAAGCAGAAAAAATGGGGATTTCATACAGTGATTTAACTTGACTCTGGAATAACAAAGGCATTGTTTAGGGAATGTAAAGGAAAGCAGCAAACCCCAAACAGTGCCCAGCAGTATGTGACCCTGTGAAGTCACTGAAGGATTTTATCCTTTTTTCCTCCCCAGTTTCATGCTCTCCCCAACCCCCTGACTGCCAATGTTACCTTCCTCCCCTTCATCCCCTTCCTCCCTACCATGCCAGCTGTGTTACCTAGGTCCTCAGGAGAAGCCTGTCTCTCAGCTCTGCATCCCCACTCAGTTGCGCTACAGCATCCCTAAGTTTTTACCTCTTCAGCCTGTCCCCTCGTCAATCTGCCTGCGGACCATTCTTCTCGTGCCAGCTTCACTGAGATAAGAGTCAGTCTGGGGATAAGGGAGAAGATTTCCACAAGTTTTCTTCCTTGGAACATCCTGCCGGCCCTTCCTTAGCCGGGGCTGCCCCCTCCCGGCCGCCGCTTTCTTTCTCTGGCTTTGCTACATTTACTGATCGTGTGTTTTCTGTTTCTCTTCAGCACTACAGAGAGCCAACAGTTTTCACTCCACAGCATTAAATAAGTATCAGAATTGGAGGAGAAAACTCCAAACGAGTGAGTAAAACCTAAGAAGGAGTTGTGTCTTCTATTTGTGCTGTCTGCTGTTTTCCTGTCTCTTAAATATCTATTTCTAATTTCCTTTAGAAGTTTTGTAGGTGAGAAAGTAGAGATCCAAACAA
This sequence comes from Coccyzus lansbergi, assembly GCA_033558105.1. Lineage (NCBI taxonomy): Eukaryota > Metazoa > Chordata > Aves > Cuculiformes > Coccyzidae > Coccyzus > Coccyzus lansbergi. Next base: position 1,562,330 of record JAUMJK010000097.1, read on the forward strand.
ATCATAGAATCATAGAATAACCAGGTTGGAAGAGACCTACCGAATCAAGTCCAACCATTCCTATCAAACACTAAACCATGACCCTTAGCACCTCATCCACCCATGCCTTAAACACCTCCAGAGAAGGTGAATCAACCACCTCCCTGGGCAGCCTGTTCTGTGAAAATTTTTTTCCTAATGTTCAGTCTAAATCTCCCCTGGTGGAGCTTGAGGCCATTCCCTCTCATCCTGTCCCCTGTCACTTGGGAGAAGAGGCCAGCTCTCTCCTCTCTATAACCTCCTTTCAGGTAGTTACAGAGGGCAATGAGGTCTCCTCTCAGCCTCCTCTTCTCCAGGCTAAACAACCCCAGCTCTCTCAGACGCTCTTCATAAGGCCTGTTCTCCAGCCTTTTCACCAGCTTTGTTGCTCTTCTCTGGACTTGCTCCAGAGCCTCAACAGCCTCCTTTTGGTGAGGGGCCCAGAACTGAACACAGTGTTCAAGGAGCAGTCTCACCAGTGCCGAGTACAGAGGGAGAATAACTTCCCTGGACCTGCTGGTCACACCGTTTCTGTTACAAGCCAAGACGCCATTGGCCTTCTTGGCCACCTGGGCACACTGCTGGCTCATGTTCAGTCAACTGTCAACCAACACCCCCAGGTCCCTCACTTCCCGGCAGCTTTATAGACAGGCTTCTCCTAGTCTGTAGCTCTGAACAGGGTTGTTGTGCCCCAAGTGCAGGACCTGGCATTTGGCTGTGTTAAACCTCATGCCACTGGTCTCAGCCCAGCAGTCCAGTGTGTTTAGGTCCCTTTGCAGAGCCTCCCTACCCTCCAGCAGATCAACACTTCCACCCAGCTTAGTGTCGTCTGCAAACTTGCTAAGGGTGCACTCAATGCCTTCATCCAGGTTATTGATGAAGACGTTGAACAGGGCTGGACCCAGCACTGAGCCCTGGGGAACCCCAGTTGTAATTGGCCTCCAGCTGGATTTAACACTATTTCCCACCATTCTCTGGGCCCGGTCATCCAACCAGTTTTCCACCCAGGAGAGTGTGCGCCTGTCCAGGCCAGAGGCTGACAGTTTCCGTAGCAGAATGCTGTGAGAAACTGTGTCAAAGGCTTTACTGAAGTCCAGGAAGACCACATCCACAGCCTTTCCCTCGTCCAGCAGCCAAGTCGCTTTGTCATAGAAGGCAATCAGGTTAGTTTGCACCAACTATTTCTCCTCCATTTTCTTGTCCTCAAAAGACCCTTCATTTTCTTGCCCTCCTCCACCAGAGGAGGTTCAGGCTTGACATCAGGAAAAAATTTTTCATGGAAAAGGTCATTGGACACTGGAACAGGCTGCCCAGGGAGGTGGTGGAGTCACCTTCCCTGGAGGTGTTTAAAAGATGGGTGGATGACGTGCTCAGGGATATGGTTTAATGATCGATAGAAATAGTTTGACTCAATGATCCAGTGGGTCTTTTCCAACCTAGTGATTCTCTGATCAGATTCCCTTTCTGTGTTAATGTTCCTTACATTATTACATTCACCAGCAAGTAATGTTCACTCTAATCCTCCAGCTGAGATAATGCACCCCTATCCCAGAACTGTATATCCTGTCTCTAACCCCACCAGCACTGATTATTTTTTATTAGGTTCAATGCTGGATCTAACATTTTGAGTATCACTCATTAGAAATGCTCTTAGAGGTGCCTATTTATACGCATCTAAAGGTGCTCTATCACCTTGGTTTTGTTTGGAAAAAAGCAGATGATGTTTCTGGCTTACTGAAAGGGAGAGTACTAACAACAACCTTGAGAGGTGAGCCAGTGAAAATAAGTGTTACTAGTTCTTGCCCTCTACCAGTTCCACTTGGTGTGAGTCGGTCCTTCTGTATCCATGGGATTTGCATGACAATACAGTGATTTTGGTAGTGATCAGATCAGTGCTTAATTCACTTCTGAAACACTATGTGGTCACCCCTCACAGCTGGGGCTGTTCCTAAAGTAATCCTCCTGGGCTGCAGTCCCAAAACAGGCCAGCTATCCTTGGTCACACTTCTGCTGTTCTTAACAGGGCCATCCACCCACCTTGGCATAGCCCCTCTACAACTACACCGTGTGCCTGCCCTGTCCCCACTAAAGGTGTGCAGGTATCTGCCAAGATTGATCATACAAGCACAGAGCTGGGTGAGCACTGTGCACAGCACACAGCACTCCAAACCCTTTCAAAACTAGGTGAGAAGCATGGCTGTATCAGTTAGACTGAGGTGTTGATAGCCTTAACTATAAAATATGAATGTACAGCAGTGAGAAGAACAGGTTGTGTGTGTGACCAAGCACCACAGTTTCCGAGCACGGAGACAGCAGATTTTTGGGTAATGGTGATGACAGCTGATCTTTAACCTCCCCTCAGCTGCACTCTGCAACAAGGGGGATTTCTACTGCTTCTCAGAGTCCCAGTTGCCTTCAGAGAAGTTAAGGCTTAGCTCCCAAAAGTGGTAGGGTACCTCTGTGTGCTATTGGACCAGCATTCAAGCAAAGGCATCTCAGCTTGAGTGGTTTGAATGCACAAATAAACTTTGAGATTCGTTGCAAGTATCTACTGTGGGATGAATTTTTATATCTCAAAAAAGAGACAAGCTGCTTCTTTCTTTGCTGGCACCAGGCTCACATCCGACTTGTCACTAGCGGCCCCGTGGTCCCTTGGAAGTCTCCAGTGCCACACATCTGGGATAATTCAGTAAATCTCGGCAGAGGATACACAGGGCTGTTTCACAGTCATAAAAGGATGCTCCCACCAAGCTCAACTTAAGCAAAACATCCCCTGTGACAGGCTGTCCCCAGAGAGGCAGCTGTGGGAGATGGACAGGCAGATGGGCTGTAATGGGGGTGTCTTCCCTGAGATTCACCACATCTACAGGGCGCAGGTGACTCACAGTGCTGCCTTTCTGCTGCAACCACAGTCCCGCCTGGATGAAGGCTTCCTCCTCCCTGGGACAGGGAAGCAGAGCCAGGTTGCTCTCAAAAATTCTTATGATATCTCTGTCAGCTTCAGGGCTGTCTTTGAGCACTATGTGGCATTTGGAGATTGTTTTATACACTAGGTGTTTGCCTTAATTGATCTCAGTTTTTAAAAGATCAGACAAAAATGATGATTTTCCTGGACTTGAAGGGGGAGAAAAGAAAGATTACAAGAGAGGGAAGAAAAGAACACCAGGGGTCACTCTTAATTATGACTTATTTTCATCTTGTTCCCAGCAAGTGCATTACTCAATTGTTTGCCAATTGATTTTCCCATCATTTTATTAAAATCATCTTTTGCATCTGAAGGGCTCTAGAGGGAGCTCAAAGCCTTTGAGAGGGAAGTGATGCACTACATGAATTTATCTGAACCTCAAGTATGCTGTCAAAATGAGATGTAAAGCATGTTCAGTGTATACTGGGAACAGAATAAGGGTATTTTTTTACTCTCTAGAGGAACAGTGTAAGTCATAGTTTCTGTATTTAATCCACTTAATATCTGGTTACAAGAACTCATACCATCATCAGTCACACGAAAGAAAAATCTGTCTCCTTTTCAAACTTATGTCCCAAAACACATATGTTTCATAAACAGCACAAGGTACACAGTCAAGGAAAGGAAATCATTGTCATGGTTATATTGGCTGAAAGGCTCAGAGGAGGATATTACCTTTCAAAATCTTTAATCCCTGTCATATAGCCACAGGTAATGCTGCGCTCTTAGTTTATCTTGGTCACTTGGAGAAGCTTTTCAGCCAAGCAGATCATGATAGTCCCCTAGGGAACTTTTTTTTTTTTTTTTTTTTTTAAATCCTGGTTTGCATGTGAAGCTGCAAATATGGATTCAGCAACTGGGTGGAAATAAATCTATTACCTCTGTGAAAGACAGGAAACTGTGGCTTAATGCAAAGGAGTGTTTTCAGAGGCTGTGTCTTTGTATGTTAATGCATGCTCACAGGAACTATAGTGGGAAATATTGAAGTATTTCTGCCCACAGGCACGTGCCATTACCCTGCAGATCCCTGGGCTGAGGGGTTTAAGCCCTCATTGGTGTTATGGCTGTCACTGCTGCAGTTGTTGTATTTCACTTCCATGTGCTGAGCCATGACGTTAGCCTGTGTCAGGAGGCCCTAGGCTTTAGTGGATCAGGCTAAACACCTCTGGCTTACTTATACAGGTAGAGCAGGGATGGGTTGTGAAAATGAAGATGGAATAACTCAAGTCTCATGCTTTCCTGAAGGACCATCGTTGGACTTTCTCAGTGTGTCTGAAATCATGTGAGGGGTGTTTTTTCTAGTTTTATCTTCCTTTTCTCCTCCTCTGAAAACTCATTGCAAAATGATACAGAAAGCAAGGCCAGCAACAGATCAGAGCTATGCTATTCCCTTCAAGCAGGTGACAGAAGCTGGGTTTGTCTCAGTTCAGCCCCTCATTGCTGATCTTTACAGGAGTTCCTTCATGAACTCCAGTACATCATTTCCCTCTGTTCTTGACTACATGTAACATAATGCATCAAGACTGGGAATGCACAGGTGAGACACTGAGAGGAAAGCAAAGCTGGCTTCTCTCTCTGGCTTGCCTTTTCTGAAGTGCACATGCAGGAACTGTCTTCAGTCTCTGGTGTATTGCTTTTGTCCTTAGGCAGCTCTTAATCCCTATGCAGAAGAACCAACATCTGCTTTTGGGAACCTTTGTGGGTTTCAGAACTAGTAATTGAGTTTGGGAGTTAATAATTCCACTATAAATATACTTGTCATGTTAAAGCTTGACATGATAATATCTTGGCTCTGGGATACTTTTCTTCTACACAAAGATTATTTATTATGTAAAACTCCCACAGGCACAAATATTAGAGAGCTCTCCAGGCTCCTTTCAGGTGCAAGTTACCTCCCTACTTTTGTTTCCAGCAGGTCTAAGTCTGTCTGTGCTGGTTTTAGTTCAAGGCCTTTAGCAATTGGTTACCTTGCCTGATCCTCAGAGACATCCCCACCCTAGCACACTTGGCCTGGCTTTGGAAGATCACAGGATTATTTCTGTCCTTGTGGTCTACAAGTGGCTGCATTTCTCATTTCTTTCCTGCTCTGATGAACTGCCCCCTCAGAAGTTTTCTTCATTTCTCAGAACTAACCAAAGCTTCAGAAGCTGCTGGTTGTTTTAACTGTCTCTGCTTTTAAGGCCTGAAAGCCAGAAAGTTTCCTGAAACTCAAAAATTTCATCGCCACATCCAGCCAAAAATTAGAAGCAGTTCAGGTCTACGACTGAAAACGTCAACGTGTTTGGCACAGCGTGTGCACACATGTGAGTGAGGCCATAAGTTTCATTAATATAGGCCAGCTCTTCAGGTACATCTATATCCAGATGACTTTAACTTTCTACTCTCATTCTTTAATTGCAAACATTGTTTAAGACAAAGAAATAAAAATGTGATAGTAAAATTTGTATCTGTGGCAGGTTTCCCGCTACTGACCGGCAAGAAACCTGGGCTACACTGGAAGGACAGCTCAGCTGGCTGTCAAAGCAGTCCTGGAGAGGATCTCTCACAAACACAGGTACAAAGGAGAACTGTGCAAAGCAAATGAAGTGTAACTACTGTTAGAGCATATCTGCTCTCGGTAGACTGTCTGAGCATCCTTTGATCTTTCAAACAGTTTTGGTCCTCCCAGCACCTACTAAAGTTGTAGTTACGCCTGTGCTATACATATGGAAGAGACACAGATGCTCTGATTGATATAAGTATTCCCATACCGTGCAGCTAAATGGCATTTACTTTCTGTGGGACTTGGATGTCTATTAAACCGAGGGTTAGGCACTAGTCTGTTGCATCAACCAACATGTAGACACCATCACCCTGCCCTTCCCTCGTAGCATGGAGCTTGGGTGCCACTGGGATTCCCACTGTGCCACAGTTTCTGCCCAAAGAAAAGGAACACCCCATACTCCCCCATACCTAAATCTCTGTCCCTTGGTGTTCCCAAGCTGGCTATTGGTCTGTCTGCATTATTGCAGAGCTGGATGGAAATACGTGGCGTATTGAGCAAGGCCAGATGCAAGCAGTGATGGAGTAAGGGGGTATCACAACCAAATGGCATAAATGCTGCTTGGTCACTGTGTATCACTGGGTGAAAGTCAAGCCTTGAAGTGTAAATCTGGTGGCCAAAATAATGCCTGCAGAGAGGCAGCTATAGGAAACCTGATACAGGAGACTGAGACCTTTTGCATCCAGTGAGCAGAAAACTTCTTTTCTTAATTTGTAGCAGGCCCTTGGCTTCAAACCTTCCACATCTCAGGGGCATCGTCAGCTTACATCAAAACCCCAGATTTCCTTAGTATTTTCTGCATTTTTTGATTATTATTTTTTCAAGGCTGAGGAAGGGTGGGCCTGCTGCAAGTGCAGTGCTGCGCAAGAAGTCGTGACTGACTGTCTCAAGCAAAGGGCAACATGTCCCCTGGACACAGAACAGGGTGGGACAGGGACCAGCCCATGTCTTCCATGTCCCAGCCCATTGTTCTCACCCTTGGGTTAAACATGATTAAAATTGCTTGACCTTAGGTCTTCCTTAGGTAAAAAAAAATCAAGTCTTCCACATCAACGGTAGTAGTTGAAATCCGGTCCAGGACAATAGGGCCAGGAAGGGAATGTCCCAAGGGAGCAGAGTTGCACAATGCTTCATGGCCATGCTGCGCTTGAAGAGAGGTGGCACTGTGCAGGTCACACTCTATAAGCAGTACTTGGTGGCCTTTTTAATACTCTAAAGAGAAAGGATTAAGAGGGCATTTATTTGTTTATTTGTTTGTTGGAGTTTCTCATGTTTCTTTATCTGGGATCCTGGCCAATATTGATTTTAGTCATCAAATATAACTGTGAAACAGGGAGTAATCATTATTGTCTTACTTCTGATGCTTCTGGGAAGCAAGAAGTCAGACAGATTAATGGCTTCACCGTTGTGAATTTGGGAATCTGGCATATAAATGGAAGCTGGAATTAAATCTTCTCGCCATCCATTATCACATAGCATTGAGAATAAAATGCCTCCCTTTTAAGAAGTTAAAAACCACTAGTTTTGGTCTGTTGGCTAGGTAATGTGAGCATTTTATCCTTGTTATTATCTCCAGCAGAAGATTTTGGTGGCTACGGTAACAAATTTAAATCTTCACCAAATGAAAAATAATCATAAGAGAGAACTAACTGAATTGTTCAAAACTACTGTCTTGCATTTTACAGTCCTTTCTGGGTCACTTAATTCCCTCCTACGTGTGCTATGTAATCATGCAATGTTATAAAAGTATTTGGAGAGGACAGATTATGGTCTCTTGTGCTTACTGGAAACTCTAAGGTGATGCAGCTGGAATGCACACAGGAGAACAGATCTGCTCTTTTTTATTTATCTCCTGTAGATAGGACTGTTTCTTTCTAAGGAAAATATTAAAAGCAATTCATAAAGATATGACAGATTCTTAGGATGAATAACATTTCTTTTAGGCTATTAAAATTTCCAGTAGTATTAGAGCTCCATTTCTAGAGAGATATTGACCCTTTAGGTAGAAAAGCTTTCCTTCCTATTGTAGTATTATCTACATATGTATGTGTGTGTATAAAGAAAATATATTTATTTGTATTATGTTAAGATTTAAATTGATTAAAATGTTACATAAAAGGTACACTAAACTGTACTATTCTGACCTTAAAATAATCTTCCTGTTACAATTGTCTTCTTACAAGAAACCACCTGAAGTTACAAGAGGACATTTCACACCCTGCAGCCCAGTATTTCGAAGAAGGGAAAAAGCCAGAGAGATGCCTGAAGACATCTGTTGCTACATGCCCCATTATTCTTTTCAGAGCAGCACCAGAGATTCTCCATGGACCCCTCCTGGGAACAGGACACTGCCTGCTGATTTTTCTGAGTCTGAAGATACAGATAATGACATTGGGCCATATAGAGCCCAGGGCTGGAAGGAAAAAAACCATAAATATACCTCTGGAGCAGAAGACTTTAAAAGGAAGACAAAAGTGCTGTCATCTCCAAATTTGAAAGAGAAAGATGACAAAAACACAAGGCAGCCAGAAGAAAAGATTGAGCAAGAATTAAAGGAGGCAAAAAAGAGGCTGGTTCTTCGTACTCAACAGCGACTCTTGTCACATGATTCAAACAGGGCGGATTTAGGTGGAACTTGTCCAGGGTATCAAAACAAAGGAGCATTGGGAGCTTCAGAGAAGAGTACTGACTGTAGAAAAGATGTGTTCAAACTCTCTGGTTGTCCTGTGCCTCTCTTACTTGCAGATGATTCTCCACCAGCTTTGGCTGTTGACACAAAAGGTGCTCTGAGGAGTCCAGATGTAGTTACAAGGGAGCACGCAGCTGGCCAGCCAAAATCACCACTAAGGGTCATAGCTAATGCGATCAAGAGGTCCATTTTGGAGCCTCTAACCTCATCTCCAGAGGGATTAAAGCAGGACTCAGACAACAAAGTCAAAGCCTCTTCAGAACAAGCGGTCTTCATCTTCCCCAGTACTCCTGGCTATTCTGTAAGTCAAAAGAACAGTAACAATAATAGAGCAAATAATGGTCAGCCACAGGAGCTGAGGGCAAGGGAGTTGGCAGGAGAACATTTAGGAAATGGGAGCCCCCTCTCAAATCCACCTCGGTTTTCTGTCTGCTCTGAAAAAAATTCTCTAAGGGATTACAGCGAGGAGGTATTTTTCCCAGTCTACAATCCTCATATCAGGTCTTCCAAGACAACCAATACACCTCATAAATCTTCTTGCACTAGGATGGAGGATGTTCCAGGACTTCTAGAAAAGTTTACCTTTAAAGAGACTCTTCCAGGGACTTCCATGGATGACAGATTAATCTGTAAAGAAAAGTATCTATTTCTTACATCTCCAGAGCCCAAGAACAGTTCCAAGGATAATCTGGATAACTCTGCACAGAAGGGTAGTCTTGGGACACTCTTTGATAGACTGAGAAGTAAACTTCGTGATAGGGAAGGGAATTCCTTTGTGTCATCTCTGCCTTTCAGGAAGGACCATTCTCCAGAAGACAAGCTACATTATCCTCCCACAGGTGAGGGTGTGAGTTAGATTGTTTACTTCTAGTAACAGCTCTTAACATTTAAAAGACCTGTGAGTAATCATACAAACTAGTATCTGTTGTGTGCTATGTTTGATTTATAGTTACTTTCTACATAGGAAGACTTAAATGCATTTTTGGTTAAGGTTTAGGAGTTGCTTCTGGTTTAAAGGAGCAGAATGGATTTGCAAACAGAGTACAGTTTGCTGGACCCAGGCTTGGTCTGGTGCTTGCTGCTGTTCAAATGTGTTTGGGACAGGAAAATATGCTTGTGGACGTGGAATGAGTGGTGAGGCAGAGTGGGATGCTGTGCAGAGCAGCTGCTGCTGTGACGTTCATTGTGTTGAGGAAAGAGGAGTATAGTGGGCAAGCAAAAGGACAAGCACTGAAAACTCCAGTGCAGTGTAGAGTAGATTTGCTACTCTTTCCATGAGGAGCTCAGAGGCTGAAGCAGCACGGTTGCAAAAGCAAGAAGCTCTGCTTTATGTATATACCTCTCGGCAGGTGTCTCTTCAGCTCTGTCTGCTGTTGCAGTGACAGAACTGCAGACATACTTCTGGGAGCTTTGCAGTGTCATTAATATCCCCTTGTTTTATTTCAGAGCAAATAGCACTCTGACCTATTTGTGAGTCTATTTGGGCAGTGATTAAAAGGCATCAATTTTCATGTTTGCTTGCAAGACCAAGGTTAGTATTAAAATTGCAGATGAGTCTAAGAAGTATTGATGTCAGACAAAGCAATCTGAGTAATCTGAGTATAGGCTCAGAAAGAATTAAGCGCAGCACTGTTTCAGGTATAAAATATGAGGTATGAGAGCTGCACCTACTTTTCTCCATGATCCATCTTTCCACTAGCCCCCTGTAAAAAGTTGCTCATATTTAACTAACCAATTGAATTTTACTGACGTGCCTGTTTGTTTCTTACTTTATTAAATTGCAACCCAAGCTGTAAGCCTAAAATTGCTGCTGTACTGCAGCATTAAAATAAAAATCTATATGTAAAGTGTGAAGTCACTGAAATGTTCCTAGTGATCTGCCAGATCCTTTTTGCATCCTTTCTGCTTCTGAAGCACTGCATACTCTGAGGAAGATATACGAGACTTGATCTGAAGTTCATTAAAATTGATTTACCCCAGCTGTAATTCCTGAATGTTTTCATTGGATTCTTGGAGCATCTTTTATCTAAAAACTTGCAAAAGCTGGTGTACTCACTGAGCCAGAGGATGCTAAGGACTGCACTGAGGTCACAGAGAGTTGCTAGCATTCACACTTGTCGCACTATGATCTCAGACAGGAGGCTTTTTCTGAATCAATACCTAGCCATCACCCTTCAACTAAGCCAAGTCAACTTGGTTTTAATGAGATGTATTATAACAATCAGTATATTGTGGTCCTGCTAAAATGGAAAATTTCTTGTTAGATTGAAATAATACTATATTTTAAATACTTTTGGAAAAAATGTGCTTGTTTAATGTGTTGTGTTCCTCTGCTGAGCAAGTCAAAAGAGGAATTATTAAATTATAATAAATTATTGAATATAGGTTGTTGCCAAGCTTTAATGGAATTGGGCAGAAATTGGATTAAGATTTCTTTGCCCTCTCCTGCTGCTTTATCCTTCCATTTCATAGTAACTTCAAATAAGGGTCAAATCCTGACAAGAAAATGTAGAACTACACCCAAGCCAGCGCAATACCTGTCCTCAGCATGGGGTCCACATAATTCCTCTGACACTGGCAGGAGGTGACGTGGGCTTTCTGGGATGACAGTGCCTGATGAAGGTACACAAATGGTCTGGTGATCACAAATGCTCAACAATTTCCCTTCCACTTAAGAAGACTGGTAAAGGGCTGCATTAGGTGAGATCATTACTGCCCATGTGAGACAGGCTAGAAACTGCTGTTCTTCACTGGAGTCAAATCCACTTTGTCATTGAAGTAAGGGACAGCTGAAGCAGTGGAGTCAAGATTGTAATTCCCAGGGCCAAGGAAAAAGTACATTTCAAAAGACAACAGAAAGGCATCTGAAATACTGCTGAGCTGTCCTGACCTCTTGGTAACCTACTTAAGTGATGCTCTTGTAACTGTCATCTCTGGAGCTTGAGCCTCAGACCTTTGGGCTTAAATTTCAGCACCCTCAGTCGTCTGAAATAAAGGTGCAGTCCTTTTAAAGAAGGAGAAATCACATAAGTCTCCAGCCACAGAAAATAGCAAGGATGGTTTATGGGGATATTGTGCTTGGTTGTCTAGCAGGATGATGTAACAACTGAGGAGGAGAGTGCCGAGTGCCTCTCCATGCAATCAGCACCTCCTTTTGATTTGCCCCAGATCTGGCTGTCCCTGCTTCCAACATGTGACAGCATCCTGGTAGGGTGTGCAACTGCCACATGCTGAGGCAAGAGCATGGGCCGGCTGTTGGTTTTGTGCTTCTGAAAGGGTCAGTATGTCATCTAAATTGTTGCCTCAACCTGGAGTAGTGCAAGATATTTCTTTCCTATGAGTGATCTCTTTTTTGTGGCAATAGAGGGTGGATGGGCAGAGCAGATGATGTGGGAAGTGCATTTGCAGCGCCGTAGCTGCTGCTGTAATTCCACATTTAATAGTGGTGTGGCGGGTTTGTTTTGTGAAGAAAATTAATGGAAAATGTGAAGTGCTGAGTAAGTTAAAAAGGGCAGTGAGGAAAAGAAATACATATGTGCTCTGACTTGTCACTTGGAAACATTCAGGGGTTCTGCGTTGCCAGAGATTTTTGTACAGGTAGCATTTTGGGCACAATAAAGGTCCTCACCTGGTGAAAGAGAAATCTATCCTTCTTTTCAGCAAGGCAGAGTCAAGCTATAAAGTCCCTTAGAAAGAGATCATATTGTGTTTTCTATCTATATAGTGCCTACCCTGGTCCAAAGTCTTGCAAAACCATACAGTAATAATAGATTTGTCCTGTCCCACAGCTTTTCCCATCATTCGAAGCAGAGGCAGGCCACCTGGCAAATGAATGGAAATTTGTAGAGGATTTGATGTGCATTTGATGCCTTCTGGAAGCAGGAACTATGATGATACTTGCCAGCATGTACATCCTGGAGTTGATTGTGTTGATGGGACATCCATTTAAACTTATAGTTCACCTGCTGCAGTCCAGTGTCAACAGAGGAAACTAACTGTTATCAGAGGCAGAACTAAGAGAAAGAAAACATGCCCATTAAAAAAGATATGATTATTTGAAAGAAAAAGCCCTTAACTTTCAAAACTAAAGTGTTTTTAAATCTAATGCATCTTTAACTGCAATAAAGCATGGCATTCAACTGAATATCAACAAGAATGTTATACATGTTATATCCTGACATTACTGAAGTACAGTTATGCAAACAAAAAACAAAAAAAACCCCAAAACATTTGGACTCATCTAGGCTTACAAATGAGGACCATTGAAAGTGAACTTAAGTGATAAGATTATTGGAAGGAAAGCCAGTAACACATGCTTAACTCTCCCGTGTTAAACAGATTCAGGCACAAAGGATGAAACTCAGATGCTACATGAATGGTTTGAGCTGGTCTTGGAGAAGAATAAATTAATGCATTATGAGTCTGAGCTCCTGATTATGTAAGTAAGCACAAACATTAGTACTAAAGATGAGGAGGGGACAGGGAAAAATTGTGCTTGTGTTACACCTGAACATCTTGCTGCATGCTGCAGTTTAAGGCTGTTGTGGAGTAAATGTACAAGAGCAGCTACAATCTGTTTTGAACACAGAGTTTCAGTGGAACCATCCTTGTTCTTCCCTCTCAGTGGTTCTATTATTTCAATCACACATGATGCTTTATACCATATAGCTGATCTGCCTTTACATAATGTGGGTCTAACAAGACAAGAAAGAGATGTTAAACATCTGTAAAGTAACCTGTATGGTAATGCCTTCTTTTCTAAGCGGGTTCTTTTAATGTGCTGTTAACATGGACATGTTCAGCAGTTAACCACAGAGAACTGGCAGGTTGGTAGAAGGCTGACTGCAAATACTTAGAAAAACAAAGAGGGTAGACTTCTGACTAGCTCTGTTCTTCCTGAAGTCAGTCGAGGTGTTACTGTGGACAGTCATAACAAGAGCAGCAGTTTGATAAAACACTTCTGAAAATTCCACTTACACTTTTTAAGTGACTAGAAGGTCAAAAGCCTAGAGCAAAGGTAGACCTAGGAGAAAAATGTTAGGAGAAAACTCCACAACAAATTGAGAATTACTGCATGGTCTTAATCAGCTTGGCTGCTGCAGAGCTCTTTCTTACTAGCCTAGCCCATGGCTGGTATATTACATACCCTGCCTCTTCCACCTCATTAGGGAACTCTGTGACCACATCGACTCCCACGGTAAAAGAAATAAAAAACAGGTGTGCACAGACTGATACACAGGTGAACAAGAATTATTTGAGTATGTGGATTTAGACTTCTTTCTGGCAAAAGTACACATGTGATCAGGATACAATTAATTTGTGTAATTGGTTGGCTCATCTGTAAGAATAGGGTGCTGACAGGCAGCATGGTGAGAGCTCTTGTGGTCTGCTCTACATTTCTATATGTCAGATGCAGTGAGGTAGCCTGAGCCTGCTGACTGCTGTGTCCTGTGCATGGGAACATGGGGCCCGACTCTAAAAGTATTTCATTATCAAACATAAGACAGACCAAAAACTTAACCAAAAGAAAATCCCTACTGAATTTATGTGCAGCTATACTTTGTGGTTAAAAAACTGTATAAATAAGAGCTAGACATTTAAATTCAATATTCCTATATTTGCCATAACTTAAACCATTAGCATATCAATACGGCCTTTTGTGCTGAATGCAGTATTAGTTTAAGGTTATGTGTCCATATACATTCCCAGATTAAAAGGAAAAAAACCCAAGTAGTATAAGTAGTTCTAAATTTAAGATCCAGGATTAAAAGAAATGTAACTATCCTCAAAGAGAAACATCATAAGTGGAAAAATCCTGCAACAACATTTTACCCAAAGAACTGCAAATAAATTCTGAAAGAAACCCTAAAAATATCCCAGTAAACTTAACGCTGTCTGTTGCTTTAGCATTACCACTAAAAGCACACACATTTTATGTTTCCAGATCTGATAAAGTTGATTTTAAACACACTAAGTTTCATTTAAAATTTATTTTCTCCTTGTGATGTAAAACACCTGTAGCTCATGAGGCTATTAAATAAGTAATATTGCATTTGTCATTAATTTACTTACGCTAAGTGTAGTGAAATATTAAAGATGCTGGGCCTTTTCAGCTATTTTGTGTGAGGCTTGGCAAATGTGTGCTGAACTCTGACTTTTCCATATTGCACAATCCAGCACCTGTTACTGTTTGTAGGTATCTGGCTTGTGCTGTCTGTCTTTAACACAAACATAGTGGTACAAAGGCAAGCACGCTTGTTCTTGTCAAAACACTGTCTGTTCTTCTGTGCCCACAAAGTCCTATATTGATGTCTATGTATAGTCATTTGGGTCCAAATGGAGATTTAGTGGGGTCATTGCTCTTCTTGTAAATGCCACCAATTCACTAGCATATAAGAAAGGGCTTTGTGTGGGTGTTTTTCTTCTTCTTTTGACATAGTCTTTTATTATGTCCTTAAAACTTCTTCAAAACTGTTCATCTCCTAATCCACACACTGTGTGAGTAGCACTTCTGTAAAAAGAGAATAATGTGTGAAATTTGGACCGTTCTGCAGACTACAGCCCCAGGACACATTTAGTGCTGCAAGCCAGAGAGAAAACATAAGGAAAGGAGAGATTGTGCTAACAGCTTGGGCTCATTCCTGCTTTTAACGGTGGTAAGGATGAATAAAGTTTTTCTCCAGGGCATATACTAACTGCATGCAACAAATACGCATTGATGTCTACCCCTCATCAGCAAACCAATGTTACCAGCTTGTAAAAACACAACAATTATTAGCCGATTTAGAAATATCCTCATGGTAATTTCATTTCACTTGTTACGTCTAATGGATAGCTAGATATTTGCATGAAATGTGTGTGGCTTTTTGCCTGAATTGTTAATCGGGTGATTAAGTGGTAAGTGAAAGTAGTGCATCCAGATGACATTAATGCTACTCCAGCCCTGGGTGCCTCCTGAACCAGTCACAGCAAATTATTGGTTTTAAAGATACTCCTCTCTTCAGCTACTCATTTGCAAATCAAAGTAGGGTTGGTATAGGCAATCTATCATGCTAAGTCACCTTTCTCTCCCACTGGTGTTTATAATGGTCTGACTACAACAGTAGGTTGAAAACAGTTGGTTTCTTTTGTAGAAGTGTATAGGACTATATTCACCACCTCTGAGCATAGATTTAGCCAAAACCTACAGGTAGAAGAGCTGCTTTGCAAAATATGCTCAACTGAAATGTATGCAATAACTTTGAATAACTTGCACAAAACTATTTAGTGACATTTCTTTACCTCATTAGCACTTTTCTACCAGTGTTGACCACAGAGTCTAGAAACATCTGTCTGCAGCTGTGACCCCCCCCCCCCGACACACCCTTCCAGAGTCTTCATTTACTAATACTTATGGATGAATTGAACCTCCAAAGCCCTGGTCCTGCCTGTCTATACCCACGTTTAACTTCTGGCATCCATATTACCTAGCATTGTTTTGTGTGTGGTCACCCACACTGGTGTGTTTGACCAACCAGCCTGAGTTAGTGACCAGCTTCACTACAAGGCTGTGCAAAGGTGGGCAGTCTATGGGGTGACCTGAACCTTGTTGTCCAGCTGAGGAGGGGCGGCTATTGGACAGTCATCGTGCTGAGAAGAGGGGTCTGTTGGGCTGAGGAAGGGAGCCTGTTGGGTGGCCACTGGGCTGAGGAGGAGACCCTGCTGGGCAGTCATTGGGCTGAGCAAAGAGAGTTTCTGGGTGGCTGTTGCACTGAGGAAGGCAGAGGGGTGGGGTTGGAGCAACTGTTAGACTGAGGAGGGGTGGCCATTGAGCTGAGAAAGGTGGGCATTCAGCAGCCATGGGGCTGAGGGGAATTGGCAGCCACTGGGCTGAGGAGGGGGTCATGAGGCAGCCATTGGGCTGAGAGACTGTTGGGTGACTGTTGAAGTGGCCTTTGGGCTAAGGAGGGGGTCATGGGGTAGCCACTGGTCTGAGAGACTGTTGGGTGACCTCTGGGCTGAGGAGGGGGTCATGAGGGAGCTGTTGGGCTGAGGGGCTGTTGGGCGAGTGTTGGGTGACTGTTGGGCAGCAGGGGTGACTGTTGGATGATCTTTAGGCTGAGGAAGAGGTCACAGGGCAGCCATTGGGTGACTGTTGGGTGACCTTTGGGCTGTGGAGAGGGTCATGGGGCAGCCATTGGGCTGAGAGACCATTGGGTGACTGTTGGGTGACCTTTAGGCTGAGGAAGGGGTCATGGGGCAGCCATTGGGCCAAGGAGGGGAGGCTTTTGGGTGACCTTTGGGTTAAGGAGGGGTGGCTGCTGAGTGGTTGTTAGGTGGCACTTGGGCTGAGGACAGGAGTCTGTTGGGCAGTCATTGGGCTGAGGAGCAGCCATTCAGTGGTCATAGGGCTGAGGAGAGTTGGCTTTTGGGTGACCTTTGGGCTGAGGAGGGTTGGTTGTTGGGCTGAGGACAGGAGGCTGATGGGCTGAGGAGAGGCGGCTATTAGATGGGTGTTTGGCTGAAGAGTGGACGTTGGGTGGCCACTGGGCTGTGAGAAGAGGTGGCTGAGAGGCTGCGGCTAGGGGTCTGTTGGGCCACAGAGGGAAGCTTTGGGCTGAGGGCAGGGGTCTGTTGGACCGAGAAGGGTTGGCTGTTCAGTAGCTGTTGGTTTGGGGTGTCTGTCAGGCTGAGGACAGGAGGCTGTCAGGCTGAGAAGGGGTGTCTGTTCAGCAGATGAGGAGCAGGCTCTGCTGGACTGTAGAGGGAGGCTTTGGGCTGAGGACAGGGGTCTGTTGGGCTGAGCTGGGGTTGTTGTGGGGCTGAGGCAAGGTGACTTGGGCTGAGGAGGGGCGTCTGCTTAGCGGCCGAGACGAGGGCAGAGCTCTGTTGAGTGGCTGTTGGGCTGCCGGGCGGGGGAGGGAGGCTTTGGGCTAAGAACAGGGGTTTGTTGGGGGCGGTTGTTTGGCAGCTGTTGGGCCTAGGCGAGGCGACTTGGGCTGAGGGTCTGTTGGGCTGAGGCAGGGTGGCCGTGGGGCTCTGTCAGGCTGAGAAGGGGTGGCTGTTCAGCGGCCATCGAGCCGAGGAGGGGGCTCTGTTGGGTAGGTCTTGGGCAGCCGAGGGAGGCTTTGGGCTGTGAAGGCGGCGGGAGGGGGAGGCGGGAGGGAGGGAAGGAGCGGGAGAGCAGGGAGAGCGGAGCAGAAGCTGCCTCAAATGCTTGAAATAATTCCGCTTCCGTTCAGAGCCGGGAGCGGCCTCCCACGGCATCGGGGCCTCGGACCCGTCTCGTCCATCCCCGAGCGGCGGCCAGGCCGGCATGGCAACCTCCCCGCAGAAATCGCCTTCTTCCCCCAAGTCGCCCACCCCCAAATCTCCTCCGTCCAGAAAGAAAGATGATTCCTTCCTGGGCAAGCTGGGGGGCACGCTGGCGAGGAGGAAGAAAGCCAAGGAAGGTAAAAAATCGCAGGTTTGCCCGTTTCCTGGGAGTTACCTTAAAATGGGGGGGGGGAGGGGGAGGGTGGGGTGGTGGAGGAGGAGGAGATGGGGGAGAGGAAAAAGCTCTGGGGAGCGGGAGGAAGGGGCTGACTGGGGAAGGGCGTGCGGGAGGGGTGGGCAGGCGAACGGCGAGGGAGGAGCGGCTGTGCCGGGAGGGAAACGGGGGGCGCGGGCATCGCACCCAGCGAAACGCGCCAGGCGGGAAGCAGGGGCAGAGGGGGCTGCGGGGGGAGAGGGAGCCGCGGAGCTCGGGCTGTGCAGTGAGGGGAAGAGCGAGCCGCGGAGCTCGGGCTGGGAGCAGAGGGAGCCGCGGAGCTCGGGCTGGGAGCTGGGGGGAGAGAGAGCCGCGGGGCTTGGACTGGGAGCTGCGGGGGGAGAGGGAGCCGCTGCGGCCCGGGCAGGGCAGGCTGGGTTGCTGGGCTGGGGCCCCAGGGCGGGCCCGGGGCTCGTCCAGGGTGCGAGCTCTGCAGGCCTCGCAGCACGGACGGTGCACTGGGATTTTAAGTTGTGGCTGCCCCGTCCCTGGAAGCGTATGAGGACAGATTGGATAGAGCTTTGAGCAGCCTGGTGTGGTGGGATGTGTTCCTGCCTGTGGCAGGGTGGCTGGGGCTGGATGATCTTTAAAGCCCCTTCTAATCCAAGCCTTGACTTGGAGTGTATTACATTATATTGGTCTACAGCATGGTCGATACGTGTTGGTCTGAAAAAACAGTGTTATGCACACAACTGATTTAATGTTTGCACTGGCAACCATTCCTCAAAGGCTTTAAACTTAACCTGACTGTGCTTATACTATGCAAAAAAACCTGCCTCATGGCAGTGGACCTTGGAAAAACACTGAGGCCATACAAGAGTCTGGTTCTCTGTCTATACATGTGAACTAATATCCACTCCCTACTGAATCAGCCTATTTAAAATCTCATGAGACAGAGAATTGGAATTCAGCTTCACTCTCCAATCATTTTCACAGCTGATGTCAGTTCAAATATGATGCAAATATGATGCAAATAGATCCAAAGTAACAGTTGCTTCAAAACATTTTTTCAACCAATGTTCATTGCTTGCAAGTATGAAGAATATTGTGCTTAGCAGACCCTTGCTTCTGATGTAAGCATGGGTGATGAAACCAGGCGCAGTATTTGAGAAGGATTCTGCAGAAAAGGATGGCAGAACTGTGGCGAGTACAGCTTCTCATTGTGTAGCTATCCCATTGTGAGATATACAGTCTTGCTCTTTAATTAAAACATGTTGCATGATTGTGCTTACCTTATTTGGCTTTTCCTGGTCATTGTAGATGGCCCAGAGGTTGATCTAATGACAGATTTTATTAGTCACACATTTTCTTATATATTATTCTCTTAGGGTATTCATGAATATTAGCAGCATTGAACTAACAGCAGTTTTCTGTGATGAGTCTGTGTTGTAGGTTTAGGGATTAATTTAGCCTATTTGTCATAGATCTAAGGCATCCATTATAAATGTTATTTTCTTCAGTGACATGTATTAAGTCACAAATCTGCAGCTAACTGAGGCAGCAATTCTGTGCATAATCTTGTAATCTTAAAAAAGATGTATTCTGTGAAAACGTATTTCTTCTCATTACTTCTATGTCTGTATTAAATGTATTGATTAAAGCCTGCATGTGCCACTTCATTATCTCATGTTGATATTTACCATTTTGAAATTTATGAACCATGTTAGTGTTGTCCTGGTTTGTGTTTCCTGATTTTCTACTTAAAAATACCAAAAATTAGTGGTTTGGAGAAATGTGTTGGTGTTGTATAACTTTGTGAGGAGTTTGTTATTTGCTGATGGAAGAAAAAGGTATTTTAATAAATTAATCTTAACGTTTTTACTTCTGCATCTATTTGTCACATTTCTTTAGTGGAAACACAGGGAGGTGAGATTGATATTGTGCCATCTTTCATGTTTGCTCGTTTGTTTTTAGCAGAGTCACAGGGCTTCAAAGTTGGTAAATCTTTGCTGTGAAGCCTGTCCTCCTCATGCTTCCTAATCTTTCAGGAACTTCCCAATCTTCCTTTAGGAAGTTCCTCAGGGACTGCTAAGGGGCTGCTGCACACACACCTGTTTTGTTCCTCTGCTGCATGCCCCTCTGTTTTTTTTAAGCCAGCCCATGTTCAGGGTGCACACCTGGAATCAAAAACTGCAGGGCATACCTGGGTCTTAAAAGTTTTGCAATACATCAAGAAAGTCAGTGGGACTTGGTGCCCCTATAATCCATATGGGGCAGCTGAAAATTTCTTTATCTTTCAGCTGGAATAAGTTCTGTTGTTACATAGAGGACAGAGGTTTACTGATTTCCTGTGGTATTTTACTGCAAGGGCTAGGAATAGTGCTTTTGAATAATGCAAAAATGATTTATCTCACTGATTACACTTTAATACTACCTGGTTTATATATGTAAATTAGTTACCCATTGTAGATGAGATATGATTATCTGTGTATAATTTTTGTGTTTATGCTCTCAACAGGCATTTTGGTCATTGTCAAAATGATATATATTGTAACAGTAGAACCAGTGATTTTCAACCAAGTGAAAATCCACTAGGATGTGAAGTGACATCATGGTGAAGAGTAATGCAGATTATTATGAAGAGGGTAAAGTCTGTGTAGTTTTAGATGTATCAAACGTAGTTTATAATGCTATATAAAAGGGTTTTTTTGTAATAATATTAATTTATGTATATGAATAGATAAAAAATATACAGCGAGCCTTTCCTTATGAATTTTGAAGTTATTGCATGTGGTAAGTATTCCACACATTAAGAGATGAGAATATTCAAAACAAGTGAAATGAATTCTCTAGTATAACGGTACAGGTTGTTTACCAAAACTTGAGATACCATATGTGATGTAAGCAAGTATTAGTCATACCTTAAGACATGTATTAGTCTGGAAAATTTATTGTCATTAACTGTTAGAGAATATTTTATAAAATCTTACATTTGGATCTCAAATTTGCTTTTGTTGTCATGTAGGGTCTTAGCCTATTTTTTCATTTATAGTGTCTCGTCACCATTGGTCTAATTCAAGGATGTGAATATACTTTAATCTTTCCCGTGAGAGAAGGAGCAACCGTAACTCTAAATAGTGTAGAAATTCTAGTAAGGTAACAAAAATTGCCAATTATTGTAATTAGCTTTATACTTAACAATAACATTGTGAGCTAATACCAGAATACTTTATAACCTGTTTACAACTTAAATGTCATGTGCAAAAATTATTTGTAACTTATAGTAAGGGTCCATCCATTTCATTCCTGAAAAGCATTAAAAGACTGAGCCACCTCATGTATGCTGCTGGAGGATTCCAGTCCTTATCTGGCAGGAGTCAGGATGCACAATGGAGCTCAATTTATTAGCAAAAACTAAATACAAATTAAAATTTTTATAAACTCCTTGTAGTAGCTTTCAATGTGTACTAAACATATCTTTATATAAGTGCAAGGAGAGAACAGAATGTCCTATTTTTTTTTAGATGTAGAAGTGTGTGCTGTATTATCTTATGAATCTTTCATGGTGGGTTCACTAAGGTCATGTGTGATTGTCCTCCTTGAATCTTCCTGACCCAGCAATTACAGACAGAGAAATTTCATTCCCTAATAGCTTACCTTCATGGAGAATCTTAAGAATCGGCCCCTGACATGCTAATAAAACTGTGACACACTTGGGAATAGAGAGCAAAGTTCAGAATTGCTTAAATTGCAGAGGAGCAGATGGGAAACAGACAGCTTGGACCCATGAATTTGGTAGAGAGCAATTACTGCTCATTGTACAGACTCAGTCAGTTTTCCAATAGATTCGACACCAATTTCTGTAATTTGACTGCTCTTCTCCCTAGTTTATTTGTGTTGATGGGCAGGAGAATGAACGAATTTTCTTCTGGCTTCTACTTATGATATTTCTTTTTTTCTTTTGTGTGTCTTGTTTTGATTTAATTTTGGTATGTGAGGTCACAGTAGGTTGTATTCTCTGTGTGCTTCAGGGAAGAGTATTTTAACAGTGTAAAATACTGTAGATTCTGCTATTTGTTGATAGTAGCCTTAAATTTCTTAGTCTCTACTTTGTTGTCATCATGTATTTCACAGAATAATAGGAAATTAGAACAAATTAAAAATACAGATTAAGAAGCGTAAGGTTATGAGAGCTTCATCAGGGGCTTTAAGTCAAATTTTTGGCTTTCTGGAATCCATGGCCTTGCTGTGTGACTCACTGACAGGGGTCACGCCTTGGTCTGACTATGGGCATTTTACTATGAAATTTATTTCTTTGTATATAAGAAGTATTCTGCTGAATTTTAATTGACGTATTTGAATTATTTTCTTTGAACCTGTTTCTGCAGCTTCTTTTTGAATAGACTAACGCATTACTGTCAAAAATAACTTTTTTTCACATCAGAAGACCATGTGAGAGATTCTAGACTAGCTTAAATGCTTTGCAGGTTTTTCTGTTCCACTGCTCTCACCTGGTGCTTTATTTAAAATGCCCTACAAGCATATCTGCTAGTACGTGATGGCACACAATGAAAATGGGCCACTGAGTGCTAATTTCATATTGGTGCTTCAAAGATGGCAAAGATGTTTTCTATGGAAAGGGAATAACATGGGGGAGGCTTTATTGTCACTCTGATATCAGTTCTTTCCAATTTCTATCTTTTACTGCAGTTTATCGGTACACTGACCCTAGGCCTTCTTGTGCCATCAGAATAGCTGAACATAATGCACTTTAGCTCCAACCTTAGTGTGTAGCAAGAAATGAGCTTATAATCTTTCCCTTTTCTGTGTTACGTATTCCTGTGTCCCTGATACTGCTGCAGGCACATCGTAGACAGCTGCGTAGCTGATGCTGTCCAAAACCTATTAGTACCACCATTGAAATAATTATTGCCCTGGAGCAAGTTCTGTTAAATAGATAAAATATTTCTGTTAAGTGGAATGAATGTGGAAAGCAAAAAGAAAAATAAGAGGGAAGAATCAACTGCTTTGTTGTCATATCATTGCTGTGAGACTTCTGAGGCACACCTAAAGCATATGAAAGGAAATTACTTGAGAGAAGAGCACTGTTGTTTTGTTTCAATCCTTTGAATTCAAATTGTCAGGGGATATCTAGGGAGGCCTCTCTGCTTTGACTTCTAAAGCGATTGCTTAGTAGAAAGCCTCTGCAACACCTCTGTCAGCATAGACAGAACACTCAACTGTTGCTTATGCTGTGATGGCAGTAATCTTCCAGATGCAACTCTTGGGCATATATGTAGATGACAGCTCTCACATGCTTGGAGTTGTATCTGTCAGCCCATGCTGTACTGTGTTTGGGCCAGTGAAAGAGCAATTGCTGTAGTCTTTGAGAGCTTTGGGGTCTGCCTCTGTCTTGCCTTCCTGCCTCTACCTCTTCTTTCCGTAAGTGCTTCTCTACAACAAAGGAATTAATGAGCACTGTTAAGCATCTCCTGTGGTTTATATGTGACTAAATCAAGGGTCAAGTTCTATTATGTTAGGCACTATACATTCACAAACTGTGAGTAGCCCTTGCATGCAATAATTGGAACTATTTATATGTGTATCTTGCATATTTTGCTAGCTTTTTTTCTTCTTGTAATCTGCATTTTAACATTACTTCATTTTTTTTCTACAGCTTGTGATCTCATTGGGAATTTTCTTTGGTTTTGGTTTCAATATATTTATTTATTTATTTATTTACTGCAGACTTTGGCTCTGATTAGTTCAGTGAAAGATAGGAAAATATTACCTGTGAATGCATTTTTGAATCTTAGAAGACACAGATAATCCCAAACTTGATTTAGCCAAATATTCATGTAGGGCCCAGTCCAGTTGTGCATGGCCCATGTGTTTCTTCCACGGCAATCAAATGAGTAAGAATGTGGGAGTCCCAGATGCCTGCATTTTTTGCAAGTCAAGTTATTGAGTCTATATCCAGACATATCCAGAGCTGAGTGTATCAGCGACTGCTTTATGTGCATGTCTCCTGCCACGCGTAAACATATGTGAGGAGGTTAGATCATGTAGAAATGTAAAATAGTATATGTAAAATGCATGGACAGTGTCACGATTAGCACAAGACACAGCACTGCCAACCAGCTCCCTGACAGAAAGGAGGCAAAAGAGTCCATGGTGGTAATTGATCAGCGGCAGGAAGGCCCTTGCATGCAGTAGGGACTGTATGAAGAGGACACGGAGCCAGCCTCTCCTGTCTGTTCCCAGAGGAGGAGCCTCTCTTTTTCAGACTAAATGAAGTGATGCAGAATTTTTTTATAACCCTGTGCATGATTAAGTCCTGAAACTTGGTGCTATAGGATGTTTTGGATACCAGAAATATATTTTAAAAGGGGGGAGGGCTAAAAATGGGTCTGCTGGATTTCAGATGAAAAATGTGGGCAGTGGCCCACACACAAATCATGTAGGCATTGTTGACATTTCAGATTCAGAAATCATTAAATACCTAATGTTAAGTCCACAGCTATTGGGAAGCCTATACCAAGGGAAAAATTTTGTTGTTTTGCCTTTCCCTGTCTGTATTGTTAAGGATGCATTTTGGCCCCGGGGCCGGGACCTTGGTCTTCCAAACCAATACGACTGTTAGTTCTGTTCTTCTCTGATTACCTGCCTGTGGGCACACAGCCACTAAACTCTCTGTTTCCATTTGACTTCAAAAGCAGTCTTAAATTATGTGGGCAAATTAGCTGCTACAGAAGTACGCCTTGTATTTTCTGTGTTTTTCCCATTTGAGCAGTTCCTTCATCATCCAAGCAGCTAGGTTTCATACAGAATAAAACTAAACATACATGTTTAGTTAAAGTAAGGGAAGCCGTGAAAAGTGGGAGAGAAGCAGAGCAAGACTGCAGGAAGTAGCTGCTTTCTGAGGTGCTGCTGGGCTGGGAGGAGAGATGGCTGGAGGGCAAAGGGAGGGAGGATGTCTCCCGATAAGGCTGTGTCCATCCTTTACTCACGTCCTCATGTACGCAGCTGCTGGTCCCTACCTCTCCTTGTGCTGCCTTGGTCGCAGTGGTCACAGTGGTGCGGTGAGCAGGCATGGATAAGGCTGCTTGGTATTTTGGCGTTGTTTGTTTCTACAGCAGCTGTTCTTCTATGGGGAAGGGGTGGTGGCCACAAGCTGCCAGCTGGACCGTGCTGCCCTACAGCCTAACAAGCTGGGTTGCAGAATTATTAAATAATTATGGTTGGAAAGGACATCTGGAGATATCTAAAGATTTGAGTGATCGTTCAGAATCTTAACTGAGGTAAGGTGCAGTGGTCTAGGCCATCGGGCTTATACCTCTGACTGGCTAGGTATGGTGAAGGAATGGTGACAGCATACCCTGCTGGTTCTTTTCAGTATCTGCTGTAGAAGACTAGATGCGGACCAATTACACAGATGAAAGGTAAAAAAGATTAAAGTGGTGAGCTAAAATCAGCATTAAACAAGCGGTTGAAGAGTCTCCGTTGCTTCCAAATTACAGGACAGAGCCATGGAAAGAATAAAAAAACAGCTACAGACAAACTCAGACTGATGCATCCTTCTTTCAATGCATTTTTTTCTTTACATCTCCAGACTGAAAATATGTTGTCCCTGATTTTAGACTCGTAAAAACATGTATTCAGTCTTCAACATGAAGGCAGATATAACCAAGTTAAGCTATAGAGGAGAGTACATATGAAGTTCTCATTGTCATCCTCAGTAAAATGAGTGTGCTGGCAAGAGAATCTGTAATTTTACAACTCTCATATTTCTCTTACCTTCAGGGTGGATTCTGAAAACGCTAAGAGAAGACTAAGAGACCAAGACTTACACAGAGAAAAGTTCTCACCGGGTTTGATTACTGCTTCTGGGGTTCTACATCTTCTGAAATCCCTTAGATAAAAGGCAGCTTCCTCTAAGTACAGGTCTGTGCTTCTCCCTTGGACAGAATCTCTGGGATGCATCCTACTTTTTGTTTTCTGTTTTTAGTGCCTCCACAACCATTAAACCATGCCCTCTCTGCAGAGTGAATAATTTAATACTGGGCATTCTGCCTTTCTCACTGAGATTAATACAAGGGCAGCCCAGTTCTTTTCTTACTACATTGTATTCAAGATCAAGTGCTTCCTATTAACTTAATCCACAGAGTTCTGCAGTCGTTTTCAGCACAATGTTGGTGTTGCTGAAGGTGAAATCATCAAATGCAGCAGCACAGTTCTTTGCGAGGTGAAACTTTAGAGTAGCAGTGGCTAAATGTCTAAAATACCATATCTTCTCCATCTGCTGCTTCTGTTCTCTTTCTTTTCCTTCCCACACCAATTCCTATTAAAACATATGGTGCTGTTGACTTGTGTCCCTAATGATAGGCTATTTTCTTAGGTAAACTGCAGCCAAAGCCAAAAAGAGATGACCCTTGGAAGACCAGTTAACACTGCAGTAGGTGCAGTCAGTAGTTTGCTGGAAGAAATGTGATGCCATTTTGCATGAGAGATGATGAGCTGGAAAACAGGATATTTTGCAGTGCTTCATATTTTAATTTGCAACTCTTCCAGATGCTGGGCTGGGGCTGAAGGCTTAGCTTGCTGTCTGTGTTTTCCTTGTCCCTTCTGCAGCTTTTATGTTGTTCCTGGGCTTTGTTGAGTGGGTAGCTGTACTTGGAGCACTGAGCTTTATATGTATAGTCAAACATTTTCTGTTTGGTGTGCCAATACTTATTCATAGATAATATTACTTGGTTTGAATACCCTTGTCCCTCTTGAGACCGGATGGGTATGTGTGCATGTTGAGTGCACTAGTGAGTTAACTCACTTAGGTGATGAGACTTGAATATAAACAAAAGATGTCTTGGACCAAAAGCAAAATCAGATCAGCAGCCTTATGTGAATCCTTAGTTTGCAATGCAGCTACCCCTTGACAACCAGAGAAAGCCAAGGGCCAAAAAAAGATAAAAACTGGGATGTGACTGGTCAGGAGTCAGTTGTATTGGCAGAGCTGTGTTAGGAAGATTAGTCACCATCTGTTCACTTGAATCCTGCACCTGGCTCTAGACTGTACTGCTCTTCAACCAAGTCATGATCTTCCTCAAAATATTGCAGAATTGCAGGGTTAAAGAACAAGGCTCTACAGTATCAAATGTTCTGCTTTCTTCTTAGTTTTGTAGTAGTCCTTGTGAAGTAATTATATGTGGTGCTGTAAAACATTTTCGTCATGTATGTGGAACTAATTCCAAATGAAAGAGTCTGTTTTTCATGAGTTAGCAAGTATGCTTTTCTTTCAGTCTTTGCACTTATCTTCTTGACTTATTGATATGTTAAGCACCACATAGTGTAGCATGGTTGGCATTATCTTACTCGTCTTGTATTTCTTAGATAATTATTTTTGCAAAAGAAAACCCCTGGAAAAAATATTTCTGTCATTCTTGGCAGTTATAGTCAAACTGAAGTTCCGTGTGACCAGTGATGTTCAATAGAGGTGGACTTCAACATAGATTTTTTTCAGACAGTGTGCGGGTAATGACTGCTGGTTTCTTTCATTAGAACTCAATGCACCAGTTTCTCACTTGCTGCAGAGGAAAGATGTAGGTTGATTCTTGTGGCCTGATCATGGGCTTTCTGGCCCTAAGAGGTTATTGTGTCAGTGCTGTCTTGCCAGTTGTACCTGCACTGCTTTAGCTCACAATTAATTGTTTTCCTGGAATTGCAGACAGTCAAAGACTTGGGTGTTAAGCAATCGTAGGGCTATGGTGGACCACCTTCCTGACTCAGCAAACAAGCAGGCATTGTGCTTCACAAACAGATGGACAGGGGTACAGGCAGTCTAGAGAGCACGTGTGCAGCAAGAGTGGATGTTAAGGTCAGAATTTCCCAGACAAGAATGTCTAAATTGCTGTGCCCTACTTATCCAACTGTGAGCTGGATTAATGAAAGGGAGAGTTTAGACGGAGAAGTACTTTGGGTACATTCAGTGGAAGAAGAGAGCAATATTTTCTTTTGTATCTGTACAGGTGGTCCTTTTGAAGCAAGCCAAAATAAGCTTCCTCACCTGGGTAACGGCCTGAATAGGTTGGCAGGGTATGAATCCATTTTCAATGTGTGTAAAGAAAAGCGTGACAGTTTGCCAATGTACAGCCTTTCATTTATTTTTTTCTTAACAAGTTTCTTCTTCAACCATCAAGTTAGACTGAGGCCTAATAATTTTTTTTTTCTCTTAACCATAGGCAGTTCTAAAGCAGCAGACTATTAATAGTGAATTATTGGTTCAGAAGAACACTAATGCACAGGGGATTCTAGAGCAAACGAGGCAATGCTGTCAATGGTTCAGATTGTTCTTAATTACAATAATGGCATTATAGGAGCTGCAGTTGCTGTCGGGCACAAAAGAAGATAATGATAATGTCAGAGTGCTCAGAGTAAATGCAGTATAATGTATTGCAGTACTGGATTCAAAAGATGGTACACCTAAGTTGTCGACAGAGTGCATGAAGAAGAAGAAGAATGGTAAAAGACCAGAATAGTTTTTGCTGTAACTATGTAGCTCAGGGGGTTGAGTTTTGTGGGTTTTTTTGGAGGGATTTTTTGAGTTTCTTGGTGGAGTTTTTTTGTGGCCTGTGCTTTGAAGTATAAGAAGAAATGTGCTTAAATGATGTGTGTTAATTTTACTAGAAGGTGTGATCACATCTGTCCTCCTCGCTTGGAATAAAGAAAATCACCCTTGCTTTGAGAAGGAAAGGAAACAGGTATTGGCTCAGTACTGTCATACCCTCAACACAATTGATATCGCTCCTGTTAGAATAAAAGAACATGAAAATGATAGATTTGCCCTGAGTCAGAATTTGCCCAAGTAGCCTCAGGAAATATGTCCAGATCTATTTGATGCATGTGGTCCTTATTTTATGAGGCAAAAAAAATCAGCTCTGAGTTTTGGGGGTGTTTTGAATTTTATGGATAGAGTCCAAATCTCTTCTGTAACACTTGTAAACATTTTAAGGCCATGTGCTCTGCATTCGAATTCATTGTTGTAGAGAAAGAGACTTTACTGTTTTATTGCAAAATAAAACATGCAGAAAAGCAGCTCATGGTCTAGGATTCTTGTCACTGTTTTGCTATAATTCTCAATTATAGGGATAGGTAATAAACTGGAAAATAGTGGCGGTGTTCTTCATTATACCATGCGTGTTTAAAGTATTTTAGTGTCTTACATACTTCCTAAAAACTAATCGCAGTGGTGGGATGCAGTTGATTTGCATCTTTATTATTTTGTTCATGTTTGACTGACTTGAAACAGTTACTAACACATGAAACAATTTATATAGAATCCAAATAAATAGTTTCTAGTAGTTGGTCTCTCAGGCACTGAATGCCTGTATGATTTGTAAATAAAAATATTCCTTAATGGGCAGTAGGGTGTAGGTGCTCTGTAGAGCACAAGGTGGCTCCAATTCACGAGAAAAGCTGGCGTGGGTGGAATAAACGCCAGGAATTAGTTCACAGCAATCAGTTAGAAGTGTATCAGAATGGAGCTCTGCATTTTGCTGTATTACAGATCTGGTATTTTGAGTATGAACTGAATCTTAATGTATCTTTGGAAGAAGACAGTGTCTTCTAATTTTAGAGTAGGGCTAGTAAATTTAGATTGCATTTTGCATCTTGTATTTCAGTTTTGAAGGAGTTACCGCAGTGGATTTTGTCAGATATTCTCAGTGAAGTTGCATTTGTCCAAGTAAAACCTAACAACTGTGTGCAGAATAGCATTCTCAGGGTAAGCTGTGGAGAAAACAGAGTTGGTGTGTACAGTAAGAGCAGAAATTTAAAGTAAGCTAGGCAAGTACAAAATAGATTCAGAGGTTCACTAGGAATGGTTTTATCAATCAGGTCATTAAAATATAATGGGTAGAGGAGAGAACATAATAAGTTGATAAGAAAATCCCATATTATAAGTAATCTTAATAAAACATGCTTTGAGACTGTTGTTGGGCTTACACTCTGTAACAACAGTGATTTTGTTTTCAGAATCTCTTGGAAGTGAATTAATTATCCAGTTCTATTTCCAATGTAATAATAGCTGCTAATAGTCCACCCTTCACATAGAACATCTTCATCTGAGCATTTCTAAGCACCTAAGAGTTTTTGAGGACAGGAAAGGATAAATGTTCATTCTATTGGTACCATCTGCTTGGTAGATAGAAAAAAGTGAATTTAGTTGATTTACTTATGTGATCTTATGCAGGGTAAGAAGTGAAACAAGGAGTGGTCTCCTAATTTCAGTGTTTAGTCTTGCTTTCCATTAGATAGTACTTTGTACCATTCATAGTTTGTTGCTTTTTGATTTTTTTTTCATGTCTTGGTATAGTTTAGGTTTTTATATGAAATTGAACCTCTAACTGGGTTTTTTGGGGGTAGTGTTTGTTTTCTCTTTAACAACAGCTCATTTGATGTGTTTTTTTTATTTCTGTGAAGTAGGCAGAAGTTTTCTGGGGTTTGCATTTTTAATTTTGCTTTGCACACTGTTGCAGCACACGTTATATTAGATAAATATATGAAGAAATAACACTTCTTAATGTGACCTTTGCCTCTGTCCCAAAGGGGGAGGATTTGGTTATGAGATTTTAGCTGTTTTACTTAATAACAGTTTTTCTCGAAGTAATGTCAGGTGTTAAAACCAATTCATAAATCTAACTTTGCCACACTATTTATTTAAAAAGTCTTGAAGCTTATAGTTTTCCTCTCTAACATCTAATGTTAAATACAACAAAACAGATTAGGTACAAGACCTACATAGAGCTAATATGAAAAATGAAGTGTTTCAAACAACCGTTTTGACTTAGTAGATTCTCTGTTTTCGGTTTTACAAATTAATTTTATCAGAAGTTAATTGCGGGCATGATTCTGGTTAGTAACTCCCCGTATTAGATCTAATCCCTTTGTTCTTCATTCAGACTGAACGCCCATTAAGGTCAAAGAAAGTTTTGACTGAATAAGGAATACAACAACAGGCTCTAGTTTTAGTACATATAGGGCCAGATTGTGGGTCACGGCCAGCTTAAAAGTGTACAGCTCTAGTGAGTCCAGATCTTGTGCATAATAGGCAGATCCTTCACACTGTTATGACGGTACTTTATTAATATGTCAAATACAGAAGAAAAATCCCTGACAGTTTTACGGCTGCTCAGAATCTTATTAGCATGTCTTAATGTTTTGTGGTTTTGAGCTGAAATGATGCAAATATGTCTTCAAAAACATTTCCCTGTTTTCATGAGAGAGTGAAGAAAGTAGAAGTAATCAAAAATTGCAATTAAATACTCAAATACTTTAGCCAATTAATAAATCTGCATTTGCAGAATAGAAGGTCTGTGGGCTGGAGCTGGCTCTTAACTTAATGTTAACTTACATTTAATTAGCCAGACCAGATGGAAGCTGGCTAAGCTTCACATGAAGGTTTGTGGGAAAAAAAAGACATAATCTTCCATTTTGTCAAAGGAACTAATACCACAGATTAAAGGTCAGTTTTCTTTTCAGAATGTAAAGAGTGGATGCATGGTGGCTGATGGCAAGAAACAGCAAGGGAACTAACAAATTAGCTTAACCCCTAGATGACTAGTATACTGGCTCAGCTTCATTTGATTCCCCAGTTCAAACCATTGGTCTCCAGTTTCAGCAATAAATCCCAGAGAGATAAGAATGTCTGTAAATTTTATTCTTTTGTCAGAGAAGTGGAGTCCTATGCAGGCAGTTAGCATGGATAGAGAGATGGAGCTCTGGGAAAGGTTTTCTTAATCGACTGAGTAGAAATTCATGCTGTTTAGATGCTAAGCACTTGGGATCAGGCTGACAAACCACTTAATTCCTCGCTTAACAATAAACACGAAAGTAGACAAGTGAAGTAGACAGGTCAGTGTGCTCAAAGAGGTGCATACATGGATCAAGTCAGAGTGCAGAGCTTAAGGACTAAATCAGGCATATAGCATGTTAAGGCTTGAAAATGTAGTAGAAAGAGTGAAGCTGATCTGTCAGACTGAACCGTAAGTATAGCTGCAAGAAATTACACATTCAAAAAATGGGGAAATTGGAGTCCCCTCCTCCCCTCCTCCCCTCCTCCCCTCCTCCCCTCCTCCCCTCCTCCCCTCCTCCCCTCCTCCCCTCCTCCCCTCCTCCCCTCCTCCCCTCCTCCCCTCCTCCCCTCCTCCCCTCCTCCCCTCCTCCCCTCCTCCCCTCCTCCCCCTCTGTCTTTCTTTCTTCTAATTGTTTGAGCATTTACTTCTTAGTTGACTCAGCAAGGTAGGAGAGGGTTCTTTCTGAAGTGGAGAGTAATAGCTTAGTACCAAGAAAATAAGACAAACTTTGTGTTGCCATGAAACATCAAATGTCGCATTGCTTATGCAGAAAGCAAGGTAACCTTCTGCAGTGGGTAATAATTAGTCTAACTTCAGTCTGCCATCTTTGCATGTATTAGTTACTGTCCAGCTTGGGAAAAGAGGCTGGGAAATACCTGCTTTTTTAATCAAGATTATGTGTGTATTTATAGGGAATTAGATGTCTGGTGGACTCTACCAGCTGAGATGCAGGCACTTGTAGAGCAGGTAGGTGTCTTTTGGACAGCCAAATACATACCAAATCTAGGTATCTAAATTGCTGCTTAAGTTCCCACAATGTGTAATCCCCAGTTAGTCTAACACAATGTATTTTAAACACTTAAAGCCTTTCAAAATATTCTGAAGCTTGCTTATGTTTTATAAAGCTTTTTTTTGCTACTAGGCTGTCTTGTGTAGTTTGTCACATCTAAACTTTCCCATAGTGGCCACAAATGTGTTACAATTTGACAGTTGTATCACTTTAGTGAAGTCTCTTGGATGAGATTGGGTCAGTTCATAGGAAGAGCAGAGTATCTTGCAAATCTCTGTTAATAATCTGTGTTTGCTAGGAAACTGAATGGATGTGAAAACTCTGCAGCCTGCGTCTGATTGCCTTGTACAGACTGACGTTTGTTATGCTGAAGTGAGGAAATCTGTGCTGCTGTTCACTGTAGCATTCTTAGAGCATGGATAAACATGAAATTCCAGCCGTACACTGTGCAAAGTGCACAAATTAAAATAATTTTAGTATGTATGGCTTTTCTACCATATCAGCTGAACTGGAGCATCTAAGGATTTGGAATCCTACCAGGTACTTTGAAAGCTGCATTCACACATATGTTTGTGGATGCTTTTGTGTCTTTTCTCATTTTTAAGTAATTATATCCTGAGGATGGAAGTAGAAGAATTTTACTATTCACCATTTACTAGACCACATTTATCTGTAGTTAGCAAATGATGGCATTGGAAATACCACAGTTATTTTCCATTTTGAGTTACTGACATATTTCAGATGCCATTTGATGACACTGTTTGAATGGAATGGTAAATTTTAAAAGAATTATAGTTGGAAATTACTGAATAAGCATTTACTTATTAAGTGGCTCACTTCAGCTGTTGTTAACCCAGAGAAGTATTGGAGTAGGTATTGCATTTTGGGAGATGTGTACATAGTATGATAATATTTTTTTTTTTTTTACTTTCCTTGTCGGATAAAACTTAACACTGCACATCTAGACCCAGCTTATGTTCTCTGATAAATGCCCACTGCTTCTTATGGACTGCATAGTATAACCCAGTAGGATTTGTCACAACAACTTCAGTTGAAAAGAACATTTAGGAACGAAGTCATTAATTTACGTCTGATAAGTATGTTGGACATCTTCAGGTGGGGATCACATTCAGTTTCATAAGGATATGAGTACAAATTCTGCTTTCATTAAGCTCTTACAAAACCACTGTTGAAATAGGAAGAGTTTTGGAGCTACTCTTTTCATGGAAGTACTGTGCAGTGTGAAACTTGCCAAAAACTAATGGATCGTTTGCAGGAAATTGGAAGTTAAAGTGCATGAGTCAGTCTACTTCAAGGCTGAACTATTTCCACTGAACTTAAATAATGAATGCCAAGACCCAGAGACAGTACAATTGACTGCAGTGGTTTTCTTCAGTTGTTTCATCCAAACACTATAGAGGATTTTGTTTAGTGGAGTCCTCCTTGCCTTTTACTTTATCAAGTTTTAAAAGTGTTCACATACATTGTTGTTACTAACATTGAAACCTTTGCAGTAGAAACAGTAACCCAAGTGTTTTTATTTTTGCTTCAAAGAAGTTACTATAGAGTATGGATTAGAATGTTCATTTTCAGGGATTCCATCTTTAGAAAACAGCCATCCTCTCCTGTAATGGCAGTCTCTAGAAAAGAGGAGGATCATTTCTTTATCCAAAAATTATATATGTTAGCTTCACACTTTCTTCTCAAAGACAAGGGTCATTTATTTCCTGGTATATACAAGGACTTCAGTATACTTATTGTAATCTATCAAACATCAGACAAAGAAAATACAAAATAATTCATAATAGTTTTGATTTGTAACAGGTCCTATGCCCAGAACGCATTTGTGCAATATTGCATTTTCACAGAATCACAGAACAGAATCACAGAATCACAGAACAACCAGGTTGGAAGGGGCCCATCGGGTCTTCTAGTCCAACCATTCCTATCCAACACTAAACCAAGTCCCTCAAGACCTCATCCACCTGTGCGTTAAACACCTCCAGGGAAGGTGAATCAACCACCTCCCTGGGCAGCCTATTCCAATGCCCAATGACCCTCTGTGTGAAAAACCTCCTCCTAATCTCCAGCCTAAATCTCCCCTGGCGGAGCTTGAGGCCGTTCCCTCTCGTCCTGTCCCCTGTCACTTGGGAGAAGAGACCAGCTTCCTCCACAATCTCCTTTCAGGTACTTGTAGAGAGTAATGAGGTCTCCTCTCAGCCTCCTCTTCTCTAGGCTAAAAAACTCCAGCTCTCTCAGTCGCTCCTCATAGGTTCTGTTCTCCAGCCCCTTCACCAGCCTCGTTGCTCTTCTCTGGACTTGCTCCAGAGCCTCAACATCCTTCTTGTGGTGAAGGGCCCAGAACTGGACACAGTATTCAAGGAGCGGCCTCACCAGTGCTGAATACAGAGGGAGAATCACCTCCCTGGCCCTGCTGGTCACACCATTTCTGATACAAGCCAGGATGCCCTTGGCCTTCTTGGCCACCTGGGCACACTGCTGGCTCATGTTGAGTTGGCTGTCGACCAACACCCCCAGGTCCCTCTCCTCCTGGCAGTTTTCCAGCCAGGCTTCTCCCAGGCTGTAGTTCTGCATAGGGTTGTTGTGCCCTAAGTGCAGGACCCGGCATTTGGCCTTGTTAAACCTCATGCCGTTGGACACTGCCCAGCGGTCCAGCCTGTTTAGGTCCCTTTGCAGAGCCTCCCTACCCTCCAGCAGATCGACACTTGCACACAGCTTTGTGTCACCTGCAAACTTGCTAAGGGTACTAAATGAATCTATCTTTTTGTAGGAATTCAGGAAAAGAATGAGATGCTACTGTATATGAACATGGCTTAGATTTCCTTAATATGAGTTATCTGCTTGATGTCTGTGCATGTAAAGACTGGTTGAGGGCATGCATGACCTGGTAGATTCTTTGATCAGTTCTTTGCTCTGACAGTGGGAGTCCTCTTCTCCAATTTGTATCAATAGTTGAACCTTCTGAACATTTTTGAGTTGGAGAATCACTGCGTGTATCGGAGCCTCTGGACTTTAGGTTCATACAGGGAGTGTGATGAGATGTAGATGGTGTGTCTCTGTCCATATACAACTGCTCATGACAGTGTTATTACTGAGCTACAGAGATCACTGTATGCCTCGAGTCACAGAATTACAGAGTGGCTGAGGTTGATTGGAAGGCATGGCTGGAGGTCATCTGGTCCAACCCTCCCGCCCAAGGAGGTCTACATACAGCCAGCCTGTCCAGGCAGCTTTTGAATATCTCCAAGGCTGGAGACGCTGCAACCTCTCTGGGCAACCTATACCTGCACTTGGTCACTGTCACAGGAAAAATGTTCTTCCTGATGTTGAGAAGGAAAGTTCTGTGTTTCAGTTTGTGCCAATTGCCTTGGGTCCTTTCACTGGGCACCACTGGAAGGAGTTTAGCCCTGCCTTTTTTACAACCTCCTTGCAGATATCGATACAATCTCCTGAGCCTTCTCTAGACTAAACAACCTCAGTTCTCTCAGTGTCTTCTCATGAGAGATGCATCAGGCCATTAATCATCTTTGTGGCACTTCACTGGACTCTCTCTTGTAGTCCTATGTGTCTCTTGCACTGGAGAGCCCAGAACTGGACACAATACTCCAGGTATGAAAGGGTATATGTCTCTACTGGTTCTCCACTATGCACAGCATCCATGCAGCATTTCAGCTGTCGCTTGGCCAGGAGCATGGGCATGACATTTTATAAAAATTTGAGTATGCTGCCATATGAAATTCTCATGAAGTTGGCCAAATGTTTCGTAGTGAGATTTAGTAGATGTTTCTTGGTGGGATTTAGTCTGAGAAGGTTAACTTTATTTAGGAGAGTAGTTAGCCACTTTTTCAAATAGAGAATAGTCCTGTAGGAAAGGATTTATATTTGGGTTTTTTCCTCCCTTCTTTCTTTTTCTCAGTTAGATGGAAACATGGCTGAGGTTTTCAAAGCCAATTTGAGAATTTTGCTATATGCTGACTCAATGTAGCTTTCTGTTGCAAAGTCTGCTATTTGCCTCTGAAAATCCCAATCTGAAGTGTGCCCACTTAGAGCATGTCACCTAAATAATGGCTAGAGACTCAGCTGTATTAATTTACATGCATTTACCAGAGTGCAATTTCTATTACCTTTGCCTCCAAAGGGTATTTCCTCAGGGTATTCCATTGGAAAAGACCATCTTAAGGCTCCAGAGAAATCTTATGTTTTAGGTTTTGAAAGAAAAACTGAATTAAACCAGTGAGTATAATTATCTGGCACTTTTCTAATGTTTCTAATCTAAATAGGAATGTTAGATTTTGATTTCTTTTGTTAATTTAGTATTTCACTTGATAAGCATTTTTTTTTAATAAATAGATAGAACTGTCTCTCTTATATCTGCTAGTTAACATAAAAACAGGCAAGTGAAGGGCTGACCAACTCAACATTTACTGACCAGAGATGTGCAGCTGTAAATGAGTATGAATAAGTCACATGTGTGATCTTTTCAGAATGCTTTGCCAGCCTCCAACAATTTGTCTTTGGCAACTCTTTTTACATATGTTTGTTAAATCTCTCTTCGTATGTTTCCTTGAGTGAATTTTCCCATTTGGCCTCTGACCACGTGAAGTTTTTGGTACCTTCAGTGTGGTACCTGAAGAGTTTCTCAGTTTTACCACCAGCTTTCTGAAGACTCATCTCTTACTGGTGGTTCTTTTCCGGAATATTGTTTTTAGAGTGCAAATTCCCTCTTCACTCTCTCTGCTGAATGACTATGTGGTGCTGAGTGTGCGTGATGGTAACCCCAGTTGTGTCACCTTCCTTGAGCCAGTTCAGGTGTTTGTGGGGCTATGGAACAAATGGGATTGGGAACCGACAGGTTAAAACTAACCTTTTTTATATTGACTGGTTGGTTAGTTTTTAGCTGAAGCTCTTTCCTGGTGTAATTTATCCTAATGCCATGTGAAAGCTTGTGCAAGAGATGACAATCATGTGGGAAAAAGAGTGAGTAGCCAGTTTAGGAACAAAGTGCAATCACCCCTTTAAAAGGCAGTGGCCATAGTGCAGACTTTTGTGTTAGGTTTGGATGTTTTGTGCCTCAGCTTCCACTTATGTGAAATGGATCAGTGACAAGGAGTCAATTTGAAAGACCATTTGAGCTTTCTAGATGAAAAATATTGAGGATTATTAAGTGTAAATGTGGTAAAAGGTTTAGCAGATAGGTGTAGCTTAAATAAATGTTTGAAATCCAGTAATTTAGTTCTAGGTTTAGTTGAAAGCTGTAATCCCAACAATTGGTGCCAATGTCTTCTAGGATTAAATCTAATGCTCTGGAGCATGTAATTTAAGGCTTTATAGACCAGCACTAGTGCATATATGCTTATCACTCAGCACGTGTTAGTATTATTCCTGTGGAATGCTCTTAATTAAAATCCAGTAGTTGCTTACAGGGTATTTGATACTTACTGTCACAAACACACAGTCAAGTTGGCAGAAAAATAAATTTGAAATAAGAACGATTTTTCTCAGAGGTACAATGTTATTGGCAGGTGCTTTTGTAACTGATGTTATCATTAATGTGAGGTTGTATATGTGAGGTTTCAGCAAGAGACTTCTTGTTGATCAAATTATTTCTGTTTTTCTTTTCCAAGTTCTAATACTGACTTTAGTATGAAGAAAGGGATTTTACATTGGTATACCAGAAAACAGGACGCTTTGCAGCAGAGTAGCCGCTGGGGCATGTCTAGTTTACACATTTGTACTCTTAACATTGTATACTTAAAAGCTGAATTTGTTTTGGAAAAGTTACACTTAAAAAACCTCTTGATAAATTGGAGGAATTTTTAGCTGTTTTGAAGGGAAGGAACACACCCAAAAATAAGTGTTTTGTGATATAATATTGCTTCTTGTTGAAATGTTACTTGGGCCTTTTTTTTACTGGTGTACTGTTGGTGCTAAGTAGATAGAGTTAATTGTTTCAGTATGAGAAACTGAAGTATTAAAAATGCATTCTAGCTTTTTGACCCCATTAATCATGAAACTGCTTGA
Organism: Coccyzus lansbergi; assembly: GCA_033558105.1. NCBI lineage: Eukaryota > Metazoa > Chordata > Aves > Cuculiformes > Coccyzidae > Coccyzus > Coccyzus lansbergi. Next base: position 1,600,671 of record JAUMJK010000097.1, read on the forward strand.
CCTATCTTCCTTACTGTAACACTGCTTTTTTTTTTTTTTGAATCGATGAGTCATGGGCACATATTAAATACAATTTCTTTAAAAATAAAAAAAGTCTGCTTGCATCTGAAGGAGATTTTGTAAGATAAGAATTTAGCATATGTATGTCAGTACATATTGCAGTGGGCTTATGATATGAGCTTATATATGATATAGCTTCGATGAAAATTTGATCCAAATTAGAGTAGAATTTGATAAAGGGTTGTGGGCACACGTTTCTGGGAGTGGCTGGAAGAACTTAGTGTAGGGGAAGGTTCAGTCATGTGTGCTCTACCTAGAAGCCAGAGAGGGTGATGTTTCTGGTTAAAGCAAAATGCAGAATTTAAAGCAAGGAAGCAGGGAATATGAAAATGAATTTTTATGTTTGCCCAAAAAGGAAAAACTCCAACTATGCTTTAATTAATTTTCCCTGCTTTACCTTCCAAAAGACAAATAGAAATTAAATAAAAAGCATTAAAGTATTTCAACAAACCATTTGGTTGTGTTTGGTTGGTTTGTTTTTTTTTTTTTAATAATGCCATTAAAACTTCTTTGCAACAAAATAAAAAACTTCTCGAGACTCCCTGCCCTCTGTTGCAGCCAGCACTTATGGCTGCAGGGCTTTAACCCACTGCACACAGTAATCACAAAGTTAGAGCTGAGAAAACCGAACAAAGACCAATGACAAGATTTAATTCTGTTGTTCAGTTCAAAAACAAGTGTGTTTCAAAGTCCGTAGCCTTTTAAATGTGTAAGAGTATTTAACTTCCGTATGCCCGCAGAGCTGTTTCGCTGCCATGTTCTGCTTCAGAGCACTTCACAGAACTGAAGTGAACTGGTGATTCACCCATGGGTGGGAAAACTGAGGCATGGAGCCATGATCTGTCTGGTGGTTCACAGTCAGCTCCAATGCTTCCTCTGCTCTCTGGACTTCATAGATCACTCCTTTCTCCCTATTTATTTTGTTCCTACCTGCTGTAACAGTTATCCTGTAGAGACCAGCCACTGTTAATTTATCTAACAGATAAGAAAATGTGCATACAATTAACAAAAGCCTTCTTTGGTTGCATTCACTCTTACCTCTCCCTCCCTGTTTTTCCTTCTAATTCCTGGTGACCCCTCTTTGACATTTATTGCCTTTTAAGAAGTGGCAGGATCAGGCTGTTAAGTTGGAGTGAATTATGAAATACTTAACCCTCTTGTCTCCTCTCTGATACACTAGCCCCACACATACCAGTTACGTACAGAGGCTTCTTGCAGAAAATTCTGGAGGGCATTTCTTGTAGAAATCGTGATGTTCAAGTGCTTGTTTCTACCCTGGATTGCAGCATGTGTAAGATACAAGAGGGATAAAACCAGAAAGTTCATTTTGTCGCACTCTGAATCACTTGTGTGTCCAGGAGCACTACTTTTGCCATTTTAAAAATGAATTTTGGATTAAAAAAAACCACACTGCAGGGTTCTGCACTTTATTCAAGGAGTTAAAAGTCTGGAGCTGTGCTTGATGAGCCAGATGGTCTTTAACAGTAACATTGTTCATATTGTTTAGATTATCCTGTTGCAAGTACAGTGCCTCGTTTACCTTTTATGGAAGAAAGTGTGGAAAATTGACCACAGATGTAAGTAACCAAGAATGATGGCTGAGGCAATTCTTACCAGGCCTCCTTCTCTAACACGCCTGATCCTGCAGATAAAAATAAATAGAGAAATGTGAGGCAGCATGAGAAATATCTAGTGTTACCTATTTAAGTGTTTAATTTGAGCTCTGTGAGCTACTAAAATCTTTATTTTCTCAGACTGAGATTTCTTCATATTGAACTGGTTTCAGTCTCTCGTTGTAGGCAGCCTGAATGCAGATTTCTATCCAGGTACTAAATAGCACATCATTATATATATTTTCCATCCTGGTTGAAAAAGGGGCAGTAGGAAGAAGCCAGCTATGTTGCCCTCAAACACAGTTTATGGTCCAAAAATCTTCATGAGAAGATTGGTACCCATTTTGTGCTGTAACAAGAGAGCACAAACTCCCCATTAATATTGATTTGATTGGTATCAGAAGCAAAGGCTGTGCCAAATTAATTAGAGGTATCTCATTGTTACTCCTAATAATGGACTGCTGGGTTTGTGAAGTGTCTTGCAAGACAGTTCCAGATTGAAATAAACTTTTTTAGGTGGATATCTCTTTTGTGCAGAATCTGGAATTGGAAGGCTCAGTGCTTAGACAGAACAAAGAGGAAACGGTACAAATGAAAGCAATAAAGCCTGGTTTTATAAAGTCCTTTTGTCTCCTATCACTTTTCTTTCTCTCCCTCATTTCCTTCCTGTTATTAGGAGCTGCTGTCAAACTGCATTTACTTATGGCGAGTGGTTCCCTTTGGAGCCCCTAACCTGATATTGCTGCATTTGCATGCAGGTGCTACTGTGGTAGAGCACAGCCTCTTGCCTGCCCTTTCCCCCCTGCCCTGGCAAAGCAAAGAGAGCTGTAATTATAAACCAACAGGTTTACCCTGTGAGGGCCCAGAAACCAAAAATCTCGTGTTTGTCAACATGGGTTAGCTGGCTGGTACTTTTTAGCAAGGTGATAGATTCCTTGGACTATTAAGGTCGACATCTTCCCTTTATTACACTAAGCCTTGATTGATCCATGAAATATTTTCTTTTACCCGTGCCGTGCTTTTAAACTTTATTCTGACAGCATTGGTTTCTGGAAGCATAGACTACCAGATTCTCTCTAATATTTTTTTAAAGACTTAAAAAAAATTGTCAGGAAACTTTATTTTACAGGGATCACAGAAAGTTGGAGATTATGGCGAGAACTACACAGTCTAGAATGTAATGTAAAATGGGGGGTTAATACTGGCAACAGACTTCTAAGGCAAAGTTCAAACAGTCAGTTTAAGGTGCCACTAAGTGGGACAAGTGAAAATCAATAGTCCTTTTCATATTTTTATTACATGCATTCAAAATATAATGAATTTGATTGGCAGCATGGGGCACTGTTTTTCATGGTTTAACTTCTGGTTCTGCTCCTTGCAGTGTCTGGAAAACAGGATCTGTTGGCCATGCCAGCTCTGTTTTTTTGCCAGCAGTGGCAGCGTGGAAAAGGGGGAAGCCAGGAGAGAGCAGGTGGGGGGAAGTGGTGGCAGCAGCAACGCCAGAGTTGGGGAGAGGAAATCTGACAACAAACAAGGGCCTTAGTGGGGGCAAGGAGTTGGACAAGGTGACAGGAGTGTTCAGGAGGTGACCAACTTGAATCAGGATAAAGTGGGTGAGAGGAGAGTGGTGCTGTGGTGAGTTGACGAAGCTTAGACAGGATGGGGGACTGCTGCTGAGGTGGACTCAGACAGTGTCTGAGACCCAACAGCTCTTGAGTGCTAGTCCTAGTTCTGTTCTGAGGCTGCATGCAAATTTTCTCTTTTGTCATTTTTCCATAAAACAGCGATGATGACTATTATTTGCATTAAAGTGCTATCGTGAGGCTTAAAGTGCCACTGTAGTTCTTAAACAGCAGAATCATGTTAGCCTTCGTTTGTGTCTTCAAATGCTTACCTCTATGCCAAATTAAGATTCTGCTTTCTTGTTCCAGTTGATAGTACAGAGCAACCACAGCTATGGAAAAGTGTTTGGATGCCATCCTGGCTCTGGCAACAGACTAGTTAACCTCATTGCAATTGGACTGCATAAGTAACAAAGGGCAGCATTTGCCTGACATGCCCTTGAGTACCTAGGAAAACAGAAACTTTTGAAGAAAAACAGAAGCTTTCAGGTCCGTGATTTTATCTGGAGACCTAAAAGAAAAACTAGGATTAACTTTTTAACAGATGTAGCGTTTTGCAGCAGAGTTCTACAACTGATCTGTCACAGGCATAATTTTTTATCCTTGAGCTGATCATTCAGTACAGGAGACTCACCTGTGTTTTAACTCATTCAGACAAGAAATAAATACTAAGATCTGTTAAAGTTTGAATGTCTCCTGAGATAGTTTTAAAGCAAGTTTTTCCAGGGATGAACAAAGATCAGCTGCTAACACATGGTTCACAAAACCCCGAGAGATTACTGGATAGATAAAGCAAAACTGTTGACCACGTAGTACTCTAGAAAAATAAGATGGAAGAGTTCTCATTATCTGGGCAAGACCAGTAAAGAGTGCAGAGAAGAAGAGTAGTACCACACAATGGAGTCAAGACTGGTGTGTGACACTACTTTTGTTCTTATAAAATATCCTGCAGAGGCATATGCTGGAGATATAGAACCCCCATAGAATTTAGCTGCGGAGATATATTTTTACCCCTTTATTTGCTAAATTTTATAGGAAGAAGGCAGAGTGTTTAATCAGCTTGGTCCTTAGAGGGTGAAGTCAACATACTTGTATCTAGATCTGTACTATGATTCTTATAAGCCTGCATCACAAAGGAAATAAGTGATCTGTTTCAAGTCAGTGAGACCTTCCTCATAATCTTTCAAGTGTAATTAAATAGACTATAGAAAACACAGGTTTGTGGACCCCAACACCCAACTAATAATGTTTACAGAAACTGAAAAGTAGTGTCTTCCACTAGCTCTTCAAAGAAGACAATGAATTTGAGCAGATCCCTGTAAGACACACAGAGAAGTGTTAGGTCACCCATATACTGACCATCAGATTGCTCCTTGAACAGACCGCGTACTTTGAACCCTGGCACTACCATTTCTGGGATTAAAATCCATATTTCGAAGATATAGAGTAAGTAGTAGGTTTACACAGTGGATTGTAGAGCTGGTTACCTTTTACCTCACCATTCCAGAATGTGCCCACATAGTAGAAGTTCTCTAAATTCTTGGAAATAGGCTGTCCAGTTCACTGAAGCTTTAATGCAATTCTGCCACAGCTTATAGAAGTCCAGAGATAATTCTGTTTGGTTTGGAGTGGCCTCAGTGGGAATTAGTCCCTGGTTCTAATCAACAGGATGGCACCAAAGCAGTAGCATGTATACTAATGATTTTATCTGCAAAACTAATTGAAAGTTAGATTACTGGATGTGGAATCAGAAATAGTCTGTGTGCATGTAATGGGCAAGATGGTCTTTGTTTTTCTGATGCCTGTGTGGTATTTTGATTTGTTGCTCTTCATCTATTCATAAGTGTAGGACTCAAGGAGTGAAGCTGTGTTGCAGGGGGACTGTGAATAGTGTGAGCGCTTTCTCAGCAGAACATAAACCCTAACCTCTAACAAGCATTGCTTGATCTGTAGAACAACCTAAAGTCTTCTGATGAACATAACTATCCGAATATTAGGTACTTCTGTTTTTCAGGTGGTGTACCCTACCACTTCTCATTTCTGACAGATATGCTGGGAATTTCCTTTTTCACAAGCAATGTCTGTCTTGGTAAGAGCCTGTTTCCATGACTAAAACTGTGATGAGAACATCAGCCTAGCATGGTTCCAGGAATAACCTACACACCATTTATACTCTGCCAAGAACACAGAGACTGGTTATTGAGATGAATGGTTTTGGTTAATGTGCACCACAAAGTAGAAAAAAGGATACCTATATATTTTAGTTCATAGATAATTATCAAAAAATTGTGTATGGAGAAAAATAATATATGGTTGGGGAATAGAAATATAAGCCTTGAACTTCCTATCCTGAAAATATAAATCACTGCAAGTTTTAAAGCAATTGCATGACTCATATGCAGAGGCCATAGACCAAATTTGCTGATGGAGGCAGGATGAAACAAATTCAGCTGCATTTTTATGATATTTTTCCTGCTGCTCTTAGCTTTTTATTTACCCAAAGTAATACAATTTTCCAGAGTAGTGTAACAGCTCCAACATATGGAACTGCTATCCAGTTCACTGCTTAGGTGCAAAACTGCATGGGAACAGTGGTGTGTCAATAAATAGCTTACTGCATTTCAGAGAAAGTAGTCTCTCAGGAACTGTATTGCCAGCTTGGCAGTATTCTAGAAAAGATCTCTGGATGGAATTGGTATATTAATGGAGTTTAGTGAATAAGACCCAGGACTAAAGGAAATCCAACTCAAGTAATGTGAAGACTGAATGGAAGGCAAAGAGAAAGTAACAAGAAAGAGGGGGTTGGTAATGGACAGGTCTATAAATCAAGGGGTTTTTTCCCCTTACTCTAGCAGAAACTTTGAGCTGATTTTGGACATCCTTGTAAATCAGTACACTATAGTTTTTCACTTGAGAAACAATATTGCAGCACTCAGTAAGCTATTTTCAGTAAGCTATTTGGTTACCAATTGTGCTGCCTCTACTGTTGCTGAGTAATATTTTTGCACCGCTAGAGAAATAGCTGTAGTTATGATTTAGATCTGATCTGTGCACTAGTTTTATGCTCCTGAGATTCTGCTGTCTTTGAGGTCGTTTCTGTATTTTCAGTAATATTGCTGCTGTTTAGACTCTGATCCAGCATGACTTAGGAAATGAGAGGAGAATAATTCCTACGTTCAATTTAAAATGTCAGCATAAAACAAGTCAGCAAGCCTAGCTCCACGTGAAAGTGTTAGACCTGATAATGTCTTGATTTAATGGGAGGGAATGAGGCTTACTCATTAGGAGAGAGAGTATTATTCACTGTTCCAAATGATCTGAATTTGTGTGCATGTCCAGTTCATTATATATGACATAAAAAAAGTCTAGGTTTTTTTATAGCTATAATGCAATTCTTTTTCCTCTCTGTGTTTAGGGAAATAGGCAATGGGCTTGCCTGCATTTGGTAATACGTGGGCCTTGCAAGGTGCACTACCAATAATAACAACATACTGGGGCAGCTGTAATCCCTCAGGATCTTGTCAACGTATTTTTAGCCGTTTGTCAGTTACGTGATAAGTGAACTGTGTAATGTCAATGGTATTTTATTTTTGTCAACAGTCTAACTTTTTTGCATTTTTCACCTAAGTCTAGTTGGAATTGCCCCTTTTGAGTGACATTTGTCAACATTCTCCTGTGTTATTTATGAAGGACTCCATTTTGTAATTTGTGTGTCTAAAGAACTTGTATTTACCTCTTCCCTTTGCATTACACACTTTTTTTTGGAACTCTTCTGTTCTGGATATTAGCCCCAGTGAATGGGGGCAGGAGTTTAAGTGTCACTCCCACCCCCAAAACCACCGCTGAAATCCCAGTGGCTAGCCTCCTGTCATCCTTCTGAGATCAGGGAAAGGCACGAAGGCAATTTGGAGACACTTCTTTGCTCACTACAGTTATAAACCAGTAGACTTTGGCACTGCCAGAGATCTGACCTATAATTTCATGGTAACTGTGCATTTTATGTGACTCTTAGTTTGTATGACTCTTGCTTCTGCTTATGTATAACATACGAGCTTGTCTTCTCATCTTCCATTTATGTGATTCCAGGCATTTTAAATTTAAGTAGATTAGATTTAGGCTTTTTGTAATGAATCTGCATGATTTTATGTTCTGCGTCCTGAAATAGCCCTGGGGAATCTGATACACACAATTTATGTGTGTCATTTAGAGACATCAGAAAGCATCTGATTGGTTTTGTCTGTAATTCTAATCACCATTTTACTGTAGCATTGTACCATTGAGGAAAGTATGAATTTTCAAAGGCAGGATGCTTGTCATATTTAGAGTTGCTGGTACTTAAAGGAAAATAGCTCAGAGATCTACATGTCATATTATCTCCTGCTGATTTTAGTGGTAACTTGGATCGTAGCTTGCAATGTAGAAATACATCTTGCATGTATTTCACCGACAGTAAGTCTAATTCATCCATTTCTGGTATTACTTCCTGACTTCAACAGAACACAACATGGGCAACGTGCTTCTGCACAGCACTGAGCTCTACTGCTGCAAAGCAGTTTGTGTAAAAGCAGAAATGGTTGTTGGTACTGCAGTGCATTGCATAAGGAGAAAGACTGATGAGATTTGTCAATGTTTATTACTGTGGTGGTGAGATACTTTGAGTTGTCTATATGATTCCTAGGTTTCTGTCACTTTTGCACAGGGGAGAGCGAAGGAGACAGAAGCACTAAGGACCCAGACCTGTAATTTTTCAATTGAAATGAATCAATGTAAACAGTAAACCAAATTCTCTTCTGATATCAATCAGAGCTCTTCTGTTGGCTTTAGTAAGGCTGTGCCCATTTGCAGTAGCTGAGAATTAGGTTGTTACTCCCCCCCCAACCTTTCTGATGACTTAACACAATTTTTTTTAAACATATAAGTCTTGTTTCGGGTCTGGGTTGTTGGCTTATACGTTTAAATTGCAAGCATGTCAATCCTCATGCAGTCAGCACTTTGAAGAAGATCCATGAATGAGGTAAAATGCATTTTTTTCTTACTACTATCTGGATTTTCTCAGAACCAAGATAATTTTATCCCATTTGCATCAAACATGCAGGTAACTGTAGAATCCTGCATCTGTATTGTTTCTGGAGAAGCAAAATAAAATTACAAATGACAGTAATTGACATTACATGCTTTAATTGAATTTCCTCCTCTGTGAACCAAAACCTTTTAACCAAGTATTGCAGTGCTATTTCTGTATTTATTTGTTACATGGGTTAATGTGCTATGTGGCAGATATGGTATTTATCCATTTTCACAAATTAAGCTATCAGTGTCATGTTGCCTTTGAATTGTTTCCTGTATTGATGGCCAAAACCGCTTGAAAAAGACTTTAGTCCTCCCTGGCTTTACTTCTGTTTTTACAAAGCTGAAAATTATGGGGTTGAAAGTGAACCCTTAGGAACAGTTTGGGAAACTCTAAGCCCAAAGCAGCTTACCAATGTTGTGTTTTTCCCTGCAGTGATTTCTGCTAAGGGAAAGGGGGAGTGCACAGGTTTTTTGAATGATGGTTTTGTTGTTATTGTTGTTGCTGTTAGATTACAGGAATTAGAAATTAAGGTCTGGTGAATTTATGTTTGTGGCAAGTGAAAATGGATTATAGACAGTATGATTAGAAATTCTTCTGCTTGGTCCCCAGGCTATGTGTTTCAGACCTGCTTTTATCACCTTCTTGCTGTGTTGTACTCTCTGAGAAGCAGCTCTGTTTTAGCTAATTTGCAGCTTTCTTACTCTACTCTAACTACACCTATTAGAACAGTTTACCTTGACATGATGACATGATCTTTTGGCTATGATTGTAGGTATAAAAAGTCATTGTAAAAGAACAGCTTTTAAAAGAAAAGAACAGCTGTCTTTTGTGCATGCAAAAAGGTGCCACTTTTACAAATGGGTATAATCACTTATAGCTTAGGTGGAATTGAGGGTTTAGGTTGCTGTGGCTTCAGACTTTCTGAATTTTCTTAACGTGGTCATCTTTCATCATTCTCCTTCATGCTCCAAGTGGAGTGTGGTTTTCTGTTAGCTGTACTTACTTTCTAGAATGGGATTCCCTTAGTAAAGTATGTCAGCAACTTAACAGTTCTGTTCAGAAATTGACAAGAGGAAGGCTTGCTAAAGAACTGCCAGCTCAGTATTGTCCTGTAATTGAATGCTGTTATTCAGCAGCTCAGCAATCTGGTTTCCCAGTGCCAGAAGGCAGTGGGACTCCAGGAGTCAGAATGGGGACCCTCTTTAGTGCTTGTGAGTACGACATGAAATAGGACTGTTGGCAGGGGAAAGCTGCTTTTAGGAGTGACCCAGTAGCTGCAGGCTGATGTGAATAAGAGACTACTTAGAATTGGCGAAGAATGTGTTTTCAGAACACTGATAAGAGCTCTGTGTCTTTTCCTGCAAAGAATCACATCTGATATGAAACCTGGGGGAAGAATGTCATGTAGCAATAACCTTAAACAGTAAATACCTCTCAGTCATCCATATTTGTCTTTTGGCCGTGGTATTTTAAATTAAGTTCATTTGGAAACTAGAAAGGTAACTGCTTTCCATGGCTTAGAAATGAGCCTGGCATATGTCATGTCCCTCATCCTGCTCCAAGTTGAAACAGACACTTAAATGTTTTACAGCTTCTGAAAAGTTCTAGTCTGTAGAAAACTTTGTAGCAAATTGATTTTTAGCCCAAGTAAGTAACTGCATTCGATTATCTTTTCATTACTGTCCCTCTTTGGAAGGTCCCATAGCCTTTAAAACTAGTTCTTTTCTTACCAGTAGTTTATTATTCTTTTGATTATTCATACCTCTCCTTTCCTCTGCTCTTCAGCTTTTTGTATGCTTTCACCTGTTTTAGAAATTTCCCTTCCAATATTGCCATGCCTGTGTCTAGACCTTTCCTACTCTTTCATGGGAGTTGTGGCTTTATTCAGATGTAAGAGGAAAAGGTATGAGTTACCTGCAGCAGAAATAGACTGCAATCAGTGAAAACATGCTTTACACTTGCTGTTTGAGCATTTTGTTGAGTTATACAACTGATAAAAAAGCACCCAGTCAAAACTGTATCCCAGCATTCAGAATGCTACTTACCAAGCTGCAAAAAGCAGGTTTAGTTTCTTTTGCAGATGGTCTATGAGTCTCATGTGGCATTGTATTAAATTATATAGGCAGTCAGTCACTTGTACTGAAGCGATGCTCTGAGCTGAGAGTTGTGATGTGCTTGGACCATTCTGTTGGAAAACAGGCTCTAAAGCTAATACAGCTTCTCTGAAAAGCAGCAGCAAAGGGGCCTGCAGAGCAAGGGGCTTCAGACAAGTGAAAAACTGCTGTTCCCCCTGGGATGCACTATGAGGGTGGCCCAGCAACCCGATGATGGGCTGTGGAGCATTTTGCCCTAAAGGTAGGAGGCTAGACCGGCTTAATTGGTTATTTTTCATCTTTGTTTCTGTGATGCTTTAGGAGTATTGTTTTCTGACCTTATATTTTGCAGTGGTAGTTATTTTTGTTTTGTAATATTTTGAAGGTAAGAGTGGGAGTTTATTATCTTTGTCAGACTGCATTTTTCCTGGTTAAAAAGAGGAAGAAAATGCAGTAGTTTGTATATTTTGAATGCTATTCTACAAAAATATTTCTGCAATATGAATGAGAGAGAATTAGCTACTTCGTCGTAGAGGTACTTTCATAAGAATATATGTTTCTATTAAATTCAGTTTGGTATAAATTCAATCCTTAAGTAATACTGGATCCAGTGTGATAACAGTGATTTTTGTCAGCTGAATTTTCACCCAGGGAAGATTGCTATTTGTGGTGAAAAACATACTTGAGATAGCAATTTTCAAATGGGCTGTGTATTTTACAGTAGATACGTCTTAATGTTTGTGCTTATGAAAATGAGAATTCTCTAGTACTGAACACTTTCTAATAGGAATATTAACATAAACTCATTTATGGCATCAACAACTGAATGCTGCAGTTTATTTCTGGGAAACACTGAATGTGTTAGTGCTATGAAGTAGAACCCATTTAAGGTTATGTAAATGGGTGATTGAATCACAGTTTTTGGTGTGTTCACCTGCAAAGTGGAGATTTAGCCACAGCTACTATTGGGGTGAGTGTTTTGCATGTGGGAGTTGATACATTGATAATGACAGCAACCCATGACATACATTTAGCAGGTGGGATTTTACACAGAGGTGTTTCCCTTATTTGACAAGTGGTAGTAAGTGCTGCTCCAAACTTACAGCTTGTTTAAGTTCTAGTGGAAAAAAATGGTTGCAGTGCATGTGCAGTTCAGAGCTGTGGGTTTACCCTTACAGTACTGGTACTTGCATTCCTTGCAGCATGTTTCCTGATCAGAAACATGTGAACACCATATTCAGATGAAGAGTTCAGTGAAGTAATTTTTTTTTTGAGATGGGGCATTTGGAAGTTGGATCAGCTGTTTAAATTTTATAAGGAAATTAGGAAGGTCGGGAATGCAAAGGAGGGGACAAGGCAGTGCCCGTGAGGGACAAGGCACAGGTCTGGATGAAAATCTGGTTATATGAAGAGTGTTCTCTTTGCTGTGTTATGGGTTTGGGAAACGAGGTACAGGTGCTGCTGCCTATTCTGTGTCAGGCTAAGTATAACATTACAGACAGGTTTTTAAGGCTGTATTTTTAAATGAAGTCTGTGTCTCTGGAGAGGAAACATGTAAGTGTATCCCTTAAACTAGAAGTGCGTCACTTTCTGTGCTGCAGAATGGTATAATGCTATTTTCTTCTGGTGATGGGTTGTTAAACTAATGAATTCTGATTAAGGGATTTGAGAACCTAGACTGGGAACTGTTGATTTATTTCCTGTGTAAACTAAGAGCTAATTCTGCTTTCCTAAGCCAAACATAGTTTCCAGTTTGTGCTACCAAAGTCCTGTCTAACGTTATCATATTATGCTTTTGTGTAGATGTATTTTAGGAGAATACCAGAGCCATACTATTGATCACATCACACTGTGATTTATGCCAACTGAGTGAATTCCTCTCTCTAGTCAGGGATTGCCACAGCCCTAATATATTCCTCTCCTTCCCCAAAATGACCCTTCAACTGTCTGGCTAGGTAAGAATAGGAGGACTTCCACTTGTTAATTGTGTATCTTGATGAGCACTCTCATATCAAGTAAGGATGGGGAAACAAGTTTATCTTTTCTGTAGTCCTTTCTGTAACAGTCCAGACCTGAAGGTTTTCTGCTGTAAAATGCACACTGACCTCCATAGCTTTCAAGAAAACTCCAAAGAGTTACACTTCAATATGATGAGATATATTTCTGCCCTCTTAAAGTTTCGGTTTTCTGCCCTTCACCAAATCCAGCCCATGTTCTTTAAAAATATAGCTGAGTTTTTGTAGATCCAGCCAAAGCCACAGCCTAGTTTTTCCATGAAGGCCTGTCTAGATCCTAGTTTCCAAATTAGATCCTAATTGTGTCCTTGAAAAGGAACTTCAGTTCCCTAGGATATGCTGCAGAGACATTTAAAACCCCTTTGTTAGGCACAAATATTAAACGTAGCAAGAAATTTAATATCTTTAAAATGGAGAGGGAAAAGAAGAATTGGATGTTGCAAGTCAGTTCTCTGTTGTTGTACTGAATTTTTATACTGAACCATGTTTAGATGCTCAGAATTTATACAGAACGTAGCAAAGAATGGACTGTGAGCTACCAGTTATACAAATAAGTAAAAATCTGCATATTTGTATCCATTATTATTTTAATTTCTTCAGGTTAACTATTATCCCATCTTCCTGTAACCCTCAAACTTTATCATAGTTGACTTTGATGCCAAAGAAAGATTGTGAAGCCTGAGGAACTCTCATAAGATGTTATAAGGTGGTTTTGATTTTGGTTTTTTTTCCTTCTGGGGTGTAGAAATGCTTGGCCACTTACTAGAAATCTTTTGATCTTTTGTTGGAAAGTCATTCCTTGAAGGTGACCAGATGTTTATATTTAAAGCACAAGTAGGTCTAAGAATTGCAGTTTGAAAGTAGTGCCCTTGTGCGATACGTAAACCAATTCGCAGTCCCTGAAAAGGAACTTTAACTTTACAGTAAATACAGTCATTTTTATAATTCTTCCAAGAAGAAAAAGTAGTCATCTAGGTTACTGAGATGCAATGGGTCTGACACTTAATTTTTTTCCTTCAAAAACAAAGCTTATGTACACAAGAAGAAAGGAACAAAAAATTCAGGAAATCCTCAGCTTGCTGCTAGTGTGCCCTCACATTCCTAAGAACTATTTTTGGGTTTTCTCTTAGGAATAGCTAGAACTTGTTGAGCTGGGAAAGACAACTTGGAACAGATCTTTGGTTTTGTCTTTTCTGCCTGAGCACCTCTTGTTGTTATTGGAATAGCTACTATTAATATTAGCTGGTTGGTGATTCAGAGAATGGGGCAAGTCAGTCCTGTAAAGTCGGCTTCTCCACTCCACAATGTTTGGAAAAAAACTGTTGCAGCAGGGTGGTGAGCATAAGGGGGTGAACAGTTACCTCTGCTTGCTTTGGGTTAGCACTACACCAAGAGGTGTGTCTGACTCTATTCTGCATGTTGCTACCTGCAGATTTGTTATAACTCAAGAAATAATGAAATATCAATGAGAAGGATGCAAATGCTCTACCTTGCGTCTCCATACAGCTGCAAGCACTCCATGTAGTTCTGAGATATCTCAGTAGATCAGCTGTGAGCTATTTCAATATGTATCTCAATAGTTTGGAAACCTTATCTGTCAAAGGATGTCTTTCAGTAAAATATTTTGCATTTAGGGATACCATGTATAGACCAACTAGTAGCATGTATCTTTTGCATAAAGGCATTACCAACATATCTGAGACTACTTGAAGAGTTTTCAGGCTGGGATCAGATTCGGTGCAGCACATTTTGATAAACACTTGGAATGGTCACAACATTTCTCATATGTGTGGTTTGTTCTTAGGTGGGTGATAAATCAGTGCCATTTAAACTCCTGTCTCTGTTCCAAATGCCATCTTTGGGGTATTTTCAGTGATAAACACTCCTATAGAGTGATAGGCTTTTTGAAACATCTGTGGATACTGCTCATGTATTTTAAAAGATATGCTGAGATGTGTTGAAGGAATGAATGGAATGATTGGCATCTGTGTTAGCTCAACACCACGCCACTTATTACCTCTTAGAAACTACAGGAATTTCTGAGAAAGAACTTTCATCTCAAATGAAATGGGAAAACATGTAAGGCTTAACAGAGCGACTTGTGACATGGCAAACAAAATCATATGTACTCTTTAAAAGGATTGAGTTTGCTCCCTGTTTTGTTGTTGTTTTTTATCTACTCAGACCAGAGATCTGTCAGTCTCTGGAGGTTTTTTTTTTCCCCCTGCTAATTACTAAAAAGGAACAGAACGACAAGCGTCACTAAGGTACTTCGGAGTGGCTTTGAGCTTTAAAGAAGTTCAAGGCAATAAGCATTTAATTTGTGTTGCATACATAAAAATTAAATTATAGCATTTCTCCCATTCTTTTTTTGTGAACAGCATTTCTCCCGTTGTTTTTGTGTGTATGCCATGTTTGGTTTAATGGAGAAATGAGAAAAGAAAATAGATTCTTTTTTGGAGACTGGGTACTAATGCGGTAACATTAAAGGCAGGCACATTGTTGTCAGCCAGTTTGCATATTTATTTACTTTTACAAATGGTTGGCTTGGAGTCAGCAGTTAATGGAATGAGAATGATGTTCCTGTACAGATCATTTCCTGGGAAACATTTTCAATTACAAACATATCTCTGCTTTTCTTTCCTCATTTGTTATGTCTTGGAGAATAAATGGGGAGTAGCATTTACAACTTAAGGTTTATGTTCTGCAGACAATTTTAACAATGATCTCCACAGAAAAAGGCCCCTTTGTAGTTGCAGACATATGTTTATGATGTTTTGTGCTGTGAATATCAAATTTCTGGTGGACGTTGTGTCACACTCTGCAAACTTGTAAACATCTATAAATCCATTGGACCATTTTAGTGCCATGTGTAATGCAGATTTATTGTCTTTTGTGTGAATTTCTTTTGTTTTGGAGTTAAAGCTGAGCTGCTATAATCCATATTGGATGAATTATGTATTCAAGAAAATTAGGCAGTACCATTTTAGAGTAATATTTTCTTTTCCCTTTGTGGACTTAGAGGCACACACACAAGCATTAGAAAATAACATTTGAATGGATGGCCCAGAAAGCAATTGCCTAAGTTTGCTTGACAAAACAGTATCATACTGTAAAAGCTTAAGCTAGGACCTTTTGAAGAAGCTTTTGCTGTTTTTTTCTGTCATTCTCTGACCATCTTAGGTAATTTGGGAATCTTTTCCTATTTGCCAGTACAAATTCACAATTACACCACTGGAATTATATCAGGGTATAAAAAAGGAGTACGTGACGGGAAATAGGAATCTCACTGAGCCAGTGAGCTGGTATAAATTGGCATAAATCCACTGAAGTCTGTGCAGATACAGTCATTTACACTTAAGTCTTCATGGCAGACACTACCAAGTCAGCAGAAGTAAAGCTGCTCTTGTGCACAAGTGATGACAAAAGCAACCCGTCAAGGTCATAAGCATTTATCAGAAATTTGCACCTAGTGAAGAGAATATGAAGCCAATCTAAATTTGGCTCAACTAGAGTTGAGTGAATCTCTTTTACAGGAGCAGTAAAAGCATTTCTTATTGAAAATCAGCATTTTTTCTAAACTGGCTGTAACTTCTGGCTACATACAAAATGTAGCATGAGCTTGCCTGTTTGTATATACAGATGTCCAGTGCTACTCAGGCAATAGGATGCCTGCAGCTAGCCTTGCAAGTTGTGCTTCCCACTTAAGATAGCAACATGGCACGTAAAGCTACTGACTACCATAGGAGTTCACAGCATCAGGTAGTTTGTTCTTTGACTTTTTATAGAAAGCTTAAACTCATGGAGACGGGTGAATGGTAACAAATCTCAGCTTCCACAAACAAAACAAACAAACAAACAAACAAAAACAACCAAAACCCAAACCATAGTATTTTCAACCCTGAAAATGGCAGAGAAAGCAATGAATGAAAAATCCTTATATTAAAGAAAGAAAGGCAGTTAAAGAACTGCCAAAGCGTGCATGCACGCGTTTATGTTGGCATATATGCTTGTATGTAAATTGCTTGGTTTTGTAGGATTGAGGTTAGAAGCATTGTGTCACTGTGTTCCTCCAGCACTAGAGTCTGGTTGTAGTTAATCACAGGCTTTCAGAATTGATCTGTTGGTGTGGTAGCACTTGAGTAATTTTAGTTTTGCAAGTAGAAAATCAATTATATGAAAAGACCTGTCTGTAGCACTTGGAGAGACTATTTAACACTATATCTTACTGTATTTATTTATGATTCTTTGGATAGATATGCTAAAATACATCTGAACCACAGAGTGCATTGGGTGATGTGGTGTTTCTGAGCTCAGTTAAATAATAAGATGTGTTTTATTCAAATCAGTATACCATTAAGCCCTGAATACTAAACAGGACAGCAAAAAGCCTTCAGCACACAAAATAAACAAGTAAAAAACCCAAACGAAACTGTCTAATAAATAAAATATGGAGCAACAGGCTGCATGTACTAGAGGAATTAAGCCAATTTAAACTGTATGGGCAGTATTCCACTTTCAGATGTGCTTGGCGTCCAACAGTTTCAATGGCAGTTGGATGCATGCATCAAAGGGCAACGTCTGGCTCAGAGCACCCGTGTGGATTTGATAGCATAGGTTTACAGCCTTGCAATCCTAGAGCATATAAAACAATAAGAGCTCTATCCAGCTTAAAATAGCTGCTGTAGTTGCTCTTGATACAAGCTCGTGGACTCCCCAGCTCTTGGGCCAAATTTGGTGCTGGCGTGGTAGGAAGAAGTCTGTTGACAGCTGATAACAACAGTTGCACTTCATTACATCATTAGAAATTTGATGTCTGGAGCTGAATCAGTAGTCAGCAGAAGTGTCCATTCCTTATCCAGAGTTAAAATGGGAAGTTTCACATTTGCAGTCCACTGAGATTTACCTGGCCTATGTATATCTTCGATGTTTTTAAGGGTCATTCATTAATGGTACATTCAACCCCAAGTTCTATTAAGCTTGGTGATATTAAAAAAAAAAACCCATAAAGTACTGGATTTCCCTCTCGCATCTGAAAGGATAAAGTCCCTAATCATGCAAATATAAGCACAATGAGAACAAGCCCCATAGTAGCCAACTCACTGGGTTGTATCTGGGCTGCAGTGGAGGGTGAGAACAGAAAGGTGCTCTTAACTGTGATTGCTGGGGTTGCCCACTGGCCAGGCATGTCTGATGTCAAGCAGACAACTCAGTGGATGCTACCCTTCAAAGGAACTGCCACAGGTCCCAGTACATTGGTCTGGCTCCTGGCAACTGTTGTGGTATAGATGGTTTGCTTCAGCTATGTCCCCTTCTCCCTTCCCAGGTCTGTAAGATTCAGAGTAGAGTCTCACTGGTGCTTCAAGTAATTCATCAAAGTATTTCAAGAAACTAGATGATTTAATTTTAATTTTAGCTGCTACAAAAAGATGTTCCAAATCTGTGTACTTTGGTTTTATTAAAATGCTAAATTACTGAAGTGATTTTCATGAAAATTAATTAAAACAAATTAATGAAAAACAGCTGAAAAATAGATTCCTCTGATAAAACTGTGGTATGCAAACTCTTAACCACAATCACATTTTTGTGGTTCCTTTGTAAGCACCTATGTGTATAATAATGGTTTGTCATGGAAATTTTTGGATGGAAATTCATAGAAAATGAGGTGTTACTACATAATACATTTTCTCTCCTTGAACATACAACTTGATATAATGCATGTGTTTTTATCTACTCCTTTTAATATTATTAATCTCCAGTTAAATCTTTCTTCATCAGTATTGGGAAAGAAGTGAAAAAGGTGCTGTCAGACTCAGTGTTTCTCCATCATGTTTTCTACTTGTAGGGGACAGGAGGGCAGGAGGAGTCTTTATTATGGGAGTAATACCAACCCTAGGCATTGGTTGTGCAGTGCAGAATGCAGTGGCTGAGGAGAAGGTGTTCTCCTTGTCAAATTGAATCCATCTGGGATCTTTATATCGTTCAGAGATGTGTTAGGTAGGTTCTGCATGTGGCTCAGGCAGGTGTGAGAAATGTTTGCTATTCCAGTGAGCTGCCCTGGGGAGCAAGACCAGCACTTGTGTATGCCTGCATACAGCACAGCAGGACTTAGACCCTGCTGCATAATAAATATAACATGTGCAATGCATTCTAGAACAGCTCAATGTATTAGTTTTTCATGTATATTTATTATTGTTTTATTTGTAATCTATGCTCCCTTTTCATGCAGAGATACGGCTTTTTTATTTACTTTCTCTTGTTTTCAGAAACTCTGATAATACACTGAAGGTCATGTTATTAAAAGTAGAATGTAATAGTTGCACACATTGGAGGACAAGTACAGGGAGATTCTGTGGGCTTTGAAAAGAATGTATTACAAAATGTTCAGCCTTGAGAAGTCCACTCAGTCCCCCGGAGAAGTGTCAGTGGATTGCTCCCTGGAGAGAGGAGCCAAAAGCTTCCTCCACGGTCTTTCACTAGAAAGGTGAGCAGACTGCCTCCTCCAGTGTGTCTTACCCAAGCAGAGCATCCAGCCCTTAGTGACAGGAGAGCTGATTGGAGACAGTTAGCTTGAACAGGTTTTATTTACTTTACTCCCTCTTCAGGATGGTGTGAAACAAACATTTTTTTTGTCTGGTAATCTTTATTTGGAAGGCCTCCATGAACTAAAGATTTAGAACAGAAGGACCTTCACGTGGAAGTTTTCTATCCACTGATGTTTTTATGCCCGTAACCATTTTGAACCAAAATAAAAAAAAAAAAATGCCACCCCCCCCCCCCCCCCCCCCACAAAGGTTAATAAAAACAACGTTTTCCTCTAAGGAGTGCTAGCAGTTCAAAGAATTACCATTAAATGTAAACAATCCCTGAGATTGTACACGCTAGACCAAATTCATCCTTGCAATAACTTCTCAGAACTCAATGGAGTTACATGAGGGATTAATTTGGTCCACTACTCTCAACCATCAGTTTAAGATATACAACAATCAAGGGAACTATTATTGTCAACATTGTTTTATGACTCTTTAGAGTCAGTATTTATATTTTACAGATAGACAAGCAGTGTGAGTGTGTGGAGTGAAATCGATGTTTCACTGGTAAAGGAAGTGGGTTTTTCAGAGTTATTTTTCTACAATTAAACATAATAAGCTTTCTAAGAGGTGTTATTGCTGCAGATCTTGTATATATACCTGAATGCAGCTACACAGATTCTTGAAACTTGCACAGGCAATTCATCTGGCAGAGGACAAAACATTTCTCAGAGTGTAGAAAATACCTGGAAAGTACTGCTATCACACCAACTGACTAATTATCACAGTGTTGATGTAAAAGTCTGCATGCAGGAAGTTAAGGCAGAGAGGTAAGCCTGTTTTCCAAAAGCTAACTTACAGGACAGTCACGCAGCCAGGAATAAATGACAATGGCATCCTGGCTTGTATCAGAAATGGAGTGGCCAGCAGGTCCAAGGAGGTTGTTCTCCCTCTGTACTCAGCACTGGTGAGACTGCTCCTTGAATATTGTGTTCAGTTCTGGGCCCCTCAGCACAAGAAGGATGTTGAGGCTCTGGAGCGAGTCCTGCAAAGAGCGACAAAGCTGGTGAAGGGACTGGAGAACAGGCCTTATGAGGAATGGCTCAGAGAGCTGGGGTTGTTTAGCCTGGAGAAGAGGAGGCTGAGAGGAGACCTCATTGCTCTCTACCAGTACCTGGAAGGAGGTTGTAGAGAGGAGGGAGCTGGGCTCTTCTCCCAAGTGCCAGGGGACAGGACAAGAGGGAATGGCCTCAAGCTCTGCCAGGGGAGATTTAGGCTAGACATTAGGAAAAATGAGTAGGTTTGTGTTTACAATCTATTAAAGTTTGGGTCACCCAGAGGAATGAATTCAATTGCTCTAAACTGTACTAGATACAGAACCTGTACAATATAGAAGAGGAGGGAGCCGGCCTCTTCTCCCAAGTAACAGGGGACAGGATAAGAGGGAATGGCCTCAAGCTCCACCAGGGGAGATTTAGGCTGGAAATTAGGAGGAAGTTTTTCACACAGAGGGTCATTGGGCATTGGAATAGGCTACCCAGGGAGGTGGTTGAGTCGCCTTCCCTGGAGGTGTTTAAGGCACAGGTAGATGAGGTCCTGAGGGACATGGTTTAGTGTTTGATAGGAATGGTTGGACTCGATGATCCGATGGGTCTCTTCCAGCCTGGTTGTTCTATGATTCTAAAAAAATTTCCACACAAAGGGTCACTGGGCATTGGAACAGGCTGACCAGGGAGGTGGTTGAGTCGCCTTCCCTGGAGGTGTTTAAGGCACAGGTAGACGAGGTCCTGAGGGACATGGTTTAGTGTTTGATAGGAATGGTTGGACTCGATGATCCGATGGGTCTCTTCTAGCCTGGTTGATCTATGATTCTAAAAAAATTTCCACACAAAGGGTCACTGGGCATTGGAACAGGCTGACCAGGGAGGTGGTTGATTCACCTTCCTTGGAGGTATTTAAGGGACAGGTGAACAGGTGGAGCTGCTAAGGGGCATGGTTTAGTGTTTGATAGGAATGGTTGGACTCGATGATCTGGTGGGTCTCTTCCAACCTGGTGATTCTATGATTCTGTGACAAGATCTTTACTGTTACTGTCTACTTTTTGGCTTTCTCCAAACCTAGACTGTTTCTGTAATTTTTGCAATTAACCGAGGAAAGCTTCATTAGTGAATTTTAGATGGTGAATCTGTGTTTGCACATAAATCATCTATTTTAGTTCATGTCAGAAGGTGTATACAGCTGTCTGAATCTTGAGGACATGTGTAGGATGGTTGAATTAAGAAATTTAAGTTTAAACTCTGACTGGAACAGTTTTGCTACCAACAGGTTCTACTAAAGATCCGAACACTGGAAAATAAGTGGTTAAAACAACATTACTTACTTATCTTTTATAGGACAATGAGCCTTTTCCCTGGTTTAGTAAATCAGATTAGCACTTATGTCTTGGTTACAAAGCAAGATATACAATTATCTGATCACCAAAGTGGGTGCCTTCCCTGCATGTTGTTTGATGTTCTTCCATAGCATTAGGATCAATGTGTTGGCTTGTTTGTGTTTATTCCCTACTGTTAAGAGGCATGTTTGGGCAGTGAAGCAATGGGTTTGTGTTTGCAATCTATTAAAGTTTGGGTCACCCAGAGGAATGAATTCAGTTGCTCTAAACTGTACTAGATACAGAACCTGTACAATATAGAACTGGTGCAGGACTGCTTCTACGCTTCTCTGGATCTCTCTGTTCCTATGTGCTCAGAGCATGTGTTACAAGAACATTGATTTTTGCAGCATTAGAGGTCTTAAGCTAAATGAGAACTTGTCCGTGTTTCCTGACATCTGTGGCCATCTTCAAACTATGGGATCTTGGATTACTTCCACATTCCTATGTCCAAGTTCTTTCTCAGCCCGTGTCTGGACTCTACAGGAGGCAGTACTTCTGAGAGTTAATCGTCTCACAACTGTGTCCTACTACCATGATTTCTGCTAAAGTGAGGCCAAAAAAGCAGTCCAGAAGCATCTCAATCTGCTCCAGGTGGTCTTTGACCAGAACAATGGATGTTGTTGCTGTGTGCTGCAACTCCACCTTGAGTCCTAATATCACTTTGGCAGCTCCTATGTGGACATATAGCCAGGCTCAGCAGTTTCAAGTAACTAAACTTGGAAGTATCTCCAGAGTAAGGGTGACGTAGCTGAAAGTAATCATTTCTCTCAGCTAAGATGATTCATTACCATTAAAATGCAAGTGAACCTTTTAAAATTTGAGGACAACGGCCCTTATCCTGGAAAAGAATTTGAGGGAATTACATTGATTCCAGTATAATTATCCATAAAAAAAATTTACTCATACAGGTAAAGATTTGTTGGCTGGCTTTGCATTCTTGTTAGCTGTATCTTATTGCTGTAAGTATACCTAGTGGCTTATCTAATAGAGTCATGTTCTTATTAAG
This sequence comes from Coccyzus lansbergi, assembly GCA_033558105.1. Taxonomy (NCBI): domain Eukaryota; kingdom Metazoa; phylum Chordata; class Aves; order Cuculiformes; family Coccyzidae; genus Coccyzus; species Coccyzus lansbergi. The sequence goes on from JAUMJK010000097.1 coordinate 1,623,115, forward strand.
AATTTAAGACGATTAATACTACTTTTAGCAAGAGTGGAATAGTAAGTAAAATTGAATTGAAATCTGACCAAGCTCTTTTTTCTTTTTTTATTTCCTAGTATCTGAATTACAGGAAGAAGGAATAAATGCCATTAACTTACCTCTCAGTCCAATTCCATTTGAACTAGACCCTGAGGACACTATGCTAGGTAATTCACAACGATTTTACATCTCAACATAAAAGCTTGATGTAAAATAAAGTGTCATGCCTGTAATAGTTTCTAATATCTTTCTTTTAAACCTTCCAGAAGAAAATGAAGTTCGAACAATGGTTGATCCAAATTCAAGAAATGACCCCAAATTACAAGAACTAATGAAGGTAATGAAAAGCATGTAAACACTTTCAGGAAAGTGAAACTATTTTTTAATTCTATCTCTACTCCTTTAATTTGAACACTTCAAAGCACTGTTCAGTTATTAATTAAATGAAACCACCTGGTGCATACATCTCAGTGAAATGTGAAGGTAATTTCTTGCACTATCTTTCTCTAGACATGGTGCAGAGATAGTCCTTGTAATTCATGGGGTTACAGACTTGACAGGAAGCTTCATTAGATTTGACTTCAATACCTTTTGCTTCACAATAAAACGTTAAAATACTACTGAGAGCAAAGGACAGATTTCACTCCAGAAGCCACTGCATTAATCCAGTATTTGTCTGGTTTTTGTGGTGTGTGCATTGATACAGCCACCTTAGAACTACAGTCCTTCCTAAGTCCTTCCTATTTTCTTCTGATGGTATTGAAGGCTGACTCATTTTGAGCCATTGCTGCTTTGGTATTCTTTCTGTTAAATATTTTCATCATACAAAATGACATGTATTTCAAATTGCAAATGAATAATGTATAAATCTGCCAAACTTGTATTTCCCATGTAGGTATTAATTGACTGGATTAATGATGTGTTGGTAGGAGAGAGGATTATTGTGAAAGACTTGGCTGAAGACCTGTATGATGGACAAGTATTGCAGAAATTATTTGGTAAGGAAAAATACATTTGCATGCTGTTGGGGTACTTTGTCAGTAAGTGAATCACTTGTTCCTGCTTAGGAGCTTTGGTGTCATCTTACATTTATGCCACTAAGTGGTATAAAAATAGCACTGTATTATGAGATACTTGAGCAATAGGCTGTACACACAATACTTGCAGCTACAGTGCCATGTGTGGTGCTCTGTAGTTGATGAGAACAGCATAAAGCCTACCTGGGGTGCTGGGGAGGGAGAGTTCTTGTCTTGGCAGCAGTATTCGCTCCAATTAGATTTATTATCTGCATATGTGATCTACAAACTTAACCATATTACAAGTGGAAAGTAAGTTTGAAGGCAAGGGTATTTTCAGTACAACGGTGGATGTTTTTAATCTCTGCTGGTTCCATACTATAGTTTATTCACATTGCAAAGTTCCTCTGGAAAGTTGGAATTTCTTTCTGATTTGATGTCTGGCTTTTAATGTTACTGAGGTTAATAGTACCCAGTGGACTGCAAACTGAGTTTCAGCTGAGAAACAGATAAAGAAAAGAAACTGCTAATGCACAGCTGGCACGTGCTTTTTTAACTGTTGGCTTGGAAGCCATTTTCTTATTTATTACAGCTCATAAAGCCTCCAGTAAATTTTTTTTTCAGTATCTTAAATGAATCTTGAAACATCATGTGAACCCTTCTAATAAAGACTGCACATACTGTTCACTTGTATGAATGGTTAAGCTATTGAAAATATTGTGAGGGACTGGGTATGCCCCAGACTGAGCAATTTGATTCTCATGGGCAAACCTCCAGTGACTTCACCCAAAACTCAAAAAATGCGTATCGGATACAGCCTAACTCTAAATGTGTTCGTACTGATCCAACACATTTTTATTTCAGTGGGAACTTTTGCATTATCCTTAATTCCTTGTGGATCAGGTCTCTGCTAAATGAAGAGGTTGGTCTTGTTGTGAGGCTATGCATGACTGATTTCTGAGGAGGTGCTAGAAATCCATGGAGATAGCAGTTTCTTAGGCAGGATTCATAGGCTAGTAACTCAGGCTCACTCTCTTTGGGAAGATATTCAGTTGGCTTTAGTGAAAACAAGATCTGCACTTAGCAAATAAGATCTCTCTTTATAAGATTGTCTTTCATGGGAGTAAATAGATAGGCAACCAAATATTTTGTTTATGGTGGTGTTATCTGGAAGCTTTTACTATTAAAATTTCTTTGCCCACTTAATGGTAATGCTTACTTTTTTTGCTTACTTAATGGTAAACACCAAGTTGTATATGCATATACCTAGTAATTTGTGCTAATTATTAACAAACCAATTAATGACATATTTGAAAATCTGCTGCAGATTTTGAGTGCAGAGAAGGAGCCGTGGTTTCATAGAAGAAAATTTCCATAGGTTTTAGTTGTTTCCATACCTGCAACCATACTTGTTCAAATTTCTTGGTTGCATCTTCCACCTCTATGAATATGGTGTCATTTCATTTTTATCACAAATGGGTCAAGTAGAAGTTTTAAGTCTCCCAAGTCTGAAGTAGAAACCAGGAGGCTGGAACTGATAAAATGAAAAAGTGGGTATCCTAGGTTTGATGGTCTGCTGTACAAGCCATTTGCATACAGAATAACCTTTTAGCCAGTAGCAATATAAGTAATGGGCCTTACCTGGTGTACCTTAAAGGGAGTCACTGCAAATATTTGTTAGCCGGTAGTGTGGCTTTCATTAATACTTGTCTTTCCCCTTGGCAATGGGTAAATAAAGGGAAAAAGTGAACTGTATCTTTAGGACCACAGAAATGCAGAGGAAAGTGGCTTTGGAAGGAAAATCAGAGAATTTAAAACTAGGAAGTCTAATCTCTTGAATGTATATCTGGATGCATGGAATGTCTTTGTGTTTTTCATGGAGTTGACAATTGTTTTTCTTCTGTTTTTTTTTTCCCCTCTATTATCACTTTAGAGAAACTTGAAAGTGAAAAGTTGAATGTTGCTGAAGTTACTCAGTCTGAAATTGCTCAGAAGCAGAAGCTACAGACAGTGCTTGAAAAAATCAATGAAACCCTTAAACTCCCTCCAAGAAACATTAAATGGAATGTTGACTGTAAGTTGTGTGTTTTCTATGCTGTTCTCATCTGTTAACAGCCAAGAGTTTATAGCTGCTATCTGGAATAGTGAAATATGCAATGATAAGAAAAGCCTGAAACCTGGTATTTATGGTAGGACCAGCTCTGAAGGACACTTGCAGATGTGGTTCGCTCTACCCTCTTTACTGGTGCTCTACTTCGCATTTAAATAAACTGTCTTTTCAGAGTCTGCCAAAGTACGGTATTTCTGCTATGTAACCCACATGCATAGCAGCTTAAGTTTTCTGCTACTATATTGGGTTGCTGAAATGGGCAAGTACCTGTATAGATGTAATAGTCAGGCTGAAAGAGCATTATTTCCCAGGACTCTTTGTGTGAAATTTGCAGCATGGATGGGAATAATATTTCTGATTGTTAAGGTTGAAACTTTAAACTTTAAATTTAAACCTCAATATTAAGACTGCATCTTTCCTGGTTTATTATATAAAAGAATTAACATAGTAATATCTAATAGAAGTGCCCTAAGTGGCCCAACACAAAACATTTCCATGCATATTTTAGAAAACGCAGTGCATTTAGGGAATGCAGTTTTGTATCCAGAATCTTTTCACACTGGTGAATACCTTGACCAGTATATAGCAGTTTCCCTGTCTCCTATGCCTGTCTTGAGCTGAACTGTTTTATATCCCTTTCCATTCACAACAATTTAGTGAGAGGGAGAGAAACAGCTTGAAGGAGGAAGAGTGAACGTTGGACATCTCTGACTTGCCTCTTCATGTGGTCCCACTGAGTTTTCTGTCCCCATCTCTCTTCAGCTTCCCCTGAGTTTTTTTCCATTCTGTGTTTTGCAGCTGGAGGCAGGGTATTTGGAGTGGTCTGACAATTTAACTTCTAGTTTTAACTCAATGTTTTACATGTGTTTTAGAGCTAAAGTAGAGATACAGAGCAGCAGCTGGAGCCAGCTGTAGCAGACTAATGTTAGGCAGACAGACATATTTTTAGTGTTCTGCTAAAGCACCTCATCCATGACCTCTGGCACCCCAGGAAAATTTGATAGCAATGCCACATTTTATTTGGATGTCTTATCTCTATGGAATGATTGAGACTTGCATTGGAAGATAATGAAGAATGATATTTTAGTGAATCTGCTCCTGCTTTACCAGTGAAGTAAGGTAGTAGTTATTGGTTAGGCCAACTACAAAAAATATAAGTGCACTGTATTATAGCTTTCAAAGAACATTTAGGAATACTACTCGGGGGAAGACTATGAATGCAAAAACAAAGTAGTAGAAGAAGAAAGTCAATAATAAGAATTAGTAATTATTCACTTTCACGCCAGTGGTTTGATAACTTGATTAAGGAATTCCTGAAGTATGGCTTTTGAAATCTTGTAAGTTGTGTTAGGGTTAACTACCCATATGAAACCTACTGTGCTTCAGTAACAAGAACTATAACAACTTCATGAGTAATATTTGAGTCATTGAGTTTAGTAAGTTATTGTTTAAGGCTTTTGCCAAAATAGAGTCATTTATCATCCTGCAGACATTGTGACACTTAAAAATGAGTAAGTGCATGTTATGAGTACAAAAATATCTTTCTGATAGTCCATAAATCCTTATTGAATTAAAGGTAATAAAAGAAAGGCAAGGAGAATGTAGAGGCAGCACTTAAACTGCTGTACATGAAATCTGGCTTTTGGATTAGCTTTAGATTTTTATCTACACAAACCTATGGCACCCAAACATCTTGGAAAAAGTAACACTTTGGTGCTGTCAAATAGTACTGACTGGGCTGCATTTGCATGACCTGTTGAGCAGCAGGAGACTGGTAAAGGTGAGGTGCCTTAGAAGTGCCCCCTGACTCCAGGTGGCAAGAGGAAAATAATGTCATAATCCAACATCATAGGAAGTAAAATAGATGTGCCCTAGTTACTTTGCAGTTTGTAACATGCTTTTAATATCTATTTCAGCTGTTCATGCTAAAAGTCTCGTAGCAATACTTCACCTTCTGGTTGCATTATCACAGTATTTTCGAGCACCAATCAGACTTCCAGATCATGTGTCCGTTCAGGTGGTTGTTGTGCAGGTAAGAGAGGTGTTAAACAGCTCTTGTTAGTGTTGTGAAAATGTCTGAGAGGTTTATTGAAAAGTACATCTAGAGTTTTGGTTTGGGTGGGCATGTCTGTGTCTCTTTGGCTGACAAGAAACACACATGTGTCTTCCCTGTGGACAATGCTTCCACCAGAAAAAGACAGAAGTGCTTTCCCAGATGGAGCTGTGGCTCAGAATGTCTTATATGAATTGTGAAGTGGCCAGACTCTGACAATAAAACTATATGAAGCACTGTTATTGTTGGAATGTGTTTATCACCCAATATGATCTCTAGAATTTTATTATTTTTTCTCATTTTTGATGGTCTTCTCACTTGTATAAATTCAGATCATTCTTGGCACTGAATGATGAATTGTCACTGTTTATTACATTCAGATTCATGTTAGGTGACTAAATACTCTTTGTCAGCCTTGTGCATGCTAATTTAGTCTGATTGCAGTGTTGGCTTTCTCATAAGCATGCAAAAAAACCTCCATCAACTAAATCATTTGTGTCAGTTATTCTCCTTATTAGAGCCTCATCCATCCAAATTCTTCATGTTATCCTGTTCGTCATTTTTCTTTCAGATGGACTTGTGCTTGCTCTATCTCATTTGACCTCTTCCCATTTCATCTGCTTTTCTTTCTCTCTAATTAACTTTGCTTTTATTTTTCACACTAACTGTCTTTGTGTTTTAACTGGTGTTACCCTGAAGTATCTGGTGCAAAGAGCTATTGTTCGAGTTTTATGTGACTTAAAAAATCAGTAGGACAGATCATGATAAAATAACCACTCCTTTTCGAGTATTCAGATCAGACAGTTTTTGTAATTTGGGCAGAAATGTGAAGGAAAGTCTCTGGTAGATGCATCACTGATGCCTGATAATGACTCATTGACTCTCATATTCTGCTTTATGGATTTCTCTACAGATGATAAAAAAGAACCCCAGCAAATCTGCATTTACGTGTCTCAGACTTTGGAGGAACATAAGTTTCAATCATGTTCCTTTGACTATTATAAATACATCAATTTCACTGGTTTATCTCAACGTTCTACCAACTTAAGAAATTGGGAGTGCAGCACTCAGAGCATCTTTGGGATAAGAAACTAAGCCAGAAAAAGAATACAGTCCTAAAATACGGAACCAGATTTTGCATTCTGCTGAAACTCCGTGTGTCCGGACAAAATTCCCATTGAAATCAATGGATGTAATTGTCCTCTTGTTTAATAGGCTGATGTATTTCAACAACAAATCCACTGAAGTCAGTACAGATAAACCAATTTAAAAACAATAAGTAGTGGGAGAATCTGGCTCACTGCTTTGCCTCTTAGCTACACAGCTGTAGCTCAGGCACCAGTGAACTGCAGAGAAGGCAGTTGCACCAGGATAAAATCCAAGTAATGTTGCAGAAGATTTCACACTGCAGACCCAGCTCTTGGTGAAAGCCAGTCAGTAGAACTTCAAAGCTATGCTGATTCCTATTAACAGAGGGTGCGGGCCAGTATTCTTACTGTAATTGTTTGACACATTTTTGATTTTCTGGTGAAGTTTTTATTTTTTAAAACTATCTTTCATGTCCCGTGGGATTGGTTCTATATAATTCATCACCTACCCTTTGAACTCAGTGAAAGTTTTAGTAAACAAACAGCAGATCCTAAAGCCTAATTTAGTGCTTAAACTTGCACCCTTCCTGTTCTAGACCCTCATACATTCTGCAAAGTAAGGTCATGCCTAGGAAAGCTTAATGGACTGTGGTAGCTGGTTTTTAATTCTACTCTGTACAGATTGGTAAATGAAATAGTAGAGAGGCAAATAATAGAACAAAGAACTCTTACAGAAGTCTTTAAGGAGGGCTACTTTAATTCAATTCATGATTTTTTAAGGTTTAGAAAGACATAAAATGTGAGGGTTGTCATGTTGAATGGAATAGAAACAGATATTTTGGAAGAAAAGATGTTCTCATGCCCAACAGGTAATCTGCACAGTTCTTATGAAAGCTTGTTTACTTTGGCTGTTTTATATAAAACTGATAGCAATGAGAGTAATATGGAATCTGGGTTGTAAGCTGATTTTGGAAAAACTGTGATAGTTGGACATTTTTGGGGGTTTTTTTTAATATGTTATTTTCTTTTCCTTCTATATGAATAGAATGAATAACATTGAACAACTCCCAGGCTTTGTTTGATCATTTCTACTGAAACAAGTGAGAGCTTTTGTGGAGAGCTGGATCTTACCATCATTTTACCTCTTTTAAAAAAATTACTCATTTGTGCCATCCACAAATGGTTAAATGACAGATTGTTTCTGTACAAGAAATGTAAGTCAGAGTATAAGAATGCGTTGGCAGAGTAGCCAGGATGACCTCAGCGTATTTTGAGCACTGGGACAGTAATTCTTGGGTGCATAAACTATTGCTGAGTAAAATTAGGAAATGAATGAAATTAGAAGAAAACGTACATCACAATTTTAATCTGAGATCATTGATCCCACTGCCTGGGAAGGTCTGAGATGTCTGTGCGCAGTATTGCCTCCAGGTTCCCAAGAAGTCTTTATTATTTGAACCTGTGACAAATGATTTTGTTCTTTCAAGCTCTAGAATAGTTCTGCATTTCATTTTGGCGGGGCAATTATAAAACACAATCATCCAGATGAAATTAGTAGCAACCACACATAGGCAAAATCCATTCAAATAGTGGGAGGGTTTTCGGAGTGGACTTTTGTGTAGGAATTTGAGTAGATTGATTGAATTGAGCCCTCACTTACCTAAACCTGCTGACATGTAGCTGATGTGAAGAGAGATGAAGAGACCCTTCTAATTTCCAGCTGTATTACCCAAATTTTAGATGTATTTTTTTATTCTAAGGGTAGTCGCCAATTTAAAATGATAAGTGATCAGGAAGATATGACCTTTAGTGGAGTCGTTCAGCTGTGAGGGAAGAAAATGTGAAACCTATCCAAGTAAAGTCTTCTGTACTCACTGTAATGTGCATCTAGCGCTTTTTTTTTCTTATGCTGAATCTTAATTCATGCCTCATTTTTCAGTGACTTCAAACAGGTGTTCATTTTTATCAGTTCATTTTTATCAGTTTTTACTTCAGTTATAGCCACTGTTGTCTTTAAGAAACATTGCTGGACAGTCTTTCAGTCCCCAGTAGCATTTCTCGGGATTTGTAGGTATATTGGTCATTTTTTCTATAGCATAAAACAAATTTTGCAGCAAGTACTAGAGTCAGTTTTGAAGTGGAGAGTTTTTAAACTGCAAAAGATGTATGGGAAGCAGCCTTCACAGAGAAGGTCCTTAGAGTGATATTTCTAAGGTCCATTCTGATTGTTGCCACTGGGACTTTTTCACCAGTCTTTTTACAAATCAAAAGCATAGGAAAGTAAATTGACGTATGCCAGTGAAATAAGTATAAAACAGATGCATGTTGTATTTGAGCTGTGTTCAGATGCCAGGCACGGAAGTAGGGCTCAGTGGCTTGTCTCTTTTAGGACAACAACAGCATCAAGGTACAGAATTCATATTTATATTAATTGCAGTTTATCAAAGAGGGAAATACATTTTATACTGTTACTGGAGTATGGTGTAGGCTATTTTCGCATGTTTGCAGAGAGAAGGTAGAGTATTAGAAGCCTTTTTCTTCCCCCATGTCACTGGACTGGGCAGAGAGAAGTACAGTTGCCATTGCTATGATGCTCAATTTCCCTAGGAGACAAGAGCAATAGGGCTTTTGCTCCAGGAGGCATCATTGGCATGTCACAGTCATCGTCAGGAGGAAATAGAAGTTTCCTTTCACCCTGCAGCAAAGGGAAAAATAAACAGAAATCCAAGAGTGGAATCCTAACTTGAGCTTGCAGCATGAATTAACTTCAAGTGCAAGAACTTACTGCGGTCTACATAAGCTGGAAATGAAGAGAGACCTAATTGATATAGTTTTAATTCAGACTTCAAAGTAATGTGACAGAAGATATCTCGGCAGCTGTTCCGTGCCCCCTTTTTCAGCGTGTAACACACTGGACTCCATTTTGTCCTTTTTAGTGTTCAAAGGTCCTTCCTGACTGCATTTTTAACTGCATGCAAGATATTTACTATCAGGGCTTTAAAAAAATATAACAGAAAACACCCAAAACTGTCATCTAGGTAAAAGGACAGTTCAGATGGTGCCATATATGCTTTCTTGCAGAAAGTGTGATCCTCATGTGTAATACGGTACAGGAGTAACAGGCTCACACCTGGCCAAATCCTCAGCACCTCAGACACCAAGGACTGCCTCAAGTAGGGATATGCTATCGTCTCCAAGGCAGGGAAGAGTAGCAGCCCCTGTTCACATGCCACGAATGACTTTTCCAAGAGGTTATTCTCCTTTTCTTTTTTCCGCATAGAAGGCAAGTCTAGGACCAGCATAAATTTTTTTTTCTCATTTCCTTGTATGACAGGGAGTGAAGGATTGTGAATAACTGCCTAATGTCTAGACTTTACATGCATTCGTCAGCATTTGCTTGACTTTTCTCTCTGTATTGCAAAATTTTACCAAATCCAGTGAATAGAATTAACAGAAAGAACACAAAGAGAGGCAAAACATATGTGCAGTATTTACACCGCCACCAGATGACTGTGATCAGCGTCCTGGAAACATTGTCAAACTTTTAAACATTTTTATTTTCCAACTGACTCAAATAGCAACCATTTGAGCTGGCTTCTGCCATTTTGCGTACAGCTTCTAGACACAGGCTGTGTACCACCATGTGCCTGAGCACCACCAGGCTACTCCGATCTGAAGAATATTTGAGAAATGTGTATATTAACACCAAGATGACTAGGGTCTGAAGCAGGCTTTGAATGAATCATCCTCCATTTTGATTTTCTATCACAAGCAAATAGAACTCTTTGTGCGGAGAGAAGCTGCAAAAGGAGAAGGCAGAGGCAGAAAAGAAAGCATATGAGCAGAAAAAACAGCCTAGGGAAGTATGGACATCATCTGCCAAGCTGTTCATTGAAATACAAGGTTTAATTCAACTCACCTAGACATACCTTTACTAAAACACTTACATATGTTTTTAGGCGTTTTGAATATCTTGCTGAATTGGGAACTTTAGAAGAAAACTGAATTAAGAACAATGGAGAAAGGAAAAGAAATACTTCCTTGTACAGGTGGAGTGTCAGGTTTCTTGTTCACGTACAAATGTTTTCTGGAATACTTGCAAGGTGAAATAATGTATTACTGCGAGTTTGTTTTATAAAAAGTTCTTATTTTGCAGGTTCCTTATCTAATTATGTTTGTGGATCACAAATAGATTTTTACTGTACCCCAAGCATTAAACTTTACTGAGAAAAAAAGTCACTTTTTTATTTTTTCCAGAAACGAGAAGGAATCCTCCAGTCTCGACAAATCCAAGAGGAAATAACTGGTAACACTGAGTATGTCAACACCACTTTTGCCAGCAGTTCAGTAATTGAACACAGATGCGTCTCAGAAATTCAAACATTTGCTGATATTTAGGTTTTGGAATCAGGGTTCCAGGGAAGATGATGCATCTTCCCTGTGACTGTATTTTAGCCTTTTCAAGAGCTGCAAACATACATCTAAAAATACAAAAGGCTGAGGAAATAAAGAACTGGGGAAACTAAAAGCAGGAGACCAGGATAAAAGAGAAAACAGACTGAAGATATACAAGCCCTCTGTTTTATACTTACTATTAATTTATATCTATATTTATATTTCTTATTATTTTATTTGAAAGTGCTTTAGACAAACAAGAAAGATATGCCTCGTTCTTTATGTTGGTATTTATTTGATAGAGATCTAGGTTCTTTCAAGAAGGAATGTAATATGACTATTTTTATGCATTTGGACTTTGCATATGTAAAATGATAGTAGCAAGCCCTGCACATGTCATCTCACCAAATGATTTCTGACAGAAAAATTATTCCAAACCAAGAGAAAGCAATAGTAGAATATTAGAATAGATTCTAAAGGAATGGTGAGAATCCAGACTATTGACTTACTATCTATCTTTATGAATTTGTTTACATGTAATAGTTGTATGAGCGATCAGCTGCAGCAAAACACCGCAATCCTTAAGAACCAACTGTAGACATTGTTTTGACAGGAATCATATTGTAATATGTGTGGCATATGCATCTTTAAAGCAAAGAGAAAGGTTTTCAGAAAATCAACATCAAAAAGCCTACTTCACTCAGGCAAGGTGTGATGATTTGTTTCAGGAGTAGAAAATGACAATTTAGTGAAGCCAGGAGTTATTGTACTGATGGGCTCCAGACTAATCCAGATTCTCAGTTGGAGTAACTTGATGAAACTTTTCTTAATTCCATGAATCTGCTCCAGTTTTCACCAAGCTGAAGATCTGGCTGTGTATGTCGTTTTCTTTTGCTGCACAATGTCTGCAAATGAATTATATATAACTGTTCTGTTCTTTTTATTTTTTTCCATAGGGCATTATCAGGAAGGCATGGTAAGTTTATTTGATTTTTTTTTTTTTTGAGGCAGCCAAAGTGTATGTTAGTTCTGCAATCATGGTCACTTTGATCATACTGCAAGGTAGTAGAAAATTTCAGGTTGCCCTGGTAAATATATAAATATATGCACCACAGGCTATTATGGCAGTTAACTAAAGAAAAAAATTAAAATCAGTTTGACCATCTTTAAAACACATCATTGCTTTTCAGCACATGTTAATTTGTTTGTGCTTTGCAGTTTAACTTCCAGAACGTTACTGTAATAGTATTAATGGTCATAAGTTCCCAGCATAATATAAGACAATGTCTTATCATAACCCAGCTGGTGAACTTGTTGGCATTCTTGCATAGATTACATACTTAGTCTTTAATGACTCTGAGTCATTATTCAGCAGACCTAAACACTGTGCCTCGTATGTCTACTGCTAGCGTTGAGATTGGCCAGATGCCTGGCCAACAGAAAACACCTACCTGAGGAGCTTAGGAGGACTCCCAGCAAGAATTTAGCGTTTGGTTTTTGTATTATTTGCAGCCTTACAGCTGACTTCAAAGGCTACATGCATGATTTCTTTTCCCAATGATATCCCTGAGCAGTTTTACTTTGCATGAGGTCTGCTTTCTACAAATGCCTTTGGATGTACTTTAGCCTTTTGTGGGGAGCCATTTGCTGTCATATAGGTGATTGTCAAAATAGAAATTGCTCAGAAAAGGCTCTGCTACCTTTATATATATCCATACATATATATATATATATATATATATATATATATATATATATTATCCTTAGGAAGGTGACTACAGTAGCACCCCAGTTGTGCTACCCTAGGTTGGTTGTCCTGCTCATAATGTCCTAAACTGCAATCAGAATGGCCTGAAAACATCTATAAAAAGGATTGTACAACAGTTATGTAATTGTAAGCTTGCTTGAGTTTGTTAATATAGCATACCACAATGCAGTCAGTGACCTATGGGGAAAATCTTCCTCTGTAGCTGTAGTGACTCTAGATGTAAACTCATGTCCTTCTGCACAAAATGATTTTGTTATTTAGCTCACTGCATCTGGCTGTTCAAGGTTTTATGCATAAAGATACCATTCTTTGTTCATTTTTGAGAAAAGGTGTTCTTAGGTAATTCAAATCCTACTTGAAAATTATGCTTGTTGTAAATACTGGAGAGTAAGTTATTAACAGCTTCTAGGAAGAGTGCACTGTGCAAAATACATGGTACTTGGAATACAAAGAGACTATATTGAAACATTTTGTGGAGTGTGTTATCTCAAATGAGTAGTGCTTTAATAATTGTTTATGCTGCATTTGGACAACTGCTGCTCAGTTTCTTAACATCTCTGTATGTTTTGCAGAAAGAGATGCATTTGATACTTTATTTGACCATGCTCCAGACAAGCTCAATGTAGTAAAAAAGGTTGGAAGGTTTTTATTTTTAAAATACATAATGTGTGAATGCACATACTTGTGTGTATCTGTTTATACATGAGCTGTGTGTTTGTATATTATATATGTTTGGCATAGTTTGCATATAGTAAATACAATTAAGCTTTATACTTAAATTCATTATTATCATGTTACTTTTTGCTAATATTTAGCAGCAACTTAACTTTGGAACACAGAACAACATGTAGTTATCAGTTTCCATCAAAAAGAAGTTCTCACAAAGTATATGTTGAGTAGAACCCAACTGGTAGATTGAGTGTATTAATGCCAAAGAGGTATCCAGTTTACAGCTGCCAGGGATCTGACCTAGAGTGTTTTGGCTGCCGTCAGATTTGGTGGAGTCCAATTACCCACTTCCCTATAGTCTGCTACAAGTGGGGTTTTTTCAGAATTATTATGGTTGAACAGTATATTTCTGTTTATTTACAGCACGTTCATTTTATTTCTGTTCTTTGTTCTTGGAAAAAGAAAGATATAGGTTTTATTAATGTCACATTTCAATTTTAAAAATAGTGTTGCAGTTTCTTATGCAGATTCTCTTCTGAGTGGAGTTGATGCTGTGTGTCAGACTGCTACTGTACTTAACAGGTCTTCATTATGTTGGTTTTGTATTTCAGACTCTCATCACCTTTGTGAACAAGCATCTGAATAAATTGAATTTAGAGGTCACTGAACTGGAGACTCAGGTAGGATTTTACAACCTTTCTTAAAGGAGAATGATAGTTGCACTGTGCTATACACTATTCCCCCAGCTTTATCCAGAAATTTGAGTTATTAATAATGGAGGTCTAAGAAGTTATTCCTGTGGGAAACCCTTCAATTCTAAATATGTTTGTGTGAAGAAGATGCTCACCAATTAAGAGGAGAGATCATGAGGGTGGCTACATTTCTGTAAAACCGTTTTGTACTGCCGTTAGCATAAAAATTAATCAACAAATGCTACTTCTTGGACACTGCCAAGTGCTGTAAGCAGAACCTGTGCTGACCTTTTTGGTCAGTGAAGAACTTTGTCAGCTTGGTTTGATCCAACATAACACTAAACAGTCATTTCCTTCCTACCTTTCCACAAGTACATGATCACATGGGATTACAATGACCGTACTCAGTGAGATACATTTTTGAGGGTAAAGCTACTCAAGTGCATAGGCAGCTGTGCAGTTGGGTTGCAGGCTTGATTGGACCACAGAAATAGCGTAGTACACGGTCTTTTTCTTGTTCTCAGCTGCAAAATTGGCTGGAAAGAGGTAAAAGAAAAGCTTTATCCTGCTGCATTAATGCCTCCTCATGTGAACAGTTGCATCAGCTATCATAACAAAATTACAGGGTCAGGCAGGAAGTATGATATCGACACTATCAAAAAAACCCATGTGTCTTTATTTATTTTCTGTCTTAGAATCACAGAATCACCAGGTTGGAAAAGACTTCTTGGATCATCAAGTCCAACTATTCCTGTCCACCCCTACACCATGTCCCTGAGCACCTCTTCTATCCATCTTTTAAATACCTCCAGGGAAGGTGACTCAACCACCTCCCTGGGCAGCCTGTTCCAGTGCCCAATGACCCTTTCTGTGAAAGATTTCTTTGTGATATCCAGTCTGAACCTCCCCTGGCAGAGCTTGAGGCTGTTGCCCCTTGTTGTGTCCCCTGTCACTTGAGAGAAGAGACCAGCACCCTCCTCTCTACAATCTCCCTTCACCAGCTTTATTGCTCTTCTCTGGACATGCTCCAGAGCCTCAGCATCCTTCCTGTAGCAAGGGTCCCAGACCTGAACACCGGATTCAAGGTGTGGTCTTGCCACTGCGGAGTACAGGGGCAGAATAACCTCCCTGGAACTGCTGGTCATGCCATTTCTGATACAAGCCAAGATGCCATTGGCCTTCTTGGCCACCTGGGCACACTGCTGGCTCATGGTCAGTCGGCTGTCAACCAACACCCCCAGGTCCTTCTCCTCCAGGCAGCTTTCTAGACAGATTTCTCCTAGTCTGTAGCTCTGCACAGGGTTGTTGTGCCCCAAGTGCAGGACCCGGCATATGGCCAGTGTGTTCAGATCCCTTTGCAGAGCCTCCCTACCCTCCAGCAGATCGACACTTCCACCCAGCTTAGTGTCGTCTGCAAACTTGCTCAGGGTGCACTTGATGCCTTCATTCAGGTCATTGATGAAGACATTGAACAGGGCTGGACCCAGCACTGAGCCCTGGGGAACATCACTTGTGACCAACCTCCAGCAGGAGTTAACAGCATTTACCAGAACTCTTTGGGCCTGGCTATCCACCCAGGAGAGTGTGCTCCTGTCCAGGCCAGTGGCAGCCAGGTTGCTAAGCAGAAACCTTAGTTTCAGTGAGAAACTGTGTCAAGGGCTTTACCGAAGCCCAAGAAGACTACATCCACATGTTTTGATTTATGTTATTAAGAATCTCTAGCTTATTTTAAAAGCTCTCGATCTGATAAAGATTTTTCAAAAATAAGAATAAGATTTCGATGGAAGTAATATATAAGGGCTTTCAGAAAGGCGTTTCCTATGCCTGCATTATTGCCTTGTTTATTTTGGGGAAAAAAATGTTTTTTAAGTGTACCTAGAAACTCCATAAGCATTCATCTGAAACAGTCTACCTTAAAATGAGAGACTGTATTTTTATCAGTTGAAAGAAAATTACCTACCTCATGAAAGTGATAGGTTTCTTCAGATAATTTGGTTTGACTGTGAGATTATCTCAGTCTACTGGTAGACCTGTTGCCACAGGGGCAAACCTTTAACAAAATCTAATGGATGTTTCTATCCTTTAGATAGAAATGAACATCTATGTCATAGTAAGTAGGTATATTCCATCTGTAATTATATACACTTAAGATTAGATTGATTCAGACTTGCAAAACATGGACAAAGGTGACTCTCTGTTCCTTTATTTCCTCCAGTATACCAAATTTCTGTGTAATCATGGGACTGCGCCGTCACTCTGCTTTTTTCAGCTCAGGAAATGCATGCCATTTGAGAGCTTGAAAGATGACTGTTCTCATTCTCCACAACTAATAGAACAGAAGGCAAAAGCATAGATCAAAGTCACTGACCACTTCTCTTTCCAGGAACTTTATTCCAGGTCTATATTTTAGCCTTAGGTCAGTTTTGGAAAAGATGTAATAGAAGGTACTGACTAACTAAAAGGAAACAAGTGAGAAGAGATCTTTTAGTTGCAATTTAAAGTATTTGTATTAGTAGTTTGTTCACAGTTCTGCATTAGAAAATGTATGTCTTGTTCATTAAGCAAAGCAAAGAGTTATTCTTCAGAAACTGTTCTGAGAAATGTCTTTTTTACAGTTTGCAGATGGTGTGTACTTAGTACTGCTAATGGGTCTCCTAGAAGGCTATTTTGTTCCTCTACACTGCTTTTTCTTAACTCCTGATAGTTTTGAACAAAAGGTAATGAGATCTCATTTTTCTATTAAACACAAAAATACAAACATGCCTAGTATTACAAAGATAATATGAACTTTTCTGCATAAATTTGATGTAAATAGCTAAGATCAAGACAAGACTGTACTGGTAACCATTCCAACCATTGTTAAGATCTTGGTATTAATACTTGTCCAGAATAAAAAGGAAAATTATATTAATGATGGGGTAGTTAGCAAGTATTACATTATTTTGGCAACCATTGTGTGATACTGTCATTGAACCAGACTTACTGTTCATTAAATGAATAAGGAATTATACACATGAATTCATGACAAAACTGATTTTTTGTGTCCAAAATCCAAGAATTTAGCATTTGAAAGGTTTCGTGTGCTTATTATTTTACTAGGTTCTCAATGTATCGTTTGCATTTGAGCTAATGCAAGATGGTGGATTGGAAAAACCAAAGCCAAGACCAGAAGGTATCTATTCTCCTTTTTTGTATGTCCTTAAAAACTTGTGTTGGATCCAGATCTTAACACACAGGATTATGGTGTAGCTAAGTGAAGGTTAATTAACCCAAGAGCAAAAGGCAAGATATGTTTTGAGGTGCTCAGTTAACTTTGTTTTAAATGCCTAACAGATGTGCTTTTTCAAATGTTGCAAAGCTTCTTTTCTTGAATGGCCATGGTAAGATTTGCATTACCAAACATATACAGTAATACTCACTGCAGAGACTAATTACTCATATGCAGTGAGTAATACTGACTGAAAGAAAAAGAAAACAATTGTGAATGGCGTCACTGGCAGATATGAATTGCTCCAATTACTCCATTTTCCCCCATCACACGTCTTCATGCTAAACCTCAAGTATTGTAGTATATTTTACAAGATTTTCACAAAAGAGGTAGGTATGGAAGAATTTCAAATGTTCATATAACTGCCTTTGAATGCAGGACCTAATCACACATTTTTAAATTAGATTTAGAGCTGGCGACTGAAAGTAAAACATGTTTTCAGGGAAAACGGAGATTTTGCTGATGACTTTAATGGGACCAGGGCACATTTGGTTTTGCTCATATAAATACAGGGTTTAAATCCACTTTTCAGGCCGGTTATAGGGCCCTTGATTCACCATTTTATAGGGTAAATTTGGTTCTTACCATGAGAAGTTACCATTTCTTACCATGAAGGAACTGGACATGCAGCATCAGCTCCACTCTTCCCAATTGGGTTGGTAGCTGGGCTTCTGCTGGTTACATACCATAATAATCAATGTGTTTTCAAGACACATTGCAGATTCACATTTTATGGTGCGCACGGTCTTTTCCTGCCATAATCTGGGATTGTCATTCCCTGAGGAGTTCATATAAGTTAATGCTCAATTTTATTTCTAATAATAAGGGCTCTCTGGAGTTTCAGGCGCACATCACCAAATCATGTTCTGCTGCGTTATGCTTATTTTCCATTCCTTCCAACTTCCAAGTCATAACAGCAGCAGATGTATGTACACACACACAAAATAAGTCTCAGGATTGAACCTATGCTGCCTATGCATTTAATCTGAACCTACCCAGCCTATTTTTTTCACTTCTTTTGATTGCTTGAACTCTTTTTCCATAGTTATGTTTAACTAAACCAGTGGTGATTGTATCACATACTTTTATGTTTGAAATAGTCAAAGAAAGAAGAGGGAATCGGTGAAATCTAGAGATCCAACTAAAACAGAGAGTATCTGTGATCCCTTACTCCCTATGGAGGTTTAAAATTCTTATAGCATTTAATTTTTCTGGTATTTATGGCTCTAGGGGACAGCTAATTTTTCCAGTATAAATCAAGCCATAAGGGTATTTCAGCATATATAAGACATTTCTTGTGCAATTATTGAAATGCTTAATATGAAACTTCCTGCCCAATGTGAATGGAAAAACACATCTGGTTTATGTGTTGTTACAGTGGGCACAATGCCCATGCTTAAAATTTCCAGTGAGCAAGAGAGTATTGAAAATGATCTTACCCTAAATGTGTATACTAAATACTCTTTAAATTCCTACACTGTTTCTTTGAGGTTCGTGAGGAAAGAATATGCTGAAAAGTGCTTTAGAATATGAAAAACATATTTAGTGGAAAAAAGAATGTGGTCAAATACATGAGTATGAAACCCAATTATTTTTATGGGGTCAACAGTTTATTTGGGCTCTTTGCAATATAACTGAAAAGGTATTAAAAAGCTTTGTGTGACTTTTTACTTCAAAAATGGCCAGAACATTAATCTACTGAGTCTATAACGAAATCATTTGCAGTTTGAACTTTTCAGGTTACTTCTTGAAATGTGTACATCGAAGCCAAACTCAAGGTTCCTTTTTTTGAAAACTGCAACCAGTAAAATGTTATACATATTGGTCAAACACACCTACCAATGGAAATAACTCATTTTTCTCGGAGTACAAGCTTCTTTTTGGTTTAGACTTTTTTGTGGAAATCTGTTGTGGTGGTAGAGTCTTCTAGAAACTTTGCAAGGATGTGTTGAAATTACCTCCTTATTCATTTGAAGTTCTGCATTAGGAAATGAAGGCGTTCTGCAGCTTGCTGCTTGCCTGAAAGTGAACACTTCCCCAGTTACATGCAAACAGTATTACAGAGTATAACATGTTGTGTCCTTCCTTGTAGCTTTTGATATTTTCATTTTAAACCAAGCATTTTTTTATCTGACTTATCAAGAGTCAGAAAACCATGTAACCGTGGTTTCATGGCCATGTATAGGCTCAGCTTAAAATCTGGGTTTGCGTGTTGTAACCCCTTGTCCATGGATATCAGTTTGCCATGGAGGTAGTATCTTTAGCCCTTCAGAGTTTGTGTGCTTTGGAGCATTGTGCAGATGTTTGATTGGACTCATTCTTCAAAGTACCACCCCTTCACAATCTATGAGAAACGTCATTGTAGATAAACCATGGCACAACTATCTGATGATTACATATACAACTTACTAGGCTTTGTTGGGGGCTTTAAAGTTAGTGGGAGTCTGCTTTACAGCTTCATGGCCAATTCCAAGAACATAAGTTAGGAGATTGAGTTCCACGTACAACCAGCAGCAAAAGACAGGACAGTTCTAATTCTTTTTCTTTATTCTATGCTATTCTTTCTGAGGGTGATTTCAACTCTCTCTTTGAATATTCCTTGAAGCATTAGCATAGACTGCTGCTGTAGTACTTGTCAATTTGTTTTATAGGTTTCTTGTGAAATAATACTGATTTTCTCAACAACTTCTTTTGGAAACAGCAGATATTCATTAGATTTTTGTTTCATGTAAATCCTTTCCTTTACACATTGAGTTTCTAAGGACTGATTCAGTGCATCAGTTCGTCCAAAGCATTTTCTGAAGTGTCTTCAAGGGGCACTTGTATATCTGGCTTCCTTAGATCCTTTACAAAATTTAAACTTGCCTCTAGATGTCTTGCCGACATTACAACTAATTAAGGATTGCAGCCCAGAATGGACCAAGTCTTGCAATTCTTACCCAAGAGAAGAGTTCCATTAGTTCCTGCATGATGATTTTTTTAAAAATCATGATTTTTTAAATCATTACTTCTTAGCCACAACCAGCTGAAGATTCTGTCATAGAACTATATGTAATCCTAGGCACAATTTGTCTCACGGGCATCTAAACCTTGGTTGCACTTCTACAGCACCATTGGCCATTTGTATCCCTAACTGAAAGTGATTGAAATAGCAATTTTTGAGTTGCCAGTTTAAAAAACTGTGCTTTGTTTATATTTCTACTCTTTCTTACTGTCTTTGTGATTGAAATAACCATGGATATGGATCTGAGTGAGGAAAAGGAGTAGAGAATAGGCACATTTTTCTGAAAATTTTGAGCTGATGTTTTGAAAACTTTTGAACTGATGAAGTTACTAATGATTTTTCCCTTGTCTTTTTTTTTTTTTTTAGATATTGTAAATTGTGACTTGAAGTCTACATTGAGAGTACTGTACAATTTGTTTACCAAATACAGGAACGTGGAGTGAAGAATTTATTTGGGACGTAAAGGAGTGTTAACAAAGAAAGCATCATAAATAGCCTATTTTTCATTGGTATTCCTCTTCATCTTTATCCAAAAAGAAACCAAGCCATTTGTCTGAAGAATTTTTTTAGTGATTATACTTGCACTACTATTTTCATAGTAGATTCAAAACTAATATAAATGATGAAGAAAAAGGTTTGGAGGGAGACATTTGGGTATTTTCTGGGAGAATTCATGTCTCAATAGTAGCAACTCTCTTCATACTCTTTTACAGTAGGCAAAACAAGAACAAAAAAAGATTTAGTAACTAATCCAAGTCAACCTTTGAAACCAATCATAGGAAGATTCAGCACTGACTATTTTAATATTTTTTACATGTATTTTTTCTAATATAGGGATTTTCCATTTGTGATAAGATGGTTGAGTTCTCATTATGAGAAATGTGCATGGGAAGAAACAGTTAAATACTCTTGTTCACAGGTAGAAAGAGACTTTCTCAAGCACTTAACCTGATTAATTTATATTTCCAGTGCTGCTAGGCTTTAATTTTAATGGGTACAAAGTGGCTACTCGTTCCTTCAGACTTATTATAAAATGGGATACTCTGCTTTTAATGTGTGTTATTGAGCATTCCACGTATACACATTTTGCAGCTTGTCACTTGGCACTTGGTTTTCTTCAAGAAAGAGATCTCTTTTGCAAAGAAGTTCACATTTCGGGGAAACACACCTGTGTAATACAATTTTCCTTTAATATCTGTATAGTTATGTAGTATTAGAAAGTAAAAGTATGTGTCGTTTTTCTTTTAGCAGTTTAAACATAGGATTGTCAGGTTGTAAGTATAGAATTATTGCTAAATAGGATTTAGAATCTGTCCCTTTGGTTGATTTTATGATGATTATATTTTGCTGCATAATGTCCAACACAAAAAATAAGATTTATTTTCCAGAAACATTCCTGTAGCCTTTCAGATGTGAAAGCATTGCTTTTAGGCGAAAACTACTCCTATCTGCAAAGGCTCTGTTACAACGTTAGGTTCTTTAGTCATTTTAAATGGCTATAAATAGTATGTTTTTTCTAATCATGACCAGTTGTAAGCTGCAATCTGTTCAGTTTAACCTTAACAAAGGCACAAGAGAGAAATGGGAGTTGAGTCTTCCTTTTGACTTGATATCAACCATCAATTGTGTTTCCATAAAGAAGCTGGTAGAGATTACTGGAATTGTCAAATATTACTCTGACTGAAGAGTAAATTAGTAATTTGCTAGAAGTTTTGATGTTAGTATTAGATGACTTTCTAAAAGAAGAGTTCCAGTACAACCAGAGATTATTGGGATCCTGAGTTACACAGTAAGGAGATTACTGGATGACTGTTTAGAAATCCTTAGACTGCTCAGTGCAGGAAGGAGACTTATTAGTAGTCACTCAATTATGGCCGAACTGGTATAGGTGAAAGGGAAAGCAATCTGCCAGGTTGTGAATCTGTTAATCTGAACAAATGCAGTGCTGGCAAGAATGGTCAATAAAAGCTATGTGTTCTTAGGTATATAAAGCATTATATATTTTCCTATTTTCCAGGGCTTTTTTTTTAATATAAAGTTTTCCAGTGCAACAGAAGCATCAAAGGAAGACAAGCAATTACGTTCTGCCTTTGATAAACACTAACTGATGTTTAACGACAAGATGATACTGATTTCTGCTGAGGGACCACAGAAATTGTTTTTCTGAGAAGTAAATACTAACTTTTGCAAAGGAAAGTCAGTATTTAATTCAAAGGAAAATACCTGTTCTCTGAACTCAGAAATGGTTATCTGATTTTTATTAGAAGTCTAAATATCTTTATTAAAATATCTTGTTACCTCTATATTTTTTAACTGTCTTTCTGAAATTAGAAATGCAGAAAATAAGTTGTTTGCCTTACATAGGTAAATAACTGGATATTTTGACCTCAGTGAAAATGAACATGTTTTTATTATATCTTTAATATCCAAGAAGCTAAATTACAGGAATTAACAAACCATTTTTTGAGCAAATTGAGACAGAACCTTTTGTGTATGTACCAGCTGCATTTTCAGCTTATTTTAGTGTTTCACATGTAAGTTTTTCATTTGCACACCTAGACTGTAGTAATTGTAGTTAATTAAAAAAATCATGATGGTTTTTTTGCTGCAGATCATTCTCAGCTGAAATACTCTTTTACATCTCAGCAAGGACAAAACATTTTGATTACACTTATTTTCAGAAGTGCACTTTCTTTAAAGAGGAGATTTATATATGCAAAGGAGGAAGGCTGGGAACAGTGAAATTGATTTTTGCCTGGACTTGAAAATAAGTATTCCTGTGCTATATTAGTTATAACATTGTTGCAGATTTTTAATTCTGTCAAACTTCATTTTCCATCCTTAAAAAACATAAAACTAAGACAGAATGAGGAAATCCTTATGCTGAAATGCCATTATGCGGAACAGTAGAAACATTTAAACAATATCCATCCTTTACACAATTATCTATCTTATAGTAAGAATTTATATAAATTAAAATATACTATATAAACAACAGTGTCCTATGTAAATATAAACCCATGTGATAGTTTTAACACGTTCACACAAATAGTATATGCTGCCATGTAGGAATATGTCACTGCTTATATTTTTGACAGTGTAGATTTAAATAGCTATCAGATAACTATGAAATCTAATATACAGATTATATCTAATATTTATTGCTACGATACAGAAGATTATAGAACTATAGAATACTACTGTTGACAGTTCGCTTTTCAGCAGTGTAGGCCAACATCTTCCTTCAGGGAAGAGAAATATTAAGTTAGCTAGGCCAAATTCTGCTGACACCCATGATGCTTTTATTCTTGATACACAGTGATGTATACTGATGTACAGCTGAATGCAGAATTTTCCTTGTTGTTTCTATTAAGGTAGAAGTTGTTTAAATTTTAGGTCAATCCTGGTTTTATTTATAATTTCTTAGATCATTAAAAAGATCCAAATCAATGGATTTTGCCCATGTAAGATACAAATGGTCACCTGGAGAGGCCAATTTCTCTGCTGCACCCAGAAGGAGCCTCTAATCTTGAGGCTGCTATTTCACCGGGGTTTCTAAAGCCAGGTAGTATGAAATCAGGCCACTGCCTTAAGATCTCAGGGTGGTATTTTGATCTGATCCATGGGACCGATGTGCTCATCTGTTTTCTGCTGCTGAGCATTATGAAACTGCCAAAAGAGCAGTTTTCTTTCCTTCTGTGACTTCTGATCCATCCATCGCATCCAGCAATATGGTATACAGATTTGTTTTGTGGTTGGAGATCGATATCTTTTCCCTGCTGGTGGATCCTGGCATGCTCTGCCAACCACAGAAAACTGTTATCTTTTTCAAAGAGGAGCTGCAGATTTTTAATAGTATGTCAAAAAGATGTTGCCAAAATAGCTGTGTAAAATTCTAGTATCTTGAGGTCAACTCCTTTCAGATTTCTTCCCAGCTGACTGGCATTTAGTTTCCATAAAGAACAGGCCCTAGAAAAAAGGTATTGAGGGAATCTTTGCATAATTTTAGCTGAGACACACACATGAAGTCCAGAATTGGATTGCTGTCTATTTCTGATTGAGTACATACGCCCCAACCTTCTTATTTAATGAGCTGACTGCAGAATATCTTTTTCTTTTCATTTCTTAGTCAGTGGATATCTTCCTGTTAAAGGGGCAAGGAGGCGGCAGCCCTTGCAGCTACACAATTCAGGAATTCAACTGGACCAGCAAGTGCTGGACAAAGTCCTAGTCTGCTTTGATTGTCTGTGGACCGAGTTGCTGATTGGCGTATCCCCTAGTAAACCAGTGGCGTTAAATCCAGAGAGCATTTTGTCCTTTCTGTGCTACTGAAAGTTATAGTACTTGGGAATGGTTTACATTCAGGTAGACTGAATGCTACTTGGTTGACTTTTGTTCTTACTTATTTTCTTAAAGTATGTTTTTAAATTCACGTTTCAGATTAATTTAGCAGACACCTTCCTGCAGGCCACAGTGTTGTTAAATGGACTGGCTTTTAAAAAGAATGGGATTTATTTTGTTAGAGAAAGATACAAGATTTAATATACTGGATACTAGCTTTAAGTTTAGTTTTTATTCTTGTCTTCCTATTAAAACAGCCTTCATGAATGTCCTGCGTGTGTGCCAATCACCCAAAGAGAGCAGTGCCTTGAAGGCCTCTTTCAAAATTTTCTACACTGTGACCTAAGAGGCTTTTGTCATTCTACTGTAAGAAGTAGTGCAGATTTTCTCTTTAAAGTTAAAGTACAATTAAATACTGAAGAAATCCTTTTTACAGTGTTGTAATTAACGTAAGATATTTTGGTTTGATGTGTGACATGAAAAATGGAGGTAGCAGCACCAAAATTCCAAAATTGTGTACACCTCAGCATCAACAGGTTTTCCAAAGAGGTTTTGAGTAAATTTATCATTTACTGGGGCTAATTTGATGTATTTTGACAGTATTTTCTGTGTGACTATGTCTTTTTCATTTTTGTTTAACAGTTTAATCCTACACACTGTGCAACAATGTTGGTGTCACTGAAATATTTGGTTCTTGATTTAATATCAAACTAATTGAGAAAAAATAATATTGGCAAAATCTGCTTCTTAACACATGCATCTTAAAAGAATGGTTAGTTTAAATTAAGCTGCATTGCCTTCAACTGCAGAGCTAGTAACTTTCATAGAATATATTTTATGTACCCCGTCAGTACGAGACACTATTGCTGCTTTTTGTTTCCTGTGCTTTTTCTGAAACCTTTGTTATGATCCACAATAAAATTTGCACCTGAAAATCAACACTGTATGTTGTTGTTGCAGCAAAGTATGAGATGCATAACAAGAAATTAGGAAGACTGCATGGTTTATGTTCTTGCAGCTTCCAGACCTCTACATTCTCGGCTACCTCTTTGTGGGTGTATTGATATATGTTATTATTTTCTGTGGGGGCTGGTGACACCTGAAAGTGGGCTGACAAAAACAGCCATGTAAATGATTAACAGCAGCAGGTCAGGAAAATGCCATATTTGACTGAAAATAGCAAAGTATCCCTTTGTTTTAATATAATGGTGTTGAACACTTCAGTGGTGACATTACTGCTGGGTATAATGCAGTTTTCTGCAGAGTATTTTTGTTAATTTGAAATTTAAAGAGATGTTTGTGAAATGATCAAAATTGAACTGTCCCTTTCAGAAAATAGCTGCATTTGGAAAGATTTTCAGATGAAGGGGTGTTTTTTATAAACTTGTTTTTGTTGTGACCCTCTAATGCAGGAGCTTCAATGCAGGACTTGGAACCAGACAAAAATATAAGCATCTGAAGTGCTACAGATGAACATTTTTAGGCACTGAATTACTGCAGTGAACCCAGAAGCAGGTGCTTGATCTTTAGGTCTGCTTGTAAAGCAGAAACAACCAAGCAGAACTGCCTAGTCAATAAGGAACATTAAGAATAGGATAAGTGTTAATGCCATTCTTCAATCCCAGCCTATTACTCAGGGCTGGAAAGAAGTATCTCTGCTTGCTTAGGATGTACAGTCGTAAGCCTTACCATATGCAGTTATGGCTTTTGTCATGACTTTTATGGATCTTGTCCTGAAGACCAAGTAGACTTGTTCTTCTTCAAGCATTGCAGTACAACAAAAAGTTCACAGTCTGGCTATCTCAGTTTCACCATCCTATTCACCCAGAAAGTAAAAGATCTGGATTTAATGCCCTCCTGCACTTGTGGGAGTTGTTTCTCCTACTTAGAAGAGTGCTGCAACCTGCAATGTGAATTTAGGGTGGTATGCTTTTTTTAGTGTTTTTACTGGGGCACTGTCAACTCATGAGCTGAAGTTGAGCTCTTTGTTTAAAGAAATTCCACATGAAGTGACAGAAAGAGTGTAAGAGGAAGTACAACTGGTGGTTAGGTTCTGGTAGAAGAATTTGTCTTCTGGGCCTCCTGTAAGGTCTGCTTCTGCATTTTAGGCAATCAAGGGATGCTAAAATAGCAAAACACATTTTGAAGAGGAAGTGGGACTAACATCACCTCTGTGTCAGTGCAAAATTTCTGCTAAGCTTTGCTCACCTTCGCACCTCTCTTCCAGGACTCTGCTGTCAAAACAGCCCCAAGAGAAGGTACTCCTACCCCTCACAGGCTGCAGCCTGAGTCAGGTTTGCATTTCCCAGGCAAAGCAAGGAATGTAATAGTTTCATTCCTTCATTTTACCTTTTCTCTAGCCGTTGGGGGAGCTCACATGGGAGGGTGAGTACTGCAGCATCTGCAAGCTCTGTTTTAGGGAAGTGGCAGACACAGCTGCATTTTGTCTGTAAAGTCATTTGAGGTTCCTTGGGCCTTCTTCAAGCATAAGGACTGGCTTGAGTGCTACGTTTCATTTTTTGGATCCCAGCCAGATTAAAACTAAAACTACTCAGTCCTATTGAAAATGGGTCAGCTTCGAACATGTGCAGGCATAAAATGCTAGGGATTTTTCAATTTAAAATCAAGGGTCAAATTTAGATGGCTTCAGGGGAAGGTGGTGCTTGAACGGGTTTTCCGTGATTGCAGTCTTTGTGCTTATATTCTGTATGAAGAGCAGAAAATCTGCCTAGGACCATTCCTCTCACATGGGCTGGGAAGGGAAAACCGGAAGAGCATCTCCATGTTGTGGCAGACTGCACAGACTGTTTCCTACTTGGCTCAGTTTAATTTTATCAAGACTAAACCTGAAAACATGCTTTAACTATTCCTCCCTCTCCAGAATGTTTGCGCTGTTCCAGTTAGGTGAAAATTCATACTAAACTAGCATGTTGAGGCTCCAAAATCTTCCTCTTTGAATAACCAGCTCCATCCACTGCTCAGGGCTTTTGATGCTGGGAGAAATGAACAGTGCTGACTGTAGTCATGTCTCGGAATGATTAGTCCATTGGATCACATGCCAAATTTGTAACTGTTATATTAGATGAACAGATGAGGTCTATTAAATTACATGCAAGGGGGTGAGGGGAAGTTGCTGTGAACAGAACATTTTCTAATATTTAATGTAATTTTCCTTTTTTTAGCGGGGGGGGCAGGGGCAAGGGGCAATATTTAGGTAAGGGAGGTTCACAATATTGCTGTGCAGTCTGAGTCTTGCAAGATGCCAAGAACTGTAGCCACAATTCAGCAAAATGCTGACTTAACTTTAAATCTGTGGGAAAAGTCCTTGTGGTTTCTTTAAGTCTGTTTTACCTAGAAATGGATAAATATTAGTATCACTGTGGGAAGCTTCAGTCACATTTATAATGATGCCTGAATTGTATTGTCTTCACGTCCTAGCACAATCCTATATAATCACTCCCACAAACCCATTACTTTTAAGGGCTGCTTTTCTCAAAGGATCCCTAATAGCCACTTTGTAAATTAGTTCATAAAAGATATATGCTTCTTGTTCACTCTTGTATTCGTTAAGAATTTCACCTGCATGAAGGTTGAAAAACACAGATAATTTTTGTCTTCTCTTGTGAGGCCCCTGGAAATCAGATAACTAAATGAACTGCAGACTAGCAGAATGCTTTTGTCTGCTTTCAACCTTGGCACTGAGTTTTAGGCAGATATGTCATGTGTGCTTATTATTGCCGTTTGGTTTATATCCATGCCTACGGGGTTTGTTGCACCAGCAGTTCCATGAGTGCTGTGGTACAGTCCTTGTCTTGAAAGGCGTCTTGCAGGGATGTGGGAGGAGGGAAGCTGTAAGCGAAGTTCTCTAACTTTTCATAGAAGATCACAATAGGTATGGATTAGGAACCAGTTTCCCCTTTCCATTCCCTATCTGTGCCTTTAATTGTGGTGTAAAACAAGGAGCTAGGAAGTTACCAGTGAGGCTTGTGTGACATGTTGGTCCCCAGAGGAAAATGGACTAAAGGAGTAACAAAGACTGTTAGTCTAGAAGACTAATGCACTTCTTGTGGTAAAAATGTAGGTGCTCAGCATCAAGCCAATGAGGCAAGTAAGTGTAGGGGTTGTTAGGTTGCCTGGAGAGGAATTTTTTACACTGAAGTGCTGCAGGGCAATTGCCTAGGAGGAAATTGCTGTTGTAACAAGTTGCATGCATGTAATTTAGACTTTCCTGTACGAGGCAGTAGCTTAAACACTTTTGTGTGCATATTGTTACAATAATAGAGTATTGAAGATATCAGTCTGGGATTTCTTCTGTACCTCCAGATATTTCTGAACTGTTTGTAATGGCACTTGAATAGACAGAAGGGACATCATTAGAGCAGATCTGTATTCTTAATTGCATAAAACCTTCTACATTTACTGTCTGAAACCAGGACTCAGTTCAAACAGTGTTGTAACCTCTAGCTTCATTTTTTCTGTGTTATTGGGACAAATTAACCCATTAGCTGCACAGACTCTATTGTGAGTCAGAGGTATATGACTCATATGAATAGAGCACATTTCTATTCTGGTTTTAATTAACTTGGCTTCGACCCAAATCCTCCTTACAAATGAAAGATACTGGATTAGCTGAAGTCTACAACATATTTTTATGGTTTGTGCTAAACTAATATGTGTGTTTGTATGAGATAGTGCTATGAAAAGAAGATTCCCACGAATAGACTAGCTTAAAAAGTAAGTGACAGAACTTTATTTGATAGACTGTTAAAATATTGTGATTAATCTTGTTTATTTGCCTTGCAAACTGTAAGAGAACAGAAAAAGAAATGCACGATTCTAGCACACTGAGAAATTAGCTCCAGTCTTGATTCAGTTGAGTGGAAAACAAGTTTGTGGTGGTTACTTTTTCGGTCGAGTCGTAGGTGGCCCTCCCTTTGTGATTTTTATGGTTTTGCTCTCTGGCAATTTTTTATTTTGTTTTTATCTCCTTTGTTATCTCCTTTGTTCTCTCCTTCGTTCTCTCCTTCCTTCCTTTCTTTCAAGGTTAAAGATTGAGTTGGTCAGGATGCCTATCAGTATTTCTGACTGGGTCATAGTGCCTCCTTAATAAGCAATACTAAAATCAAACAAACTCCTTAAATATAAATTGCAGAGAGAGTGATCTGAGCTCTTACTGTGTGTAGGCCATCAAAATGGAAGCAATACTAATTATATTTACACAGGTTTTAAAAGAATTAAAACAAAAACAAGAAAACAAAACCACCCCATTCTGACTGTCACAAAAATAAAGACAAATCTTACTTAATGTTAAAATTTCTTCATGGCACCTTAAGGAGTCGTAATGCAAATGAGAAGCAGGCATACAGATACTTAATGGAGCCTTCCTAGGTTCTTTCTCTAAAGAAACAAGCTCAGAATAAGAGTGGAGGGTGAGGGGAAGAGAGAAATGTATCTTTGTGTGAACACTTTATAGTTTGCAACATGTTGTAACACAATGAGGGTGGGCCAGCTGGCTGTAAAATAACCTAGACTGATAAATTAATCAGGAGTATGCTCTGTGTGCCACCAACTGTCCTGTGACTAATAAGTTATTTTTCTACTTTGGCAGGTTCTATAAGTTTGCTTGTAGCATAGAAGAGGAGAGCTGGAGGAGAAAGGTCAGGTTTTAAAGGGGGCTTAGTTTGAGTGGCTCTGAAATGAAAACTTGCGTGTGGACTCACTACTTCCCAGACTCCACAGTCCCATAGTTTAATTCCAATTGCTTAGAGCGCTTAATCAAGATCTGCCTTCAACTCTGCCTGCTGCCAGTTAGTCCTG
The DNA here is from genome assembly GCA_033558105.1 of Coccyzus lansbergi. Lineage (NCBI taxonomy): Eukaryota > Metazoa > Chordata > Aves > Cuculiformes > Coccyzidae > Coccyzus > Coccyzus lansbergi. Next base: position 1,653,357 of record JAUMJK010000097.1, read on the forward strand.
ACAAAGCCCTCCCTCACCTTCTCATTTCCTAAGTGGTGGCACTAGGACTTTCATCAAAGTGAAGAAAGTAGAGGCATGTAGCAGACTGCTTCATTTAGCCAGAGCTCTGTGTCCAGATTCAGTGATTTTTCTGTTCTGGAGGGACATTGTTCTTCCATGCAAGAAACATACTGGCAATGACTTTGCTACAATATACACTTTCCAATCACTGTGGGAAGTTACTAAGTTGGTAGTAAGTAAATTTAGGGCATAGATTTATATACTGATACTTTGAACAGTTACACATTTATCCCTCAATTGAAAGTTTTGAGTGTTAATTTCTGAAACTCCGTTGCTGATAGCCAGACCTTACTTTTCATTTTTAGTAAGCTACCATAGATTTTTGACCCCCACATTGTTTGAGATTGGATTACCAAAACTGCCTGAATTCCTGGATTATGCCTAATGTCACTCCATTGAAGAGAACTCTTTTGTATAATTTACAGAGTATTGTATCCAGCAATGTGCAGAGAATGATGTGAAGATGAGATACTAAGGGTCAAGATTCTCTGAGTCTCCACCTCCCTTTGGGATGTATTTACAAGAAAATCTGCATCAAACCTCAGCATGTCCCTGTTACCATATATGCTTAGGAATGGGAAAGATCCAGGGCTCTCCCTCACTTTGTGCTTAAGGAAGTTAAGTGTAGTTCTTCCTCCTCCCTAGAAAGGGGAAGAAGCAGTTATACCCTGATGTGAGATAGAGGATGGATCTTGCTGGGGCAGCACAGCCCCAGTGCCTTAGCCATCTCTTTCCCAGCAGACCTGAAACTTGGGCATTCTGAGTGCTTTCAGGAAATAAACTGAAATATCTTGTGTTGCTGGGTCTTTCACATGTGCCCTATCACTTTAACCCCCAGAAGTCTTGTAATCCTCTCTTCTAGTAGGACACAATCTCACCCAGTAATTTTGGTATCAAGTTTATAACCTCTGCTGTTTCTGACACCTCTTTCCCAATGGCTCAGTCACCCAGGCAAACTTCTGGGATGGGGAGTTTAACCACAGTGAGTAACACCAACAGTGAATTCTGCTGTCTTAAGTAAGACTAAATTTTCCACTAGGCGAATTCCCCCTGTTAAAAATCAGGAGATTGTTCCAGGGAATCAAGACTCGCCTGTTATTTAAATGCAACTTCTCTTTTATTACTGGCTTATGAAAAACTTACCATACTGTATTAATCAGCATTTCTTAATTAACATAAAATTCCCAGGATCTGATACAATTCCACGACCCACAATCCAGTGCTATCCTGTAGGTTTCTATTTAGGCTACGTATTGCTAGAGTCTGTAGGATTATATTGCATGCTGCTATTATTTTCAGGGAGGACTGTGACACTTGGCCTTGATCTGGGCTTTCTCTAGTACAGAGCACTGTAAGTATCTTGTATTTATTTATAACTTGTTGCAGGGAACAACAGAGGCTGTCTGACACCAGGCGCTCTTTCTTTTTACACTGTAATTCTTGGATGGGGAGCTCAGGAATTACAGGCAGGAGAGCTTTGCCATTTGGAAAAAAGGTCTTACAAATTAATCAGAATACAGTTTTAGCCAACCAGCTAGTTCAATCAGTCTAGGCCAATTATGGTGTGGGTTGAGCAAGTCTCTGTGCTCAGGGTTCCCCTGAGTTGCTTTGAGTTGTGAAATAAAAATAAGAAATTAGGTCAGTTATACTCCATGACTTCTTCTAATCGTACAGCTTCCAAGGGTACGGTGCAGCGTACCTTTGCCTAAATTAATATTTGGCATCTCTCTGCTATGAGTAGATTTTGCCACCAATTGAAAGCTAAATTGGGAATGCTGGTTCCAAATGGCAAATTACATATGTACTTCTCTGTGGACTGGTTTTAACCCTTGCAACACTGCAGATGAGTACTCTCGATCCAGTGCTAAAAGAGCTACATCAACTCTCCCATCACCATCTAAGACCAGTGGGTGCTTTCCTGGGTACCTTGCCCCCTTTGTTGCCTATTTCCTCCTTCTCTGACTCCTGAAATCTTGTCTGAGTCTTTCTACCAAATTTTTCTTGCCTAGTTTAACCCTTCACAAAATACACATCTCCCAACCCTGCTTCATCTAATCATACCTTATGTCTTCCATCATCTTCTAGGTGTCCCTTCTCACTGGTTAAGGTAGTTGATCAACACACATCCAAACAATGAAAATCACGCAGCTGATCACACTGTTGACTCACCAAAACCTTTTTTTTCCCCTTTTTCTAACTGGTCTTGGGCATCCTGTCATTCCCATCACTTTTCTCCAAAAAACACTAGAAGCTTTTTCTTTATCTAGCTGCATGCAACAACAGATAGAGCCTTTTATTTCTACCATCAACCTCTTGTTTTCTATGAACATGCTCATAACACTTCCCCACTGGTCCCCCTGCTATAATCTTAAAAGGTAGGATAGAAAGAGCATGCATCAATCAGTTTTACCACAAGACCTTTTTCTTCTCCCCTAAGGATTATTCTAAGAAAAAATCCAAATCCTGGCCCAGCAGACAACCTGTGGTCATCTCATCATTTATGGCCAGTCAAATATGGGTCTGTTCACACAGTCTGCAATTTAGTGACTGCACAATCTGGAGAATACGGCTGCATGTGGCTGCACATTACAATGGGGACAATAGTAAGCCAAGAAAATCTCAAAAGTGCCTGAGTTTGGATACATCCTAAATGTTTTAGTTTATTCTGTGCGATTACAGAGGCCAGAAGAGGAAGCTGATTCGCATACAGTGCCATGGAAGCAAATGTTTGAAAACAATCAATACTGTTGCAACGAGAAAATGAGATTTGATGAATTAACTGAACTTCTTACTTATTAGTTGCAAAAAAAAAAAAAAAAAAACTAGTAGAGGTGACACATATGAAAGCTATTACTTGTAGTACTGCAAAGTTAGAAAATGAAGAGTTTCTACTTCTCTCATGAAATTAGGTTGCGTCTGCACATCTCTCGATGTGATACTGGTTTTTAAAGCTAGGTTAAACTGAGTGATAAAATCTGCTTCCAAGCTATTAGCATTATATGCACCTGAGGATGGTTTTATCCACTGCTGCCACTCCGAAGCTTCCCATTTTATGAAATAAGGTCTGTATTGGTATATCTAGAACTAAGTCCTCCCTGCTCTGCAGATGATGAAGTTGTGTTTCTGTAAATAACTTCCCTCCTCTCCAGCAAGTCACATGTGCTTTTCAAGCTTTGCATGCTAACAGACTCTTCATATTTATTGCAAAGTGAGTGACAGTCTGTTCTCAGCATCACTGGACTTGGGGTGGGCCAGACTTCCAGGAAACAGAGATATTTTCTGTTCAGTTATCCTCTGAAGTTGGTAGATTGTATGGTATGGTCTAAATTAATAAAGAAGAGATCATTGTGTAATACACTGAAATAAAACTGTAACTGAAGATGTATTTTGCATAGTATTGGTTAGATCTTAACATTTGAAAATTATTTGGGTGTTTAGGATAGTATGAGAATTAATTCCAGAAACAACATATAATCAATTTACCTTTCTTGACACTGTATCTTGCTGAATGTAAAAAATCTCATTTGATTTACTATATGATTATTCTCATGTTTTCTTCAATGGAAGACATAGCAGGGATCACATTTCTGGCACATTTGGGAGCAAAAGAGTTAAATTGCTAACAAATAATGTTTTGTAGCTTGTATGAGAGCCAAGAAGATTAATGAAATGTTCATGAGAGAGTCTGGCAAGTGGCCACATTCCTATGGGAACATTGCTGCAGTGAGGTTTAACGGAGCATGAGGGACATTAAGAAACAAATGTGTGGGAGTTTTAGGGTGAACTGTAAATGATCAAGAATCTAGTAAAACTAGATATCACGTGTATCGCCTTTGAGGCTTTCCAGTGGATCTCTAGCATTTCTCATCCTTATCTAAAGTCTGTGAGGAAAATGGGCAAAGTGCATCCTCCTTGGGTTTTTTAAGAGCAGCTGTCAAACACTTGAGCTCTGCTGACTTCTTCGACTGTTACAGCAGATGTAAACTCATTAAACAAATGGCTACAATAAATAAATCTTATAGCCCTACCAGAGCTTTTGTGTAGAAGCTCTTCAATTTAATGCTTAATTTGCCAGCCTACCCAAATCTTGTGTATGCTTTTAATTTCAAAAAGTCGTGCTAATTTCATTATTTAAACAAGCCAAGGAGAAGCTGCATTACTATGGCATTATTTCTATTTCTGTTCTACCACCACCTCCTGTTTCCCAGCAGTTGTCTGTGAAATACATCCTTATTGACCACGTGAATCCACTAACATTCTGTATTTCAATTAAGTTAGTGAATGTTATATTTATTCAAAGATAAGAAAACAAGCTACATTTCCTCTGCTTCAGACAAAAAACTCTTATCGGTATGATTGCTAACAGCGATTAAACACTTCTTTCTACCATAACAAAAGATAAATTAAACAGGAAGCTATTGATTTCCTTGAGAGTAAGGCAGACAGTGAAAGATGTGTGGACTTGACAATATGCCTTTTAGAGGTTTTCCAAATTACGTATAATAATTATCAATGATCATTATGGATAGCTATTAAAGTGAAGGAACCTGTGTTCTAACTTACCTTTCCACTAGATGGCAATGGTACATGGTAGTTATGTGTGCTTTAGTAGAGGAAATCTTTAAAAATGAGAATTTTATTAAAGGTTTGAATATCTCTTTAAATGAGGACAGTCATACTATTAACATATGCTGAAACTCAGCTGTCTCAGCAGTCCCGTCTCAAATAGTAAAACTAATTTTCTTTCTTTGCATAACAAATGCAGTATCCAGGTTTAGTAATAACACAGATAAGGATGATAATCCTATTCAAAAGCAAATGCAGTGCTGTGATGAGGAGGCTGTCAAGCACACCAAAGTGTGTACTGAGTTTCTGCTTCTATGCTGGATGAGGCTCTTTTCTGGTGTTAAAACCAAGTGACAAAACAATTCTTGGGAGTCATTTCATTACCTTCAGCAGAGTTACATTAGGGATGGATTTGTTTCAGGGCTTTCGCGTTACAAATCTAAGAGTGCTCACTACTGTGAGAGGGGAGAGGACTACTCTTTCTGTTATGAGTCAGAACAGCATCCAAAGTGGGACCCCTTTGTAAAAGCTGCTCCAAAGCTATCTGGAGTCATTACATCCTAAAGAAGGTTGTGTTGGAGAAGGAGGGTTGAGAAAAGGAAGAGAGGCAGAAAAGAATACATTTTTTTTTAATGTACCCAAAGATCTGAAGAAATGCAATAGGCATTTGAACAGATGGGATATCTGAAACAGGCTACTGGTGAGTTGGCATCTGTGGAGATCATTTGAGGCCTGTCTGTAATTCAGAATACATCATGGTAGAAATGCTTTTTCCTAAAGCATGACTGATTATTTTGCTGAAGATTAACTGTTTTGCTATGAAATAACCCCGAGTGGCCTACCTGACCCTACAGGATCTGTTTTCCAGTGACTGGCTAGAGAATGTGTAGGTATTAAGGTGTCTTAATTTAAGGAAAATCTTTAATGTGATGACAAATACATATCGATGTAGAACACTTGTCCTATGCTAATCATGTGCTTCAGACTGGAAGGTTTTAAATAGATACCACCTACACAACTTTCAAATTCATTCCATGGCAACAAGATCAAATTCAAAATAACATAGTTCAACTACCTCCTAACCAAAACATTAATCCAGCAAGATTAATAACCAAGAGAATTCTGTGTTTAATTACTGTTGTTACTTTATTTTGTACCAGTTTGTATTATTATTATTATTGTTATTATTATTATTACATACATCTTCTTCTGGTTGCAGCAATGAACCAGCCAGTTATGCTATTACCCATGAAATATTTTGAGAAGAGTTTGATTGGTTTAGTTCTTCAGTTAGGACTGCTTGTGACTCCTGAATGAAGAACAGTACTGTAGTTTAGGCACTGAACCATGCCTTTAACTCCTCACAAGTTTCACAGAATGTTCAGCAAAACCCCTTTCATCACTCTCCCGAATGCACCCATGTTGATCTGACCAATACAAATGGAGAGCCAGGGGCTGCCAACAGCCTGCAAGACAGTACAGCAGCCTCAACAGGAGATCCATCAAGAAAAGGAGCTACCCTCTTCCTTGGTACAAAGGAGTTCAGCAGCAAGCTTCAAAGATACCAGCTGTGCTCCCACAGCAGTGAACTCAGGGCCATTCATGTGATCCATAGTGAGTGTGAAACCAAACAGGGCAAAATATGCAACATTTCCACTGGTGCTGGCTCTTCCAAGGATATCCCTGTGATACGGTGCTTCTGATATTAACTATGATGGATGTTGTTTTGCTTTATGCGGGCGTGTTTGCAAAAGGCAGCCTTTTCAGACTAGCTCTGAAATTCTGGGTAGAGGGTAAAATGCTGCAGTGGAATCTTTCTGACTTGGAACTAGCACAGATGGCAGACTACACATATGCCTGTATTTCTCATAGGATCTATAGGATTTTCTATAGGATCTCAATTCCTTCATCCCCAGCATGCTCGGAGGTTTGTGAGCTAGACAAACTACATATGAGTAGCTACTGTACCCAAAAGAGGCACAAAAGTCACTCCATTATTGACTATTAGCTTTCTGGGCTGTTCTGACTCCCTTTCCTTATGCCCTACATGGAAAAGCAGACAGGTCTTCTAGAATCACTCTGACTGGCTCCCACCCCAGAATAACTGTCTCTTGATCTGTTCAGGCTTGTCAGGAGAGGGTGAGGGAGAGAGACACCCTCAGTGTCATGTGTTTCCTTAACACATGCTGCCAAGGTGTGAGGAGTGACACAACTGTGAGATCCCATTAGCTTTAAAAATAACGTGGAATTGAGTCCGTTTTCCCTGGGATCCATTATATTGACTTGGGGAAGGACCAAGACTGTTCATTGTAGTCTTCATGAACATCTGTGGAAATACGACTAAGAAATTGGCCTGCCCAGAAACATCCCTAAAGCCACTTCTACCATAGGCTGCCATTTTCTGCCCACGCTGTTTCAAAGTGCTGGTGAAGCAAGGTGAAAGTGAAGTGACTCTTCTGTTGAGTGTGTGGGCTATGTCTAGCATCTATGCCCGGCACTCCACTTGGTGCTCGCTCTGCACTGCTGTGCAGTCTTCAAGAAACAGAGTAACTTGTGGCCCCTTCTTTATGATTCCCACTCTCACTTCCCCAGAGGCAGCAATTCTGTTCAGGAACAGAATTACTCTGAAGCTATCACAGATTCCTTTTTGCCTGATGTTGTGGTTTTAGTCCTGAGAGAAATCTGGACATAGAATGCCTCTCTCAAAGTGTTAAGGAGGCTTGCAGAGTCCCAGGGGTTTCATTGTGCTTTCTGAAGCCTTATAGTTACAGCTTTATTAAATCGATCACTGTAGCTGATGAAAAGTCATGTTCACAGGTAGTGGACATGGCAACACATCATGTTCTGCTACATTTTTTTTAAAAAAATTGGATTTTTTTATAGCTAAAGCTCTCATCAAAAGGTCTTTGCAAAAGTCCTGAAAGGTTGTCAAACAGAATATTATTATTATACTAGTTTTGAGGAGGGGACTTCTTCAGGAAAGAGACACAATCATGTGATCGGGTCTCACTGAAATAGGCTGAACTGCTCTTGTCTAAGTGGAAGCTCTGGCTATGCTTTAAGAATAAAGTTGTTGAGTTCCTTTTTTTACTTGGGGTGTTTTTTGGTGGGGTTTGGTGTTTTTTTGTCTATTGACTTGTGACAGCAAGTGAAAGATGCTTCTTGGGCATGAGGAAATGATGATTCCTACTATGTTACTGTGGCATTATCTAGATTGGTGCATATGATTCTACATAGAAAAGACAATTTTCTAGTATGTTTCTAATGATTGAACATTTAGGCAAAGGAATAAATCCTTCTTTCTTCAGTAACTGCAGAGTGGAAGATGTGTTCCAAAGCATAGCGGATTTTTTGTTCTAGAATACTTTTCTCTCTCAGCAAAAAGATTACCTCTTGCAGTATTTGTGTTCTCTTCTTATCTCTGAACATTGCTCTGACATCCATAGTTAGCCCAGAAAGCCAGAAACCTAACATTTCTGCAGTTTTTCGAACTGACTATTATGCCCGCACATCACTTAGAGCTACAGCTTTTCAAGGAAGTTAGGAGACCTTCTGTGACCTCATGGCCCAACCAAATGTCTGAGGTGGCTCTAGTGCAGCTGTTCCAGCCAAGCTCAGCTGGTGGGCAGTGGTGCTGAGGAACAAGAAAAACTCCTTTCTCCCTTCACTGGGAAGTTCATTTCAATTTGGTCTCATGCTTTTTCATAAAGCCTGTTTTTATGCATCACATCCTGATAGTTTATAGAATCATAGAATCATAGAACAACCAGGTTGGAAGGGACCCATCGGATCTTCTAGTCCAACCATTCCTATCAAACACTAAACCAAGTCCCTCAAGACCTCATCCACCCATGCGTTAAACACCTCCAAGGAAGGTGACTCAACCACCTCCCTGGGCAGCCTATTCCAATGCCCAATGACCCTCTGTGTGAAAAACTTCCTCCTAATCTCCAGCCTAAATCTCCCCTGGCGGAGCTTGAGGCCATTCCCTCTTGTCCTGTCCCCTGTCACGTGGGAGAAGAGGCCAGCTCCCTCCTTTCTACAACCTCCCTTCAGGTAGTTGTAGAGAGAGTAATGAGGTCTCCTCTCAGCCTCCTCTTCTCCAGGCAATGTACTGGACTACAAAATCACTCTAGCAAATCAACAGTAGGGAATGCAATGGCCAGGCCATATTCTTGGACTTGTGTGAAGACCTCCAAATACAGTCTTGTGTATTTTATATATATAAATATATATATATATCTCACAAATATAAGTCAGCAGAATGGTTTTTTAAGTTCTGAGTCATTATCTTATACACCTGTCAACAGCAGTTGTGCTTTTGATTTAGTGAGAACTGTAGATTCAGATCCCCGAGTTTGGTTTTGTCTTGTTTCAGCCTTCCTGGAAATGGTTTCAAGTGTCAATACCTTAGTGTATTGATGGTGTAATGCAGAGTGAAAACACAGTACTGCACGAAGGGATAGTCCTTGTTTTCTTCCAAAACTTCAGAGCTGAACAAACTATGGAGGTAAGCTTTCAGTGTCTGTATGATTCAGGAATGTTCTATTTATCTGCTCTGTGTGTCTCAAGTTCAAACATAGAGGCTTTTGGAGGAATATATAGCTAATTCATCTTCAGCAAAGACTGAATGTGTCTGACCGTAGCATGGAAAAGGAAGGACGTGAAACTGATTCCGTCATTGTCTCCAGTCTTTTCCAGCTCATCTTCCTGTTGTTTTACTTTGAGAAGCTGAGGCACGGGTGTATTCCCTGCCTTTGATGGGGACATAAGCAGAGCATTCACTCAATTCTTTGTAAAGACTAGTTGGAGGAATAACCCCAGAACAGGGTTATGCTTAGTTAGTCCCCCATGTGTTACAGCCCTTGGATACTGTAGTGATGAAGTTGGTAAGACTGTGCCTGTAAGAAGGAATAAGAGGTTTGCACCTGGCATGCATGAGACCTGAGCTGCTGCATGAAGACTGCAATTGCAGCTCCGTACTCCACAAGCTCTGGGGCTAGTGTCACAGAACTGCCTGCCAGCTGTGCTTGGGTGTCGAGTAATAGTGTGCGCTCATTATTAATCCTCACTGTGAAGAAGAGGTGAGTGATACTTTACAACTAAGGTTTCTCAAAGTCATTTTTTACTAATTAGTCAGGAAAATGAATAAGAAATATGTTCTTACCCTCAGAAGGCTCTAATCCCACTTGACTGAGCACTATTAAGCAATCCTATCAAAGAGAATGTATTTTTTAAGCAGTCCTTGGGGCAAAATTAGAGCTTCAAGAATAAGAAATAATGAGACATGTAGGGAGGAGAGGCTTGCTTTTTTTTTTTTTTTTTTTTTTGGAACAAATATTAAAGAAGAGTCTTTGCTTCTGAGTCAAGTTCCCATGCTTTTTCATTATGTTCTTTGGCTGAAGTGGTCCTTAGATAACAAATGTGTCAAGCTGTTCTGTCTCACTAAGTTAGAATTAGGTTATGTCTGTGCAGAAGAAAGTTTTGGAATAGCTGCAAAAACAATTACAACGCTTCTTGATTCACTGATGATGTTAATTGTAAATCCATATTAATCTAGGGCTGGGCAGGAGTTGCCAGAAGGATTCATTTTCAGTGTACCATGACAGATGCTTGTCTCCCTTTCCTTTTTTCTGGTGCCTTAGACTTTAGACATCGCCAGTATTTTCTGAAAACATAAACAGTAGCCTTAAGCAAGTTACAGTTGATAGGAAGGTTGCAATGGCCTATATAAATCTCCTTACATGACTTCAGCTCTCATAAAAGCAGCTCATAATATTTTAATCATATTCTGGAAGTCCTTGAATACTAAGACACAGGAAATATTGTACCAACAGCTAGTTTCTTACTTAGAAAACTTTAAGATGAGCTGATTCTTTTGATTTGGTTCTTAGCAAGGGACAGACACAAAACTGCAATCTGGGCAAGAAAGTCAAGAATGGAAGAGAAAAATGGGTTTTTTTTACTCGATTCTAAATTTAAGATAGAAACCTGTTTTTTCTAGTCAGATGCCGTGCTCTTTCTGTTTTCAGACTCTTTGCTGCTGAGCTATGGAAAGCTGTTTGCATGGGAAGTATTCCTGTGTTTGGGAGTGCATTTTTGAAAGCCTGTCAGATTTTATGTTTCAGTGTGGAACTGTTTAGGGCTGTTTACAAATTGCCTAGTGATAAGGAGGGCATGAAAAACTACAGAATACTGGTTGATTTTTACCTCTTATAGATAGATAGTTTGACAATTTCTCGTGTGATAATACCAATTTATAAGCAAGCTTAAAGATACAGAGGCAGGATGTGGGTTCTGGGAGATTTAACTTTGATGTGGGTTCCAGGTTACTGTTGTCACTTCAGTGTGGCCACACTCCCAGGGACTGAGCCAGAGGCAAGTTGTACAGGCTGCCTATCTGAATGGAGAGAGCTGGAGTGATGTACTATAATCCTGCAGATTTTATGCTTGTAGAAAAGCTCTGCAATAAAACCAGCTACTGAGAAATTCCAGCAGATTATAGGGAAAAAGTGAAATGTCCTGTGTCTGTGGCAAAGCCCACATGAAGCACTTAGTATATTGTTGAAAAATTACCAGTTCCCTGTCTGTGAGACCAGTGAAGCTACTGATTTATATGAATAGGACATTGCATATTCACAAGCATCTTATGAGGTCCTCCATAGACTCAGGAAGATCCTACTGTTTCCAGATATGTTTGAATCACATTTTTTCTGCAGCTGTAAGAACTAAAAAGTTAGGGGAGTGGATTGGTTAATCAATACCAATGATAGATACAAATTCATGTCACAGAAACTGAATAGATATCAGAGGTCTTCCAGCCATTCTGTAGCTGGCACAAATAGAGGAATCACTAAATTGACCTGCAACAGAGACTGTGCAGCCAGTGAAAGGGTCCGATTAAGAATGCTTTTACCCAGAACATTTATGACAGTAATTGCTGCTGCAAATTACTTAGCACAGCAACTGGCAGTTCATTCATAAATTGGTGATTTCGCTGTTAATGAGTAACTCCCTAATTAGTTTCCTGTGAAAGTCATATTCTTATAACTTCTCTGGTATGACATCTGCCCTGTGCTAGCCACAAAGGACTGGCATTCCCCAGTCTGCTGAGCTGTAGTTGGACGATAACTGGAGATGGGAGAGGAAGGTGTGAGCTGCTCTCTGTGCTTCTCAGTCCTAAAATTAAGGGCTGAACCAGGAACAGGATCTACCAGGGTGCTTAGGCCCCTCCAACATCCACTTGGTTGGTGGGTTGGGAAGTGGAATATATCCCTGCAATGGAGAATGTCATAAGGACTGGTAATTACAGTGATAATGTGTCTTCTGTTGCTCCCCATCCTGGTCTGTAGAGGTCCAAGGATCTGACCATGATTTATTCTGGTGGTTTGTGTTTCCCTGTAGTTCTTGATAAAGAAATCAAACGCATTTTCTATAGTTTATCCAAGGATAAATTGGACTTTCTTTTTTTGCTGTGCTTCTTCAAACCTCTTTTGAATATTCAAGGATAATAATGGACTATCATTACCATTCCCTTGCTTTTGTTTTGGATTGTTTAAATGAACTTTGAAGTCCATGACCTTCTGCATCAGCAATACCATCTGCTTGAGAGTGATATTTTCATCATCTTAGCAACAAAAGACCCTTATCAACTCTTTACACTACCTGTTACTGTGCAGCAAAGAGAGCCTTTTGAAACAGGGAGAAAACAAAGATAGATCATACTTGTACTTTGTCTTGTTTTGTGCATACCCATGCAAGTGTAGGGTACTATCATTCAGTACTAACTCAACTTTCAGATTAAAGTCAGAGCTGACCATTATTTGCACTGAGACCACTTAAGTAGGATATTGTCCTATGGAGGCTGCATAATTTGAGATTATGTCCCAAGATCATCTGGGAAACAGTTATTCTTCAGTGTCTCATGCTGGCCTGCCAATGAGAAGTGAGCAGTACAGAAGTACTGGTAAGGGACACAGTGCAGATGGCTGAACTGAATTGGCCAAAGAGGTGTTTGATATCATATGAAATCAGACTCATCATAAATGGGGAGAATTGGCTGGGAGCAGGGGGAATCACTGCTCAGGAATGAGCTGGACTTTGGTTTCCAGGTGATGAATGGTTGCACTGTGCATTATGGGCTTTGTGTATTCTTTTATTATTATTGTTATTATCTTCTTTTGCTGCTCCACTAAACTGTCTTTATCCCAACCCACGAGCTTTACCTTTTGCTTTTTGATTCTGCTCCCTATCCTACCGGGGAAAGGGGGCAGGGATGTTGTACGTAGTTGCCAGCTGGGGCTAAATCATGACAGGTTGATTTATTGGTGGTCTTATCTCAAGCATTTTACACAGACTTCTTTCCTTTTCTAGAGTTAACGATCTGAACATCAAATCTAGGTAGGTCTGTAGTAGTCTAAATGGTCATCTCCGGCACACCAAGTCCATAGGAGAAATTTATGAAGCTTGGGTGGGTATATTGTTAGTAAAGATCTCTCATTTCTGTAAAATGTGTCCAAGTGTCAACACAAAAGCTGGAATGCTTTTGGCTAGTTCCAAACTTCCATGAGATGCATTGTTCTGTGCTTTTTATTTGAAGGTCCCATTTAAACCAAGTACTTTGTACCTGAATACTTCTGTAGTGACTAACTTAAACCGAGGTAGTACTACTACTACAGCTAGTTCTCCATTAGTTAACCCAAGTTTCCTGCTGTTATGTTATTTATTAAGATGGTTATTTCTTGAATTGTAATTTGAGATACCTATTAACACATGTTATGAGCTGAACAGATGGCTATATATTTCTAACTGTAAAACATACATACTATGCAGCCAATACAGCTGTCCTGCCATACAGGAGGAGTCATAAAAATTAAAATAAACTAAAATTTACCTAACATGCCTTTTTTTTCTTACATATTTATTCAAAAGTTTTCTGAAATGCAGATTTTCTGCTCTGGGAAAACTCAAATTTTCATAATACTTCACATTCTGTAAAAGACCATAGAATCATAGAATGGCTTGGGTTGGAAGGGACCTTAAAGATCATCCAGTTCCAACTCCACTGCCATGTGCAGAGACACTTTGCACTAGATCGAGTTGCTCAAGACCCCATCCAACCCGGTCTTGAACACCTCCAGGGATGGGGCAGCCACAGCTTCTCTGGGCAACCTGTTCCAGTGCCTCACCAACCTCTCATGAAAGCATCTCTTCCTAATCTAAATCTCCCCTCTTTCAGCTTAAAACCATTACCCCGGTCTTGTCACTGCACTCCCTGACAAGGACCCCTTGGCTGCTATAAGGTCTCCCTGGAGCCTTCTCTTCTCCAGGCTAAACAATCCCAGTTCTCTCAGCCTGTCCTTGTCTGGGAGATGCTCCAGCCTTCTAATCATCTTCGTGGCCTCCTTGGGTCCTGGTTGAATAGATCCATGTCCTTCCTGTGCTGAGGACTCCAGAACTGAACATAGTACTCCAGGTAAGGTTTCACAAGAGCAGAGTAGAGGGGGACAATCACCTCTCTCAGCCTCCTGATCACACTTCTCTAGGTGCAGCCCACGATATGGTTGGCTTTCTGGGCTGCAACCATGCATTTCTGGGTCATGGTGAGCTTCTCATCAACCAGCATCCCCAGATCCTTCTCTTCAGGGCTGCTCTCAATCCATTCTCCACCCAGTCTGTGTCATCCCAAGGTAAGAAATAACTGAATCAAATGCAATGACTAGCCTGCAGAGCTACATTTTAAAAATTAGGATCTCAGCTTACAAAAGGGCTTACATCAAATCATCAGGTATGGCAATTACAGGGACAGAGGGTGTGGACAGCCATATCACTGCTAGGTTTTGGTGTGATACAGAACATGAATTTGGGCAAGGAGTGAAGTGTCTTTTGCCTCATCAAGTGCAGTTTCTGAACTGGAGTTGAGTAGTATAGCCCAGAGTCACTTTTAAAACTAAGTAGCTTCACTTAACAAAGAAGAAGGTTCTGCTGCAGATTTCACCTGGAACATATGTGTTGAAGGGCTGTAAGGACTGGAGGAGCCTGGCCGCAGTGACCTAAACCCCTCAGTGAGTGGCAGAAACATTAGTAGTTTTGCTGTGTGTGACGCTACAGTCTCAGTCATGCCAACTTGGTGCTTAGCATCAAAGTAGATTTTTTGTAACATTAAATGGTTTTATTATTATTTACAGCATCAAGTTTTATGGGATTTCTGTCAACCAATTGCAATCATAACAACAATAAAAAGACATGTTTGTTTAGAGAAAAGAGTGCTGGTAAAGGTCTTGTGTTGGCTGCATTAAAGCTGAAGCTCTCCAGTTATCCAGGGAACAGGTGTTGGAGGTCAGCAGTAGGACAGGCTTGCCCAGCCTTGCTCCCAGAATGTGCTCAGCCCATGCTGGCACATTGCAGTAGCACAGATGGGGTGAGTGTCCCTCTGCTACAGGTGAGGGGAATTGAAACACAAAGGGGTTAAAAGATTTGTTTGAAGTCAGCTCTCCAACTGGTCACAAAGACAGAAATAAAGCCCACATTTCAGCAGGTTCCACTAGCATATTTCACAATTAGGCTATCTTGATTTTTTTCTAGTATTGACTGCTAAGAAATGCCCTAAGACCAATTTGTGTGATTTCAATAAACCAGCCATGCGGCTCCTCGGGGAGGAAATGCACAGTGCAAAATTATGGACTGCAGGGCCTCGTTACTCCTGTTACCCAGGCCGCAGCTCTAACCAAGAGCTGCTTCATTGACTCCAGGGAAGGGAAATATTAGTTCTAGTTCAGTTCCTTTGGGACAGTTGTCTCTAGCACAAATGTGACCCTGCAGAAGGCTGACAACTCATACGAAGACTGAAGTTTCTATTTCAGCTGGGAGCAGGGCTGCATTGGCACTGGTGTTGCAGGGGGTGACAGAGACTGTTTGAGTAACGCAGGTAACCCAGCCACAGCAACCCAAACACTGCGTAAGCTAGTTATCCTGAAAAACAGCTTTGCGGGACAGTGAAGCAACTCTTGTTACCCAAGCCAGATTGCTTGCCTGGCTCTCTCTGCTGCACTGAAGGTTGCGGTGAGATCATTGTCATGCCTCTTCTGTGGGGCAGCATGAGGAAATTTGAATAGCTTTAGTTTGAAACTGACCACTTAGTGACAAAAGAACAGAAGAGCTGTGGATTAACACTTGAAATGAACATTGATTTTGTTCTAGATGTTGCGGTTGTCATATTTCATAGAATCATAGAACAACCAGGTTGGAAGAGACCCATTGGATCATCAAGTCCAACCACTCCCATTAAACACTAAACCATGTCCCTCAGGACCTCATCTACCCATGCCTTAAACACCTCCAGGGAAGGTGAATCAACCACCTCCATGGGCAGCCTATTCCAATGCCCAATGACCCTCCGTGTGAAAAACTTCCTCCTAATCTCTAGCCTAATCTCTCCCCTGGTGGAGCTTGAGGCCATTCCCTCTTGTCCTGTCCCCTGTCACTTGGGAGAAGAGCCCAGCTCCCTCCTCTCCACAACCTCCTTTCAGGTAGTTGTAGAGAGAAATGAGGTCTCCTCTCAGCCTCCTCTTCTCTAGGCTAAACAACTCCAGCTCTCTCAGCTGTTCCTCATAGGGCCTGTTCTCCAGCCCCTTCACCAGCTTTGTGGCTCTTCTTGGAGTTTCACTGAGAAGCATCATGAAGGTCCCTTTCCAACAATTGTTGGAATGAAACAAATAGGGACACAAAACAAACAGAGGCTACTGTGCTCAGAAACAAAGGTAATGGCCTTGATTTAAAATGGAAGTCTTTTAAGAAAAAAAAGTCTTCCATCTATACAGAGCAGGACTTGAAGTAGTTTTGGGGAAATTGTAGAAGAAAGGAGAAAGTTTTAATAACATTTTTAAAAAGCACAGAAGTTGGATGTCCTTAGAACCATAGTTCACAATTCAGCTGGGCTGGTCAGTTTGGGGAAGCAAGAAGGGAACGTATGTTTAAACTGTAGCAAATACAAAAGAAGCAATCTTGACTAAACTATCTGTGATACCTTCTCTGTTTGCTTTTCTTTGGTATGTTGTTAGGAAACAGGCCAATTTCAGGAGCATAGTTTTTGATTTTCATTTCTACAGCAGCTTAACCGATGACTTTAAAAAAAATATGGATAATATTCAGGGTATTAAACCAGGCTACACTGACTGACGCACAAAGAAATTGTCTCTTTAGAAAATGTAAACCTTTAGAACTGCAGAACTGTGAGGGATTTCAGAAAATCACTCAGTCTAGCCTTGCGCTGAGGCAGGATCAAATACTCCCAGTCCACTCTGGGCCTATGCATGTTCTAACTTTTCAAAAACTTCCAGTGAAGGAAGCTCTTCTTGCTCCCCAGTTGTTTCTTTCTGGTGTCTCACCATTGTAAAGCAACATAACCTAAGAAGTTCTGCACATGACTATGTTTCGTCTATAGCAGAGACAAATTTGCACTGCCGCAGCAACTTAAAGGATTGCTAAAGTAAGTTTCACGTTAGATTTAAATTGAACTTCAGAACCTTTTTGTCATGCTGGAGCAATATCAAGGGCTTACTAGTGTAAGTAAAAGTGAGGTTCTCAGTTTCTGATCATCTGTCTGTGGCTTCTCCCTAGGAAAATGATTGTATTGGCTACATAAAAAAAGCAGATCATATTCTTCATTTATTTTCTGATAGTGTTGTACAGTGCCAAAATTTGAATAGTCTGGAAGGAATAAAGAACCCTCCATTGATAACAAGAGAGGGTGCAAGATTCTGGAACCATCTGTCATGTATTTTAACATGTATACAGTAGGCTTTTGATGTAATTTAATAGTTTTTCCCATGTTTTGTATATTCTGTCTTCCTATATTTAACATCAAAGTAGAACTTTTAGATACACCTATGTCACTGCCATGTGTTGTTCATCCCGTGTGCAGATGAAGCTGTACAAGATATACAAGGCAAGCCTGCAGCTCTCATCATCTATGTCTGCCTACCCTCTCAAAAGGAGCAAAACTCTGCAGGAAACGACAGATTGCATTCCCTCTCTCTTTTACTGAAAACAGCACAACTCTTTTCCATTTCTTTCCCTACTTGGAATCACCTGTTGATCTCCAGACAGCTCCAGACCTGCATCTCATGCTTTTGCCCAGCAGCCCTGCCGCTTCCCCTCCTCCATGACCCCATATGCTGGAAGCAGGTGGTCGGTCTGATCTGTGATCTATTAACCAGCAGCACTTGGCACACAGAGTTATGGAGAAGAGAGAGGCTGCAGGTGAGGGTGTGCCTCTGAGCATAGCCCCAAGCTGAAAGAAAAGCACCCTCTTCAGCTGCAGCACAGTGCTGGCCTCTGCTTGCACGTGACCTGCCACACACAGTGTCTCACCCCACAC
Organism: Coccyzus lansbergi; assembly: GCA_033558105.1. Taxonomy (NCBI): domain Eukaryota; kingdom Metazoa; phylum Chordata; class Aves; order Cuculiformes; family Coccyzidae; genus Coccyzus; species Coccyzus lansbergi. Next base: position 1,671,361 of record JAUMJK010000097.1, read on the forward strand.
AGCAGCAAAAGCCGAGAGGCCTGAAAATCTGTTTTGTTGTATGATGTTCCATAATTGACAGGAAGGTATCTAGTCTTCTTCCAGTATGACTATTTTTAAGGATGTCTTCTCACTGTGAATTGAATAAACCAGTTTTGCAATCTGCTACAGGCCCCACCCTGCCTAACCCTGGCTAGTTAACCTGTAACAGATTGCAAAACTGGTTTGAGTCACGCCGTAAGGGAAGAGGCATAAATTAAGTTTTTTATTGTTTAATTCTCCTCCTCACCAATAACAGAAGACATGACTTGTTAACAGTGGTGCTTTAGAAGAAGCACAACTCATATCACCTGGTCATTCGTGGTTTTGGAGACTAAAAACTACGTGGGTAGGGGTAAAACCCCCATCCTGGTGCTGCAGCCTGGATGCCTAATCCCTATTTGGTATGTGGGATTCACATATGTGCCACAAAGAACTCTGACATAACTGAGCAGCCAGAGTTCAGCTGATAGGTGTTGTCTTGCTGAGCCATTGCAACTGGCTTGTGTGTCTGAGACAATGCTGAAATGAAATGTAGGTAAATATCTCACCCCCTTTTGGAACTGGGCAGCAAAATAAACCCATGTCTCAAACATTTTTTACTTACTATTTTCCATTGGCCTGAATTAATGAGACACCTACAGGTTAGGGAACAGTCACCTAGAGAAAAGAAAACAGAAGAAAAAAGTATAGACACGGCTTTATATATGTAAGATGTTAATACTAATATGTTACTAAAGTAATGAGTAAATGTTGCCTGGGCTACACTAAAGCCACAAAACTGATGAAACCCACTTACCTATTTGAAAAGGTAGACTGGTGGTCATGCTTCTCCTCCTGGCAAGGAGACATTATGTGTGATTTCAGTTCCCTATCCGGAGGGCTCGTCCTCTAATGACTTATCCAAAAAAGCTGGAACAGATGCACAGCTTTCTTCTGCAAAGAGCACAGTAAAATGCAATGAGTAGCTCTGAAGGAGAACTGCAACACAGCTGCCTCCTGCTAAGCAGTGCTTTCTCCACAGGGCGTGGAGGCGCATATTACTCTTAGACAGAGAAGGACATCAAACTCAAGTTCCTTTAGTCCTGAGTGGACTGAAGCTTATCTGCTTTGGTACCAGCGAAGGACAGTGAATGGCAATGTCACCTTCTTCCTCTCATTGTTGTAAAGCACAGAGGCCAGTTGCCAGTTTGAAAAGCAAGAGCAGAGACACCCACCCTCAGTAGAGGCACCTGGGGTCTCAGTTGGAATTGAACACGTCCTCTTATACCAAACAGGATGTCTCTATGCTGACAGGGGGCAGATCTCTAGCTGCTTCCTAAAGGATTTCCTTTTAGCTATCTCTAGGTAACTTAACTGTGGTGAATCTTATTCTTGGGCACCTGTCTTTTTCCATTGCATCTAACGTGAGAGCAAACTTATAAGGTGTGAAATGCAACACTGAATATTGGGAAGGTTTATCCTTAAAAGCATGAGGTCTGGAGTCACCAATGCCAGTAAAAGGAAAAAATTTTTTAAAAGGAAGGAAAAGAAAATATCATAAACAAAATTTCTTTCAATGTGTTTTTATTTAGGTAATTTTTGTGCAAATGGCATGACCCAAATGAGTAGATGGCTCATAGAGCCTTTTTGCACTGAGGGGCTGGTGGGTGGTGGTGTACTAGCAGAGTTCAGCCATGTATCCACTACTCTTGGCTAGTACAGACAAGATTAGAAGAAGAAACACTGCCCAAGGAAGGGGTTACAAGCTTATAATTTTGTCTAACTACTACCCAGTGTTTCTTCTTTACTGTCCTTCAGCAATTAGAAGTGACTCAAAAGACTTTGCTTGCCTGTAAGTATTATTAACAAATCAAAATACTTCCCATTGCATGTGCCTGGGAGAAGTCTAACACTGCTGAATGCTTTACTGCAGGTAAGAAAGCAGCTGCTCAGAGTTTCAGTTCTTTCCAAGTTACCGATGTTGATTCTGCAATACTGCTATTTTACAAGCCACTTAATTGCTCATTTTAAAAATCCACCAAAGCTCAGATGGGTCCTGATTTTCAGTGAACCTCAGCTCTGTACCCACAAGGAATTTAGATGATTCTGTAACCTCATATTAAGTGAATAAATTAAAAAATTACTTTTTAAAAATGATTGTACTTGGCAGACATTTGGGATATAATATCTGAAGGCACAGTTGTAGTCATTTGTTTTTAGAGTATTCTGAGAGTTGACTTGTGGACTTGTTGGGAGCTTGTCTCTTCAGCTATACCAGAACCCAAAAATTTCCAAGAACCAAAAGAGCTGGAGAGAGGATTTTTATATTTAAATAAGAAAGAAAAAAGAACTACCGGAGGGCAGTGTGGTAGATGTTTTTGCATTAGGAAAGTTTGATGTGCTAAAGACATAAATAACAGTTACAAAATTGGATTGTACTGAGTTCCATTGTTATCTTAGCTACTGTGAGAATTGCTTTGACTTCCCATAACAATTTCCAGTTAGTAAAAAGGAACAGGGCAACAGGGGTGGTGTGAGGATCAACTTCTTAGTGTTTATAAAGTGCTTTGAAAATGATAAATGTTATGTAAATCAGGAAATGCTGACAGACATCATCCATCTGGGACTGATTGTGAAAAAAAATAAATTGACTAATTTCTTCAGGATCTACAGGGTAAAAGCAGCAACATAAACCATACAAGGCTGTGCAGGTGGTAAAGTAACTGCACTTGTGAGGTCACCTAAGATGAAATCATATGTGAAATGAGGTCAGGATTCTCTATGTTTATGATAAGCATTTGTCCATTACATCATCTATTTCATTGTTTTGACACACTTCTACCCAACTATTTCATGACCCTTTAAAGGACCTGTGATTCACAGTTCCTTATGTGGTCCACTTACCTGTGACAGCCACTGTGGGCAGAGCACTTTGCCCTGTGTGCTGTGTGGCCCACAGCCCTGAGCTGTGAGCACTTACTGACTAGTGTGCCTCGCGGTCAGCCCTGTCTTCCTTCTGCCAAAACCTGTTCATTAAGACTGTTCCCCCACCTTTAGAAGGCATTGGTCTTCCTGCAGGACGCCTGTTGAGGTAATCCTCCATTTCCATGGACCACCTCAAATACTGGCAACGTGTCCTGACTGCCTTGCCATGGGATGTAATGCATCATGAGCATATCATCAGAAAAGCCAGGACAAAAAAAGTATTTGCAATCAGGATTAGGCTTTGCAGCAGCCGGTCCATCCACGGGAGCTTGCAAAGCTGTCAAACTCTGAATTTTAACAATTGTTTTAATTCCAAGTAAGTAATACTGTTACTTCAGTTATTGTTTGTTACTAAAACATGACAGAAAAAAAAAAAACAGTGGGAGAACAGAGCGCCTGATATTAAAATTAAAGACAGAGATCCTACTCTGATAGAACAGAGAACCAGCTAGCCTTAGTGACTCCTTCATCTCCAGATGACTTTTCTTTTTCCTGTTTCCAAAACTGCCTTCCTAAATACAAGGTAGATGGAAAGTATTTGTAGTGTCCCCCCGCCCCACCCCGGGAGGGATGAGGAAAGGTCAGGATTTACATGGTGATATTTACTGCTACAAATTCTGTAATGGCCATTCCAGAAACTTGATTCAGTAGCTCTCGTCCTTGTTAGCTGAGTCCATCTAACTACATACCCATACACCATAATGATTTTCCAGCATCTTTAGGTAATCTTTTCTTCTTTCATTACCCAACCAACTACGAAGTACTCTTTGTAATTTTCCTACCAAAACCCCATGTAACCTGGCCCTTAAGGATTAGTTGCAGTAAGGAACACATTATGTCTCTTTGGATTTCCTTTTATAGTCACTTGAACATCCAAATAGTGATATTTAACACGAAAGAGCAATATAGTCTTCTGAATCCCTTTCCTTCACCTCTCCTCTCCTGCTTCCCGCCTCAGAAGTAGAAAGGATGAATCCTGGTAGGTTTGAATTGCCTCAGAAACTGTGCCATGTTCTCTCCACTCCCCTGTTATGTCTTGAACAATCCCTGAGCTTTGCAGGTGGCTGGAACAAGTTTGTACGTTATACCAGAAGAATATGCACTGAGAAAATAATGAGGCAAGTGGAACTCAGATACTTTTTGTAGGTCTTATTATTCAGATGACATAGAGGAAAGTCTGACAAGAGGACTTACCTGTTCTGACTTTTTCCTTTTTTAGCAACATCACCCTGAACACCGCTGCAAAGCTCAGATTTTCTCACTATGGTTTTCTCTCAATTTTATTTACCCTGTGTGAGCCTACCTGCATTGTAAATGGAGAAATGGAAAAATCAGTGCATAATAAGAGTTGCTATAGTCTAGTTGAGCCTTCACTGTGCAATCTGTTTTACTTACCTTGGTCAGAAACTGGGTATCCCTCCCACTTCAGGTGAAGTTGGGTTTTGTATTTATCAGAACTCCCAATGATACTTTGGACTCTGTCTAGATAAGGAGCATCAAACAATTCTTCTTTGTCTGGGACAGTTAATTTTCACTTTAGACCCTGTCACTCGTGGTTCACTGGTTTTGGTAGCCTTTCCCAATGTCTGGCAAATTGTCCCTTAGCACGTGGTTTTCCTGGGATCAGGTGGAGCAGCGGCCAGGGGAGCTGATGTATGCTGCCCTTGGTTTGACGGGAAAGTGGCCTGACCTGGAGCCAAGGAAAGTCAGCTCAGCTCTTTGCCAGCAGATCCATGTCACCAAGTGCCTGTTTACACCCACAGTTGTTTACAAACAGATAGGTCCAAATGCTGCACTGATTTACACCTTTCACAGTCTCAGTAAAGTCAATAGTGAAAGTGGAATTTGCCTTATTACAGAAGGAGTTGCTATCTCTGGTCAAGGTGCCTGGCACTCTCTCCAGTGAAATGTCTTCCATTTCTTGTGTTAAGATGGCTGCTCTTGGAAATTTGGCTGCGGGATTGGTCAACAACTTTGCTATCCCACAACATACTTTTTTCCATACAAATGTGGATGTATGCCCAAGCCAGGCCCAGCAGGGATCTGGGTCTTTAGGACCCATACCTTTGTGGGCGTGGCAAGGTGGCCGTGGGCTCATTTGGAAGCAGCAGCATCACAGGGGGACAAAGGCAAGGCCTGCCTGTGAAAGGGCCCAGTGCAGCCTCCGAGGTGGAGATGGGCAATGGAGAGCCAGCTAGGCTGCCACAGGGACGTACTGGGACACTGACACTAGGAATGGTGTTTATGTGTCCTTCTCAGCAGCTGACTTAGAAATAATTCATTTTGGAAAGAAGAAATTTGGCTCCTTCCTCTTCCTGTCAAAGGCACCCCTGGAGTCATTTTGGTAAGGGAAATGAAGGCTTATGGACACCTTGTACAAGAGATCTCATAGCAGGTGGAACTTTTATGGTCTTTGAAATATTCCTTGGATGTAGAATTTGAGCATGATCCAAAGGAAGCTTCTGATGGTACTTAGATGGTTAAGATAAACATTAAGGTATCTTTCATTGCTATTGCTATTGCTATTGCTATTGCTATTGCTATTGCTGTTATTATTATTATTCAGGTGTCTAGTACTGAGATTTCCCAGAATAGGTACCCACCTAAAACCCGTTGAAATAAAGGGAATTAGGTGCTTAGGTAATGAAGAACATTAAAAATACCTACACCTAATTTCAAGCATCTAAGTATCATTAGAAATCTGGACCAAACTGAAGGGAAGAAACAAAATATGCTATCAAGCTCAAAAGTGCTCAGAAACCCAAAATTTTGATGAATAATAAAAAAAAGAGGTAATTTGAGAATTTGAATAGAATTTTTTTCCTCCATCAAAAAATGATGGTAATGCAAGAAAATTTGTAGTGCAAAATATTTTTTAAAAGCCCAACCACCCAAGTAGTTTTCACAGTCATTTTTTTCAATCAGTGGTGCTAAGAATTACTGCTATCAGTAGAAGGAATAGGCTGCTGTGCTTACATTGTTTGCTCTAAAACAGGAAAAGAGCCACACCATTTTGATGTTAGCGATTTCATCAATGGGAGAAATACACAGCCCTGGACTCTGGTCATGTAATTTTAAAAAGCTCTCAGTTCACCTTTAGAAATAAGCAACCAGAATTGTCTGAAATTATATATTTCTGCTCTCTGCACTATTTTAACTCAGTTGGGCTCTGAGGCCGTGGTTCATGTCCTGGCTTCCTCTCGACTCAATTATTGTAATTCATTATTAAACTGTTATTTGTTTTCATTCTTTACACTGTCTGCTGCTTTACAAAGCTCAGCAGCCAGATTTATAATATGGAGAGCTCCGTTTCATTACATTACAGCTTCCCCTTATTATTTTTTTTGGCATGTTCAACAACACATTGATTTGGGGATAGATTAGTATAGGTCATTATTAGTATGGACCCTATAGATTAACCTTAATCTACATACTGCTTTCAAGCTTTCCAAGATTAGCAGTTTTCCTAATCTGGATTGCAAACCAAATACAAAGCTTTCATTTTTTTTCAGTGCTTGTAGCAAAAAATGTTGTTTGATCTTTGACGTTCATTCCAAGTCCAAAATGGGCTCTGGATCTAGAATTTGTGAAGCCTGTCTTGTGTTTTATTCCTGTACTCTCTTGGCAAGTGAGAGTTTATTTATTCCTAGAGTAAAGTGGGAATTCTGTTAACCCTGTATCTTTGGGTTCCTTTTAATCTCTTGGGGACTTAAAAGCATCATCTTATTTTGGTTGGCTGGGATGAAATTTTTAAATTATGTGCCATGTATCCGGCGTACATTATGGCAAAGAGGAAGAGAACAACAACACTCCTGTTAGGCTCCCTAATGCCTCCTACTACTAGCTACCTCATTAATGAAGACAAAAGCGTATCCTATATGTAAACAACAACCTGGTCTCCATTTTATTTCTACAGATGTTCACACTTGCCTCTGCCCCAGTCTCAATAGGTCTTGCACTCAAAATAATATTTTGCTGACAAATACAAGACTGGATACTACTACAGACCTTTAGTCTCTAATTGTATATTCTTTTGCTTGTTCTTTCTATCTTTCCTGACCTTACCCCTCTCATTGTTAAGTTAATTCTCTTTCCTCACTGCCATCTCCTGTTTCTACTACTTCCTGGTTTTCTTCTCATAAACTACAGTTTCCCTTGCTCTCCCAGCTGGTTTCCCTTCAGCTGTTCTTTCTGCCCCATCAATCCTTTTTCTTCTGCATGTTTCCTGTTCTCTATTTTTAGCCCACTTTTTAAACTTTCTTTTTATTCTTCCTGCTTTTCTTCTATAGTAAGAAATATTTCTCTCACTTTCCCTTCTCACCTCTTTTTTTTTTTTTGTTTCTTCTTCCCCAGTCTTTCTCCCTGAAGTCTTTTTATTGGTGTCCGCCTCTTGAACCTCATTCTTTCTTTTTTTTTAGTGTAGCTGCCCATAATCCCCATGTGTATATCTGCTTTTTAGCTGAGATAAGCATTTCTCCCCAGGAAATGCCCCTGCCTGGGCTTGTCCTGATGTCCCTTTGTTTTCTTCAGCTTTTGTAATCCACCAGTGTGCCTGAAGAAGCCATTCATCAATAAACACAGGGCAGGCAGTTCATCAGAGCAAGTTCTCTGTGTATGAATGTGCCTCCACCGTACCTTCCTTCTTCATCCACAGATCTTCCATGAAGGCAGTAGCTGTAGCTGGTCTAACAGGATGGGTGATACTGATAATGTTTTGTCTCATCCTCTACATCTGTCAAAATGCACAGACCTCTCTATCCCGAGTACACGTTTTATTCCATCAGAAATTCTTTGTGGTTCCAGGTATGTATTTTCTGAGTTGACTGCCAATATGGTGTGACGTGGCATGACACAAGAACCTGACAACCTACAGGATATATGAATCAAGAGGCTTAAAAAGATCAGCAGTTGACAGTTTTCCTACCTTGGAGGCTGTTTGTTTTGTCTGGAGCTCACTGGCCCACAGACCTATGTTCAACAAGTATCATAATATGGGCACTGTACTAGTTTGCTGTTCATCTTGGCCTCAGATCTGCTATTTTAGTTGGTATAATAGCCTGTGAGCAATATACTGTCACTCAGCCTTAAGTAGGAAACTGTGGGTGAACTTCTGCATTGTGCTAATGGAAGACCTCCAGTCTTCCCCAAGTGTTTGATTTGAGACCTCACTGCCTGCAAACACTAATGTACAAAGTTCCAGAATCTGAAAAATAATCACAATTGTGTGAGTTTTCCCTGCTGCTTGCTGTTAACAGCAAAACGCTCAGGATCAGGTAAATTTAATTATTCTTCTTGTAAGAGTTCTGAATGGCAGAAGAGTGACTGAACTGTCTGCCTGCAGATACAGGCAAATGGCTACAACCTGGTTTGAGTTTGATTTGTGTTCACCTACAACCACAGGTGCAGAAACAACATCCTTTTTTCCCCTTTTCCACTAGGAGAGCAGTTTTCATCACTTTCATTTGTGGAACTGCTATGGGTAAGAAATTTTCAAACTCTATTCATACATTGTCCAAAAATCTGCTGTTATCTCACCATGTGTACAAAGTTATGACAACTTTTCAGCCCTGCACAGGCCTGGAAATTAGAGTCAGTATTCTTGATACTTCCTTTGCAAGCCTTATGGGGGAAAAAAACCCGCATTAATTGAAAGATGTTTCACGTGTCTGTGCATGCAGTGAATATAATGGAGCAAGTTTAAATTTAATGAGTAAAAAATCTGTAGCAGTGTTAGAGGCCAATTTTTTTCCCATTTTTCTATTCCAGCTTTGGAAAAGTTTCAGTAAACTTTGGGTACACACAAGAGACTATGGCTTTTGTATAATGTAACTGTATTTTACAGTTTGTGTAGGCACTTAGACACTTACACAGTATTACTAGAGCTATTTGGAAATAAGAAGGGGAAGAGAAAAAAAATTGTATGTGTTTTTGTGAGTGGATTCCTTGCAGCCTACTTTGATGAAGAAATTTTTCAGCCAGTGTGGGATGGTGCTGGGAAAAAAATATCATAAAATACATTCATTTTTGTGTTCTCCCAGTCCTTTGACCAGCATCTGCTTGAATTCTGGCTTCGTTTGACATTGTACTTGTTGCATGCCACTTCTGTAGGGGTTTAGTAGATATCAGTTGGTATCATTTGTATGATCGTTGGAAACGTTGCATCTTCTGCTTGTGCTGCCTGTCATGTACACTCTATACACACCCGGTCCACAAAGGTAAAAAACTGTTGCAGCCTCTGTGTGATCCGCAATGTGTTTTCAAGAGACTCCTGGGTCAGTCACAAGCTGAAATGATGGTCTTACAAGATTCATACTGGGAAAGCACTAAGATGAGCGTGTTTCTGGTATTCACCAAGAGACATGCTCAGCATCTTTTATTAATGTCATACACAAGTAATATAAAGGGCATTTACTGTGAATTCCACCAGCGTGCCATGAATTTACAGGTGATATGAGCATATTAATGCTGCCTGGTGACATCAGCATGTAGTTCTTTCTGAATGTTGTAATGTGATTTTCCTGACGTGGTCAAAAGTGGTAGTCCTGCTGGGCAGACTTTCAAAGGTGTATACAAGCGTATGTTTGCACATCAAAATAAGCAATTTATTTCACAAACAGGCATCGAGGTGTCCAGTTATCCGTTTTGCTTATGCAAATATGATTTTTCACAAGCACAGCAGCTGTGTCTGCCTTGTGATTATTTCCATGAGGTAGCGGATTGTTAACTGAAGGAGACGTGCCTTATGATAATGCTTGGGCAGCGTTTCTGGGGGATGGGTACAGGAAGGATAAAGATAAGCACCATTAAGACTAAGTTTGTAACTGGAGTGGTGCAAAACTTGCATTGTGAAATCTGAAGCTGGGGCCAGTTTTGTGAGAAAGATAGTGAGCTGAATTCAGGGTGAAGACTGTGAACCCCTGGGAACTGTGCTACATCCATGTTGATTTGGGGTGCAATGTGTACAAAGCCTTTCTGCTCAGCCCCCGCTGGAGCTCTGTGCGTCCCTTGGATGCATCCCTAGGGACTAGCAGGGGTTTGTTTGCACAGGGGCTGGGTGTGCATGTGGGTAAGTTGGGTTTCCCAGGGGAGCCTTCCCATCCACAGGGGTCCAGCCAGTTCCTCTGGGCCATTGCAGACCCCTCTTGCAGCCCCGTACTTTGCAAGTCTGTTGGGAGGCACTACAGACCCCTAGACCTCACAGCAGCCTTCCAGTGCCTGAAGGGAGTCACCAAGAAAGCTGGGGAGTGACTTTTCACAAGGGCATGTAGTGACAGGATGAGGGGGAATGGCTTTAAATTGGAAGGGAAAGATTTAGATTAGACATTGAGAAGAAAATCTTCACAGTGGGGGTGGTGAGGCTCTGGCACAGTTAGCCCAGGGAAGTTCTGCATGCCCCATCCCTGGAGGTGTTCAAGGTCAGGTTGGATGGGGCCTTGAGCAGCCTGGTCCAGTGGGAGGTGTCCATGCTTATGGCAGGGGGGGTTGGAACTGGATGATCTTTAAGGTCCCTTCCAACCCAAACCATCCTATGATTCCATGACCTCATTGCAGACCCCCATTGTAGACTCATACTTTGAAAGTGTGTTGTGAAGCACTGCAGCCCCCATCGCAGCGCCCATCGCAGTGCTCATCGCAAGCCCTTCACAAAGTGTTGTGGCACCTTGTTGTGGGACCCTGTTGCACAGCACAGTGGCCACCAGCAGGGTGGGTGAGTGGATGGACGGATGGATGGATGGATGGACGGACGGACGGACGGACGGACGGACAGATGGATGAGTGGGTGGGTGAATTGATGGGTCGATGGACAGGTAGATGGGTGGATAGATGCGTAGATGGGTGGGTGGACAGATGGATAGGTGGGTGAATGGATGAATGGGTGAATAGATAGATGGATGGGTGAATGAATGGATGGATGGGTGGACCAATGGTTGGATGGGTGAGTGGATGAGTGGGTGGACGAATGGATGGATGGATGGATGGATGGATGGATGGATGGATGGGGATAGATGGATGGGTAGATGGATGGATGTAGATGGATGGATGGGTGGATGGCTGGACGAGCAGATAGACGGATGGACAGACTGGTACATGTGTGGCCACACGGGTGGGTAGATGGACAAGTGGATGGCTGGACAGATAGATGGATATGAGTGGGTGGATGGGTGAACGGACGGATGAGTGGGTGAATGGATTAGTGTTTGGGTGGATGGATGAATGAGTGAGTGAGTGAGTGGATGGGTAGATAGGTGGAGAGATGGGTGGATGAGTGGGTGGATGGATGGATGGATGGATGGATGGATAGATGGATGGATGGATGGATGGATGAATCAATGGATGGGTGGGTGAATAGATGGATGGGTGGGTGGATGCATTGGTTAGTGAATGGATGAGTGAGTGGATGGATGGATGGATGAACAGATGGATGGGTGGGAAGATGGGTACATGAGTGGATGGATAGGTGGATAGGTAGACAGCCGATTGGATGGATGGATGGGTGAATGGACAGGTGGATGGGTGCATGAATGGATGGGTGGACTGACAGAAGGATAGGTGAGTGGATAGGTGGACTGACGGACGGACGGATGGGTGAGCGGATGGACGGACGGATGAGCGAGCAGATGGACGGGTGGCCACGCGGACGAGCCTCCGGCCCCGCGGTCGCCCCCGGCCGCCACTCGTGCCGCCGCCCCCGCCCCTCTGAGGTCAGCGCGCGCAGGCCCCGCCCGCAGCCCCGCCCGCCCGCGGCCTTAGGGGGCGGCGGGCCGCGGTCCGCCCCGCGGCCGCCCCGCTCCCGCGTTCATTTCATTCCTCCCCTCATTCCGCGCATTCCTCGCATCGCTGGCGCCGCGCAGCCCGGCCGGGAGCCCGGCCCGCCCCGCCGCCGGCCGGGCAGCAAAACTCATCCTCCGAGGGCTCCGGCCGCCGGCCCGCAGCAACCCCCGCCGCGGGATAAATAGCCGAGCGGCGCATTAAAAGGAGAAAAAAAAAAAAAAAAAAAAGCAAAAGCAAAAAAAAAAAAAAAAAAAAAAAAGCAACAGAAATACGCGCGGGGCCATAAATAGGCGGGGGGCGAAGTTTGCCGTCGGAGCGCGGAGGGGTAGGTAAGAGCGGGCGCTCGGGGGTCCCGGGGGGCAGCGCCGCCCGGAGCGGGCGGGGGAGAAGTTGCGCTCGGCGGAGTTGGCGGCGCTGCGGGCCCCGCAACAGGCGGGCGCTGCCCCGCGCCTGAGTCACGGCTCCCTCCCTCCGACACACCGAGCCCTGGGCATTTTTCGCATTTCCAACCCTCCCTCCCCCCCACCTCTTTTTTTTTTTTTTTTTTTTTTTTTTTTTCCCGCGGGGAAGCAAGAAGTTGGGAGCAGCCCCGGGCTCGGCGCCGCGGTCCCTGCGGCTCCGCTCCTGCCCCGAGCGCCGCTCGCCTCCTGCCCCCTTTTCCTTCTCCTCTAAAAGATGAAAAGAGGAATGCCCTTTTTCGCTGCTTCTTCTCCTTCTCCAGAGCCGCTGCCGCCGGTTAATTGCACGGTCGAGTGGAAAATTTTCAGGAGTCAGCAGAAACGTTGTATCCAAAAAAGACAAAGTCGCGGTTACAACAACACCGAGGAGAGATTGTCCCTGGAAAACTTCCTTTCGGTAGGAACCGTAGGCTGGTTTCTTTCTTTTTTTTTTTTTTTTTTTTTTTTTTCTTCTTTCTTTCTCCGTAGCGTTTGGAAGAGATCTATTCCCCAGATGTCCACAGTGCTGATGCTGGGGGCCGGTGGCAGCCTTTGTTCCCAGAAGGAGCGTTTTCAAAGGAAGTGCACTTCCAAGGGGGAGGGAAAAACTTATACAGTACGGCTTTTGTAACGAAATTAAAACAAAGCGGCCCCCTCCAAACAGCTGAACAAAAGCGACGGGGAGAAATAAAGCGAGAGGGAGGGGGGGGGGAACCCCCCAAACCTCTCTCTTTTTTTACCAAGGGAGAAAAGTTTGCGTTCCTGCCTCGCTTGAACGTGATCCTAGTCGTGATTTTTCTCATCTTGCAATCTGTTTTAAGTTGAATGGGGTTACGGTATAAAAATATTTATGAAACAATGAAATACCAGCCACCCATGCTTCTCGGGAGAGTTGTTAACTTATTAGAAACAAGTGCCTGCCTTTGATAGGAAGAAATGAAAAGTGACCTCCAGAAGTGCTGGAAAGTTAGGGAGCAGTTCTGCTCTCCTTCTGCTTTCTCAATTTAAGTGACTCCCAGGATTTTTTAACTGTTGGTTGTCGAACACCGTCTGGGAAAGGCCAAGGCACTTCAGATTATATTGGCGTTTTCTGACATAAAATGGTATATATAAGAAATGGAAGCTGAAATGGCAGAACCTCGGGGGGAAAAAAGTATCTATACAGCTCTATTGCTGTTTAACAGAAACATATTTACTTTCACTTACTGCTGATAAACTTCAGAAACGCAATATTGCCAGTTAGCGGTTTTACAGAGCTATCTAACCTAGATAATGGCAAAGTTTGGAGCTGTACAGTTAAAATACTGTTTTCTCTAGCCATATGTTCAGTTATTATGCATTACATCTCATATGGAAATCTCTGTGGGAATGCCTCTTACAGGGAAATTCATGTAAATAACTAAGTGTTACTTGCAATTGAATATGAAAACAAAAATGATTGTTATAATTACATTACGGTTTAATTTATAATTATGTATGATTCTTCATATAACCTTAGATTCTGAGTGTGTGTCTGTAATGTCTAATGTATTCTGTCTATAAATAGTTGGGGAATGCCATTACAGGGATGTTAGGTTGTACTGATGGTAAGATGGTGCTATCAAAAATGACATGGACCTGTATATTAAATTGCTGCTGGGGGTGGCAGGGAAGCTTGCGTGTTTGTATATGTGCGCGTGTGTGTATTTATACATATGTATGCATATGCATACGCATACTTTATGTGGGAATAGGAACACAGGAACTAGTAGAGTGAATGTCCTCTAAAACACAAAATCAAACATTTTATATTTGGGTCACATTTGGAGCTTTCAAGTTTTTAAAATCAGCTTTATGGAATAATTTTCATTAAAGGAAAACTTTTTTGAGGTTGCATTGGTTCATGGTAAAAAAGTGTCTTTTCACACTGCACTGATTTTTAATTAGGTCATAAGGTGTTTTCTGTACCATTAGGGATAATTCTGCATTTTGCCTGCTGCAGGTTTTTATCAGCTGACAAAGCAGAAATTTTGGATGCGAAGGATTTATTTCAATTTTTCTTCTTGGTAATCCTGAAATACCTCTGGAAAGTACTTTTATCACTAAACATGTTAGGTGTATTTTGAGCATCAATTTTACATACGCTGCTTTGGTGAAGTAAATATTATTAGCCTTTGCACCCAGGAGAGTGTAACAACAGCTCTTGAGATTCAAATTACGGTTTTATATTATGTGCAGTTTCTTAGTTGGTGCTGAGTGGGATGTATGGGAGCAGTGAAGCAGAGGAAAAATTTTGATTTGATAGGAGTCTTAGTAAAGACAGTCTCTGCGTAAAGGAGTTTAATTAAACAATTAAAAAAGAACAACAGAAACTTAATTATGAACTAGACCTGCCATACATTTCCAGCTGAGAAATGATGGCATTTTGTGATGTGTGGAGATGTGTGAGCATGTGCGTAACATGTTTGGTGTAATTTGTAGCTAGCATTTTTTGTTGTTATTGCTGGACAATGTAGTGGTTTTGGATATTGTTAAAGTGGTTTTTAGGCTTTGTTTGTCCATGTATGAAACAGTTAATCTCGGCTTAAGTCACATGCAGGGGAAAAAATATTATTTCTTTTTAAACTACCTTTATAGATAATGCTGTAAACAAACTTTCAAGATATAGTACAGGTAGGAGTGTAGTAAAGGCTTCAGGTGTTATAGAGAAATTCTGGTGTCTTTCACTTAATAAAAAGTGAAAGGTAAAAATTTATTTGTGTATTATGATACAGCAGTCAGTTTGCAATCTATAAAGTAGGATGGTTACACTGTTGGAACAGTTTCATTAGCAGTAATACGATTTTGTTGGAAAGTGCCTAAGACTGTTTCCAAAACACAAAGATCATGCATAAAGTTCTGAATGTGTGTGTTTGTGAGAAGATTGACTTCAGATATTATGTTTTGGATGTGTGGTTTCTGACTGTACATGGTTTCTGACTGTACATACATGCACACTTCACTCTCTTGGTCTGGGATTTCTTTATGACATTAATATTAACGCTCTATCATTCCAATGATGGTTTAAAAGCTGTCTTTCTGAAATGATGCCATTTATTTAAGAAGAAAAGGTTTGCTAGATCCAGTCCTTACTTAGGTTAAAGTGACTGGGATGACTCATAGGAATAAACATTCGTGGGGTCAAATACTAAGATATTTACAGCATATGCTTTATGTACATGGTTAGTGTGATATTTGATGTCTAAAGAAGGCCATGGCTGCTATTCCGTATCATTGGTTATGGTTGTATGGTGTTTGTGTTCTGCTCTCCTTGTAATCCATCTAAACCTTGCAGGCAAATTTTTGTTAAAACTTGGTCGTTCGTTCTGTTTATGCTCTTCATTGTAACACATGCAGATATAAGGTTTAGCTATTTAAAAATCCGGTCTAAATTCAGTTTAATTCTATCGGCTTCATGTGGCCAGTTACTATACTACATGGGCTGTAGTGAGGGTGCAGATTTGCCCTTTAAAAATAATTTTGAAATCCCCAGTTCATCAGAAGGAACTACTGTTGCAGGAGAGAAGTAGTAGTTACTTATTTCTGGGATTTGAGATTTGATTGTTTTGTCACCGTGCTGCTCTTGGCTATTGGTGCTTGCCTCAAGTAGGAATGTTTTGTATTACTGAACTACAGTCACTTACTATTAAAAAAAAAAATTAAGTGAGTCTCAACAAAATTTTAGAACCTGCAAGGAGTAAATCATCTCCCTGGAAGAAACGGCTGTTAGAGGTTTTGTTGCAGTTAATGCCAGTACTGTATAATCTGAATTGTATCCTATGATATATGAACGGATTAATGGCATTATTTATTGTAAAGCCAACTGACTCTAAGCCACACTGAAGACACATTTTTAGAAGAAAAATCTCTGCAATAAATTCCCACTTTATGAGTGTATCTTCCTTTCTGTTCTTGCACAAAACTCCTTTTGACTTTTGCAAGTGGAACAAGGATAGAATAATATTTCCTGGAATAATTTTGGGTTTGGTTTTAATGATTGCTCATTTCCAAAACATAAGAGAGTGAAAAGCTGCAGACTTCAAACCTTTGAGGCACCAACTTCAAATCTGCTCCTCAGATTTGTTGCATAAAGTTCAACTAGAAGTTTTCTAATTTAATACCCCAAACTTTTCTTGTTTCTGTATGAAATCCGGATCCCATTGCAATCGCTGAGTTTCATCTTGTTATTGGTAAAGCCAAAATTTCTGTCAGCGTTGATGCAGGCTCAGCAACTTTTGTACTGCATCAGATTATAAAAATTCCCCCCGAATTATATTAATTTTAAAATACAAGTATTTAAGAAAAGGAGGGAAGAAGCAATGAGCTTGTATAAAAATCTGGCTTCTAACAAATGATTTGAGATAGTCTATGCAGGAAATTTATCAATGTCTCAAAGAGTAACCTGTCATGTGCTACATGTCCTTATTTGCTAGATGCATTTTTGTACATATGTCAAAAATGTGATGAAAATCCGCAGAGTGTGTAAAGGGTTTATAGATGCTTGCTTGGTTGGTGCAGGACTGCAACCCCTTTTCCTAGTCCCTCCAGCTTGTGTCTGGGTTTGTCAGAGGCAACCCATTTTACTTTGGCTCCTGTCCAGTGGAAGGTATCACCTACAACTTTTTATTCTTTGTCTTCTCATCATTGTTTACTGGAAGGACGTGATTACTCCCTCCACATCATGCTGTAGCTTTCCAAAAGGCCTTCTTAGATTTCTAGCTTTTATTAGCTCTTCACTGAACTTTCGAATCGGAGATAGTCTGTGCGGCAGTGGAAGCATAGGAACACAAAATACGAGTTTATTTGCTAGCAGGTCAGAAGGTGGAATGGGAAATCTCAGTATGCTTGGATGGAGAGGGAAAAGGAGGAAAGTTTAGGATTATGTGTAAAACTATTAAAATGCTATTGACTGGGAATCTAAAACAATGACGAGTGCTGTTGTTTTTACAGATACATGAACTGAAAACTGCTGCTAATGATGGGAAATGTTAATTATGTGAGAACATATTGAACTTATATTCTCTGGCATGAACTTTTTTAAATGCATCAACTGTGCAGCCTTTTATGCGCACAGCTTTCTAATTATCATAATTCAGTACAGCTCTGGCTTTTGGAAACAGTTCAAGTGCAATCTCAACTTAACATGAAAGGAGTTTTTTTTTTTTTTTTTTAGAACTGAGAATGTTCAAGAACAATTTGAAAAGATAATCTAAAAATGCTATGTACTTAGCTGGGCATAAGTAAAAAAATAAATATGTTCCCATAACTGCCTATCAAAGCAGAATAGACTATTAGCACAGAAAGTTATCTGGTTTTCTCATTATATTTTTCACACTCCTACAGAAGACAACTAAAACCGTGTTTTCATAGTTGAACACTAGAGATGGATCCACTATATACTGATTTGCTGTAGTTTTGTTTTGTCAATTTTTGAATTGATAAATTCAATGGATTACTATGTTTACTAAATGGATTACTATGATTACTAAAAGATTTTTCCTTAAACAGAATGCAAGTAAAAAACATTTCATTTTCTCAGATAAAGCAAGGAGACAACGTGCATGATGGTTTTGGTATTATCCGGAGCGTTTCTGTAATGTAATATAAGTCCCATTGTAAATCTTCCTTATCTGTCAGTATTACACCTTGTCTTTGTGGATCTTGAAGGGGTTGAAAATACTGAGTCTTTCTAAAGCTTTCAAAAATGTGTGGGATTTTTGTTGTTCTTTTTTTTTTTTTCTTTTAATAAATTTAACTTGCATTTGCATTATCCTTTCACTTTTTTTAAATTTGATTTCTTTTTTTGTGATCAAATTTTTAGTTTCCACCCTTCCCCAGTTTTACACGGCTTCTAGCTCAAAAAGAATCAGGATTGTTTTTTCATACTTGTCTTTTCCTTTACTACAGTACGTGCTACATTTCTAAAATGCAAAGAAAGCCCCAGTGAAACAAAATGACTTCATTTGAGCTGGCACTTAAGAGCAGAATTCACTTCCATAGTGCTGAAATAAAAGAAGCCAAGTGTTTTAAATAGCCACTCCCCTAGGCCAGAGTGTTTTTAGAAAAGCTCATTGTCTAGATTTGAGCTGTAGCAGTATGCCTGCCTCTGTTAAATCTCCTGATCCAGACAGCTCGATTTCTAAAGTTGACATCTGGTTTACTCTTTGTTCACCTGTTTAAAAAAAAAATGCAAATAGGCGAGTGTGCCATTGCCCTAGAGCTCTGCAAAAAAATAAAAATGCTGTTGACAGTTTGTCAAATAGTGCTTCCAGTCTAAGACTGCAGCAGCCTATTGTTATGCCAGCAACAGGCAACAGAAGTTGTGGCACCATATGGCTAGTATATGCTTCAGATAAGCTATCTGTTAATTTAGCTTATCAGTAGCGTTTTGATATGCTTCATGTTTGAATCACCAACCAGTATGGCCTTGGGTATTTTTGGTGCCAAATTATTCCTTAACATTATAGACATCACAGTTATTCCCTTGGTGGAATCTCTCCATTCATTCACCTCATGGTGCCCTAACAATAGTGCTTATTTTTGGAATTAACTGGCATGTTTTCTTACATGGGTTGTCTTTCTGTTAGGAGATTATAATTCAGGAATGACATTTTGGTTTTGAGGGGAGAAAATGTCAGAACAGACTTTGGAAGAAAAGGTAGATTCATAGAGGTTTAATGGATTAAAGCCTCTGTTATGTGTATCTCAATTAAAAAATACATAGTGTTTGAAGACATTAATTAAGGGGAGGGAACAAATTTTATTTGTATTTAATCTGCCACCACCATGCTTTTTGACATACTTTTTGTCATAAAGCTCTTTTACAATTAAAATAAAAGACAAAACTCTGTAAACAGTTTCATTTTCCACATCCCTGATTTTACCTTTAGTTTTTTTTTAAATTAACCTTTAAAGACAATTGTGTCCCTATATCTGCTAACAGCTGATCTTTAAATTCTTCTATTTTTTTATTTCTACCTTTTTCACAATCAACTGAAGTTCTTGTAGAAGACTTCAAGTTTCAATGGAAGTTCCTTCATCATCACCCGACCCCTGCCTTTCTTTGGCCATAATTATTTTGTTGCAGAGAAAGTCTCAAACCATAAATACAATTTTCCATTCAGTGCTGCAATGATGTCCTTAGGGTAGGACCCATCTGTGTTGCTCTCTGACCTTGCAGCATGTTCCTCTGTGTCTCCTACCTGAAAGGAGGTTGTAGAGAGGAGGGTGATGGCCTCTTCTCCCAAGTGACAGGACAGGACAAAAGGGAATGGCCTCAAGCCCCACCAGAGGAGGTTTAGGCTGAACAGAAAGGGCCGTAGGGCATTGGAACAGGCTGCCCAGGTAGGTGGTTGATTCACCTTCCCTGGAGGTGTTTAAGGCACGGGTGGACGAGGCGCTAAGGGGCATGGTTTAGTGTTTGATAGGAATGGTTGGACTTGATCTGGTGAGTCTCTTCCAACCTGGTTATTCTATGATTCTGCCCGACAGGCTCTGTCTTGCTGTTCCTCATAGGGCACCACATCGGTCTCTGGTTGCCTGGACTCTCCTCTTTCCTCAGGTTATGCTTAATTGGTCTTGGGCAGTGTTTGATTGACCTCTCCTTCCTTTGCATCATGGTGCCTTTTTGTTGCCCTCCTTTTGCTATCTGAAGGACTGAGCCTTCCTTATCATATCAGTTCCACTGCAGTTTGCAGATGTCGTCTTGCTGTTGGGTCTCTCCACCAGTTGCCACACTGCTTCTGCTTCTTTGCCCTGGCTATTGGAAAGAAAGGACTGCTTGCGCTTTTATGTCCAGGATACTTAATGACCAACAAAAGAACCAGATTCTCTTTCAAAGAACTTTACAATTATCTTCTAAATCTGTTTGCTGACACCACTTTTTTAAGTCATGAAAGGAGGACAAAGAGGGGGAAATTTTTCTCCTGTCCGTTTGGAGCAGGGTGATGTGACAGTCTGGAACTGCCCCACTAAAGTCATCCTGACGAACTGCATGGAAAAATGCGAGAGCTGGCTGAGCATGTAGAAGCAAACTAGGCAGGCAGTGATGTGAGAGGTGGTGCTCCCACCTCACCACTGTGCCTGAGTTGATGTGGATACCTGCAGAAAATGAGGAAAGTTTCTGGTCCTTGGTTTCTTTGTTCGTTAAAACATAACCAATCTATGTTTATTCAGTACAATAAGATGCATCTTTTATATGGTTGTAGATTGTTTTGTTTTGTTTTTTTCTTCATTAAACTTCAGAGCATGTGAAGCTTTAGTTGATTTGGTATCTGCTTGACTTGACTTTGCTAGTATTTCATTGATTCCAGTCATTGTATTGTGATAGGAAATGCATAGCTCCAAATAATGTGCATTTTGCTCTTTGAGTTAACTGGTTTTGGTGCACAGAGGTTTGTTACTCTGCTTCTTGGCTTACTGACCAGTTGTATGAAGGGGCACACTTGAAAGACAGTTTCAAAATATGCAGCTTCCTATACCAATTCACTTTAGCCTGTACTGTTAGCAATATTTCTGCTGGTGAAACAATGACCCATAAATAACTTTATCTTCCAAAATCTCTAAAAAAAAAAAATACAAGAAGTACAAAGGGTAATAAAATTATCATAGTTCTTAGTTGTGTGGAAAAATCACTAATATTCTGGCCTCTTGAGATTTTTGAAACAAATTAAAAGGACCCTTTTTTAGGTAGCAGGCTACTTTTAATGGTTCTTCTGTATTAAGGAAAGTACAGTATTGTAGGTTATTTATTTCTGGGCATGCAGTACAGGGTGAAGAGCCTGCAATTCAGCTAGCAATGCCTCTGTGCCCTGAGGTAAACTCTATTTCACAAAGGGAATTTTGATTATGGTCTACTGCTCTGTAGCATAGTGGAGGCTTCAAGAGGCAAGTGGTAAATGCTACCAAAGAAAAGCTGGATTGGAGCCACTGACGTCATCTAAGTAAATCTGCTGTAGGACTATAGCCATAAAATGACTGCCAGCCACTGAGCGCACTTTGGCCTTTTCTCGTCAACTGTTTTAACTGCTTTTTTCTTTTCCTCCGAGCAACATACATTTTGTTTTCTTTTTTTCTTTTTGTGCTAGTTATGCATGCAGTGAAATATAGAAATGCTAACCTCCCGCTCCCTCCCGACAATGCTGCGCATAGTGTGTGAGTAGCTGCAGCTTGCAGTTCAAAAATTAAAAAGTAAACCAGTACTTTTCCGTACATGAGCCCCGCAGAATTAAGCTTCTATCTCAAGCTATTTTTTAGGTGGAAGAGCCTAGCAGTTCAAGTTACAGCATACTGATGAGGTTTGTGTTGTGGGCAAAAAGTGTTTTGATGCACAGGAGGGCATGCTTCCCTCTAGAAGAACTACACATGTAAAAAGGCTGGTTGTGAATTCTGAATTAGCACAAAATGCATGTGTGTGTGAGCGCTTAAGATTCAGTGTCAGTCACTGCTTTAAGATTGACCTCTGCAGCTCCAGTCACCCCTGAAAGAAAACTTTCCTATTTTTTTAAACACCCAAATCTGTTGTTACCAGCTGATCTTTTGATAATGCTTCTTATGCATGGCCAAAGAAACTACTTGCACTAACAACAGTAGCCCTAGGATTCATTGATTAATACATAGCAGTAGATGTTTGTGTACCTAAGGGTGTATCTAAAAATGCAATTGATATCCCCCACCTGTTCTCCACTTGGAGTTGATCTGTATCAGGATTTCAGCAAAAGTACGTGGGTTTTTGACAGCAGATTTTGAACTTATTGTCAGTGTTCTCTTTAAGTGAACTTCCAGAAGTTTAACATACTGTTTTCTTAAACAGAGTGCACTGTAAAACACATTTATAATAATTAGCCGGTGAGTCCTATGACAATATTTGTTTACTTGATTTATGTCCTTTTTTTTTTAACTTTAAAATAAGAAGTATCACTGTTTTTGAAGTTTGAGTCTTATGATCAGAAATATATTAAAACCAGTATCTTATCCATGAATCATTAGATGAGTCAGTTCCTGAAACCACTACAAGCCTCACAGTTCTTGGCTACGACTGAAGGCAGGAAATCCAGGCTTCAATAACTTCCTTTCCCAGTACTGGCTATAGCAGTGTTAGTGGTTAGTATATGCTGCTTTTGTAAGCAATAGGAAGATGTATGTCTGAGGAACAAAGGCACTCAAGTCAATTTGCTGAAACTGTTTATAATTTGTGGTCTTGATTTGAATGTCAGGATATATTGGCATATACTACATTCTGTGCTGCAGTACATTTTCCAGCAGTGATATTCAGAATATGAAATAGAGGGAACACATTATGGTACAATTCTTGGACAAGACCAATCTAATCAGTTTACCAGGAAACTGGAAGATGCTTTAGCCTTAACATCCAGCTCCTGAAGAGAAATGGGAATGAAAACTGAACACATAGGAGTCCATTTAAAATGTTTATTTAGCAGTTACTTTGTTTTATGCTATTCAACAAACTATTTTTATTCTGTTTCAGTGTTCCGAAAGGGCTTGAAAAAAACCCAAACTAAACTTGGAACTTGTAAAATAAAACCACATGATTTGTTTTTCAGTCTCCTTTTTTGTAGTGAAAACTGTTTGCCTCCTCATAATCAAGGACACATTGATTGTTTCTATGTCAGTGGAACATTGTTGGCTGCAGAATCTGTCTCTTTAAATGTGGAGTGCCTGTACGCTAAGACATCTGTGCAAGAGGATGAACTGTTTACTTTTCTGAGCTAACTGGGCTAGATTCAGGTTTGGTACGTTGTTGATCTTAATGTGTTTACACCTGGAAACTGTTCAACCCTTTATGTTTTTCTTAAATATTATGAAAGATAGTTTGGTATCTTGTACTTATTATTTGCTTGATTTACCTTTTTAATTAATTAGCAGCACATAAAAGCCAAACCTACCTTCTTTCATATTCTTTTTTGTTCTTCCCTCCTCCAAAAAAATCACTTGTTTATAACAAGCTGGGAGAAAACACAAGTATTGAGAGTAATAAATTAGTGAGACGCTGCATTAAAAAGCTACTTTTGTCAGTATTGGTTAAACAGTATAGGCGGTATTGATTAAAAGCAAATATGGAGCTCTTAATTTAAACAGGCAGGATGGTTATTGTACATTAGGCTACATCTTTTGTGTTAGATAATATGTGAAATTGCTTTAATAAAGCAAGCTACAAGATAGATTCTTCACTGGTGCAGTTTCCATGTTGGTAAATGGACTTCGGTGTAACTAATGGCCACTTACAGTGTTGGAGCCAAATGGCTTTCACCTCATACTGATGTCCAGTGTAGTGCTGCTTGAACCTTGTGTTTGTTAGGCAGGATGGAGGAGGATTGGGCGGAGGAAGAAGGAGGGAACACAGACCTTGAAAGCAGCTGAGTGCTGAGATCTTTTCACGTGGAGACCAGTATCCATAACAGAGACTTTTCCAACCTTCTCCCTCTGTCTGTGCAACTCTGTGCTAATGAGAACGACCCAGAGAGGGTCAATGGTTTGCTCAATGATATGGGAGCCTTTGAGGGACTGTTTTGAGTTATGGGCGAGGTTCCCTTGATGAAGAGGAAGAGACTTTTCTCTCCTGGTTGGCAGAATTGTGTCAGCACAGTTTCCATGGGCGCTTTTCTGATGGCCCATGCCAGCTGCTCTGTTTTCCCCCAGTAAGGCTGGTAGCACCCATACGGGGATGGGCCACTGGATGTATTTTCCCATAATGGAGCTGTGCCTAAGGTGGGTTGCAGTGGCTTCCAGCATGGCAGTGAGCACCCAAGCAAACTGCAGAGGTGACTGTGGAGGGATTGGAATTTCTTAACTGGACCATACCTGAAATTTTCGCAGCATCAACAGCATTCCTCTGGTACAGGAGGTTTGTAGAGTTCTCAATTTTTGATACCAAGCTTCCCCAAGGACCTGCTCCTTTGCTTCTGGAGGCAAGTCTACGTCAGGTGAGGGAGCTTACTACAGAGCCCTGTCCCAGGCAAGCAGAGATCTGTGCCATCAAGCTTGCACAGTGTAGAGCATCTTGTCAGCAGAGCGGCTTGGCCTGTATAAGCAGCTAAACTGTTTTGGAGGCAAGCTGGCTTGTCTCACCCTCTCTTCTCAGTCACACTTACAGAAAAAGGAGCAGTCTTTGAAAGAAGAGCTAGATACCTACATCCAGGAAAGAAGCTCCTGGAGAGGCATGCAACATTCCTTTCTCTTGGCTAGTTTAAGTGGTGCTTAATTCATAGATGCTATGCTAGAGCACCAGCTGTTTATGTACACTGGAGAAGAAGCTTCACGTAGGCGTGTCCTCTCTGCCACGGGGAGCCAGATGCTGCTGCACTAGGGATTCCAGTGTTCAGCATCACACCACCTATTGTGGATTTAACTTAGTGCATTGTAATTAACTTCTTATAATAACAATAATTACAATAATTAACTTACTGAAATAACAAGGATGTTCTTCAGCTGCTTCTGCATGCTGCTTTTGGGACAGAAATCTTTCTTGTTTTCTTTTTAAGGGAAAATTTAAGCACTATACCATTGGAGAATAGCAGAGATTTTTCACAGGATCAAAGCATATGTAAAAGGTATGGTTCATGTTTGTGACCATATAAAGTGCAATCTTCTATTAATTAATATTAAACAGTGATTGTTTAAGAACAAAGAAAAGAAACCTTTGAGTGGAATAAACATCTAAAGCTTTAGAAGCGGGTTATAGCTGTGCTTAATTTCATTTATTTCACTTGCAAAGAAATGTAAATGATTTAATATTGTTTACCTAGTTGAACAGTCCTGAATATGGAAATTGTAATGCATAAGATCTGGAGATACATTTTGATCATGTTCATACACTTGAAATGTGTATGGATTGAACATCTTTGTGTTACTATTGATCGGAGAGATGTCCTGTTGCTCTAATGTGGGTTTTGGTTTGGGATTAGAGATCTGGGGCTTTGAATTGCTTGCTATCTGTAGACTGAGTCATCAGTGGCTAGTGATTGATTCATTAATTAAAATCAATTTAAATGGATTTGTAAGCCTCATGTAACAGATTATCTTATTAACAGCATGAGAAAGGCACTGCGATCTGCAAAGAATGTGTCCCTTTGACAAAATGTAGCATGATTTTAATGGGAGAATTACGTGAATTGCTGTTGCTGTAAGTGATCTATGCAAATGAAAGCACCTTGCTTCAATCCTGCAGATTTAAGAGAGACTAACAGACTCTTCCCATTGAACATATTATTTTATTTTTTTTTGTGAGCCTTCTCCAAAAACTGGGCTCTAAGAGTAGTATGGGTATATGTGCATATGTATGTGTTTACGTATATATTCATGGTTACAGAGACATGTTAAGTATTGTCAAGCTTCTGATATATTCTGATCTTGGAGATTCTTGTTTTTTTTTCTCTAACATCTCCCTCATCCCATTTGAAAATACCCACAACAAGAAAAATAATTTTGTAAGTTACAGAAAACAAAACAACGGAGAGAACATCTAATACTGTTTAATCCTTGCTCTGCCTGTTCAGCAGTACTGTCTGGAGGAGACCCTTTGGACAGCTGGAGGGGCCATATGTGCAGAGGGGACTTCTGGAAGAAGTGAAAGTGTCAGAGGTGGCAGTAAAGCCTCTCCTGGAAGGGAGGCTCTTCAAACAGTTTTGCATTTGCTTTGTAACTTCTTTTCATAGCAAGATGTATAGCGAGTCAGTCCAAGCATCTATCTCTGTATTATTATGCTCTGTGGTCAGGCGTCAAGAATATCTAAGCCAAGGTGCCAGCAAAATCAATGGGAATTTTGAATTTAGTTTCAAACAGAGCAGGGTTTTTGCCTCTAACTTCTAGCCTTGCCTGCAACTTTTCAGTAATCTTAATGTGTGTGCTCTCCAAACCTAGACTTCTGTAGGAAAGGAGAGCTTGTATTATGCATGCTGTATTGTAGCATTGCTTTATGTATTTCTTCCTTAGACTGTTCTCTCTCTGCTTTTGTGATTAGGGAGGAAACTGAATTAAATTATGAGATCCCCATTTTGTTACAGTGAAGCTAGTTTCACCTCATGATTCCTCTAGAAATCTATGAACTATCTATTAAAATAGGCAGTAATATATTATGGATATCAACTGAATTTTTTTGTGAATGTTTTAAACCACAAAACAAAGTGACTACCATCATCTAGCTCTGAATTGCCTCACAGACTTTATTCATACAATGTGTAGGCAGTTCTTCAAAGCAAAGCATTGTTGATGAGTTTTGCTTGTTACATAGTCTTACTGTCATTGGAAGCATAGGTTGCAAATCCTTAAGGGAAAGAGGTTTGAAACTGTACTGACATGGCAAACCCTATGGTAACTGGGTTTTGGTGAAATTAAGTGCATTACCTGAGATATGGGGAATTTGACTTGGTAGAAAGCTTTTTTCATTGCTTGTGAACAAGTTGTTTGGGAGATTTAATATTTTAAAATAAGTGTAATACTTTAATCATTTGACTTGTAAGTAGGCTTGGTGGTAGCCTCTAGTGTACTCTGTAGTTATCTCTTGGTATTCTTTGGGTTTTGTCTTTGGAGGATGGGTGATTCACCTCACCATGCACGTGGTCATGTTGCCAGCCCACTCACCTCTAATGTAAGCTTCAGTAAGAAATTTGGAGGATGATTCTTAAGTCCACAAGGACAGTGCAAACTACAAAACCAGCAACTCTTGATGCTCCTCAGTGTGCACGTATACCTTCCAAAAAGGTCATGCTGCCTGCTGTGCAAATCCCTTTCCTACTCTGAATCTGCAGCTAGTGTAGATGTATTAGTGTGGAGGTTTGTGGCTATGTCCTGCTGGGTCACTTGAGTCTGGGAACTTGGAAGCTAGCATAGAAATTGTGGGCGTGACAAGTTAATTCATCCTGGATGAAGCTGTTGGATCCAAGGAGAAAGTCTTCTTGCCTTGGCTTACGTTAGCTCTTACATTAGCGTGCCAGCTTGAAATTAGAGTAGTCATGCAATAATTATTTATTTTGTGAACCCTTTGGTTTGGAAAGGAGCAAGGAGACTCTTGAATGTAGAAGAAACGCACTGAGTGGTAGCATTTTCTTAAAAAACAAGAGAAGAGAGTAAGACAGGATATAAGCAAGATGTAGCTTCCTTAAAGGGGCAAACTTGCAGACAGGTAACTCCAAGGTGGAAGACATAGGCTATGACTGCTTGCCCTCTCTTCTAGCACAGAATAGTATATGGAAGCACAGTCCTTCCCTTTAGCTGCTTTATCTTACACATCCAATTCTTCATCATGCTTTCAATTAATTGACTTTCTTCAGTTGAATTTCTGCTATAGGGTTCTGGCTAAAAGGAAAGCAACATTGTTGGTGAATAGCTTTTAAATAACATACTGCATAACCCTGCCATTATGACTTCAGGGAATATTTTCCATTCCACTTTTGTCTATAATGTGAATCTTAGTAACATTTGTCTTGTATTAAGGCTGCAAAGTTTTTTGTCTGTATGTTGCAGACCTTGTGAAATGTTTTCTATTCTTGCAAATTATAAATAGTTCACTTGGCTCAACTGTCCCTTTTGTAAGCACGTGATTTTTTTTTATAATAAGACATAGTTATGGGGTGGTGTTGTTCAAAATGCAATTGAATTCTACAGTAATAAAATTTCCATGGTGTTCTATGAAGGTCAGTGGTATGCAATTAATTGCTGGACTAATGATGGGTGCTGGGTAGGAAGTGTTGCTGCCCTAGATACTAAGTATAATAATTAAGCTCAGGGGTTAGTGTTAAAAGCATGGAAAATAGATGACTGTCATTAACACAGAATTTGTGCTGATATTGGTTTTAACAATGCTATAGTAGGTGTAGGTTCATGCCTTAGTGTTACACTTGCAATTTATACTATATCCAAGGAAAGTGTCTATTCTGAAGCTTGGAGGATGAGGCTCAAATTAAGAGGACTGAGTACTTATTTTGTTCCTGAATTTTTGGTGCCTGATAAGCCAGTCTTACTTAAGAAAGCTTCTAGTTCTCTGTATATTCAGAGGAGAAGGCTGCAAGCCTTTGAGGGCTTCATGGCCATCCACCCTCTGTACCTAAATTAAAGTGGATGACATCTTCCTTGTCTGAGTCTTGATAGGAATGGTTGGACTCGATGATCCGGTGGGTCTCTTCCAACCTGCTAATTCTATGATTCTCTGAGTAGGGAAAAGTAGGAGTTGACATGGGTGGGGGGTAAACAGCTGCTAGGTATGGAAATTCA
This sequence comes from Coccyzus lansbergi, assembly GCA_033558105.1. Lineage (NCBI taxonomy): Eukaryota > Metazoa > Chordata > Aves > Cuculiformes > Coccyzidae > Coccyzus > Coccyzus lansbergi. Next base: position 1,699,800 of record JAUMJK010000097.1, read on the forward strand.
TGTGTGGATTTAAGCATCTCAGTGTTTTGAATACCTACGTGGTCTCTGCCTGTTTTATACTGTAGCTGCCCTTTTCTGTCCCAGTGGAAGTTAGGAGATGTCAGTGGGCAAAGAAGGGAAAGCTTTGCAGAGTAAGAAAGGATGTGTATTTGAGAGGTGCCAGGTTTAACTGCATCTGCAAACTCTTTGCTTTTTCAGCGTCAGCAAGGTATTTCTATTTTACTTAAGAATATTTAGAAAAAATGTAAGAAACAGTCAAAATGTTAATGTTTGTTTTTCCCCTTTTAACAATGCACTCCTGTGAGTGCAACTTGCCAGATCCCATTGTGTTTAGTTTTACTGCTGTGCCATGAGGCTGATGTAGACAACTGGAGAGTATTTAAAATATACTGTGTGGTAGATTCCTGTGTGTGAAACTCTCGTAGGGAACTTGTTATGGTGTGATGCAAACAAGGCATAATTGCAAGGAGCACAGACTAAATATTCTCCTGGAATAGGCCAGATTGAACACAAAATGTCATAACTGTGAAGACTAGGGGGAAATCTTGGCTTCAAAGGAGTTGAAGCCATAAATGAATGGAGTCTCTTCCCCTTACATTTACACCTTTATTCACAAAGAATCTTTTAGAGCAGCCTTCAGTCACTGGCAAACAGAGTAAAGAAATTAAGAAAAACTCAGAATAATATTTGTTAGTTCAAAGTTTCTCACCCATTTTTAATCAAGTAGATGTACCCCCTTCAGACAAATTGCCAAAGATGATAATTGCTCTTGTTTTTCCTCTGATTTTAAATGTGTACATTTGATGGGATAATCAGTCACTATTAGTATAAAAATGCCAGTTTTCCTTGGCTTAGTCCATCTTTGTAAGAGCCATGACTTGGAAACAGGAGAATGGCATGCTGCTGCTGTTGAAGGCATTGAAATGTATTGTGAATCCCTGTGGCTGAGTGCTATGGGAAATCGTGAATTAACATTTCAACGTAGGGTGCAGAAGCATTCATAGATACTTAAGTGGAACAAAATCTTTTTAAGTGGTATGTTAGAGGATTTACCATTTCCCTTGCAGGCTGAAATTCCTGTAGAGTCAAAATAAAGAGAAAGCTTAAAAATACTTTGCAACATATCAATATAGCATATACCAATTCTTAAAAACTCGTATTTAAATTAGAGCTCTTCTAATCTGGTGATCTTAACATACCTGGGGATTTTTTTTACTACTTCTGTGAAGAAAGGTGCTCATGTGATTAAGGCACGAGTCAGGGGGCAGAGATTTGCCTTTAGTTGCTGGGGCAGAGTTGAGTGACGTAGCCGGGAGAAGTGTTCTTTGCTCAGATTACCAGTGTAGGGTCAGACTTGGGAGAATCTGAGGAACATCCATCCCATTGCATTGGGTGTATAAGTTAATATTTGCAAAGTCCTTTTATATATCTGTGTAGAAAGTGCTGTCAGTATAAGCAATTGTCTCTGACATAGAGATTTCCCTACTTCTGTACTTTACACAATTTTCCGTAATTGGCTTGGAGTGGTGAGATTGAGTGTAATTAAGTCTCATAATTAATTAATATGAGAAAGCCTACGCAAAAGCAGAGTAAGTATTTCAGATTTCATGATTTGTTCCCTCTGTAAAATTGGAGTAATAATACCTTGTTACTTAGTGCTGTAAGCAGTAATTGGGTAATAGTTATAAAGTGCTTTATTATGAAAATGTATGCAAAGAACCATTTTAAGCGGTGAAGCCGCTGCATAGGTCTCAGTCTTTGCCGAAAAGCTGATTCTCCTCTTAAGTAACATGCTGAAACTAGTGTATCCCAGGACCAGAAGAAGTACCAAGTCAGTATTTAAGTCTGCTCACAGAATGATTGTAGCTTTTTGAAATATTATTGTGGAAGGCTTGTCTTTTTTGCTTGTTTGTTTTTAATTTAAATAACAGTTAAAAAATCCTTACTTAGAGGTATAGTAACAGTGATCTAGACTCCAACTACACTAACAGTCAGCAAACAGGCAAAGCAATCATATACATAATTTAGTACATAAAGTCTCCAAGAATGTTTTACGATGAACTGTTAATAGACTGCTTTCATTGAGTGCAGAAATTCTAGATCCATGAGGACAAGGCAAGTTACAGAGAGACTCCTGCATCTCTTTCTGAGAATGACCTGCCAGCATAATTTTTTTCTGCATTTGCATTTGTAAAACTGAGTACAGATATTGACCTGGGCATTCGCTTCACTGATAAGACTGCAAATAAGTCCAGCAGCCTGTTTGGAGGAAAAATTGCCCGTGCTGCCTATGTGGCAGACGTGTCCGCAGGTGAATAAAATGAGGAATGAGTCAATATCTGCTGCCCTGATGGCATTGAGGACAGCGAGGAAAGGTCAGTTGGTCTCTGCTGGCTAGTGTGTTTCTGGGAATAATGCTTGAACCAGGGATAGGCCATCAAAAAGCTCATTCTAATTGCTCCCTGGAAAGGTACTGAAAACTGCGAAACTTGGCCAGGTCAGTCAGGGCTGAAGCTTTTCAGTGAAACCACAAATGATATGGCTGCTGAACCAAGCAAACGCAAGCACTTCAAATCCCTGCCAGACCGTACTTTTATTGGCTCCTTGGCTTTACTGTACCAGCTTTGCAAAACTGAAGAAATGCAGGGAGTAACCTGAAGGAGGAAGGACGAACATTAAGTAATTAGCCTTCCAACTGCGCAGCAAACAGTATTTGTGCCTGGCGGGGGGGCTGGGCCATCAATACTATGGGTGAGGACCTGGTGAATGAAGCTTGCTTGCAAGTGGTCTGGGACAGCCTTACCTGGGTGGCTCTTGGAGGTGTAACCAGACAAATCATTCATGGAACTGGTCAGGCAGTGGTGAAGCAGTTCAGTTTGTATCTCCCAATATTCCAGTAGTATCCTGAGTTAAGTGAGGTAGCGATACATTTGCCTGTTGTTAACCTCAGAAAAAAAAATCTCCAGAACTGACTTACTGTTGGGGATGTAGGAAGGGTACATTGGAATATACCTCCTGTAGATGCATCACTCTCAATATTTGACTGATATAAATGTAAGATTTGGAAATGTATAATCTTGCATGAGATAGTTTGCAGAGAAATGCAGTAATCTCTTTTATTGTTAGCTACATCCTTTTCCTGTGAGAGCTTATGAGAATGTTCCCATACTTAACATGTTTCCTCCATTCACTACAGTTCATCTGCCAATCTGACCCTCCCAAGGAAAGTAAGTCGGCTCTGATTGTCATAATAGATGAGGGGAGTATCATCAGGAAAACAGCAGGGAAATTTAAGGTCTAACCCTTTCTGTAGGAACTGGGTTTGGCTCTGTGTGATTGCAGAAGGTGAGAGTTAAAGGCCATCTGTGTATCTCTGCACCACTGTAACAGACGTCAGATAAATACACTGTCTCTTTTGTAAACTTCTTAAGAGAACTTCAGAGTGAACTGTTGTTTATAATGAAGCAGTGGCAGCTGCTGCATAGCTAAATCTGCAATTGAATTGCCATAGTATATGAGCCTCTCACTGTGCCTCTCATAGAAATGCCCTGAAAGAAGTCATATTTATCTCAAAAGGGGCAGGCTTGGCATGATGCCCTGGTAACATGTTTTTCTAGCAAACCTGAAGTGAAACTATCTCACCCTAGCTTCACTAGATTTGAGTTCACCTAAACTCCTCCTTTTCAGAGAGGCAGAAAGAAAAGAGGTAGAGAGAGAGGCTTACATATAGTCTTTTAGATTTCCCTGGCGCTTTTCCACTGCCCTACATGAAAGATCTTTTTAAAATCACAGTGAAGTTTGAAATATACTTAATAATTAAATTAAGATTGTTCCTATTCAGATTTGGCTTTGCTGAGTTTAATGCAGGAGTCAAATAACTACTGGAGACATAAGAAAAACAAATGCTTGGCACTTTTCCCTACAAGACTGAATGTGAGTCAGTATCTAAGAGGTCTTCTCAATGGAAAATGAGAAAATAATCTTAATAAAAAATTCAAATTATGCAGATGAGCTGCTTGTAAATTACACATATAAATATAGTAGTTGCCACAATGAGAAACTTCTAACACTTTTTGGCAGACATTAACTTGAAAATAAAGACTGAGAGATAATTACTATTATTATTCTTATTACTACTACTACTGTCATTTCAGCTTGTGCTGCATTAGCATTAAGAGGCCCAAATGAGCATCCAAAATCTACTGTTCCAGATTTTGCTCTACTGTAATGATATATTCCTGTCTCATGAAAACTTAGTTTTTAAATGCACAAGACGAGGCATAGGATCAGGTCTCAGACAAGGGAAGTTATAAGTCTTGCTGAACCCCCAGGAGTTTGTGGCTAGACCAGGGTTTAATCCTGATATGCTAAATTTCAGTCCAGCCACCTAACCAAAAGCTGCATCTCTTATGTAAGCCTTTTGAATTCCTCTGATCAGATGAAGCTTTTCATTTCTACAATATCAAGATAAGGTATTGATGTCTCCTTAGAAAGGCTATACTGTACTCCAAATAAATAACTCTTCAGGAAGAAGTTGTGGGACACCAAGATGCTTCTGGATTTTTTTCTTTTGTTGTTCCTGCCCCCTCCCTTTTTTCTTTTAATAACATCCACTGCTTTCATTTTTATTTCCTTTTCTGAGAGACTGCACCTCCCTCTCACAACTTGTCATACATTGTGGAGTGTGGAGGTGCAGCATTCAGAACCAAAAGAGGAAATGTGCTGATTTTGGCAGTTGACCAAAATGACCTCATTTCTTTGCTATTGGAAGTTTGTGCACTTCTCTGGCAGGCAGCACAGTTGAAAATATGATTGCCTCGTTCATAGCATGTCTTCATTGAAGAAAATGCTTGCCAGATAGCTAAATGCATTATTCAAATCCCTTCTAGTTGCAGAACACACCTGATCTGCATAGGTAGCTGGACAGCCTTGTCAGAGGGACCAAGAATGGGATGATTTGATTTAGAAGGCAGAAGAAGCAGGACAAACTTTTCTTGCTTTGTATATGAGGTTTGATGCATTTAAGGCTCTACAGGTGTGTTTGAGAATAGGGGCTTCATAATGGAACACCTGTGGCCTTGCACCTGGGTTTCATGTGCCATCTCAGTGCTTATCAGGTTTCAGAAATGTTCCCTGCCTGCCCATGGTGCATGGCCTGGCATCCCAGCAGCTGTCCTGCTGGTGAGCCTTTGCTCAACATGAAACTCTGCAAGATAATTGCCTTTCATCAGAGCACTACTGCCATTCTCTCCCCAGATGAAGCCTGAGACCATGGAAAATTTTGGTGAGTGATGCAGGTGTATCACTAAATGAGATTATGGTAGGGATATACTTTTGGCTTTGAGTTGCCCAGAGGCTCGGGTAGGAACAAAAACTGCCAAGGTAAAATGGCACAGTAGCCTGATAGACTGATTTAAAGCCAGCCTGCAAGAAAAATGGAAATTTCTCAGTACTGACATAGAAGACTTGGGTGAAAATTAAGACTTTGCTTCTAGAAGTTAAAAAAAAAAATCTCTAAAGTGGTTAATTATGTCAAGAAGAGAAAGTAATAAAAAAAAAAACTGCATGCAAAAATAGCTATCTAGATTTAAATGTTGATTACGTGATTGTATCGGAGGCAGATGTAGGTGTACATTATTGTCTCCAAGAAATATGTAATCTTCCCAGAAGAACCTGACTGCAAATCACAGAAATCTTCTTTTAGTACTTTCCACCCCTCTTGAAAATGTTTTGGGTGTGTCTTGTGCATCAGAAGGGGATGAGATTGTTGCTTGAAGGTTTGGCCTTGGAGAACATAAGGGCCACTGAAATAGTTTGGCAAAGGAGTTGAGCAACAGCAAACGGCTTATTTCCCATCACCAGGTTAATTGTGTAAGAGCTTTCTTTTGCCCAGCATGATTGATTCTCTCTCTTTTTTTAATTTATTTTGTGAGGATACAACTTTTGGCAACCCACTAACTATTTTGATTACTTTTGGAGACTGAAAATAAAGTGACAAAAGCACATCTGCTGCAAACCTGCAGATATATTGATGGACTATTATCTTGCTCTTTATAGGTAGACTCCCAGAATCTACTTGAAATACTTGAGAACTGCTGCATCACATTGAACAAGTAGTCTATAATTAAATTATATCAGGCTCTTCCTAGTAAAGACACTTCAATAGGACATTGCTGCTTAGGGGACACGAAACAGCTTTGTCATGATATTTATTGCACTGTAGATGCAAAGCTTTGTGTTCCAATTACAGCTTCTTATAGGCCAGTTGGGTTAGATGTTAGCTGTTTAATCATACAGTTTTCGGTGTAAATAGATAAAACATCAGCTAGAGACTCAGACATTTGAAATAACAAACCAAAAGGACCCTGAAACTCTGTTTAATACTGCTTTCAGGTTAACTGAGAGTGACCGTGGATTTGTAAAATATACAGAAGCGTCATATTTAAAGAAGTAATTTATCATGTTGCATGTACCAGATGATATAGCTATGCGATGTTTTTAAAGGCAAAAATCAGATTATCTTTGACTGTGTCACCAGATGGTGTGTAATGGGCAATAGAATTACGGATTATGAGGCATAACTTTCACTCCTAGGTAACCTGCCTGAGAAAACCTTTGTGCCTTTTAAAAACAAGATACTTGCTGACTGAGGGGATGGCAGAACTACTTTTTCCTACCTGCACAAATTCCCCTTGACCAGGAAAAAAGTTCACACGCATAGTCAGAGAAAGAAACATGCAAACAAATGAAAATGTTTCTACCTCATTCTTAGTATTTGTATTTTTTAACATTAAAAAAAAGTGTTTTTAAGAAGGCTCAAAGGCTCTCTCCTATAAATGTAGTTAAATTTCATAAACTGCTGTAACTTGAACCTTGCTGATTGTTCGTCCTATAAATACACACTAGAAATACACCTGGAAAAAAAAAGTAATCTTAAAATGGAAGGTGAGCTGTAAACGATTTTGAAAAGTCTCTGTTTACTATCATGTGCTGGTATGAATTTTGATTTAGCAGAAGCATTTGCAAGGAAGGCAATGATCCAGAGTCATTACTTTGGGAACAGGGAAGCAGAGTGGAAGGGCTGGAGTGGGTAGTGATTCCTCCTCCAGGTCTGCTTGCAATGGGGCCAGGTGCTCCTTCAGCCTCAGGAGAATCGCCAGCAGTCAGTAGTTTGAAATGCCAGTATGTTCGATCTCAGTATCCACACCTGGTTCCAAGAGCAGGCACAACCCCCTGCCTGCTTCTCACCCTGGTAAAGGAGTCCAGTAAATCTGACACCACAAGTTCCCGAACAGTGATGGTAAATGCAGATTTATGCCTTTGTTTTCTGACAGTCAAGAGGCCTTGTAATAGGCACATTTTTGAAATGCACACAAATTTAAGTTCTGAAGAGACCCATTTGGTCATCAGGAAAGAGCTGCCTGCCTGGAGCTCTGGCAGCACTGTGCCTTCAAATTGATGCATTCACATTAAAGGGAGACATTTAAATAATGCAAAGGGGTAAACTAGCTTGAGTTATGTGTGGGTTTAGCTGGGTGACTCTTAGTGCCTTTTATGGAAATCTCTCATCTAAAGACCCGCACAATTATCCCCAAGGGCAAGTATTAACCCCATAAAAGAAAGGATATCTACAGTTACACATCAGGCGTTGTGTATCTCTATGATGGCTGTGGTTGACTTCGGACGAAGATGGTGCTTTATTAGAGCTGATGCTGGTAGCTGGATAATGGCAAGCTGGGTTGGCTTCCTTTATTCATGACAGAGAGGGAAACTCCAGGCAGAGTGATTAACCCATAGCACTAATTAAGTGCTCACATAATTCTGCTATAATGAGGCACCATTCATAAAGGAAGGGAAAAAAATGATGGACCTGTGGAGGCCTCGTTTTAAGGTGGTGAGCCTGCTGCGGTGGGGTGGAGGGAGCTCACTGAGGCTCCTACATGTCCTGCTGTGGAGCTAGGGCAGAGTATGACTTTCCTTCAGCCATTGCAAAGTCACAGGTGGTGTGGTGATTGCTACTGAGAGGGTTATTGCTACCATGAGGGTAACGTCCTTGCTGCCCTGCGCGTCTCTCGAGCTCGGAGGGCAGAAGCAGGAGCTCTGAGCCTCCTGCAGAGGCTGGCAAGATTTGGTCTCTGCTTTGGTGGGGCTGTTGGGCCTTAAGAAGGGGCCTTATAAACTAGTGATTAGTACAGCAGGCTTGAAAATTGTTTATTGAGTGAAGCTCTTGTGTAAAGCAGTGACTTAGCTTTGCATTATCTGATGCATGGCTGCCATTCTCCCGTGAGCTGGCTACCCATAGCCAGAGCTGCCAAACCTTCCTTGGATTTATTAATCAGGTGATGTCACAAGTCTGGGCCAGTATGTCTGCTCTGGCTGCAGTGCCTGTCAAAACCAATCTCTGCAACGAAAAAGACCTGTGCAGTGGGATTAGTGAGCCACAGTCTGCTGCAAGGTATGCACCCGTGTCTTTGGTCACACCACTTTGGCCCTCAGGAGAAAATGCTGGCCTTTGCAAACCTCGTTTGGAGCTCATTTGGGAGCCGGAGAGGCTGTGTCCACATGCGTAATACCACGTAACAGCTACTGACATCAGATAGCAGCAGTGTGCTTTCCTGAGGTAGGAAGAGAAGAAAAATATTGTCTCTGATGATACTAAGTGAAAATTAAGGAGGGATGAAGCTGGAAGGAAGCTCTGGCTGAGACGTAGTCAGAACATCACAGCCATGGTAATATTCTGCTGCACCTGGAGAGGGATCTTAATCACAGCCTGACCAAAACAGACGGTAAAATCCTCTGCACAGACATCCTTGAAGGTTCAGACAAGTGGGCGCTGCTGGCCTGTGTGTATTAGCAATACTTAACTTCCAAAGGACTTAAGTGCCTTGCTTTTTCTCTAGCTTTTCCCAACCCATGAGGTAGAGCAGCAGTAACATGGACTGCAGATCATGCCGAGCCCTCATATTTTATATTAACTCACTCTCTGTTCTCATTAATTAAAAAGTTGCTTTCTGTGATAGACTGAGCTCAAGGTCTCTCTTCCATTCGTTTTTGCTGTATTCTTTCTCCCCAGTTTTTCATTTTTCAGGAGGTAGAACCAGACAGAAATGTGTAATTACAAAACAAAATTCTTTGAACTTATAAAATGCAGGTTGCTTAAATTATGCAGTTAAAGGATAAAGAAAATCATAGAGCAATTTTAACAAATTGCCCTTAACTGAATTGCACAAACAAACCTCTCATAAGAAATCTTAGAAAGGTGTGTTTGAGGGTGTAATCTTAGCTTGTGGCTAAGTAGAGTTAAACTTGTTTTTCAAGTTGGTTGTGTATAACTTTCTCATGCTAAAGATTGTGAGCATTCCAGAAGGAAAACAGTTCATCTGTAGCAGGGGTTTGATGGTAAATGTTGATTATTTCCAGTAATTCTGGCCCCTGGTCCATGTACAGTGACTTTCCCTTTGATCTGTTATCTCATCAGCTGAGTTGTAAAATACACGTCTGTATGTTTTTATGAAATGGCCTTGATGTTTGCAAGTAGTACAGTTTTCAGATGAAACTGAGCATATTAAACTGGACACCATCCTGTCGCACTTTCAAATATACTTGCCTTTCTTGTCAGATGCAATGCAATTTGTCAATTTTGCATGTGTAAAATATTGTCATATCCCAAACTCCCTGTTTAGTAAATATCACTACCCCAATCTTCAGTTCCAAAGCCTATGCAGTTTCTGAATAGTTTAGTAGGATTACCAACAGGCTTACTCTAACATAATATATAATATTTTTCCCATCATATACCTTTTTTGTTGGTATTTGTATGTAGTGTATGCAAGCTAATGTAAATATTAGAAGAATTACAATATATGTATGTAAGAAAGCATGATACCTGCAAAACCTTAATGTATAACAGCCAAGCTTATGTACATAAGACAACCGTTGATGCTCTATTACAGTTTAATTTGTTAATGAAACAAGATGGACTGAGCTCCTACTACACCTCTTTGGATGTTTGAGGCTAGGCACAATTAATTTAGTTGTACTGTCTGTGTAGGCGTATGCTGGTTAATGTACTGTAAGAGCTTTTATCTTTATGTTCATAATGAAGAGGGGCAGGTTTTTGGCAACTAGACAAGGATTTTCTGATGACTCATCCTCTCTGGATTGTAAAATACTTTCTTGTAAAATCAAAAAAGTAGTTTCTATTAGAAGTGGTCTCAGCCAGAGTAGTTTGTCCTTCATAGTCTGAAGAATGAAGAAAGGTTTACCAACTTTCATTTATTTTAATTGTAATTGGACCTCTGCTGAAAAATAAATCATGTTGTTTGAGCAGATGTTCTCACATAAGATATTGAAGCGCCTTGGAGTAAATATGCTCTAGGCTGCATTGTCAAGTACCTTGCTTTATGCCCCATTGCCATTATACTCATATTTTGATCACCTTGGCAATGCATCAGACTTTTAGGTAAGTTGTAGTAGATCTCCTTCAACTGTAAGTTGTACTGCTTGGTTTGTGCTATGCACCTCCCTGCTATCTAGGAAGAAATGTAGAGATCAGGATTTGGTAGAAGCTGGAACAGGAGTTGGGTGTAAGTGTACGAGAGCAGAGGTAAATTCACTTCAGTATAACTTATAGTCTTGCTTTCTAATTAAAAGACACATTAGTTAATGCCAGCATGAGGTAAACAAGGTGTGTGCACCATGTTCCTGCTAAAGAGGAAAAAAATAAGAACGCGTACTATTCTACGCAATGTATGATTAATCTATTTTATTTAGGTTTGAGGAGTGAAACTCTGCTTTCAATAAAAAGTTATCATCATTATTTTACTTCATTGTACCTATGAGTGTTTTTATGCATGTGCACTCCTGTAAACTCTTCCTTCCACTCGCGTGTTTGCTTTCTTTCTTTGTGGGAGAAACAAGAGATTTTGAGCAGCAGACGGATATCCATTAATGAACCCTCTCAGTGCTTCTTTGCGCTCTGTCACAATGCTTTTTCTGAATGACTTCTAGGGTGATGAAGCTCCTGCTAACTCTTATTAAGGTGATGTTTACACAATCCAGAGTGGATTAATTTAAGTCCCTGATTTTAATCACAATTTAAATCAACAAGCAGAAGACTTTGATTTAAATAATTAAGCATAATCTTGTTTTGCATTTTTTTCTTTCCAGTTACTTTCCTAAACAAAGGCTCAGTTTTATTGGTCAATATATTTGCTAACCAGAACTGGTTGTTGTGCACAGTTGGGCTTCTCTAAATCCACGTGTACCGCTTGCATACATTTACTCACATTCTAAACTCCTACATTTTTCTTATGCTAGAAAATGGTGAATCACATTTCTTAATAGAAATAGTAGAACTTTCTAATCTCATGTGATTCATGTGTAACAAAATGTTGTAGTTTGAATTAAATTAAAATACACAGAAGTGACATTTCAAGACTGCTTTAGAGACTTAACTATTTTTGATGTTCTGGCACACAAGGCAAAAATTTATATTGGAACATGTGCTTTTAAAACTGATCTGTTACACAAATCTAATATCTGCAGCTAGTGCATTGTGCCAATTGTTTCTAGACACCAAGTACTTCTAAGGGTTTTTTAACTACTTTAGTATATTATTGCACATCTCAAGTTTATTCATGAATGGAAAGAGGAAAACAAAGCTTCCTGCTTTCTGAATTCTAATTGTTTTCCTAATTTATGATGTACTAATTATAAACTCAGCTAGCTGAAAATGAAGTAAAACTGTTATAGAAAAGAAATACTGCTGGAATGAAAAACAGGGTAAACCTCCAACAAACCGTTCTGGATGCTTAGGCAGTGAAAGTTGTCCATTCAATGGTTTAGCTTTCTCCAGAAAAATAACAGACTGAAGAATGACACGTACACAGCTTCAATATAATATAAAATAACATGAACATTTTTAAAAGTTTATAATAAGCTAAAATATAGTGTAGGTTATCATAACTTAATGGTTTTATTTAGAAAGAAAAAAACGCACTCTATAGAAGGATCTGTATTTTAATAAAATATTTCAACTTCTTTTTAATACATTCATATGTCATACTACTACATTCATACTGGAATGCTCCTTGTCTGTTACTCATAAATGATAAGTTCCTGTTGTACATACCTTCACACCTATCTAACATTCATGACATTTTTGGTAAAAGATTCCTGATGGTGACAGTCAGTCTTACTTAAATGTATTGCTCATTCGAAGCATCATGGTCTGTATTCTTAAATTAGTGCCAGGGAGTTGAGTTGTAGGTGGAGTTGCAGAACAAAAGATTAAAGGATTATATATTCTTAGCTGCTACATTGGAGCACATGAATTAGTGGGTCATAACTAGCGTATAGATGTTAACACCTTCACTCACAGAATAAGAAGGGGGATTTAAGGATTTGATGCAAAGTATTTAAATTGTAAATTTGGATTCATTTTGTTCTAAATGAGAAAACAAAAGGCAAATCTAGGTAATACGCACTATAAAACATTATTTAAATGTTCCCTGCCGCTGATTACTCATAAAAGGACTGTTAGAACAGCAAGTCCGTTACATAACATGTAGGAATTGCAGTATTTAGTATCATCAGGGAAGTTGCACAGCAGAGATGGGAACTTGCTTAGTTTAAGATGTCTGAATTTCCTTATGTTTCTTTCCTAACTGCAGATTTCTCTCCTCTGATAGTGTAGCTAGGGAGCAGTGAGTTTAAGTTTAATTAATTAAGCAGTAATATTAAGTTTAATTTTGATTTATCTGAGTTCACTCATGTTGCCTCTTAAAATGTATCTCTAAAGTTTAACAGTCCTTTGGCATTTTCATCTTTGCTTTTCTGTCCTGAAGGAAAACTTAGTGACTTGCATATCTAGAAAGCTGAAGCTATGTGGTTGTATTTTTCCATACCTACAAAGTGATATCTGAATTCATATCTGCTCCTGGAAAACTTTTTAGGCTTAATGTTTAATTTCCATATTAAAAGGGAAAATTGTTAAATCCCAAGGGTTTCATTTCGCTTTGCCTCCAGGCAACTTATCAGTAAAGGAAAGGTCTGAAGTGCTGCACAACCTCGTTTTTTGTTTTGCTTCCTACCCCACGCAGTGTGGAATAAAAGCTCCTGACAAAAGAGAGCGTTGTGGGTTCACATGGTGCCTTTGTGGTGAGGTTGAGGGGGACAGCGATGGATGCACATGGGGATGCTGATGCTGCCTGTGCCGGCTCTGCCTCTTACGCTGCAAGGTCCCCACTGTAGCTCTTCCTGAGGCCTGCTGGACAAAGTCTCCTTCTGTGACTCCCTGCTGCAATCAAGGGTTAGGCTGTCCTAGTGTCACCCAATTGTGAGCTTCCAGTAGAGAAAATAACCACTAGGACATGGTACTCCAATATCTTTATTGGAGCTTCACCCTGTAGCGGACTGTGCTTTCCAGTTTGTGAGTTTTGCAGAAATACCAGACATCTGTAACATCTTTTAGACAGACTTTTTCCTATAAAGTTTGTTTGGTTTTTAATGCAAAAAGAGAGGAAAGGCAAATGAACTGAGTTTGGGGGGCTTTTTTTTTTTTTTTCTCTCCTAGATGAGACGAACTGGTTTCTTTCATGATGGTTTTCTAAAGTAGAATTCCAGCAGTCTTCTATAAGAAGGCAAAATATTTCTGGAATGCAACACCTGCACAAAGAAAATGAATTACCATGTGCCAAAATCATTCAGTAAATGCTGTGTTGTGTGGGTAACTTAACAAAAGTTTTGCAGCAAACCATAAACATCTGCAAAACATTTGAAAATCTGGCCCAGACTTGGGGCTGCTTGAATTCTATGGCATTTGTAATAATTTACTGTTCCACAATATGTAATTATTTGTGTGTACCTTAGGACTAATTTTCTTGGCAAGAGTAGAAAAAGGTGTATTCAAGATGTAAGAATGACTGATATCCTTTACCTGTACAACTCCAGAATCCATGCATTTATCTTTTACTTCTGGAATGCATTTACTTATCCATATACACTTGACTATGCAGCATGTATGGAAATGAGAAAGGGGCAGCAAGACCAGTCCAAGCTGTAGACATATGTTTATTTTTTTTTAACATTGGGGAAGCACTGAGAGGATTGAAGTCATTCAGCTAGCTGAGCTGAACTTTGAAAAAACACATCATGTGTGCTTTTAGTGAACTCTGCGCTTAATTCTAAATCCTTTGAGTTCAGTGACAGGTTAGAGTGTCCAAGAAGTGAATCATCAGCTGTATGCTAGCCGCAGTTATGATGCTGCATGGGGCATTGTCCTCCTTAGCCTGCTTGTGTAAGTACAATCTCATGCAGGAGTTTTGGCGTGGGCAGGTTCAGCAATACACAGTGCAAAAAGACCAGAAGAGTTGACATTTTTCGTCTGGGGAGAACACACAAATAAGTTGTTTCATTGCACGGTTCTTGCCCCAGCTTCCCAAAGTGCCCAGCATCTACACTCGCTGCCAGATTTCTAAAGACCTCAGCTTCCTGGAAGGCACCTAAATAAGGGTCAGACTTTGAAAAGAGCTTAGCACCCAGCCTGCCCAGCTTTTCAGAAAATCTGGCACGAAGTTTCGGTGCTGAGCCTCTGTGGAGATGCTGGGAAGAACACTGCCTTCCCACACGCCATGCAGGGATAGTGCTGTTTGCTTTACAGAGCTCACAAAACATTGTTAAAGAGAACAAATAGCAACAGGAGAAAGAACCCCCCCAACCCTGTTTTAACAGATCCTGGGGGGGAGGGTCCTTTCCCTTTTTTAAAGCTTCAGTTCAGGCATTGTCAAAAGAAATAAATAAAGCAACATCATTTAAAAGCTTTTGGAACAATAGTCTCTTCCACTTCCCCCCCTCATTGTAGAATCCTGGGCCCAGCTTTTGTTTATTTTGTACTACCAGCCTCATGGTGCCTGATTGGTTGGTGTCTGATTTCATTCCTATGGGTGATGTCAAAAGCTGACCCAGAAGTTCTCGGCGAGTTTGCTTTTAGCTTTTAGTTGTTGTTTCTGTGCATGTATCCGTGTGCACAAGAGTACTTTTCAGTCCTAAGAGGATTCTGTTACAGGCTGAATATTATTCAGCTGCAAAACTAAAAAGGAATATTTGTGTCAGGAACTGTGCAGCTTGTTTCCTACAGATAGTAGAAATAGCAAGTCATTCAGGCACTGTAAAATTATGGAGGTTGTAGTTAATATTAATTGTAGTTCTAGTATTACCATAAGATATAAAACGAAATTCAAAATATCTATGAGAATTTCATAACATGTAACTGAAAATTGGTATTGTTAGTTAGGCTGATTTCATGTTCAAATATAACACAACTACCAATTTTGTTTTTATAGCAGTACTAGAACTGTAATGCTCATCTTCATTCAATATTTTTATCAGTTGTCAAAGTGACAATTTAAATATCAGGTGCTCAGAGATGTGCATACCACTGGAAAAAATAGTCAATGTTTATTTTTATAGAAAAACAAGCAGCATTTAAGGTTTTTCTTGTTTTCTATCTGCAAATACTCCTATCTGTGTAAAACTTTGTTTTCCATTTCTTTGGCTGTAGAACTTGGATATTTTTCCTCCAGCAGCCTCTGACCCTCTCCTGTGTTTCTCTTTGTTAGATAAGTAAAAGATGAGCATTACTTTATAAGGACAAAGTTTCATACCCTTGTCCTCTGTTAGAGTACAGTCGAGTTGCTTGTATAAACATGAACAGTTTTGCTTACTTCTCAATTTATTTAAATGCCAATGCTAGGTTCTTGAGTCGTGTATGTGAGTCTTTCCACCTCTTCATCCTCTTGCCTCTAGGGAACTATGTTGTACATCTTATGCACGTGTAGTAGGAGTGAGTAACTAGTTCCACAGGGAGGCTATATTGATGCTTCTTATTGCACAAGAAGGTGTGTTTAACCTCTGCCATTACAGAAAATACTATGTTTCAGTCTAGGAGAAGTTGTAAAATTATCTTCCCTGTCTTTCTGTTCGAATACATGTATATGATTTTGGCAAAGTTTCATTGCTGTGTCACATTTCACAGCAAAGTACTGTTGATCAGAATTTTATTTAAAGAAAATGAAACATCCCTCCAACCCTGCAATTCTGCGTCCAACAAAACATTCCTCACTTTCCTGCCTGTGGTCTTTTTTGAATTGTTAGGGCAATGAAAATTCTTGACCTGAGTTTCCTTGGAAGTAGGACATTTAAAGAAATTCGCATGATTCAGAAATAGTCCAATATAAAGAAGAAATGCAAGGCTTAAGTGTTTTTCACCTGAAAAGAACTCATTGCACAGATTCAAGTATGTTATTTCAATACCTGTAGCATCTGTTTGTGTTCACGGAGGATACTGTTCCTTTAGGGAAGTCTGTACAAAGCCCAGCAAAGCACCCAAGGCTTAGAATCCAGAAGCTGGCCAGTGGATTGCATTGTGTAGTTGTTCGGTCTCCTTTCCCCTGGTTGGGAGCAGCTTGTGTCTAGGGCCTGGGACTGGCCTTGCTGCTTACCATTATGTCTTTCTGGACCAGCTCCAGTGAGCATCCCAGCTTTCCCTCCCAGGTGCTCCACTGTTTTATGAGCGGCTACTTTCAGAGACGCCTCCCTCATCTCCCCTGGCTGAGAGCAAATACTACTGTACAAGTGACATAAGCTTTACAAAGAATTTGTAAAAAAAACAGAAATAAGAGTCATGAAAGCATTGCAGAGGAAATACTGTTCTGGTATGAGGTACAGGTTCTTTATAAGCAAAATAAAAGTTGTCAGTGTTAAGTTTCGTTAGATGATTGGATAGCTTTGGTACTGGGTAACTATTGTTATTACAATTACTGAGGAGCATAGTTTAGTGATTGATAGGAATGGTTGGACTTGATGATCCGGTGGGTCTCTTCCAACCTGGTGATTCTATGATTCTGTGAATTTGTTACCTGATAGTGCCCCAGCTCCAGTAGACATGTTAAGATGAAAAAATGATTTTATCTGTATTCAGAGTCTGTTTTAAATACTGTGCTTGTTATGATTTCCATATGATTCCTGGGGATTTAAACATCCAAAGACCCAGATTATCCTAATTGGTATAAGAAACTGGAAAGCTTTTCTTCATGCTGGACTTAAATAAGGTTCCTGCTTGGCTGCTTTTACACTGGCTCGGTCCTTTGGTGACATGAAAGCCAGTTACAATTAAGCAGATTCCTCCATGGTTTTTTTTTTTTTTTGTTTAATAAACTGAAATAACTATACTGTTAAGTATTAAAATGCAGAAACATCATGCATTTTTAAAGCTTTCAGAAATAGCCTACAATGCATTGTAGAAATTAGTGAAGCCATACTTGTAATGCAAAACATTTGGTAATGGACTTTGGATCACTTAGTAGGCTGATTTACTGCCTGTCCTGTGTTTTCCCTCCTCTCCATAAAATATTACTTACGGATAGGAACAGTGAGGATTTTTTGGAAACTTTTTTGAGGAGAGAAGAGGCCCCCCCCCTCCTTGATTTAAAAGTGCAGTAAATAGCTTTGTCAGGTTTTGCTGCCAATGATTACTTTCCCTGTTTAACAGAAAACCACCCTTTTATCTTGAGGGTAGTTTTCCTGCAGAGAAAGATCATGCCTGGGTCGCTGCTCTCATACAATGGGTGTATCTTCACCGCACAGATGGCTGGGCTTGGGGTTGGTACCTGGCTTGTGCTCAGCCACCACCTGGTGCTGGGAGCATCCCTGCTGTAAAACCCTGCCAGCCCCTCACCCCCTCCCTGGGATTGGGTGCCAGGCTCTGGAGCTGTACCCTGTGCTGTGGGATGTGCTGCGCTGGCAAAGTGTCCCCTGCTTTGGGGCAGACCAAAATAGCTGGAGAGGAGCTCAGTTCTGCAGCACCTCTCTGTGTTTTGGCTCTGTGGCTTTGTAACTTGAACAATGACGGCATACTCCTCTATGGAGTTGGTTAGAAACCTTCTCTCCCTCTGATTTATGCTCAGGCGTAAATGTCCATTTGGGAGGTCATGATTTCTATTTACTTCCTGGTGAATTATTGGGTAAACACTTGAGGTAAAAGTGTCTTCTGCTGTTTCAGCAGCTGCTGAGTCTCAGAGACAGATTTTTTTCTCCTTACCCCATTTTTACACTCCGCTGTACTTGCTGAAGGCAGTTTAAGTAAACTATGTTTAGCCTGTGCACTACTAGCAACATCCTTCTGAAAAACAGGCAGCAGAACTTGTTTCGGGACTGCAGACATTGTTTTGATCCTAGTATTTTTCTTTGTGGTTTTGAATGAAATTGCACACAATAATACAGAAAAAAAAAAGAAGATGGGAGAGTCAAGATGGGCATCTATGCAGGCAGGTTAGATTTTCAACATTTAAAAAACTACTTATTTTGTTGTGCTCTAGCTTCTAAGCTATCTCTGTAAAACATTTACTTGTTTGGCTTTGATCGCACCCTTCACTAAATGTTTGCTTTGCACATGAAACAAAGCCATCCTTAAGACTGTAATGAAACCATTAACTGGTGTTCATTTGGAAAAAAAGCAAAAGCCAAAATTAAGTTAAATATTGAAACATCAATCAAGAATGAAAATAATAACAGAGTTTCTAATGTGGCAATCTCAGTGCTAATCTTAAATAGAATCTGCAATATTCTCTGTAATTTTTAACTTATTTTGACCTCTGACCACAGGTCTGAGGTCACAGCAGCCTCCTGATGTGTCTAACAAGAGACAGTTTTTATTATCTGCATACTGTTCTTTTTTATTTCTGATTTCCGTCTCGTGGTGCATGGTTACTGTACTATTTATACAGTTTTCTAGGTATTTACTTGCCTATTTGAAATGTGCTTTTCCCTTCCTCTCCTTCACAGGAAAGTAAATCAGTGAAAGGTGAAGAGTACCAGATAGAAATAGATAATTTATAAGGCAGAAAAAACCCCAAAACCAGAATCCTACAGTCCTTTATGCAACAGCCATCTTCAAGAATGGAAAAAGGAGTGGAGTGGAAAAGCAATTGGAATTCATGTGAAACTCTCAGTGGGCTCATAGACATAGATAAAGATTCAGTGCTAAATGCCTGGAAAGAACATTTCCTAATTTTTGCCCAAAGAACATTTGTTTGCAGAATGTGAAGCATTAAAGCTGTGAGACAAAGACACTAGAAAGATGAGAAAAAAGAAGATACAGGGATACAGATACTCTGATTTTGACATTATTTTTATAGAAAAGGTTTTCACTTAATAGTAAAGTACTGTGCACGCAGTTCCAAGTCCTTGGGAAAGCAATCTTGAAGTTCTACTGTGAGACAGAAAAGACTGACACAATTTCAGAAGTCTTAGTGAGCTTATAAAGCATGCCTGGGAAAGTCCCATGCAAATCACTCATATTCCTCTCCGTCCAATAGTAAAACGCAAGCTCCCTGGAAATCAGAGCAACTTGGTTGGAAAAGGGTGTAGAAATTAAATATTCTGTGCTCCACAGTGAGTATGAAGTCACTGACAAGATCTGACACTTTCTCCACTTTGCAGGATTAAACTCATTGTGTTTCACAGCTGTGCATGAATGTGTAAATGTAATTGTTTCTCCTTTGTTCCTTATATTTCCTGTGAAATCTGTACATATATTAAGGAAAAGCATTACGTGCTACCGACACTGTGTGCCTCGATAGCCATTTCCTGGGTTAGGTGAAGGTGTGGTGCGCCCAATACTAAGGCCATTCATAATGGGGTATTGTGTGTGCCTTGGGCTGCTTTTCAGAACTACTGTTGAATTCACACTGAAACTGCTAGGACTTATTTGGGATCGACTCTCCCTGACACACAGCACCTAGGTACAGACATCTTGTGTCCAAGTTCTTCCACTGTTACCCAGTTTATGCTTAGCTAGCCCTGACTGCATGCCAGTAGTCTTTGACAAGCTTCATTACCTGAATTAGAAGAGAAGACCAGGCATGTGATACTGCAAGCCAGTAGTGCCCTTCTCCTACTTGGAGTACACAGGAAGCCTGAGAAAGCTTGAGGGAAAAGCTTTTTTCCAGCTTCTAAATGAGAGTTGAGAATGCAAGGCAACAAGAAACCACTTGTGGCTTTCTTAATCTGCTTCACCAAGTCCCATTGTGCTGCTCTGCTTTACGCATTTGGTGAGAAATCCCTCATAGCTCACAGCTCCTGAAGTGAAGTTGCACTGCCTCTGTATTGGTCCTGGTGATGAGCTGGACTGCCACAACCACCTTTTTTTGTTGTAGCAGAGGCAGGAGCCTTCCAGAAAATCTAGTTCACAAATGCAATGTTGGGGACAGAAAACATCCTTCTTGTCTTTGAGATTTCACTCTGTTTCTGGTACTGATATACTGTGCAGCCAGATTTGTTTGGTGTCACCAACCCCCAGGGTATTCATTGACCTCTCCCTCGACTTGCTAGAATATCTGAAATAATTTGAAGAAAGGAATAGAAAATTCAATGATGGCTTGAATATTTTTTTGAAGTTTACCATAAATTTACTGTAGTAAAGCCTCAAGCCATTCATAGATTTTCTGCTTCTGTTTTCTACATTGCTCTTCTAACCCTGATGTTAGCTGGGAGGGGGGCCCTATAATTCAAATTAAGAGTATAAAGTTTTTTTTCCTTTGCAAAGTATCTAGGAAGGCTTGTAATCTAGATGGTCAGCTGTCTCCTCAAATATCTTCTTTAGCTGATCTATGGTGATTTCTCTGAGGAGGGATCATCAGGATACTCAGAGACACTTAGAGTTTCTGCAGTCTTTTGTGCATCATTCTTGTGATTCTGGCTGAGACAAAGAGTCCTTTTGTCAAGGGCTTTGCTTTTCAGGAGGGGGAAGTCTGAAATATGATGTGTTTTTCTCTGAGTTATCATTTTTTGTGGCTATGGAGTAAAGAAGGTTGCTGAACCTCTGTCAGATACAGAGGTTTTTTTTTTTTACTAAACTGAGTCCTAAAAGATTGAGTGACCAATTGTGCCGTAAAGTGAGTTTTTAATTTTTTTCGGTAGCAAAATGGTTTTCTAACCCTTCTGTGCTATGAAGTGTATCCCCTATTGTGTTAGTTCTCCAGAACAATAGCTGGACTCCCCATCTGGGCTTCACAACTACAGGCCTGAGTGTATGAGCCAACCCTCTATGCATGTGGCAGACTGAGCACAGGAAACTGGAGTGCTGCAGTGTGTATGAATACTGAGCTTCCCTCTACCAGCATCTGCGGTGTGGGAAGCACGACACACATAGAAAGAAATTCTGGAATTATCTGTAGTCTTTCTATGTGAACTTTCATGTATTTGGGAGCATTAGAGAGTGAAAACCAGACAGAATTTGGTCCTTGCAGTATCTGTAACTGGAACAGATATGTTGTAGCTGTACTGCTCCTGGAGAAAGATATCTCTTTTGGCAACATCTGACATCTAGTGCTGTCATTGTGTAGGAAAAGGTCAGAGTCGCCTTAGGTGTCTTAACTGCGGAAAATGGGCAAAGGCAGCTGGGGGTGGCCTTGGAAATTAAGGAGCCATAAAGACCTTTGCTCCTGTTCTTTGAGTTATTTGTGAATTTACTAGTGGGCACAAAATGAATCTTAAGCCCAGGACTCTTAGCTGATGTAGTCATTCCCACAGTGTGGTGCAATAAATAACCCTTCTTCTACATGGCCATAGCTCCTAATCAGTAGCTTGCTAGGTACTTCTGGCTTCTTAAAAGAGCTGCTTGCACTTGTGGCAACCTGAACTTTATGTACCCATTTTCTGTCAAATCTGGGAAGTGGTACCTTTGATTCTGCATCTCACACCAGCAGATTCAGTTCTTGTCCCAGAGGGGTGGCGAGTCCCTTGTGATGCCAGGTGGTTTCAGTGGAACTTGTGGTACTTGGCATCTCCTGCACTTGTGGGTTGATGATTGTTTGTGAACAAGGGCAAGCACGAGGTTTCTGCGCAAGAGGCTCTCACAGGGCCCTAGGAGAGGTTCAGCAAGCCTCTGATCATACAGGACAGTGCAGAGTCAACATCCAAACCTTTTTGTAAAGCAGTAGAAAATGCAACAGACGAAGTGTCAGCATGACGTTAATCTTCTCTCCATGAAGGACAGTTTGTAATTTTCTGGTGCTCTTCAAATCTTTCTGGTGCTGAGTGTATGGCTTCCAAGAGGTCTGAGTGGAAACACAAATGACATTAGAACTGGGTTTGCCACCTAGAAAGCAAGGTTGAGCTGTGGTCTGGGAGATACAAGGGTCCTTGCTTAATTGGGCCGACTTCTGAAGCTACAGCAGCAAGAACCTCTCTGCAGGATAGTACCCTATTCCCTGATGTTTGGGCTTTCTCTGGGAGCTGTTCTCTCACATACTGTTCTCTCAGCTGCAGAGACCCTGATGCCTCTCGTATGGGTCTGCAGACTATGCCACCACAGCAAGGATGGGTGCAATGTTTCAATGTGTAAAAAACAGATAAGGCTTCCTGAGAAACTTCCTAGTGAATGAGCAGTATGGTCCTCAGGTGGATAAATTTTATCAGTTATGGCTTCAAAATCCTTATTTGGAGAGAACTGTAACAGTCATCTGTAAATTTTATGGTGTCCCAGCTAAATTAATATGAAGTATGTAAACAGCTAATTAATGTTGGACTTGGGAATGACATCTAAAAATGTGAGAAAGTACAAAATGCTGTCAAGCGCTTGTGCTGGGCTTGCATGATCAGTTCTTTGGTGAACAGACATGGGTTTAAATACATGTATATGTGTGAGTGTGAGCGCAAATTACGTGAACAAAGCTAAATGTCCCTTTTGCTTCTCGCCAAATATCTGTATAGTTGATCCACTTGTAAAGCCCTGAGTCTTCTGGGACCTGGTTCTCTGTCTTGGAAGTGGCCACTGTCACCACAGTGTATAAGATTGACTAAGATGTGCCTGCAGTCTAGCCTGTGGTATGTGATTTAATGTGTAATCATTTCTCCCTGGTTAAAAATGTTTACCTGAGTTAGATTTCCTAATGAAATGCAGAACTGCTCATGTTATTTACCCTCCATCTG
Organism: Coccyzus lansbergi; assembly: GCA_033558105.1. Lineage (NCBI taxonomy): Eukaryota > Metazoa > Chordata > Aves > Cuculiformes > Coccyzidae > Coccyzus > Coccyzus lansbergi. The sequence goes on from JAUMJK010000097.1 coordinate 1,722,792, forward strand.
CTGTCATTTACAATTAGACTGTAAACTCCTCAGAGTAAGAACTTATTGTCCTTCTGTACACCTACATTGCCAAACACACTGGGGTCTTGATATTAGTTTAGTTGCCATTAATAATAAATAGAGAGTAAAAGGAGAATGTGTAAATGCATTCAAACGTGTAGTGACGCTTTCAAGTGTAATTGTTATCGCTGCAAATCTCCGCGTGGTTGGCAGCTGGGCTGTGCTGGAAGTGCAGAGTCCCTGTAATTGAAATTTGCACATTTTACTGGTCTGTCAGAGCCTGCCGTTGATGCGTAGTGTCTAGAGTACCTATAAAGAAAGACTCGGGGGCAGGGCTACTCGCAAGTAAAGACAAGCCAAACTGCCTTCAGCTCTGTTTCTGAGAGACTTAAGAATGGCCAGGCTCATTGCATTAGGATATGGCTCAAGGTTAAGTAACTTTTCAGTAATTAATACATACACACAGGGCTACAGTTTCATCCTAGGCTTGGCATTTTTGAATCCATGTAACACTGTACAGCGGAAGCTCTCTGCTGGATGGGGCAGAGGGCTGCCCTTAGAGTCCAGGTGTACCCCATGCCTGCTCCCAGGTCTCCTTCACATCTGTACTGCAGTGGAGAAGTCATGCAGGAGAAGGAGCTGAGAGCAGGCTCCCTCAGATTTCTTCATTATTTTACCTATTAATTTCATTTTGTTGGTCCTCAGTGTTTGCTTGTTCTCCGTTTTGTTTTGACCTGTTCTTCATTAGTTTTTGGATTGCTTTGTATTTTGGATCGTTTTTGTGCTACTAAAGTTTTCTGGTGCCAGTTTTAAGAGCAGCAATACTGATTTCAAGAGCAGGATATCTGGGGATTGTGACTGTATTTATGTAACTCAAGCAATTACTACTTAGAGTGCTGCCAGCCAGGGTGGGGATTGCAAGCTCCTGGAAAAAAGATGATGGAGGCTGAATTACAACTGATTAGAATGTTTGTACACATACATTGAGAAGTCATTGCTTGCTGCTGTACCTGTGTGTGCAGATGTGTGTGCATAAACCTCAGCTGTAGCTACATCTACAACTACCTAAAAGGAGGTTGTGGAGAGGAGAGTGCTTGGCCTCTTCTCCCAAGTGAACAGGGGACAGGATGAGAGGGAATGGCCTCAAGCTCCACCAAAGGAGGTTTAGGCTGGACGTTAGGAAAAAATTTTTTACAGAAGGTGTCATTGGGCACTGGAACAGGCTGCCCAGGGAGGGGGTTGATTCACCTTCCCTGGAGGCATTTAAGGGACTGGTGGACAAGCTGCTGAGGGACATGGTTTAGTGTTTGATAGGAATGGTTGGACTCAGTGATCTGGTGGATCTTTTCCAACCTGGTCATTCTGTGATTCTATGATTCTAAATACCGGAGGGGGATAAATTCCGTAGAATCTGTGGGAGAGTTATTGGTGTGCTGCAGAGATGCAGTAGAATCTAAACTGAGATGGTGGAATCTAGACCGACAATTTTTTAATATTTCTAAATTTGAACCTTGAGCCTTCAGGTATTCCCCTGCTCGTCAGCAAATTGTTTCCTTCAGTTCTGGGCATTGTATTTTTGCTGTGAGAGTTTTTTAATTTCATATTCCTAGAAAAATAATATTTTAGTTTCGATTAGCTGCAGGGAGAAGTGGAAGAGTGTGGAATGGGAGTAAAAATCATTTGGTAGGTGCAGCTGTGGAACAGAAATAAATTAAGGTGGCAGAGAGGTGAGCTAGAGGGGGAAAGAAAATTGAAGAGTTTGTTACTGTAAATCCACATGGTTAGTAAATCCAACTATTGAATTGCAGCTGCAGTGTCAGAAAATTTTAATTACATTCTGTTTTAAAAGGAAAACTGCATTAGTAAACCAGTGTGTAATGCAACTTCCACGCATAGCAGAAATAACACCACTTTTGAGCTCTGGCTACAAATGTATTCATTGTAAAAGCAACATTCTTGTTGATTTAAAATCTTGCGCACTTGTCTGCTATCACATCTGTTTGTGATGCAGGGACACTAAGCCAGGAAACACTGTTCAAAAAATAATTCAAATGTAAAAAATAAATGTCCTTGGCTCTAAGTCATAATGTTTCCCTAGCAAGAGCCAAGCTTACTTCTACTGTAATATTCATCAGCATTTTTTTTTAATACTTTCAAGTAAAATTTTTAAAAATGTTATTTAAGGAAACCAATTGCTAGTCTGAGGAAGAGAGACTAAATACTTTCTTTTTTTTTTTCTGGGTCATTGTTTTTTGCCTAGGTCATTCTCTCCTTCTTCTTCATATGCATTTAATAATACTAACAAAAATACTCAAATAAAATACATTTGCCTAGGATTTCCAAGGATTTAAGTGTGAGTAAGTAGAAAAAAAGTTTGCTTGGTTTTTGAAGGCACTGGATCACAGCCTGACCAAGCTTCTCAGCAAAGAGGATATGGCAAATGGTAAAGGATAAGAAGGTTTAAAGAATCACATCTCAAGTCTGTAGCTAAGCAGAAGAATCAAGGGCACTCTAATACTTTACTTAAAGTGTCAGATTCACTAGAAACATCACTAGCTAGTTCAATATTGATAGTATGACCCCCCAGAGACTTGCAGTTTTGACATTTGCTTATTGTGCAAGCCCAAAAATTGTTCTAGCTTAAAGAGAGGTCAACCTATTGAAGCCTGGAAAGCCATCAACTTTCAATTTAAAAAGACAAAAGTGCTGTGTTTTAATGGTGCTTTGTGGTGGTGAATTAAATAGTGAAATTTGAAGTCTCGGCTATCAACATGAAGCCATCCTTAGGTTCTAATTTGAAACACGCTAGAGAAGCCATGCTACAAGTGTTAGATTTTCTGTACAATAAAAGCATCCATTGAGTTAAAGGAACTTTTGTGTATAGGCAACACAGTGAAAAGCAGAGGTAATCTTGAAGAACAAATATAATTTAACATAATTAGAAGTATAAACAATTGAGTATATTTGTTTTTGCAGAGCTTGACAAAACATTTTGGTATAGACTGTGTGCATGCATGAGCATCAATTATTCTTCATAAACAGATTTTGATACTGTCTGACCTTCAGATACTAAATAATGCTTGTATTAGAGGCAGTCTATTTGTACCAGACAGTGCAACTATCGACTAGTTTTAGTGAGGTATTCTTGAACACTATAGGCAGCAACACTTTAATCACTGAAGACGTTATTGGCATTTTATTGCGTGTTCTCTTTCCCCTAAGCAATCTGTAGAGTTGACTATTTTTGTATTACTGCAAAACTATCTTCTGAAAACCCCAATTAGGATGGTAAACCATTGAGAAAACAGCCCCCCTCTCCTTCAGAGACCATGCAGTGTACGTAACGGCATTGTTCTGGGAAGGTATTTCTGCCCACATAAGTCAGAGAAACAATCTGGACACTGCAGAATTTGTACCACTTCAGGAGCAGCTTATGCAAAGTGAGGCTGACACAATCACTTCAGGTCTTCTTAAACTCGATCAGAGTCTTACAGAGGAAATACACAGTAAAATTAGTTATAGAAGGCAGTTTTACATCATTCTGGTGACAGTGTTGGTTCTCCAGCTTAGGAGGCACACAGATGTCTGAGGGCACAGCAGCAGCTCCAGGTCTGGAAAAAGGAGAAAACATGACCCAACTGTTGGGGCTACTACCCATGCTGAGAGAACTAAAATGAGCCTTGCAAGGGTACATTCCCCTTCTGCATCCCTCCCATCAAACAGAAAAGCACTGATAGATAGGGAGGAGGTGGAAGGTCCCCAGTGAAGGCACAATAAATGTCCATGTGTTTCCTTTCTGTTTCTCTAATGTACTCTGTGGGTTTCTGTCATTGCTTTGAACAGATTCCTTTCTGTGAGGCTTTTTCTTTGTGTTCATTTCCCACCCCCCTCTTCCACAAGTGTCAGGGGCAAAGGTTAGTCCCAGGTGTGAGTGAAGAAAAAGCATTGAAAATCCTCAGCACCTGACCTCTATGTGGGGTTAGATGAGTTTAAAATTCCCTTTCCAAGAAACAACTCGAGCTGTGGTAGGGCAGAAGGGTAACTGAAGCTGGGGAGGGTTGCGAGTGCCTGCTAAGGTTGGGAATGGACCTGCTCCCATGCATGCAGGCAGCTCAGGGAGATCCTTGCGTTGAGGTTTCTGTGTCACCAGAAGGCATGCACACCTTTATCAGGGCGGCTCATAAGAGGTGCTTGGACCTACTGATGGAGCTGGAAATAAGCAGGGTCTTGAACAGGCAAGCTGTTCTCCTGACAGAGTGAAGAGGTGTGTGATGATTGCCCTTGAAAAGGTGAGCAGGGGGGTGCTGAGGCAGAAATGACTGTGGGCTGTGAAATAGGCATTTTTGTTAAATTCAGGATTTTTAAACTCCAGTAGAATTAGGAGGATTAGTTCATAGGCTTCTGCTTTTTATTTGGGCTTTTATGTATGTTTTGTTTTCTGCTGCCTGGACTGTGCTGTCTCTTCTTTAACTCTGCCGGTGTCCAGTGAATTCACAATTCTAATGCTTGCCAGCAAAGTTATTTTTGTGGAAAATGACATCTTCTCAAGCAGGATTAAACTACAGTGAACAAGGAGTTGAAACTGACTGGAAACGTGAGTTGGAGGAGCTTAAGACGGAAATTGGTTCCTCAACAGGCGGTAACTACAAGAGAAGTGCAGAATAACTACATAACTATTATATTGAGTTTTGAAACTGCTATAGCTAGTCATTGTAGGTTTTACTTAAGTTTAGCAATTAAAGATTCTAAGAGTTTGGGATTGTTTCAGTATCTCAGCAGGAGAGTGCTTTCTGCTCCCTTGTATAAAGTGTAAGTCCTGCTGCATAAAAGCATCCTTACTGCTCAGGAGAATATTATTTGAGAAGTCAGAAATAAATTTTCCATTATGGACAAAATGCAAGCTATAGATTGGTCATTATTTATATGAGACAGTTGTATTGACAAAGTAAAGTGGATGCCAAATGCTTTCACCACCTGTGGAAGGGTAGGTGTCAGAGGCAAGTGTGAGGTGGAAGGAAGAAGTTGGAGTGTATAAGTGTGGTATTAGTGATGCTTATTTCCTTACACAGGAGGCTTCCTTTGTACTAAACAGTTGAACAACTCGGACTTAAAATTTAATTGTCAGCTTATTTGCCCATAACACTACTGCCCATAACACGAGTTGGAAAACAAAATGAGCTAGAATATTTTTATTTGACAGCTAACTGCACTGGCAAACTAAATTGTTGCTTTGATTTTTGTCTCTACACAAGAACACAAGGTAGGGTTTGAGTGTTGGCTTGTGATGAAGACAAGCCACTAGACGTGTTGGGACTAGTCGACATGGACCCCAGGTCTTATCTGATCTCACATGCTGGTTTCTAAAATCCCTTTCTGTTTGGAATCAGTGAGAACAAGGCCAGAAATCTGGGACTAAATCCCAGCCCTGCTGAGGGCTGTGGTGCTGTGATTTCACCCCTTCCTTTTTTTAATTGTCTTGCAGTTCTGTGTCCTATCACCAGAAAACCACAGCCTTTCCCAAAGTGAGCCTCCCAGTATTATCACTCCTGTGTTTCCAGGCTCCTCCAGGGCTGATAGGTTGGGCCTTTTCCCAGCCAAAACAATTGCTAATGGAGACGTGAGAAGCTTCATTAAAGTTGGGAGTGATTATTCATATGTATAAAATGGCTCGGTGTTGGCAGAATCAGAGCCCAGGGCAGTAGCTCAAGTAGTAAAACCAAAGCAGAATGAAACTGTTTTCTCCTGGTTTTGCGTGGTAAAAAATCAGCACACTCAGGTGAGCATGAGGCATTCACTGCATTCTGTAGCAGCTTTAGAGGGATAGAGCTTATAGATGGTGTTTGGCACAGTTTCTTAACTTGTAAAATTAATTTTAGCTAAAATTTAGCTTTTTCAACAAATGCTTGAGAATATACGTGTGTGTTTGCACTTACGCAAAGGAGTGTTTGTATAACATCTGCAAAGCAGAGAACAAGTGGGCTTGAGGGATAAAAGGTGCCAACACTGCATTCCAGAGGTAGCTTTGGCCAATTCAGTGTTGCAGTTGTTAGTCTAAAACTTGCCTTTCTCCTACTTCATAAAAGAAGGGTCCTTCTTCAGCTTGGAACAGGGAAAGGGTTAATCCCGTGACCATTTCTTATTTAAACAAATGCACCTGAGTAAATGAATGAATCTTTTACACTATTTTGCCTTTCTGTACCTTTTTAACAGAGTACTTAAATCATTATATACATTTTTTATATATATAGACAAAAGTTTTATGTTACATATGAACCAGTCAGACGTTGGACCACCCTTCAAATAGCATTGGTTTTCCCTTTCCTGACCAAACTTACATACAGTTATTCAAGCAGGTGTTTTTCTGTTCTTTTTTCCACTTAAAACTGTTAGAGTGAATCCTTATGTTTTTGCAGCCATTGTGGAAAAAAAAATTTCATCCTGAAAACAAGTTATTAAAAAAAAAAAAGAGAGAGAGAGAAATCTAATATCGGATTAGAAAACTAGTTAGTCATACACCAGGAATAGAATAAGAAAGTTATGAACATGAAGGACTGGATCTGGTTTTGAAAATGTCGGTGTGACATGGTAATTCCAGTAAAACTGGGGAGGCTTATGGAATTAGTGGAACAAACAGTTTCAGGGCTACGTCTAGTCAGAGCAACTTGCTGCCAGATCCATCATATGTGTGAGCAACAGACCATATGTGATCCCAGCAGGAACCTAGTAACTCACCAGAGATTGAGGACATACCTAATTCTAATATTTATCATACTTGATATGTCGTGTTAATAGTTCTGGTTTGGCTTTTGGGGTACAAAATAACCAGGCATGCTCAGTGATGCTGTGGGAAGTCAGTTACAACAAACTACAAAGAGGAGATTGTCTATTAGCACATATAAAAAACATTTTGCATTTGCATCATTCACATGCTCCTAGGTAGGTGGGATTGATACAGTGTCAATGTGTTGCACCGTTAGATGCATGAGATGACTATCTCCAAAGGTGTTCCGGGTGTTTGTGTCTGTATCCAGATGCCAACTGAAGTTACGTGTGTGGAGGAATAGGGAGAGGTGAACAATGAGCTGAAGGAGGGCCAGTGTCTGTTTTCTTTGGGGTTTTATACTGTGATTTGTAATTTATTAGTCATTGGGAGGGCACACAGACTCTGTGCAGACTGAATCCTTGCCTCAGCGTCCATTGGGTGACTGATCTTAAGTTGTTGCATGTAAGCAAGAACTTCATATATTTTTGTGTACCCTTTTCCAGTCTTCTACATAAAGAAACCATTTTCCAGATAGCTACATATACTAGTTTTTATTTTCTGTTTACATGTGTTGACAGCAAAATGAATTGGAATGAATTATAGTGAACTGCCAAACACATGCTCTAAAAACACACCCCAAGCACAGCAGTGGTTGCCACCCTTTCCCTTTGGGACTATACTATGGCCTCTACTTGAGGGTCTTGGAGCTGGGGAGTGTTTATTGCAGAGCTGCAGTGCTGTAGTTTGGGGACTGGTATTTTCAGTGCCAAAGAATTGTCTTCTGGTCAGCCCAAGCCAGTTCGCTCGCCCCAGGAGCAGACACCCCTGCATTCTTTTAAAAGCCGAGTAATTGGCAGATGGGTGAAATAGTAATAATCCCTACTTCAGAATATAGCAACTCTTGCCATAGAAAAGTCAGAGATGGAATACAGCTGGGGTAAGTACACCGTGGTGTTACACTGGTAGTAGATGTTGCTGTTACCATTCACAAGGCATCCCTGGTGGGTGACAGTAGGTGCACAGTCAGCTCTTGCTGCAGAGTACAGCAGCTGGGTTGTTGCATGGTTGCCTCCTGCAGCTGCAGGAAGACTAGCCTCTCCTTCTGAGAGCTGGTAAATATTTTATCCTTTCGTTTGCTTCATGTCAGTAATTAGCAAAAGCAAGTCAGACACGATGCTCAATTTTCTTCATTCTGCTGAGTGCTAAGTCATGTCTGGAATAATCTTTGTTGGTTATCACCACAATGCAATATTTGAGCTGGGTTAAATCCCAGGAACACCCTTATAATTGAAACCAGCTGGGCATAAATGAGCACTAGCACCTAGGATGAACATGACTGCTTCAGTATCACAAGAAAGGAATTGTTTCTCAAACAGCTGTGATCGTAATGAGATGGGGATTCACAACTGGTATGTTAAGATTCACCTACCCGCTGATAACTTGGTAATCAGCACAGACCATGGGTGCTTAGTAATGTGTAGCCCTTTACAAAGCTCTTTGCATGCTGGATTGCACTAGCTGGATGTTGTTGATAGTTTGTAGCTGTAGGTGCTTGCAGAAGGCAGCCTGGTGAACCAACACAAAACCGAGGGAGCTTGTGAGTGTGGTGTAGTCACAGTCAGAATCCAGTTGTTTCCCCACTCAGAAGATGAACCATTTTATTAATAATATGAAATTAAAATGAATGGAAAAGAAAATTGGGTTGGGGCAGTGACTCAGCATCCTTACAATAATAATTATATAACAACAAAAGCAACTTTCGGAAAAAAAAATAACTTAGGCCCTCAAAATAGTACGCAATATTCTCTTCAGTTGCCTAAAGAATACAGAGAGAGGAAAGCTGTTAGCAAAGCAATGAATTCCCATAGTTTAACATCAGCCCATTCTTTGCTGAGTAATCTGTTTTTATAAGCAAAAAAAAAAAAAAAAAAAAAAAGTGGTTTAAGATAGTACATTATTTTAGGCTGGAGATTAGGAGGAGGTTTTTCACACAGAGGGTCATTGGGCATTGGAATAGGCTGCCCAGGGAGGTGGTTGATTCACCTTCCCTGGAGTTGTTTAAGGCACGGGTGGATGAGGTATTGAGGGACTTGGTTTAGTGTTAGATAGAAATGGTTGGACTAGAAGATCCGATGGGTCCCTTCCAACCTGGTTGTTCTGTGATTCTGTGATTTCTTTGTAGAAATAGTTTGTATAATCCTAATTTCACATTTAGACCTATGTGCTGCCTATTCCTGCAAATATTTGTTTAGTGAGTTTCCTTGCAGTTAGTGAAAATACACGTGTTAATCTTCTCAGATGCACAGATGAGTTTTATTTGGAAAAAAAAATCACTTTGTCAATGTTAACTTACATGATTTTGGTATTTCATATGCAGGCATGGCACTGTGTGTCTTCCTGCTGCATTTCTTCATACCCTCAGTGTGGTACTTGAGGGGCAGAAAGTAATGCTTGAATTCGCTCACTGCAAGTGTACACTTGCAGCAGAAACATCCTGCTGCTTTGCACAGGTGCACTGTAGCTGTAGCTGAACTAATTATGTTATTCCTGTACAGATCCCAAAGACAAATCTGAAGTAGGTGACTTGCAGCTAGTAAATATGTTGAATCTCAACAAAGAAATTGTAGCGTTAAACCTAGGAGAACAGAACTAGTGTGTGAATGACAGGAAGCCCATAGAAGCATCATTACATGCAACTGTTTGATCACCAAAAAAGCACAGCATTGGAATTTTTTCCCTGAAGTCTTCATGCAGTCAGAGAAAAACTCTCTTTATTTCATTTCAGTGTCAAAAGTGAATGGCTGAATTATTCTAGCTGAGTTTTAAAGGAATACTTTAGCTTAGATATGGGTTGCTTCTCTCTCCTGATGCTTTTTCTTCTTAGAGGGAATAATTGCTCACAAGAAGACATTGTGATAAAAGTACAATATAATTTTAAGTTAATGATTTTGCCATTGGATGCTCTGTAAATGATTTAAATTTTTATTCTTCATACTTGTATATCCTTTCCTCATAAAACTGGATTACATATAAAATGGCTTAAATATATTTAGTATTTTCCTGAAAGTAATGCTATTTGAACACCTCAAAGAATTAGAAAAATCCATACATACTTGCTTACAACAGCTACAGAATCCACAGTATGTGTTTGTTTTTAAATAAAAAAGTATTTTTTTAAAAAGCTTGAGCTTATTGCTTGATATACTTAAACACTGGAAAGATACTTTTACTGGCAAAGTAGAAACTTCACTTTTTTTTTTTTTGTGGAAAAAAAATCAAATTTAACAAAAGTTCTGCTTTTAATACTTAGCAATGCCATATACTGCTTTAGACTGAGAGAAGGCTCCTATCTGGCGTATTTTCTAGGGGATGGGGAGAGTTAGAAGCCCATTTGTGTGTGCCCTTGGAAAATGCCATGACTGTCTTGCTGATTTCCTCCCTCAGAAGTAAATCGACCTGTTGTGGAGACCTGTAGAAGGATCCTGTACTGATAGCAATTACAGCATGGTTTTTATTATAATTGTGAGTTAAACAGACTTTCTGTCAGGGAAAACATATAATTCTAGTAAAATTGATGCTTTCTCCCAATTCCAGACTTATTTAATCACTGCAGAAAGAGCTTGAGAAATATGGATGTGATATGGGGTGTTGGGCAATTTGACGGATGTCTGGAAGGGGAATGAGATGGCTGGAGATGAGGCAGCCTCATCTCCCGAAACTCCCACAGAGAACACCAGCAGGAGAAGGAGCCCTCTTCTTCTCCATCCTGGGGATTTCCTCTCTCTCCCTATTCCGTCTGTCTTGATTTGCTACTTCACAGGTGGCTTTTGCCACTGATGTTCAAGCAGCAGACTGCCCAGCAGCTCTGAGAGGAAACCACGCAGAGTGAAGGAGCATGTAGCTCCACAGGCATTGGTGTCGGGAAGCCTATTTTCCCCTGGATTAGAAATAAGACAAAGCTGTCCAGTCACTGGGACAGCTGTCTATGAAGTCTCTTGGGTATCTGGGTTCCCCCATGTCTGGCTTAATGAGTTGCTTCTGCTGCAAGTTTCCCTCTGTTGCGGCATTTTACATTCTGTCTTTACTGTTGAGTCTCATAGTATCATCTAGCTTGTTCTTCTACCTCAGACAAGGCTAAGCACACGTTATTCCTGAGAAATGCTTGTGTCACCTCTTCTGAATAACACCTCTTTCCCCAGTACCTTGGATGAATTGCTTCTGGTGTGTGACCGTTTGTAGGGTTAGAACAATCTTCCAAATGTCCAACCTGTGTTTTTGTTGCTGCAAACTAAGCTATTTGCTTCTTGTCTTGATAGGAATGGCCAGGAGGTGCTTCTCTTCTTTGCTGTTATCTTTCCTTTATTTGAAAGTCGTTATCTTCTCACATCAGTCTTCTCTAAATTTAAACAAACCTAATTCCTTTCCTGGTAGGTCATATTTTCTAGATCTGATAACTTTCTTTCTCTGGATTCTCTCCAGCAGTTCTTTCCTGAAGCTTTTAGCATTCCAGCTGTGGATTTGCACAACTGAACAAAGCAGAAGGAAAATCCCATGGGCTTGTAACTTTTCAAGCCTTGAGAGAAAATTTGCCATCTGCAAATATAGTGTTAGTTGGTTTTTAATCTTCTGCTCGTTATCATCTTTATGTTTATAAAAAGCTCATTGGATGCGTGTTCACATTGTTTTTGTATAACTGAAGCTAAGATGAAGTTGGTCAAAAACTAAAAATGAAATGTATTCTTAAAAGTGTAATTTACCTCTTCAACACTCGTTCTCTTTACCTCAAGAATTCAGATTTTTCTGAAAGACCTGTTTTAGAAATATTGGGCTAGTTGTAAGAATTATTAGGTAGCCTTCTGCAGCTATTTGTAGCCAGAAGATCAGTGTGGATAACAGCACTGGTGCTTTCTTACCTGCAAATTCTTGCAGGTGCCGTTGCATGGTATCTAAAAAATGTTTGCACTCGATACTCTTTGTTCAGAGACAATTTAGAAAATCATTCAGAGATACTATTTAGTAGACTGGGGAGTTATAATCCTTTTTTTTCCTCAGACTTATCTCCAAATTAAGGCATGTTTTCAGGTATTCTTGTGTTCCCACACCAGTACCTGTAGAGTCTTAATCCTCTTCCAGGGATTATGTGTGTATACTAGTGATACCTCAGTGAAGGCACCATTCAACGCTTCTGCGCTGACCTTCAAGAAAGTAAATTAATTGAACAGAGAAAATGGTTTGACTTTTGCAGGGTTTTGTAAAATAGGTTTCAACTCTGATAAGTCTTGAAAGGCAGTGTTTCCATGTTAGTTCATTGTGCAAGTATTGGAGGATATGAAACATATAAAAGCCTTAAGCTTGCACTTGTCCTGCACTCCCTTGCAGAGCCATTCATCTTGGTTGTTGGTCTGCGAGTAGCAACTTTTTAGGCAAGTCCAGGTTTGCATTACCCATAAAGTGAAGGCATAGGAGAATGTTTTATGCAAGCAAAGAAATAATTCTGCTGATAAGACGTTGCAGACTATCAGTTGGTTTTAGTTAAATTCATTGGTTTGATCAGCTCTAACAACTGATATCCTTCTTTCTCTGAGTTTTTAAAATAAATTTTCAAGTTACTCTGCCAAGCGAACATTATGAAAATAAGTCATAGCTTGTACCTCATGAAGCTGTGTTGAATGAACCAGCTATAAAACATACTGTCCCTAATAATTTTTCCATTGCTGACTGTAACATTGTCTTGTTTGAGGTGGGAAAGATACATCTGTCCTGTATAGAAAAAATGTCTCAATACATACAGAAGAAAGCCATATATACTCAGAACTGACTAATTATATCTGGAAGATATTCTCAGAGAGTGTAGAAGGCACCTGGACGAAAGATGCATTCAGATTTGCAACTAGAAGAGCTTGATGCACAGGAGAAGCTATCTTAAAATACATAAGAGAGGGAGAGAGAGACTGGTGTTAAAAAGGAAACTCTGAGGACAGACCTCCTATACTGTAGCAGCTTTAAGCGATCTCAGAAAGCGCTAAAAGGTCAGCCAAAATCTGGTTTTAATTTTGGGGGTTTTTTTGGTTGATTTTCAGGTTAGTGCTGAGGTGTTTTAATTTTGTTAAGAGAAAGTACAAGCACAAAACTGGTTCTCTAAGTTAACATGACAAAAAGCAAATACAGAATTCTTGACTTGATCTGTCATGTGCACAAGCTCTGCTCTTGTTGAGGGTGGAGGGATGGGGTTATTGCCTCCAGGAGTTTAACTCTTCCTCCACTGAAAGCTAGTATTTGGAGTTTGCTAACATAAGGAAGGCTTTTTTTTCATTTTTATTTTTAACTTTCTGTAAATTTAAATTGGACTGCAAATCCTCATTTTTTCACCAGATAGCAATGTGCAACAAAGCTCATCTATTGACAGTTTGTATTATTTTTGATAATCACATTGAACCCCAGCATAATGGGTCTGAATTTTTCATCACAGTCAGGTCCTTAGAATTCAAGCTATAAAGGAGGTGGAATTGCCTTTTGATAGATAGAGCTGAGCTGGAAGTGATTAACTGAGTAGCTCATTATTTTCCTGAAATAAAAGGGAGGCATTTAGTGGTTGTAGTACAAGATTTTTTGCTCCTTGGTGCTCTAGTTTGATTTGCAGTGTCAGCATTCACCAAAATGGAAATCACTAAAAGTAACCTTTAGTATGAGAGGGTTCTTTTTCCAGTGCGTTACTCCCTGCCCCTATTGTATTGATGTTCTGGAAGAACCACTTGATAGTCTTAATTTTAGAGGCCGTAATAGTAGCTGCTAATGCCTCAAGATGATATCCAAGTAGGTAAAAAGGAATGGGAAGAGAGATAGCACATTAGCAAAAATTCACCAGTAAACACAATGCAAGATCTAACATGAATATCAAGTAACATTAATTACTTTAGAACCTCTCTGTTTTCCTTGTGTGCATTTTAATTATTATTTCAGCATAATGCAATAGCAAGGGCTGCTTTATAGGCTGATAGTAAGACTTGAGGCTATGACTATAGCTGATTTTGTAAGCAGGGGCTGGTTAGGCTGGGCGAGAGATGCCCATGGCTATGTAGTGCGTTGCATGCCGTCCTGCCTGGGATCGGTGAGGAGAAGGATTTCCTCCTTGAGTCACTTTTGAAGAATTGACCCAGTCAGCAGACCCACTTTGTGCTGTCTTCTGGTGAAATGTTAAACTGTGGTCTTGGTCATGTGAGGCTAATAAAATCAGCAGGAACCATGATTCCCCTTCACTGTAGCTGTAAAACTGAAACCCCCTTAATTATCCCAGTCAACATTCAATTACCTCTCATTTAACTAAAATTCCCTCTGAATTTGAAAGCCTAAGTAGACATGATAATTTTTGTCAGTTCTTTCCCAGTATTGCTGTGTTTATGTTTTGGCTTAATCTTGTGTACAAGGTTCAAATCTTGCAAGGGTTGAAATAATCCTTCAACCTTCTGAGAAATATGAAGGATGGTGTTTCGCTGTTTTACAAAGGTTTACATCTCCCTTTTTGTGGTGAGACTTTAGAAATTTTGTATGGTTTGGATTTCCCAGACAGTAAGTGGAATATTTGGCTGGACTTCCCACCCACTCATCATTTCTTTGTGGTTCCATGTGGATCCATCTGCTCCCTTATTATCAGTTATTAAAAGGCGTTTGAGACAGTGTTAGCCTTGAGATTACTGATGGGCAGGCACTAACATTTTTATAAGCTATGCTGAAATGTTCAAACCAATGGGAAGTTAAGAAATGCCTCTTTGTAGAAACATGCATGCAAATCAGGAAAATAAAGCTCTTGGGAATCCGTTTTGTGTGTGCTAATCCCTCCAAGCTCCTGTTAGAGCCTGGAGAAGTGGAAATACCCCATACTTTGAATGTCAGACCAGCAATGTTGCTTAGTGAGACTGGAACTACTCCCCGTTTCCCCAGTTTCAGCTCTGTTTGTTGCAGGGCACTGTAGCCTCTGAGGGACCGGACTATCAGGTTTTGGTTATCTCTGGTGATTGGTTGATTGGTTATAGTTCACCAGTCAAAAGGTGTTCCATCAGAGCTGTCATGCCCTCAAATGTGCAGCTTTCCCTCCTTTCTCTGTGGGGTAAATGCCTTTCTGTCACTTTTTACCTGTTCTTTTACAATATATTGAGGCCCTGCTGAGAATGGAGGTGTTCAGGAGAGGAAGTCCCTCTCTTCCGTGTATGGAAAGGGCCTGCTCTCATCTCCCCCAGCAGAATAAAAATGTTATGGTTTTGGGATTTTTGAGTGTTTGACCAACTAACTGGATTCTATACTGCATGTGCAGCTTATGCATGCATGTTTGAACACTCCCATCCACTTAGATCGGTTAGAGTCACCAAACTTCTTCATTTTTCAAAATAAAACTGCATTATGCCTAGACATGTTGAGCTAAATCTGTTCCTGGTGTTATTTCCCTGACTTCCCAAACAATTACACCAGAGATGAATTTGGTCTGGTATAGCAGCTTTTTTGCCTGGAGCAAGTCTTTATAGCAGAGTTGTATTTCTCTCAAAAATATAAAAGGAACACTGACAGATCTGCAGCTCTGGTTGTGTGAGCAGGTGCAGCTATATTAAATTATTTCTTATTAAATTGATTCAGCAACTTGAGGCTTGTAATTTTTGTTCTGCTATGGTTCTGTGACAGCTTTAAAACAGGTGAAGTATACATCTTTTCTTGTAATTCCTATCTCTACTTTTATAATTTTAAAGATTTTTGTTTGTATGTAGCTCAGATTCAGATTTTATTATTTATTTGGGTAAGATCTGAAAATTACAGCCTTTTCCACTTAATCGCATTGAGCTGTGTCATTGCTAGTGTAATTCCATTTACTCCACTGACATCCAGATGAATGTGAACAATAGTTTTTGCTTTTGTTTTTAGGTTTAAGTGGTTTTAGGCTCTGGTGGCTGCTTTGGTGTAAACTGGTATTCTTCCCTTCCAGCTAGTGGAAGTATGCTGATGGACTCTGCCTGAGGATCTGACTTGTTATTTTAAGGGTGCCAGTCTTCAGGCAGATGAAATGTGTCATGTATTGCGGAGTTTTCCCCAGTGTTAAGACCTATTTTGACTATCTGTGAAAAGTAACCTGATGCTCTATGCCTTCATGTAGTTGTACTCAGAAACTATGTGGTACAGAGGTCCACTTTTGACAGCCTTTATCGCTGATACCTCTGCTGATGTGAGGTATAATTGTTACTAATTTTTTAGTTTTCCTGGGTGGTTCCCATGCTTGTTATTGCCATTACTGCTCAGGTACTGTTAACTTAGTAGACAGAATTTTTTTCCTGAAGTTCCATGGTCTTTAATGCCTTTTGGGGTTGTTTGTGTGTTTGTTTTGTAGGTATATTTCCTTTAAGACTCCAGGCTTAGGCTTGGAGACCCCAACCATCACCATTGAGCCCAGCAGCTGGAGCGGCAGCGAGAGTCCTGCCGAAGATATTGAAAGAATGAGTGATTCTGCAGATAAACCTATTGACAATGATGCAGAAGGTGTCTGGAGCCCTGACATTGAACAGAGCTTTCAGGAGGCTCTAGCTATTTATCCACCATGTGGGAGGAGGAAAATCATCTTATCAGATGAAGGCAAAATGTATGGTAAGTGGTACACATTTAGCCCTTGGAAATAATTGTCCCAATGAGAACTGTAAAGCCCAGCTCATTTTTACACAAAACCTCTGGCTCTGATTTTGGTACTAATGGAGTAAATCTTCAAGAATCTGAAGTTGAGGGAGCTCAGCTGGGCTAATGAGTTGCCCAGGACTGTCTGAACCAGTCCCTTCCCCACTGCCACTAGGAAGCTATATTGATACAGGATTGTGTCTTTAACAAATGCTGTGCTGTGGCTGAATGGGGAAGTTTAAAAGAAGCTTTTAAATGTTTCACTCCTTGAGCGTAAAAAAGTGAGCATTTTTATTTGTTTTCAATAAATGATGCAGAGGGATGAAAACACAGTCTATCTGATTGCGTGGCAGAATATGCAATATTAAATTGCACTGTGATAGTTCATATTGTGTACAGAAGCCTCTTGATGAAAGAGGCAAGTTAGGGGTGTTTTTATGCCTTTCTTTTTCTTTTTTTTTTTTCCTTTCCCTTCTTTCTGCAAACTGTTATAAATCAGATGATGTGATGACAGTATTCCATAAATATACACTCCGCCAAGGGATCCTGACATCTGCACGCACTAGCCGGGGCTCCTTAGTTTTCATCCTGTTCCTCCAAGCTCTCACTTGGTCTCTTTCTTTTCCATTTTGCAAACTTATCTCTGTGGGTGGTGGAGCTCTTGCTCCAGTTCCTCATCCTTCAGAGAACAAGGGTGGTGGGCCACTGTGCCTTGAGGGGTGAGCACACTTGGGGTGGCCTTGTCCATACCTGGCAAGGCTGTCCGGAGGCAGTGGGGGCAGCGGCCAGAGGGCACAGCCCTGAGCAGATGGTGCTGCAGCTGCCACCAGCTGTGGCCCCGGCCGAGGTCATGGAAACAGGGACACTGCTGCTACTGCTGCTGGGGGGGCCAGGGCAGAAGGACCCAGCCCCCTGCCTCCTTTCCCAGCTGCCATCTGACCCGAACGGCCACACCGCGTGGCGTGGCTGGAAAAAAGAGAGCTGTGATGAAGTATCTCAGCTGCCCCTGGCAGAAAGTTGCCGGGGCCCCAGTTTCCTGCCTGGGTGTTCGCTTTTTTCACTCTCTTCCCCCACCCCCCAGCCCTACACAAGGCAATATTTCTCTTGTCCTCTCCTTCTTGCCCTCTTCTGCCTATTTGGATTGCATTTTGGTGGTGTTGTTTTCCTTTGGAAAGGGGAGATGATTTGCGTAATTAGAAGGTTGTACACTTCCTAGGCATACAGATGCATGTATATACAAACAAGCTTATTGTGTATTTGTGCTCAAAAGCTCTACTTGGGCTTGAACAGCCTCATCAGCCACAATAAGGGTGGCTGCATTTTTTTAAATCAGGATTCCTACAACCACAGTAATCACCCCTGAAATCTGATTTTTGGTGTTTGGAAGCATTCTTTGTGCCATTGTATAAATTAAATAAATTAACATATTTATCCATTCATTTCAACAATCACTGATTCAATTTAATGGTTCTCTAATCCTGAATGATAACATTTGTTAAATTATATACGTAGAAAATTATTTATGCATATCTCATTGCTGTTTATTATTACTAGCTCATAATACCGTAAGCATATATACACATCTGATATATTTATGCTAAATCAAATATCACCTATTTTCAATCAAAATAGGTTTGTGCGTTTGATGCTTAAAAAATGACTTAAAGTGCTGCCCTGATTGGGAAGAAAAAAAATGCGTTAGGAAGCGCAGGGCACTTTATAAGCAGAATTTACATCCTGGCTTTGCAGTGGATGAACTTGTGTTTTCATTCTTCAAGCTGAGTAACTGCTTTGTAGTGTTTGAGGATTTATTGAAACCATGCTAGGTTTCTGAGGACTTTCTAATAGAGTCTTATGGCCCTGAGAGCATAATTGTTCTCCAAGGATTTTGAAATCAAAACAGTGTAAGTGTTTTAGATTCTGTGTGGCATAATGAAAATAATTTAATGCCTTTTAGTGGCATACCAAGTTTATTTCACTTACAAGAGAGACATTGCAATATCTCTAAGCTTCCATAGTGTTAGAGGATATTGTAATGTGTCGGTAATGCATGAACCATGTAAGACAAAAGGTCAAGAGAGCACAATTACATTTTCTAACTGAAATTACCTTTAGATATAGGCACTAGGACAAATATGATCTTTATGGAGACAAATATAATGATCATTCTGTGTGGATTAAGTTAAGCAATTGTAGTTTTTTTATCTTTGGAAAGAGACTTTGAGAAGAGCAGAGGTTTTGCTTGAAGAAATATTATAATCCCTGCCTTTGATTTAATGAGAGCTTTGCAACATTCATGTAAGCAGAAGCCAGAATTTCTAAACCGTTCTTTGTGGTGGTCTAAAATTGCCCTTAAAAGCGTTTTTTCTAAGAGGGCTGTGTACAGGCTCCTGAGCGGTTGGCATGGAGGGGACCTGGGGGATAGGTTAAGCAGGACTGAGGGGCTTGGAATCTAGGGGATATGTGGTGTGGGCGTTCAAGGGGCGCCTGCTTGTAATACCACCTGGGCAGCAGCATTGTTTGTGCTGGCAGAGCTGCCCCTGCAGTAGCAAGGGACATCTGTGACCTGTCTTTGCAAATCACTTCAGCTGTTCCTCTACAACTGTGAACTTGGATGAAGGAGGGAAGGGAAGGGCAGGGCCTTTTCCTCTCCCCTAGCCTTCCCAAAAAAGTAACTTACGGCACCAGAGGACTATGAGAACAAAAGACTTCTGACCTGATCCCCACAGAAAAGAGTTGCAGGGCCCCATTGATGGGGATGGGGAAAGGGATGTCTTAACTTTTTTTTGGCCATGGACGTCGTCAGGTGTTAAGGACAGAGTCATGACTTGTGGGAGGCCAGGAGCATTTCAGGCTGCTGCTGACCCTGCCACCAGTACAGCTTCTTGAAGAAACCCTTAGAAAACAAAATAAAACTTAATGGAACTCTTCATTTTTAGATTTCTAGGAAGTGATTGAGTGAGAAGCAAAGACACTCATTTTCGTTCAGAGGACCGAATTCCAGGAACTGTAGTTTATAAATTCTTGAGAAAAAGGGAGTGTGCTGTAAGGCCAAGGGATCAGTGATAAGATTTCTGTAGGAAAGCACTCCTTTTCCCCCTTCCTGTGCATGTGTGTGGTTGTGGTGGTCCTGCAGTTTTGATTTGCTTGTAATACAGTATTGAGTAGTGGTAAATAAAAAAAAAAAAGATGAGGGTGGAATAAATATGAAAGCTTGAAGGAAGGTAGAAGAAGCACATCTATGAATTGGACTACAGGAGGGAAGTGAGATTGTGTAGAGAAAAAATCAGAGAGGCTAAGGCTGAACTAGAAATCAGATTGGTGAAGTCTGTGAAAGATAACAAAAAAATTTTCTATAAATATATAAATAATAACAGGAGGACTAGGGAGACCATACAGTCCCTACTGGACATAGAAGGAGCAACAGTGACAGGGGATGAGGAAAAGGCTGAGGTACTTAATGCCTTCTTTGCCTCAGTCTTTGATTGTAAAGAATGTTGTTCCCTCTGTACAAACCCAGGAGCTACAGGAGCAAACAAAGTCTCCCATGGTCCAATAGGAGGTTGTCAGAACCTTGCTTGCCCAGTAAGACACCCACAAGTCTATGGGGCTGGACGGGATTCACCCAAGGGTATTGAAGGAACTGACAGATGTGCTGACCAAACCCCTTTCCATCATCTTCCCACAGTCCTGGGGAAGTTCACTGGACTGGAGGCTGCTAATGTAGTGCCCATCTACAAGAAAGGTTGCAGGGAGGATCCAAGGAACTACAGGCCTGTCAGTCTGACCTCAGTGCCAGGAAAAGTCATGGAGCAGGTCATCTTGAGTGCTATCATGAAGCACATGCAAGAGATGATCAGGCCCAGCGAGCATGGGTTCAACGAAAGGCAGGGCTTGCCAAACTAACCTGATTGCCTTCTATGACAAAGTGACTCGGCTAGTGGACGAGGGAAAGGCTGTGGATGTGGTCTTCCTGGACTTCAGCAAAGCCTTTGACACAGTTTCTCACAGCATTCTGCTACGGAAACTGTCAGCCTCTGGCCTGGACAGGCACACACTCTCCTGGGTAGAAAACTGGCTGGCTGGCCGGGCCCAGAGAGTGGTGGTAATTGGTGTTAAATCCAGCTGGAGGCCAGTGACAAGTGGGGTTCCCCAGGGCTCAGTGCTGGGTCCAGCCCTGTTCAATGTCTTCATCAGTGACCTGGATGAAGGCATCGAGTGCACCCTTAGCAAGTTTGCAGATGACACTAAGCTGGGTGGAAGTGTCGATCTGCTGGAGGGTAGGGAGGCTCTGCAAAAGGATCTGAACAGGCTGGACCACTGGTCAAAGTCCAATGGCATGAGGTTTAACATGGCCAAATGCCGGGTCCTGCACTTGGGGCACAACACCCCTATGCAATCACAGAATCACAGAACAACCAGGTTATAAGGGACCCATTGGATCTTCTAGTCCAACCATAATGCTGCAGACTAGGAGAAGTCTGTCTAGAAAGCTGCCTGGAGGAGAAAGACCTGGGGATGTTGGTTGATAGCTGACTGACTATGAGCCAGCAGTGTGCCCAAGTGGCCAAGAAGGTCAATGGCATCTTGGCTTGTATCAAAAATGGCGTGACCAGCAGGTCCAGGGAGGTTCTTCTCCCTCTGTACTCCGCACTGGTGAGACTGTTCCTTGAATCCTGTGTTCAGTTCTGGGCCCCTCACCACAAGAAGGATGTTGAGGCTCTGGAACGAGTCCAAAGAAGAGCAACAAAGCTGGTGAAGGGGCTGGAGAACAAGTCTTGCGAGGAGCAACTGAGAGAGCTGGGGTTGTTTAGCCTAGAGAAGAGGAGGCTGAGAGGAGACTTCATTGCTCTCTATTACTACCTGAGGGTAGGTTGTAGAGAGGAGGGTGCTGGCCTCTTCTTCCACGTGACAGGGGACAGGACAAGAGGGAATGGCTTCAAGCTCCGCCAGGGGAGGCTTAGGCTGTACATTAGGAAAACATTTTTCATGGAAAGGGTCATTGGGCACTGGAACAGGCTGCCCAGGGGGGTGGTTGATTCACCTTCCCTGGAGGTGTTTAAGGCATGGGTGGACGAGCTGCTAAGGGGCACGGTTTAGTGTTTGATAGGAATGGTTGGACTTGATGATCCGGTGGGTCTCTTCCAACCTGGTTATTCTATGATGCTCGCACTCTTTGTGGAAGCAGCTGAGCATGACCCATGGAGGAAAGACTTGACTCTTAGACCCATTTTAATTAGTTTTGCAAGGTATTAGTAAGAATTTTTTCATCTGGACCATTTCAGAAGTATTGATAAAACATAGATATCATCCATTAGTGTGAAGCAGGACACCCTGTAATTTATCTCCACTTTCCGAGATGAGTTCTGATGAATTTCTGTGTCCTTGTTTATGCGGCACATAGTAAAACTAGCCCATTAGAGGGCATTGGCTGTCCTGTATTTGTACTTTGTTCCAGTTGTTGGTCTTTTACTGCTGACAGTTTAGTTACTCTTAGCAATTCCTGTGAACTCACTTATTGGCAGGATATTTGCCTGTGCTTGTCTTTGCTCCTGGGAGAGTGTTTTGGAAAAGATTACAAGAATGAAAGCTGCTATGAAATGCAGCCCTGCGTTTATCCCTGGTATAACACTGAAGTCACTGGAGTTAACCACCGGAATGGATTTGGCCCCATGTGCGTATTTTAATCTTCTTTTTGAAATCTAGCTATAGTGAGATGTAGCTTTAGCGAGGCTCCAGGGACAATGCCAAAGTGACATAGGTTGCTAGCAACTGTAACAACACCTGCAGACATGTTACTATCAGCCCTCGTGACTTGGTCTCAAGGTAGCAAGATGGATTTTTGCTTTTAAGACAAAAAATAGCTTGATCTTCATTTATTCTCTTCAATGCTGAATGAAATCAGTCATTGTAATTTGCGTTAGAAGTATTCATCCTTGTAATAAAACTGCTTAAGCGTGCATTAATGATTATTTAAAAAGGAAGTTTTGTAGCATGTTTAGTTGTTTTACAGAGAAGAATGAGTACTAATTAACATGAGAAGGTGCATAGCAGTCTTTCAAAGCTGTTGTATATGTTTACTAGGTCATGCATAAAATCTCTTGGCCTGCATTACCATAACAGTAAAAGGAAAATTATACTTTCATAAAAATGATAGAATCTTTGCAGGATAAGTAATAGTCTTCATTTCTAAAGCACCTTGTATAAATTGAATATTAAAATTGAACTTTGAACTTGTACATCAGTAAAAGAAATCCTGTTCTGTCCACTTGTGTGATTTTGTAGCTAACTGCTATTATTAGGTGTCATTCTGGTTTTCAATTAGGAAACTACAAGGTAACTAGCTTTATGAAGAATACCGTAACATGTTACAAATTATTTTTACTATTGCTTTTAATTTTAAAAGTTCCATGCTAGTTACTGCCTCTATAAAGACATCACTACCTTATAAAGTTTCCACAGTATTAAATATATTTGAATGCGAATAAGGTATTTCAAGTGATGAAATACCAGATGTGAAGTATCGGGTTGCATGTTTATTCATCTGTTATTGCAATCATTGTACAAAGATATGCTCTTGTATTTTCTTATTTTTGCTTTATGGTTTCACAGCAACATATGCAAAGTGCACTGGGGATAGGACTCCTATTGTGAAAGTTACTATTTGGGGTTCTTGGATTGTAAACAAATCTGTCTAGAAACATTCTTGCAATCCTGTGATTCTTACTGTATTATGTCATGGCACAGTCCATGCGTGAAGGCAGGCTACAAGCCTGTGCTGAGCAATCAGTTAAAAGTGAAGAAAACGAAGGTCCAAAAATATAGCATGTGTTTCAAAAGTTACTACTTAAATTAGTCAGATAATGGACAAATCTGCCCATAAACATTTTTGCAATTCACTGATATTCTTGCAACATCATCATGCTGTGCTTGCAGGGAGGCAATCTGCTTTTGTGAGCTGAGCAATAGGCACCGCTGTCCTTAGAAATGAAGGGTATTGGACTTCCCTGTTATTGAGAGTTTCTGAAATGTGGGGTTACAGGGTTTAATCTTTATATTTGGGCTTTCAAGAGTAAATTGTCAGTGCTTTGGAATGAAGTGGCAGAGTCTTCACAAGGTAGAGAATCTTTTTTTTGTTTTCCCCTCCACCCCTCTGATGTAAGCTGCCATCCTCAGGGGAAAATTGAAGTGAGACTGTTAAGAGCTGTGCATGAAAAGGGTATCAGCTCTTGCCTGGGGAGCAGGCCGAAGAGAACAAGATGTGGGAAACACCACATCTGAAAATGTGAGTAATGTTGCACAAGGTCATACATGGCATAGTGATCAAGTACTCTGTTTGCCTGTGTTGGATCAGGAGAATGATGTATTCCAAAGGAAATGGGAAGTTATACTTGAAAGTTTTCCTGAAAAACTATGCATCAAAAAAAGCAGGGTGTCCTTTGGAAGTGCTTTTTAGCACTTCAGTTTTTGTTCTCACTCTACTAAGTATGTTCTCTTCAATCATCCATATAAAGAAGAACTCGCAGAAAATTTTTTGTGGGAAACAATGTCAAGTAAACTGTATGGGTGCTGCCCAAGTCTTCCTGTGTTTAGTAGGTACCCTTGTAAAAAAGGAGTTACTAGCAATATTAGGTTTTGCCTGGAACTAAGTGGAGGCAGCAAGGGCACATTTCAGTCAGGCATTTGACCACTAAAGAATCATTTAATGGTTAGTCCTACTTAAATGGTTATACTAAACAGAGTAAGAGCATGCTTTTCCTTTATGGTAATGTTTCTTTAGTAGAACCCTTATTTAGGAATGGTGCATGTTAGCATGAGAGCCCTGAATTAATGCAACCTCACCAGAACATCAAGGATACGTTTAGATGGTTGTCTAGTATGATTTATATTAGCTAATTTTTCTTCTAGCACTGATTTCACAAGATGAACTTGTGATCCTGTAATTGCAGAAGGCATAGTTCTGCAGCCTTAAGAAATAGTCACACTAGGAGGTAGTTAAAACAGCCTTAATTAGGCTGATGAAGTATGTTAGTTGGTTGCACAGTACTGAGAGCTCAAGATAACTGAAAATCCCACATGTAGATAGCATAAAATGAAATATATTTATTTGATCTCATTCTTTGCAGAACTGGTGTCTCTCCTAGAAGCATGTCAGGGTGAGCCCCTTCTGGTTCAGACAACCTGGGGACAACTTGAGTTAGACAAGTAAGGCCTACATGCTCTTGGGGTTTTTGATGGGCTGTCAGTCTTAGATTCTTCTTCATGACATTAATATGAGTTTATAGTAGAAATGTCTCCTTTCTTAAAATACCAGCTGAATTATCTCACATGATCATAGCAGCAGCACATTGACCCATATCCCCAGTAAAATGCTTATGTGGGAATGTGGAAGGTGAATTATATTCATGTTAGACCGTCCTGTTCTGGGCATCCTAATGGAAGCAGAAGGGGTAAAAAAAAAAAGTAGAAACTGTTGTTTTTTAAGGATAGAGACTTGGACAGTGCAGAAAGTGATTTACATGCTCAGTAACAGAAAAAAAGGGATCAAAAAATTGACTCTTAATCACCAGCAGTACCACCTCAACAGTAAGCATCATCACCATGGCTTGCACCCGCATCCAAGAGCTGCTGGAATCAGAGACTCCTAACCAGCTGTTCAAGCTAGGCGGAGTTGGGGCAGATGAGATGGGTGGTGAAAGCGAGGCATCTGAACCATGTTGGGAGGGAAACTTCATCCTTGTGTTCCCCCCTCTTCCCTCGTGGATTTGTTCAGTGTGGGTGTGATCACAAGTGCAAAGAACAAGGGACAGTGGCAGCACAAAGAACTTTTTACAGCATCTTTGTTTTTCTGGGGACAAGCAGTCTTCCAAGAAGTGGGCTTATATCCCATCCCACGCTTCACAGGAGTGAGCTGGGCTAACTGTTGGAGAGTAGATGCTGTGGTTGTTGTGACATGAGTCTTACACAATTCCCTGAGGGCCCTGCTATTCAAAATTAATATGTATCTTAACTGTGTCTTACAGGGATTTCCTCAGAGATGCGTGCAGGAATTTTTTATGATGCCTTTGAGAAGTTAGTCATACCATTATATGAGTATTTTCCTATCCTACAAACAATTTAATGTGGGATATTTGGTCTGGAACATCAGAGAGAAACACTTCAGAGTCTGGACTTCTAGTTGATTTTAGTCTGACTGTATAGTTTGAGGAATTGGGCAGTTTACAGACTTCCAGTAGAAATAATGATTTAGCTAATAAAAAAAAGCCTCTTCTTTTTCTGGTTTTGTTCCAGGCACTCTAAAACTTCTACATTTGATGATTATAGAACTTGTTTTTGTAAGCAAATATAATATGGACTGGTAAGGAGGAGAGAGATGTACCAAAATGTGCTAATTCCATCTTATGAATGGTCTTTTAAACAGAGAGAAGTAGCACGGCTCGTTAGACATATAGGAAAAGGGACAACAATGCATCCCAAGTCCATGACAAAACTGAAACCCTGAGAGAGCATTGCACACTGTGGGAGCTGCTGGGATGTCAGTCAAACACCGTTACAATTTTAGTTACAGAGGACTCGGATATAAGCACTGTTAATAGAAACTGGTCAACGTGCACGTTCTCTGGTGTGAGAAGTCAGCATCACTATTGCAACTGCTTAATTACAGCCTTCCTACAGTGGCCATCTCCAACTAGGTCAAGCCTCCTGAGGTTTTCCTGGTTGTAGGTAAATTTCATGCTTTTACTGAGGTCTTCTTTCTGTATTAGGATCTTAGTACAGAATTTAAGTTATTACAAACTCTGGCCTGCCTTTGTAAAGGGGCAGCAAGCCAGAAGTTACTGTATCAGCCATCAAAAAAGAGCACATCTTCATCCCGATTCCTTGTTTGTTTACCCTCCTTGGGGTGGGTAGACAGGGGACCCAACAGGCAGCAATGGATTTGGGGTGAACCAGTTCTTGGTTTGTCTATAGGCAACACTATCAGACTTGGATGTCGCACAGTTCTGAAGACAGCAGCACAGAATGTAAGCCTGGGGGTGTTAGGCAGCATATTCCAGTATTTTTTGTGGAAGTAGGTGAGGTAGATTATATTACCTTTGCAGACAAGAAACAAAATGCTTTTTCAATGTGCCTAATCATCACTGCAAGGCTGAAATATTTCAATCTTATTTGCCTGAAGCTGCTTCACTTTTGCTTATTTATGCCTTAATGTCAACTGGTGTTTGGTTAGCATGGAAAGGAAAAGGATTACTTAAATAGAAATCATGGTTCAAATTGCATTTTATGTTGTGCTAGCGATGCAAATGAGTAGAGAACACAGGTTAAAAAAGCGACTTCAGCCACTTGGATTCAGCATCAGTTTTACACCTGAACTAACAGCTAATGCTACTATCATCATATTGGGGAAAAAGAAAATGTTAACCTAAGTGATTCCAGTTCTACTTATCAGGGACAGCAGGATTATGGG
Organism: Coccyzus lansbergi; assembly: GCA_033558105.1. NCBI lineage: Eukaryota > Metazoa > Chordata > Aves > Cuculiformes > Coccyzidae > Coccyzus > Coccyzus lansbergi. The sequence goes on from JAUMJK010000097.1 coordinate 1,749,665, forward strand.
TATTGTTGACAACTATAAGTAGTAAAATGACTTTCTATAGTGAAAGTAGTCTTTGAATCATTTAAAGAGCTACTTTCATGGAATCATGTAACTGCACTGTTTAATTCTTTGAGCAGGAATTACTTCATTTGCTTGGTTCTTCCTTGGACAGACTGTCAGCAATAAACCTATTAGTGCAATTAATGGTGAAATAAGTGCTTACTAATAGCTGCATACACACACACACACGTGTACAAGTAAGTGTATGTGACTGTAATGTGTTCCCTTCCAGCCAATTAAAATATGTTTAAGAGACCTCAGCAAGAGGTCTACAAATAATGAGTTGGCTATCTCTTGGGTAGGACTTTCCTTCTTTGCTTTGGCAACTAAAAGCAACCTCCTAAGAGAGCTAGCTGCAAAGAAATTTTATGATTCATATTTGTAGTAGCTATTAGATGGCTTATGTAGGCATATATTTCGATAGGTAAGATATGCAGGCATATAGTTTATTTTTAGCTATAGAAGCTCTAATCAGAGGCTGTGAAAATGCTGAGAATTACTGTGAGGGATAATGTATGGAGGAGTCACCCACAGAAATTTCCATCCTACAAGGCTGGATGAAAAAAGGAGTATTATGAGCTGCATAGCTGGGTTGCCAGAGGAGTGCCATTAGCAGGTGGGACAGTTCAGAAAACCCTTTGGCCTGGCTTGACCACCCCAAAGGCTGTTGATCTTTCTCAAGTCTCCTTTGGTAGCAGTAGTCCCTGGTTACAGCCTCTTGCTGACCTCTGCAAGTGTGACGTGCACAGAACTGTTGGGGATGGTGAGGACTCTGGTGTATGAAGTTAGCAAAGAGGGAAATAATAGGAAAGATGCATTAGAACTGTAAATACTAAGCCAAGATAAAAAATGAGGTAAAGTAGCTATAAAAACCCCATGTCTATTAAAGTGACGAGACAGGAAGTTTTACAAGCTGCCATTACCCCAATAAAGAAAAAAAATGGAGAGATTAAATAACTTGTCCGATGTCATCAAGAGTTTTATAGCAGAGTTGGGAATTGAGACCTCTTCCCCCCAGTGCCATCTATGCTGAAGGGGCCCCTTTCACAGTTTATCCAGTGACCCTTGGGGAGCTTAGGGCTACTGTGGCAAAACCATGTTTCCTGCACCAACCACATCCTGTGCACTGGGAAAGCAGGCTGCATCTTCTGAAAAGTACAGTCTCTGCATAATGTGACCACAGGATGCCTTGCACCTCTAATAAGGGAGCTGGCTAAATGCCATTTTATTATTATTAGACATTCATTTAATATAGTAGTTCCTTGAAACCAAACAAGAAAAGTCCTTGAGGTGCTATAATACTGTGTACAAATAATGGGCAGCTATAAAGCGTCTTAACATTTATATGGGGAAGAGAAAGTAGATGGGAAAGCGAGGCAGTGTTTAACACAATGTTGATGCTCCATGAGATGTGGCCATTCCACAGAGTAATATAGAGGCTGGTGAAAATAAGGTGATTTAATTTGTTGCTAACATCATTATTCAGGGAACAATAAAATATGTAGCTTTATCCAAAGACATAATCTAAGGGGTCTTTACTCTGTGCCAAGCTAAAATTCTGCGATTTAATTAACGATTTAGAAAATATCTTGGGCTCAATTTCCTCCTCAGTTACACTGCTATAAATCTAATGGAGTTGTTAAAGATTTATGGCAGTGTAACTGAAGGCAGAATTGGGTCCCTTATGTTTAAAACTTATTTTGCCACGTAAGTAATAATTTCTATTTTCTAGGCAAGAGTTTAAGAATCTTGCAGACCACTGTTACTACAGTAGTGTGGGTGAGTGATTAATGCTGAAGGGGATGTCTAGGGGCAATCTGAATTGGCTGGTGCAGAAAATCCATGTGCAATTCAGATTTAGGATCTGTTTGCAGATGTCTTGTAATTTGAAATGTCAAAAAAACCCCAAACCTTAGGCCTTGATGTAGTAAATTAATATGCTGCTTGTTCAGTATGCAGCAAGCTTTGCTGAAGTTATACCCTCATATGAAGTGTGAACTCATCCCTTTCCCCTTAATAAGGACTTAACTTCAAAATTGATTATGACGACCATTATGACTGATTATCCTAACACTATCTAAATCACTAAAAACTCCCTGCTTTCTTTTTATTTAAATGATACATTTCATGATTTAAAAAGGAAAAATGTTGCCTTATTTATCCAGACCTAAAGTAATCTTGTGTCAGCACAGATCTAGTTTACTTATATATTGGCCTTTCATCTCTAGTGGAAAGGGCTTTCTAATAAGCAACTGGCTCTTCATTAGTTTTCTCAGCCTTCACTTAAGAAAACATGTCAACTTTTGAAGTCTTCATCTGAAAAGTGAGTTAGGATCTGCCCATGGAGCATACTGAGGTGCCTGGTCTGGCCTGAACACTGCTTGTGCAGCTCACCCACCGCGAGGCTCACCAGGTCTCAGTGGGTGCCCTGGTCCTTGGGTTTCCAGGAGGCTGCTGTCCTGTGTGGGCATTTTCCCCACTAACACGTGGGGAGTCTGTAAGCTGGAACCTATGCTGCTCTGGGATTTATGTTGATTCAAACAAGTTTGGTTTTGCTAAGAGTACTGTAGGCCTGCAGTGCCTTACAGAAATAGTAAAGAATCATAATAAATAGCTATCCCCAAAAATAAACTCTTTAAATTACAGTAATTGAGTGTATGTCCAGAATAGCCCATTTTAATGGAAATACAGTACTACAAGGTGTATTTCTAAGAACTTAATTTAGGAAGGAATTGAAGAATTAATTATTCTAAGCTTTTCAAGCTTAGAATTGCAAGCTAATATTTTTAAGATGCAAGAAAGAATAATAGGGTAGGTGCATTATATTGTCTTAGGACTGATTATTCGATGGCACTTTTATTAGCTGTGAAAGCAGTAACTCTGAATGAACATAAATCATTTCAATGTTTAATATAGTCCTGAACTGATACCTTGTTTCATCATACCCGTGACTTCTAAGTATGGATTTTGTTGGGGTTTTTTTAATACTGATAGAACATTAACTACCTAAAAATTAGTTGAAATTTAAAGGAATAAACCACCCTATTGTCATTTCTTGAGGTATTTTACAACTTAAGCAAAGGTTCAGGTATTCCAGATATGATAGATGTGCAGATTGCATAAGACATTATGCATTGCTCACTCCAAGATACAGAGTCCTGTCTGCCCTTAAACCCTTTGTTCTCTGGGCTCAATGCAGTTAATTAGCAACCATCTCCATAGCAACTGCCTCTTAGTCCAAAAACATTGTCTCGTTTTTTCAGTTTAGCTTATCACACTGTTTACCTGAAGGGCTTTTCACTGCGTTGATTCTCATTTCAGTTGGCTGCATGCCTGCTCACAGAAGTGAATTGTCAAGATAGAAAAGCACCATGGCAGAAAGATGCTGAACAGGGATCTACGTGTGAAAGCAAAAACATAAAAAAAGTTCTGTGGAACCAAAAGTTGAAGTTTGTAATGATTTACATCCAGTTTTAAAGTATGTGACTTGCCAGGAATACTGTGCATTTTAAAATCCTGATTTACTTCTGGGCCTTTTTTCATAAGGTCTTGCCACCAACCCCACACAGTGTTTCCTTGCCTGCAACACACTCGAGCCCGTGAGACTCGCAGGCAGAGACCTTCATCCAGGTCCGTGAGGAAACCTGCCTGCCTTCAAACCCCAACTCTTCATTAAGAGGCCATCGCTCTAGGCTGGTCAGCTCTGTGGAACATTGTAGTCCTATTTGTATTCCTTTATGTTAACATTGTTACAAGGGAAATATGTGAACGTTGATTTCAAATGATAAATTAATTAGGAAGGGAAGGAGAAGATCTATTGTGGTCATATAAATCGAAGTACACTGGAGATATTAGGCTTATTTATATTAGCCATCAAAGTGCTGTTAAAATATCTGCCATACATTCATGATTCGGACAGTTACAAATAGGCATGGATTTGTACTAATATGATTTTGTTGATGTAGGATGACACACTTAAATCATGTTTGAAGCTTATACAGGGGTGTGTCCACATGCACACACACCTATGTAGAGGTTTACTTGGAGGTGTGAGCGTGTCATTGAAATGACAATGAGATCTTACTCATGTCTTGAGCTGACATTTATACCTGGCCTGAAACCAGGATGCGCCTGGTGTGAAAGACTAGGTGAGAAGTGCCCTTTTCTTGTTTGCTGGCCATTTTGCTTATTAATGCTTGTTTTGTTGGGATTTTGTATTGTTTTGGGGTTTTTTTCTTAGTGGGCAGTACAATGGACAAGAGGCTGTTTCAGACAGGGGTAATTCTCGTTTTATCCTAGGCAGACCAGAAGCCAGGGCTCGTCATTCAACCATGCCAGTACACGCTGGCCTCCCTTCCCTTTTCTAGTGACAATTTCAGCTGGCAAAGATCCTTTATTCAGGTTATTCTCTGTTCATGGTAATGTTTTGCTAATACTATTTCGCATTCACTATCATTATTAGGAGTACTTGAATTATAGCAGTGCTGAAAGTCTGCAGGGAAGATAAAGGCTCCATTGTAGTAGGTCTCGTGCACACAAGATGAGACCATCTCTGTTCCTTCTGTTTAGAGTCTGTTTTAAGATCAGTAGCTTAAGTGGGTTTATTATTTGAATAACAGAGAGAGTTAGGTGGAGTAACCCTTCATTTAGGTATCTCTGAGTCAACTGTAGGGTCAATAAAATGCTTTTCTTTTTCCCAGCTCCTCTCTGCTGACAGGGTGGGAATAGGATGCTGTAGGAAGCTGGAGGGCTTGGAGCAGGAAGAGGCAGTGGGTAGAAAAACTTGTGAAGGCCCTGGACCAAAGGGTAGGCAAGGGTGATGATGCAGGAACTGCTGGAGGGGAGAAGAATTCAAAGTGATGTATAGACTCACTGTTTATCAGGAGCAAGCTGTCTGCATCCTTCACTCTGCCACAGGGTTTTTTCCTGTGCTGTCTGAATTAGTGACTGATGCAGTTGAAGCAAGAGATACTTGAATGCAATCCCCCAGTAACTCTGGGTGTGCGAGATTGTTGCTCACATTCAGAGATCTTACACAAACTCACTTTCAGTGGAAACCACGGAGAGTATCAAATTGTCAGGATGTTTTCCAACTTTAGAAGGCATTTAGCATTGTCAGCACCTCTGAATCTATGGCTCAGTCCTCCTGAAGCCAGACTTGCTAGGTACTAGTACGGGTCCAGAAATGGAAAACTCTAATGGCCTGAAAATTCCTACCAGAATTTGACATTATTTAATTAGCTTAAAGTAGAGCTTGGCAGATGGCAAAACAGTGGAAAGTACCTTCCCTTTAAAAAATATGGGCCACATCCTCCACTTGTATAAACTGGCTGAGCTCCACTGAAATAGATGTTCAGCTTCTGTCAATTAATGGGAAGAGAAATATTTCTGAAAACAGGAAAAACCTGTTATAGACCACCTAAATGATCCACTGGGTTCAGGTACAGGAATAGTTTTTAACAGACTGATACATTCCCAAAGTAAATGTATCCTTTACAGTCTTGTTCCATTGATGTGCAATTCAGAGAATGAATTCGACTTGCTTTTCTAGAGGTGCATTAAGTCTGCAGAGCTGGCTGCATTGAGATGTAGCATATCCTGGTTTTTGCAAGTCATTCACTTATGAAAGTAAGACATCAATATTTCATTCTAGTAAAGCCAATCTCTAAAGTTGTGTAAAATCACCTATTATGTGATAACCTTAACCAACCTCAACCAAGTTTTTTAGAAATGGAGAGATCTTTGATTGAAAGTTGTGAGCTCACCTCATTCCTTTCCAGGGGAAATTCTTGCTCAGATGAAAGCTCTCATATGTTTAAAAGCTGTTGCATTCTTACATTTTAATGTTTCCCATTATTTTTTTTTAATTGAAAACATGAAAACAAAGCCTGAACAACAAAGCTGACTGCTCGCTTATCCTGTTGCATGGTATCAACCTGACAGATTCATTAAATCTGTAAAAATATTGAATCAGAATTGGAAGTGAATTGAACATGCTGAAACCAGCACAGTGTTTATAAGGCTTTTCTGTACCTGCTCATTTTTCTTTGAATTAAACCATCTGTGTAATTTAAGAAGATACTGCAGGTTAACTCTGTACTATAGCATATTGTAAAGCTTCAGTGTTCGCTGGCTTCAAGCTGCAGATTAACTGCAGGACCACAAGCAGTAAGAAGTACAACCAGCCTTAAATACAGCAGTAAGAGGGACCTGAGATATTGTTACAGGTTGCTAAACCTGGGCCATGCAAACAGTTGTGAAGTCACATTTTGAGGGGTGGGTGCTGAGCTTGTGTGGGCAGCCTTTTTCCACTCCCACCCACTGGAGCATGCAGTGATTTAACCAGCAGGTGAAGGAGGAGAAGATGGGACAGAAATTATCTGGTGATTCAGGACAGCCAACTATCGCTGTGTGGGTATCTGCAGGCCAGACTGCTCCCTGAGCTGGGTGGCTGCCTTTTTAATATTTTTTTTAAAATATTATTTATTTTACACTTTCATGTAATCACATGATACTTCATAATTTCTTCTCGTTCTATAAGTCATGTGATTTATGATCTGTTATGATTTATTTTATTTTTGATGCCACCACCTGTGGCATCATTGCTGCCAGGAACTCTCGTCCCACCACGGGCAGTTGGTCACCCCATCCTTTCAGCTGGGTTGAGGTACATTTTCCCCAGTTCCTGGCAGACACAGAGGTTTGCTGCCCTGCCATGGTGACTCACACCCGTTCCTGACATCGATGCCCCCTCCTGCCTGTGCACCACCTTTGCCCTCAGGAAGTTATTTTCTCAGCAGTGGATATGCACAAGACATGCTGTGGCCGGTCTGCTTATCAAGAGCTGGTGATAAGCGTCCTGGCAAAGAGCTAGAGTGGGTGGCCATGGGTGGTAGCTTTCTAACCTGTGATGACATTTGACTCCAGGATAGCAAAGCAAGGAGTCTTTGTCATGCAGGACTGAGAGGGAAAGGCAGGATGCTCCTTGCCCACCCATGACAGATGTCAGCAGGAGCAGAGTTCAGCTCAGTGACTCTATCAGTCCGAAATGACATAGGTTTCTTCTGTCTTTCCTATCAAGGAAGATTCATATATCCCCTATGAATAAATTACAAACCTTAGTAAATGACTTGAGAGCACTTTTTAGTGGCTGGAGGGCTCTGCTATTTGTGAAACCATCCATTAAAAATAATATATTTTGCTTATGTATCCTGGGAATTAGGGAAGGTTTGATTAGAGTCTGAGAGTTGGCATGTGTGCAAGCTAGGAGACAGGCACGTGACATTTTTGTGATAAGAGTAATATGACAGGTCGGCCTATAGTACACCTGTTATCGAAACATCTAAATTACCTGAAAATTCATGATTAAATGAGAAGGCTTGCAATACTGTGTGTAATTTCAGACCTCATTATTTTTGCAGCACTAGACTTTATAACATGCAGTGTGAAATACTTTGAATTGTCAAATTGCTTGTGAGAATTGGAAGTTGCGCTGGACAATCAAATGAATTGATGGGCTGGCTACCACAGGCAAAACTTGATTTCTAAGCTTGTGTAGATTAAACTATAAAAGATAACCTAAGGTCATAGATATAAAGCCTAATAAGAGCTTTCTTTGACGAAAACTGCCTTGCAGGTTGTTAAGAAGAGTGAACAAAACTCTCTGGACAAAAATGAGATAGCTGGTTACACATAAAAAGCCAGATTGACCCTTGCATCTCCATTGGAGTTTCTTCAGCACAGATGAGGTGAGATTCTGGCCTGAAAACTATCTCCTCTGGGAAATTGCATCATGAAAAACCTGGTTTATAGCCACTGCAGTCAGGAGAGTGCTGATGAGGGTTTTTTTGCATGTATTCTTACTGTTCCTCGTTGGAATGTCGCAAGCCAGGATTTCACATTTTGGTTATTTCATTTTACATATTGAATGTAAGAAAAAGACCCATCTTAGGCAAAACTTTGCTGTCATGGAAGGCTAAGCTGAGGTAATGGCATTCCCCCAAATTAGGGTTGTGGTTGTGAGGGCACTGCATGCATGATAAACCCAGCCTACTCTGCACAATTTGCCCAGGGATCCTGTTGTCTGGATAGCTGCTGCTCTGCCGGAGGTCCCTTCAGGCAGCTGGGGCTGAACACCTGTGCCATGCATGGTTTAGTCTGAATACCCCTGGAAAACCCATACAAAATCAGTAACTTGTTGAAAACGAAGGCTCAAATTAATTTCTTGCCAAAGGAGTTTCATATAGGAGTTAAAAATTCTGTTCAGGGCTCTGATACTCTACCTTAAACATAAACCTGCTATGCCTGCTAAATAGGGGTGTGCATGCGTGTGTGTCCGTATACGCTTGACCGCTTTATGTGTGTTTTAACATAATGGGTTTTATTAGGAGCTCTGGGAGAAATCAGCAAGGAAGAGGCATGTGACCAGTGAGTTTATTTTACAGCATTTCTCACTTGATTCATAATCCAAGACTGTGGTAGGGGCTGAAGTGCAGTGGTGTGAGGAGGCAAAAAGTGAGTCCCCAGGTCTGTGAGTGGGAAGAACCTGGGAAGGAGTTGTTGGTACCTGCAGGGAGAAATGAAGCCCTGGGGAGACATAGTTTTTGTGTCTGGATTTCTTGTGCTGTAACTCACTTAGAGGGAAACTGAAGCCTATGTGTAGAAACAGAGTAAGGCTGTGTATCATTTAGTTGCAGTCCAGTTAACTCTTGTAATACCGGTATCTGTTAAATTACCTTAGTTCAGTTCTCCGTGGCATGAGCATCTTCACAGGTTTCTAGGTCATTGGTGGGATTTTAGGCTTCATGATGGTTTTCTTAGAGAATGTTCAATGGAAAGATTTTGCCTGTTCAGAACAACGCTGTCCCCTTCAGCTTCCTGGAGTGAGTACCCGTGGTGGCAGGGAGGTCACCTCTTTCTGTTGTGGGACATCCACACTGGCCAGCTGGGTACATCAGTGCCTGCAGAGAAGTAACATGAGTGCTTGCAGGAAGCCCTGGAGCAGTTGATCGGTCACATATCATGCTTGTAACCAACGAGGACCAAGGTTTGTAGAGTTCAGACATCAAGGCTTTTACAGAAGTAGTCAGGGCAGGTAAAGCAGGAGTGGCTGCTTGGTCCAATGAGGAGCAAAGAACAAACTTAAAAAAAAAATCGCTGTAGAAATCAAGAAATTGAACAGGAGGAGGAAATTTCAGAATGTGAGGTGTATTTGGATTTTGTACTGTAAGTAGAAGATAGAGTGAAATGGCTGTGGTAGAAATTTTAAGCATTTGGAGCTTAAGCAGCGGAAATGTGGTGTTAGGGTTCTAAACTCTAGGTTAGTACTAAACAAACAGAGGGAAAGATGTCCACAACACACATATTTAATAGGTAAGGAAATATAAGTGTACTTGTAAGCAGTAGAGTCTTTCATGTGTAAAACCTAAAACATAAACAGATTTTTTTATGATCTTTATTTCTTAACACTTTAAGTCACAGTGAATATTTGTGATAGCAGATAGATTCAGACCCAAGAGGCAAAATATACAAAACTGATTGCTTAAATCCAGACCTCTAAATCCATAAACAGGCAAGAAAGGAAGGACGTGGCTGTTAGAGATGCTCACATCAAGTTACTGTGCCATCTCAGTAACCAAAGCTTTATAAATAACTTCTAGATACTGGGTTGTAGCTGAGAATGCTTCACGTCCAAAGAGCCAGACAGGAAACTTCCAAGCTAGACATTTTCTTGCTTACTGTGCTGAACTGCAACCCATCAAAATTAAACCCTGTCGGTGAGCTCCTGGTTTCATTGAAATCTGTGGACTTTGAAGGACGTTTCTTGCATATGTGTAAAAACTGAATGATGTTTCATGGATGCTTGAAGGGTGACAAAATATGGGGGTTTGTTTTTGTAGCTCTGATTACTGGAAACTCAACAGTGTCTTCAGTGGGGCGTGAACTTCTCCATTTCCTCCTGATCCAACTCGAATCAATGCAAAGACATCTCAACTTCTGAGGGTATAAGAGGTTGTCCTCAGAGCCAGGTTTTGAAAACTTGAAGTAATACATCCTTTACTGTTATTTGTATTAAGCTGACATGTAAGAAACACCTAGTCTAATGGAAAGCTTGACAGAGTTTACCATCCAAGTTTATTCAGCTGAACTGCCTTTCAAACAGCAGCCCATGCTGCAGCTCTTGCTCAGGCATTACCTTTTCATGGGAGCTGCTGCAAGACTGAAGTGAACAAGGGAATTTTTGCTCATCTTGTTAAAGGAAAGCAAGCAACTTCATTAGAGCTGAAATGTTTTTTTTTCTTTTAACAATAATAAGTTTATATAATTGCTTTGTCACAGAGATGGGTTTTTTTTTTAATCCCTTGACTGTAGTTTCTGTAATTATGACTCTGAAGTTCAGTCAAGTTACTTTTGAATAGCTGCTCCCAAAGAAAATAAGTCTATTGCTGCTAGCGATGTTGACGAGGTAAAATGTTCTATCACTTTGCACATTTTTATTAAGCAGTGGGTTGAAAGGCAGTATAATTTGAAGGCCCTGTCATATCTTTGACAAATGCTTTCCAACATTTCTGTGTTTTGCCCAGTTATGACAGAACCCATTAGAATGGCATACATTTCAGCTGTCATTGGTACAGATCTGCATGCACTCCAGGAAAAAAAAGTATTTCCTGTCCTTAAGGAAAAGACCTGTGCTGCAGGAGGGGAAGACCCTTCACTATAGGCTTTGGGTTGTGGGCCACACATAGGCAGGACTTTTTTGCCTTGGTTTTGAGTGTGGGCTTTTTTGTTCTGTAGAAATGGCAGTAGGAGGAGGTAATTAATCATGCTGCCCCTGTTATTTGGACGTGCTGCAGTGTATTTATTCATTTATTTATTCATTCATTTTTTAAACTAGCACAGTGAGGTTCTGCTCTTGGATTGGAAATGGAGGGTGTTACTAAATGTAAATAATAATCAAATAGGTATGTAATAGCTTTCTTAACGGTAACATTCAGTTTAAAGCAGCATTTTTTATTAATCATTTCCACAGCTTCTCTACTGAGAATTTATGTACCAGTTTTCTTCTGGCAAATACAGAAGCTGGCTGAATTTAAAAATAGGCATTATTTGAAAATATACTGCTAGTTGCAAAACCCTATGTCATGTCTACTATTGTGTAAAAATTATAATGGTACTTAAAAGAACATTATTTTCCTCTCATAATTATTAATTTGTAAATTTCAAAAAATGCCGACTTGTACTTCTGGGAGAAAGCAGACAGAAACTCCACTCTTTCTCCCCTGCATAGTAAGGTAAAGAGCTCTTTACAATAAAGAGCTTTTTACCTAAGAGGAAACAAATTCAAGTACAATTACAAATAAAATTAGGGCAAGTTTGAGGTCTAAAGCTAATTATTATCAGAAACTGGATTTAATAAATGAAACTGGTGGGTTAAAATTAGAATAGGTTTTGCCCCTTTAATTATAAGCAAAAAATACTGTGTGAAATCACACCATGACTACAGCTGACAGTAAATTCAGCTCTACATCAGACCTGATATTGCTTGAAGTGAAACAGAGATATTACTCTGACTAATTTTGCTTTGTAATAATTATTTAATGCTCACAATGAATCCTTGTCCTTAGGGTTTTGTGCTTTAGCTGTTTCTTACCCACGCCTTCTAGTCATTAAGACAGACAAAGCTGCCATTTTTTCGAATGACATAATGTATATCAGTGTGTGTCAATGAAAAACATCAAAAATAAGCATAATGCGTTAGCTGTATGAAATCTGGAACAGTTTCTCATTTGTCTTGGAAACCTCTTAAAGCAATGCATAAGCCATAAATAGATTTCTTTTAGTTGTACAGGCTGTCTTTTCAAAATTTGACAAATCTTAATTTTTAGTGAAGTAGAATTGCCCGTTTGTGTTCTGTCATATGCTTTCAGTTAACTTAAAGCTTGCTCTTCTCATACACTCATTTAATTCTATTGATCAGCAAGCACTTTGAAATGATTGCCTCGGTTTCATTGAACTACTGAAAATGTGTATATCTTGCATTTTAGTATAAGAGTTTGCTTGCTGCTGTGATATTTGGGTTTAGACACATTGTACAAGTCTACAATGAAGTCTTAATGCAGTATTGAAACTGAGTTTTTTGTGGTTGGGGTGTTTTTTAATTTCATGACTTCAAGGTTAGACCTAAACACTGGGTGTATCATGGTGATCACGTAACAGGAATAATTAGCAAGACTGCAAAAATTCAGAAGCCTTAACACTTGAGTTAAATGTTGATGGTACAACAGTAGCACTTTGAGCACTAGCTGGGGACCTGAGCATTTTATGGTAGAGGTAATTCAGTCTGAATAGTATCATTCGAAGTCACAGTCAGAATCTTTCCTTCCAAAGGGTGGGAGAAACCACGTGGGAGTTACTCAGTAATAATACAGGGAGAATCATGTCCCCATGTGAAATAACGTCATGGGCTGTTTCTTGCCCTTGGGCAATAAGTCTTACCCTTGGAAAAGAGCCAGATGCTCACACTGTGTGATTTTCAGTGGCATGCATGAATGCGTGCTCGTTTACACCACATAAGGATGCAAGATCTTTTTTCCTCAAGCTCCTTCTAGTTGCATTTCTTGATATGTACTTAGATATCATCCAAGTGCCGATGCTGTCAAATATTGTATTGAATATCAAAAGGCTTCTCCAACTCAGATGGCAACTGTGAGACTGAACGAGTGTAGTGTGAAATTGTCTTTAGGCTGTTGCAAGCTCTGTGCGTGGATGCAATTTGTACATGCAGAACAAATACTTGTGACCTTTTCTGCACTAACTTCTTGTAATTACAAAAACTGTGTGATTCAGGAGGTTTAGCACTGTATTTGGCCAGTCCGTAATAACTGAATTATAGATGATCAAGCAAAAGAAGCACTAATTTGAGGAAAATCTTCTTTTCACAAATACATGTAAGGTGGCACTAATATGCAGAAAACCCCACCAACCCAAAACAAACCCAACCCACAGCCTGACAGTGGATTATTTATTCTTGTAGCATTAGTATTAAAAGTAGCTCAGTAAACTGGACCAATAAAGGAAAATCCACAGATGTTATTTTGAAAAAAACCTTTTCTAGGGACATAAAAGTTTCATGTTTTAAGAAGTTCACAAAAAAAATCCATCCATTGGCTTCTTTCCTGGGAGTTACCTGTCTGCATGTTCTGTTGGAAGTGTTTCTGTGTACTCATGTCACATTCACCGTTTTTAATATAATGTCTCCATGGAAGTGAGTCCTTAATTTTAACTGTTCAGTGTTTGCATCAGATTAGCCATCGTTAGCTAATTATAAGGGCTCTGTACTACTTTTCTGCACAAGACACTCCTAATAGGAATGGTTGATCTGACAGATTGTCATTAATCTGTCAATAATGAGATTTTTCCATTTTATGCTTGGATATAAGCTCTTTGGGGAAAGGATCATCTCTTTGCTCTGTATTTGTACAGTGCTTAGCACAGTGGGGTTTTGGTCTGTGAAGGGGCCCCTCGGTCCCTCTGTCATATTTATTGCTTCTATAAATAATTGTGTTGGATGTGGAGTAAGATGAGAATAATTCTTTGTAAGGAAGGTAGTTCCTTCAAACCTAAACAGACAGCTGAAACACTGGATTTTTTTTTCTTTTTGAGGAGTCTAGACTTTTCTTCTTGCAGCATCCAGCTGGCCTCTGGCACAGAGGAGTACAGCAAGACCTTGTGCACTGCAAGCACAGCCCTGGCAGGACAGCGTGAGCAGACCCAGCCAACCCTGCGACAACACTGTGCTCTTCACACGCACACAGGAGCCGGACACCAACCAGCAGGCCTGGCAGTAGGGTTATTTTCAGGACCAGGGTGGTGCTGGTTGACTCTCCTTTCTTCAGCATGCCAGCAAAGTTCATAACATTTACACAGATTTTTCTGGCTGGCAGACACCCACCCAGAAAGGTGATCGCTGTGCGCCAGACAGCTGTTCCCCGGCACCCTCCCAATGCCTCCGCATGCTTTTCAGTGCTGCCGGCACGGATCTGCTCCCTCAGAGACGTGCTAGAAAGCCGAGAATGTTGTGGCTTGCTACAGCCCCAGGAACTTGAAGATGCCAATGAAAGAGCAGACAGCCTGGTGTATTAAGTGAGGTAGAGCCCCATTTCTGAGTTGAGGAAGACATGGGCTTTGAAAGAAGCTGGTTGTCTTATACAGACCTGTGACTTTGACCTAGCCCAGAAGCACAGTGAGTTTGGTAGGCACAAGAGGGTCTGAGAGCACTCATTGACATGGGGGTTTACTCATCAAAAGTAAAGGGAAAGCTGACAGTCAGGGTTAGAGAGCCATTAACAGGCAGCATTATGTCGTGTCTGTGCTATGCTGCCATGACATGTTGCTGTTAGAAAATAACTTAAAAGTTCAGAAAAGTAAAATAAAATCCAAAACAAAACCAAAAAGCCACACAGAAAACCCCCAACAGTTGGACTCATTTGCAATCACAGAGATAGATATATCTGCTCTAAATTACTCAAGATTAAAAGTGCTGATAATGGAAAAAAATCTTACCTATGGCACTTTCATTTAACTGAGAAAAGTTCAGCCAGCGATTAAACTGCTGAGAGGGAGGAGAGCACAGATTACATTTCAAAGGAAAATTCAAGCAATGCATTAACGATTATTAATGTGTGTTATTGTTAAAATAATCATATTTATTATGGTCTAGCCTAGGGAGAACCAGCAAAAATGGAAGCCTTGTTCTGGACTCTGTAGAAACATGCACACAGTAGGTGGTCCCTGGCCTGAAGAGCCTGCAGTCTAAATACTCATTAGATTGAGTGGATAAAACACCAGCCCAGTTAAGGAAAGAAAGGCAAGAAACTCTAGTAGTTTCATCTGCTTCGCAAGGCCCTGGATAATATCTGTTGCCCAGTTCTCCTTCCAGTTTTTGCTATACATGTGTGAGGACTTCTGTATGATCCTGATTTCAAAACAAGCAAACACCCAAATGCGAAGAGTAGAGATTTATTGATTTATTGCTGGTATTTGCTCTCGTAAAAATAGTGGAGGCCAAGGATGGAAGACAGGATAACTTGATTGCCATTGTAGTATTAGTCATAGGCTTGGTTCCCCACTGCTTTGCTGTAATAACAGAAGAATTTTACACCCACTTTCACAGATATAAACATCACCGATAATTAAAAGCAGCAGTTGTTTAGTTGTCACTCAAATATTTTTATTTTAATCTGCCTGTTCTGCTTGGACACTTGTATCTATGACTGCTTGTAGTAAGGGGTTACACATTTAATCACTAAGTGATACCAGCTCCCTAGGTGGAGTAGTAAGTATGTTGTTTTTAAAAGCAACCTGACAAAACCAAACCGAACAGGTATAAGGGCAGTCTCCTCTGTGCATCCATCCATGCCTGTCGTTACAAGCAACTGTTTTTCTTGTCTTACAAATCGACTTTCCTAAGTATGTATTCCCCTTCTGCTTTTTCTTATGCAGTCATGATCAGTGACCCCCCTAGTAAAGAATAAATTTGGTGGAAAGTGTTCTGAAAAGCTTGGTTTGGTGGTGTATCTCTGTGGCTCTTTCAAGCTTGTGTACGGTAGGAGAGATTTGCAAGTACAACTGTGCTGATGTGCCATCCATGGGGAATACAGGTTGTTCTGGCAAAAGAGGGCATTTGCTACTGCCTGATGCTTGTTCTTTAGGCAAGGCGTATCTACTGTAGGGATCTTTTTGCTAGATAGTTACAGCTGCACTAGATCCAATTTTGTGTCCAGTTTAGTTGTGCAAAGTTGAGATTTCTCCCCCCTCTTCCCTCACAGCCTCTACCACCCTTGATCCACTGTCAGGGTTTCACCATGCTATCTTGGAAGCCAAAATTCTGGGTCAGCATGACATAAAATATATAATAAGTAGGGAGCTGCTTGCTCCAGGCTCTGCTCCTATGGCAGCTCTTTTCCAGAAGACTGTTTAGGTGGCTTTGTGAACGTAAGACCAAGTACCAGCTAGTGTCAGTGCCTAATGCATCCATTCAGAAAAAGTGCAGCAAGGAGATCTAGTCTGTCTAGTATAAGGAATAAGTACCAGTCACATGTGCTCAGAGAGAGCTGTGGCTTAGGAAATCCTGACTTTTGTTTCACTTTGGTGAAGGGAGCTGCCTTTACCTGCAGAGGGACATAGCTGTGCTAGCTGGGGTGTTGCACAAGGAAATCATGAGGCCCTTCCACCCTCCCCAACTGGCCAAGAGGGAAGGAAAACCAGCCCTGTAGCTCCTGCTTTCTCCTTTGTGCTGTGATTGCACTATAGATAGCAGAGGCCCCTTATCCTGCCTCTGTCTTCTTTGACTTACAATTCAGCCAGCTCTAATTATTAAAAAATAAACAAGCCTGTAACTGCTTAAGAGCTTTAAATCCTCTAAATGACAGGGAAATAGGCCCTGAACACCATCGAAATAGTCTCTTCTATGTCTGCCTATCCTGGCAGCAGATACAAATCATCATTAGTGGGTCACTCTGACACAGATCCCTTAATGTAAGTGCTACGTTGCATTAACAAGCAAGTCAACAATAATATTAGCAATAAATGAGAAATTAAATTCCTAGTCATTCATCCCTCTGGGTTTCCCAGTGTGTCTCTTGTGTTTTTCTTGTTTTGATCCTAAGCATTTTGAAATAAGAAGTGTCTTTATTTTGTGTCTTGTGGCGTGATCCCAGCCCATTAAAATGGATGACAGTACTGCTGTTGACTCCAGTTAGCAATTACTGTAGGAAAGTGCACATGGTGTGATTCAGAAATTAATAATAACCATATATACTCATTCTAAAAAGAGAATGTAAAATTGAACTTTCCTGATGAACAGATTTTAATTCTGTTTTTTTCCAACATTTTTTCCAACAAAACAGATATAAAACTAATTTGCATTAAATGGGAATACTTTTACTTTTCTGGACCAAGATTGGCAGTGAAGAAGTCACCACTGCTAAGCAACAATAAAAGATGATGTTTTGTACACACTAAGAAAACTCTAAATCTGAGTGCTCAAAAGCAGAACTGGAGTTTTTGGCTGCTAATTTTAATGGAAGATGTGAGTAGTCCAAGCTATTGAAATTGTTTTGCCTGTGTTTTCTTTTGATATATGTAGACTGGAACATTGCTTTGTTTGGTTTTTTTTTTTTTTTTTTTTTTTTTAAGATTACAGCATAGCTTAGTTCTTCCAGTATGTGCTGGAAAATTGCTTCTTGGACTCTCCTGATCAGAAATCACTGATTATGGGATGTTATCTGTAATGCTTTTAAGATGAAGACTGTTAAAGACTGAACTGAAACCACAACCTCATTTCTTTTCAGAATTAATGCTCAGAGTAAACCTGTCTTGTTCCTGAAAGGTTAGTCCCCAGTGCACTAATTCTTTTGTTTCTGTCTTGCCAAACGTATTCACTGAATAGCACTGGTGGCCTGACTGTTTCTGATTTTACTGCCTTTACATCCAAAGAGAGTCTGCAGTACCTTGTAGCTACAGCTGCAACAGATTGCATGTAATCAATTATGGAACATTAAGAATTGCAAATATAAAAACACAAGAAAGGGGGAAACTCAATGCTGATGAGCTCTCTCTTGGCACATGCCTATAATTAAACATGCATAGACCTTCCTGAAAAGGGAGTAGGGTGCTCAGCCCTGCAGTGAGTGCTGGGGTCAGGCCTGCTGATGGAGATACGCAGCCCTGCCGGAGCACAGGCTGCCTGCTCCTGGTGTCTGTGCCTCTGGGGTTTGGGTCACTGGGAGCGAGTGAGCCACAGTTCCCTTCTTGCCCTCCTCTGTGCACATACAGGAGCTCATGAGGTTAGGTCTGTCCCCCAGGCCCCAAAGACAATTCTGGTGGTGGTGTTTAACTGTTATTTGGAATGGCTGCTTTTTCACTGGATGTGTCTGTGTTCCGAATGATTTAAAATATCATCCCTGTTTATGGCTTGATGGTTGTCAGGATGCACTTGGGATAAAGCACACTGCAATGGCAGTACTGCATGGCTCCCTGGATGGGAAGGTTTGATAGTTTCCTTCCTGCTCCCTACAGTGGTCTGGAGATGCTCTACAGGGTGTTCAGGCATGACTGAGCATCTTCACCCATCTTCTTTTCTTGTGCTTCTGGAACAGACAGAACGCAACAGCTCCACAAGAGTAATCCCACTGAGTTTAATGCATAGATTTGGAAAAAAAGAGGCAAAACTAAAGAGCTTGACTTGCTTTTTATTACCTCTAAGTCAGTAAAACTGGATCAGTAGGTGCAAAATGGAACTGCAGAATGGCATACTTGGGTTGTTAATAAAACAAGTCACATGTGCACATAAATATTTGGGGAGGACTCTTTCAGACTTAGCTGCTGAAGTGTACAGCTGGCAGGAAGCATATTTTCTTTGAAAAGGATCCAGTGGTAGTCTTGGGAAATGCAGGTCCTTCTTCAGTACTGTGACTCTGTAGCATGTGAGATACAAGGGAAGATCAGATATTTGTGTGGATAGCAAGAACGTGCAACTATGTTAAAGGAAATAAACATTTTATAAGTAATAGAAATGTATATTCTTCATGTTATGAACTGGGAATAAGCTGTGGGCCAGTTATTCTGTCATGTCTTTGAACATTACTTGGAACATCTAAAGTTTGTAACTGACAGAAACAGGATATTAAACTAGACGAGCTAGTCTAGATTGATTGAGGCAGGAGTTCTTATGTTTCCAAGAGACTACATGAAATGAAGTGCTAAAAATGTTGCCATATTCCTCTACTGTAGGGTTTTGAGGGTTTTTTTGTATTGTTTTCTTTCACCAGACTTTCTATCGTTATAAGCTGCTTCTTTGCAGCTTCCATAGACCTACAGACAAGTCTAAATAATATAAAATAAATATTTATAATCTTTAGATATGTAGATTTTAAGTATCATATTTAGTCTCTGCAGCCTGTATACCGAGTTGTCTCATATATTTTTCCAGAAGATATGGACTCAATCGTTCTCTTTTCCAAAACTCCAACATTCACTTTTGAGTTTCATGCTAGTTTTTCAAATAGTCAAATCCATTTAAACACCATTGCTAAAATACTGTTAAATCTGTGTCTTCTAGGTTTTAGCATTGCTGTTGCAGTGAGGTCAGTGTAACATTTTCTCTGTAGGTCATAGCTTGCTAACTTGTATGGAAATTTATGAATTGTTGGAATTGTGATGTCAGTGAGTAATGAGTTCAAGCAAATGTGAAATTTTCATTCTTTCAATCAGAATTTTTCCAGTTTATGATCTACAGAGGTAGGCAGGGCTAGTCAGAAGGAATAAAATGGTTAAATCCATAGGAATATATTGACTTTGTCTCTTGTCCAGTGATTCCACCTTTATGGGTGATCCTTTGTAACAGCAGCCTGAAGCCTTCCATTATGGGCATGTCATACAATTTATCCCTCAGGTTTCTAATGTTTTGTTTCAGTACAATTGGCAATCCACTCTTGTCTTGCTTAAATTTACTGACCAATGCTTACAGCTGTTCCAAATTTTCAGTGAGTCACAAAAAATTGTACATAGGTCAGCTACTGTGAGAAAATAGTTGGTGTTTGTTAGTATTTGCCCTAAAAACATAGATGTGATGTCTCTCACGGGGTTTTGGGCATATTCTTCGTGCTGTGTCTGGGGGTTCATAGCTAGTTCAGCTATGAACCCCGTGGTTCTTGGTTTTACCTCTGTATTAGGATGCATCCTCACAAGCAAGCATTAATCTGTGTCATGCCTCAGGTCCAAACCAGTGAACCACAGTCAGGCGTACATGTGTGAATTTATAGCATGGGAAATGAGCATAAGATTATGTGTAAGTGGTTTTGAATATGTACAGAAAATTCCTGAGCAGTTAGTTGTTCTGTAGAAGGCAGTTTGAGTCAAACTTGTTTTGTCCCCTCAACTCCCATTTGGCTGTTTGTTAAAGCACCGAACAGCAGTGTTACTCAGCATGTGGTCTGTGGATGTCTGGAGGTCCATAAAACATCAAAAGATATTGTGAGAGGACTACACGTTTCAAAACCTGAAACAATCCCAGTCCATGCTAATGTTCCCATACTTGCAAGTAAGCAAAAAAAAAAAAAAACCAAAAAAAAAAAAACAAAAAAAAAAAAAAAAACCCAGAGAAATAAAGTGGCAAGTGATTATTTGATATTTAGCCTCAATTTTCATTAGGGAATAGAAGTAAGAATCTTTGAGGCAGCACAGCACAAAGTACTCCAGGATTTAGTTTTTTTGTTTTTAAGAGATCTGGCTTTTCCTTGGTGCTACAGGATTGAGGAAATTTACTGTGTCTGAAAGGCAAGGCAGTCTTGTACACACTGAGCACCTCAGTTTCTCCTCTCAAAAAAGGAGAGCAGCGGATCTGGAAAAGATTCAAAGATGGTAACAAGGAGGATCAAAGAACTTCTCCATGAACAGCTTCAGCACAAGCGGTGACTCAGTGGATTGTACCTCTTCAGTGCAGAAGAGGTGACTTAGGGGGGAAGGACTGAGTCTGTAAAACTGAGTCACGCAAAGAAGGTGAACAAGTTGCAGATGCTCACTGCTGCTTCTGCAGTAATTGAAAGTTTAGGTGAGAGGATCAAAGCAAACAAGAGGTGATAACTCTCAATACAAGATCTTGTTCAGTTACAAAACTGTTTGGAAGATATACAGTAAAAGCTAAATGCTTACGTAGAGTTGAAAAGCAAGTGGGCAGGAGAAAAATCCTATGTTATATCCAGAGGCACTACTTCTGGCTCAGGGCTCTGTTGAGCTGCAAGTCATTTGGATTTAGGAGAACTCTCTTGAGCTGTCCTCATGTTCACCCTCCTTCATTCTGGGGTGAGACACTGACCTCTCTGGGCTTTGACCAGGCCCAGCACCCCATTTCACACACCTAGGACCATATTGCTCTTCAGTGTGTTTTCTTGTACAACTGGAGGTCTCCTTGCTGTTCTGCTCCTGATTGTCTACCCGCTTGTCTTTCCTCAGGATCCTCATGCTTCTCAGTGGTTTTCTCCCAGAACAGACTTCTGCATGTTGAGAGATTAGAGAGGGTTATGCTGGGGCACGTTCCCTGTCCTTGGAGGTTGTGGAGGTTTTCAGAGGATATTTGTTTTTTCATAGAGAAGCAGCACACTGTATAGATGTCAATAGGGCTCTGGCAGCGTTCGAATTGCTTTGATTTGCTTGCCCCTACATGTGCCAAAATTTATTTAAAAAGAGGAAAATACTCGTTACTTTATCTGGCGCAGCTGTCAGGCTGTTCTTACCTCTCTGCTGTGCCTTTCACTTGCCCATTACATCTACCTGTTGTCTCTGATTTTCTGTGCTAAACGAGCTCTTTGAGAAACTGTTTTTAACCAGCCAGTACCATGAAATTGAGACCTCAAAGCAACTGTAAATATTGCAAACAATATATAATATTACAGCTATGTAATTATAATGCGATACTAATTCCTTTTAGAAGTGCCTCTGTGACAACCTGAGGGTGTGCTGTGATTAGAACAGTTCATTTTGCAACTGCTGTGTCATCAGGAGCTTTTAAACTGATGTTTACAATAAAAGGAAATGCAACCATGAAACAAACTAGCAATTATTGTGCGCGCTAATTTTTGCCTTCTATTTACAGTAGGCTGACTGCAGTATTGATCTTAGCATTTGCAAGCCATTTGTTTTGGGCTCAGGTCTGACTTTTTTACACTGAGTACCCTCGAGCCCATTCATACAAATGACAGTATGTTGAACCAAAGCAGAATTACCAGAGGCCTGTGAAGAGAGATGCTGTGCGTCACACGGTCTGATGGCTTGTTTTATGATTGTCTTGCAGTAGTCTAAGCTTTATTTTTCACTATGCTAACCACTGCACAGTCACAAGGAGGAGGTAGTCTCCATCTGGAAGAACTCAGGGTTGCAAGGCTGGTGTTACAGATACAATGATAAAGAAAGCCAGAGTTTGATGATCCAGAGTTGCAACACACTGGCTGCCTTCCTGTTGTGAAGAGCTGGTTATTCAGTAGAGATCTCACTGAGCTGGACCAACACTATAGCCTCCCCAGCTCACTGGCAGAAGGAGAACAGAGGCAGTCAATGTTGCTGGAGCTAAACCCTGAAGAAATACTTTATTTCAGTCCCCGGTCCAGCTCATTTACAGTAAGTTCATCAATTATATGGCCTGAAGCAGGACCTCTCAGGAGCCATTTTGAGATTTCAGCTATATTTCTACATGTAGAAGTTCAGCTTTGCCCCTGTAAGTTCATAAAGAGGCTTTTAAGAACGGTCCTGCTGCATTCCTGAGGCAAGAAACCTGTCAAAAAAGGGATGGTTGCTCCCTCAAAAGAGTGGTTTCTGCTCAGCAGAGGCTCAGCAAGATAAAACCAGCCTTAGCAAATCACAGATCTGCAGGGAACATCTCTACAAACACAGTCATAAGAATTTGCTGTAATGTGGTGCTTGGAAAACATGCTTGTCTGGTTTATCTTACTTTTCACCTGATATTGGCTCTCACAGCATCTTAAAGGTGGCAAAATTTCATCTGTCTTGAAAATTAGAATGTGCTTTGCTAGTGACTTGCACTTGATCTGATTAGCTAAGTATATTTAGGGTTTATAATTAAATTTCAAAAGCTGTGTTCTTCAGTGAATGCTCTTGCATGAATTATATGGATTATTTTCCCCAGGGATTTAACTTTCACAAATTTCAGTTTAAGCAAGAAGTCACCTCTTCTGTATAAGCATAAAATTTGCATGAGTCCAAAAGTGATGGGACATATTTTGAATAACTTAAGGGAGACAACTTCCTTGCGTAAGATAGATTTAGAATGTTTTAAATTGATTTACCCCGATCTAATATAAAAATATGTTTATTTTGCTAAGCCTGAATCATGCGAGATATATGCCTGAGTCTTGAGAACCATCATCAATGTGATGCAGCAATTCAACATCTTCATCAACATAATGGAATCATTTACATTACTTTTTTTTTCAATCTGACACTGCCTTAACCAGCATTTGTGTACTGAGTGCCTTTGTTCAGCATATCTGCTTGAACAAAACTATGCAAGGTTCAAGATGTGTTACACAGGAGCATAAGTAGCTTCTTAATTGGTTTCAAAACTACAGCAGAGTTTAGGATGCATTGCATTCCATATTGACCTTGGATGCTAGATTTGAATTGTAAACAATCAGATACATTCCTATAACTAATCTAATTAAATAACATAAAATTGATCACAACGTGATTGTGTTTAGTTCTGTATTATTATGTAGTTGCAGTGATTTTGCTGGTTCTGGTGTCTATTCTGAACTGATGACAGGTCAGGATTATTGTCACCTTCCATTTTGGCTAGCAGCAGCACCGCATCCATGCAAAAAATTAACAGGTCATGGTAAAATACTGCTGTCTACTTCACAGCACTATGGGACAGAAATTCTACCTGAAAAAAAGGACTTGTGATTCTGTGTGTGAACTTGTGCTTCTACTTTTCAAAGCACATAATCCTGGAAAGAAAATATTTGAGTCTTTTTATTTGAGTATATTTTTTACATGGTAAGTCTACTGGTGGTGACCTAAACAACAGTGAAAATAATAAAATTTGAGTTTATGTGTAGCAACAGAGTTTAGAATCTTGCCATTATTTTCTTTGTAAGTATTCTTTTGGGTATTAATATGGAGACGTATTTGCTTGTTATTGTGATGAGGGGAGCTGATCACTTGAGGGGCAAGGGGCGATCACCTCATTCCCTCTTCAGGCGTAAGTTAGGGCAGGTGTGCCATGCTGTGGCCTGGTAGAGAAATCCTGCTTCCTGCCTTTTCTGTCCCCCAGACCCATTATTGTATAAATGCCCTTTGAAGGTATTGTCTTAAGATCAAGATGGATCATGTTAAAATCAGAGGAGCTGAAAAGAAGTCAGTCTGTAAGGCTGGTTGACAAGGAAAGGGAAGTCTAGTTAAGAGTGTCCTAAGTCATCACAAAGTTGGAGTCATAAAATGGGGGATGGCAGGAGAGTCAGACTTTCAAATGAGTTAAAGATCAGTGAATACTGAAAATGAGATAAGGGCAAGAGTGTTAATGCAGATCAGATTCAAGTTTTTGTATTGAGCGTATGGCTGTGACTGTATGGATCATTATTTTTTGCTAGAGTGGGAAGGTAAGGAAAGGAAAATCACAGGGTCACTTTTTTTGTGAGTTAACTGTTACTAAGTCCTTTGGATTGAGTGAACTTAAACCACTGTGAAATCAGATATGACATGTAAATATTGCTTCCTGTGATATGTTCCTTGAACCCGGCCTTTTTGCAGGAAGAATTTGCCCAGATTTTATCATGTGCAAAGATTTAACTGAATTCAATCATGGCATTGCCGGTGACTCGAGGAGAGAAGTTGCTTATTTGTGGGGCAAGGACATCTGAGACCCTGAGGTGAAAACTTACCTTGAAGTCTATGGGGAAGCCTAGCCCAATACTGCATGTTGTCAATTTTGTTGGAAAGCAGAGCACATGAGGTTCATGAGCTAGCTTGTTGTCATCTTTCTGATTTGCTCAGTTTATCTTGCCAAGACATGGAAATTAATTTCTAGCTTGTCTCAAATCATAGCTCCTGCGTATCCGGTAGAGAACTGCTGGTTTTCCACTAACTTGTGTTTATGGGTATTGTAAGTTATGTGTCTAAAACCTGTGGAATCTGATAAATACTTCAGAACTGATTCTTCTTGGACAGATGCTCATTTTACATCAGATTGCATTTGTTGCCGTGTTTGGTGAAATTACTCTGTATTTAAACCAGAAAAAATAATATAAGGAGCTCAGTAACTATGTGGAAACATGGTTAGAATTATTTTCCTACTGTGCATTTTTCCCAAGATTTTCAGAGTTTTCAATAGAGTTTTTCATACAGAAAATAGGTCCATATTCAAAGTATTTTTTCATAACATCATTTCTGGAGGGGGAAAAAAAACCCATTTCAGAGATATCACGAGCCTTGGAGTTTTAGACTTATTTAATACCCAGCTTTATGTAGCTCTATCTTAATTAATAGTGAGTTCTGTTAAGTTTGAATCCAAGAACCCTGTTTGAATTCAGAGTTTGCAGAATGGGCCCTGGCATAACATTTCTCCCATTCATCATTAGTGGAATTGATTGATAACTTTGCTTAGCAGAAAGATTGCCACATAAATACAAAGATAGCACATTTCTAGCTCTGCTTGAAATGCATCTCATCTTCTTTTGCTTTCAAGTTCAGACAAACTGCAGTAGTAAAACCTTTACATCCATTACCTAGGGCAGAGTACGGCAGAGGTATTCTCCTTATGTTTCTGTGGCAGGCAACCCTCCCCATGCACTGCAGAGTTTCCGTCCAGCCTGGTGAGTTGTACTGTGTCAGAAGCAGAAAGTCTGTGAAATAAATCACACTGTAAAAGAAATCAAATGAGGGTACCAGTGGTTTATCAGTTTCAATCTGAAAAGGTTGGCTTTGTTTCCTTTGGTTTCTGGCTGACTGTGGAAACCCCAGCTCAAAGGCTGTTGCATATGAAGTTAAAGAATGCAATTGTCTAGATGGGAAAAAAATATCACTTTGTAAAGCTGAAAATCTGTTGCTGTGTGCAGGGAGAGGAGGCGTTTTGGCAGGTGTGTGGCTGGTGGCGGAGGATTGACCAACCCCCTTCTGTACTGTCTCGTTAACTCCATAGATGATAGAAAAAAGTGTTAACAATAGTGGAACCTAAATTCAGTTTGGTATTCTGCTGCCAATATATCCTACTGTTGGACACACAAGCACTGAAATTATGCATTCTTGGTCCGGTGGCGTCTGGATGGAACAATTGTGGCGCTTGTTCTGTGATCAGCGTGTTGTTAGACAGCAGAGTCTTTTAATGCAGTCAGCTGAGCTGTATGTCTGCACTGTTCTTTATGCACTTTATTTTATAGTTGTGCATACAGAAGATGATTGAATCAATTAGCTCCTTGTCTTGCAAATAGGGCACAGCTTTCCAGAAGAGCTGCAAGGGTGTGTCTGAGAGTGAGACAAGCTGGAGATTTCTCTTGGGCAGCGCGTGGGCTGGTTTCAAGTTACTCCGTATTTTATTATCTCCTGTTTGCTGAACCTTGGTTTCAAATGATTGTGCTCATTCACTGCTTCTTAAAAATGTAAGTTCTTTGAGCTTCCTCTGTCCAACACAAGAAGGACGTGTATGTTTATCCTCTGCAAAGACAGCTAATGGTTTTCACCTGGGTCTGTGCACAGACAGCCAGAAAAAACACATTGTTACTGATGCAGAGTGCTTAGGTAGAGCGGTTAGGCAAGAAAAAAAAATATTGGCTATGTATTTTGGATTAAAGGGCTTATCTTCTCTGCATTATTCTTCAAATAATAACTAAATCGTTACTATAATGAGTTCTTTCTCTCTTCCCCTTTCTTTTTTTTTGTTATTAATAGGGGCCAATTTAGTAGTAAGTCCTGTGATGTTTTGCAGTCCCATAGTTTTATCGTCCTTGGTTTATGCTGATAGCCTATCTGCATGCTGTGGAGCCAATGCTCTGTGGTGTGGAGCACCCCTCCTCCCCCCTATATTGTCTTAAATGGACATCAAGAAAAAAGTCGTGACAAATGTATTGTGTAAATCAGACAAAGCTGCAGTGACTTAGACATTGATAATAGATGAGCTAGGCCAAGCCTGAAGCAGGCAAAGCCACTTTGATGATTTTTTTTTTTCTTAAATATCATTTGGCTCAGCACCCTTGTTTTCCTGCAAAAAGGCTGAGAAAGAAGAAATATCTCTCACTTCATCTGCAGCATCTAATGTAAAGCTTTAAAAGGGTTTGCAGTTTCTTGAAGTTCAAGTGCTCTTTATTATTTTGGCCTGAGTCAGTGAAGACTACAACTGTTATTTGAAAACCAGCAACTATAGAGGTATTGCTAATAAATTCCTGTAGCAGTGAATTCAGAGGCTGATCATATGCTGAGTGAGAGATTGTTCCCTGCTCTGGTACTGTGAGTGCTCTGAGGTCCTTTGAATGAAAGACACTCCAGTCAGATGAGCCATATCTCCGCTACTGCAATTATTATTGTCTTGACAATTAAAGAACAGCCAACAAAGAACATGAAAAACAGTATTTCTGTCCCTGGCAATAGTGAAAGAGGAGACTCACTTTCCTCTTCACTTGTCTGTTCCCATGAGTTGAGGTCCAAACACTAAAGACAGTAGAAAGAATTCTGGTACTAGCCAAACGTATAGAGAACATATATTAATATTTGAAGCACAGGTGCTTTCTGTAGAGGTATATGTGTTTCAAACTTGTCAGAGTTTTTTTGTTCCTCTTTTTGATTTGCCATCAGGGCTTTATTTTCATTTTCCTAATAAAAATGGCTTCAGTTTTAGAACATGAAAAAATTGTTCATGTTTTTGATTGAAATAATGGGCTTAAAGATTTGGGTGTGCATCATGGAAATAGCTTTCCCTGTTGTCACCTGGTTTTTTCCATGTTCAATAATGTTACTTGCTAGTTTTCTGCTTTAATTTGACTGTGCCCTGTGTGAAGTGTCATTTTAAATGTATGTTTCCCTAACTCAAAATTAAGTTTATTATCCAAACCTCACTTGATTGTTATGGTAGCTGGGTGCAGTAACAAAATGAAGGATGTATTTGATACTTTTGTGTTAAAACTAAATAATATCATGCCATCTCTTGAGGTCCTGCTATAGGTATCTTTAAACCCAGCAGTGATAAATTAGATCAGTTCTTAAGGTCGCTTTTTTCTTTCTTGTTAAATTGGTAAAGGATCACTTAATGATCCTAAGGCTCTTCTGTATGAAACAGAATAAATGTGAAGTTGTACCAAAGATGTCAAGCTGCATTCCTGGTGAGACTTTCCTAAAGCGATCAAGGCTTCTTCTGCTTCTTGCACTAATCATTAATAACTATGCTGTTGTCACAGCTCGAAAACTTTCTTATTGAACTTCAATCATTTTTAAAGATCTTGAATGTTCGGCGTGTATTAAAGTAACCTTTTGCACTCTATTAAAATTTAAGAACTACTAGATTTTTAGTGAATGCCCAAGCAACTGGATCATGAAAGCATTACCTAGTGCCAAGGGCATGATGCAGAGCACTGATTCCTTTTTAAGAAATAATAAGAAGTTTGACTTTTCATTTACACATTCTGCCAATTGCTAACAAGTTTCCATCTTGTTCAAACACTGGATTGATCCTAAGAAATTGAAAATATTGATTTAACCCTCTGCCTGATTTGTGCTGTGGGCACCTGCTAGTACAGTCTTAGCACATTACAATTGCTTGGCCGTAATTCCTCAGGGGACCACTAATAACTACCACATTTGTCTTTTCATCTTCTGAAATTATGCTAGCAGTTGTCCAAGTCAATTGTGATTCATTTGATACTGCTCTCCTTCAAGACATATTGCAACCAAATAGACTTGCACACCAGTAATATATCTGATGACATAGTTAGTTCTAGTTAATTGACAGAATGATTCAGGCTTTTATGGATGGTATTAATTGGTCCCCGGTGTCCATGCAATAATTGACCAGACAGTGTAGGCTACATTAGCTTCTCATCCAGTCAGAACAGTGGTAAGATGAGGTAAATGTGGTACAAATGATAAAATGGCTATATTTTAAATCAAACATTTATAAACTATAGAAGTGGGAAATTGTGGCATCAGAACGGGCTGAATAATGGGAATACATAAATGTCCACATTCGAGGGTTGTGTTTTCTTTTTTTTTTTAACTCCACCCAATTAACACATGTGGTAAGTCACATTTAGATGCCTTAATGGACTCTATTTGAATCGTGGTTTAATGTGTAAAGCAAAGTAGATGGAAGGGCTGCTCATGGCATTTCAGCTTCTTTGTGTTTATATGGTAGAATTTTAAGGCTGGTGTCAAGTGTTAGAAGAAAGTTCAAGGTGGTAGAGCCTCTCGCTTTTGCAGTTATTTTATTTTTTTAAATTTTATTTTATTTTTATTTTACCCTCACAGAAAAGGAGGTGACTTGTGGAAGTATTTTGGCATATTCTGAGTGTATAAGAAATGCAGAGTCTATGCTTTAAAAGGAAGTGTGAATTGTTAGAAAAAGTGATTCTAATGCAATACTAAGTTGCCACAGCCATTTCTGAAGAGGAATCATCCAATGATTTATCACCTCCTACATTTCTTACTTCTCTGTTTTGTGTAAGAAAACCGGAAAGATAAGGAAGGGGTGCCTTCTGGGTCTGGCTTTGAAGTGCTCAGGTTTTGAGGAATGTGTCTGAAAAGTGTCATAAAGTCACAGAGAATTTGGACTTGGAAGTGGCCCATAAGGATCAACTCCTTGGTCCTTGCAGGGCTACCTAGCACTAAACTATATGAGTCAAAGTAAGCAAGAATATCAGGACCATGGAAATTTTAGTTTAGACTGATTCAGGGATATTTGTGTTGAAGGTCTATCACATGGTTTGTGCTGTACCTATCACCTGGGGCTTTGTAGAATTTTAGATCATACAGGAAGAAAATATCAAATATACATTGAGGGAAAAAAAGAATTGGTGGAGGGTTCCTTTTCTCAGTATATTTTTTAGTGCATTGCCCAATTTAGTTTTTAGCGCCTCATCATGGGACATTCTTTGGAGCTTGTTTTAAGTCTGGGACGTATTTTCTTGCTTAATATTTAACCTTTACTTTGTTAAGATCATCCCTTTGTGTATATTCCTACATATAGGGATAGTTGGACTCAGTGATCTGGTGGGTCTTTTCCAATCTGATGATTCTATGACTCTATATCACAAAATAAAACACTCTTTCTGCTTCTCTTCAGTCTTTGTGTAACTCAGCTACCTTCCTCCACGCTTCAGAGTGCAACACTCATGAAGCAGCCCCTGGCCCCCTGTGCTCTCCCCACTTGTATTTATCAGCCCCTTTTTGCTCCCATCCGCGATGGGTATAACGTGATGCATGCTCCCTTTGGGAGTGCAGAGTAGCACTGGTGCTGGCCCACAAACCTCTCACATACAGTATCCACAGCCCTCTATATTACAGCTTTCTGAAACACACAAGAAACACTTCTACCCAGGAAATGAGTATGTCAGTAACAGGTAGGTTGAGTTGCTTTGGGAATAGACTCTACCCATAATACAGAGATTGCTGTATTAATAGAGAATGCCAGCCATTATCAGCTTTGATCACTTTATTCACTCATTATACGCCTTTCACTAGCCTCTCCCCTTTGCTTAAATCTTTCTAAACTGCAAAGTGGTCACAACATAGATCATGCATTCCTTCAGCTGTAGCTCTTAGAGGAGACTGCTAGGAACAGACAATAAAAGCAGTTGTTACCCTGCTTTAATTTTTGGGAATTGTTGAATGTCCTAAGCTCCCATTGATTTCGGTCTGCTAGTGGGAATTGAGGGCATTCAGAGATTACTGGGAGACTCTGTCTTTACACCATGTACATGCTGATTGCAGTGTCTCCACTTTGTTGTAACTTCTTCACAAATCAATCTTTCCAATCTACTGGTAATTTACTGCTCTTCCAGATGCCTTCAGCATGCTGGTTTTTGTTTTTTTTTTTTTTTTTTGAAACTGAGCCCTACATTTTTGTTGGAGGTTGAGTGGGTTGATAAAGGAAAAATGGGGAAATCTTGACCAAAGGAAGTCTTCTGAAAATGCATCCATTTCTTGTGAAATGGGCCCATTTCTCTGTTCTTACAGGCTGACCTACATTCAGATGAGACTGTTCCTAAATGAAGTGGCGTAGTTTCTTTGTTCCTGAAAAAAGTCTAGAGTGTTTATTCTTGAGGCTTGTTTCCAAATGGCTCAGTAGGTATTTCTGCCGTATTGTACATAAGCATATATAATCCTTTGGTTTAGTGTAATCTTCTTGGGAATACAGGAGTTATATTTCCATGGTTCACTTTAAGATTATGACCCTTCAAAACACTGATTTCTTGCATAAGGGTATGATTTCTTGATAAAGAACCCTGCCCACAGGTTAGATCAAATTTAATCTAACCTGGTTTTGGATGTGTATGATTTGTTGTAGAAAGTAATGCCGAGCTTTCAGGCCAGTGATTCCTACCGAGCCCAGTATTGAATGCTAGATGATTTTACTTCCAACATTTTAGGAAAAAGAAAAGACGTTCATGTGAAAGAAAATGTGAAATTTTCCTTAAGTCTGTTTTAGTTTATGCCGTCAATTAAAAATCCATGTATTTAAAATCTAGCTCTTAAGATGCCACTCACAACAGCTTCAGTGAAACCTTTCAAATCCCAAAGAACAAGATTAGCTTTATGGGTGCTTAAACACAGGGATTAAATATGCCTAATTTGTATAATTTGCACTACATTTAAGTTTCTCAAATTAGGATAAATTATAATAGTTAATATAACTTAGTGCAGTTTACTCATTCCTAAAGCCAGATAAACATTTATTTAAAGTTTTAAGGTCAACAGTTTTACAGTCTCAATTTCTTCACCCATAAATATTTTGGCATTGTAAAACATTATTAATTTCTGCATAATCCTTACCTATTTCAAACACGAGTTTAGTAAGCGGTATGTATTGAGCATGTGAACTATCAACTATACAAAAGACCAGATGCAGGAGTGGGGATTGAATTTGTTAGTTTTGTCCAGCATAAAAGTTTCTGTTCTGCTCTGTTTCCCAAGTTTCCGTCACCTTCTCTGCTGAAGAAGAGCCATGGAACTACAAGTTTAGAAGAGAAAATAATTTTGAAGAGGAAAACAAATTGATCCACTTTGGTCCCTGTTTCTCTTGTGGTCTTTACTGCTTGCTACAAGGATGGAAGATCTGGGTGGCTGAGATGAGTTTTCTTCACCCGCAGTTTACAATCATGTCAAAATCTTATAAACAGCTGAGCTTTAAATTCAAATTTTTATACAACAGTGAAACCCAACTTTCTCTCTTGAACTTTTCTTTTGTCCACAGCTCCAAAGCAGTTCATAAACATCTGCCTATCAATTCTCCTGGTCACTTCTTCAAATCATTTGGTTAGTGTTAACCAAACTGGAGAGAGAAATAATGTTTTTAAGGAAACGTAGAACTGGAGAGTGAATTGCTGGGGAAAAGCACGAGAATGCAAGCAAAAGCACATTTTTGGGGTCCAGATTCATAGGAAACCAGACCTCCTTCATTCTACTGCTCATAGAAGTGCTTGTTCAACCCCATTGTTGACAGCAATGCAAGGACAGGTCTTAATTTAAAAGATAACACAGGCAGGATGGAGTGTGGGCAGAGGGTAGCAGCCTGCAAAGGCAGAGACTAATAAAAAGCATTTTCAAATGAGAAACCTTGATCCTGTCACAGTGTGGTCCTGTGCCTCCACTGTGCAGAGTGCGTAAATACACCACCAGGCACCCGCCAGTAGATGTGGATGAGTCCAATTGCATTCACTTTTGTGCAAATATCTGGATACTTACACCTTTCTCTTGACAGGCAGGCAGGCAGTAACCTTGGGGATCTTGCTTGGGAGAGTACAGAAAGAAGAGACCAAGATCTGATTTCTGTGGAGATTCACTTTCTGAGATGCACAAGTCAAAGTATTTCCAGCGCTCAGAGAATTGGCAAATAATTCAGGCATAAAAATTTGTGAAATGATTTTTAGAGCTGTTTAGCTCATAATTCACCCTTGAAAGACCTTTCATGTGTACATATAAATGGCTGACATCTTCACTTTTTTAATGTAGAGAATATGTAAGAGTTCTTTGTACAGGTAAGAATGAGAAAACATGCAAACAAGAGCCTGCAGTAATGACAGATAGTACAATAGAAAATAAATACTAAGATGGAAAGATCTGAGTTACTGAATTTTAAAAACTTTCATAAATTGGTTTACATTTTAATTGAACTTTTTAATTAACTTTGCGGAAATGAAAAGATGAAGGAGAAGCCAGAGTGGTTGTTTTGAAAGCACTGTAATGACACTTTTGTTTTCAGTGTATTAACATGGGTTTTTAACAAGTCTGGAGTATCAAAACCTAACAGGTGTGGTAGGCAGATTGGATGAGTTTCTTTAGCTAGAAGTGAGTGCCCTGAAGACTGAGAAGGTTCAACTTCAGTCATGATACTACAGCAAGACAATGATTTGTCCATTATAGATTTGAAAAAGGTGTTTGTCCATATTGACTTATCTTAAGTTTATGGAAATAATTGCCTTGGCTCTTTGCCTTCTGTTTCATCAAACATGCACACTCTGCATCCTGAATATTCAGCTAATTGTAGCAGCTGATGTAGCACAGATTCAGTTCTTCTTTTTCGAAGTATTAATGTGGAACATGTTGGGGGGAGCCATTTTTGTTATTCATCTATGTTCCTTTCAGAAAATGATATAGCATAACTGAAAGCTGAGTGTCTGATGTGATTAAGAAAACATAGTTTCAGGGATTTGCCTTAATGCTTTCAAGACTGTCCTTTTGGTATCTGAGTCTTCTGTTGTATATCCTCTTTAGGAGGACTATAAGAAATATTTGAGGACATGGAAACTGTTTCTAGAGATAATGGAAGAAAGCTACGTGATAAAACTGACATACAATCATTATGATTGCCACTGACACAGCAGTCTCTTCAGCCCCCATTCTACTAAGTATACCTCAGTTTCAGGTGACACTTTAGGCCCCTGGCCCTACAGAAGAGAGGAAGTTAGCCAGCTGGAGTGACAGATGCTGTCCCGTCCCTATTTTCTTAATAGACTTTCTGTTCCATTTTGGGTTTGTAGCAATACTTTTTTGCTTTGTTTTTTCTTGCTCCCACTCAAGATCTTGTTGCTGGTGTGCTTCAGATGTGAGACAAAAGGGACAGCTCTGCTTTGGATTCAGCATCTCCCAGTCATCTTCAGCAAAAGATTCGGGGTAACACCATTTAACAGAACACCTACTTTAAGACTGTGGATTCCACTGTAAATAAAGCAAGCAGTGGAGACTATACATTATTGGCCTTCTGATGGTTCTACGTCTGTCTTCTTTTCAGCACCATTGTGCTGGATCCTTGCACAAATTCTGTGTTCCCTATTTTAAAACAAATACAGTTGGGTCCTCCCTTGCGTAAGATTTTCTAGGTTTAATTCCACTGTTCTCATAGTAAGAGACAGAAAGTTCATTATTTGCTAGGCATTCTTTAGCACCTATTCCCTTTAAAGTCTCATGCCTCAGTGTACAGTAATTCCAAGCAGCCGTGAGAGAGACTGATCTGCTTCAGGCTTGCTGAAGATGTCCTGGAAGTGGTCTTTACCTTTTAATGTCCTTTTGACATGGAGTTACCATCTCTGTGAACACACTGTTAGATGTGAGGGTGGTCTTCTGTGCAGGAAACTGTCCCTGCTGCTCCATGGTGTCCGTACAGCAGGACAGATCCTTCAGCTGTCCGCTGGTGTGGCAAATTGTATTTACAGGTATGGGAGAAACTTGAGCATGTTTTTCCTTCTAAATTTCTCTTTTCGCATTCAAAGCTGTCATGGCAGCAACTCTTCCACTCCTTTGACTGACTCTCTACAAGTTAAATGTTAGTTTGGTAGAGCCAAGTTTTCTCACTGACAGGGTGCACATTTGGTAGGGATGGAGCCCAAAGTTATTACTGTTGACATTAGTATGATCACTATTAGAGCCCCGGGGAACGCTACAGTACAGTCTCCCATCTGGCTTAAAAAGAAAGCAAAGGAAAATTTTAAAAAACAAAAAACCAGATCTCTTAAGTTCAGGCAAAGGGGCCACACGTGTTTTAATGACAGATACTTTTTAAATCTTGTTTGCATTTGGGTGATAATGTATGTTAGTATAGTAGGGGAAATGAGAAACTTCACACATGGCATCTGGAAATCCTTGTGGCTCACTACCCTCCTTGACAGCAATAACGTGGCTATAAATTTACCCCAATAGAAAACATAACTGCATCAACCGTACCAGAAACCACCTTTCAGTTTCTTTTACATGAATGCGTTGTTTTAAATCTCAGCTTTTTAATAGCTTCATATAAACATTTGTGAGGTAAGTAAGTATATTTTCATTTCTTGTTCTTATGTCATAGACATACAGAATCATTTAGGTTGGAAAAGATCCCTAAGATCATACAGTCCAACTATTGACCTGGTACTACCAAGTCCAACAGTCCCTATGGAAAATCAGCCTATGACTCAGTTTAGTGGCTGGAGGGTCGGCACATATAATCTCACAAAACACGAAAGGGATGTCACTCTTGCAAGCACTCTTCATAAGTCTCTGCAGCACTAATTTAATCTCTTCATGCGTATGTTATTGCTATGCCTGATATCAGGTGGGATACCATTTCTTGACGTCTTTTAATAGCAAAAACTTAATCTGCCCTAAAATGTTGATACTGGTACAGCTGCCAGGTTCAGGATGGGTTTGCCAGGTGCCTCAGTGAAACTGCCTTCATGACAGATACATATACTATAAAAAGATCAAAATATAGTAGAGCGCTTGGAGGTTTGTTAAACTAAGAAATTTGGTGCCAGGTAGACTTAGCAGAAATTTAGGCGTGTACAGTATTCTGTACAATGCCTGTGTTTTAGCAAAGCATCGGATTACTATTTCTATGCTTGCATAGGCAGAAACTCATGAATTCGGAACAGGGTTGAAACCACCTATACAGTAGTTAATGCTTTTAAACCCTTTTTCATTTGTTGGTCTCTGCTATGCACCAGTAAAGCTCGGGACCACTCTCTCACTTCATGCTGCACTTCTCCATGTGCCAAGATGCATCCATCTAGTCACTGCTTTGCTTATTAGGAAGTAGCACCTGCAAAATAACCTCTCTATGTTGTGTGACACGTTGTGAGTTCATTAGGGTAGATTGTGTATGATATGGGCTGGGCAGAAGGTCTTTAAAGCTGAACCACTATGGGATGGAGGTTTATCCTGGAAATAACTGAGGAAGAGGAAAGATTGGCATTACTTGTCCTTACTGCTAAGGAAGGAGGTGAGAGCACGAGAGAGAGAACACACATGAGAGAGTGCACACATTGAAAGAAAAGAAAGAAAAATGCATAAACAGCTCAAAAGAAAAACAAAATAATTTTATGTACTGGTGACTACAGGTTATTGTATTAGCAGGTTAAACTAAACATGATAAAGTGACGTGAGCAAACTGAAGGCTTGGTAGAGGTAGAAATTTCTGAAGTGACATTAGTAAAAGTTGAATGCAATTGCAGAACTCTGTGTATTTAAACTCTCCTTCTTTGCTACATGAGGTTG
Source organism: Coccyzus lansbergi (assembly GCA_033558105.1). Classification (NCBI taxonomy): domain Eukaryota; kingdom Metazoa; phylum Chordata; class Aves; order Cuculiformes; family Coccyzidae; genus Coccyzus; species Coccyzus lansbergi. Next base: position 1,785,944 of record JAUMJK010000097.1, read on the forward strand.
CTATGCTTGCAGCTCGTGCCAGTGTACCTGTTGTAGGTCTAGTAATGTTAGCTGTCGGGACTGTGCAAGGACATAACCCCCTGCCCTTGTCCTTATGCCAGTCTGGGGTGAGGCATGTTGGAGCTAAGAAGAAAAGTCCTTCTGTTCCTTATGTCATGTCCGTTGTTGCAGTCAGAGCTAGAAGCCACTGGTGGCAGAGCCTGTTCAGTACAATAAGTGTCTGTCATCGTTGTGGGTGGAGGGGAGGTGCATCAGGTAGAAAAGTGGATTGATCTTTCCTGCACCTTTTTCACTACAACTTTTTAGACAGCCAACCTCTGTAATGGGCAAAAACTTAGAAGAGATTATAGGGACTCAACAAGGAAACACAGAATCACAGAACAACCAGGTTGGAAGAGACCCATCGGATCTTCTAGTCCAACCATTCCTATCTAACACTAAACCAAGTCCCTCAAGACCTCATCCACCCGTGTCTTAAACACCTCCAGGGAAGGTGACTCAACCACCTCCCTGGGCAGCCTATTCCAGTGCCCAATGACCCTCTGCGTGAAAAACCTCCTCCTAATCTCCAGCCTAAATCTCCCCTGGCGGAGCTTGAGGCCATTCCCTCTTGTCCTGTCCCCTGTCACTTGGGAGAAGAGGCCAGCTCCCTCCTCTCCACAACCACCTTTCAGGTACTTGTAGAGAGTAATGAGGTCTCCTCTCAGCCTCCTCTTCTCCAGGCTAAACAACCCCAGCTCTCTCACTCGCTCCTCATAGGGTCTGTTCTCCAGCCCCTTCACCAGCCTCGTTGCTCTTCTCTGTACTTGCTCCAGAGCCTCAACATCCTTCTTGTGGTAAGGGGCCCAGAACTGGACACAATATTCAAGGCAAAGCTGTGGCTGGCAACCCAGTCTCCTCTCCCAATCCCGTGTCAATGATGATCAGCCACAAAACAACCTTACTGTAAAATTTCTCTTCTGCTGCATCAGGCTTAATGAAAGTGGGATTAAAAATTACACATAAAACCATGTCTGCACTCCATTACTCATTTATCCAAAATAAGCAAAGAGGTTTCCAAATGTACACTTTTTGGATAAATGTTATGTAAAGTAAAGGCATGAGCTGTTAAGCAAAAGAAAGTAGTGATTTACTCTAGAAACAAATAAGTGGTAAAAAGAATATAAATAACTGTAATTTTCTTTTGGTTCTCTGGTATGTCCTGTCCCTCAAAAATTATTTTAAAAGAGCCCTCCCATCATCCAAAGCAACCAGTTTAGGTGAAATAATTTATAATGAAAATTGCAAGTATTAGGACTCTAATGCATATGGTGCATGGAGCAAAATTTTCTTATGATTCTCCAAGAAAATCCTGCAGATTTTGAAAAACACAAATGGGTCTTTTCAATGATAATTAAATAAGCAATGTGGTCTTTTTGCTGCTTGGGACATACTGTGGATTGCTGGAATACTTCGAGGCCACAGAGCCTGGGGCAGAGGGGCAGAAAGAGTCGGGCATTTTTCGGCAGGCTGAGCTTCAAAGCAAGCAGGGATATCTTCTGTACTTTAACAACCTGTCATATTCTCATACCTAAATTAATGATAACATTAAGGTTTCTTCTCCCCTTGGACTGATGTCCTTGGGATCCTTCAGAAGTGCATGGGTATTGTTTTCCTCCATTTTGGCTTGAGCACCAGTGACCCAGATGGGATCAGCAGGGAAGCAGATATGGGCAGCTAATATGGACGGGTTCATATCACATCTGGAAGTATGGACAGGTCTTTCTTTAGGCTGAAAAATGAGTTAAGGGAGTCCCGATTTTAAGCATGTTTTGAGGCTGGATTTGCAGGAAATTACTTACCCTGTAACTAAAGTATGTTGTGGGTCTCTCTTGTGGGTTCATAATTGGAACAAAATATTTATTGTACTGGGGCTAGAATGACATTGTTAGCTATAAAATCTCCACAAAATGTTACTTTGTGCTTGTGAAATAACTTGGAAACCAAGGTTAGTGTTGGATATATCCCAAGCTCTTTCATATGCTGGTCAAACATTTCTTCACTTGGCCCATCTGCTGTCAGAATCTGTCATCTAACAGAAGCTGAGTCCAAATATCCTGGACATATTGCAAATTTAAATACCTCTTTGCACCTGCTGTGAGAATAAAGCATCTTAACTGCATGGGACACAGACACCAAATATTTCATAAGCTAAACAAACAGGTTTTGCAAAGGGCTGTATGAAATGCCACTGCAGGGTCTGTCGAGCTGAAAATGAAGGCAGCGGATTGTGTCACCCCTTGTCTGCAGATTAACAACTCCTCCCTGGGAACCGTATGGTGGAACCCCAGCCCTGGCTATGTGGTTTGGCATTGACCTGTTTTAGACAGCCTCTGGATCTGACCAGAACCCCCATCACTGAGTGGGAGAAGTGACCTGCTCTCTTAAAATCTCATTATAGTAAATGCTGAGTTGAGAAATCATGTCACAGCTTTTCCCGCTTGTAATGTCATCAGTGGAAGAAATTCACCCCTTTAATGCCTCAGCTTTGCTTTCTATTAATGCTGCTGCAAGGCATTGTGGGATGTATAACTAGTCTGACTGCAGTCCACCATTAAAATGGGCAAGGAGTTCAAAAACATATTTGGCTGTACACAGACGTGGTTTTTTAAATGTACTGGATTTTCTAGAGGCTGCTTGCTGTCTGCAAATTGAATGCCAGAGCCTCACATAGAGGGTGACCTCAGTTACTTTTACAAATCTTGTTTGACAAGCAAAACTTGGTTGCTCTCTGCAGAAGTGATTGGGATGGTCCATGGATGTTTCTGCAGTTTTTCCATCTGTCTGCTGACTTTTGTGCACTGACTTGTTCATAGAGATTTATTTCAAAGGTATATTGCGTAAACAATATAATGCTATTCTATAAGGTGAATCTTTCATTATGTTACTTTGTGCAGCCATTTCTGAGTCTTTTAAGGACCATCACTGCGCAACGTAACTCTAGGCAAAAGAAACATGCATCCGCCTCTTACAGTTCTTGAATCACAGGCTCGTACTCAGCACCTCAGTGAAACATCAATATACAATTTAAAGTATTTTTTTTGTCTTTTTGGTCGTCTCCCTCTGAACTCAAACTGCTTTTTTGTTATATACAGCTTAGAAGCACGTAAGCATTAAGATAGACATATAATTTAAATAGTTAAAACATTTTAGTTGTATAATGTTTAAATATTAAACATGGGGGAAAAGGATACTGTTATAGCAATAGTTAAAGTGGATTTCTTAAAGAATAAATAATAGAAAGCAAACCAGCATCCAGAATTTCTTCTCTGCAAATGAACTTTACTTAAACAATTGTAATTCCTTTAAAAATGAACTTCATTTTGCCTGTGAGAACAAACAGAATTGAAGCCACCTACTGAGAAATTCTATTTTGCTAATTTTTATCTATTCTAATGCAAATAGTGGGTTTAATCCCCTTAACTCATCTATCATGCATGACAGGTCAGCCAGCCCATTGTCTGTGTATTTGAAGGATTCCTGTCCAAATTAGACTTTATGTCAGCAGCACTGGGCGAAAGTCTTCTTTCTGAACTGCTCACGTCTGAAAAATTGCAGTTACCTTGGAAAACAACACAGCAATCACGTATGCTAGTGGAAGTTGCGTAGGTCTTCACAGATAGGTTACTAAGAGTTCCTATCATAGCAGGGGGAAAAAAAAAAGATTGTCAGATTAAGGACATCTAGGTTTTTGTATAATCTACTAAACATCTGTAGCTAATCCAGAGAGATCCTAAAGGTCAAGTTTGGGGATTTTTTTTTCCCTATGGGGATTTCTTTGCATATTCTGAAGCCTTAAAATTGTTGTTTGTTTTGAAATGCATTTTCAGTTGCAGTAAAATACAGTTTACAGTACGTAGAAAATAATATAATTACAAGGGAGCAAAAAATTTCCATGTATTTTTGTAACATTTAAATTTTAATTAAATGGAGCTTAGAGTAAATTGTATAACCTTCTTTTGTTGAGACAACTGACACTGACAAAATATTAATTAATGAATATTCAGAGAGATCTCTGGATCACTCCTTTCTCTTTGAAATATATTCTGTCTGTGCTTTTAAAAACTCAGAAGAAGAAAATTAATAAACATTGCTTACGTGGAATATTTCCCAGTCTGAAGACCTGCCAAAGAGAATCCAGTGCATTTCATTAGTGTCAATGAAGACTTTTGAACCAGTTGTGTCTATGGGTCTTTTTCATTGTTTTCTTTAAAACAATCTGGTATAAAAAAAAAGTATTAAGACTTGACATGCAGAGAATATCTTTCTGTGCTACCATTAGGTCATTTCCCTTTTGCTGTATAAATTAAATTGTGGTATTGCTTCAATCTGGAACCATTTTATTGTTGGTTTTAATACAATGCACAAAAATTTCTTTTCCTTGGAAGTATCATTATGATATAACATCAGTGAGTCATTGTAATTGTTTGCTCATTAGCATCCAAAGGGATTATTTTGCTTATTTTGTTTCTTGGATCTTTTCTTTTCCCTGTCCTCTTGAGCAACCCAGTTACAGTACACTTCACAAGCAGTTAATTTGTGTATAATAATACTTAAGTGGCTTATTGTAATCTTGTGTGTGTCTGCATACACCCACACCACGCAAGCAGCCCTTATAACCCATTTTAGGAACCCTCTGGTTGTTATGGGAGGGCCACTTTTGTGCGTGGTCCCTACCTATTCAGAGTCAGAATCACAGAACAACCAGGTTGGAAGGGACCCAGCGGATCTTCTAGTCCAACCATTCCTATCTAACACTAAACCAAGTCCCTCAAGACCTCATCCACCCGCGCCTTAAACACCTCCAGGGAAGGTGAATCAACCACCTCCCTGGGCAGCCTAGGATTTGGTGAGGAGTTAAACAACAAGATCTAGCAGGTTACATTTTTTGCCTTCACCCCATTCCCTGGAGGACTGTGAGGACCTGCCTGAATCCTTGGCTGTGGCTGAGGGAGGCAATCCCAGCCCCGTGGCAGCTGACCACGTAGAGAGATGGGAATCCTGTGGTTGATGGAGATTTGAGGCTGATTATTTTTGATACAAAGCAAGTGAAAAGGAGCATTTGTTCTCTTTCACAGGGCCACAGGAGTTATCTCCTGTTATATTCCCGTTATTAAAGGCTGCCTAAACTCAGTAATCCCACAATTTCACAGATTTGGGGTAGAAGTAATAGTAAATTCCCTAGACAGGGTGTTCTCTCTGTACTTTAAGGCATTATATATACTGTTATTAAAGAAGGTGGGAAAGGAAAAGAAAAGAAGAAAAAGAGGGGGATCGAGGGAGCATTTGCATTAGCTCACTTGGCAATTAAAAGTACATAAGTGAAAGAATTGCCGTGAACTTGCCCAAAGGCCTATAATAAATAACACCCTGCACAACGAGTACATAAGGTGTACCGTATGGTTTTGAATGAAATTACTATGTTTGGTTTTAGGGCTGTTGGTTGGAATCTTTTTAAGAATTGTAACGGTTGGAATACAAATAGACTTATGTTTCTCTAATTGTGGTAAACTTATTTTTGAGATCACCATTTGATCAACTGTAAATATTGGCAGTACAAAGGTTAAATGCTGTTATTGAAGTCATTCAGGCAAATCCAGCAGAAGTGTAAATATGGCAGAAAAAGCTAAACAATATGGCAAAGGAATATTTGCTGACTTAAGAGTGCAGGATCAACACCAATATTTTTCCAGTGATGCTAAACCTCTTGTAACTGCTAAATTGGATTTGTAGTTGAATGAAGTATCAGCTGCTGTTGGACAAGCCCATAAAGGCCGGACGGCTGGCCTTTTGTAGGCAGGGCTTAAAGGACGATTGATATGTTTTAGCACTTTTGGGATTATTGTGATTAGGAGGAAGCCATTCTGAATGATAGAGAAAAGGGTGTAAAAAACACAGTCCACAGCTGGTAAGCAGCATGTGTTTGCTATAAGGAGAGGTCACGACTAGTTGATCCTGCTGGTTCTGGCATTGATTGACAGTCAAGAAAACTTGATATTATGAAGCAGACCCTTCTCTTTTTCTCTTCCTCTTTTTTTTTTCCTTCTTAAAGAAATTATGCTTCTGTTGTGTAAAGTCAAAGGATTTTCAAAATCTGGTACGCTCACCAGTTGCGAGCTAAATGTTCACAGTTGCAAATTTGGAGTTGTTAAAATATCATCTACAAATTAGTATTCAACCCAGATCTGTACGTACAGTAAATAGGAGTTACAGAATTAGCTGTGGTGTTAGTGTTTGCCTTTTTCATATGTGTTGGTCTTAACTAAAACCCTCTTTGTCATACAGTAGAAAATTTATGCTAAGTATGTGGAAATTTCAAGTTTGCTGAACTTGTTAACTGTTATGCCTCTGGTATATCTTAAGATGTTTAGTGAGGAATAATATGTGTTAAAAATATTTTACTATCTGGAAAACAGTTTTATCATTTTAGTTCTATTAAACACCTGCCCTGGCAACTGTAGGCTATTTCATCTTATCTCTGCTACCCACTTGGAAACGTAGCTCTTTTTTTTTTTGTGAGCAGCCATCCGAAAGCTCGCAAATGCACATTTAAATAGTTGGATCTCTGACTCTTTAGTGGGGCTGTACCTCTTTCAAAATTTGAGTTTAGCATACCACACAGGAAAGAACACAAGCTTGCCAACTCCCGCTGAGCGTTTTTTCAAGCCTGTGAAAAGAATGAATTATTCAGCAGTAAGCATGCTTACAGCTGGCCATTTGGGAGCTTTGATGTGCGAATCAGGCGGTTGCATGAATGCCCTTATTGTCATGTTATGTGTACACAGTGTGTGAATTATTGAAAATAGTGAGGCCTGAGCCTCATCTGGTAGAGATTACAGTGCAGGCATGCTGGGTGAAGGTCTGTAATTGAAAATCCCCAGATGCTGTTTATTTGGCCTATGTCACGTGGCCTTCTGCAGAAAGCTTGTCTGAACAAAATGCTGCCCGCCTGGGAAGCACCGCCCAGCCCCCTCCAAAGCCCTCGCAAAACCCAGTGTGTGGACGACTTAAACACCTGCCCATAATATTTTTAAAAGCTTAAATTAGATTTGCCTATAACGTTTAAATAGAGGATGCCTTACTTAGGGGTTTAAACTGCTTAGCCAGTTGTTGACTTGCAGAGCCCTTTTATCTACAAGAGGCTTTTTGTTAGCCAATTTAGCTTTAAAGTATCTTCAGAAAGCGGCACCGGTGAATTTTAGGCAAGCTCTTCCAAAGCTGGGTATTCTGCTGGCAGAACAGAACAGAGAAGCACTGGGGCTGAGAGCTGCAGTGGAGTGGCTCTTCCTCCACAAGCTATGAGCACAGCTGCCCGAGGGCCCTGTGGTTACCTTCTGATGTAGGAGAGTGTTGAAATCAGCTGGTCCCCACTGACGATGTTCACGCATGGGCCCCTGTGACATCGGGTGGAATCAGGATCCGGCCTGGGCTCAACAGTGAGACAAAGGGCTCAGTGCTGCTTACAGGGGCTGTCCCAGGAGCACAAGCTCATCAGCAGGCTCCTCATCGTGCAAAATTCCTTCTAGCTCTCCAGATTTGGCTCCTGGGCACATATGGAAAACTTTACAATCACCAGGCCGGTGCAGCAGCTTCAAGCAGAGGCGACCAGAAATGGAGTTTACAAAAACCATATGAACAGCCTTGTCATGGTGAAAATACAGCCATGAGCATGAGTTGGGAGGTGAAATGTTTGTGTAGTTTTGTCATCAGACTTTGCGCTAAGGCTGTGAAACACCTGTTTCAAACCCACAGTCTTGTAGAATTTGAAGAAACTCAAAGCACACTATTACATGAAAAGAACAGGCTTTTCTACTTGGTCATTACTGGAATTATTTTGCTGAGTATGAAAACTTTTTAAAATTAGCTGTTCATTTTCAAATTGCTAACTGGCTTAATTTCCCACACTTGTCTATTTTTATCACATTCAGATGGTGCCTATTACTGGGAACTGGGAGGGTGGAGGTTTAATTTTTGTCATTAATGTTCTAAATAAAGGCGCATGCCCACCCACCACACAACCAGTGGCTCTGCAGGCACGTGATGCACCAGTTTGCTCCTCCACTGCTGGCTGGGGCTAGCCTTGAGCAGAGTCCTGGACCTCAAGTGAAAGGACCTAAGGTGACTGGGGGCATGTCCACAGCTCATGTAGGTCCTGGTAGAGCTGCCTGTGGTGGCCTGGTGGCTCCTGCACAGAGGCGGTAGTGCCATTTTTGGACTGTGAAGAGGTCATCAGTTATGCCTTCCTCACCCAGGGGGAAATTTTCACTTCTCAGGGTCTTGCTGACACTGAGTGAGTAAGGCCAAGCACACCCTCAGCACTAAGGGGTAGCACTCGTGAGCCTCATGAGGATTTTTTAGGGGGCTGCTTTAGGCTGTTGTTGGAATAACTTTAGTGGAGGAGGCTTTCCTGCACAAGGGTCTTCTGTTACAGCAACAACTGCCTCCCTCGGGGAGAGGCATTTGGGATCCTCCCCACTTTGCAGCTGCTTCCACTTATTTTGAACAAGAGCAGAAATGTCAGTCCTCCATGCCACCTGTGAGATGCCTGGGATCACCACATGCTCTCTTATTTAGGGTAATACTCATTGGAGATGGGGTGGTAGTTTGGGAAGGTTGAGGGAGCCTGTGTCCCACTGGCTGGCAGGAGCAGGGCTGCCCTGGGCATTCCTGGGAGAGACTTCAAGACCCTGCAAAGTCTCACAGGTTTTCTAGCTAAGCACCTGCACCGTTTTCTAGTTGAACCCCTTTTTTACTTCCTGCCCTAATTAAAGAAAATGTTGTGTTGTGTAAAATGCCTCTTCCTCAACATCAGTCCAGGGAGAGTTATAGTTTTCGATTGCACTGACGGCACAGAAGGGCATGACAAATAAAGCCTGAATTTAAAGAAAAAAATTCCAACAAAAAAATCCCAGAAGTCTATGTAAAATATTTGTTGTCCTCCCCTAATCCTTTCAAGATCCTTGGAAAAAGATTCCTGTGCTGTAAAGATATTTTATCTAACTGACCACCTCGCTATGCCTCTCTTTGATACCTGAACCAAAACATTCAAAGTAGGAGACTGTCGTAGCAGATGGCAAGAAGGAGATAAAACATTTAGAGTTCATAAACCTGACCTGTTCTCTGCTGCCATGCAATTTCCCAGATATATATATGACAGGGAGCGTGAGGGAGGGCGTGTATGGAAAGTATTTCTACAGCTGAGCTCTTCCTAGTGTAAAATAGATCTATTTATTAATAAGCTTTTTTCACCCTAAGGATTCTAATGGTCACTTAGAGAAATTTCTTTTGCCTCCTTTTGTTTCAGGCTCTTCTCATTTCCAGGAACAGGAAAAGGTGTTTTTTAGGATTACTCAGCCTTCCTTTCTTTAAAATCCTCTCTGAGCCCTGACTCTTAGGAGATAAGATCTGTTTTTGTTAGTATCTGTCAGAGCTGGTAAAGAAGAGCACCAGTGTTTGGTATATAACACAAAATCTGTAAACTTTTGAGCCTCATGAAGCTACAGCATCTTCTGCACTGGCTTAACCTGGTGCACATTTCTTTGCTGTGTTGAAAACATGGCTGTAAGGAAAATGTGATTGTTTCCCTGGCCACTTTGTATAGTTCCTTGTAGAGTGACTCCTCCTTGTAAGTCAAATTATTCCACCCTATTGACTCTTCTTGAGCTACACTGCAGCTCGACTTCACCTTAAGGGGAAGTGATCGCTTTGCAAAACCACAATCTTGTTAGTCATACCCCTGCCAGGCTAGATAAACGGTTAGAGAAACACCTTGATTCAAGCCACTTCATGGATGGACTGGGGCTCAATTGGAGGCAGCACTTGACTGGTATTTTGAATAATATAGTCTAGACTTTCAGTGCTTGGTGTTATTTTAAAGCTGCTTTTCCTGTCAAGTGGCTGCCTGGGAATCTGAACTTTCCTTTAAAAATAGTTTTTTAGCTTTCTTGACTGGGAAGAAAACTGTGAAACTGAGCAGGTTTAGCTTTTCCTTCCTCAGCTATGGCTGTGGACTTTGCAGGACTACCTTAATGGGCAAGGGATGGCCGGAGTGACCTCTGCTGTGATTTTATGTCTGAAACGTCTTCATTACAGATGGAGGAGAAAGAAATGGCAATGCCTCATTTACATTACCTTATAGAGTAATTGACTTTGCAGAGTCACTTACTGCTATAAGGACAACCTGACAATACTTACAGCACCCAAAAAAAAAAAAAAAAGCTTATTCGGGGTGCTTAATGTTTGCACATGCTTAAAGATACACGAAGATACTTTCTGAAGGGTTGACATTCCACAATTAAATCAAAACGTGTGTTTAGAAATATCATACCAGTCACTGCAGGAATGTGGCGATCTCTGAATCTCACCATATCACAGAGGACCGCTTTTGAAGGCTACCACTCTTTTGGGCTCCCCATTAGCAAATGGGAAAATACATCTTCCTGTTCTTCTTTTAGTTTTCGTGCATCTCTTTAGTGTCTGCCAGCCTAGTACTCAATTACAGAAACACCGCAGAGGCATAAAAAGAACCAGGCAAGCAGGTTTTTGAAACCTCTTGTCCAAAGCTCATTTATTACGATGTGCCATCATTGTACATCTTTTCCTCTCCCTTCTCATTGTTATGGTCTCAAGCTCTTGACCTCTTTGTTGACTCCTTTTTTCTAAACTGTATGATATTTTTCCACTGTAGAACTTTTCCATCTAGTGTTAATGGAGAGTAAAATAGTTCCATTTCTGTCCATGCCCAACACCTGCAAGTGAATGTGCTGTCATGTCACCATGAGGTAGCTGCTGTTACAACAAAAGGACATATGAGGACAGGCAGCACTATAAAAACTAATTCCCTGTATTTGAAGTGAACTGTTTGGATGCTGAGAAAGAACATGAGAATACAGAGACTGAGCATTCCCTTTTTTCATTCCATGAGCACAAAGGCTCTTGTTCACCACACAGCAAGTACCTTATGGGTGTGACAGGCAGCTGTCCAGCCAAAAAAACAAGATTTTCGTGTGAAATTAGGAAACTAAGTGCTCCTTTTGCATACAGGAATCCCTTGTTTGTGTGCAGGAATATTGCTTGTTTGTGTAACTGTTTGATCATGCAAAATCTACCTATTGAAGTTTGAACAGGAGATCTGCTGAAGAGTTACAAACCTCACATCACCATTGCAGTGGCTTTGGGAAACCTGGTATAAGTTCAGACCAAAACAAAAAGGGAATTGGAGAAAACACAGCTCCACTCTGAAGTGTGTTGATATTTAATATTCTAGTACCCATTAGCAAACAAACCATGGAAGAGGCAGGAGCTGTGAGATGTTTGGTACAAAGGGTATGAAATAAGGCTTAGAGGGGAAAGCAAAAAGAAAAGTCAAAATGAAGGTCCAGTTTGACTAATTAAATCTTCCAGTCAACAAAACACCCTTTAGACATAGGTATACTACTTCAAAACTTTCCTGTCTTTCTCCCACAACATCAAACTGAAAGATTATATTATATTTGATATAATAACTTCCTGCACTCCCCAGCTGAGTACTCATCCATTTCCAAATAACTTGGTGGGTGACAAGTTATTTTCTTAACCTTCTTATTTTCAGCTTAACACTAAATCAGTTTTCTCTTTTTCTGCACACAGACTACTTATCCCTTGTGCCGAATGCAAATAACTCCATAACTTAGGATTGTTGAACAAGTATATTTAAGTTATTACAACTCATGGAGAAGTAACATAATATGCAGTAAAAATAAACAGGACACCACATAAAACTCTGTTATCTTCCATGTCAGCAATATTTAGGAAGGAAATTGTTTAGAAAGAAAATGTTCGTTTGTGTTAGATTGCATAAAATGTGACTAAAGAGGAGTCAAATAGCCATTTTAGAAACTTGGATATACTACACATTTCCAAGAGAAATAGAGCTCTAAATAACAAACCACTGTGTTGATCAGCCCCACTGCAGCAGGAACTTAGGCACCACAGGGTGACCAGTCTTGTGTATAGAGTTAAGAATGTAATTGATAACCTGCTGAACTGGGACAGTGATTTCAGTCAGTGGAGGAGGCAGAGTGCTTCCTGGCAGGAAGGATAGATTTGCTGTCCACCACATGGAATTAAAACTTGCAGAAAAGCTGATGCGAAACCATAACATCTGGGTGATTGGCACTTTGGCTCAGGTGGCACACAACCTTCTTGAGCAGCTGCTTCTCCCAGCAGGGGTCCAGTGCAGTTGGAATCAAAATCAGAGGAGCCCAGACCTTGCGTCAGCCCCTGGGATGGGGAGTTCTCCAGCGAGAAATCATCCTGGGCACCACCACTGGACAAGGAGGTGCCTCTCTGCCTGAGAACAGCTGAAGGACTTCAGTGGGAAAACACTGAATCTGTAGACCTCTGCGTAGGTTTTGTGGCACATACGATGTCTATTAAGGAGAGGGAAGAGAAATACTGATGAACAATGTGAAATAATGATAAGTAGTTTGTAAAGAAAAGTGGAATAGGCGTAAGAAAACATGAACCTCATATGCATGGAACTCAGATGTTTAAATTTGATATTTTGATGGTGTTCATGGATGTGATGCTGTTTGTCCCTTATCATGATTTTAATTTTTTTCAGGTAGGAATGAATTGATAGCCAGATACATCAAACTTAGAACGGGGAAGACACGGACCAGGAAGCAGGTAAAATAACCCAGTGGGGAAGTATGCATGTCAATGAATGACAAAACATGGCATTTTTGGCTGCAGTGGCTGTCTTTGCTTCAGCTCTGATGAGATGATGTATCGACTTCACTGTTCAGATTAAATACGTGCTGTTTAGAAAATATTTAAAACTCTGGGCATTGTTGTTGTTTTGCATCATTTCAGTGGTGGTTTGAGGGTGCATTTTTATTAACTCATGCATACATGAAGCTATTATCCCCTTTATTAGGGAAAAAAAATTCAAAAGTTGAAGAAGAAGCATAAAGTGTTGTGCCTTATTTCTTCATAAAGACAATTACAGAATATAATGATATTTTGAGATGGTGAATAATAGAAGTTCTAGAAGTCCAGTCAATTCACTTATATAATAGAGGTTATGATCCTCGGATATGAGATGTAAATAAGTGAAATCTATCTATCTGGACTGATCCTAATCATGCTTTCAGCTCACTGGCAGTATTTGCTACAAGATGAAAAAATCATAAAAAAAATCCCCTAAGAGCACTCAGGCTCCTGGTTTGTGACCACAGCAAGATTTCATTCATCAGAGAGTCAGAATAAACCTCTAACCAGTCTTAAGTCTTTTTCAGATGATTATCAAGCAACCATTAACTTATCTCGTATGACTAAATCTTTTATGATACCCACCATGATCAGCAACCTCACAGACAGCACACAGTCTGCATAGTTTATTGTGGTGGTTCCTACATCTTTGCACTACTTTAAAATGCTTTGCAAATTGCAGAGAACCCATGCTTTCTTTAATATCAAGTGTGAGATGCCCCTTCTCCTCATCCACATGCATGAGGAAAGGGAAGGCAGAGGCTCATACGCTTGCATGCTCCCCATGTTTTGTATTGCAGGGAAAGGTGAGTCAGCGTGCACAAAGATTGCCTACTGCCAGCATTCAGGTTTAAAGCACCTTGGACTGGGCAGTATTTTGCCCTGAGTGATGGTGTTTGTCGATTAGGAAGAAAATGTATGTAGAAAGGATGAAAACAGATGTGAGAAAGGAGAGAAACTGCAGCACATGGAGAACAAACAAACAAAAGGTTGGCAGAGAAATCTGAAACAGGACAAAGTCTCAAGATCTTCCCTGCTATGCCCACGCAAGGTCCAGTTGTCAGGGGTTATGCTGTGATCCTAAAATCACATCACAAGTTGAAATGCAGACCTTGTGGCTAGAGTTTTGGCCAGCATGTCCTGATAAAGCTGCTGTGTAACTTAAGAGGGCTGTGATGGCAATGGTCTGCCTCTGTACTTGTACATCCCTTTATAGTGATTCATAAATCACTTTGGAATGAGTGCTTAAGAAAGGTTTCATTGTCATTACTTTTGAGTTTCAACTGAGCAGTTAAATGTTACAATTGTGCTTCTTGTATAACCTTTAACACCACTAGTATCCCACTGAAAGCGAAACAAATGAACATGTGTGAAAACTTGGTTATGTGTTTGACTACAAAATTGCTTAGTGAGCAGTAGTATAACTCTGAATTACTGCAAACTGGTTCCTGAGCTGCTTCCCAAAGAAGTCTCTGAAGGTGTCCTTCATGGGCTGTGCTCATTTATGCATTACTGTTTGCTTCCCTACTAAATATACAGGTTTTTTGGTACTATTGTCATGGAATGATCTTATAGAGGGATGAAATCAAACTTTGTTTCTCCTTTTCTTTTGACTTGTTCTTTCCCAGACAGGAATTAGGAACTTGCGAAAAACATACACCACCAGTTATGGTATGCCCAGGGTCAAATTAGCATATGAAATTTTTCTTCAGTGGTTTTTACTGTCTGTACAGGTTTTAAACCTTCACACAGAGGTTGCTGAGCACTACTGAGTGGTACTGGGCAGCATCATTAAACCCTCATCATCGGTAGCATAGATTTCAGTACATGCCTAAGTAAACGAGAATGGGAATCTTGTCCCAGATCCTCCACTGCGCAAGTGAAAACTTCTGACCAACTGGTCTAGTGCAGGTGTACACAAATTTCGTACCAACATGTAATGACAATGGACCAAACCTGGGCAACACTCAAGATAATGTTAAGTTACCAGTTAATGTGAGTGTTTTGTGGACAGACTTGATGCTGACATTATTGAGGAATCAGGTTCAACAACCTGTGTTGTTCCAGTGTTTTATCGTTTGTTCCAGAATTCAGAGCATTTCAGTGGAGTCAGAACACAGCCTGAGGCTCCTCTTTGGAGCTGCAGAACACAATAAATAATGGATAAAACTTCTCAGTGCCAAGTTGTGTCTCAAGTTTAGTGGCAAATGGTCAGAGTGGGCATCTGCGTCCCCGGCAGATGGGGTAGAAGTCGTGTCAGATCCCTGTGCAAGAGTACAGGACCTGGCAACAGATGGGATCAGTACCAAAGCACGTATGCTATATCCAACTGTGAAATGTGTCTTCTCTCACAACCTGGTGGGTTAGACTTCTTTTTTTCCCCTCTTTTTTTAGCTTAATAAAGTCACTGTGGTGATGACCTGTATTGTTAAACCTCAGTGCTAAGAGCTTGGTATCTGGCTGGGAATATGGTATCTTTAACAGCAGAGCTTACTGAAGATGCAAATAACTTCCTCCCCTCAGAAAAGTTTCTTTTTTTTTAAAGAAAAAAACAGACATTTTAAATTTGATTTGCTTTTTGTTTTTCTTTTGTTTGTTGTTTTTTTTTTCCTATAAACCTGAAAAATGTAGGTGTCTAGTCACATACAGGTCTTAGCAAGAAAGAAAGTTCGAGAAATTCAAGCCGCCATTAAGGTACGTTTGGCTTGCCCAGTTGTAGGGGGCTTTTCATCTCCATGGTTACAGGCTTTTCCTTTGTTTCCTCCCTTCCCCTACCCTGCAGGTGTCTAGTCACATTCAGGTTCTTGCCAGAAGGAAATCTCGTGATTTTCATTCCAAGCTGAAGGTATGCGCTTTTCTGCTTTTGGGCTTGTGGTTGCTATGCCTGTCCCTTCCTCCTCCCCGCGGTGATGGGCGAGTGCCTGGTGCTGCTGTGCCTGTAACCTCATTTTCCTGCATGTGGTAGCTGTCTGCGTCTCTTTGTGTTTAATCTCTGTTTCCTGCACTAGCATCCACATTAAAAACGTTGTTTTAACACTGTACAAATGCAAAGTGAACTACTACTCTCTGTAACAGCTCAGCACCTTTACCTGATTTTTAACCTGTTAGTCTATTTTTTTTTAACAGTCGAGTGCTAGGAGTGTATTTAAATACACGGGTATTTTATGCATTTGTGTAGATGCTTTTTCTTTTTTTTTTTTTTGCTTTTTGCAAAGGGGGAATTGGGGTAATTGTTTTCCGTTCCCAAATGTTTTTGTCTGTGCTTTTGAAATGATATCAAGAATATTTAAACCAGATAATTTATTCCATGTGCTAGAGAGCACAGCTTATCAACATTGCTCTACCTATAAGGTGTTTCTAGAGTACAATCTAGTAACACTTCAAGTTACATACCATTTACAAGTTTCCCTGAAATTTTATTTTTTAAAGTAAAATATTGACGTATAATCTTTGGAGAGCCTCAGTCAGAGTCCTCTTCAGGGAATATTAAGTACGTTTGCTTGATCTGACATGATTAATTGTACATGTCCCTGTTTTCCCTGATTTCTATAAAATATATTCTAAGGCTAAAAAGAAAGTCTTGGAAATGCTTAATAGTGGTTTCTTGGATTGCTTGTTTTTTCAAGTTCTCCAGTGGAGATCTTGAGACCCTTCTTATTTTGTTTTCATGTTACTTAAAAGTGGAAGAGGAGGTTTTGCAGTTTTCATTGCTGATTTTTTTGCTTTTAATAAAAAGCAAAGGAACTTCGTTTACTTACCTCCATTTTTTCTTTTTGTTAATTTTTTTTTTCCAGACAAGAACAAATCATGGGTTTTTGATTTTTTTACTAGCTGAAAAGCAAAATTTTTCAGAAAACAATATTCACAGTACTAAGCAGTGAGCACTGTGGATGCTTACCACGATCCTAGAACCGCAGCGTATAAATAACAGCCTGGCTTTGTAACAGGCCTCCCTGACAGAAGCACTGGGTTTTAGTCCGCAGTGGGCAGCATGCTGGCAAGCTTGTATGGCTGTTGGTGGCTGGCTGGTTAGCTGCACTGGCTGAGCAATTGGGGTTCATAAGGAACAACTAAGACAACTTAAACATACTGCTTTTTAACCGAGGGTGCAATAATACAGAGATATGTAGCATTTTAAGCTTAAATTGTCAATCCTTGATGCCTAAGATTAAGTATATAAATAGATGGCCTTACTTTCAGAGGTGCAGAGCACCAGCAGCTCTCAGAGTTTTAAAGGACTCGTGGGCACTCAGGGCAGCAGAAATCAAAAAGCCCAGTTAGATACCAAAATACAGACCTAGGAGCCTGACAAAAATATTGGATATAGTGCTCTCAAATCTCTCCCTTTCTGAATGCCTATAATAGCTTAAAATATGAAGACACAAAGAAAAAAAAAATTTAAGTGCTGCACCTGCTATTGAAGGTTTCCAGAGGAAAAAGAAGCTAGCTAAACCCTAATAATATTTGAGACCATTGGCCTAGGTGCCATTTGCAGATCCAGAGGGTTTTTTCTTTTTAAGGAGTCGCCTTCAGGCCTCACTGCCCCTGTCCACAGTGGGTTGTAGCTCCTCCACAGCTGAGTAGTATGTGGGGGAGCCTCCATTTTCATGCATTGCTTCAGGGAAAATCTCCTACCTCCACCCCTGCAATGCTCTGCAGAGATATTGGCCTCACCTCTCTACAACTCATCCTGAGGACAAAGTGCATGCTGGTAACAGAGGTCTGCCTGCCCCTGGCCTTGCCACCCTCCAGGCATCCCTGGTGGCAAAAACTGCCCCAGCCCTTCCCCAGCAGGTCTTGCTGGCCAGTGGGTCCCAGCCTGCTCCTCCTGCTCACAGGTAATCATGCTGATCCCAGGATTTAGCTACCCCAGGAGCCACAACACAACCCTGATGACTCATCCACAGCCACCAGCTAGAAGGCTGACAAGAAAGGGAAGAGGAGCCAGGCACTCCCCTATCCCTCCTCTTTTTCCTGCCGTTCTGTGTCTCAGCGAACAAGGTGTCATGGCACAACATCATCCTCTTGCACAGGCTTCTTCCAGAGAAGTTGCAGCCTCCCACTGACCATTTTCTCCTCACATGGAAGATATGAAACCCATGCAAGAAGGTGCCATAAGGGACCTGCCTTTGTGAGAAACAGAGCCCTTGCTTTTTCTACCAGGGAGCTGCAATTACTCCCTAGAAGTGGGAGAAGTGGCTGGTTTTGGACCAGAGAAGATGTCTGCTACTCCAGACATTTTGTTAGGACCACTGCTCTTTTTTCTTATTATTCCTGTATAGAACCATCTATATGGTCCAGTTTTCTTTGAAAACTACCTGAGAAGGATATTACTGATGGGAAAGTAGGTACACACTGGCGTCTATGGTTGCCCATTGTTTCAACGGAGGCGATTTTGGCAGCAGCCTGAACTACCCTATCAATCTCCTCAAGAAGATGATGAACTCTCATTCTCCTGGAATGGATGCTGCCCGCATTTACTGGTGAAGAGGTGACTGCAAAGATGATAGCCAAGTGAAGCACTGTTTCTGACCTGGGCCAATCTTGTCATTTTAATAATGAGCTCGTGCTTGCAATTACTCTGTAAAACCTTTGATTGATGACGTCCAGGGGAGCTGTTACCACTTAAAGAAACACATGTATCTGATGTCAAATTTCCTACCCACAGCATGAAGGGCAACCACTCCGTGCATTAATGCAGAGATCCTTCGTGCCAGTCCATACCTAAGAATTTAGTCAGCTCTGACCCAAGGTTATCTCCATCTCCCATGTTTCTTCCTCTTGCCACCAGACATCCCCTCTGTGCACCTCTCAAATGTATGTGGGGCAGAAAAGGTAGTCACTCCTTGCATGCTAGCATTTTTTTAGCTGAAATAATGATAAGCACGTGGGGATTGCAGAGACATGGTGTGGAGGCTCTTGTCCTCCAGCTGACATCCTTGCAAGAGGCTTTCTTCATGCCATTCTTCTTCTGCCTCACCTTCATCTGAATCCTGCTCATGGCAAGCAGGCAAATCTTCCAGTGTTTTTTCTCCAAAAATCCAAATGGATGGAAAGACTTCGGAGTTGTCTGCACCCATGGTATTGAATAGGGCATTATTGAAGATTATCTAATAGATTGAAATCTCACCTGCTTGCCATAAATTCTGCATGGTCTAGCAGAGTCCCTCTTCTTCAATGCCTACAGTCACTCTGGACAGATGGATCCTTAACCTGCAAGAAAGAGAACTTTTACCTGTGATTGTTGTTGATGCATTTCAAGACCACCAGTAGAGAAATTCCCATCAGCCCTTCCAGGGATGTTGTACATTTTAATTCTTCTTACAGCATGAAAATACTCCTATTTCTGGAATTTTTTATCTTAAGTTTCAGAGGTTATTAAAATCTTCCTGAAGTTACAGAAATTTCACCTCATGAAAATGGAAAAAGGCCGAGGTAAAGCTGTCTTTGGAGACAGATCTGAAAGGTGGCTCCTCTTAATGACTTTTCCTCTCATACAGAGACTGGAAGAGGCAAAGCAGAATTTTTATACTCCAATATTGTATTTCCGTGTCAAATATACCAGTCCGTAGTGTTAGGTTACAGCATTTCCCACCTTCGTATTGACAGGGAGCCAAAGTCACCTCTGTCTATTCAGGAAAAAAGATGGATTGAAAGTTGTGCATAAATAGAGAGTAAAGGTCTTCACAGCAGGATATACATGTATTTTAGACTTTCATTTCAGATATTTTTTCATAGCACAAGATTAATTAAACAGAGACAAAAAAGAAATATTAAAATGCCTACAGTTCACACCTATAACATGTTTTAAAATCCTTTATTCTGCATTTCACATTGAGGGATAAAAAGGAAATATTGTTGTCAATTATAAAATGCTAAAGATAGCTCTATACTTTTTAAATGAAAGATGATAAAAGCCTTGGAAAATTCCCTTTGATGTGAATGGAGTCTTCAGCATTTTGAAATACAATAAGATGGATTAATTGCTACTCATTAGGCAGCAAGTTGGGACAGCTTTGAATGCGCATTCTCTTCTTGGCATTAGCTATTGCCTGGCTGAAATAGCCAGCTTTTGTATTTACTCCTGTCTTCTCTAATAATAAGCAAATTGGAGATCAGGGCTAGAAACACTGAAGTGCTCTCTATCTTTTGTCCAGAACAATTGTATATTTTCATGATTCGTTTATCTTTTTTGAGCTACAGCTAATTATTGCAAAGGTTATTTGAATCAATATGAGAGCTGAACAGAAATAACAGTTGCAAAATTGCTTATTAGGAATCTATTTTATTGTAATGTTACTGTAATGTCCATTTTGTGAGCCAATTGTTGTTTCTTCTCTTATGTAATTTTTTGTTCCTTGCAAGGAAAGTTTTGTGTTTTAAATATTAGTACAGGTTTTAGGGCCTCTTTAATTATTATTGTGTTCTGTTGTGCTTACTTTTCCTCATACTGTCTTAGATTTTTTTTTCTCCAAACTCATAGATAATATGGTATTCAAAGCTCCATTTATCACTCTGGGATAACAGTTTTTATTTTTTGCTGTAGAACTCGTTTGAACTGATTGATTGAATTATTCTTCTGTTTATGTTGGATTAAAAGAAAGTCAAGCACAAATCCCTTTGTGCTTGTCATGTAGAACTCTTGTTTCATGTGGGGCTTTTCTAGATATTAAGATTTATAATTGGATGATACTGGAGAATTATTATTATCTAATTGAACTATGTATTTTGCATTCCAAAATGAATGAATGAAAAGTAAACCTCAAGGGTCTGATTCGTTAAAAGTTTTAGAGTCTCCTTGCATTAGATTCTTAGTGTTTGCACTGCTGCCAGAAATAGTCAGCTAAAACATGTGGCAGATCCGGATCTCCGTAACAATGATGACATTTTAGGGGTTTAGTGGAACTAGACTAGGTTTCCACTGATTGTACTCTAAATCCACTTTGGTAACTTTCGTTACTAGTTATGTTCCACAGCATAGACTTATAAGGGGAGGGGAAGGCAGCAGTCTGAGAGTACAGTCTGTTGCTCCAGTGTCATTCCTGGGCAGCAGCAATCCCATCAGACCTCATAAATTAAGTAGGGTCAGGCCAGGTCAGAACCAGAAGGGACCTATCCAAGGAATACCTTAAGCTCCATCAAGATTTAATGATTCTGTAGGAGATACTGTCTCCCAAGCCTGTGACAATCCTCTGCACGGGACTCTGCAGCACGCTGGACCAAACTTTTATTTTACAAAAACGAGTGTAAACCTTATTGACCCAAAAGGATTTCGTAGAGCAGCACAAATGAAAGTAAAACCAAACCCCTATCTTCCTCCACAAGATAGGAAATCAAAGTCTTCACTATTGATGGTTATAAAAAAAAAATTCATGTTTAGAGTAGGGATGTTAACCCATTTGTCCTGGCAAAATTCCAACGTGGGTAATTACTGTAATCTGCCTGTTCAAATTACCCCTGCTGTTTTAATTGGATATATTACTTCTCTTGCTGCCTAAACTGTGATGTAATACCATTGTGCCTTATTAATCAGTTACCAGGTTTCATCCCAGAAGAAGCCCTGTTTCAGGGATAGGTAGAAAGACTCATTCCCTCCTGGTTACAAGCACCCTCCATTACAGTGCTAAACCGCCCCAAAACAGCATATACCTTTGTTTTTTTTAAGTCACAGACAAGCTAATATATCAATTTAAATAAAGTGATTTAAAATCTGGTATTCCCATTTGGTTTTGAAGACTATGAAGTCTGCCTGAATGTACCAGCATAGGCCACCACCTTGCAGCTCTCCAAAACATGGTCCTGCAGATGAAAGTGCTTTTTTGCCAGTCAGGACCTTTTATGTGTTTGCATTTGTATTTGAATTGGATTTATTTCATGCTTGAATGAAAATTTCAGTTACTTAGAGAAAAACTGATCTTCAAACTATGCAGAGGTTCCTAAGCCTACAGAAGGTGAAAACTTCCTGTTGATGCGTGTCCTGAGTCTGTTGACGTCCCGTGGAGCTGGCGGACTTGTCACCACTGGGAAACTTTATAGAAATCATTAAAGCACCTCAGCACTGTTGCAAGGGCTGTATTTCTGAGCTGTTTTGCTAGATATTTTTTTTTCTCTCCACCTTCCTAGAAATGTAATCAGTCAAAGAGGATGAGATGCATGACCACCACAAAATGCAGAACATTCTAGTGTGAGAAGCAGCAATTGGCAAGAAGGAAAACCCATCCCTTCTCATGTCATGAGAGAAAAGATATTTTCTCCTTCTGAAAATCCCTCTCACTGTTGCTAAAATTAAGGAGCACCGTCTCCCTGCTAGTGGAAGCTAGTTGCTCCATAGGACAGTCTTAACTGCTCCTCGTTCTGTGTCTTGAAGGAAGTGAAGGAAAATTTCTTGAAGGAAATCCCTGTTATGGTGGGATTTAACAACTGTAACTGTTGCTATGTGGAGGTAGGGTGTCCAGGCTCCTGTTCTAGTCCTTGGACAGTGATAACATTGCAGAAAGTAATGTGCTGCAGTTGGTTTTGATGTGTGGTAAGAAAGAGGTACATTCTTGATGTTTACTATGCTAACAGTAGCAGGGGCTTAGCTGTTTGCATTAGACTGGAGACTTTAGGTGGCTAAAGTGAGATGAGATGATCTATATCATAGATACATAATTTGCCATTGGCTCATACAGCTCCTAGATAAGAACTTTTATATCCCTAACAAAGCTTTCACTTTTAAATTCTCCCTTATTTTAGATCCACCTAGCAGTAAGGCCCTTATAGCAGCAGAACAGCATGAGTTTAGAAACTTGGCAGGAGCACAGGCACTGGCTGCACCTTCACATGGTGTCAGTGGTGTGGCTCGTTACAACCAGGAGGCACTGCAGGAGAGGAAGCTGTAATGCCACAGCCGTTCTGGAGGGTAACAAGGTTGTCACAAAAGCTGCTCACATAATTTTGGATGTTGCTAGGGCCCAGAGGCACATGTGTCTCTTGAATTACACGTCACGCACAGGAAACAGATTCCCTGTACATTTGTTTTGGGTGAGACTTGCATGGTTTGGCATTTCTGAGCCAGCTCACCTAATAAAAAAGCGGGGAAGTAAGTACGAAAAAGCCTAGTGGGGCTAGCATCTCCATATTGCTTAAGCACATCTTGTTTTCATGATGCGGGTCCTTCTTACTGTGCAGGAGGGTAAAGGGACTTTCTGGAGAGCTGCATGAATCTCAGGATATTGCCACCTGTTAACATGCACACCCCCCCAAAGCATTTTTTAACCCAGTGATCTATAGACATCCAGAGGCAGACAGTGAAAAATGCCATGCACAAACCTCCTATGCACAGCCTGCTGCTCTGGAGCAGGAAGAGATGATGCCAGCAGCTGGTAGAGCCAGAGCCGACTTCCAGCTTAGCCAGTGAATTGGTTGTAGTTATACGGGAAACTGCAAGTCATAGAAACCACCACATTTTGTTCATGCACTGATGAATACCGTGTCCCACTGAACAGCAACGGGGCAGAAACTGTTCTATAGATGCACTGTTAGCTGTGGCACGACAGTCTGAAGGCTTAGACAGGTCAGGAAGCAGTGACCAGTTTGCAGGAGGCAGCTCAGGTGAGCCTGCAAGTGTTAATGCTGCTGCAGGCACTTCAGGCTTACATCCTTCGAGGTGCACAGTGGGGACGTTGCTGGACCAGCTACTCCCCTGCTCCACCTGCCGCTCTCCCAGGCTGCATCCCACAGAGGCGCCCACAGGGGCTCCTTGCACAGATCAGAGAAACAAGCTCAGCAACAATCCTCTTCATTCAGTAGCTGCAGCTTTCACACAGGGAGGCGGGAGTTATTTCTTCCCAGTGCTTTGTTGTTATTTTTTTAATCTTTTTTTTACCCTTTTAATGAATCAGTCCCTGGGTGAAAATAATGCATTTGTTTAAACCTGATACTTCATGTTGAGCAAACTGCTCTTCCTTTGTCTCTATTTTGTTCATTATTGTGCTAAGAATCTGCTATTCTACAACATTTTAATAAACTGTTTGTTGTTGTATCCAGGTAACAAGCATGGTAAGTATTTTAACTAAACCAAGTATTATGTACCTTAGCTGTGCTTGGCAGAATTTTTGGCTAGCTTTTCCTGTACTTTCAGCCTGTGCTGTTTCTAAAGGAGCTATTCGAAGGAAGAAACTGCTCACCTATAGTACTACTACTACATACAAGCTTTAGAGGGAGCATATGTGCAAAGTCATGCTGTACATAAGAGCATGCATCTCTTGCCAGCATGCTTACTACTTTGCTTGTAAAATAAAACAGAAAAGAACCCCAGAAAAATCCTTGCCTAATACTGCTTGTGTTCCTTTATTCTAAGTCACGTCCCTAAATAGCAGCACTTATTAATACAGTACTTCTGGATGAGGGTCCCTGTTTTACCAGATAGTAACAGTCTGTTGTTTACTTAGTTTACCTGACCTAAGAAATACACTTGGTTAACTCTGTTGCATTAAGACGATTTCCTTTTCTATTCTGTGATCATATGTTTTCGGCAGTGACTAGGATTCCAAGCGCTGTTCTAATACAAGTAATCAATAACAACTCATCTTTTCCTAAACTTGTTCCTGTATGCTTGAAAACAGCAGAAATTGTATGACTGATTGTTTTCTTTGGGAACACTGTAAATCAGTCAAATACTACAATTGGAAGTTTATAACATTATTTATATTTTTTGTAATCTAGCTTTTAAAATACCTTATCTAAAACAAAATACAAAATGTTTCTAAATGTTTTGTAACCATGAAGAAAAATCTGACATTGTTTGCGAGTCAGTCACAGTTCTGTGTTCTCATTTTACAGTATAGTATGAAAGGCAAACTTCTCTTAGATCTAAATGATAGAACTCAAATCACAGTGCTCCCTGTCCTGCAGAGAGCTGTAGCAGCAGACCATGTTTAGTCCAGCTTGATTTAAAATCTGCAGAATTTGCCCAGATAAACAAGTGGGCAGCAGTTTGCTTTCCCAGAGCTTCCTGTGTGTTGGCAGAGCAGACTGTGAGAATTCAGGTCTACCATGCATGTCTGAGAGGAGGTTTTGCCTTGAGGTAGTTAGTGTTAGCCTCCGTGCTGTATTTTTTTTTCCCTGCATGGTTTGCTATTTTTGCATTTTCTGTGTGGCTTTTTAAGTTTTTAGTTATGTGCTTCTAGCTGCAGTTATTTAACATCATTTGTTGTGCCAAATGTTTTAAGACTTTGTGTAATTGTCATGTTAAAGGATCAGACAGCAAAGGACAAAGCACTCCAGCACATGGCAGCAATGTCATCAGCTCAGATAGTCTCGGCTACTGCTATTCACAACAAGCTCGGCCTGCCAGGAATTCCCCGCCCTACATTTCCTGGGGCACCTGGGGTAAGTTGTTAGCTAACTCCCAAAAAAATCTCTATTTTCTCTAACAGTGTTCAGTAGAAAACTAAGGCTGACTGAATGGATTAATGCTTTCAGTTGTGTTTGCAAAAGGAATCATGATTGTTCAGAAATATCCAAAATCTTTCAATGAAAAAACAATTGTGGATCTGTTTGTTTGTTTTTCCTCTTTCAGTTTTGGCCAGGCATGATTCAGACGGGGCAGCCTGGATCCTCGCAAGAGTAAGTCTGAAAATTAAAATATGCTTTTATATGCATTGTGGAACTGGCTCGTGCACTGCACTTTGCTACCAGAGCACATCAGTGAAGCAAGAACTTGTAGATTTTTCTAAAAAGGAGTTGTAGGGAAAGGAAGAACCTTTACAGTGATGTGAATGCGCATTTGAAAGGTTAGAAGGGATCTCGGGCCTCACAGCTGAGGCTGAATATTTAATAAGCACACTCCCTTTTCTCCCATTGCATGGTGAGATGCAGTGATAGTGCCAGGGAAGCAGCTGGTAAGGTTTTGCCTGTGAATAAGTTTCCAGCACAAACATTTCCATCCTTATTAAAATATGTGAGTAATATTGGAGGCAAGGGGGATGTATTTTGCTGCAGGGCAGGAGGTGACTGCATGAGATCCATTAGTGGTTGCTGGGGCTACCACCTTTTGGCACCATGGCAGCAACAGCACCATGAGGAGAAGGAAGGCTTCGCACCTCTGTTATGATTTCAGCCCTGCAGTGGTCTCTGGAGCAATGTTTTCCAGACTTAGCAGTTTCTCCCTACCTTATTCCCCTGAGGTCCATGAGAGTCTTTGTGCCCCTCTAGTTGGGAGTCAAAGCAATCACCATCCATACCTGCTGCGACTCCTGCAATGGGTGGATCAGGTTTCTTTCTACATGGCTGAGTGAAAATCAGCTCCTTGCCTTAAGATGCTGGATGTAATTCTCATCCCCTTCTCTTTCTATTACTACTTTAATATCTTGTCTGTCAAATATGCTATGCAAGGAAGAGATACATGTTTGTGGATAAAGATTATAAACCATGTATTTTCTTAATACTGTGTAACTCTAATGGAATTTCCAATGGATGGCATGGTGTATGATTTTTTTGTGTAACTCTGTTCCAGTGTAAAGCCATTCGTTCAGCAGGCCTATCCTATACAGCCATCAGTCACAGCTCCCATTTCAGGTAATTCTTCCATTTATACTCTCCTTTAAAAAGGCTTCTGTTGTGTACTGAGTGTGATGTATTAATTTCTGAGATGGGCAAAGTCACTGTTCTATATCTAGTGCTCCCTGTAGCCAAACCAAACACCAGTCCCAATGTCCTATTATCTGATTACATATGAGGGAAAGTGATTTGGTTTGGGTTTTCTTGTTTGTTTCTGCATTTTAGGTAGGAAACACTAATACATGTGCAAGGAATTGTGGTATGTGACTTCCAGCCAACATTGTAGGAAAATACTTTGTATAAAATGAGTAATAGGACATATGTATCTTTTTTAATAGCTAAATCTTACTTCCATCTGTAATAAGAATAAGCCGTAATTTATTTCAAACTGAGGCTAAAAAACTTCCAAAAGCGTGTCTGTTAAGCCTTAAGTATAAAATGTCTCTGTATATCTGGTTGTTGGTAACTCTTCCCCTCCTGAAGGTCCGTCTTTGCATGGTAGCACTTTGATAAGTACCTTTTTTTTATTCAGACTTCCAGCGCCCAAATTGATCAAGCTTTTCCACAGCTTCTTCCCTACTCCCTTTCCTAAGTTGAATTAATGGCTAATTTCAGGAAAGATTGTTATTTCTTTGCAGATGATAACTAACTTTACATCTCCCTTGCCAAATGACACCATGCTCCTTACCCTATTTGAACAACAGTTTTCTGACTCTTCACCCAGTTTTTTTATGATTTTCTAATTTGCTGCTATTTAATGCTTAAAACTAAGGCTGCCTTCATGCATCCTTTTTCTCAGTATTCCAAATTTATGACATTGTTTTCTAAGGCAGACATTTTGAATCATCTTTTATTCTTCCATGTTTTCTCTCAGAATAGGATTATTAGTATTTCCAAGCCAGTCAAAACTCATGCATGAGTTTTTGCTTCAGTAGAATTACTATTCTGATCTAACCAATCATGTTTATAATTCCATATTTCATACAAACTTCATACCTTCATTGCTTAAATTTGAGGGTTGAAGTCAAGATACCGTAATACTGTTGTTATGGGATGTGGACAGCACAGTACTTGCAACCTCTGTCCGATTCTCAAGCTAGTTCAGGATTGTCTTTGATTTCTAACTTTTGGTGCCTCTCCTCTGCCTTCGTTGTGCATGCATCACTACCAAGATAAGTTTTGACTTTGAGCTGCTGCCTTTCCCTTCTTCCTTTACTGTTTTGTTTCCTTCTCATCTAATTTTCCATGATGAGCAGCAAGAGATAGCATTTATTCTTTCTCTTGAGGTGAATTAGAGGTGGTGGTTAGCATCTCTTCTCTCTCTAGATCATGTCATTCCCTCTTTATTATCAATTTAAAACCTTCTTTTTCTTTTTAGGGTATGATTCAGCTCTCTACAGTAATTATTTATTATTATCTGTAATATAATGCTGCCTAAAAGCTCCAAAGTCGAAGACCCAATGTGCAAATACATAGTGAGAGACAGTCCTTGCCTTGGAAACCTTATACTCTAAATAGTAGAGAGGAATTGAAAATAGCAGAAGAAATAAGCAAAAAAGAGGTGATTTACTTGGAACGTGTGGCACATTAGGAGCCAGAAATGGAGACCAGTTCACTTGACTCCCAAGGCATTTATATTTCCTGTGAGTCTTGCTACCAGTCTCTGAGGAAGGGTCAGCTATATGAAGTCTCTATAAATCTCTATAATCTAGTATATAGTTTAAACAAAAATTCTACAGTGAGTTATGGCCTCAAGGAAACAAAGAAGTAGGTCTTTTATTTGCACCATTATTAGCTTGCTGGATTTGAACCTCTTTTTCTTCATATTGTGCTGTGTTTTTCAAATTTTAATTCATTCTGAATTCATTATTTACCAAAATTAATATAAAAGGCCACATGCATAATTCCTGATTATATTTAATTCAGAAAATATAAACTGAGGAATTACCAACTTCTTAATGAAAACTGTTCCCTTATTTTTAGGATTTGAGCCTACGTCAGCTCCAGCTCCCTCAGTCCCTGCATGGCAGGGCCGGTCGATTGGTACAACCAAGCTCAGGCTGGTGGAGTTTTCGGCTTTCCTTGAACAGCAGAGAGATCCCGAATCAGTAAGTGTTGCCCTCATGTCTGCTAATCTTCAGCTTTTCCATTGCTCCCCACCCTCTGAGAATGCTTCCCAGGGAGAAGCTTGATCAAACACATCTGGTGTTTCTGAATTTGCTACTGTTTGATATCATATTCCTTTCACTGTAGTGCCATGTTTTCCTTTCTTGCCCTCTTTTTCCCCATTTACAAAAGTAAGAGGCCTCTCTGAACGCAGGCAAGGTTTGCTATGGTGCCTCTCTCACCGTTGACCTAGTTTAGCGGTTGTACCAAATTGCATCATGTTTTTGGCAATAATTCAGTACTTAAAACTTCAAGCTAAAACCTAATCTCTTTCCTAACAGAAACAAAACAAAGGACTTGCGTAGAAGCTATGTGTATTTTAAGTATCTGACATTTGGAATACACCTGAAGTGTCAGCATTGGCCCTTTTGGTTCCAGAACCCCAAGCATGTACCATTGAACTGTATTGTAATGACCTGTCTTGGATGCCCAGTTGTTCAGCCTTGCTTGATCTCTAGTTCTGTCTTAGGGTCCAATCCAAAGTCTGGATATTTTTTTTTAGTTATTTTTCAAAGGAAGGCTTTTGTTTTGTTTTGATTTTAGTCTCCACGCTACATCTGCAAGAGTAGTTTATGAAGTTGACTGCAATGTTTCATCTACTCCAGTTAGCCTTGAACCTTGATATTTATCATCATATACTTACCATGAACATTTGTTAGTAGCCTAGCACTGCATCACAAATAAATCAAAAGAGCTTCTTTCAGCTCAAACCTGAGAGTTTTTACCGAGATAACTTGTGAAAAGTAAATACTGTCATGAATGGGTGATGTAGGCAGGCTATTCTTGTTAAGATTCCTAGTAAAATACAGTAGCTTGGAGCAGTAAGAAGCTATCGCTTGCTTTTTATAATTCAACGCTGGAAACCATAGCATTTACAGGCTCTGACCAAGGTTGTTATCCAGGGAGTGTTTACCTTGCATAATGGAGATTGGAGACATAGCCCAGAAACCGTACAACAGAAGAATGCTCCTGGCAGAGAAACATCCCAATGAAAATATACCATATCTCAACTATTCATATACTAAATATGTGGCAGTGTGTTGGTTTGCTAAATATCATGTTTTGCCAGGTTGAATTAAGTTTGAGGGAGGAAATGTTTTGCAGGAGGTACAATTATCTCAGCACTTACCTGAGTGTTAGATACTGCATGGTTTCCCTGGGATTCCCTTTGTGCGGTCCTAATTGCAACGCTTTCCCAACAGTCCTGGCTCCGGTGGACTAAAGCTTCATTTTAGTGTTCTCCAGACTAATCCACAACTTCTCCATCCCCAGCCATCCAGTTCATCCAGGCAGTGTTTTGTGCTTCAGATGCAGAAATACAACATACAGGTTTTCTCATCAGGCAGCCTTATTTATTTGCAACTGTTAGTGTCCTTGGCTTGGTGACCCCATGTAACGTGTCCTCCTGATCTGTGGGCTCTGCCTTATCCAGATTTCTGCACTCCAAAGTATTATGCATATGTCTCAAGGCTATCAGGAACACAGGACGTAGCTATGCTGTGCTCAGCATTACTGTGCTGAGTGTGAATGAAATGACATTTCAGTGCATTTTGATTTACTGCTTTACGAACATGCCATCTAATAATCCTTTTTCTATAGGTTTTTATATCACAAAATCATTTGCAAAGCCCACGGATGTGTATGGTGTAGAGCATCTGTGTATCTGTGTGGCCTTATGTAAAACAGTGAACCAGAGTTCAGCATCCAAGTAACTCTTATTGTTTTCCCTATAAATAATATAAATAAAATAAATAAATAAAATCTTTCTCAGACCATATATGCTCTTCACAGATAACGTGGTTGCCCATTAAACTGCTGGTGTCTGCAACGTGACATCAGCTGAGTGATGTGAATATATTAGCAACATGACTGACAGACTGAAAAGGAGAAGATGCTGCTTTGGCATTGGAAGGAGCCACAGGTCCTGCTCTGCTGTGGTGGCATGACTTGCGGCTGGTTGTGCTCGCTCACTGTGTGGGCCAGCAGCTTGAGGACATTTTGGGGCGCTCATTATTCAGGCAGCTGCAGACTCTGGGGAGTGCAACACAGCCAGTTGCATTGCATGGAAAGAGTGGAGGCCTGAATAAAAGGTTACCCAAGATGGCCCTGTAAATACTGCAAAGCTTTTTTTTGGTGTAAAATAACATTATTTGGAATTCCTGAATGCATGGTGAGGCCCACCTGCACTTGTCTCAGCTTGCAAGCATATTACTGAGAAACCCACCTTTTAAATGCAGAGCCTTTATGCAGGAGTGTTACTAGCGAGGCAAGAGCATCAAACTAGCCAGACTTGTTCTTAAAAAAACAACTCCTCACATGCTGTAACGCTGCAAAAATAAGACATAAAGAAAAGTCAATTCCTGGTCATACATGAATCCCAGTTTAGATTGTTCTTTACACCCATGCTGCAAGAGAGCCTTGTTGCTCTCTACAACTACCTAAAAGGAAGTTGTGAAGAGGAGGGGGTGCTGGCCTCTTCTCCCAAGTGACAGGGAACAGGACAAGAGGAAATGGCCTCAAGCTCCGCCAGGGGAGATTTAGGCTAGACATTAGGAAAAAAAATCTTCACAGAAAGGGTCACTGGGCACTGCAACAGGCTGTCCAGAGTGGTGGTTGATTCACCTTCTCTGGAGGTGTTTAATGATCTCAGTGATCCGGTGGGTCTCTTCCAACCTGGTGATTCCATGGTTCTATAAAAGCAGATCAGCACTTGGACATGAGACCCGAGCCCCAGCCTCATTTAGTGCTATTGAATTAAAAATGAATTCTCCCTGTGTTTTTACGCACCTTTGTGTCAGTGTGGCATTTTATTGCAGATACGGCTTGCGCAGGATAGAAATAACAAAATCAGCAAACCAAACAAGATGTGTTTTGCGCAATGTGCATATGAAGTCATGTAGGCATGTGCTGTGGTTGCAACATCTCCTCTATGTCTCTGCGCCTTTGCTGACCTCAGAAACTAGTGCATGTCTATGCTGCTACATGAGAGCCATGTGCAGTTCTCACATATCTTCAAAAAAAAAGGATAGTTATATGTACATTACACTTCTGACTTTTTACAGAAAAGGACATAAATTTTGATCAAATAAGTTTCCAATTTGATTAAAAAAGATGGCCCTTTTTACCTCCCAACCCAAAACCAGGCCAAGAAAGCCTCATGGCAGTAGGGGCAAATAGACCAATTCCACCTTAAAATGGAAGTTATGAAATGGTCTTATTTGATGTAGCACCTGGGGCCAGGACTGAATGATCCTGGGAGGCCCCTTGCTGTCTATATTCCTGTTCAGCAATTAGAAATTTAGGTCTGTTTGCCCATGATGACTCCTGGCAACTTCAGTGGGGCTGTGCATGGGCACAAAGGTCCACCCACAGGGAATTCATTGTAGAAGTGGGGCCTTAAACATTTCTGGGGTTCTTCCAATGGCAATTGGTGTTTAAAAGTACAAAAGCCCCTCAATGTCAGGCAGTTATGTTAATTTAGAGTAGGCATTCTGGTGGGTTGGAAATGTGCTCTGTAGCCTCCTGTCACTTGTGGAGGGCTGTTGACTTTTTTCCCTTGCCTAGCCACAAAATTGTTCCGTTTACAAAAGAAAAAAATTACAGAAAGGAAACAATAAACAGTCCCCACTGTAACTCTGCATGGCAGAAGATAGTCTGTGAGATGTAAGATGGCACAGTTGAAAATCTTGGAATACTGACTCTGCAGCTAAGGATGGGTAAAATTACTACTCCTTTTACATGAAAATCAATTCAGTTTATGGGTGTCAAACTATACTTTCTTTCTGTGGCATTTTGTGCTCAAGTGTAAATCTTAAGTGGAGCATTGAAGCTGCCAGGCACCACTGTTTTAGTTGTCTTTAATTATTGCCTACCCAATATAACTATATACTCAATAGATTAACAAGTTTATGTAGTCATCTGTTGCTTTCAAGACAGGTTTTCCTTAATGGGAGTCTTTCGATTTTACTGTAGTGTTTCTGTGAAACTTCAGGATAAATACTTAAACTAAGTAATCCATGTTCCCTTACAAATATAAAATGAGTATGCAAGTAGATTAGAAGGGATCTAAGCAATTGACTGTTAAACAACTAGCTATAAAACACAAAGGGTATAATACTGAAATCATAATAATTCCAATTAGTTTATTTTATATATATTCAAACTTGCTTTCCACTTGCTTGCCAATCAGAAAAAAAGACCTAACACCAAAACAGCCCCCCTTTCATCTCTTTCTTTTTGAGGTTTCTCACTCCTGCTGCCACGCTCAGTTTGACTGTGAGCACTTTAGACAGCTTTACATCTGAAATAACTATACAGGGCTATGAGGAACATGGCTGATGGGCTTTTCTCAGTATTAATCCACCTATCCAAACTACCAGATTGTGTTAATTCCATATTTCAAAATATATTTTAAAAAGTGCTGAAGAAATAAAATATTCTTTATGTTTTAATTCAGATTTTATTGTTGTTGTAAAAGGGCTTTGTGAGCCCAGGGAGAATTGTGCCTGAGAACCAGAAAGTGAAAGCTATTGCTCAAGGGCCATAAAAACAGCCTGCCATCGTTAGCCAAATGCAGTAAAATTCACCAGAGTTAATCAAACCACCTAAGTGATGAAAAATAAATGAAGTCTTTTCAAAAGGAGTCCTCCATCTTTGAATAATATCCATTGTTACAAGCATTGTTTATCCTTTCTGTATTCTCTGTATAAAAAACAGTTCAATATTTCACTTGTGAGGAACCAAGTCCTTGGTTTAGCATCTTTGTGACGCAAAAGGACAAGGAAGCAAATTCACATTAGGGTGAATGTCTTCGAATGACAGACTTGGGATTCGAGGTAATTTTAATCTAAAATCAGACAAAGTTTACCTAGATGCACAGTCATTTATTTCGCAGTGCTGGAGAGGTAAGTGTTTGCCCTGGGAAGTGAATATCATACTCTGTAAAATGTTCATATTGAGGCGAACATAGTTAGAAGCACCAGGAAACCACTTTAAGGGGGTCCGATATTGACACATGCTCCAATCTTGAAACCACAGCATCACAGCAACGTCCTGGCTGGCAGTGTTCCTGAAGGACCCAACAGAGATGTGGCAGGAGCCGAGGCCAGCTCCCCTAGCCCTGTTGAAGAGTCAGGAGAAGGGCTCTTCAAGGGGAAGGTCCAGGGGTGCAAACACAGTGGAGTGGGTAGAGCAGACCGAGCATAATTTGTTCATCAAAGTTAGCCCACGTTAAGCATTAAGGAGGGGTGGAAAGAGTGCTGGAGCCTGATTGTGCTCTCACTGCTGCCTTCACGAACACTCTCTCCCTTTTCTCAAAACCCCCTGTTGCTGCTGGAAATTTCCCAGCAAAATTAGAAGTGCTACTTTTGCATAATTGTAGACGATTGCAGGTGCCAGCAGCCATGGGTGCTCAGTCTCCTGGGCCTCACGCTGTGGCTAATGCCCCAGCCCTGCCCATGTCCAGGCCTGTACTCTCACAAAGCCCAGGTGCTGAAAATGGCCAGCGTAGGGGCAGCCACCTGAGAGGTACCTGGTCTGACCAGGGAAGTGAGAAACTGGAGAGGGAGGAAGGAAGGAGTGAGTGAGGTGAGGTTGTGGGTAGCTGGAGCAGAGCCCAGGCACACAGTCCCTGCAATGAGCCCAGGAGAGCCATTAAATCAGGGCATCATTACTGTGGGGGGCCTCTGCCTCCCACAGCTTTGCACTGTGCTCTTCCTGGGGAAGGAGGAATGAGGGGATGTGTGGGTTGGGCTGCCATTGGCAGTGTGCTGGGGCCATGCATCTCCTCCACTGCCTTCCCTCCTTGTGTGCTAAACCGCAAGCATCTGCCCTCGTGCTCACCCCGAGGGGCTCTGCACCTGGCTCTGCTTCTGTTCCATGTTTTCCCATCTTGTTCCACTGCAGCTTTCCCCACCCCTGCACTTACCCCAAAATTACTCAGAAGTTGGGAAATGTCCTTGTGTATCTGCTCGACAATGCAGCAGTTAATTACATGCTCACATGTTTATTTGTTCCTGCTTCATTCATTGTAGATGTAGATGGCCCTTCTTTGATAAGCAACTATTCAGTAGTTTGTTTTCTTCTGTTGCTGAAATGCGTGGCCCTGTGCCCTGCTGGCTGTGCACTGTCTAACCTCTCCTCCAAGTGGAATTAATAGTTCCCCCATTTGCATTTCACAGATGTATTCATGCAGTCATTTTTTAGATGAAGGAGCATTATTACTCACATTTGACAAACCAAGAAGTTCAGGTGCAAAAGAATGAATGGGCCACTGATTTTGAGGGTCCACTTTGATTTGTTGTGAGCCTGATTTTGCAGAATACTTAGCATTATTGAGGGCTTCCTATATTCAGGCATAATTTTCCCATCTGAGCACTTAGCACTTCTGGAATTGGGACCACAGGGACTCAAATTAGATAGGTCAGAACCAAAGGATGCATCTTCTCTATTGAAGGAAAGCTGATGAAAATGTTACGTGAGCACCTTGCCCAACTGCTATGGCAGTAGCTAGGAAGAGCTAAGCAACATTAATATGTCAGGGCTATGGCCCTTGCTTATCACCTGCCTCCCCATTTCTGCAACCATAAAGTAGCCAGAGACCTCATTTTACTTCACATTCCTGATTCAGTCCCTGAGCAGATCCAGGCAGGAGTCTTAATGGGTGGACAACCTTGAAAGACATGGTTGACCACACAGTTGTATCATAGCGTACAAGCACAGAAAGTTCAATTAACATTTCACAGGGAAATATTAAAAACCTTAGTAACAGGAGGTGATACAGACTCCAGTTATAGCATTAAAATGTTATAAATATAACTGCCAGTCAGTTTCAGTGGAAGACAACAGCAACAGAAATGAAATATTCAGTTAGTAATGTTTTGGTAGAAATAAGAAAAATAGTTGGCAGACCAAGTGATTCTCTTACATCAGCAGGAAATTAAAGTGTGTCAGATTTCCAAGATACAGCAAGACAGTAGAGCTGAGGCTGGGAACGGTGCAGGTTAGAGCTGCAGGCAGACTGTTGATATATTAATGTTTGTTTTTTAATCAGTGCACCTCACCCAACTCCTTTTTTCTCCAAAAATACAGCTGCTACTTAGGCAGTGGTACATTTTTAAAACACCCAATGGGTTGGACTGGTCTGTGGGGGTACAGAGGGAATCTGTGCTTAGTGCCAGGCACTTGAGCAGTGCTGTTTTCTCTCATTTCCATGAAAGTCCAGGTTGTCCCACCTACCTTCCACTCACCTGGCCTTCTGAAATGCAGTGGTAATCCTTATGACTTCCACTACAGAATATATTCAGTCCAAAGAGAGATGTGAGGCTGTCCCTCTGTGTCAAAGAGAGAGAAGACCTGCAGCCAAGCCTTTTTGATGTGCTTCTCCTTTGGATGGCGAATTTTGTTTGAGAAACAAAAGACTATGTTTTGTTTCAAATTGCCAGCCTCTCCCCATGATATTTTGTCATAGGGATTTGTTGCTGCAAGTAAAGATATATAGATGGCCTCATCCTCATGGTTCTTGTGCTTGAAATTTGCAGGAACCTACCGATCTCATGAAGCAGCCCAGCTAGCCAGGTTGTGGTATTAGGCCATACAGGGCAGAAAAGGAAGTGACACGTTGCCACCTCCCTGTCCTACTCAGCCATCCCATGGGTGTGTGAGGTCCAGCAAGCCACCAGCTTGCTGTCCTGCTCCAGGGCCAGAGGTGTTTGCAGGGGAGCTACTGCCTGCGCTGGTGTGGAGATGACTCCCAGATATGCGAGTGTGATCCAGGGGTGTGAAATCACAGCTGGTGCACCTGGGGGCAGCGGTAGGGCACAGTGCCCTTGCAGTCAGAAGACTGTGAAGCACAGAAGGGACTGCTGAGTGCTCGTGCTCAGCCCACCTGCTTTCCACCTCCACATCCATGTCACCCTGCCTCAGCATGGCCCAGGGAACCACTCGCCCCTTGCGTGCTGCTCAGTATGGTTTTGTAGGGCCCAAATGGACAGGAGAAGTGAAGGAGCAGGTACCTCAGCAGTTCTGCATGTCCAGTTAGCCTGCACCAAGACTGTGAGAAGGTTGGATTCACTGCCTTCTGCATCTTGGCCACCACTGCTTACTGAAAAACTTGGTCCTATACAGGCTTGTCAGGGCTTGGCGTTAGCTCCACAGGTGTGAGGAAGCACAGGGTTGTGGCAGAGAACGCTAGAGGAATTTTCAAACCTGCGTTTCATGTGCCAGAAAGGCTGTTGCCTTAGAATATTAGCGCAGAATTGGTAAGTAACTGTTACAAGTATATATGCTGGCTGATAAAACAAATGTAGGTGATTTGTCTTTGTTCTGCACCAGCTTAAATGCTTGCATCCCCTGACATTGGCAATTTGTCTTGGTTCTTTTAAATTCCTAAGTGGATTATAATTTTTCTCGTGGTATTATTTGACAACAGTCATATTTCATGGCTTTACTGCATTCTTTGGATAGTTAAAATTTTTTAAGGAAAGGAGCTCAGTAAGAGGCGGCCACCTCCAGGGCATGTTGTGTAATGCAGATGCTGAAAACAGAGCTGAAAATGTTCTTTGTATTTTTATGTAGTTTTTTTCCTCAGAAAATGCAGGGTTTGACCTATGATGGT
The DNA here is from genome assembly GCA_033558105.1 of Coccyzus lansbergi. Taxonomy (NCBI): domain Eukaryota; kingdom Metazoa; phylum Chordata; class Aves; order Cuculiformes; family Coccyzidae; genus Coccyzus; species Coccyzus lansbergi. Next base: position 1,823,058 of record JAUMJK010000097.1, read on the forward strand.
TCACAGCAGTTAAAGCACATTATTAACACAATGCCAGATGCAAATCCTTTAAATGATGTAGCATGAGTAAATTCCTTGGCATCTAATGTGCTTCTATATCTCTGGAATACTCAGTCTAAAAGAACAGTGAATTCTCAATATAATGAGGATGTTTTTAAGCTTTTTAGGCACTAATGGGCTCAAAAATAAAGCCATAGAATTTAACCTCTTTGCTTTTATTTACACATAAATTCCTGTCATGAAGTGTGTTGTATAAAAAAATTATAGGGATCATTTAAGTATCCATTTACTCTGCTCTTAATATTATATTATCGTTTGTTAGTTTGTAGAAATATGCCATATATAATTAGGTTAGTAATGATTGTACTTAGCATAGGAATTGCAGCAACATAAGGAGAAAATAATCACACATTACAATATCAAAATAAACATTTATGTCCTAAGAATGTTGTCAGGTGATGTCATACCATCTGTCCTACTGTACCCGCTTGGAAATTTTGCTGCAGCAGCATCTGGTACTTTGGCGAACTCTGCAGACTAGTGTGGTACCTTTACAGCTGCCTTTTACTTCGCTTTTATATTTTAACAGTATTAAGACTTCATGGTCTATGTTCCTATAAATGTGTTTGCTTTTACTAAAGTTTGAATAGCGAGCAATTTGTTTATTTTCCTGGTTTGCAGAATAAGGTACAGTGTATGAATTGTCTTGGCAATTTGTAGTTGCCAAACTATAAAATAAATATGGTTTTCCATTCCTCCTTCACTCCACACCCACCCTTGGGCCTGGGAGAGAGATCTTCCCTTTTGGGTAGGACATTTTCCTGGGTACAGGAGAACCTGAGCTCTTAGTTCTTTTCTGGTAAAAATGCGGTTGGTTGTACAGTCGGGCACAAATGCATCAGACAAGACTGAGAGGAAATAATCCCCATATAAATAATAACCTGGTCACTCTTTGGGGCCTCTCACATCCTCAGGGAGAGCACAATTGCTGGGCACTTGTAGTCAGGCTATAAAGGTGCTGGGAGAAGGGAAATGTATCACTTCAGTTATTCAGAGAAGACTGAAGTGGTAACTTCTGTGAGGGAATTTTCATCCTTCTACTTTCAAAATTGAGATACTTACCTGATCGCAGACAGACCTCTGTCAATAGCCATGTTTGGTGACCCAGCTCATGCTTTGTCCTCCTGCACTTCACCCCTGGTAGCTTAGGAGGGCAACAGGAGCAGGTGTCTGGACTCCCTTTCTTGTGTTCCTGGCAGTTCCCAGTTCTAAGTTTTTCAGCAGACAGGAAGATTCGCAAGAAATATTCAGCTTGACTTTTAGATATTTATTTACAATACTACAAGCTAAATATGTGACAACAGTATAAAAAAAACCCAAAAGTTGGAACCATGGTGCTTTCTTATATGATATTGCATATTTTGTTTCATTTTGCTTATTTTACCACGTTAAAATGTCTCCTTTGTCCACTTTTACCTCTGCTGTATGAAGTAACACAGTAAATCTGACTGTAGACACTGTTAGCAGTGGTCACTCATGATTGCCAACCAATACAATGATGTCCTGCCTTGTGTGTAAATGATCACCATGCAGGTTAAGCCAATACTGGGTGAGGGCTGGCTGGCTGACGTTCATGGGCACACTCATGCATTCGGCTCCCAACTGACCATTTATTTTTCTGCCATGCTGTTTTCCTCTTCATGTTTTTACACAAATAAGTTCTTTCGATCATCTCTGCTTGGTTTGGCCTCCATAAGCAATAACTAAAGGTGGGACAGGGTTTCTATTTGCACAGAAGAAGCTGGGATGGCATTACTTTGAAAGAGGGATACAAGGAAAATCTGTGGAATCAGTGCTCTTAGGCTAGGACTTGATTGTGCATGTACCTTAATGGAGTGTTATGCTTTCCTTTTTCCTTCCACAGAATTAAAAAGAAGAAATACAACCCTGTAAAAAGCACAGACCATATCTCATTTTTGGCCTGGCCTCATACACTGATGAGTGTTCTCTGATTCTGAATTCAGGTTTCACTGTGGTAGATGATTTTTAAATAGATTTCAATTTTATTTCCTAAGTGCAGAAATCTAGCCAGTCCATTTCCTTTTTCCCAGAGTTTTGGACATCTGGTAGAGAAGAGACTGCTTACACCAAGGAAGGCTCTGAGTGGATGTCCAATTAATTTAGATTTGTCATTTCAATTTGTTTATTAAGCAGGTAAATTGTAAACAAAATATTAAAAATTAGGTCTGCTTTGGGATTTTAAATGTTTCATTTGTGCTTAGCTTTTGTGAATTGTCCCTTACGAACTGTGTCTGTTCAGTATACAGGATTTTGTAGTGTTCATTGACTTCATATCAGCTTTCCTTTAACTGAGTTAGCAAAATGTTTTGTGATCTGCATGGTCAAAACCCCCAGTATTTAATTCTGCCTCTCTCAGGCTCCTTCACTCTGCTCACATGACACTGCGAACTGCTGATTGAGTAGTGGAGAGTATTCGGGGTTCGTCCTTCCACTTTCATTTCAGATGCTGAAAGATGCTCTTATCTTGGAGAAATGGCAGCCTCTGAAAGACCCCATAGGGGGCTGCTCTGGGCCTCACTGGGCCAAGGATTTCCTCTAAGCAGGAAAGAGGTTGCTGAGGTGATTCCTATGATTATAATGATGTGAGACGGGATGAAGTTAAGAAATAGGAAATTGAAGTGCAATACGTTTTGGCAGAGGTAGTCTTCTACAGAACTAGCTCCCAAGGGAAGTACTAGAAGTTTGGCTCTTTATTATTATGTTACTCAAAATACTGGAGGGCATACAACGAGGATCGCTCCTATAGTTACACAAACAGAGAGTAACTGGCTTTTGTGTTATTGTCATTCTGGAGTTAAAAGAAAATCCCTTACATATCTTCTAGTTAATGGTTATTAGCATGTGCTATAAATAGTGGTATGGGAGGTTAACAAACAGAAGGTGTATGTGTGGGCTCTGTGGCACTAGCAGAAAGAAATTCAGGCTCTGAGGACATGGAACATTAAAAGATATGGTTTAAAGAGGCAGAAATAGGCTTTCCTTGTGAGCATATTCATCTTATTATGCTCCGCAAAGGGCTCTTTATCACTGTGCTGCTGCTGGGTCTTTCAGTGTAAATTATTCCCTTGAAGATGATCATGTTTTGTTGTTTGCAGCAGGGACACAGTTTTTTTGATGTTGACCCTTGTTCGCAAGAGGCTACAACACAATCCCTAAGTTGTTCATGGAAATCATACTGCAGAAAATCATAGTCCCAGGAGTAATGTGCGAGTCATTTAATCCATCAAAGCACACTACCCTCTGCAGGAGCACACGCGGATCTGTGCCTTAAGAAACCTCTGTTCTTTTTGTACAGCACTGATTTTCCTGTTTCTTTCTTGCAGTACAATAAACACCTCTTCGTACACATTGGACATGCTAACCATTCTTACAGTGACCCACTGCTTGAATCGGTGGACATTCGTCAGATCTATGACAAATTTCCTGAAAAGAAGGGCGGTCTAAAGGAACTGTTTGGGAAGGGGCCCCAAAATGCTTTCTTCCTCGTAAAATTCTGGGTGAGTAAGACATGATGCGGAGAACCTCGGTTGTCAATAAGGCCTGTGTTTAGTATTTAGCATCCTGTGGGGTGCTTGTGGAAATGTTTTCTGTTGCCATTTAAAAGTGCAAAGCTGTATATCCTTCAGGTAGGATGCTGGCCCAGAGCCACTCTTGTTGACAGCTGCACAAGACGTCCTTGTTGCAGACAACATGCAAAGGCAGATGCATGTCTCAACTGTGCTTGACAGAGCTGCTGGGCAGGAGCAAAGAGGTTAGGAGAGCCCTGGTTTGTAAATGGGGAACTGCCATCTAGTGGTCCAACAAAAAACGGGGAAGCCACAGAAATGGAGGCTGCTTTTTAGTGTTTCAAAAGTTGAAGTCTTGCCAAATGCAAATAGTGCAAATATCAGTCCTGCAATCAGTCCACACTTACGCAGATAAGACTAAAGAGGATTTGAACCAAGTGTGCAACAGGACAGCTGTGAGCTTGGGAGGGTTCCGGCATTTTTCTTAAATGTCTTTTTTGGTTGCTAGAGCACATCTGCTTTGCCCTTGCCTTTTTGTTAATCAACCATGGAACTCCACTCCAGAAGTTATATCTGTTCGTATCAGTTGTGAACAAGAGTGAAAAAATGAATGGAAGTCTGAGATGTTGAATGTTGAGCTAGTTTTGTTAAATTGCAATGATACATCAGATTTTTATTAGTCCATTTACAAAATCTTGTGTTAGCACAAGATTTGGAACTGTAAAATTGGGATAGGGAAGATTTTCTTTTCTCAAATCTGGTTCTAGAATAGATAAACCACTGAGCAACACCTATGCAGACTGCAGAAGAAATCCATTGAGAAATTCATGGGGCTTAAAACTGGGCGTGGGAGCTGTAGACCAAACATTTCATAGAATCATAGAATAACTAGCTTGGATGAGGCCCACTGGATCATCAAGTCCAACCATTCCTATCAGACACTAAATCATGCCCCTTAGCAGCTCGTCCACCCATGCCTTAAACACCTCCAGGGAAGGTGAAACAACCACCTCCCTGGGCGGCCTGTTCCAGTGCCCAATGACCCTTTCTGTGTAAAATGTTTTCCTAATGTCCAACCTGAACCTCCCCTGGTGGAGCTTGAGGCCATTCCCTCTCGTCCTGTCCCCTGTCACTTGGGAGAGGAGGCCAGCTCCCTCCTCTCTACAGCCTCCTTTCAGGTAGTTATAGAGAGCAATGAGGTCTCCTCTCAGCCTCCTCTTCTCCAGGCTAAACAATCCCAGCTCTCTCAACTGTTCCTCATAAGACCTGTTCTCCAGCCCCTTCACCAGCTTTGTTGCTCTTCTCTGGACTCACTCTAGAGCCTCAACATCCTTCTTGTGGTGAAGGGCCCAGACTGAACACAGTACTCAAGGAGCGGTTTCACAGGTGCCAAGTACAGAGGAATAACCTCCCTGGACCTGCTGGTCATGCCATTTCTGATACAAGCCAGGATGCCATTGGCCTTCTTGGCCACCTGGGCACACTGCTGACTCATGGTCAGACAACTGTCAACCAACACCCCCACGTCCTTCTCCTCCAGGCAGCTTTCTAGACAGACTTCTAGTCAGTAGCTCTGCACAGGGTTGTTGTGCCCCAAGTGCAGGACCCGGCATTTGGCCATGTTAAACCTCATGCCATTGGACTCAGCCCAGCAGTCCAGCCTGTTCAGATCCCTTTGCAGAGCCTCCCTACCTTCCAGCAGATCGACACTTCCACCCAGCTTAGTGTCGTCTGCAAACTTGCTCAGGGTGCACTCGATGCCTTCATCCAGGTCATTGATGAAGACATTGAACAGGGCTGGACCCAGCACTGAACCCTGGGGAACCCCACTTGTCACTGGCCTCCAGCTGGATTTAACACCATTTCCCACCACTCTCTGGGCCCGACCATCAAGCCAATTTTCCACCCAGGAGAGTGTGCGCCTGTCCAGGCCAGAGGCTGACAGTTTCTGAAGCAGAATGCTGTGAGAAACTGTGACAAAGGCTTTGCTGAAGTCCAGGAAGACCACATCCACAGCCTTTCCCTCATCCAGCAGCCAAGTCACTTTGCTATAGAAAGCAATCAAGTTAGTTTGGCAAGACCTGCCTTTTGTGAATCCGGGCAGCTGAGCAAAGAGGCCAGGAACAAGAGGCAGTAGAGAACTGGGAGCTGATACACAACAGGGACCTGGAACAGGCGAGAGTGTAGGAGAGTGTACAGGAGAGTGTAGGGTGAAAAAACGGAGGTAGTAGAAGATTGAGATAAGGAGCATTTGAGGAAATGTAGGGATGAAGACACAGAGCAGCAATTGGTATGTGAGAGATGGGAACAAGACAAGTGTAAGGGCAGAAGAAATGTGGCTGCAGAGGAACAGGGCTTTGAACTTGATCTGTGACCACTAAATACATTCCTTGCAAAACTTGGGTGTGAACTGAGGACCATCATCTCACCAATCCACTTTGCATCATAAACACAAAACCCACTGGCAAAATGAATGTGGCCTCACTTGCCTGTTTTCAGTTCCCACAGAGCATTACAAACCTCTGACTTTATATTAGACATGGAAGAAGCAGAGATTTGTGATACCGTCATTGATGTGTTGTGTATTCTGCTCTTTTTCCATATGGAAACTGATTGTCAGGCATACTGAATGCTCAAAGATGTATCTAAAGCAAGCAGAGACCTTCTCTGGATCATTAAGGTCTGTGATGTACTCATGATTTTGAATATTTGATTGTTGCCCTTCTCTGCTTGATGTCCTACAAGCAGAAGGACCTTTCATACTCTTGCCTCAGTTTTCCATCTGTAATATGTGGGTGATACCATCCCTCACCTCAGGTGCTCATTGATGAATCAAACTCATGTCCATTTATGAAAAATCAAGATAATGCCATGGAAAAAAATTTATAAAATTTGTGTTCAGCACAGGTTTTGAGTAGTGTGCAGGATATAGGGAATGGGCCATGCTCAGTAATGACGAGAAATATTCTATAGTTGCTCAGAGGGCGAGTGTGCAGTTGTGTAGCTAAAGACTGTGCTATGACGCAGTTCAGCAGTCAAGATGTGCAGGCAAGTTCAATCCAACATTTCCTAGCCTCACTGTGCCTTCCAACATAATAGTCTTTTAATACAATTTTGCACTGTTTTAACTTAGAGATTGAAAAACATACAGTGGTAACATTCTTCTGAGTTATACATTAAAAATGTGGTAAGAATGCCTTCCTGAGCCATGATCTTAAATAGGCCAGTGGATTTTCTCTCTCATCAAGTGAGTGAGGCAGAGGGAAAGTGCAAGGGGCAATGTTTGGGTGTAGCAAGAGTCATGATGAATGCTCTTCTAGGAGTGAACTTCTCACCAGCACTCTTCAGCTAGAACTATGTATAGATAAAAAAAGGAGGCACTGTATAATTTGTCATGAGAATTAGATACTAAGCTAGCAGCTCACTGTCCTTAATTTCTTTCACCCCTATAGAACATTTCAGGAAGAGATGCTGTTCCCATTTCTATGGGCAATGTTGGGAAGCTGTTCTAAACAGTCATGAATTACCACTGTAAAGATGGCAAAGGTTACTGACAATCTTTTTGACTGTATGAGTAACTTCAAGTTAATTAATACCAAAATAGTTTAATTTTTATGTTCTTGTCCCTTTCTTTAAAATTAAATATCCACTTCTGAATCAGTATCCACTCTCCTTATTATCCGTTGACTCCTTCTACTCGGAAGGTTCAGCTTCTTCCAGGTTCTGTTAGTGCTGCATGGTTATTGCTTACTCACAATACTTTCTCTCACCCTTTATTTAACCATTTCCTTCTTCCTGTCCTTTCTGTTGTCTTCTCCCATCGTTATTGTCTAACCACTGGTAGTTTGCTTAGTGCTGTAAGCTACTGAGTGCACTCTTAGTATCACTGTCCCCATTTTGGTGGAAGTTAATTGTAACATGAGTAAAAGAGGAATATGAATTTGTGTTGGGCAAATAACTACAAATGAGAAAGCACTGTAAGGAGAATTAAAAAAATTGGACAGTGAGTGAAAGGAGTTGAGGTAAGGCAGAGAAGGAAAGCAGGTGGGTGTCGTTGCATGTGGAAGCTTGAGAGTGAAGGTGAGGATTTGATGCCGGTAGGGATGGTGAGCCGACAAATGTATTTAAAAAGAAGTCAACATGCTACTGGAGGCACCACAAAGGGTGTTTTGTTTAGACATTAAATTTATTGTGAAAAGGAAAGATGAGGAACGGGAAGACCAGAGATGAGCAGTCTCATTGAGGATGACTAAGGCAGAAAGTGACTGAGCTCTTGTAAATGGAAAGAGTACTCCTCTAGTTCTTTCCCAGTTAGTTCTGCTTGAGGCTTTTTGGGAGCATGGTTTTCCCTGTGATAAAGGTAATAAGGTTGGACTACAACAAAGAGGGAGGGGAAATGTCTGAGATCTTGCAAGAAGACGTTTGGCAATTGTGGAGTTGACTTTACAAAGCAGTACAGCTGTGAGTACAAAGCAAAGTGTGGCTTTGCTTTGCAGAGATTTATTGGTTCGCAGAGATCGTATCTCCTGTGAAATACAGCCTGATGCTGGGAATAGATGAGCTTCTGGCTGCAGTCCTGGTGACACATCTGGATATCCCACTTTTGGGCCTCTTCCTATCTAAGCAGTGTAAACTTCTTTTACACCACCTCAACCAGTCAACCTTACAGCCTTGCAAAGCCATTTCCGGGTCCTTCTCTTGCACCTTGAATGCAGTGACTCTTTTCTTCTGGTTGTTCCAGGTAGATGCTTGGAACCAGAGAGTTCAGGGAAATCATCCCAAAGACAGGCTTTCCCTGTAATAGGTAGAAGGAGCTTTACTTGGTATGTTATGTGTTAACTACAATGAGTAAATAAAGGAAGAATGTCCTAATGATATGTCACAGGAAGTTTGTGTGACAGTGATACAAAACTGGAGATTACAGGGATATAAAATAAAAACAAAAATAAAGGTTCTTAAATAAATGTAAAAGTTATTTCCTACAGCACTGATGAGGAATTCAGACAAGGCTGTAGAATCTCTGCAAACAAAACCTTTCGCTAGGTGCAGGTTGAGTGGAGAATCCTGCTTCTGTTACCTTAGTCTCTAACAAAATAAGACAAATCTGTAAAACATTTGGGATTAATTCATGCCATCTAATTGTTATGTGAGTACGGTCAACATACCTGTTGGTTAGTTTGTACTTGAACTGTTCTTGTGACTGGAGAAAAACCCTGAGGTTTTCTGGTCTTTGAAGTTCCCGTATCTAAAAGTTTAGTCAACGCACGCTGCTTCAGTTAGTTTATTTTATTGGTTGAAGTTCTCGTCATTGATATCTAATGCTTTCCCCACTGATTACTCACTATTATTTATTCTTAAATGATCTAATACTAAATAATAGACCTACAGCTCCTGAAAGAGTTCAAGCTGAATCATAGATTGCACCTCCTGTTTTACCCCAATATGTTTGTCTAAAACATTATTGTCGGCCTCATCTTTTTGTCTCCCAGTGTGCTTGTGCAGCACTCTGCCTCCCCTGGCTTTCCAATTTCTGTTGCAGGAAGCTAATGGTACAACTATCCCAGTCGCACCATCTCTCTTTTGAAAGCAGTATCGCTTAGCCACATCTCCAACAAGCACCTTGATTTTGTCTCTGCTGTTGTGATACTGGTGCATCCTCATTGACTGTGGCAAGGGAATTCCTCCAGGAAGGCACAATTTATTACCTCCCTTTAATTCTGTAGCTTGCCCCTATTTAGTGCTAGTTAATCTGGCAAAGACTTGTCACTACATGAGGCACTTTTAGCGTTAATTCAGCAGTGTGTAACTGTACACTGCAGCCTAGACTAAATTCTTCTGGCTCAGCTGTTTATTTCTCTCACATGTTTTGCCTCGGCCACCTATAGCAGATCTGAGGCAGAGATTCTCTTTTTGCATGACTTCTCTATGCAACCTGCAGTATCGTACAGTGGGTCCACAGCTCTGTTGGAATCCTTAGTGCTGCTGTAAACACACATTGCAATAGTGTGGCCATGGATTTTGTGTCTCTGACACTGTCAGACACTCTGCCAACCTGAACTCTGACGTCAGCTACAGGAACGGATATGGGAAGCAACTGTATTTGAAAAGAGGAGGGGATGTTTTATATCTACTGACACGGGAGAAAAACAGCTGATGTAAATTAATACTGGGCTGTCAGACTTTCTGCTGATCTGATCCACTGGCTTAATTTTAAATGTTTGTAGTAGTTTGAACTATTCTTCAAGTCGGGGAAAGCTTAGTCAGAGCTCACTGCAACTCTGAAATAAACACCCAAACTCATCTGAAGACGCATGGATGATATTAATTGATGTTTAAAATGAATGCTTCCATTTGCAGGAATCTGCAATGCAAACTAGGAGTTTTAGAAAGTAATACATATTATAATTAGGGCAAGCTTTTAAAGATGCTTTTAAGTCCTAAACATTTTTGAAATTCAAATGTGGGATAGAAATAAAGGAATCTACACAATAAAGGGGCATTAAATTATGTCCCCCAAAATTTCACTGTTTTATAGATGTAAATATATGCCATAATTAGTAGTAAGTAACATGAGGAGGATGGTTAAGTTTATTCCTATTCTTATTCTAAACAGCTGTGGCATGAAAAATAATGCTCCTTCTCTTTGTGATACACTGGAACAAACAATTTACCCATGTAATCAGTGTTCAGAAATGGCTTGCGCCTGTGGTCTCCTCCCACCCCCTCCTGAATTTATTCTCATGTGCCTCCAGCCGTCTTAAAAGGTACTCTTCATTCACACGCACACAATTGTAGCTACTATGGGTTTTTTTTCTATTTTTACATGTAATTTATATCGCACAATCTAGAATCTTGGATTTCCCTACACACACACATGCACGCTCGCCAGCTTTGACTGGCAAATGATCTGCAACTCACAAATGGGATCCGTAATGTGACTGAGTCGATGGCCAGCATGCAAATGTATGCAAAACAAATTAGATATGGAAGAAAGCAGACATCCATTTTCTTTTCCCCATCAAAACCTTGGCATAGGGAGCTCATGTGGTGGGTGTGGAGGACCCCTTCACAAACTGATGCAAGGGCATTAGCGCTTGAGGCTGGATAATGAGTGGAAGGGGCTGAGCAGCTGGGAAGCCAGAGCAGCTTGGCCTGTCCATCACAAGCCCAACCATGTGGCAGACCTGGACACAATTCTTGAGCTGCCGTGTAACATGCAGTGAAACGTGCCAACGGCCCAGATGCTCCCGTTGGAAAAAATTGCTTCACAATTTGGAATCTCTGCTCTTTGATCACTCTTTGGAGAGGAGGAGGGGAGGCATGGTGTGGTCATATGAGTAACACACCTTCCTGCAGTCAGCAGTTGTTAAAGCCTATATGTTGTTAATAACTGACCTTATGTGCTTAATGTTAACTACTGAATGCCTGTGTAAATTGTTCTGACCCTCCCCAGGTCCTACTGTTTCCAGTAGGCACTGTTTTCCTTCTACTCAGCAGGAAGGATTTATACTTTTCTCAGCAATTTTTGCTGGAGTTGCTTTTTTGTTAACCAAAGCTGTTATTATTACACAAGCGCTCTACCCTCTGCCCCCTGCCTTTAGCACAGAGTCTGACAGCTCTTCTGAAGTGAATGTGAAGTTTTTTTAAAATTGTTTTTACTTTTAATTTGGTCGCAGACAGCTTTGTTTGGTGCTTGCTCTGGCACACTGGCTGAGGCTTCTCCATGCAGCATGGCGAACGCTTGGTGTGCTTAATATGTAATATTTTCAGTGCCACCCATTGACAAGCTATGCTTTATTAATGAACTAATCATGCTCCTACACATCCACTGTAGACAGGGTGCCAGAAGGCTGAGTGCCTCTCCTGGCTCCAAATGCATTCAGCTAATATAAATCTCAACTCTAAGAAGTAAATAAAAATTACAGTTTTACCCTTGAAAGTAAAAAAAAAAAAATAGTTCCATTTCTGTTTTTAAGTTGTTGGGGATTTTATTCCTAAATTGTGTTGATCTTGTCTTTTAATTTGCCATGAGTAAACCGGCTTCTGTTCATCACACATGATCGGACTGTAATATTTGAAATCACCATCCTAAAGGTTATTTGTCTGTATATGCTACAATAGCATTCACCAGTCCTAATTTCTGGAGCCATGGGTCAGAGCAGTTAATTGCATGAGAAACTATACAGAAGGGAATGTTGGTTTACATCCCAGGACGACTTGCAATCTGAGCCTGAAATGCAAGAGAACAGCTTAGAGACCAAGTACCAAAGAAATAATGAGACAGAGCTGGTCACAACATGAGAGACTGCAGAAGCTTGACTGTTGTCGCATTTTTCACAGGGATCATTGAAAGAAGGAAATTATAAGGAGAGGGTTAATTGGGGTTAATAAGATAAATTCCTATTTTTCAATTTTGCTATTATTATATTTATCTAGTCTTGCTTCTTCTGTAATACAGGCAGTGAACGTCACTAACTACTGTCTGCCTCCAGACAATAAGCCTGCTTGGACTGGAGCGTACCTGTTAGTTAGGTATTTAGCTTGGTTAAAAAAAAAACAAAACAAACCAAATAATGATTATTCTACCACATTTGAAAATTATGCCAGCATTTCATTGCCATCAGGGTTACCAGCCTTGTTTCTCATTTAGCTTTTACATAGCTTTAGCTTTCGGTCTTTTAATGTCCTTTTCTGCGAGATTTAATCTATCAGAAGACTCTTCCCCATGTAGCAACTTGTAGGCTATGACAAAGTGGTGGAAAAACTTCCCTTGGAAAAAGTAAGTAGATGGAGTTTCATTAGTCATTTACTACAAAGGATGTTTTCCAGACCTGAAATCATTCTTGTAAGTCTTTTCTGAACACTTTCCAATTTTCCAACACCCTTTCTAAAATGTAGATACAAATATTGGAATCGATACTGTAAGAAGGAGCATTCTAAAACTGAATACCCAGGTAACACATCACCTTATTCCTGCTCAAAGCTACATCTAAAACTCTCATAGCCTCAATAATGCCCATTTTTAGAACAGCGGTGGGTTTTTTTTTTTATATTCTCATAACTTCGGGGGGCAGGAGTGCGAGGGGAACCTGAATTTTAATTGTGACTCACTTTTATAAGTTCAAGATGTACAGTTGCTTTCAGATTTATGTGTTTAGACAAACCATAATTTAATATGTAAACTGTAACAATATAATCAGCAGATCTTTCACCATCATTTTTTAACCAAAGTTTTGCATCTCACCAGCAGTGTTAGTCTTTCCTTCTTTACTAAGCTTATTTAGCATGAATGAAAGCTTTTGACACGTGGTTCAGAATACTTCCCTGACATGACAATCTCTTTTTCACAATGATTCACTCTTCTACCTACATGTACTTGGCCTCTAGTGAAAAAGTTTAAATCCAGACTGAGAGGAAAGATTTGTTTTAGAATGTAAGGACAGACAAAATTCTTTCAGTATTAAAAGAGGCTTTGATGAAACCTTCATTTAAGAGTATTTGCCATTGCAAGTTCTCATGGTTTTTTATGTTAGTGGTACAACTTTTGGAGGTGTCTTAAAGCTTCAGCTCACAACAGTCTATAATTAGTCGAGCATGAAAACTGTTGTTTAAAAGGAAAATCCTGTCCTTCCTTGAGTGCTTCTTTATTGTATGCTAGACAAAAAATGAATAATTAAAGAGCAAATAAAGATAATTCATGTCTATATTATGATGGGACTTTGCAACGATGTCATGATTGCGTAAGAGTAAATCACATACGAGCGATAATTTCAAGTGTTCCTCATGCAAACATCAGGGCCTCAGCCTGTATTGTTTGTGTACACAGGGCTCCTGGTGATTTAAGCAAGAGCTGGAAAAGCTGTGGGTGTGATCAACAGGGTGCCAGATGGCCACATGGGTTACTTTTCCAGGTTAAATGTCAGCATGTAAATACAGCAATTAGATAGGTTTTCCGTGGGCTCAAACTCACATGGCAGTAGATTAAAAAGTTATTAATTTTTTTAACTCTGTAAACAGTTGTTATTGCAGCTATGTAAGGGCTATGTGGTTGACTCTTAACAACATGAAATTGTGAAAAGCACGATATTGTGATTTCTGAAGTATTTTGTCCATATCAGAAAGGCGAAAAAAAGAAAATGTTTTGATTGGAAAATTGCAGTTGTGGTAGCCACAGGAATAACCACTTTTTAAGAGATTACTACTGTTGTCATTATTATTATTATTACAATTATTATTATTATTTACAACAATGCAATTGTTTTATCAGAAATTCCAGTGGAGCAGCTGTGAGGTGGCTGATGGCTGCTGTTTGTCATATTTAGGTCTTTGTCATGTTTAGATCTTTGTCATGTTTTGATTGCAACGCAGCTGTGATGGCAAATTGCTTATTTACTGTTAGTTCAGAACAATTTCTTACAGCTCACTGTGAACACACCTCTTTAGATGTACATTAAACATTAACTGCTGACCTCATGCAAAACGTGCAAGAAACGAGGTGTAATTACGATAGGATTTCTTTCTGTTATGCAAAATACGTGACTGTAGGGCTGTTTGTGTTACTGTGTGTAATCCTCAGGAGACTTCACTGATTAACTTGCCAAAGCCATCCTGAAGTAATCTTAGACCTATGTCTTCTCTGTACCACAAACTAGCTCAGTATGTGCTATTATCAGCATATTGCCTCAGAATACCACAAATAAGGACTGCAGACACTAAGCAGAATTAATGAGTTGTTGCCTAGTTAAAAATTAAATAGGGGTTACAAATGACCTGAACTATAATGAAGGCAGGATTATAAATGTTCCACACTAATTAGTAAATAAACATACCTGTAAACTAAGTTTTTAAAAGTCTTAGGGTAGACATGAAAGTATCTGTCCAATTTTTTCTGTTACATTTCTGTATCAGCAATAAGAACAAGTAGAGCTAGACTGGCAAGTCAAACAGCTGCGGAAGCACATTGCCCTGCTAAAATGCTTGTCTCAGAGTAAATTAAAAATTCAGATGATTCGTAGATGTTAACACTGCAGTAGCTGATCAGCTATTTCCACATAAAAAGAAAACCCTGCCTACTCTTTCCTTGGGCACCAAAGATGTCAGCAGAGCTAATTCCTGAATCAACAAATCCAGCTGTGGCTATCCCTAGACTCCGCCTGTGTCCATATTAGTGCTCTTTTAAGTTGAGGGCTTTTGAAAATGTATTCATGATGACAAAGAGCACAGTGGCAGCACAGCTTCAGTGCTGCTGCTGGCTTGTGGAGACCAGATTCAACATGTGACCTGTGCTGTTGCTTTGTAGCCAGATTAATCATGCTGTGCACAGGACTTGGATTTGGACATAAATAATTAAAAGTAGTGCTGTCCCTCACTTGATCCTGCAAGTCTCAGTCTCTGTTGCTAGATATCAAAGGCAGCTGGATAGTTATTCAGGCTGCAGAGAGATAGTGAAGGAAATCAAATACTTCCAGTAACCTTTTATTGGTGCTGCGGGCACGGCTCTGTGCACACACAGCAAATGGGATGCCTCTGAGTTGCGTCATTTATCTCCATGAAGTCAAATATTTCACAGAATCAGGGCCATATGGCTTGACTGAGTCTTATCAGAGATTGATTCCCATGTTGTGTATCTAACTCCCTTTGCCATAAGGATTTCACTGCTTTAAGATAGGAAAGGAGGGAGTGTACTATGGCCCCTGAGGAGCAGGACAGCTCAGTTGACTTCAAGGCCGCAGAGTAGACTCGTTCTGGAGGAGTCAGCTCTGGGGCCAGGCTCCTCGTAGCTGCTCATTCCCTTGGCTTCAGAGACTTCTTCAGCAAGCTGCCAGACAAGGACTTCACCTGTAGCCCAGAGAAATACTGGATCATCTTTTGTTGTTCAAAGTTTGAAAAAGTTGCTACTTCCCTAAGTTTTTTACTGCAACAGTTAGATAGAACCTTTTCTGACAGACTGTAATTGTTGTCACTATGAAACTTCTCCCTCTATCTTATTTCTGAAAAGAACAGTGAGCTAATTACAGCTTATGCTACTGATACTGTGGAAAGAAAAGTAAAATCTTCAGCTTTGTTGCTTTTTCCCAACAGGCTGACTTAAACTGTAACATTCAAGATGACACAGGAGCCTTTTATGGAGTCACCAGTCAGTATGAGAGCTCAGAAAACATGACAATCACCTGTTCCACCAAAGTCTGCTCATTTGGAAAGCAAGTAGTAGAAAAAGTAGAGGTGGGTGTTGTGGTGGAATATGTGGGGTGCTTCTCTGGTTCCCTTTCATTTTGCTGAGGCTTTCTCTCTCATCTTTACTTTGCTGTTATTGAGTTTTTCCTTCCTTTCTTTAATCCTGCCTGAAAGACTATTTTCCTCCCCAGCAGTGTTTGGGTTCAGTTAAATCACTGTGTGAATGAAGGCACCACAGTCAAGTAAATCCTAGTTGCTTTGGAGATCCTCCACCGCCCTGCCCATGGCATCCTTCATTGGGGACCCCGCAGCTGACATCAGTGCCACCTCCTCCATCACCTGGAAGAAATGCACTAGGCAAAAATGCTTTTGCTCCCATTTCCAAAGACTTGGCCAAGGCTGTAGCCCCTTTGGAACTGAACCTCAGCAACAAGCGACCCTCTGTCATCTAGATGTAAAGCCATGGATGATGTGCTATGCTTCTCCTATAGCCACGCTTGCTTTTACACAGAAAGGCATGCTTTCCTCAGGCACAAGCAGCTTTTGAATACAAAGTTGGGTATTTTCTTAACATGCCAGGGCCTTTATTTATTTTTTACCTTTTCTTTCTGAGCACAGAACTGTGTGACACAGTCAGGTAGCTGGTTTATTGTACAGTGGTACTGCAGCTATTTAACTTGTGTTCTGTGTACTAAGCCCCACACCCACACCTGTTATATTGCGTTGTATGGGAATTTTAGCCTAGAGCTCCAGGTTGAGCCTTTATTCATGTCCTTCTTATACTAAATATGTTTCCTCTGTATGGTGACCTTAAAACAGTTTTCCATAATTTCTATTATTTCAAGCTTAGAGAAAGCCAAAAAACCCACAAGCCACTGAGTAGCTCATCTGAGCAATTGGTAGGTGGGCAGCAGGAGCCGAAGCGACACAACTGTTCCCTCCTGCAGCCTCTTCTGAGCTCCTGCAATCTAAATCAGTCTGGTTTTCTTCCGACTGTATTCGTGCATCCATCTGTAATTCATAAATTGCCTATTAAATCATGCAATATTATAGCTATGTTTATATGTGCGTATTTACACATAAACATCTAAGCTTATATTTGCTGTTCCCTCTGCACACAGTTGCTTTGAAACTACTGTAAAATCATCTTCCCTCAAAGTTTTCTCCTTGTTTAATTTTTACTTGACTTGGACTTCTCTTATATAATGCTCATCTGTTCAGGTTTTTAATTCACTGGTGAGAGAACAAGCAGTGATATTATAACTTTTAATAATTAAGGGCCATTGAATTTTTAGCAAGGTACAGCATGGCTGAGGTAGGGAGTTAGAAAGAAGAGGGGGCAAGGTGTCTGGGAGCTACTTTCTCTCTTTTCTATCTAGACAAAGAAAGAAGAAAAAACAGATTTAGTATCCACCAGTTAGCGGTTCCTGAATTATCTTATTCTAAATGCTGTCTTTTTTTATTCTTTCAGACTGAATATGCAAGGTTTGAGAATGGCCGATTCGTGTACAGAATAAATCGCTCTCCAATGTGTGAATATATGATCAACTTCATACACAAGCTGAAGCATTTACCAGAGAAATACATGATGAACAGCGTGTTGGAAAATTTTACAATTTTATTGGTATGGAATCACTTTTTATTTTTCCATTTCTAAAATACCCTCTGGCTTTGTATGACTTGTTTAACTTCTAACATTTAGAACCAGTTTGCGAATCCCTTAGTCATGTTGCTTACTAAACAAATCATCCCATTGACTTCAGAGTAATGCTCCTGGAATGGTGCACTAGATGCTAAGGATGAAAAGGCTAAGCTGGCTGAGAACATGAACAAACATCTTTGTTACTTTCCAAAAATTCAGCTTACTCCTCTCTTGATTTTCATACAAGCCTTTATTTGGTGTTTGGAGAGAGCCCAGGGCAGTAACTTTGAACCACCCCATTCGTCTCGCGTTCTTATCGAGATGTCAGTTATAATACTGCAAATGTCAGTGATGCTAATTAGTTCTTGGGCCAGGAAAGCGTGCAGTAATGGATACACCCAACGGGTGATCTGAAGCGTGATGAGTGGTCCACATTGTGGCCTTTAAGGCAGTTTCATCCAGTTATCCAGCTTGATTGCACTGTGGTGTTGCACCGGCACCTCAGCCACGCACTGCTGCTGCCACTGTAGGCTTCAGGCAGGACCGAGGGCTGGCAGCACAAGGGCTGTGAGCACAGAGCCCATGCAGCTGCCCTTTGGCAAACAAACACAAGGTGACAAGGACGCACTGGTTTCCCTGTGCTGAAGTGTGGGGCTTGGGTTGAGGATGGCTGAGCCAAGAGCGCAGTGGTGGCTCATGGTCAAACAACCAAAGATTTCTGAATGTCAGTGCCCTCTGCTGGGAGTGACAGCCCCACAGCACAGCCCCAGAGCAGCATGAGCACAGTCACAGTTTAAATAGCCAAAGAGAGAGCAAGAGGACACACATTTCAAACAGCCACATTGAAAGGCTGGATTTAATGAAGCCAGTCATTTCTTGTGTTGGCCCTGGTATCTTCACATCTGTAATAAATTGTCTACCTCTTCTTTCCCCCTAAACAGGTTGTAACAAACAGGGATACGCAGGAAACCCTGCTCTGCATGGCTTGTGTATTTGAAGTGTCAAACAGCGAACATGGAGCACAGCATCATATCTACAGGCTTGTAAAGGACTGAGCAGATATTTATATATACACTTCATTTCACTTCTTTATCAAAACACAGACTGTAAACCTCAACACTAAGTGGCAGTGCCTCTGGCCTAACTTTCACCCACATTTTTCTAAATGCTGTTTCAGTGAAGTCATTTTTAATGTGTTCATATATAATTGTAGCTGTGAAATTCTGGTACAGTTGTAAAAATTATTTCTAAAACTAAGTGTTCTTCAAATTTGTAAACCACAGTTCTTTGGGAAGACTGTATTTAAGAACCTAACGCCTCTGTCTGTTGAGGCTTATTTTTAATTCTGATAGAAAAAAATGTATGACAGAGCATTTGCCATGGGGAAAACCTGACAGCATTTATAAGAATTTATTCTGGTTTTTTTTTTCCAACATGAAATACTTGTTTTACAATGCAAGTGAAATTGAAATTAATCTTTAGCTATAACTGTAAATGAGTACACAAAGTTAATAATCTTTATAGAATTATCTTTGTAACTAATTAGGGAGATATGGACGAATGTAATTCACTAAATTATTTTTTAAAATGAAACATTTTTCTGTTTGAAACCAAATGAAAAAAACATAGCCTTAAGAAATGCCTGATACAAACAGACAGGTCCTAAAATTAGGCAAATTTTGTATTTTTTTCTCAACGCTAAAACTAATCTTCTAATCCATTAAACTTTCAAACAGGTATTGCAAAGAAAGAAAACATCATCCCTTACCCCTAACATATCTAGTGTATTTTAAAAGAATATAAAGTTGTATTGTACTAATATGAAAATTTGATTATTTAATGAAAAAGATGGCTCATTTTGCAATAAGTAGGTAAATACTGAAGATTTAGACTTGCATTATATGTAGTCTTGTGTGTGCGGTTATATTTTATATGGACAACTATGTTTTCTAATAAGTTGAGCAGAAAACTTGCAACTCTGAAATTAAGAGATGAACAGAAAAAAAACTGACATTGTGACAGCACTGAGTAATTCGTAAACTGAAAGCAAAACACTAATGTGTTTGATAGATGAATACATACACCTCTGAAAGGATCAACAGCTTTAATATCTATGAGACACTAGAAAACCACAACATCAGGCAAAGAAGACTGGAAAGCGGAGACTTTTTTTGTTTGTTTGTTTCTCCTTTTCCTCTTTCTCATGGTGCTCTTACACCTCTCCCAGTTGCCTCTCCAGTTCAGACTGGCAAAGACCTTTATCTGAAACAACCACATATGTACCACGCGGGGTCTGATGTCCTTTTGCCTCCAGATGTGGTAGCATTCATCCTTCTGATCTATTCAGGGAAGACTCCAGGAAGTGAAGTACAGCTGGAGATATTTTAATACTGTAAGGATTCAAACCATGGATGTGGGTGTGAGTGTCTGAGGTACACACATGTGAGAGAAGTAGTCTCATTCCTCCTGCCTGCACCGGTGTTGCTCAGTTTCCCTTCTGCTGCTGCACACCCAGCACTTCCCCATCATTGCCCAAGCAGCAGTTGTTCCACCAGGTGCTGGGCCAGCAACAGGTTCTTGTGTGAAACATGTGTCTAAAAGGCTGAGGGCTGCCCAGCCAAGCACAAGCCACCTTAAAGATCAGTCATGAGGTACTGGCAAAGCATCTTCTTAGGAAGGTCTTCTGCAGACCTGAATCAAAGTTAACATTTAGCAGTTCCCTTCTCCCTGTCCTTTTCCAACACGTGTCCTTGTACAGTTTAAGTCTGGAATTTACTCCCAGGCACAGTGCCATAGGCTTCAGAAAAGCCAGTCTTGGTTTTTGGATACTGTATTTCTGCATAGTACCCTCCGTTAGAATTGCCCACTGTTGAACTACCTGGAGGGGAATACAGCCTAGAGATGGTAGCGAGTTGCTTGTAAGTCTGTGTCAGACAAGGTTTGTTCTTAATGCTGGTGAGGACTTGGGTTAGAGGACAATACAAACATCACCAAGGGAAGGGAGACTACTTAAAATCCTTAGCCTGCCTCTGATCTAACTCTTAGTAGGTGGGTGATCGCTGTGATGTCTAACTGTTACTGGCTTGTGGATATTAGGGCTGATGATCTTTTGGTTTATATTCTGTGAACTGAACGGAGAAAAATGTCCATGGTAAGGTCTCTTTTAGTACTCATTTTTAACACTAACAATCACATCAGGAAAAAAGCACTGCATTGTAACAGCCTAATGGTAGCCCTTTATTCTAAGCACTTGGTGTTACAAGTCAAAAACTACTTTTTTTTTGTTTAATTATGTTCTAAAGTCGTCTTTTATTTAGGGTTTGAATTGTGGTTTTGGTGATTTTTTTTTTTTAATAACAAGCAAACTCTTTGAGGCATATAAAGTATGTAAGTTGATTTGCAAAACCAGGTACAGTTTTTTTCATAGACTCTGGCACATTACATATGCCATAACTATAGGGTATAAAAAGTCACAATGTTTATTGGTGTTCACATATGTAATATTAGGGAAACTACTTCCATTGTCTTTTCTTTACATTTCTGTAAATGATCCATACCCTGTATATGTTAATTCTTAAAAGCCTTAATCCTTCAACTGTTTGGTGTGGGGTGTGTAGTCCAACAGGCTGCCTGTAAACTGTGAGCTCTTTTGTAAGCTGGAAGTACTTATCTTGTTACTGTTACTTTTTTGTAGGAACCTTTTAATTGAGAGCTGCCAAAGCATTACAATATGCAGTGCCTTAGCATTATATTAGAAGTACCTTTAGCCTCTTAACATAAATTTTATATATTGTTTTATTAATTGGTTCCATTTTTAGAAATATCTGTATTTTTTCCCCACAGAAACACTCTTTGACTGCTTGGTCTAAACCAACTTTCATACCTTCTGTACCAGTCAGTCCCATTGCTACGCAGTTAAAAGTCTATACCAAAAGGAAAGGTTATAGATTCTTAGTTCTCCGTGAAAAGTGAATTGTATTAAGAAATGCTGCCTTTTTAAATTTCATGACCAAATAATTAATTGTGACTCTTCTGCACTCTAGCATGAAAGTGCCTTTGGTTTGAAATTCCAGCTTAGAAAAGTGCTGCCATAATAATGACAATTTGTAGAGAGACCAAAAATATTTAGTTATCACCGTAATGCCTTTGGTTTATTGGAATGAGTTGAATCTACAAGCCTCCATTCACAAAAGAGCACCATTTATAGCAAAGTAATTTTGCTAATGATCAACCTTCTGAAGAGTAATCTACTGTTTGCCGTTTCTGACAGCATTGCAAACCAGCAACTGATTTGCCTGTGATATAAAAATGATTCACATTTATATTCTCTTCATCCAGTTGTGCAGCTGCATAGTGAGAGATCATATACTGCAGAATCTCAGACAGTGGACAAATGACTTTATTGCTCTCCAATACTATTTCAGTATCTGTGAAGATTTTTTGTTTCGGCAGAAGATTTTGTTTACAAAGTTGTGCATGCTGAAAGTCAGATGCATAAAACAAGATGAAAATGGAAAACAGAGAACAGCTAGAGTAATTGCAATTGTGGGGTTTTAAGCATTGAAAATGTTGAGTGTGAGCATTGTAGATGAAGGTGCTGTTAGAGATACTCTGGCCAGCGCAATTCAAAACACAGGGTTGTTTTGTTTTTCTCCCAGATGATGTCTTGGAAAAAAAAAAAAGCTCCTCTTAAAAACGTGTCTGTATTTGATACCGTCTGTGAACGGGGGCCATACTGTACACTACAAGTAAAATTGATGGGAAAAGGAGCAAGATTTTAAGAAAACGTTGTTAGAAAGAACAAATATCAGCAAAACCAAAAGCTGTCAGAAGGATTATATAGTTGTGAATACAATTTTAACTTGATTTTTAAAGTATTTGATGAAAACTAAGATTAACTTTTTATATATAGAAATATCGTGACACTGTGTGGTAAATATTGTGATAATTCAAGTTCCCTGTCTCTAAAATATTATTTTTGTTATTCCTTCAAGGTCTAAATCTCACTTACCTCTATAGGACACATAATTTTGTTGAACTCAATGAGACTGAGGTAGGGCAAAGACATTTTTGCCCCACAAGTAGAACATAGAGTTTCAACCAAACTTTTCAGCTGTACTAGTCAATGTTTGTGATAAACTACACTTTCTGTCTCATTAAAATATTACAAGCAGCATAATGGTACCATTTGGGGCTCTTAAAGATTACTATTAACAAATGTAGTTTTACTTACTTGAATTCCAAAATTATTTTGTTTAGGTACTGCACCACTATTTTGAAGGAATTGCAGATATAATGCCTCTTTCTCACTCTCCCTTTCTACCGCGGCTACAGCTCACTACATTTGGCAGTAGCTTCTTCTGTTAAAACCTCCACGGCACAGGCTCTTTGAAATAATGAAGGGTGTACATTTATGTTGAATGTAAGTAACTGGCCAGTTCAAGGCAGATATAACATTCAACATCCTAATCCATATCTATTTATTTTTCTACTGCAAGTCCTAGGGTAAACTTGCTGTCTGAAGCAGTTCTCCTGGATTGCTCAGTCATACTGAGCAACCTTTTCTTTCCCCGTTACTTGACCTGTACTGATCTACGTACCCAGTGACACGGCAGACGTGTGTAATAGAGTCCAGTTTTGTACTTTTCTCAGGATGATCTCTTTTCCCCTTCTTATCTTTGATAATGGGATGTTTTATCCCCCCCTGAAAAAAAAGAAGATTGAGGCTGGAGTTACGTCAAAGTACAAGAAACACTTTGGTCATCTTCATCTTTTAACTTGTCAGGGTCATTCTTACGGAGATCATGTAATTAGTTTTAGTGTGTAAATTAAATCTTAAATGCACTCAGTTGACTAAAAGGAGATGGATCCCTGTTACCTCCTTACAGAATATATGTTTTTGGGTTTTGTTTTGTTTTGTTTTATGGGCCTCTGATTCAGGCTCATGACTGCAGACAAAAAATACAATATGTGCCTGAAAAAAAAAAAGACAAAAGAATTTTATAACATTGAAAACCTTAATAGCCTTTAATTCTTCAGTACATTTTATGTAAAACAGGTTGGGGTTTTGTTTTGGGTTTTTTTTGCCATGTGCATTTGTTCACATTTGTAAATGACTTAATGGAATTCTCACTTTATGTTTATTTGTGTAATGTGTATAAAATGGGTTTGTGACTTAAGCATATTCATATATGGTCAGTGGTTACTTTAATATTGTACTGCTGCTGGTAACTTTTGATGTAGAACTTGCCTTTTGATGATAAAGTACCTCTAGGTTAGACAGGGAGGGAAGGCTCTTTGAAAAAAAAGTGAATGTTCTCCAATGTTTTCTTAACATATTTGCAGAAGCTTTCAAAAGGAGTTTCAGTCAAACCTCTTGGCAGTACAGTATTCTTGTATTTGTTATTGTCTGTGTGTAGGTACTGGTACCTTTTTTTGTTTTAAATGTTTTAAGTGTTGGCTTTAAAGTGAATTTATCTTTTAGTATGATAGTAATATGAAAATTATAGGTTTTGTGTGCAGAGAATTTTTTTATAAAGTGCTTTGTAAAAAAAAAAATGTATTCTAGCTTTCGCGGTACATATGTGTGATAACTTTAATATCCATGACAGTTAAGTGCAATTATTTCATCACTCTAAAAATGCTATTTTTGTGTCGGTTACTGCAGGTGTTTTCATGTCTTTGCAAAGTGACACATTTTGATGCCTTCTTGATAAAGTGGTAGAATTTTTGTAGCTTTCTAGAAACTTTGTATTCATACAGTATCGATTGAAAATAAAGAAAATGAAAGTGGTTTGTGCATTTATCTTAATCTCTTACATCAATCTCTTTTTCGGGTTGGGTGCAGCTTTCAAAGGCCTTTCCAAAGCCACGCAAGGCCAGACTTGCAGCAGTATCGCTGTGCTTACCTATAGGGTGCAGCGCAGCCAGCAGGATTTACAAAACCTGTAGGGATGGCACTCAGTGACTGGGCCACCTGGAAACCAGGTCCAGCAACGAGCCTGTATGTATTTCAGCAGCAGGAAAGGTGACATCCTGTAGCTTGAATGTCTTCCTAAAGAAACAGTGGTGGGTAGTTTTGAAACATCATTTTAATCACCCTGTTTTCATGGAAGAAGCCACCCTTTATTCCAGAAGCAGGAGTGACCTATTCAAAATCTTATGGAATAAAAGGTATCAAATACATCACTAACTTGGCAGCTAGAGCTGACTGAGGAACATGGTAGAGTGATCTGAGGTTGAGGTGTTTCTCCCAGAAAGACACTGAGCTCTGTGGTAACCAAGGTCCTAACCATGTGACATCTATCAATGGTGTCTTATTTTTCTAGCCCCTCAGCTGGCAGCTGCACTGGTATGATGAGAGGGTGAATAGAATCAACTTGTCTACCGCATTCATGAAGAGAAACTGTGTAGCTTGGTGGGGGGAAAGAGAAAAGAAAAACAGAATAAGAGATGTAGCCTGGATCGCTGAAATGAACGGGAATGTGACTCGGACTTGGTAGAGAAAAAAAAAATACACATCTGGCTCATCATCTCCTTCAAAAGGGGAGCAGTGGCTTTTGAATAAACCACATGGCTGTCCTACACACCAAGGTCTCCTTTTGGGTGGCAGATGTTCCACTGCGATTTTCAAAATGCCAGCAGAGCACCCCCCATATGCAAGATGAATGGGTTGAGAAAAACATACAGATCTGGTCTGCTTTGACCTTGTTCTCTCGTCTTTGTTCCCTACTAAGTATACAGCTTCAGTCCTTTGAAGTGGGTTAGCTTTTCCAGAAGCAACCTGCTTCTTAATTAATTTAGGTTAAAAATCATAAATCTACCTTTGGGGAAAACATCGTGTAGCATTTCAGGTTGGGAGTCCCCAGGTAAGGTCACACCATTAGTTTATTAACGAGCTGCCTCCAGCCGAAGCAAGAGTCTTTCCCTGACTAAGCACAGTCTGGTTCATGCGAACACGGCAGCACGTGAAGAAGACAGACCAGTTACTCCATGCCGGTTTACAAAATGTAGAATGGGGAGCTCTAAGTGGGTCACAGACTTTACTGTGGACTATATGACATGACAAACACAGAACACACATAATGCTCACAAACCCCAGAGTAAAGGGAGGGTTCAGTGTGTTAGCAGATGTCTATAGTTCACACACACAGCTCTAGCTGTTCATCTCAACCCTGACCTTTTGCAGCTTTACTATTGTTGTCTGGGGCCCTTTGAGGAGAAACTGCTGAACAATCTGTTACACCAAACAGTGGTAGCTTAGCGATTTACATAACTAGTTGCCTACATTGTAGCAAGGTGTGACACTTAATTGGTTAATGCTTGTAAATTATTTTCTGATTGTTGTCTTGTGAGAGCCAGAGCTGTGCTGGAGACTCTAGAAACTTGATGAAGGTAGGAAAGGGAGGAGGGAGTGGGCAGAGAAACCATTGGTATGGAGGTAAAAGGAAAATAGTAGAAACCCCAGAATGCAAGTGACTGGGAAAATGAGTAGCAGGGCATTGCTTTTCGAAGAAAATTAGAAGCTGAGGACAGGAGAAAATAGGAAGAAAAGGAAAAAAGGGTCATTTGAAGACAAATGACAAAATCCACCAGAAGGGGGGAGAACTAAGATCAAGAAAAAGGCTACAACAAAACAGAAAAACATTGACCTTCCCTGCTGTATTGCGTTTTCCAGTCGAGGACATATCCTTTAAGGGGAAAGGCCTCCATTCTTGTGTGCCCTACTGTTGTGAATTAAGAAGGCCCCAGAAATCTGAGCAGCAAGGCAGCCTATAGCCTCCCTGCTAGATGAAGAGCTGTCAGCTTGGTTTCAGTTGGAAAAGATAAAAGGAGAGCGTGTGCGTGAGTGAGTGAGCGAGCATGACCAATAGCCAGAAGAGTATCTGAAACAATCAGCTAGCAAAGACACTTGAGTGCGAGTGACTGGTCTCAATTTATCCAGCACTGGCTATTCCTTAAGCTGCCTTCCTTATATATGTGTGTGTGGTTTGGGAGCAAAGTCCATTAAAATTTTAGGTTAATTAACTTAAAAAATGTTGCTTTCCATGCCACTCTATCCTGGAAGCAAGAGCATAAACAGGTACCCTCGATGTTATTATATTGCAGGTGAGAACTAAAAAAATGCTGTGGTGTTGGTTTGTTTTTTTTTTTTGATCAGTCTGCTTCCAAACATCTTTATCAGCTCTTAGAGATGTCCGCACATAGGGAGTGGTTTTGGAGTGTTGGGCATTGTAGCTTTCTTCCTAACTCTGGTAAAGTCAATGCCCCACTAAGCATGGTGGTCAGGGTTGTCACAGCAAATGGTGTAGGAGCTGTGACTAAGATGTACATGTTCCTTTTCATTCCTCTTACTTACAGAGTTCAAAGAGGGAATTAGTTCACTATTCATTCTTACCTTGCAATGCACCTTAATGCTTTGCTTTCTGGACCTCCAGCAAAGACAGAATATGGCAGCAGCTTTCAGACTTACTGTTTGAGCAGGGTGCTGAGCTGTATTTGCAGCTGACTTTGCCAGAGGATTAGCAAACTACACACTGATTTTTTTTTTCCTGCCCCAAGCATGTAAGTTTATTAGCCATATTTAAAGATCCTTCTCAATTTTTTTTTGTTGGCAGAGCCCAAAGAATAAGGATTTTTTCCAGACTTTTAAAAATTCCTTTCTGCTAAGATCATATGGTCTCTGCAGTGTTATCAGAGGATTTTTTTTTTCCAAGATACTTGTCTTTTCTTATCCTTTCACCTGTGATGTTGAACTTCCTAGTGAACATTACACTTGGCAAACTGTACAAGAATAGCATTCAGGTTATAACCGCTCCCTTCAGAACACTAGGAAAACACTTCTTTTTTGATGCAGCTCTACATTAATTGAAGGTAATGGAGGGGAGGGAATATCTGTGTCTTTGTGATGTTTGCCCTTTCCATTAGTTCTAAACTGAACCCACAAACTTTGGCAATGAAGTATTACATTCAACCACGTTGCGCACACATCGCACCATTGCACAGCACAGAGAATTTGATGGCTTCATTGTAAAGCATATGTATTGGTTTTACTATGACTATATTGTAATTTTAATGGGGTTCAATCTAACCTTTATCATCAGAGCACCATGATGGGTGAAAACTCGACAGTGCGGTTCACCTCTAGAGTTTACAGCAATAACGTGGGAGACAGAACACTAGTCTCAGCAGGGTTCGCGCTACCCTATCTCCTCCAGTGATCTCCTGGTAGAGGGAGGTGGTGGTGAGCAATGTTTGAGAGATGCCCCAAGACTCTTCAGTGATAGGCTCTGGATAAGGCCAAAGGAGCAAGTAGGTGTGGTGCAGTAACAGGAAAAGTCTAAAGCTTTTTGCTTTCCTGCCCACTTTCATCCATCTCCCGTCCAACAAAAGGAACCAACATCATGTGGGCAGTGAACTAACACATGAACGAGGTGGGTCTCAAGATTTGAGACACCCCATTTATGCAGAATCTTTCTCTGACTGCCTCCTTCTCTGAAAGGCTGTTTTGAGACTGGGAGCATCAGGCTCACAATTCCTCTTCACTGTGTGTGAGGCAATGCAGAGCGCCCAGACACAACTATGGCATCAGCTGAGTATTTTTTTCCATGCAAATAAAACATTTTCCTATTAAGAATATCAGTGGTGGAAGTGGTATAAAGGTAACAACCACTCTGAAAGAGCAAGTCTCAGCAGCCCCTGGAAGGAGACAAAGCAGGGCAGCCAGGGGTGGCCAGGCAGGATCTCTCCAAGTGCTCTGCTCTAGGCTAGGGTGGTTTCTCTCCTTGGAAAGAGGCAGGAAGAGAACTGTCTGCCCCTGCAAACTCTAGCACCATGGCAATAGGTACAAGCACTGTCGAGAAAGTTAGCTTGAAGGCACCTGAATGCTAATAGAAAGGAAGCATTAGCCATGATTTGAAGATGAAGCTGGTGAAGGAGAAGATAGGGGAAAGGCTGTTACAAAGAATTGCTGAGGAGAAGGCTTTTCCACTATTTATGGTCAGACACAGAAGAGCAAAGGCTAAAGTCAGTGTTAACAAACTGAAGGCAGCTAGAAAAATAGCTAAGAAAAAGAAATTAACTCAAAGGACCATAGTGAAGAAAAAGTATAGGGTGATTGCTAATATGAATATGGCAAATAACATGGTAGGGAACCACTGAGAGGAGTAAGTGGGGAGAACATCAGACAAGCCCTGAACAACTGAAAGAACAGGTGCAGAGCTCTGTGTGTTCAAGTGGCTGATAGTTGAGAGTTACCACTGGCATCAGAAGTTACTGCGTAGATTAGGCTTTCTCGGGTGTGCCTGTGAGATGCATGGGAAAGCTGTGGATGTAGCAGTAGACAGATTAACAGATAAGAAAGATCTGGGAGAGGCTGGAGAGTTCAAGACCAGTGCTGCTCATGGGTTTGCTGCAAGGGAGGCAGATGGGAGCTAAGGGGAGCAAAGAGATAAAAGCCATGGAGTTAGAGCTGCACAGTATGGACCTGTGAAGTGGGCTGTCAGCACCAGCAACCAGCGCTTCCTTACTAGAAGTGTGTCTGGCGGAAGGAGGCAGTGTGATGTGCTTGTGACAGCAAGACAGAGGGAAGGGGGAAGTACATACACTCAAGGATGGTTTGTTACCCTCGGAGTCCTCAAACAACAGACATGTAATCATATAATGGGGGGCATATCCAGTTTCTTTAACAAATAGAAAAATTCTGTATACTATTTAAGCTTTCTGTTCAAAGGTTAAACACAAAGATGTTGTTCAGCAAGTAGAAAAGTACCTGATGAGAAGTTAGGACTCTGGAGTATACACTGCCTGTCTCTGCTGAAAACTACGGAACAGCCTTGGCGCTGACAGCATGCACAGCCCCACACCATAAAGGAAATACCAGGCTTACAAAGAGACCATGGTAAGAGGCAAAAGAGTAGAACTTCCTCCGACAGCACATGAACAAAAAGGGGTGGAAGTCTGACCAAGATACAATCCAAGATAAAACCCAAAATGTCTTTAAAAGAAACATTGATTCTTACTCCTTTTCATTTCAAGATTGTATCAATGCCTACAGTAACTGGATTTAAGCCTCTATATGATAACAAAATAGGGGTTTATGCTTATATGAAGTATCACTTTGTGATCTGTACATCTGACAAAGGTCCTCAGCCAGGAATCCAGGAGGCTCATCATGCATACTCCAAATTTTCTCCTCAACCTCCCCATCAAAGTGTCCCAAATCTTTGGGCATGCCCAGGGGAATGATATGGCCCCAAGAAAACAGCTAGATCTGGAAGGACTCTGGTTGCTGTTGCAACGCAGTCTAATGTAACGTAGAGCATCGGGTGGCAGTGAGTCTCTCAAGCTTTGCTGTAGTCATTTCATGACTGCAGCATGTCTCAATCCGTTTACCTGCAAGTACTACATATAACCAGGTTAGATAATACTATTACCATGATATGTAACCTTTGGACTTTGGCTTGAGGCATCTACTTTCCCTTCTGGAGAGAGCATGTCGTATTTAACTGTCTTTTTTATTTCTTTCTCCTTTATTACAGTTGTGCTCAGTACTGCACACAGATGGATTTTCCTGGAGGCACAAACAAGGAGATAGAATCTAGAGGATGTTTAAATAAAGGGAATTGTTATAAATGGTCTTTGAATTAATAAATATAAATAAAGATAAATAACAAACACACACACACACATATATATAGGACATATAGGTAGTGAAAACAAATCATGACCTACCTGTCCAGCATGCTCTGTTTATGTCTGCATCCTGGAAAGCAATAAGACTCTGTTCTTTACCTTTCTGGATGCACTTGTAATCCCAGCTGGGATAAAAGAATTTTTCCACACTCTCAAGTGAGTGAAGGATGGATCCTTAGATAATATATTGTGCCTAATAGCAAGAGTTAACCCTAAAAGAATACCTAAAAGGCACAGTCTACATTCTTGACTAAGAATTTAATCTGACAGAATATGCACTTCCACTGTAGCCCCTACTAATTAGCACAAGAGAAATGAACTACCAATTTGAAGATGGTGGTGACCTTCAGGCAGAGGGAGTCACTGTTGTTTTTTCACAGAATCTTCTCACCTTTCATACTCCCTTTCATACTCTTGCCAGCTACTGACCTTCCCTTACCCTGCTGTAAATCTTGAAATTTGTCCCCTTCTACTTTCTGGATCTGAGTTCAGAAAGAACAGCTGCAGCATTCATCATGAGTAACTATGAACAGAAACTCCTTTCGAGTCTCCTTTGGACATGGGCTGATCCTTTCCTGCCTAATTAACAGAATATTGAATAGGGGTCTCAGAACAAGGTGAGCAGGATTTGGCAAGATATTTGGCTTTCTCAGTCTTCTCTAGCACACAGTCAGAACACGATGTAGAAAGTTATCCAGCAACATAAATTAGGCACCAAGGCTGAAAAGATTTTATTCTCCTGAACAACTACTACAAAAAAAATTCTGTTTATCCTCCTCCCCTTTGTCGCTATGGTACAGTTCAGCCATACAGTTTAGTACTTGGGAATAACTTGTGTCTTTTACCTCAGTCTATATGTATTTTTAGGGAGCTACTGATGTATAAGTAAATGGAATACATCATCTTTTCTAGAGCTCTCCCCAGCACTCCCTATACAGTAAGCCATGTATTCCTTTGGTTTGGATCCAAATTCTCTATGGCCTGGCTTATGTGATACCTTATGTCACGTGACACATAAAATAAGAGAGGCTCTGTCTCTCCAGGAGGCCTCTATGTACAGCTGAAGTAGTACAAACAGAAATTTAAAGCACCAATTTTCTTCCAGCCTTGCTTCCATCTACTGTTGAATGTAGGTCACTGGAGGAGACAGGGTTGGATTTTAGTCACTCAGACTGTCCTTGTACTCCTTGAAAGAAGATCAGGGCCATATGCCGCAGATAACTGGCCTTGTAAGAGATGCTCGGTGGCTTTGGCAGTCTAGAAATACAGCTGCACTGATATATCGGTATGAGATGGTTTAAAAGCTGAGCGAGGCACCTCAATCAAATAACACAGATCAAGGGAAACCAACACTACTTTGTACACAGAAACCATCTGACTTTCCACAGAAAGGTTATTATTCAGATGGCGTTTGTGCTTACCAAATAATCTGATCTCTGGTTACTGCAAAATAGTTTTCTTTTTCTCTTGGAACTGAATTGCAACATGTCCTTGCACGGAAAACAAAAAAAGTGCATGCCTACAGCAACTGCTGTTTAAAGTCCTGTTCTTTATTCCTAGAGACATTCCCAGCAGAGGAGAAGCTGTGATAAAAACACCTCTGGCTTTATCACAGACTCCCTCTTCTGCATCACCTTTTACTGAGGGGATGACAATTGTCTAGACAGGATTTAGCACAACCACAACCCAGCAGATCTCCCTCCCTCTCAGCCAGACAGGTGAGAGTTGTGCCTCCCTGGAAGGTAGACAAGACAGGGCCTGTAACCTGAAGGCAGAGCACAGCATTTTAAGGGAATCATGAGGCACAAATCCAAAGAGCAGCTCCTTCACCTCCCCGAGGTGTGCTTTTGAACAGATATAGATAAACACCAAAGAGGCAGAGCCTGCTGTTGGTGTCAATGCTGCAGAAACACATCTATTATAGATATATTATACCACAAAATTTGTGTTTCTGTTAAAAAAACCCCACCCTCAGGGAAGTGGGATACTTGGAAGTGATGACCAGGTTCAGAGGTCATTCTCGGGTTGGTCGGTGAATCGCCATGGGCACTTGTCCTGTAACCTGAGCAGAGCCTTATGAAGTGAAATATAAAATGGCATTTTTTTTGTCCCCTTCTGCAGTGCTGCCCAGGGAGGGTCCCATCCATGTTACACACCTCCCAAATTGCCGGCTGGTCAGATACAAAAAGCTGCCCGGTGCTATCAGGCCACTCAAAACAGTGGCAGCTGCACGGGGCACCTTGCACAAGGGGCCAGACTCAAAAGCATCTCTCAGTCAGGTGTGTGAGCTCTCTCTGCCACTGCACCCTCAGGCCCAGGGAGGCATCACTATTTTTCCAGGTCTCCCTTTACTGAATAACTCAGCTAACAGCATCTGATGAAGCAGTGATTTTCTGATGTTTGGCCAAGCTATTAACACTGTAATTCTAGCACATTTTAACAAGTACAGGCAGGTCTGAGTATTTGTCATATTCCTACACGCAGATATTTTTTCTTAGTCTCTTTTTTTTCTTTTCTATCTTATCCATTTCACTCAGCTTCAAAGCTCTCAGTAGAAACAGATGTGTGAATGTTACAAAATTACATTGTTAAATCAGTTTTTTTTTTCCTGATTTTATCGGTGTGTCAAAAGACACTTAGAGCAGGAGGGCCAATTGCTATGTATTGAGAAAGGCTATAATAAGGAATTATAGTCCAGGAATCAAGCACCTATTCTCAGGGCATGCCTAATTGAAACTATCCTATCAGTTCTATGCCTAAATTAACTGTCCTCCGAGTCCTAATTTAGGTTTCATATACATATACACTATTTCATAGAGCACAATCTTCAAAAGGAGGCTGGTGGGTTTGGTGGCACATCTGAAAGCACAAGCTTTTCCATACTTGTCACATCTCCAGGGGTGAAGAGGTGGCCCTAGCATCATTAACTATATCACAGAGATGACTTTTGTGGTATGTGAATACTTCTGAAGCACGTATTTATTTTCCCAGGGTTCGCCTGAGAAGAAATTCAGCTTTCAATCCTCAGCAAGTCTGTGCCACTCAAAGATTTGTTTCAGTGAAAGTCACTGTCCAAAAGCCTTATATGTCCCCTAGATGGTGGTGCATAAAATGTTTCTGAAGAAACTCTTGCAGAGAACTCTGTTTCTTACTGAAGTATTAGGCCACTACTCTAACTTGCCCATATTAGCTGTGTAAGAAGACATAGAATCACCAGGTTGGAAAAGATCATCGAGTCCAACCATTCCTATCAAATACTAAACCATGTCCCTCAGTGCCTTGTCCACCAGTCCCTTAAACACCTCCAGGGAAGGCAACTCAACCACCTCCCCAGGCAGCCTGTTCCAGTGCCCAGTGACCCTTTCTGTGATTTTTTTTTTCCTAATGTTCAGCCTAACCCTCCCCTGGTGGAGCTTGACGCCATTTACTTTCGTCCTGTCCCCTGTCAGTTGGGAGAAGAGACCAGCACCCTACCCTCCACAACCTCCTTTCAGGTAGTTGGAGAGAGCAATGAGGTCTCCTCTCAGCCTCCTCTTCTCCAGGCTAAACAACCCCAGCTCTCTCAGCTGTTCCTCATAAGGCCTGTAAAGTGCTGCAAGTAATGTAAGAAAGGATCCCATTTCTTCCCCTTGTGCTAGTCAGACTGACTCACAGTCTGGGATGTGCTTGTTATGTGTGAAGCAAAAGCAAATAATAATCATTAAGGGATGAGAATGATTAGTTTGGGACAACAGAGCTGTGAATATTACTAGCACCCAACACTCCTGCTATATGACTGATTCCTGCCGAACAGCCCAGGCACGGTGCAGGGGCCACACAGCTCCGAGACAGCAGCTGAGCAGAGCACATCCCTGCCTGCAGTCTGCCTGCTCCTTTGTGGTCTAACAGGCTGCAGCAAACGTGACAGCAGGGCTTGCACTCAGCAGAGCAACAGATTGCAAAGCATCCGGCAGTACTGAGGCCACACTTATGTGGCAAAATGTGCTACGATGCGAAGAGGCAAGCTGCCTGCTGCACTACGGCAAAGCAGATTGCAGAGCATTAGCACTGGTGACAACAGGGCACTCATTGTGTGCAACAACAAGTCACACAGAGAATGTGCAAATGTGGTTGGTTGGGCCCACATAACATATGCACAGCAGAGTGACATATGGCAATTGGTGACTTTCCTGCCACAGATGCTGAAAGGCTTTGTTTTGGTACAGCGCACGGTGCAGATCCAGTACAGCATCCTCCCCTTTGGTGGGGAGCAGTCCAAGTGCCAGCAGTGCTCCCCCACCACCTCCAGGCGCCAAGGATTCCTGGTGCTGTGAGTACTTCTAGCTGTGCCGAGCAGACTTTCTCTTACTGAAACCCTACCCACCAGCCAAAGCCTGGGGCATGCTGAGAAATATGTTTAATTTAAAAACATGACAGGGATAGACTCCCATTTCTACTCCTTGTGCCCTTCGTATTTGGGTTTCTATTCACATATATAGAGTATCACAGCTCAAAACAAACTATTTCTAAAAGTGTTTACTTTTTCATTAGAATATTTGTTTTCAATAGTTTATCTCAATTAATGACATAAATAGATTATTATGATAAAGAGCGACAGATTATTTTTTCAATTTTGACAAACACAAGTTTAAATATAGGTCAAAGAGAACCATGTAAAATTATGGGTTTTTTCTGGCCACAGAACTGAGACAAACTGGAAAAGAGGTTCTACCAGCTTGCGTATGTAGGGAAAATATGAAGGAAGATTTTGAAATCCTGGCAGAGGCCATAGCTGTGCTCACCCATGCAGAGCCATGAGACAAGCACAGTGTGATAACTACAGCACCAGACTAAGGGTAAGATAGAGAGATTTACTCTCATTTCAGCCACTGACCACCTGTGTCTACTGGCAAATCACTGCAGCTCAACATGTCTCA
The DNA here is from genome assembly GCA_033558105.1 of Coccyzus lansbergi. Lineage (NCBI taxonomy): Eukaryota > Metazoa > Chordata > Aves > Cuculiformes > Coccyzidae > Coccyzus > Coccyzus lansbergi. Next base: position 1,858,070 of record JAUMJK010000097.1, read on the forward strand.
AAATAAACACACAATATTCATCCCAGTGCACTGCTTTGTGATTACCTGTTGGCTGCAGATTGGAAGACAAGGTAAAAGATGACCTTACAACATTGAATCATTTCACATGGCCCACAGAAGACCCATCAGGCAGTTACAGCATCCACCAGGCTCAGGACACAGGGATCAGAATCTTTGCCATATTGCTGGCATCATCAACCTTTGCTCACTTGCCTTTTTAGGTGTTTCCATGATAAAGAGGAATCCAAATCTACATAGATTTAGAACACTTTGTATACAGACACACAGTAAGGGGCCAAACAACCAAAGCCAGCTGAAAAATAATGCCACCTCTTGCAATGGGATGGGAGTTGATAGAGACTGTTGTCCCCAGATTTCCCCTTGATCAGACCTTAAGATGCAGACCCAGACTAGAACACAGAGTCGACAGCTACCACCAGCTCCCATAAGAAAGGGGCTTAAGAGTCACCCAGCTGGGAGTAGGTTTTTTTGCTTTATGCTCCTTTTGGGTTTTTTAAAGAGCTAATAAAGGAAATGTTGCTTCAAACCGGAACAGCAGAGTAGCCATACTCTTAATCAAGGGGAAGTAATATTAGTTGCTGCTACAGTGTCTCAGGAGGCAAAGCAACAACCTGGGCACTTTGAATACAGCTGGCTTTACAACTGCAAATCTCTGCTCTACCCAGGCTGCCCAGAGATCAACGGAGGGCTGAGTTACACTGCCTCTAGGATCCTCAAACTAATTTGTCACTGTAGCCCTCAGTGGATCCCTGACTTGCTGTATTTTCATGCAGAAATACAGGCACATTCGGTAAGTCTAATTAGTTCTAACTACATCATATTTATTCTCTGAGCACTGATCACCTGTGCAGCAAATGTCCATCACACCCAAGGCTGCATCAGACCCTCTGGACCTTGCATTGTGATATTTTGCACACATTTGCAGTGCTTGCCCATACCTCTGGCTGACTGGCTAATCACTCCAAACTTCTGTTTCACCTACTCTGTTGTAATGAAATCCTGGACAAACTGCCTCAGTCCTCAAATTTGGCCTGGAAAACAGCTGTGTTGGGGGATAACACAAGAGACGTTCAGGGGAAACTGTATTTCCAGTAGTTCTCACTTCCTGGGCATTTGGACAGGACAGGAAGGACTGGCCCCGAGCTCTGACAGGGGAGGTTCAGGCTTGACATCAGGAAAAAATATTTCATTGAAAGGGCCACTGGGCACTGGAACAGGCTGCCCAGGTAGGTGGTTGAGTCACTATCCCTGGAGGAGTTTAAAAGATAGGTGGATGAGGTGCTCAGGGACATGGTTTAGTGACTGAGGGGAATGGTTGGACTTGATTGATCCATGATTCTATGATCCTATGACTGAGAACAACCTGAAGGGATCAAATCAGCTGACAGGGAAAGGGTGCACAGAGGAGGTTTTACCTTGAGACGAGCTCCCTCTGCAGCTCAATTTTCAGCATCCAGAACATGGTATATCATTTTAGACAAGCATTGGTTGTCGCATGCTGGAAAAAATCTTCCACGAATGAATGGAGTCAACCTGGAAAATGCAGTTGGCTTGTCTTACTCTTTCTAGTATCAGGGGGATGGCGGATAACTCCCCAGCGACCCAGATTAAAAAGCTAGCCAGATTTTTTTAATTTAAAAGCATGCAACCGGGAGAAACATGGTAGATAAAGATGTAATTTCTGAATTTCCTGGAGTGATACAGAGCAGAATCCTGCCCCGACCAGCAGGTACAAACCATGGCCTGAGGCTGAGGTATGAAGTTTAACAAGGACAAATGCTGGGTCCTGCACTTGGGGCACAACAACCCTATGCAGAGCTACAGACTAGGAGAAGTCTGGCTGTAAATCTGCCTGGAGGAGAAAGACCAGGGGGTGTTGGTCGACAGCCAACTGAACATGAGCCAGCAGTGTGCCCCAGTGGCCAAGAAGGCCAATGGCATCTTGGCTTATATCAGAAACAGTGTGACCAGCAGGTCCAGGGAGGTTATTCTCCCTCTGTACTCAGCACTGGTGAAACTGTTCCTTGAATCCTGTGTTCAGTTCTGGGCCCCTCACCACAAGAAGGATGTTGAGGCTCTAGAGGAAGTCCAGAGAAGAGCAACAAAGCTGGTGAAGGGGCTGGAGAACAGGTCTTATGAGGAACAGCTGAGAGAGCTGGGGTTGTTTAGCCTGAAGAAGAGGAGGCTGAGAGGAGACCTGATTGCCCTCTCCAACTACCTGAAAGGAGGTTGTAGAGAGGAGGGAGCTGGTCTCTTCTCCCAACTGACAAGGGACAGGACGAAAGTAAATGGCGTCAAGCTCCACCAGGGGAGGCTTAGGCTGAACATTAGGAAAAAAAAATCACAGAAAGGGTCACTGGGCACTGGAATAGGTTGCCTGGGGAGGTGGTTGAGTTGCCTTCCCTGGAGGTGTTTAAGGGACTGGTGGACGAGGCGCTGAGGGACGTGGTTTAGTTCTTGATAGGAATGGTTGGACTCGGTGATCCGGTGGGTCTCTTCCTACCTGATGATTGTGTGATTCTAAGCGAAGGCAGCGACCGCGGCCCCGCAGCGACACCCGGTGGCCCTGGAGGGTGTCCCCTCGCTCCAAACCCCGGCGAAGGGGTCGGGTGTCCCCCTCCATCCCCGCCTGCCCACCCCTCGAGGTCTGCGAGGGAGCTGCCTGTTTTTTTAACCTCGCAACGGGACGCTGCTCTAATAAACGTGTTCTGATGGACACTGAGGGAGAGCAGGAAGCAGGAATTACGCCGGGGAAATTCCACAATTTATATTATGCGGGAAATCAGATCAGATTATCACTGTGGATCCTTCAGGGCTTGAAGTTGTGAATCTCCTGGCAGGTTAATAGCTTCTCTATCTCCCCTCGTGAGAGTAAAAACCTCCCCACACGACTGAAAGACCTGTTTTTAAGTGCTCGCTATCTTTATTACACAAGACACCGTACCCGCTGGCCACCTTCCTCAGTTCTCATCTGCCTGGCACCCGGTACAAATTACATTGCTAGGAGAGGTGGTTAACAAACTCCCTAGAAGTGTGGTTGTGCTTCATCAGCCAGGTCAACAGGTGGAAGGCATCTCCCTGGGTCAGTGATCTGCTGCCCCAAATTCTCATTGCATCCAGCAGCATCACTTGTGTTGGCGTAAGCTCAGGTTAGTGCAAGCCATTTGCCAAAACAGCAAGAAGAAAGAAACATAGAATCATAGAATAGTGTGGGTTGGAAGGCACATAAAAGATCACCTAGTTCCATGAAGTAACATCGTCCTGCTAAATCTGTAATGCATCAGAGTGTAATGGAGCTCAGTGCTGCAGGCACTGCCAAGGCAGACTCTGACTTTACCACAGTTTCACTGAAAACAGACGAATGCAGTATTGTCAACATCAGCCAGTCAGAAACCACGTCACACTCTCAAATATCGTAACAAAAATTCAAGGAATTTTGTTTCTTGCATTTTGGTGTTTCCAATCTGCTGTGCTCACGAGAATGGGAAACATCCCTTCTTATGTTTATAATCATAAGACCTCTATGCATCTCACACAATATCTCAGGTCTGGCTCTTAAGCCAGCCCTAAATATTGAGCCATATTGTAAAAACGTGGAAATTGTCGTAACTGAATAGAGCGCACATTTAGAGACAAATAACCCCACGCAGGTAGACACAAATAACCCCCTTTCTTCTCTGGACAGCAGCCAGTTTATTGGCGAGTGCCTCTTCCAAGGTCTAGGCTCAATGCTGAGAGCCAGAGCAAGCATCAGCTCAGAACAATAGTTCAAGTATAGTATGTCAATGCAACCAATACAGCTATAGCATTTAAAAGGAGATAGCACATTTACTTGACTGTGTGAAGAGCTCAGTGCTCATATATGCACACAATATAGGGAGCTTTTTTTCTTAGCTTACTCTTTTCAGGGATTGTGCCTGGCTATGTCAATAGTCACTCCTGCAGGCTGTACGAATGGATCATTATTATATATAGAAACTTCTAGCTAGCTAAGAGGCAGAAAAAAACCCTGAGTATTTGTTCTGAATGTTCAAAACACAGTTCGCTTAGTGAATAGGCTCCATCATGTCTCCCACAAAAGAAAAACCTACCTGGTAGCATAAATTGCTTGTTTGCTGTAGAAAAGTAAAATCCAGACTGGTATAATAAAAAGACTAGTCCTAAACACATCAATTCTTTATCTGCTGCCAGCTATCAGTATGGCAAACTGACTTAAGCAACCACACCTCATTCTCTCACATAGATCGCCCGTTATCTGTTTTTCGTCTGTAGACGCACTTATTAAAGCGAGGTGAAAACAAACCTTTTCAGTGCTCCCTACTGGACTAAAAGCTCATTGACAACACTATGACAACAACAGTTCACCCAGATATCTTTTCCAAGCACATGGAAGGACTGATGAAAGGGTAAGATAAACAGTTGTTGTAGAGTAACTACTGGCTTGAGACCAAGCTGAACTTGGCCATCAACTGCGAACTGGTACAAGCAGACTCCAAATAGCCTGTCCAAGTCTGGCAGTTAAAAACTGCAAATGGACAGTTAGGAGATTCCAATATAGGCTTCCTATGCTGCAACTACTTGCCAGAAAATCTCATTCTCCTGTAGTCCACCCTCAAAGGACAGCTGGAAGAAGGCCTGATCATCTGGAGAAATTGTTCATGATGTTATGCGACACTGAAAAGCAAAGCAAAACAAACAGTCTTGCAAAATATTAGCCTGCTATCATGCTAATTTCCATTTGTCTTCCCTTTGTCTCTTGCAGAGCTGCATATGAGCCTCTATAAACTTAGAGATAAAGCTTCAAGTTTGGCTCCTCCAGACGGGCCATCCCTAGCTACAGGTGGCAAGCTGGAATTATCAGCCACCTGGCTTCATTGCTTGATTTGCTCCAAGGACAAGCCTATCTGATGGCTTCAGTGACCACCCTTCTTCTGCCACCACTGCCTCATCTCTAGAACACAGAAAACACGCACCTGGGCTGGCAATGCATTTGTGAATCTTGTGTGCTACCCTGCAGCTCTGCCATACAACAAGAGACACGTAATTGACATTTGTGAATACAGTGCAAAGCAGCAATTAAACTTCTTAGACCTCCAATACTGTGTATATATGGGGCTGACATGCTGGCCAACCCAAGGAGTTTAATTGTATATTTTTGACAATAACCATCCACAGTCATTATTAACAGCCTTCGCCTCTTCTGTAGACTAATATAAACTCTTTGCAGGAAAACACCTGCAAATTTCCTAGTGCTCACTTCCAGTATCCCCCTCCTACTTCTTGCTGTATTCTCTGTTTTCACCCAGCTAGCATCATCCTAGGCAACATGGAATAGGAGACTAACACATCACAAGCTTAAATGCACTGTGGTCCAGACTGAAAGGTGTTGGTAGAAGCTTAAACAGCATCTTTGTGAGCAAGTTACATATGGAAAGGCACAATCTAACATTATGAAAAAGTGATCTATCACTTCAGTGCTTTCACAAGATTTCCATGGTACTATCTCTGGTAAGGGACTTAAACACACAGATGACAGAGTTCAAACAAGCTTATGCTAAAAGGTAAGTTTTCAAAGAAATGATTTTGTTCGTGATAGGCTTCAAGTGAATTGTAGGTTTACGTCCCTCCCTGTTCACAAGTAAGCATATGATTACATTTTTGGTAACAGAGATCTGACTTGTTAATATTTTGGAATGCATCTGTGAAATATGGAAATAATTATATCCAAAAGATGCAGTGAATAAAGTTTTGAGGTCCCTTGTCATTTTCGTTTTCCCTTCATCTTTATTATCCCAGCCTCAATCTTTGAAGTTTGCGTATCCTCTCTTGCATCTGAATCTTTTGAAGGGGATCCTTCTGGTCTACAAACAGTTTATCTTTGTGCAGACAGACCAACAGACCACCTTCAGCAGAATATGTATACTTATTCTTCGAAATATATCAGTAATTACTTTGCTATTTTAATATAGTGCCAGATTCAGATAAAATCATTAGGTTTGGGCTTTGAATCAGCACCACAGTTCTGCTGTTCTCAGGAGTGGGCTACCAACACCCAAATAATCTTACAATTGGGTCTGAAATTTGGTATTTCAGTTTCAGGTGTGTTTTGATTTGAAGTTTGGAAGTGCTTGTGAGTAAAACTGAACTGCCCACTGAAAAATACTCTAAAACAAAACAGAAGACTAAATGTCCTGAAAAAACTTCATGAGTGAATCCTAATTGTATTTTTAGAAACAGTTATGCTGCTTGTATCTATGTCCTCCAGTGTCTAATAAGCAAGTATGATTATGAGGATTTTTCCCCCCACGATCTGACATGAGAATGTGCTACAAAACAGACAAAGGATTCAGCAAATGTGACTTCAGACTACTACCTGAGACACAAATTTGTATTTCCAAATCACTTTTGTCTCTTGCCAGGTCCTACTAAATCAAACTAGAGCTGACGGAGTAGAGCAGTGGTAAACAAAAAAGACACTCAGCACTTGAATGAAAAGTGCAAAAGAGCTTCAAAACAAAAAGAAGAAACAGTAGGACATCAGTCTCTTGCCTTTCCCCAGGGCTTCTTTGCATCTCCCTGTTTTATTGACACTATCATCTCTTTCTTTATTCTTAAACCTCAGCTGTGGTGTGAGGCAGGTTCAGCAGCAACATCAATCCAGTGAACTAAACTAAGCAGTTCTAGCAGATTGGCCTGGGGCCACTGATTTCAATGGAAGCTGTTGGATACTCAGCATGACTGACAGTTAGGCTCCTCGTGGATCAAAAATCAGAATAATTTGGTTCCATCTGGCATTTTTCATGATCCCACTGTGCCCAATATTGCAGTCACAACACTGAGCTTTTTAAAAACCACCCCCCAGCTAAAGGCATAAAAATTTGAACAAGCATTTGAACAAGTAAAATACTAGCGACAACCAAATTCTTGCAATTACAGTTCTTTGGTAACTGGATAGAGACACCTTAAACAAACCTACTTTTGCAGGAAGGGAATACTCCGGCTGTTTTTTTTTCAGGTACTTCATTCTGAGACCCTCAAATTACTGGTAAGTAGAAAATGTAGGTGGGTGTCAAGCTGCTCAAGTCTTCTCTAGGTCTCAAGGTAAAAGATCTGCTGGTGGTCAAACAAGTTAATCTCAGAGGAAGACCTAAAGAAAGTAGCAAATAACAGAGTTAGTAATGGAGGCAAAAAAATGGTTTGGTAGGTGGAAAAACTGAAAAGTGACAGGAACAGCAGGCAACAAAAAAGAAGCTAAGTTGAAGGAAATGAAGTTTTAGATTAGAAACATAAGAACTGCTGGACTTCACAGCAGGATATCTGAATGGCAGATAGAAAAGTAAGAGAATGGAAGAAGCATGTAGTGCTTTCCCCTTGACAAACTCTTAGTTTTCAGCTTGTTACATAGGCTAATAATTTCCAGAACCAGAGATGGTATCATTTGTGTTTAATGGCTTTTAGCAGAGCTTAATTCTGAGAATAGGTCTAGTCTGAACCCAGGTAAAGTTTTGACATCAACACTAACCTCTGTCAGAAAGGTTCACGGTGTATCTACGTTGTATTTGAAGAAGCACCTCTTAATTTCTTTCAAATTCGCCACCTATTTCTTGAACTGTGAGAAATTGAAGATAGTGCTTTCATAGTCATGTTCTCTACTCTGTGCATAATTTCTGTATTTTCTATTTCATTTCGACTCAGCTATCTTTTTCTGAACTAAAAGCCTCATGCAATGCTCAACAAAACCTCATTTAATGCCCAACACAAGCATCCCATGTCTTTTACTACACTATTTGCCTTTATCTTTTCTAGCTCTACTATTTTACTTTGGAGGTGTGATCAATGACAGGAGCAAAGGTAGAGAAACCTGGATTTATTTCTGTAAATTCCTTTGAATGTTTCTTAAAGCAACTCCTTGAAAGACAAGGATAAAAGATTTACCAAATCTCCATGCTTTTATGTTTCTAGAAGTATTGTCAGAAGCATGATGACCCTCTCGCTATACCACGCACAAACTGAGAGAGCCTAGCATAAGCATCAGGCCCCAAGGACATATAAACAAAAGCATGGATGTTAACAGAGAAATGATCTTATGGTGGGCTCTGTGTCCTATTGCATATGAGCAACATACAATGTGGTGAGCACTATGGACTTCTCAGTGTACAAACACTGCACTGTCATATGTATGAAGTTAGCCTTTTTATTAGCTCTGAATTATTTGGAAAGAACCACAAGCACTGTCAAGGTAAGTGTGTGTTTGTTTTTTTTTTTTTTTTTAAAAAAAAGAGTAAATGGAAGATATTTCCAAGTTACTAGGAAAATACTGAAAATTCAGAAACAGACAAGATGGGAAGAGTCTGGAAAAGGAAAATGATCTCCAGATGGAGGACAGGAGAATGCCAAAAGTCTTGAATACATTTTATTTTAATCCCTATTCCCTAAACATTGGATGTTGTTTATAACACAAAATTGCTTGTATTGTTTGTATGTTACTGCTTGATTTCTAAAGTGATGAAACAAGCTGGGGAAGCCACAGCAGGGTTCCCTTTTAAACATTAAATCAATGCAGTACATCTGTTGAAATCCTGGAGAGCCCAAGGCAGCAATGCCAAATTCCGAAGTCTGTGCTCAGCAGGAGCTGTGTGGTCAGTGTCTGCATTTAGGTTCAAAGTTTGGCTTATTAACTGTCATCCTCCAAAAACACTTCGGAAGCTCTTCAGTTAAACTGTTGGAACTGAGAATTCTCCCCTCCTACCTCCAGCAATATTTATGATACAGTAGGGTCCATGAAAAGCCTTGAACTATGCGTGAGAGGACAGGAATAACTCAACTGAGCCCCATGCTTGCTTCAAGACTTGATGAAGGCACCGTCTCAAGATGGTGTTTCAATGATTTTTCAGGGAAGGGCTTTCCACCTTTTTCTCTGTGCTGAAAGATAGGAAGTTCTCCAAGCTGACTAAAACAGACTGACACAGAAAACTTCAATGGAGTTAAGAAGTCATGAAAACCTCCCAATACCCACACAGAGCCATGCCTAGTGTTCAAAACAAAATGAAAAAAATAAGAATTTACTTTACTAAACTCTCCAAATTCCTGAGGTTGGCCGTCCAGTTACTGTTTATACACACAGGAATCAATAAAGTTTGGAATAGAAAGCCTACTAAAATACCATCGAAAGGTCTGCACAACACTGTGTTCAGTCCTGCAGGACTCTGGTGCTGCTCCTACTGCTCCCCACTCAGACCTCTCCAGCAAACACACTTAAGCATATTTACATCACATCTGCAATTGAAAATTAAAATACACTGTTCCCTCTACAAATTGCCTGGGGGAGAACATAAAGAGAAGGGTTAAAAGGACACTTCTGGTACCTAACACTGAGATGTTGTGAGTTTTCAGTGGGCGACATCCTTTGACGTGCTGCAGCCTGTTTACCTTAGTCTTTGTTTTTAAAGTGGAAATGACTCCTGCTTGTCGAGTGGGGGCGTTGAAAGAATGTATTAGTTAGTCATTGCTCTGTTCCTGCAATTAATAGGGAAAAAACCCCGCCAGTGTCAAAAGAAGCTCTTGCTGAATGGCTGTGATACAGTGCTATTTATTTCTGAGGTAGTGACAGTCAATAACAAGAAGCTGTGCACACAACATGCATATTCTGCACACAGGACCCTTCATTTAAAACGACTGGATTGTCCACTGTATGGTTTGCTGGACATCTCATATGATATTGTATTTTCTTACTCTAGTGCGAAATCCTAAATCTGACCTGAAATGACACACAGAACACATTCTTGTTTTGTTTTCAGAGCAATGGTGTGCTTTTCTGGATATCTAGTTTCCTGACTTGACAAGCATCTGGCAAAGTGGCCACTGCAAACACACATTGGCAGAGATAAAGTGCACAGAAAAGCTGATTAGATGATGTCTGTTCTGGGCTTTTGGTTCACCTGAACAGCTCTGTACATGAGTGATTTGCCTGCCTGGTACAGTAGAACTGCTGCACCCAGAGCTTCCAAAAATTTGCAGTTAGCATGGCTGAGGTATTACAGTGAAAAAATTTGGCTAGGAATTAAATCAAAGTATTAGGTGTTGCAACATGGTTGTACCACCTATGACTTTACTGATTGAGTCCAACTGTTACAGAAAGAAGATTTTGTTCCGAGAAGTAGCGAAATTGAAAATTAATTGGTGTGGGGTAGGCAGTTAGTTAAATACAAGCTGTTATAGTAGGGCAAAAGAGGGAATGCAACACCCGGACATGGAAATGGAGGAGCCTTGCCAAGAGGTACATCACTGCATTTGGTATTACTACAGCAACTACATGGCACCTAGTTCCAAGCACTAAGAAGTGAAGAAAGATCAGCCAATACACAAGAAGAAAAGACAGTGGAAAGCTATGAGAAAAAAAGGGCCAAGAAGAAATGCTTTAGGTTTTCATACAAATGTAACAAGAAACACAAAGAGACCCAATGATGAGAAAAAAAACCCTACTATATCCACACTGGAAATACATTGCGTTTTTTCAGAAGTATAAATCTTTTGATAAAACATACCAAAATTTATAATGGAACTTACCACATTCCAAATTCTAAATTCATGATTGGTTGTGTTTCTAAAAGAAATGTTCTAGTTCAAATAAATTAAAGTATTGAACTCTGATGACCTGGTTAAATGGGAAGCTGAAGTCTATGGTTAAAATTGTTTCTTCTGGTCTGATCTATGAACACAGCCTTTTTTGTCATCTGGGTTGGTTTTGAACCCTCTTCTCCTAATTATATGTTTTTCAGATGTCAACAAGGTGAGTCTCCAAACAATTCAGAGATTACTAGCAGTGTCTCTGACAAAAAAAGTAACAGTCCCCACTTCTGGAGAGGGTATCCTTTAATCCCCCATGAGCCTCATTCAATAATTTAGCTGGCTAATCCCTTCCCTAATTTAGTCAGGACTGCTCAATTGGATCCATCTCACCAGTTTGATTTCTCATTTGGATTGCAACAGGATAGAAGATGGTGCAACAAGGAGATCACATCTCTCAGGTTGTCTGTACCTCAAGAGAAAGAGGAAAGAAAGGTGATTTGTCCAAATAAACTGCAATGTGCTATCAGCTAGGGCAGTGAATGCTGCCAGGAAAGAGAGATCTGGTAAGAAGCTGACTGGTTTTAAGGTAGCTGGTGGGAGAGCAGAGCAGAGGCTGACTGTGCAAAGGGCAAAGATTTCTCTGCAGTTTGGGGTCCCCACTCATAATTTGAAAGCAACTATAAGTCAGAGCTCCAAACTCCAGAGTAGGTTTAGTAACTGCCTGCTTTGCTGCTTTTGCTGCCTGAAGGGTCTTCATAGTGCTGAAACCTGGATAGCCTCTTGAGAATCTTTTGTTGGCTGGACAGTTTTGAACGAAGGGATAAAAGGATCATGTTTCTTATGGCTTTTCACACCAGTACACGGTCAAATGCAGAAGGAGCAGTTGAAAAGGCTCTCAGTCAGCCCTACTCTGGATGTTACATGGACATGGAGTGCTGCCTCTCAGGACATGGCTAGAGCACAACTGCCACTGCTGTGTTTCACTCCTTCCTTGTGGAAAAAGCCACAGTCCAGCCACTGCTAGATTTTGCAACAAGACTTGCATGAGGTCCAGTTAAATGCTGCTCACTGCTGCCCTAATGGTTTAACTGGCATAAAATAATCTTACCATCAAACATTTATGGAACACATTGTCACTGCATGGCAGGCAAGAGCTCTCTTATTAATTTCAGTCTTGACATCGAGTTACCTCTCACCTCACAAAGTACAGGTGATAACCATAATACAGCAGCCCTCTCGTCACATTTTAGACACCCAAAATGTTTTCTCTCATACAGGAAGTGTCATTCAAAAATACCACTGCATTATTGGGATTTAAATCGTGATTTTCAATTGGGTCTTAGGCAGAGTTGGTTAACAGTGTTTTAAGGCAAATGCTGGCACCATGAAAAAGTTAGCTTGTTTTACCTTGTTGAGTAAAAAAAAAGAGAATTCTTAAGTATTCCAGTTAGGAAACATTTCCATTGCACCTCATAGCAATGGTACTTCCATGTTCTTCCCTAAGCTGCACTACCCAAATGACTGCTCACAGTGCACAGAAGCAGTTGTATCACAGGCATCCCTAGCTATGACATACTACTCTTGATACCTTACAGAGAGCAGAGAGAGTGGGAAACAGGAATTCCCAACTCCAGCTCTAATAAGGTACAATGATAGAACAAACATATCGGAAATATTTTTCCTTTACAAGAGTTAGCTCCTTTATGAAAACCTGACTTTTTAAAGAAAGAAGTTATCGTTACATAAGTTTAATTTAGCAGTGCCAAATTTCTGCTTAAATAAAACCTAAACAAAACCAAAACACAAAAAAACCCACCAGAAAAGAGACCTGATGTGCAGTAGTCTCAATTCAGCCACAAGGAAACTACATCTGCATAAAGATACAGCCTGAGCCATTCACTTGCATGGAAATATGACTGCCTACAGGAAGGCAGAATTCAGTTTTCAAATTAATATTTCACTGCATTAAGATTTTTTTTTTTAAATAAAGTTTAATCTAATTCTCCTTTCTATAGTATAATTTACTCTGTGATCAAATACACATTGCATAATAATGACACATAAACATACACTGCATAGCAGTATTCAGTTCCTAGTAACCTGCAACTTCTATGTACTGTTATTCTTAACTAGTATGATGTCTATATTTAATGGAAATCTGTGAACAAGCACTTCACTGAGATCAAAGACACCAAGCTGGTACCTGGAGGCCTTGTGCATTCAGTTGTCCTCCTACTGCTGATTGTGCCACCAGCTGTTATTTGAGTTGAAACCAAAGATGTGATTGCTTCACAAAGGAAAGTTCTGCCTCTGTACCACCTAACGTAGGGAATTAAAGAGATGATGCACGGGTGTATTTCATATAGGTGTATTTGATACGGGGATAGAATATATATAAAGTATCAAAGTCTTTCCAAAACAAACACCCCAAACAAATAACTTACTCAATTTAACAGAAAATCATCAGCCTTTTGCAGAATGACTCCATGTGTGTTCTTGACTGATACATTTTCCAGCATTTTAAAATACACACACTGTTAATGGCAGCTTTAACTTCCAAAACTGGTGCTGAAATCTCTTGCTTCTTTATCATTAAAGAGAAAGAACAAGACCTCAAGGGCTGTGCTTGTTAGCCTTTTCTCTAGTGACACTGAGACTATATAAATCCTCAGTCCTGTAACCTTTGTACATTGAATACCAAGCAAAGGGTAGGTGGCTATTTTGGTAGAGCAGATCAGTAAACCTACAACGCAAATATTTTGACTGCTTAGTCACTTCAGCCCCAGCTGTCAGGTCTGGAAATTGATTGAGTTTTGGTGGGTTGAGAGAAGAAAGGGTTGGGAAAAAGAAAAAAAATTCAATTGCTTGCCAGCAGTAGGAATTAATTAGTTAATGTTTATGAAGCACTCTGAGATGAAAAGCAGTACATGAGCCTAGATACTAAAAAAATAATTGATGCTCTCCAGGGGAGGGGATCATGGAATAACAGCAGGGATTTTTGTTGTCCACGTATCTACTTATTAAGTTTCTTTTGCTTATTTCTGATCATTTGTGAAATAGTCATAAAAAACCAAACAAGAGAGTAACCAACAAGACCAGTGAATCAGAACTGCTGCTAAGGCCATACATACAACTGTGTGGGAGTTGTTCTTCAAACACAAAGCTCTTTCACATCAAATATACTGTAAAAATTACAGGATATAAACTCTTATACATCGGAATATGAAATTCTGACCTCACGTTAATGTCAGTTCCTACAATCTCCACCATCCCTGAAGCACATCATTGTGAATCTCAGTAGAATGTTAGCTGAAGAATTTATCAGCACTGCAGTATGTGCCACAGAGAAATAAAGCAAGTACAGCGCCAGTAGTCCTCACAATTGCTTCAAACACCTGCCAAATATTAACAATATCTAGAGCTAAAATTTACAAATCATCTAGCAAAGACTGCAGCTCTGAGCAATAAACAACGTGCACTTGCAAAGAAATCTTGCTGCACAAACTTCACTTCTACTGGACTGCAAAATTAGTGGATGCAAAGAGTACAACGGGTTTTTGCTTTGGGAATTTGATTCAGGCATTTGCTACAGCAGCTTCCTATCATACTCAGTTCGAACTGCCTCAGACGTAAGAAGTCACAAGATGGAAAACTGGCAGTTCCTTTATAAACAAAGGATAATGATCAGCAGCAAGAGTTAGAGGAGGTGAAAGTATCTAATGGAGCCCTGCAGGGCCTGCTAGCACCTGTCTCATTTAGAAAATCTAAATAAAATTAATAGAAGTACCAAGCAGTAGAAGGGCTGGTCAAAGGAAGGGGCACTCCCTGCTCACATGGAGTACTACAACTAAATAGTTACCACAAAATTATCTAAGTTCTCTGTTTCTCCGCAACTACATATGAAATATGAGAAGTAAATTTTATTTTACAGGTAGTCCACTGGTAAGTGTTATATACTGTCACAAAATAAGATGGATTTGGAGGCAGATGAAAGTCTAAATGCCTGAAGGAAACACTCTATACCACAGATCATGAGTATGAAAGCAAATCCAGTATTTGGGAGTATTTGGGAAGGGTACTAGAGTACAAGTCTTTGATTGCAGACAATAAGTCACTTGATACATCTTTGCAGGTCTCAATAAATGTCACTTACTGAGCTAACACCCTAAAGAGGGGTATTTAGAAAGCTACAATTTGATTTGAAGGAGGAGTAGGGAATGGTGGAAAACCTCATCCTCATCTATTCTCTAACAAAATAAAGATTTTTTTTTTCTAATGCTTCTCCATTAAATGATTTTAAGAAACATCCTAACAGCACTGTGCTATATCCAGCTTTAACAGATACACTGTATGAGGGAGAATTCTTAAAACTTATTTTGAATCCTATAACATAGATCTTCCCAGGGACAAAAGATTGACTATGCTAGATGCCAGACAGGTGAAGAAGTATGAATAACAGCACTCCTTGACATTCTGATGTTAGAACCGTTATTGCTACTGTAGTTTAAGTCCACCTCTGGCCTTAATTAGCTACTACAGTCAATTTTTAAGAATTGTAGAATAATTTCTGTTGGAAAAGACCTTTAAGATCACCATAAACTTAATGCTGCCAAGTCCATCACTACACCATGTCCCTAAGCACCATATCTACACATCTTTTAAATACCTCCAGGGATGGTGACTCAACCACTTCCCTGGGCAGCCTGTTCCAGTGCCCAATGATCCTTTTAGTGAATAGTTTTTTTTATGTCCAGTCTAAACCTCCCCCATACAACTTTAGGGCATTTCCTCTTGTCCTATCACTTGTTACTTGGGAGAAGACATCAAAACCCATATCACCACACCTTCCTTCCAAGTAGTTGAAGAGAATGATAAAACGTCTCCTCAACCTTCTCTTCTCCAGACTGAACAATCCCAGTTCCTTCAGCTGCTCCTTGTAAGACTTGTGCTCGAGACCCCTCACCAGCTTTGTTGCTCTTCTCTGGACACACTGTGGCATCTCAATGTCTTTCTTGTAGTGAGTGGTCCAAAATTGAACATAGTATTCAAGACACTCCTCTTTTCTAAAACACTGGCATTGACTGCAAGCTGACTCTTTCCATCTAGCTCCCATTACAAACGTTTTTGATGGCTAAAGTAGGGAAATGATCGTAGCACCTTCAGAAGCAAGACATTTGATTAGGAGAATAAAATCACTTTCTTTAAATATCGTGAGCTATAAGAAGCATAGAGTTTGGTTTCAATACATAGAAAATATCCACTGATGCTGAAATAAAACTTGGCTTCCTGTCAAAATCTTTGATCACATCCTTGGTTTTAAATACATAGAATAACCAGGTTGGAAGAGATCCATCAGATCATAGAGTCCAACCATTCCTATCAAACACTGAACCATGCCCTTTAGCACCTCGTCCACCCGTGCCTCAAACACTTCCAGGGAAGGTGACTCAACTACCTCCGTGGGCAGCCTGTTCCAGTGTCATGGTTTAGCCCAGGCCTAGCTTGGTCAGCAGCTGAATTTGAGCAGTTGTGGATCACAATTTCCCCTACACGCTTAACCCCCAAGGAAAGCAAAATAAGAGACTTGTGGGTTGGAAAATGAAACTAAAACAGCTTCAATGAAACATTAATAATAATAAAGAGAGAGCGCAGACAAACACAAGTGTGGCAGGTGGGATTCGGGTGGTCTGCACACAGCAGCTTAGCCAGGACTTCATAGGCTTCTTCCCACTCTGCCAGCAGCTGCAAGGGCATATGGGATCAGTTAGTGACCATACAGAGAGTGGGCAAGCGGTTGCAGACTGGAGATACAAAACTCTGTCAGGAATTGGGAGTTAGAGATGCCGTACTGTGGACATCCTACAGTCTACAGCAGGCATTGCTGAGGAAATCAATAGTATCAAAAGGACAGTGACTGAGCTGAAACTTTGAGGGGCACCATGTCCTACATCTTGTGGGAAGGCAGCTCCCAAACACCTCTGCAAGGACTGTATTTCACCAGGTTAGTGGAATTCCCTCTGAGCAGCAAGTCAGGAGTACCTGTTGGCAAGTGGTGGTAGAAGCAGCTAGAGAACAGCAGGAGCCAAAGTTGGTACCTACTGCCACAGGGGGTAGATGTGCTGATGCCACCCATGTTGGTGTGGTGCTTGGAGCTTGCTGAAGCCCATTGGGGAGACAGATAGAAAACCAGTGGGAGTAAGGTACATTTGGAGCCATTCCAATACATCTGTGATATACAATTCAAAACATTTAATATACTTTGAAACATAGACCTCCGAATTGACATGTTAATTCCATAGTGGGCAGAAGATTATGGACTGAGGCAAACCACCAGGCTCCCAGTGACTGCATTGAGCTTTGGAGCAGGCTCATGGAGAGGTCAATATAGAAGTCACAGAGCAACATTGTTCCCTCCCCCACAGCCTGAACTTGTTTTGACACCTGAAATGGAGCCAGTCTCTGTCTGTTTTTAACCCATAGTAAGCCAACAATTAAAAAAAAAAAATCAATAAAACAATGGCACATGCACTGGTATATTGCAGAAGGAGATTAACAATGCCGAGCAGAGTGAGGTGGGACATGGGTGCTAGGTCAGAGTGGAAGTGAGGAAGGAGGAAATCTTTCCCCCTAGTACAATACCTGTTAGGAAGGAGAATCTATTGTTTCACTGCAGGCCTAAATCTTAGCCCAACCACTCTGAGCAGCTGATCAAATTAGAAGCTCTAATAATGGAAAAGACTTGGAGAAAAAGTGTTTCTACACAAAACAGGAAAGTAGCAGAGGTACTGATGGAACAAATTTGGCAATGGGATTTTCTTACTAGTAGGGAGGGTTGGCTAAGTTGCATTGCCACATTTTATGACCAGAGATGTATTTGGGCAAATCCAACTGGAAAAGCCAAACTACTCATGCAAAAGTAGTTAAACAACGGTGGATACATCCCACTCAGAAAAGATCGGGCTCTGAATTCTCAAGGAAGAATGTTACCAGCAATATAGAATCATAGAATCACCAGGTTGGAAGAGACCTGTCGCACCATCCAGTCCAACCATTCCTATCAAACACTAAACCATGTCTCTCTACCTGTCCCTTAAACACCTCCAGGGAAGGTGAATCAACCACCTCCCTGGGCAGCCTGTTCCAATGTCCAATGGCCCTTTCTGTGAAAAACTTCCTCCTAATCTCTAGCCTAAATTTCCCCTGGCAGAGCTTGAGGCCATTCCCTCTTGTCCTGTCCCCTGTCACTTGGGAGAAGAGCCCAGCTCCCTCCTGTCTACAACCTCCCCTCAGGGAGCAATAGAGAGCAATGAGGTCTCTTCTCAGCCTCCTCTTCTCCAGGTTAAACAATCCCAGCTCTCTCAGCTGTTCCTCATAAGACCTGCTCTCCAGCCCCTTCACCAGCCTCGTTGCTTTTCTCTGGACTTCCTCCAGAGCCTCAACATCCTTCTTGTGGTGAGGGGCCCAGAACTGAACACAGTACTCAAGGAGCAGCCTCACCAGTGCCAAGTACAGAGGGAGAATAACCTCCCTGGACCTGCTGGTCATGCTATTTTTGATACAAGTCAAGATGCCATTGCCCTTCTTGGGCACCTGGGCACACTGCTGCCTCATGGTCAGACAACTGTCAACCAACACCCCCAGGTCCCTCTCCTCCTGGCAGCTTTCTAGACAGACTTCTCGTAGTCTGTAGCTCTGCACAGGGTTGTTGTGCCCCAAGTGCAGGACCCAGCATTTGTCTGTGTTAAACCTCATGCCGTTGGATTCTGATCAGTGGTCCAGCCTGTTTAGGACCCTTTGCAGAGTCTCCCTACCCTCCAGCAGATTGACACTTCCACCAAGCTTAGTGTCGTCTGCAAACTTGCTCAGGGAGCACTCAATGCCTTCATCCAGGTCACTGATGAAGACATTGAACAGGGCTGGACCCAGCACTGAGCCCTGGGAAACCCCACTTGTCACTGGCCTCCAGCTGGATCTAACGCCATTTACCACCACTCTCTGGGCCTGGCCAGCCAACCAGTTTTCCACCCAGGAGAGTGTGCGCCTGTCCAGGCCAGAGGCTGACAGTTTCTGAAGCAGAATGCTGTGAGAAACTGTGTCAAAGGCTTTGCTGAAGTCCAGGAAGACCACATCCACAGCCTTTCCCTCATCCAGCAGCCGAGTCACTTTGTCATAGAAGGCAATCAGGTTAGTTTGGCAAGACCTGCCTTTTGTTGAACCCACGTTGGCCGGGCCTGATCACCCGGTTCTCTTGCATGTGCTTCATGATAGCACTCAAGATCACCTGTTCCATGACTTTCCCTGGTACTGAGGTCAGACTGACAGGCCTGTAGTTCCCTGGATCCTCCCCCTGCGACACTTCTTGTAGGTGGGCACAACATCAGGCAGCCTCCAGTCCAGTGGAACCTCCCAAGTCTTCCAGGACTGCTGCAAGATGATGGAAAGGGGTTTGGCCAATACATCTGCCAGCTCCTTCAATACCCTAGGGTGAATCCCATCTGGCCCCATAGACTTGTGGGTGTCTGGCTGGGCAAGCAAGGCTCCGACCATCTCCTCTTGGATCATGGGAGCCTCGTATTGCTCCTCTAGTTCCAGGGTTTGTACACAGAGGGAACAGCTTTCTTTACAATTAAAGACTGAGGCAAAGAAGGCATTAAGTACCTCAGCCGTCTCCTCATCCCCTGTCACTGTTGTTCCCTCTGTGTCCAAAAGGGACTGTATGGTCTCCCTCGTTCTCCTTTTTTTATTTATATATCTATAGAAAGATTTTTTTATTATCTTTCGCAGACTTTGCTAACCTGATTTCTAGTTCAGCCTTAGCCCCTCTGATTTTTTCCCTACACAACCTCACTTCCCTCCTGTAGTCCACCCAAGAGGCCTGTCCCCTCTTCCAAAGCCTATATACATTCCTCTTCTTCCCAATGTCACTTGAGATCTCTCTACTCAACCAAGCTGTTTTTTTCCCGGAACACGGGGATGGCTTTCTCCTGAGCTGCTAGGATCTCCTTTTTGAAGAGCTCCCAGCCCTCATGGGCTCCCTTGCCCTCAAGTACTGTCTCCCAGGAGACTTTGCCAACCAGTCTTCTAAAGAGTTCAAAGTCTGCCCTCTGGAAATTTAATGCAACTGTCCTGCTAACTACCCTGTTCACTTTGCCTAGAACAGAAAACCCTATCATCTTGTGATCACTTACTCCTAGGTGTCCCCCTACTGCCACATCCCCTACAAGGCCTTCTCTATTCACAAACAGCAGGTCCGGGAGGGCACCTTCCCTTGTTGGTTCATTCACTAGCTGTGCAAGGAAGTTGTCTTCCACGCACTCCAGGAACCTCCTAGACTGCTTCCTTTCTGCTGTATTGTACTCTCAGCAGATATCAGGGAGATTGAAGTCTCCCACAAGAACAAGAGGCATTGATTTGGAGATTAACCCCAGCTGTTTATAGAAGAGCTCATCAGCTGCTTCTCCTTGGCTGGGTGGCCTGTAACAGACTCCCATCACAAAATCTAACTTCTTATGGGCTCCTCTGATTTTAACCCACAGGCACTCAATTTCCTCATGGCCACAATCCATCTCAGTGGTGTCCAAGTCCTCCCTTACAAAGAGGGCTACTCCACCTCCTCTCCTACCCTTCCTACCCCTCCTGAAGAGTTTGTACCCCACCATAGCAGTACTCCAGTTATATGAGTCATCCCACCACGTTTCCGTGATGGCAACGACATCATAGGCTCCTTGCTGTACAACAGCTTCCAGTTCTTCCATCTTATTCCCCATGCTGCGTGCATTGGTGTAAATGCACTTCAGCTGAATAGCCAAGCCTTCAGCCCTCTTAGAGGGGACAGCACTTGTTCCCAATTGCCTGTTAACTGGAGTAGCTTGCACCAGAGTACCTGTATCTCCTTTGCTGCTCCAGGGTGCATTCTTCCCCACTTCCTGTGCGGTGGTGTGCTGGTGGTACTCCTAATCTCTAGTGCCCCACATCCAGGCACGCACTTGCCTAGCCTTGACTCAATCCCCTCCCCCTTCCCATCTAGTTTAAAGCTCAATTTATGAGCTTAGCTAAGTTTTTAGCAAGGGCCTTAGTCCTGCCAAGAGACCCACGTGCCCCAACATTTGCAACCGTGTCAGGGGGTGCACGAACCACCCTATGGTCAAAGAATCCAAAGCCCCTTTCCTCGCACCAGATTCGGAGCCAGGCATTAATCGATTTCTTTTTTGTAAGTTGTGGGTCCACTCCATTTAGCCTACGGCTGGAGCAGAACACCACCTGTGCCCCAGAGTCCTCCATCATCTTCCCAATGGCCCATTGGGAATAACAATATCCTCTTCTCTCCCAGGTTTTTTCCTTTGTGGACCCATAACTTTTCTGTTATGATTATACCAAAATCATAGAACCAGCAACACACTGTGCTGAATAGACAGCTGTTCCCTTTTAAGTTTGGCCACATTGGCTCTTGATACAGCCAAATCTCTGGCCTCAGCCTCTCCTGCTGTATCGTGAGACAAGAACCAGAGGGGAATTTGTACATTCAGGTAAGAGAAGAAGATGGTGTTTCTCAGAGCAGGAGAGTAAGAAAGAATTGCAGAAAGCAATAGTGATCAAACACTGTTAAAACATACTCTGACGCACTTGATCACTCGCTCCTTGCAACTGCAACTCTAGAGAGGTTTCCACCAGCTTAAGGAAATTAAAGAGGACTTAAACTTTACTGTGTTTTAAGATTGGTCATGGTTTGCAGATTTATACCATACAGAACAAATGAGATCCTGCCAAGTACCAGTAAAGTCTTAGCTAAAAGCTACAACTGCCTGAAAAGTTCTAAAGCACTTGGCCCCCAAAATGCACTGAATGAGCACAGAAGACCAAGGTTTCAATATCAGGCTGGACTTATTTGGTCTACACCAAATGTCAGCTCAACAAACAGTGACTCTTAAGACTGCAGAGTGGTTGTCACCACAAATATTTTCTTACTTCTTACCTCACACTACGTACCAAGATTCTCACTTCACCTAATATTCCAAGCCAGTAATCCTTTCCTCTCAAAATTCATGCTGCCCACGTTACTCCCAGCCCATCTTTCATTTTCCTCTCCCAGATAGCATTGCCCACTCATGCCCTGCATTCCCACCTGGAAACACAGATCCTACTGTTATCTTGGACACCACAGATCACTGAAGCTGTACACTGCTGCTTCACATGACAACAAATTAGTGCATGTCAGTTGCTCTTCAGTAATAGGAGGTGGCTAACCTGTCTGTGAAAGGAGTATAACCTTGGGTTTGCCACAACACACTGTGTGGATAGATACTACTCCACAGCTGGGTTTAAAAACTGACATAGCTGCAGTTTTGTCTATTTTCAGTAGATATGAAATGTTGAAGAAAACTCATTTCTTAACAAAACTGAAATTGTAAGAAGCAACATCATAAATTCATATTTATGATATACTTTACACCTTGACTACAGCCTATCAAAACTGTACCGGGACTCAATCACTTCAGCATTTTCCAGCCCACTGGGAAATAAGAGCATTCACTAGCCCAAACACATGGTTACAAGATCAGATCTTTGACAGGAAAATACTGTCATCATTCCCTTAAAGAATTCTTCCTTCAAATAGTGGGAATCTTCTCTCTCAGTGAGTGAATTATTGGTGAAGGGGAAATAATTGAGGAGGTTCCTGGTTTTGATATTTTTCTACTTGTCTCCACTGTGTTCCTCAGTCCTATGGAGACATTCACTAAATCTGCATCAACTACCCAGTTCCTGCAGTCTGTAAATCAGACAGAACTCCTCTTGAACTTAGTGGAAGGCTTAAGTGATTAAAGCCAGCAGAAAAGCGTCAGGAATGAAAAATCACATACAAGAGCCTTTCTTTTCTTTTTCTTTCTTTCTTCCTTTTTTTCTTTTTTTTTTTAAAAAGGTATTTCTAGCAATGAGAAATCCTTTCTGCTCCTAAGGGCAAACTTTGAAAGTGAAATAACTGTTACACACGTATATCCTATTATTTGTTAACAGGTTTCACACAAGTAACTCACTGGAATCACTTTGAAAACATTTCCTTTAATATACGAACACAGGAGATGGATTAAAAGCATGCAAGTCTCCTGCTGAATGCCAGAGGCTCTGGAACACTGAACTCAGCACTTTGTAAAATTATCTCCCTCAAAAGAGTTTTCTACTGTACTGATTGAAAAGGAAAAGAGAGGCAGGAGCCAAGTAATGCTAGAGAGAATTCAAGTCAGTTCCATTACGCCTCCACATTCATTCTGCATCCTGCTCACATCACCCTCCAATCATCAAACAAACTCAGATTTCAAACACCTGGCTGTGGGCTGGACGAGTGCAGCATGTATGCTATGGAAGATGCTACAATGCCATAGAAATAGGCTGCTAAAAGGCGAGTCCCCAAAGGAACAGTTGTGGGAGTGACCAGCTTGCCAGAGCTAGTAGTGGTGCAGTGAGGGGAGCAGTAGGGAAGGCGATGGCACCTCTGGCATCAGGGCACAAAGCTGACCCTCTGTGCCCTGGGCTGGGGCTACCAGCTCAACACCGCCCCCCTCCCGCCACCCCAATTCAGGCAAGCTCATCACTGAAAAGCTGTGCTTTCAAAGGTGCAGATGATCAAAATCCAGAGTCAGTACATTTACATAGAATCATAGAATCACCAGGTTGGAAAAGACCCACTGAATCATCAAGTCCAACCATTCCTATCAAACACTAAACTAAACATATCCCTCAGTGCCTCATCCACCTGTGCCTTAAACACCTCCAGGGAAGGTGAATCAACCACCTCCCTGGGCAGCCTGTTCCATGACCCTTTCTGTGAAAAGCTTCCTCCTAATCTCTAGCCTAAATTTCCCCTGGCAGAGCTTGAGGCCATTCCCTCTTGTCCTGTCCCCTGTCACTTGGGAGAAGAGCCCAGATCCCTCCTATCTACAACCTCCCCTCAGGGAGCAATAGAGAGCAATGAGGTCTCTTCTCAGCCTCCTCTTCTCTAGGTTGAACAACCCCAGCTCTCTCAGCTGTTCCTCATAAGACCTGTTCTCCAGCCCCTTCACCAGCTTTGTTGCTCTTCTCTGGACTTGCTCCAGAGCCTCAACATCCTTCTTGTGGTGAGGGGCCCAGAACTGAACACAGGATTCAAGGAGCAGTCTCACCAGTGCTGAGTACAGAGGGAGAATAACCTCCCTGGACCTGCTGGTCACTCCATTTCTCATACAAGCCAAGATGCCATTGGCTTTCTTGAGCACCTGGGCACACTGCTGGCTCATGGTCAGACAACTGTCAACCAACACCCCCAGGTCTTTCTCCTCCTGGCAGATTTACAGCCAGACTTCTTCTAGTCTGTAGCTCTGCATAGGGTTGTTGTGCCCCAAGTGCAGGACCCGGTATTTGGCCTTGGTAAAGCTCATGCCATTTGTCTCAGCCCAGTGGTCCAGCCTGTTCAGATCTCATACTTCTTGATGATAATTCATGAATAAGGCAAACAAGTGTTATAATCCTGCACTAAGGTACTGAGATTTTGATTTAACTTTGGGTAGGCTGGTAGTACCACGTACAAACTCTTCAGTCAGGACAGGAAGGGTAGGAGAGGAGGTGGGGTAGCCCTTTATGTAAGAGAGGGCTTGGATACTGCTGAGTTGGATTGTGGTGATGAGGAGATCAAGTGCCTGTGGGTTAAAATCAGAGCAGGCCAATGGAAGTCAGATTTTGTGAAGAGCAATGAAGCTGGTGAAGAGGCTGGAGAACAAGTCTTACGAGGGAGCTGGGTTTGTTTAGCCTGGAGAAGAGGAGGCTGAAGGGAAACCTCATTGCTCTCTACAGCTACCTGAGGGGAGGTTGTAGAGAGGAGGGAACTGGCCTCTTCTCCCAAGTGACAGGGGACAGGACAAGAGAGAATGGCCTCAAGATCCACCAGGGGAGGTTCAGACTTGACATTAGGAAAAAAAATTTTTATGGAAAGGGTCATTGGGCACTGGAACAGGCTGCCCAGGGAGGTGGTTTATTCACCATCCCTGGAGGTGTTTAAAAGACCATGTTTTAGTGTTTGATAGGAATGGTTGTACTTGTTGATCCAGTGGGTCCTTTCCAACCTAGTGATTCTATGATTCTAAGCAGGCCTTGCTTGTCCCGCATCTTCTGCCTTTCCGTTACTTTCCTATCCCACAAAAGTCCCATTGGCCACAACAATTCCTCTGACACAGGGCAGAGGGACAGCAAGGCAGGTAGGGAGGGCAGTGACATAGAGGACTGGGGGTGCAATGATTGTGTCCCATAGAAACGGTTCCATTCCATTGGTGCATCACCACAGACTTGACCACATACCACAGTGACAGGACAGGGCAGCACTCACTCCTCCTGGAGCAGCCAGAAGGAAGAGGTGTTTCTCTGACCACTCGTCTAGTGGATCCTATTATGAAGAGATTGGAGAATATGGCAGGCAAAGGTGGGCCACGGAGAGAGAGCAAGAGTTCTCCTACAGGCATGGAAGATAGTGCGGCAACTTCTACTGATCTCAGCAAGAAGGAGACAGAGAAGCTGCAGCCTGACCCAGGCCAGCCTCAGAGAACGAAGCAGCCATCTTACCTGCCAGGGAGTTTCAAAAGCGCTGATGTAGCTCAGCATCAGACAGGGTTTTTCAAGCCAAAAGGTAGGCAAGGGAAGGGTGGCTTTAACCAGTCCAGCCTCAGAGATTTCTCCAGCCTGGATGTTTTTTTCACATGATGGGGCACATGGATATGTTGGGAAGGGTCCAAGTTTTCTCAGCTGGGGAAACCAAGTAGCAACTACCAGCACCCAGACAGCAGCATCAGGGTCTACTCAGGCTATGGTTACCAGACAGGCTTGGGAGTGTACAGCAAGACAATGGTTAGGGAGATGTGAGGTCTGCTGGCAGACCTTCTGCAGCTAATTACAAACCAATTCAAGGACAAATGTTGAATTTTCTCACAGGTGATTACAAGGACTATGAAGACGATGACCATTGGGGTGATGACTGCCAGCTTCATTTTCCCAACCCCTCCAGAAAACACCAGGTCCCCAGCCAGAAAGCAAAAGGTTCTCTGCAGGCACCCAAGATTAGCAGCAATTCACACAAGGCGCCACTGCCCAGCAGGGAGAAGGAGGTGGTGAACGTCTTGGGAAAAAAACAATGCACAAGAGCATGGCTGATGCTTCGAATTAGAACTCTGGAACAGAAGCTCACCTGCCTCTGAACTGTACAGAACATGTGCTCACAATCTGACCTGAAATCCTACCTGAAGCATGATGGCCTATCTCTCCTCTGGATTTGGATGAAGGAGATGGATCATGGGAAAGGAAGCACGGCTAACAACCCGCAGCTGCAGCTGGAGATTCTAAAGATGCTAGAGCTCCTGCCCATAACCACCAAGAACATGCTGGAAGAGAGCAAAGTGATTCCCATCATCGAGCTCTGGGTGCAGACCAAGGAAAGCCAAAATCAAACAGACAAAATACAGGATGTGACCAACCTAGCTACCAGGCTGCTCAACACCTGGAAGCAGCTCAAGCATGTATATTGTATCCCAAAGAAGAGGTCAGCAGAAAAGGACAACAGCACCAGTTGTGGCAGAGAGAGACCATCAGTCACAGGGGTGAGAGGCCTGCTCCCAAACACCACACCCTCAGTGGACAGCAGGAACCCAAGAGGCAGAGCTGGGGAAAGAGGGGGAGAGAGTCATCCCTACTGCCCTCGGCATATGAGCGAGGAAGGAAGAGGCCAGCAGACACATATGACACTCCAACATCATGGAAGAAGAGAGTCCGATTTGAGTGCCATCATGGGCTGTCCCTAGCAGGGCACAGGAAGCTATTTGAGCAGCAGTTCATCCAGCAGGAGGCCCAGAAACAGCAACAGCAAAACTGGGAGATGGCGCACACCCTGCTCTGCTACTCCATGGGCTACGGCGTGCTTCACAACAGCTTCAACGGCTACAGCTGGGGCTACCCCACACAAGCCCACATAGACCCCAGCAACCCCAGTGCTGGCAACATGTTGCTGCCCACACCCAACATGGGTTCCATGGCCTTGCTGATGGCAGACAAGCACCCGCAGACTTGGGTGCAGAGACAGAGCTCTGGGGTCTGGGACTGCAGCCAGAAGACTGTAGCCCCCCAACAGCATTATGTGCCAGCCTAGTACCAACCAGCCTGGCATTAAGAAGCACAGGCTAGTTACCCTGCTTGCAAATGACTCCACCGACTGTAGAGACCTACAGCCACCCTGGTCTCCAGAACATCCAAGGCCAACAAATTGACACAGATTATGCACAGGGAGACGCCAAGAATATGAAATGCAAAACAAAGGAATATATTGAGAAATACTTGCAGAAATTCAAGGTACTCTATAAACACAAAGAGGACATATACCTGGAGTAACCTCTGATACCACAACAGCCCCATCAACCCATCAAGGACAGATGCAGCCAAACCAGAAGATACTCAATTTTTCACAGATTCACAATTTTAAATCCCAAACCTGTCAATAAGTCTCTCTTTGCTTGCTAGTTAGTTTGTTCGTTTAAAATAAAATAAATATTATTCCTTGCAACATGAGGTGGTTTGTGGGTTTTGGAAGAAAAGCCAAGCTTTGCTAAGCTGGACTTTGCTGGCTTTCCTACATTTGCAGTTCTTTCTAACACATGCTACCTGTGCACCACCACGCTCCTTATTATGTGCTGGACCATGTCCAAGAAGGGCAACAATGCACCCCAGCTCAGAGGAGTCCCTGCCTTGCCCAGGAAGACAGCCCGTGGCCTTTGCTCCCCCTTCTCTGTACTTGGAGCACCTGAGACGGTGGGTTTGACGCCCAGTCTGGGCAGAGTGGCACACCCATTTCCTCTGAGCCCAAGGAATCGTTCAGGACAATTCAAATGTACTTATTGTGTTTAGAATAACTGTTACCTTAAACAAAAACGCAGCTTCTTGGTCAATGATCCGGTGGGTCTTTTCCAACCTAGTGATTCTGCGAAATCGTTATTAATAAGCCAGACAGTTACCATTTGTAGGTGACACATTCTCGTGATGCCCATAAAGCTGGGACTGCTACCTGCAAACTCAGATGAAACAACAAACACTGATGAAACAACTAATGCTCTCTACGTTTTCTGAAATCAAACAAACGCATATCAGGCAATATGAGGTTAGCATTGGAACCTTAAGGTAATGCAAGGTAATCCTCTCTTCAAAGAACAACACCCACTGAATACAGGCTGCTTCATTAAGTGAGTAGTATCTAGTTTGAAGTCACAGTTTATGCCTACCATTAGCCAAGGTTTTAGACGCTCAAGTATGTGTTTGCACCTGCTTAGCAGGTGCTGAAATGACCAATAAGACACTGTCCACAGACACTTCAAGGCTGAAGATTGGTCCTGCCATTCATGTATCCACAAAAATGCCAACGCCACACCAGTCACCAGACTCCAAAGCTAACCCAGAACATACAGTCACTTCAAAACAGACAGCACTGCCCAGTAATCTGCTAATCTGCCCAGTCTGAATGCTGTAACAAAGCAGTCAAATAACAGGCTATCTGAAAACCAGGCAGCACAGATACCAGCCACACCCCACTCATTTGGTTATTATTGATGCAAAGATCTTATTCCTGCATGCCTCACTGTCTGAACCAACAGGTTACTTTCTACAAAGCTTCAAATCCTGGAAGGTTTTTTTTGAGACAAGAGGGTCAGGGGAGCACTGGATGGATACTTTTTTTTTATAAAGAAAAAAAATACTTTATAGCTTTCAACCTGTTTGCATTCTACCAAATAAAACTGGAGAGGCAGTGCAAAGTGAATAGAAGTGCACAGTGAATCTGATCTCCCAGCAATCTGTATGAAAACCTGAGTCAGCATAGCTGTGCTCAGTAGGCTCAATACCCTATAGCTGCGCGGACCCCAACCATCACCAGCTTCCTACCCACCACAGTAACCAGTTTTCCGAGATGCCAGTTAGTCGTCAAGATGTTGAGATGGATTTAGTGCCTTTTCTTTTGAAAAACACTATCAAACAACATGGGGGGAGGAATAATTATGACAATATTCAAAATCCAGCACAGTAATATCACATCACAGCCCGTTCAGGGTAAGACATCGTGACTAAGGCATATCATCCCTGCAGCAGACTGCCTAGCAGGCTTTGCACTAGTCACACGTTACAAGCCTCAGACGGTGGCAGAGAAAATCAGGAGCATTATTTAATCCAAAATAATCATCTTCATCTTTTGATTTGGCCATCCTTCCTTAAAGGGACACAGATATGCTGGCTAACATGACTTTATTGCTCTGCGTCATCTTTGTCCCTCATGCCATGCACACAGAAACATCATAACTCAAAGCCAGCGACCTTTGAGCAAACATGAATCTGGTCCAACTCACTCCAGGTCACCACCACCACATCAGTGGATGTCACACACACACACACACATCCCCAGTGATCCAGCCATAGAGTAAGTTTTTTCGTCGCATTTTATAAGAGAGACTTCAGCACTGCAAAGGAGGAGAAATGATGATTGTATTTCTGTTGGAAACAGATGCAGAGATCAATATGATCAGTGTTACATTTATTGAGCTTAGCTGTTTCTTTACATCCCCCATTCGGTTACATAACTGTGTGCCCATGAGAGTGACTACAGGGTATTATGGGTTAAAGGTAGCTGTCCATAAAGCTATTACTAACATATTATTGGTTAAATTACCGCACATGCTAAGAAACCAAGTTATACTAAAGTTAACTATGTTGACAGTTCATTTCCATTGTTTTCCTTTCAGCTGGTACTGGCTCCCACCGAACTAGCTGCAGGACTCCTCCCAGCTGGCCTGTGTTTATTCTTTCAGCTCTCTGCTTCAAGGTCTTGTTAAAGTTGTTCAGTATCAAGCAGTCTCACAGCACCCAGGCCTTCTTCTCTGTAAAATGTTCCCACATATTTCACAAGCACAGGAAGCACACAAATTCTGCTGCCCACGCTTACCCAAGGAAACATCACATAAGAATAGTTGTGAGATTTATAGTAGCCTTCTAGACTAGCATGAGACCTGAGCCAGTCCTCAGGCAAGCTGCTGAAGTTAATGCTTAGCTCTCAAGCACATGCTCAAGTATTTGGCTGTACTGGGACCATTTTCAAGTGTGGGAAGCAGAATCCCACTCAATGGTCACTGCAATCATAGCATAATCAGGTTGGAACACACCCACTGGATCATCGAGTCAAACCATTCCTATCAAACACTAAACCATGCCCCTCAGGACCTTATCCACCCGCACCTTAAACACCTCCAGGGAAGGTGATCAACCACCTCCCTGGGCAGCCTGTTCCAGTGCCCAATGACCCTTTCTGTGAATTTTTTTTCCAAATCTTCAGCCTAAACCTCCCCTGGTGGAGCTTGAGGCCATTCCCTCTCATCCTGTCCCCTGTCACTTGGGAGAAGAGGCCAGATCCCTCCTCTTCACAACTTCCTTTTAGATAGTTGCAGAGAGCAATGAGGTCTCCTCTCAGCCTCCTCTTCTCCAGGTTAAACAACCCCAGCTCTTTCAGCCCCTTCTCATAACGCCTGTTCTCCAGGTCCCTCACCAGCTTTGTTGCTCTTCTCTGGACTTCCTCCAGAGCCTCAACATCCTTCTTGAGGTGAGGGACCCAGAACTGAACACAAACTTGCCTGGTCTATTTCTGCATTCTTGTTCTCTCCCTCAGCACTGGTGAGGCCGCTCCTTGAATCCTGTGTTCAATTCTGGGCCCCTCACCACAAGAAGGATGTTGAGGCTCTGGAGCAAGTCCAGAGAAGAGCAACAAAGCTGGTGAAGGGGCTGGAGAACAGGTCCTATGAGGAGCGGCTGAGAGAGCTGGGATTGTTTAGCCCGGAGAAGAGGAGGCTGAGAGGAGACCTCATTACTCTCTACAACTACCTGAAAGGAGGTTGTAGATAGGAGGGATCTGGGCTCTTCTCCCAAGTGACAGGGGACAGGACAAGAGGGAATGGCCTCAAGCTCCACCAGGGGAGATTTAGGCTAGACATTAGGAGGAAGGTTTTCACACAGAGGGTCACTGGGCATTGGAACAGGCTGCCCAGGAAGGTGGTTGATTCACCTTCCCTGGAGGTGTTTAAGGCACGGGTAGATGAGGTCCTGAGGGACATGGTTTAGTGTTTGATAGGAATGGTTGGACTTGATGATCCGGTGGGTCTCTTCCAACCTGGTTGTTCTATGATTCTATGAAAAGTGTAGCCTCTTTCCTCTCCCAGCCAGCCCCTCCCCTAGAGGGTGTACATTTCCAACTGCAGTAACTGGCCTGACAGGACCCTGGCCCTGGCTGTGACCTTTCTAGAGCTCCATTTACCTGAAGGCCTCCAATCTGCCATTTGGAAACCACAATTAACCCTATGAGCAGGGAGAACTATATATAGCAAAGTCTGGGGAACTTAACAAATTTTGCAGTTAGGTTTGATTTCAATCCTTGGATTGAAAGTTTTCATAAAAATCCACTCTCGTTAAAGGTGGTGAGAGGTATCTAGACATTTCTAATACACATAGCTGCAGGTAGGCTCCACTTCTCAGGATTCAGTCTGGTGTATTTTACCAACCTCAATGTCCAACACCTCAACAAAGGACTTCAGCTTCCTTTCAACTTTTAACCAAAAGGCTTCATATCACTAGCTTGGGACATAGTATGAGTAAGCATGTACTCTAATGAGGAAAAGATGAGACATGAACTTCTCCTAGGCTATGAAGATTGTAAGATTGTGCCGTATACCTCTGAGCACCTCCAGCTTTCCTTGATGCCTGTGGCAGCTAACCAAGATCTCTCCAGATCAAGCCTTCACTCACTTAGAAGGTAATTCTCTGGGGATTTTTCAACAAGGACTATATTTCACTCCTGACACTGCTTCTATGCTACTAATGTTAGAGTTTCTGCCAAATATATCAGGGTTCCCTTCCTGTCCTCTTTTTGTCCTTTTTTTTTCTTTAAAAATGAAAAAAACCTCAAGCCACAGTGATGGGTTCAATTCCACCTACCCCCCCCCTTTTTTTAATTGATTAATTTGCTGTGTCATTTTTTTGTAGTACCTTTTTGTAGTCCAGAGCAGGAGTGCTTCAGCAGAGCTACAACATGCATAGAAGCAGCGAAGAACCATGTTAGGAGGCTGGATACCCAAAGCACAGAGCTATAAGCAGCAAATTTTCTTCCTCGTATCTATGTTAAGAAACACTGCCAAAAACAGGGACTGATGCTGGTACAAGCAGAATAGAAATAAAATGGAGGAATAAAAGACTGAAAAGAATAGAGACTTGTCATAACAATGTGGGATTTAAAATCTATAGTTAAGATATTTTTCAGTTCACGTAGTATCAGTTTATGCAATGTTTTCCACTTAAAAACAAATAGCTGAAATTTTTAGACTTAACAGTCGATTTTATCATGATAAAATAAAGTTAGATTCCCTTGTTAAAACAAAGGATTCAAAGGTTGCCACAAATTACAACAACAAGAAAACACAGGTAATACAACTTCCAAAAGGTGTCTCGAACAAATCTTAGGCTGATCCAGGTCATTATAGCTTTAAGAAGTTAATTGACTTTAAGCTTCTAAAAATCTGATTTATGATAAATACTCCTAGTATAAGTAACAGACTGACCTGTTTTCTACAAAAAACCCCATGCAAATTAACTTTATTTATTATTATATGTTCTAATTAGCGATACATAAATCTCAATCCCTCACTAGATATAAAAATATATATTCTATTACAGTAGCAGCCTTTTCAGTCAGTAAATTTATTAAATCTTTAAAAAAATATGTCTCTTAAGTCATTAATGGCCAGTCAACAGGAAAAATTGTTAATGTGTCCTGCTGATGCTATTTTTTCCCACTGAATAGTCACACTACAAGTACTCAGTAGAAACGCATGTAAGGCATCCAGAGGAATCAGCTGCCAGCAGACCTTACACACACTGTAGAAGACCCATGAGACTCCCCAAGTATTCTTTGTAAAGTAAAGAATAAGACTGGAAGCTCTTTACATAACAAGAGAATTATAATGCACCATCCCACTGCAGCACAGGGAGCAGATGATGGATGGAGTATCATTCTTTCCTAAGTGACAAGTAAATGAGGTAGACACAATCTCACTTCTAATTCCATTGTCAATTTGTAAGCTAACGTGAAAAATTCCTTGAATTACAAGCACAGCATTGTACAAAAGGGCAGGCACATTAAAAAAAAAATCAGCCTTTTCCCTTGTTGTATGCAATACCTGCATGGGTTTGCAAAGATTTAAGCCTTCCAAACACTTGGTTGCCACTAAACGAATTCAGGCTCTAGGTACAGTCCTCATCTCTGCCAGGATCATTCACTGTATTTTACAGTGTTGTGTCAATTCTTATTTTTATCAATGTTGCTGTCATTTCCTTTAAAACAAAACTCTAGAAGCTGCCAGACCAAACTGATTTTCTTGACATCCCCTAAATTTTTCTTCTCTTATTTCCCTCGCACTACACTTGCTGTCACCTCCCCATTGCTTTCATTATGATTTAATACTTAATGCTTAGCTATGAATCATGCTCTCTCATTAAGCTGAGGAAAAGGATAAAGCAAAACCATTATTTTTATACCAATGTAACAGGTGATAAACCATTCAGGTGTCTCCTACAATGCTATTTTTCAGGCCTATGATTGGCCATCCTGAAGGGAACTGAGCATTTTCTTAAATCATGCCATCTTCCTGGTACTCTCAGGAAAGCCACACTTCAAACAATAACACCCAATCTCCCTGCTGCACAGACCCAACTCCACATTTTTTCCACATTACTTTAGCCTAGGCTCCTCTTGCACATTGCATATTAACACTCATTTTTTTCCACCAGCTTAAGATGTATCTCTTATTATTTTCTGCCCATGGAACCCATCAAGACACATCTGCTCAAAGGAAAGAGCAGCATCATTGAAATCATCTTACTTTCTAAAAAGAACTCTGGCCACTGGACCTAATCCAGCTGCCACTGTTAATGTCAGAATGGGGTTGGGGCCCATGTGAATATAAACAGTCTATATCCAGCTTCATATTCTCTTTAAGACCTTTTGCATTATTTTTTTGTTGAAATAATTTGTAAAGCATCCTTATTTATTCATCTATGAATTTTATTTACTCATTTGCACTACTCGCAAAGGCTTGGTTTGAGTTAGGCTACCATTATGATGATCTACCGAGTATACAAAAGAAAAATGTTTAGAAATGGGTCAAGGATACAAATGTCTTGAGGTAATAATACCTCAGAAGTTTAGAAGTAAGGCTTTGGAAATGTTTTCTGCAAAGACTTAGAAACATCACTAGACAGAATGAGGCTGGAGAATGCAATAATCTCACAATCTTAGTTCGATAAAGATTTAATTGTACTTGAAAAGTAAATTACACTTTTTGCATACTAGTTCATAGCTACATATTCAAACCCTTATCTGAATATAAGTCTGTGCTATAGAAGCCAAAATCAACTATTGCTCCTACAAACAGAACAGGTAAAATGGCCTGCTTGTTAGGTACTTTTATAGGACAGACTTCACAATCAATTTCACAGCAATATTGGAAATACTGAAAGTTCTGTTCATTTCAACACTTAGAATTCCTTTGCCCTCATTCTAATCTGCCAAAATGTCTTACTGAAATAATACATCCTGACTTCATCATTTGTCACTTCAGAGTGGTTTCTGACACTTTTAGAAAGCTCCCTGCAATGTATGGCACCAGAGAAAAGGATGTCAATAAATCTAAACACAAAAGAGATCCATACACAATGTCTACATTTCCACACAAAACTTTTGATTCGTACAGATATCTGAGTGAATGTGTTTGTAGGGTGTTAGAAGGAGAACACACACTTCATAGCCACAGACAGGAATGTACGTCACTAACTGTTCTGCAGCTCAAATAATATATAATTAAATTCAAACCCTCTCTTTGTACCTGCAAGAATCGCCTTACAGAAATGTAATGCATACAGGATACCTGTGGGCACATGCGAGCCAGTCACACTTGCCAAAACACAATGCCAAGGCTCATCTGGGGCCTCTTTCTTCACAGCACTTGTGTTGAGGAACCATGTTACTCACACTGCCAGCTTGAAAATAGGTGTTTGCTTTGTGCCTAACTTATGTTTCCAACTATCAGCACTCTAGGATCATCTCCCAGTGAAACCTGTCAAGAGTTTTGTCATCAATCCCAGCAGACAGAGAGCAGCTCCTCTACCCAGCCTGTACATAAAAAACAACAGAACTTTCACTAACTATCACTCACATTAAGGTCAGAAAGCTCAAGTCCCTTCCACACATAAAACTAACCTGCAAAAGAGGTCAGCTCAGCACGTGTATGGGAAACTGTGTCCTGTGTTACTGAGGCCACAGTGCTTACCTGCTCAGAAAGAAGAAAAGGCTTACTCTAATGGATATTCACAAGCAAGTAGGGGGGAAAAAATCAGTAAGAATATTTTTGCCCTAAAGTAAATATTTTGTCCTTCTGGTAAATCTCAATGAGATAATAAACAACCTGGTACATTTGTTTTGAGCCTAACAGTCAAAACTGAACAATCACCATGAGAACCTCATGATTTTCTCAAGGGATAAGAGAACTGCTTAATGTAAAACCAAAGAAGCTACAAGTGCTTAAAAATTAAAATTTTCATATTTGCACTGAGGATGTCTGCTGAGGAAAGAAATGTCACCATACCCAATTCTTGTTTCCTTTTTTGATCAGTGAAAACTAAGTACTCGATCTGAGGCTAAACTATTAGAGCAGTATTAAACTGTTTTCAAATACACTTCACATTCTTTGCAGAAGGAAGGTTATATCCATCATTTGAGTCTGATCTTTCTCACAAATTCGCCTCAAGTATCTCCACTGACTCACTTAGATTCAAAGCTTTGTAGACCTATTACACATATATTAAGGAAAAAAAATATCCATTCAGTTCAATGATTTTTGTTCTTCATTTACACTAAATAGCGTTTGGTAAGAAAAGAAAATCTGTAACATAAGGAGTAAAGGAGAGGGGTTTTTTTCCACACGAAGTGTTGCAGGCATATAACAAACAAACAGAAGTTGTTAAAGACTTGGATAAAAAATGAGGAGTTGGAAACTGGTATTCTTTTTACTGATCTTTGCTGAGCCCCTGACTTGCTTTGTGACATTGGCTAAGCCTTCAAGGCAGGGATAGTCTCTTCTCATGTATTTACATTATGTCTAGCACATCAAGACTTCCAGGCTGTGCCGTAATTTAAATATATACCATCACCATTTTCTTTAATAGTAGTCTATAGACAAACCTGCATTTTCAAAGCACTGCATAGGGATTTACCCATGCAACCCCCACTGATCTCGCTGGAAGACTCTTTCCTCCTAACATACCTGTTTGTCGTTTGGGTGTGTGCACATTAAAGAAGAAGAAGTTGGATGAAATAGTAAAAGCAGTATAATCCAGCATCGGCAGCTATTATTAAAGCAGGCCACAGTCTTTCCAAACAGATCTATGCAGGTATTTCCAGTGGCATGAAGCAAAGAATTACTCCAGACTGTATACGTGAACTGTACTGGTTGCACAGGGGCCATTCAGAAGCAGAACAGTACACATCAGTTGCAAGAAACTGAAGGCTGTGATGGCAGATCAGGAGTTCACACAGCTTATAGTTTTAGACACAGATTAAGAGTTCATTACCCCACTTACAAGTAATTTTTATCAAAAGTGCCAGTTCCTTCAGTGGCTTCAGTAGAAAACCTGAAAGTAAGAAGCTTTATCTCATGTTTAAAACTGTTTAGATACAAACTGAATAAGTTTCTTTCAAATGGAAGCCTAAGTCTACAATCTGTTTTGACTAAAGTTTGAATGCTTCTGCTAATAGAGGTAGTTCTTGAAGCACTTCATTCTACACATGTTAACTAGGGATGATTTGGTTATTCACAACATGATTTGGTTATTCAGCATTATAGTTTCAGGGAAAACTAGGTATAAAATTAAAAAGCATCTGTGAGAGAGTGCCTGGTAAGCTCA
This sequence comes from Coccyzus lansbergi, assembly GCA_033558105.1. Lineage (NCBI taxonomy): Eukaryota > Metazoa > Chordata > Aves > Cuculiformes > Coccyzidae > Coccyzus > Coccyzus lansbergi. Next base: position 1,894,700 of record JAUMJK010000097.1, read on the forward strand.
AGTAGCCCCTCCCACTGCTAATATATCTGTAAAGGTAATCAAGAATTGCAGAAGGCTAATATTAACAGTCAAATCATGTCCTAGGACCTCATCAATGTTTGTTGAAGCAAAACACTAGAAAGTGACAAGTACAAGGGACCAACAACTAACTCTCGCAAAATGAGACTAACAGGACATAGGAAGAGGAGCCAGGAAAGCAGCGTTGCTGTTCATCATCACAACAAAGAATAACTTCCCCAGACAGTGATGGCTCAATAGATTACCAGTTGTGGCCTGCCTTTACTCATCTCACTTAGACAGTATTCTTTTGAACTGTAACCTCAGGAAAAGTAAGTAAATTGTCCTGAGAGCGATCTAAAAAGTAAAAGCAACCTCAGTGTAGAAAAAAAAAAAAAAAAGAAAAAGCCCTAGAATCTGAATCCCTACACTTTTTCCATTTAAATGCTTTTGAAATAAATTAATTCTGTGTCTCAAATAGAGTTTTCTAAGATTTCTTCTACTTTACTGCTACATGAACTATGGAAACAAGAAATACATTTTTATTTATTTGCTTTAGATTCAAAGTATTCAAGATAAAATCTCGCATCATTTTATTTATTTAAAAATATCAAGGCTGCAATTCCATTCTGATAACTTAAAAATAAAGGGGAAAAGGTATTAAAAAAGAAACAGACACCTCACTATCAACCCCTATAACGGGAAACGCTGTTCTTGTCTCAAAAGACTTAGTTTACCTGCACGCCTCAACAGAAAGGAAAGATAAAAGATTTCATGTGAATTGCCAGAATACAGCTGATCTCCCTTTGCTTGGTCTTGTAATTCTTCTGCAGTGAGTTAAAATAAACTGGTCTATACTTTGGCTCGGACATTGCAATACAGTCTAAAATGTTAAGCTCATAAATTTTCTTTTGGGCATTAGGCAGCTGTGAGGAGTACAATCAACTTTATAGTCTCATAATTAATAAAACAAACCAAAGAAATACATGACATGCAGTGGGTTTCTGGACAGCATTCAGTCAAGGAAGTTAGTGCTCAGAAGCAGAGCCTGCTGACAGCTGTGAATTGACACAGCGGTACAGAAACAGCCTCTCAATTACAGATGATCACATTTATTACACTTTAAGCTTTAAATTGTGCCATATGCCTGTTTCAGAATTTATAGAAGACCTCATGTCACTGCTCCGCAGGGAAAGGAGCAAAGAGAAGAACAACTGTCCTTCCTTCCAATTTGATATTTTAGTGACACGACGTCTCTGCACATCACTGTTGAGTCTTGCAGGTCTGCAGGTAGAGGAAAAGATTTCCCTTCACCAGGCAGGTATCAGAAGTAGCCTGTATGCCACTGCCTCCTATTGCATCACTGGCTATATAGAGTATATTGCCTGCTGAGTTTGCATTTTCATTTTATCACCTTCCATAGCTGTTGAACAAATGCATAATTCCTCATCACCCTTTCTCACAGAATAATAAAAAGAGGAAGAGAAGGAGGGTAAGGAGACAGAGCACTGGACAGTCAAGTTCAGCGACTAATGGCACCCAATTCACTTCAAGACACTGCTGCTGCCTTGCTACATAACCTTATGCGAGGCACTTGACTCCTTTATGCCACAGTGTTCTTATCTAAAAAAAAAAAAAAAAAAAAAAAAAAAAAAGCTTTGAAATCCTTGGAGGAAAGCCAAAGGGTTGCTTGCATTCATTTGCCTGTTGGGATTCAACAAGACAGGCCCTAAACTTTGGTCCAGAAAGGTGCTTATGTGCTTAAATCTTGAACTCCTGGAACTTTGGTGGCATTTTTTCTGATTGTGCAGACAGCCTAAAGCAAAATTATTGAGTGCTAAACTTGAGATCTAACAGTGTACATTTCTAATGCTGTCTTTTAAACCACAGATTATACATGTGCTCATCTGATAGGCTTATCCCAAAGTCAAGTGTTTTTCTACTTAATCTTACTGTCTCCAACCAAATTGCCAACATCTTCATTCTCTCTCTGGCAGTGCTGCCTTGGGGACTCCACTGCAGAGGCAAAGCCAGTCTTTCATACACAGAGATGTGGTCTAGGGAAGATGGAACAATCACCTTCCAATTTCATTGTACAAAGCCAGGGTTGGATGCTGGATAGATACAGGCAGTCAGACAAGTTGGAGCAGCTTGACGTGTGGGGAGCATAAGATGAGCCTTCACATCACACCCTGCTCTTCCTGTACTGCTCTTTGCCAGAACAAAGTAGGTACAAACATTCCCATAGGAAACACATGTAAAATTATATCAAAACTAAATTATAAAGAAGAGGAAACACTAGTAAAGGAGTTAAGACAATTTCTCACTGCCTTGTTAGCCCTTTTGCTGTACCTGATTCTACGGAAGACAAGGAATGGTCTTTCTTTCCAAGTTTCTGCCAGCCTTATGAGAGCAACAAGGTGTTTTTCTCCTGCTCTCCTGGAGCTTTGTTAAAATGGGCCTTTCAGAGGCAAAGCTAAATTGCAGTTTCGTTGTAGGTTCCATTCTTGTTCACCACCATGTCATTCTGCAGCAGCGTGAGCCGTCAGGTTTATCCCAGAGTACTTACAACCCCCTTTTCCAAGGCCACTTTATTGTCTTCCAGGATTGCTATTGCTAGGTCCCCCTTCCTCTGCCCTGAAGTGAATGATGCTTCTAGGTATAATCAACACATCGAACAAAAAAGGCTGCTCATTTCAGGAATAACCTTCCATCACCAAAATGCTTCTCTCTATACAGAAATAATTTATTTTAAAAAAGCTCTTTTCATGAGAGTAAAATTACTTTGTCAGCAACTGACTTTACCATTAGACAGGAATGTGCAACTCTAACGTATGGCAGCTGGGATGAGGAAGCAAAATTCAGCCTGTTACCAACACCTCTACCTTGTGTGCCCTGTTATGCCTTTATTGCAACGTGCAGTAGCCGCCTGGGTTTTGAATTGTTTAACCTGCAATAATACGGGAAAGGGATGTGAGCAGCAGGCACCTGATCGGTGCAACCTTTAGCCCCAGGAATGCTGGCAGTCGGTGGTCCCTCAGCCACTTCCTCACAGGACAAGAGGCTGCACGGCAGAAACCACAAGCATGATTAGCCGCCTTACGCAGCCGAAGCAGAAGGCAGGCCTGTTCCTTCCAGGAATAAGGGGAAAAGGTAGCCCATTAGCTACTGAGCCTGTGTACTTCAGGGGAAAGAAGGACATCAAGCCGCACAACTGCTAACTCACTTTTTATGTGCCCCAACTTCACTGTTTCAAATAACAGATTTACAGTAGCCAGGCTATAATACCACAACTCTGTTCTGTTCCACAGACGTTGCCGTGAGCCTTATCCACACAAAAGTCCTTTCTACACGGCACACCAACTTTATTGGCTCTAAAAATAGCCCACATGATACAGATCGGTCTTCAGGTTTTAGAGAGTTTACCCCCTTTTCCGTTACCATACTTCCTAACCACGCAGAAAAGCACAGGTCCACGAACACCTAACAAAGCAATCGCCTCATGAAAATCAGTGCCACAACCCTGCCTTTTATTGCCAGTTTTTGCATCTCTCCATTTTAATCCGCATTCAGAGACCGATTCTGTTCCCAAAGCACACAGCAAGCGCCCATTAAAATCTGGCTCAGCTAGTATTTTAATAACACTCGGGCATTCTCGTCCTTTGCATATTTCATCCGCGAAGCACTTCACAGACACGAATTCCCTAATTACAGGCGGACGATTTCCTAAAACTGGAAATCCCTCGCTACTCCTGGCTGTCGCTTTGAAGCTCCGGGCTTTGCCGGGCAGGCTGGAAGGGCCCTCGACGCGGCTCCTTCGCGGCGGAGGCACCGAGGGAGGAACCGAGGAGACGGCGACCCGCCTGGAAGCTTCCTCGCCGGCGGATTCGGGCGCTGCCCACGTGGTGGGAGAGGAAAACCCCTCGGGGAGCGGGCAGGAAGGGGTGGAGCGGCCGCGGGGAGCGGCCACGGGGAGGCATCCCGGGCGGGGAGGCGGCGGCGGCAGGCGCCCCGCGGAGCGGCCGCCCGGGCGGCCCCGAGCCCGCGGGTGTCCCCGATGGAGCCCGACGAGAGGAAGATCTCGGTGTGGATCTGCCAAGAGGAGAAGCTGATCTCCGGGCTGTCGCGGCGAACCACCTGCTCGGACGTGGTGCGGGTGCTGCTGGAGGACAGTCACCACCGGCGGCGGCGCCCGGCGCGGCCCGAGCCCGGCGGGGGGATGCTCTCGGGGCCGCCGCACTCCTACTGCATCGTGGAGAAGTGGCGCGGCTTCGAGCGGATCCTGCCCAACAAGACGAGGATCCTGCGGCTCTGGGTGGCGTGGGGGGACGAGCAGGAGAACGTGCGCTTCGTGCTGGTGCGCAGCGAAGCCTCGCTGCCTAACGCGGGGCCGCGCAGCGCCGAGGCGCGGGTGGTGCCGAGCAAGGAGCGGCCGGGGCACGGGCCGGGGGCGGCCCGGACCGGGCTGGCGCTCACGCAGGAGCGGCAGCGGCGGGTGGTGAGGAAAGCCTTCCGCAAGCTGGCCAAGATCAACAAGAAGCGGCAGCGAGCGCCGGCCCGCGAGGCGTCGGCGGCGGAGAGGATGGAGACGCTGGTGCACCTGGTGCTCTCGCAGGACCACACCATCCGGCAGCAGCTCCAGCGGCTCCGCGAGCTCGACCGGGAGATCGACAGGTACGAGGCCAAGATCCACCTGGACCGCATGAAGCGGCACGGAGTCAACTACGTGCAGGACACCTACCTGGTGGGCAGCGCCGAGGCGGAGGCGAGCGCGCCCGCCGCCGCCGGCCGCCCCGAGGAGGAGAAGGAGAAGGAGGAGGAGGAGGAGGAGGAGGAGGTGGGGGGGGAGAAGGACCTCGCCAGGCGCTGCGAGGAGGTGCGGCGGCTGCAGGAGCAGCGGGCGCAGCAGGAGGAGCTGCTGGAGCACCTGGCCGCCGAGATCCAGGAGGAGCTCAACGAGCGCTGGATGAAGCGGCGGCGGGAGGAGCTGGAGCTGGCGGCGGGGAGCGGGCTGAGCGACGCGGACCGCGACACGACGGAGCTGAGCGGCGGCGGCGAGTTGCGCCTGGAGCACGAGCGGGTCAAGACCCAGCTGAGCACCAGCCTCTACATCGGCCTCAAGCTGAGCACGGACCTGGAGGCCGTCAAGAACGACCTGGACTGCACGCAGCGGGCGTGGGAGGACAAGGAGCGGGAGCTGCGGCGGCTGCTGGAGGCGCTGGCCCTGGGCGAGGAGCCGCGCGGGGCGGCCGGCGGCGGGACGGGCTGGGCGGCGCGCAAGGACCGCGCCGACAACGACGAGGACTCGGACACGGGGCTGAGCTCCATGCACAGCCAGGACTCGGACTCGGTGCCCGTCTGCGAGTCCCTGGTCTAGCGCCCTCCCCGCCGGGGACCGAGCGGAGGCGCCGGGCGGCGCGGCGGGGGAGAGCCGCCCCCGTCCCGGTGTAGGAGGCAGTCCCGCGCGGGAAACCTTTTAAATTTCGGCTCCCGAGTTTAGACTTGTTCTAACTAGTCCCCCGCGGGCAGCGCCGAGGCCGGTTCGCCGGTGCTTTTATCCGAGGAACCCGCGGCGTGTTTGCGTTTCGTTCACGTCTGGGATCGCTCGCTCCTTAAACGCCGCCGCCCGCTTCCCTCCCAAGGTTTTCTTGCCGAGCCCTTTAATCCTGCGGTTCCCCGCGATGCTCCCGCTGTAGCGTAGGCTGCTCAGGATACTCTCTCTGCGAGTAAAAGGCCGGGACGAGCCGGAGGGCGACCTGAGCGGCTCCTCGTCCTTGCGAGGGCAGGGGGGGCGATGCTGGTCGTCATTTACAGACCCAGCTCCGTTAGACTCAGGCTCTGGTGTAGTCACCGAGACTAAAGCTGATGGTCATTTAATAACTACGGAGTAAAAGAGGTGTCGATATTGCTGACACCAACACTGGAAGCTCCCAGGGCTTTTGGAAGGTACTGCCGTTCCTTTTGGCAACGAAAAAGGGTGATAAATCACCTTTTTTTTTTTTTTTAAACAACAGCAACAAAAAAGGGAACGAACTAAATCAAAAGTCAAATTAACATGTTGTATTAACTTTGCTCGTAGTGCTTTTTCTTATGCATAGATAAGAGTGCTTTGTTTAAAAGCCATACTAAGACATTATTAGTATCAATGCTCATTTGACAGTCATTGAAAGCAATTAGCAGTGCCTGTACGTACACAGCCTTCAACTACATTTTTTTTTCACTAGGCTAGCTGGTAGTTGGCTGAGCTTGGTTTTAGATAAACAAAGTACAGAATCAGCTTGAGCTACTGTTTTTAATAATCAGGCCAAGAGATACAATGATAAAAGCATGACTCAAGCCCTGCCTGCACTACAGCTTAATCTTTTAGTTATTCCAATAAAAAAAAAAAAAAAAAAGCATCAGCTGTAACATGCATTTCATTTAATGCCAGATCTTCCTCTGCAGCTTAACTCTTACCAAAAATATGCAATCTGCTCTTATAATAAGAGTCATTAAGGATTCTTGTACTCCAGAATAATTGTAGGAACCATCTAGGCAGTGAGAGACCAGAGAATGTTTACTCAGGTCTGACTGACAGTGTGAACTTTAAAACTTCTGAGATATTATTTATACGAGCCTATTTATGAAAGTCTTCATTTAACAATAAGACAGTATGAGAAGAGTATACCAAAAGACCAGTTCTTTTTCAATAAAAACTCACAGCTTCCTCACGCAAAGACTGAGTTCTGCTCTTTGGCAGTGTTCTTGCTGGTAGGAATTCTGTTAGACAACAAAAAAATAGACTATGCAACCAGTCACTTTGAAAGCAATCAGAGATATGCAGTCCGTGGATTTGTTGAGGCTGCACAATCCCCAATATAGTATCGTTCTTCATAAATGTTATTCCACTGAATGTGTCTCAGTTTTAGCAAACTGGTTTATTTTAAACACTGATTATATAACTTTTTCATATTTTAGTCAACCTTGGAAATTATTTAAGAATCTATTTTTAGGACTAATAAAACTCTTAATACTAAACAAGTATTCCCATTTAAGTGCGATTAAATATATATGTGTGTATATGTATCTGTATCTCAGGTCTGGGATTTTGTTGTGTTATCCTGAGGCGTCATTTGCCCCCCTGTTGAAGCAAAAAAAGATATACCAAGTCAGGCCTCTCCAGCCTGTCTCATGCCTGCACTGTCCCCTCACTTTCTGATGGCACAAGGGGCTCCCTCAGGTACAAGTAACTGCCTGTGTTCTCCTCATATCAGTTACCACAAAGGTAAAGTAGTGGCAGTTAGAAGTGGTGGCAGATGTCCAGAGTGGGGAATTTCACCCCACGCTGCACTTAGGCATTTATATTGAAATAGAGCTGAAGAATAAGTTGGGGGCTGAGGGAGTCACATTTTTGCACTACAGTTGTATTAACCAGTGCAGCTGTAATAGGTGACTGATGCAAGTATCTGTTGATAGCTTCTCTAGTGACTGATGTAAGCAATAAACCTGAAATTGCTTTACGTAAGTTCTCCCATTAGCCACACCAAGCAAATAAAAAATCAAGCACATTATAGAAATAAGCCGCAACAGGCTGCACATTGTTATGCTATTGATATAGACGTCAGATATTTTGTAAAGCATGGGGTGAAGGAAGCCAGGAAATTCAAAGTTTTAACGCAAAGTCTGCCGACTCATCTTTGGCCAGGAAAAGCCTTTAAAACAGGACAAAATCACTCTTGCTCTAGGTTGCTGAGTGACACGCTAGTAGGGCACCACAGAGCACTTACTCTTGGCCTGTCAGTACTCCAGATAGTGATGCAGTAGATTGTGACCCTGCTGATCTGCTGGCCCCTGTCCCATGAGGACAGGAATGAGAACACTGCAGGTGGCACTGCAGTCTCAAGATTTTGGGAGTTGCAGTGACTTCCTAGGAGCACATATTTGAATGTGCTCCCATATCATGCTGGTGAGATTTAGTATATTTATTTGATATTTAAACAATTACAAATGCAATTGCAACGGGCTCCATTTTTGTTCCTGCATGCAGATGGAATTCAAACATGTTCACAAATCCCTATCTCTCTCAAACCATTATTAAGACATTAGTATACAAGAGGAAATCACTGTTTGCATTGGACCAGGTACTTCTCCCTTCCCATTCTCTTCTGGACTTGTATATCCTCACTTAGATAATAGAGACAAGCCACAGGATGCTTCACTTTGACAGGGAATTTGGCTCTGAGGTTTTGCTGGGCACATTGCCAAAGGTTAGGAGAGTTGATTCAGAATCACAGGTAGAAGGGTACAATTTTTATCTCTTTCCAGCTCTGAGAGAATGGGGAAAATAGATAGCAGCAGAAAAAACCCGACCAATGTCATAACAGAAGTCTACCTTCCAGCACCACAAAAAGAGAGGTGAAAGTTCCAACCAACACCTGATTTTTGATTTTTATTGTTTTTAATACCCTTCTCTATCTAACAGAGTCAAGTCCAGTCTAATCTTTCTCTCATCCAAAGACCAAACAAGCAGCCATGAGATACATACACAGCATCATGAACTATTTAAGATAAACTTGTGCGTAGTACTACACAGCCCTATTTATTCAGCACCTTATCTGCTTCTCAAAGAACAGTTAAGGACTGAGGCTGCCAGGCCTCTCAGACACAATACCTACAGAAATCAAAGGGAGTTTTGTTTGGGAGACATAATCAGAGTAGAATCAGGTCTTAGTTTCAGGCACCCTTTAAACAAGCATTATCAAGCACTACTACACAAGTCTTGTCTGTTTGCTGCCCTTAGCCGCATTTTTTTTCTGACCCTACATGGCACTTTCTTTTGTGCCTATACAGGAATTTGTGAGAAGAGAGAGCAAACAAGGTCAGAAAAAAAAATTGATGAGCTTTAATCTAGGTGAAGCCCTTATGAGGCTCAATGTACAGTCACACAAATGCTTCCATCTGTGACCAGGTGCAGCAGTAAAAAGGAAATTGAAGGCATTTTGAAAGGTGGAACCTATTCTTTCAGCAACTGGCACTGTCTTACACTGACTTGCTTGTTTGCAGGAATCTTAGTTCAAATTGTAAATATCTTCCACCCCCACCCCGGCTAAAGAGAAAGGTCCCAGCTGAAGAGATTCATTGATATCACATGGCCTTAATTTGTGCCAGGAGAGGTTTAGATTGGATATCAGAAAAAAAAAACCAAAAACAACCCAACCCTCTACTGAAAGAGTGGTCAAGCATTGACACAGGCTGCCCAGGGAAGTTGTAGATTCTCCATTCCTGGAGGTGTTCAAAAAAACATGTAGATGTGGCGCTTTGGGACATGGTTTAGTAGGCATGATGGTATTGGGCTGACAGTTGGACTAGATCTTAGAGGTCTTCTCACACCTTAATGATTCTATGAATTACACTCACCTGTATTAAACCTGTAAGCCCAGCTTTTAGCCTTGACCTTGTTTCAGAAACCCTCTATCAAGCAATATTATCAGATTGAAGACTGTCAAAATCAATATATTTCTAGTACTTACCCCACACGTAAGAGATCTGACAGTTTGAATAAGCATTTTGAAGGGATATCATCTGAAGCCTTAAACCGGGAGGGAAGAGAGGAGGCAAATGCATTTACTGTTACGAACACCCTGACATGCAAAATTACTGACCTATTAATTATTGCCATTTATTCTAAAGCAGCACATAGCTAGTCAAATCAGAGCCTGATCGATTTAGAGCGACAGATCCTTTCCCAAAGAACCTATAGTCTTGGTTTCAGACAAGATACAGTTGAAGGAGTGAGCAACTAAGTGGGTGTGAGAGAAGGAAAACATGTCATGAAGCTTTATTATTGACTGCTTGCATGAAACATTTTCCAGGTTTACTTTAAAAATAGTCTGTGTGCCTGTGAAGAGACATGTTCACAGACCTCTCCTCCTTCCCAAATACTGTGCTACTTTGAGCTTTCCTGCGGCTCCCCCCTTTCATTTGCACTGACCTAGGTCTGTAGCTCAATACACGAAAAGAGCAGCACAGGCCTTGAAACAAAATAACAGGTCTGGTGAGCTATGCTGGTTACAGAGTTGAAATACAAGCCATTGCGGATTGTTGGAAGCAGTTGTCCTTTGAAGTCACTTGATATTATTGCTCCTGAGCTGGCATACAAAGTTTAAAGAAATGAGCATGGCAAAGTGGAGGGAGTCTACACAGATGTTACCTCTTGTATACAAACTCACGTTGCTAAATGAACTTGGAAGCTAAACAGAAAGGGAAAATTTAATAAACTCAAAAGCAAAATTAGGCTCCATACACAAATTTGCCAAATATCTTCGAGCAGAACTGTCAAATAGCATTTTAAAAGATACTATTTGCATAATTCAATACATTAGTTGTGTAAGTGCAGCAGAGCAGAACCTTCCATGGAGGGTGGATTGGCACACCCATTCATACGCTGAATAACACTACATTGATTTCTTACCTGTGCAGTACTACCTCTACCAGGGCATTAGAATATACCCTTAAAATCTAAAAGGCTCTACACACTACCTACATATCAGCTTGTTTATACTTTAGGCTTTATTTGAGAAGCTTTACTAAAATCCCCTTCCCTCAGTTTTGGAGGTGTTCCAAAACCCCATTGACATTCCATGTTCAAAATAGCTTCCCTCCTAATAACTTCTTTCCTTCTTCCTGCCAGCCTGCTTCCCCTCATTCACCAGGAACTGCTCTGGACTTAATGAAACATCTCTTTCAGTTTGGTGGGACTCTATGGACTCGGTATCAGGGCCATACTTGTTAATAAAATGAGAAAAATCAAGTTTCTTTCTATGCTTTTGCAAATACATTTTATTTATGTAGTATGTGACAACCTCAACAGTATTTTTGTAGTTCTTTATGTGATAACATGTCAATACAGATTAAAGACACTTACCAGCTGTTTCATGCCTCTGTTGCTCAACTCCCTTGCCCTCCCCTCCTCCCCCCCCCCCCCCCTTGTTTTTTCCATTCCTTAAGCATGTCTCCAAGTTACCTTCTGATTTTTCCTCTTCTCCTAATTTAAAGCAAGTACTTGTCATACAAGGAGGGAATATGTCTCCTCAGATGATATTCTGGGAGGAACATTAATGTAGAGGATTGGGGTAGGGAGACACAGTTTGTAATCCCAGTTTTAACAATAACACAAGTAATGAGTCATATCTTATTTCCCTTGGAGTGTAACCTTTCAATGAACATATTTAATGTGTGATTGCACACCATCTGGCAGGAGGAGGCCTAATCTACTGGAGGTCTTCTAGGTACTGTTATAATGAAGATGTTAAACAATTTAACTCATTGGTTCCTCAATTCCCATAACATTGAAGCACATATGCTTCCCTTTTCTAAATGATTACAAATCATCTTTCCCATTTAATAGCTTGGTAAAACCACTGCAGAGTAATCTCTGAACACAATCCTGGTAATTTAGTCTTGGGATTTTGCATTTTACCAAAGGAAAAAACCCCAACAAACAAGGAAGAAAAAAAACCCCGTGACTCATACAAAGAGCTTTTATGTATCTGAAACATACTATCATCAGCTTACTAGCACTGCACTTCACATGGCTTAATTATGTGATTATTTAACCTATTATCTCTAAAAAATAATTTTCATCAGTCAAATTGTGCCCATAAGCAGGTCTTCGAAAGATGTGTAAAAAGCCTTTAGGAAAAATGTCTAATCCCTGTTTTGGTGTAATGTAATCCACTTGTTTTAATCTCTTACAGTGTATTTTTTCACATGTAATCAGGCTATTAGTTTATGCATTTAATTATCAGTGTAGCCTAATATTATTTTCCTGCCTTCCCCTGAATCTCCACTTGACAGACAGACATATCTTAAGAATGGCTGAAAAGTAACTTTGGAAGTGGAGAGACGAGGATTATCTTTTGAAAATATTGTTGCTTGTTCTCCTTACTGCTAGCACAGAAACAAATTACTTTTTTTTCCAGCTGCAAAATCCAGGCTTGTTTATTTCCTTTTCTTTCACAGCTGCTCTTCACTTTCTCACCGTAAGGTCTCTCCATTATTCCACAGGTTTCCTTTTTAGAGTGACCGGATAACTCATGGATCACCAGGAGGTTAAAAGCTTAAAGTCAGGATTGTAATCTTTTTTAATAATCCTGTCCCTGCACATTTTCCCTGCTTGGTCTCAAATGATATTACACTGACCAGATAACAGAGGGTCAGGAATTCAAATTTTTCCAACCTTCAAAATGAGATACAGCAGCCACAGTTCCAGGTGTCCTGTATCTGTTGCACACAAAATGGTGTATACAGCTGTGCACCATCCACAAAGTGAGCTGATTAGAAATATTTTTCCTTGGCTAGTACATAACAAAGCAGATTTGAAGCAGTATTTTGTAAATTACTTTTGGCCGCAACAGGGGAAACTAATGATCTTCAGCAGCTGATTCAAATGTGAAATAGAACAATCTGATTATTTTAAATTCTGTTTTACATATTTACTGACTTCAGGACATGAATTGTTAAAAGCAGTGTCCCCTGCTCCCTGTCAAGGGTGCAGTTTGACAGGAAAATGGTATTCTAGCTTAGAGAGACCTACAAATGAGTCAGGGTAGTAATGAACATGGATCTTGTTGCTTTCTTTTCTGGTGGGGAAGGGAAACTTCCCTGCCTCTGCACTAAATGGATTGAGGACGGACAGAGACAAGAGTCTAGAGAATGAAATTGCATTAGAAGAAAACAGAATTGAGCCCAAGAAACAAACCATAGAGGAGGTAGCTGAAGGGAACAGACAAGAAAGGACAAAATTCAGCAAGAAGCCTCGACAATACAAAAGTAGCAGGATTATTAATCAAGTCCTGCATTGTAATAACAGAGAAAACTCGGTCCTTGATAACCACAGCACAATTCAGCTTCCAGCTATCTGACAAACAACAGTCTTGGGCGAGAGGGGGTAGGCAGAAGTCTGTGCCACAGTATCTTCACAGTGCATCAACACTGTAGCCAGTTGAACAAGAGGAAAACAAGAAATCAGTGAAAATCTTGTGATTTTCCTGAGATTCAGTTAACTCTAAAGGCAGTGACTGCAAAATTTGCAGTAGGGTAGCACACTATGGATTTGAGGATGAAATATCACTCAAGATGTTTTTGCCCTTCACTTTTAACTCATACTTGGTAAATACAGAGGAGAGTGTTTCCTAGATGATATATAATTTATATCATCAGGGTCTCTCCCCAGTACACTAATTTCCTAGAAAGTTAAGTCCTAGCCACTGTTTTATGATCCAGGATGTTGTCATGTTGCTCTAAGTGTTTACCTCTGATTTGTCACACAGTGGCACAGAATAAACAGGGTATTCAGCTCAATTTAATAGGCAAGCTTAGGGCAAAAGCAAATCCAGATCTATTACCCCAGTTTATACAAGCCAGTTTGCAAAGCACATGCAATAGTATTTTTAAGTATGTTTTGCAAACTAGTTTGCGCAAGACAAGCCAACTGAGCCAGATTTAAATTTCAGTTATTTCAAGTCTCTCGTCATGTCAGTGAAGTGATTCACATGTAGTCACTCGATCTAGTTAATAAACACAATTACCATGTTCTGACAATATTAATCGGACCTGTACTTACAGTCCTTTCTGCATTTCACCTTTATAACCACCTTCATAATTATCGTCTCCTATGACTTTAGTATGCCTAAAGGAATAGTTTACCTTTCTAGAAAACATTTAATTTTTAATTTCTCTCATGTTGCCCCCTCCTTCCAATATTTTTCCCTACAAAGTTTCCAAGCCTTCTTTGTTTCCAGTCATTAGCAACTGGGCTTAATTTGTGCAAATAACGAGGGTGAGAGATACCTGTCTGTTCAGAAGTCATTTTCCCCACACTTTCAACTCTAGGCTTACAACCGCCAAATTGCAGTCATTCAAGCCAAGTTCCTGTCCCATCAGTATTCTGGGATTCCTTTTATAAATAAAACTGAAGAACCATTTTCCTAGTTCAAAGACAGGTAACCAGACAGCCAGTTTATACATAAGGGCACAAGCTCCACTGTTTCACCCAGGATAGCAGAATCTACTTGTAATAGGAGACAAGTTAGAAGCCCCGAAGATGTCCCCGGTTAACCCAATGACTAATTTGTACAACATTTTCAGCTAGAGATAAATAACAGCAATAGGACCACACAAGATAGAAAGTTATTGTACAATGTGTTTTCAAGAGGCACGGGACGAGGCAGCCCTTGCTCTGATGAGATCACAGTACAGACAGACAAGCCTGACATCAACTGAGACGACAGGCACAGGAGCCGCAGAGACTTGAATTGGGTTTGCAGGAGGTTAGTTACAAAGACGGAAAAAGAAGCCAATTCTCCCAATTCATTTTCCTCCCTACTAGACCTACACTTCCAGCCTGTGATGTGGTACAGACAAGAAACTGTGTGAATTAATGTCCATCCCTTACTACCATGAGAGCTGTATACCAGGCAACTTGTGGAGACTTATTCAAGCTATTGAAAAAATTTAGAAGGTCAAAGAGTATTAGAAAAGCATTGTACTAGACTACATTTCATAACCACATTTGTTAGTAGTCTAAAGCCTATAATTTTGCACTCTGAGAATTTATGGTTTGAGGAAGATCTTTGAATCATTTACAGATTAGTGCTGCCATTTCTACAAACATCTTTCATTCTCCATCTCCTAAATATCTGTATTTCTTTCTACAACAAGGAGAACCACACATACCATGAAGATCTGCCCACAAGTAAATTTTCCAACTAATTTTCTTTTTCTTTTTTTCCCCCTCAATATTCTTAGCAATACATACTTAGCAAACCTATAGTTTTGGGACTCAAAAAAAAAAAAAATGATGCTTGTGTTTCACTTAAGACCTGAACTCTATCATTCATCTTTTTCTCTCTGTACTACTGTTACATTACCATTACTACTACTCAAAATCATCTATCTGGAGAGTTCTCAGGTTTGATGATCATGAAAGCCCAAACTTTGGTTTGTTCATTTCAAATCATAACAAATTTGAAAATGAGACCAACAAGTTTTCACTAGCTCCATGGGAACAAAAACAGAGGTTCAGCCTGAAGTTTGCAATACCTATCACTGGATATGAGCTACCAGGGCACTTCCATTGTTAATCAAAATAGCCAAATTGGGGTACTGAAATATACCTCAGTGAAAAGTGAATTGATTCTCACATGATGTACAGTGGAGAACAGAGTTAGTTAGGAAACTTCAAACAAGGCTGCTGTATTTTAATCTGCATGTCCAGAAAAAGTAAAACCGAAGACTGACTCTGTCATAGGTTCACTAAGTGCTCTGATATTACACTCTGAACCCTGCCCAGCTTCCTCTCAGATGAGCTCTCTAGCTCTTCTGTCTACGATGTAGCTGCCAAAATGAAACGTTCTCCTTTTCTGTCACCCATACCTGGCAATTTCAGGTGAAGAGCAGTATCAGAATCAGTATTAGCAGCTACAGCATATAAAGCAGGATTATTTTCCCAGACAGACTATTGTGAGTGCAGTCATTAAAACTGAGCTCAGTCCTGAGGTTTTTGGCTTTACTCACCACCCCCCACCCCACCCCCCTATAAACAGAGTATTTTTAAGTTACTGAAGAACACTGCAATGGAGATCTGTATTGCTACAAGAGACTTTATTACACAAATATCGAATATTAAGAAAGACTATCTTTCAATAGGGCTCAAAAGGAACAACTCCAAACATTTTATCATGTATCTTTTGATCTGTCTAGATGAAAGACATAGTTATTATATAATACAAGGGAATATTATGACTGGTTCTGTTGTCTAGGAACCCACTGTGATTACTGCTCTATGAGTCTGGCCTCACACCAAAAGCTTATACGTGGGGAGGTGGCCATGCTGCACAGTATAATTAACTGAGACATTTCCATTTTCACTCAAATTGCTAATGAGCAAAATAATATCAGACAAGAATGGAAAGTACTAAACCCAATGTCCAAGTCTGCAAGTGTTTTACCTCTTGGACTACAATTTTTACTAGAAGCAGGCCCTGAATATTTAGTTACTACATGGGAAAAAACAAATAGTGGAAGTCGCGGGGAAAATAGTGCAGTTAGAACTTGTTTTCATGATTTCATATCCTTTTCTATATTTTCAGTATGACATGCATATGCTCTTTTCCTACTGCTTAGTGTTTTGGATTGTCTGTCCCTCTTATGGCAGACTGAGATGCTAGCTCAAACAGATTAAAGCCTTGCAGAACATTTCTTAAAATCAACTGTAAAGGCAATAAATGTATTTGAATGTTGATTAACTGAACATAACTATTAATATAATTATACATATTAACCAAGATGCAGTCAATTATTGAACAAAATAACTAAAACCCTCCTCAGTCATGAGAAAATGAGGTCACATAATGATAAAAAGGCCTTACTTTGCTTTAAAGTTGCGAGGTAGTCAAGACTACTCTTAATGTTAACATATACTTCAAAGTGATGAAGCAAGCTTCAAAGATACCTCACAGTTCCTTACAAATTCTTCCTATAATGTTTGCAAAAATTCAGAGCTCCTGTACATAAAGTAAACATAACATGACTCTGATATAATTTTTCTTCCTGATCCCATATTTGAAGTATGAATATCACTTAGACATCAGTAGATTAAAAAGTATGTCAATGAAGGACAAATGCAAATTCAAATTACTAAGGAGAAAAATTAAGTTAATTTCAGTGTGGAATGTTTGTAAGCAGCATGTAATCAGCCTTCAGTTTAAACGAGACTGAATTAAATAATCTATTATTATGTTCCCTGGGAAATCGAGCCTAAACTTGTACAAGTGTAAAAGCTAAAAGATCCAACTGCATTCAGCATTCAAATATAAAGAACTTCTAGCACGTTAACAATGGCAAAAAAATGTATTTTTATCTGTTTTTAATTTTTTTTTTTTAAAATCCTTAAGGGTATGAAATGCAGCTGAACTATCAAATGTATGTTTCAGTAGGAGTAATAAGGGTCAAATTCCAGCCTGAGGTACAAATGTTAAAATTTCCATGACATTCATGTGTCATACATTCACATTGGAGTGCAGTCTATCCATAAACAAATATAAGCCTACAACGAGACACATTCTCCAATGCTGCTTGAGAAGTCTGTCACTTGGCCACACCCATGCCTAATTTGATTTTCAGCAAATAGCATTACCCTCCATACCCACTGCTCTGAAGCAATTACTCATTTAAAAAAAAATAATAGAACAGTAGTCCCCAAGTGAATGCATTCAAACATCTTTCTTGATGCTAAGCAAACATGACGCCATTTGGACTATCATGCCTAAGCTTGGCCATGTTTCTGAAAAAGGATTAGCACAAGCCAACCAGTCTGGCAGGACTGACAGTCACTGACTTCAAATCAAACACCTCCATCCCAGAGTATGCCTGAGGGGCTTCCTTTGGGAGATTTGCTGAAGGGAGGGCTGGTGTGGGTAAGACACTGGAAGCCACCTCTCAGCTTAGAAACTTAAGTCCCACTTTCAAAAGAGGTACAAGTTTAAGCACCTTTGAATTCCAGTGAGATCTGTCCTCCAAAAGGTTATTGCTTTTGAAAATTACATGAGAAATCAGTCCAAGAAATTAGTTTTGACTCTTTCTGAAAATTTTAGTCCTGCTACATAATTCAAGTAATTCAATAATGCTACGCGATTCAAGGCCTTTGATGCTCAAAAGTTGTAAACTAATGAGAAGGAAACCATATTGTTCTAGACTTCAGCATAGAGAATTTTTGCAATTTCATACATTGAAACAAGTCTAGAGTTACCACTGGGACTATCTTGCAACTCTGAAGAACTGTGTCAGGTTCTCATTAAAATACAGACTGAGGACAAACATGAAAATATTCAGAATTCTTCTTAAGCCTAGCTTTTCTAGGTCATAATAATATATGAGTAGGAAGTGAATTAAGTCAGTACTGTCCCACTGAACTGCTTTTTAAAAACTCACATCCATAGCACTAATATTCTCCTCATAGAGCATATTCATCTCAGTGCAAGATCTAACAAGGTCTACAGAGTATCTAAGCAAGGTAATCTCAAAGATTTGTTGTGAAAGCCTTGTGAAAGTTTTCCACAAATCTAGCTGCCTGACTTAACTGATGTCAAATTAGCAGAAAGGGAAAAAAAACCCCACGATTGCCACAGCTCCTGACCTCTTTCTAAGAAGTACTCCCACATCCAACTTACTTTCACAGACCAAAACCCAAGTCAAGAGCCGCCACTACTAAAGGCATAAGCTTAGCTCTAACACTCCAGGAGAATGCTAAGAACATGACATACCCAAAGGCAGCTGGAAGAAACAGCACTGCACAACACTCAGTCTCTAGTTCCTTAAGCTTTGGAACCTTATCAATGGATTTGATCAAGATAAAAATCTCAGCACTGCAATCTTATATTCAGGATTGGCAAGGGTTTTAACCTACTCTAATTAATACTACAGAATGCCAGCACTAGCGGCAGAATTGCTTTGACAGCATGGTCAGATCCATCCATTCTGAACAAATGAGATCACTACCAAATCCCCTTGACAGTCCCACTTTGCTGACAAATAGGGGAGCAGAAAACACAAACAGGGCCACACCCCGAGTTCATGTGCTCCTGACACTTAACTCACAGATCCACTGCTGGTGGACCCAAGGATATAGTTTCAGCTGCCAAATACAGGTTATTTTTCTGCTGTCTAGCCTATTTTTTTTCTTACTGGCATAAACTAATCAAGTACGGTTTCGCTGAATAAAAAGAATCCATCAATAACTGTAACACAAGCTAGCCCAAACTCACGCTCGAGGTTCATGCTTCATATAGTGGTCACAAAAGTGAATAATTATTGTGTATTTATTATTTTCTGCTGCAAGTCTACCCTGTGAAAGAGTTAAACCCATAGCTCCATTGACTTCATAAGGTTTAACGTTCGGAACTGAGAAAAAAAAAGTATCCACACCAAGTGAACTTGAACAGTAATTTTACTTTGGAGAATCATGCCATGTATTGCACTGGTTCTCCCTTTATTGTTTTTCCTGTCCTGACATTCTATGCTGCATAAAAATGACAAAGATATGCACATGCAAATCCTCAAGATGCGTTACATAGATAGTTTTGAGATGCTTTGGAGCAAAAGTGTATGAACACAGATGTTTACAGAACACGAATTTTTAATAATTACAGATGTTTAACATTAATCTTACCCTGGTAAAGCAATCTGGAAGAAAGAAAATCACTTATACACAAGTGTAAGGCATTGACAGGAAAAAAAGGAGATTTATATTATTTGGCAAAAGGAAGAGAAGCATCTTAGTCATTACTGTTTGGTGAACCTTCAGCCAAAACTGATTTTGCCAGAAACATTAAAAACAACCTCTTAGCCCAGTGATTATTTCATGGACGAAAAAACTGCCAAAAGTTTATGTCAGCAAGTTCAAAGTGGCAAGACTGTATTGCCACACATTTGATATAAAAAAATCTAGTCAATTTTTGGATATACAGAAAATTCATACATAGTCTTCAGCGTGAGCTGCAAACACTTATAGCCTGAGAACAAACATTCAGGGAGAGTCCAGACTAGCCTTTAACAGCAAACAATTAACTCAAGGTGAAATTATACTGTAGACATGCCCAAATGCAGACTTTGTTTCATTCCCTCTGGCTGAGGGAACTGAGGTTGAGTGGAGGAATAACTTTTTTCTGGAAAGCAAGCAGAAGCCCTGTTGCTCAGAAGAAAAGCCATGAGAGAGAGAATGGGTTTGAAGAGCAGCAAAGCAAGAAGTAGCGAAGAGTTAGCTGTAGCACCTATTGCTTTCTTCGTATGTAACTGGTATTTCTTCCTTATTAGGCACTTCGTTAGCTAATAGTGCTAGTGTTTGAAAAAGTCCTGGCTTTTCTGACAAAAAAAAAAAAGAGAGCTGTAGCTAACTAACATCCAACACAGCTTGCCCAAAGACTTAGCCTCCCCTCCCAGCATGGAGCCGCCAAACAGGCCAACCATTTCATCATAAGCACACTGCAATGACAGTTACTCTTCTCCTCATCTTTTTTCAGAAAGGAAGCCAAAACAATACAAAGGACCTGCAGTGTCTTGGCAAGGGTTCTTATTAGGGAAACAAAATATATTAATCTTTTATATAAATCATCCAGCGTGTTGCAGGCAATTTTGACATGTTTTGAGAGTCGTGAGAATTGCTACAAGATATAATCTATACTTAACAACTCACAATCCGCTCATCCACTATCCATGCCAGCAGTGATAACATCTGCTGTCTTCACATGGCTACATCTTCTCTACACAATTGCGTTTGCATGCTTTCTCTCCTCCTGCTATGTATATTCTCTTTCTCTCTTTGCCCTCTGCTTTTTTGGCCTATAGCACAAAGAATTAGTCCCCTCAGCACTTCTCTTGCTCAGACTCCAGTGGATGCCAGTGAGCTGGGGTGGAGGGGAGATAGGGCTGGGAGCAGGGGGGAAAGAAAGCAGGAAGCTGGGTCCTGGGGGAAGGTGAGCAGGAGGGGGAACTCCTTTGACCAAAACACCGCATTGCTCCAGGAATTCAAGGTCTTGGAATGGCATAGGACAAGCCTCATAGTAATAACTGGGCTCAATATTTCCTTCTTTTGAATAGAGGCTCTCCCTAGGAATTTCCACATTTATAGGATTATGTTAATTATTCATCCAGAATGCTTTTTAGCTCTGCTTTGTTGCTGTTAAACCAGGAACAGAATACATAACTGAGAAATTTATCAGGCATTTAATTGAGCTACAGACCCAGAGTTGTGCTATCTGCAACTTAGTCTCACAACTTCATTCCTACAAAGCTTGAGAAAGAAACTACAGGAAACTGAGGATGATATAATATGTCTTGATGCGCATTCTTCAAATACACTACCTTGGTAAAAGCAAGGCTTAGGAGTATTATTGAATCTTCTAATGATTCCAGATATTCAGAGATTACGCTATTAGCCAAAACCAGGCCTTTCCATCTCCTGTAAAACTATAAACCGTTCTTTCAAATGATGCACAATAGTGACTTCCTATAACACATGATGGTGGCAGTTCTTATAGCAACCATGAAGATCTACCTAAAATGAAAAAATAACTCTGTAATAGAGTGTCGTTACTGGTACTGCTCCAAATCAATCTCAAGGTTATATCCAAGGTAGAATTTATTGTCCATTAAACCAAGCTATAATTCTAGATGCTTTGATTTCTCACAGTAACTCTATTAAGTATTTATGTAGCTTAAACAGAAGTTGCTGGTGGCTGGACATATCCTGGACTCTGGAACTGGCTTGCTTCCTCCACCTAACACATCCTGAATTAGTACCTTTGGGACATGCTATTTTGTGACCCACAAAAGCAGAGTTAAAGAACATGTGGACATGCAAGCCAGGTGTATATGTTAGTCTTTTCACAGTAGCCTATCCTGCTATACTTTTAGCGATTCAAGAAATGTGTGCATCTTTTTTGCACAGAGAATATTAGTAAACTCAGCTCTAAGAGGGAATAAGCAGTTTCTCCTATCTCTACACTTTTCTGTAAAACAAGCCCTGCCTTCTCACTCCCCAATCACTAGGTGGATCAGTCTTTGGCCATAAGGCACCACATATGTGATGGTTAAGTTCACATACCAGCTACTTGAGTTGCTCCACACTAGACATACGTTGATCTTATGATCAAAATGTATTTTCATTTTAAACATTTGCATCTATGCTATAGACATATGAGCTCTAGTCAAAAAACAGGCTGTGCTTGTAGGATGATGCAAAACATCACTTAGTTTTATACAGTAGTGCTTAGCAGCTGTTAAAAGTAATAGCAAGGAAGGCTCAAGAAAGCATTACAACTCTTTTTATTAAGCGATTTGTGTTACTCTGCACACTCTGGACCTTGAGGAAAAGGCTGGGATACATGTTCCTCGGTCCAGTATTGAATAAGATGCAACTTATGAAAAATGTGGCTCTTGCTAACACAAAGGAGAGCGTATTCCAGAATTAACAGCTAACTTCTGATGTTAAGAGGATTGTTATGAAGGAAAAGCCCTTTCCCTAACTACATATTTTTTGTGTATATTTAATTCCTTCGATATGAACAAAACCAGAATTTGAATAGAGTATCATCAAGGCTAGATGCCCAAACTACTTGCTGAAGAAAAAAAATACACTTCCTTACTTTTATTTCTTAAAAGGCTGCAATTTGAAATTTCTCAGGACATAGGAAAGTTAAAATAAATTACTGGTTATATACCAATTAGATCATCAGATTAAAACCTTGAGTGTACAGTATCAGCCAGAATGGCTGTGATATTATGTAGACGTGCTGGGTTAAACGTCATGGTTTAGCAAATTGTAGTGGTATTAGTTTTCATCCTCTTTACCATCTGAAGGATCCAATATTAAGACCTACATTAATTATGTGATCGAAGCCCTAGATGCCTTTACTTTCTCATACTGGCATTAATTAGCCTTAGATTGTAGGGTTTCACTTGAAAAATACAGAACACACGGTAATCAAAGCCACATCTATGTATGTATAAAATTCCCAAAACTCAAGAGGCTTTGCATAAAGATGCTTCTCAGCAAGTGTTTAATCTTTTTAAACCTTAGGGGGTAGTTCCATTTGTTTCAGATCCTTTTCAACGCAAAAAAAAGATGCTTGAAAGACCCTCTCCAATATCATTCTGTTAATAAACAGCTTTTTTCTCCTCTGACATATATATGCCCAGCTGCTACACTACATCTCCTTATAGGCTGGCAGCCTGCTTGCTCTGGCCAGCTGTAACCACCACCTCCATTAGAGCAGGACATGGTCAGCCTACTACAAGGACTGGGTGCACAAGACAGTTTCTGGAACTCCCTGGAGGTATGGGAGAGGGGAACAATTAGGATGCTTTTTCAAGGACCTTGTGTGGGCATAACTTCAGCAGGAAGGGTGGAGGTAACTGCCACCCAAGAGCCACAAAGATTAAGGAGCTCCAAAAGGAGGTGGAAGCAGTGGGTTTGGATCCCTTTAGGCAAAGGAGGGACATAAACCTGGGTAACCTGCTTTCTGGATGAGACTTCAAAGCTGAGACTACTTGTCCTCTCCCACTCACACGCCCCGAGGTGTGGTTTTACACACACCCCAGCACAGGGCTTCCTAGTGGTGCTCTCAAAGCCTGCTTACACGGGTCGGTCAGTAGGATGGCTTCTTTTGCTGAGCTCCAGGCCCCCTCAATGCTCTCTACCCAACATGAGGGGCTGTTGTCAGGGATTCTGCAACTCACATCATTGGTCCTTTCTTTGTTTCTCAGGTCCTCTAATAAAAAGAAATAGCACTTTACCAACTCATTGGAGTTTTCTGAAGATAGAATACGTTAAAAGTAAGCTACCAGAGCATGAAAACAGATAATATTTGTAAGACTAATGGGCTGAAAGACAAGAACCCCAAGTGCCTTTTATGACACTTCTGAACTACACTAGAAGTAGTTCTAGTACACTAGAGTTAATGGCATCAAGTCTTACATAGGTCCTGTAGGAGAAAAAGAACAGCGCCTCTTGGGTTACTTAGAGGCTCTTCAGAGCACTTCTGAGTGCACAGGCTGATTATTCTCTGTGCCAGTAAGTTTTGCTGAATATAACATTAAGACAGCTAATTACTGTAAGTTCAGTATTACACTAGCCATAATCTATTTAAGTGATATGACTGCAATGAAGAAGCCCACAAACTGCTCAGACAGGAAAGTGTTCTACTTAAACCAGAAAAGCTTTCATTGGGATATATGGCATTTCTTTCCTTCAACTTGTTTTGAATAATTCTGGTGAAGAATTAAATGTTACCAATGGATTCAGTGCTTATCCTTTTGCTCTGCTCTAACAGCCATAATAAAATATACTCATTTAAAGACTTTTTGAAAACAAAGAATATGCTTTTGAAAACTTCAGAAATACATTTCAGTTGCTGAACATCTTTCAGTTCAGTAACTCAAAATCTACATAAACACTCTGACATTTACTGGTACCAATCTGTTCCCATTGAAGTTAATGGCAAAAATATCAGTTTTTACTGAGGACACATTAAGGCCCATAAGAATACAAAAAGATTATTTAAAAAAATGTTACTTTTTTTTTATCAGCTATATCATACTTTCAATAAAACCCAATTCCTGCTGTAGCTTCAGTGTCTTTCCTTCCAAGGATTTATACTCTGGAAATAAGAAGGTTTTTTTTAAAAATACTTCTTAGGGTTTTTTTTTAATGCCTATAAACAAATATGTTAACAGGTTCAAAAGATTTCTTAGTCACTCTTAGAATGACAGTCAGTAGATGAATTCTCTAGGAAGCTGCTTTATTGCTATACTTAAAAGATTAGTAACAAAGAAGAAAACAGAAAATCTGAATTGCAAGAGCTTAGTGTGTTCCACCAGTTGACAAAAGAAAGGATGAATCCCTTTGCTCCCACTCAGGGAACAGATATTTCATTGTTCTCCTGTTTAGTGGCTGTTCCCAACTTGTATGAATACCTTTCATTTGGTAATAGCCAGGAACAGTAATCTTACCATCTGACATGGCAGAAGGACAAGATGATTCTGAATAGAGGAGCAGTGGAAAGGATTTTAAGCAGACAACCGTCCTTTCAACTACTACAATAAAACAAGTACAGAGACACAGGAATATCTTGCACTGGACACTAAATTGACATTCAATCCTTGAACAATCTGTATAATAAGGGAACAGTATCACGAGGATCACGTTCCTGTGGTTAGCATTCAAAAACAGGCCTGCTTGAAAAAATTACTTCTAGAAGAGATCTGAAACACAATTTGCTCCCTTCAATCTCAAGCTCCATTTTAAAATCTTACAAAACTAGGAGCAGGAAATAACTCATCTGGAAATCAATGTTTTGTCATAGTGTGCTTGAATTTACCCCACTTTCAAATAGCTTTGACTAATTATATCACTGAGCATTAATTACAAAGCATTTTAGATATTATGCATCCAGATTCAACATTCCTGATTTTCTAAAACACAGCAATTGGTAAGTGAAGGTTTCCAAAATATAAAGCAAATTTTTTAAAACACTCCTAAGCACCAAGCTCCCTTTCAGAAGGGGAAAAGAGTTTGCACCTGTGTACAGATGCACAGCAGCCTGTGTGCACACAGACATCCGTGCTCTATATTGCACAAGTCCTTGGTTTTGCAAAGCCTTGCCATATAGACAACATGCAACCAAAACACTGGGGAAAGGGTGCAGGATAACCTGAAGGGGCAATAGCAAAGCATTCTATACGTAAGCTCTCCTCTGACCCGAAGGATGTATTTATTTGCATTTACATCTGCATCACACAAAAGCTTGTTTGCAATGCCTCAGAAGTCATTGACACCAACACACTGATGGGTGGTATCTTAAGCCTGTTCACATCAAATTATTTTCAAACAACATTGTCTGCTTATAATCATATTTTTCATCTACTTAAGATACTTGCAGGGAAGTAACAAACATTGTAATAGAAGTTAAATGGAACCCAGATATAATACAGTTTCTTGAATGAGTAGAGAGCTGTCGATAGGGAGGACAACACAGAACAGAAATGACTGTCTAGTAAGATAATTTTAGACCAGCAGACAGTGTCTCAGATTCCTTACTGGATCCATAGCTTTTTCCTCATCACTCAGTCTTTCTATGTTTATAGAACAACAGTGGAAATTTCTTCTTAGTATTGAATGAACCCCTTCCCACAAAAGCAGTTCCAGACCAATTAAAAAAAACAACTTCTTTCTTCTTGGGGTTTACATCTGCCATGTTATCAGGTACACAAAATGAACATTCTTCCCTAAAGTACTTCATATTAAGAAAAAACATCACTAAACAGATAATGAGCTTCACTAGAATAATTTAGACTTCCAGATGGATGCAAGTAAGCTGATTGTCTGGTACAGTAGAACAGCATTCAAACTTCATAATTGGAGGGAGAAAAGTCAAACAATTCCCCAATAATTTGAAGTGGAGAGAGGAAAGACAAGGTTTCATAATTTAAGAAAAACTAGGAGACAAATGGTACACTCAGACCAAAAAAAAAAGCTACTCCTAAAGTGTTAGTTGTCAGCCCCCAGGAAGAAGAAAAAAAAATGGAAAAGGCAGCTAAACAGAACGCAGGGGGAAACATCCTCCAAAAGCACCTCTAACTTTCAGCACAAGACTCCTATAATCTCCCCAAATTAATGCATTCAGCACTGCATAATCTTTCCCCATGGTATGTCCAGAGTACCAGGAGAACATGAAACCCTCTGACTGAAGCATTTTAACACATCCACCACAAATCAAAAAACTTTTAAACCTGACTGCAGGAAAAATGGATATATAGCAATAAATACTTGTACAATATATGGACATCAGCAAAAAAAAGGATAGATAACATTTTGGTCTAGAATTTCTGCATATTCTGGAAACAGGTGGCAAACAGCTGCAACTAAAGAAAAAATGGGAAAACCAAAAGGAATAGAGAGAATGCCAAGTTACACACAAAAGAAAACAATCCTGTTACATGCAAAGTATGAATGCAAATTCCAAAACATTTGGTCTGCTAATTTTGCAAAGTCTGATAAAAATATTCTATTTGAAAAATGAAGCAAAACCTTGTTTGACAAAGTACTTAGTTCTGGTAGGTTTTTTTGTTTGTTCCCCCCCCCTCCCCTTTTATCTTTAAGAACTCTCACACTAAAATGATCTCTAAGCAACTTCTTAAAATATTATTTCTTATTGGGTTAGAAAACAGCTACTTTTAACCTTCTGGGCATAGTGAAATGGACAACATTACAGTTCAATGAAAGGGGTCTTTGTAAGACAACAGTATGTATATTGTTCTTGTGCTGTCCTAATTATTATAAAAGATCCACTTTACATCGACTGCCTCTAAGCATACCAGGAACGTGACACTACCACACTAGATAACTGTAAGAATCACAGAGATAACAGAACAGCTAAAGCAGCGTTTATGAAAAATGTCCCAAATTCTTGGCTGAGGTTAAATGGAAATAATGATGGAAATGTCACAGTAGAGATGTCATAAGGGTCGTGACTGTGTGAAATCAAGCAGGAAATAATTTAATTAGGTCATGACTCATTTTAATTGTTGTGAGACGTTTTCACAGGCTGTCTCAAACATTTTGTTTAAATAATTGAAAGACATATCCTGTAGATATTAATATTCTTCGAATTTCAACAGCTTCAAGAGATGGATAATGCATACATTTTACAGATTCACTCCCAAGAAACCATAATAAAACCAGAACTAGCATCTGATTTTGATATTTTAATCTTACCAATTCTGTATGAAGTAAACTATGAATCTGGAGGAGCATAGGAAAAGGCAAAAAGCAAAACCACCAAGAAATGTGCAAATACCTCAAGAACTGAAAATGAGATAAGATGATTTTCATTGCTACTTTTCTGAAACTTTTTTTCCATGCTTGCCAAGTTTGGTGTTCTCTTAGGTATCACTTGAATGCAAATGCCAAGAGTTATAATCTACTAGTTGAAAGCATCACATACAACAGCTGATAACACAAACAAGCCAGGAAATGCCTGGTTTCAGTGAACTGTGAACAGGCTACTGAATGATTTGTATTATTGGATGATTCTGGTATTTTAATATTGCTCAATAGAGCATTAAATGGCACACATGAATACAGAGATGCATCAAAAGGTCAGTGTGAAACAGGAAATTTTGAATTTTAGACACTAACAACATTAAGTGTATAATTTATGCATGGTGGCTCTGAGACTATGAATTGATCACATCATTTACTGCAGTTGGTGCACCATTGTTTAGCAGTTGCATACAAGGGATGCCCACACCAACAGGAGTGAAAGCCCTCTGCTGTCAGCTAGCCATGACTAACTGAAAAGAATGAATGGCACATTTGTTGTAGACCAGTGAGGATGTAATAAATAGCAGTATGAAGTACTTGTTGACTCTATCTAAAGGAAGGTCACAAAGCATCACAATCAATCATCTGCTAACAAACAATATAAAAAAACCCCACACTTAAGGCTAACAAGTATTTTTGTAGCAGAATATATTGTCTTCATCTCTGCAGGTAACTAAGTTGAGAGTTTCACATTGTATAATTTGGAAAATCAAAAGCTGAAGAACAATTGTTACACATCTTTGCATGCAGGACAATAATGCATTGTCATTGAAATACTTTCAATTCTAGCAAAGGATTACTGCCAGTAGCCTGCATGACTTGGTGGGGATTGGAAGAGACGGAAAAAATCTCTGCCACTAATACTTCAGTCAGACAGGAAAAATATGAGCTAATAGTAAGATAAACCAAGAGCTGCTATTGCTGTAGCGCCTGTGGAAGGGAACGTTTGAAGCTCAATGTTGTTAAAATCAGTCACTATGAATGACACATCAGAATGGAGATAAACTGATAAAGCCTTGTGCAGGTCTTAAACCTTTCATGTTTTAGAAATTTCACTTGGTAACACTGCAAAGAGCAGGTATGCAAGTAAATATATTTCTATTTATGGTTCTACAGCAGCCAAGGGCCTACAGCCCTCCTACTGAAGGAAGGGCTAAGGAAGTGAATTGAGCATCAGAGAGCAAAATTTTATACTGGTAAATATAAAGCTGCACTTCTGCCCCTCAGTATATGCCTGCAACCTGCCCTCTGTTCAATGTTGCCAACCTCTGAAGGCAATTCCTCCCTCTATCCCAACCTGTGCTTGCTTGTGGCAGGAATACAGCAGCAGATACAGCATTATCTGCTTCCCTGCTTCATGGAGGCAAGAGCTATCAGCCACACAGAAGGCTAAAAGAAAGGTGTTTAACTTCCAATGTATTTCTCTGTGAGCTCATACGCTAAGAGGATAATAGTCACTTCATGGCACTATCATTCATATTTCAAGAAAATATGGTACATTATGTTCATAATTTCACGTGAATATACTGCTCCAATACACTCCTCGGTATATCTTGGGTCCTGTTCAGACAAAAATAACATCCACTGCTGCAGTAGTCATTAAAATAATGACTAATGATTCTTCTCATTTTCTTTCAGCACAACATCACAGCAGATGCCACCAGCGTCAGATTCTTCCTTCCTTTTTTTTTTTTTCAGCAGAAAGAACAGAACAAGGAGGTACCTAGCATTATTCTTAAAAGCCCTTTGCCTAGCATCTCTCACTGCACTGATTGCAGATGCTCCAGAAGAAATAGAGCACATTTACCTCCTGAGGAGGCAGTGACTGCTTGAAATCCAGCTGAAAAATTGGAAGAGATCAAAACTGGGTTTCCTTTGGTGACCCCTCCCCCTCAGATGCATGTATTTACAATAACTTCTAAGAAGCTGCAAGGCAAAACACTCTGAAGGCAGCACGTAGGAGGTGAGGATGGGCTAGCTTTTATCATTTTAACAGAACATAGTTCATCACCACCATGGTATTCAACAACCTACTCGAAGAGATTGTTTTTAAGATATACATATTCTATGACACTCCTAGTGCAATGAGCACCACCCAGCTAACAAGCACTGCACCTTTCTGTAAAGAAGAAACAAGAAATGCAGGCATATTTATTTGCCAGATCCTCTCGTAACTATGCCAAGTTCTGCTAATGACAAATGTGTCTTGAAGCTACATTGCACTTGTCCTGTCAGGGAATAAAAAGACCCAAGCCAAACTTTACAGTGCGATACTGACCCTAATTTCATAAAGGTCACATTTGAAACAACAGTAATAGCCAATATTAAAAAATAAGTGAGCAATCTTAAAATTGGTTCATATCTCTTAGAATGTGAAGGATATATTAATCTCACAGAAACATAGGAGTAGCATTTAATTTAGAGTTTTTAAGGTTATACTGTGTTTTCCACACTACAATTCTAAAAGAATCCAAAGTGGTGACCGAGGTCACATTGGGTCTACAATCAAATAGAATTCACAACATAGGCATCCCTGTTCCTAACTTAATTCAAAAAGGTGAAGAATGGAAAAGCTTCAGATGTAGATGTCTCTGGTCAGATCCTCTCAAAGTCCACAAAACAATCCTTGCATTTATTGATGCTGACAAAGACAAAAATAGTCAATTTGATAACTCTATCCTGAAATTCATAGCAATTATTTTGTGAAATGCAGAAATAAACAAAATAATAAAAATTACATTGAGTCTTCTGACTTAGAAGATCTTAGTCTGTGAATAGAACCAAATCAGAACCTTAGCTGCATAAAGTTCTAAATATTTTTATCAACATGAAAATACTTTTTAGTATTAAGACTCCTCCATTTTTCCATAATCTCCTTGCTTACTTCTGGACTTCATTCACTTTAGACAATGAAACAAGCATTTTCATATTTCTGATCCCATCTACTAGAATAAAGGTAGAAAGTAATAACTTCTGTAAGGTCTTCTGTAAGGTCTTCTGTAAGGTATTTTACAGACATCTGACAAAGAAAATATTACCAAAGCTAAGGTTGAGGTGAGGGGATAACAACACACACGTACATCAAAGATGCAAAATAACTTTAATCCTAAAGACTAGAATATGCTTTTAAGACAAGTAGATGGTATTTATAGTATTTGAATTAAAAATAGTAAGTGATAGTAAGTTAATTAAAATAGATTCAATGATGCCAAAGCCTCGTTTACAATAGATAGCATCCAACACACCTCTGTGTGCACACCTGTCCACAGAGAAGATGGCAGTCCTTTTTTCCAGACTGACATTTCTGGTGGTTTATCTCTCTGTCCCCTTGGATTTGGGGGTCAGACTTGAGGTCTCTCTCAGAGGGTGGCAGGCCTGCCAGTGCATCCTAACTGAGTGCAGGCACAATGGCAGGAGAGACGCTTTTGTTTGCCTATCTTTGAAAAGTTATGAAGCTACTAAAGATCATTAGGGATGCACTGAAAAGGCTCTCACGTGTTCTTTTGCCTCCTTAAAAATCATGCAATAAGATAACAAAGCCTGCACACTCATGAGGGCAGAAGCGTACTGACATTAATTTGTAAGTGGGCACTTAATGCCTAAGCAGAGAGTGCAGAGCAACATCCCACAGTGTAAACATCTGAAAAGCCTTCCTGCTGCTCTGAACCTAGGTTAAGTGTGTTGCACTTCTGCTTTTAGCATGTCATAAACCCACAAAACCTTAAATGCCTCTTTAGTTTACTACTTTCAGTATACATTCAGCTATACATAAACTCAGAGCAGACATCATTTATTATCCTGTCTTTGCTACTTGCGCCTCCTCAGAAATTAAGGCATTGAAAGAATTACTATTCATAAGACATGAAATGATGACTAGGTAAGTTACAGCTCCATGCAAGCAGCACCCTCCAATCTTATTCTCAAATAATTGAGAAAGAGTTCAGCTGCCATACATGAGCCATAAAAAATGCCCACAGCCATTCAGGAGAAAAATACAGGCTTTGCTCTTAGTCTCCAAATGCTCAGATCTACAATCTTCAAACTTAAGGAGGAAGAAGGAACCTGCATTTGTAACTAAGGATGAATTGCTTCAGTGGATCTAGAGTTCAACCACAACAGACTTCCTGATTATTTTCCTCCTTACAATCAACTTCACAGCCTCCAGAGGCCAATCCAATCATGCTTAAGGGGACTGACAGTTCTTTCAGGGCCTCCAACAGAGCAAACTCAACCTATCAGACTTAAAAGAGGCATCTGAATCAGCTCTTGCAACATCTGTAAGTATTTTTGAGACACTTAAAATAACATCGCATACAAGTCCATAATATGGACTTTCAAGCAGTTACTTAAAAAGATGACAAAGTTGTTTTGATTCGGATTGGTCCTCAAAGCCTGGCTCTAGCAGCAGAAACCAGAATCATGCCAACAAGAATTTACTCACTTTTCATAAAGTCAAAATTACACTGTAAATGTATATATAAAATCCTAGTTTAAGTCATATGGAAGATACTGGCTTCTTAATTCCTTTTAAAATAGGAAGAGAATGGAAATAAACTAGGATCTCTGACAAGTTTTCTCCATAGTCCTTGTTCACAGCAATATAGCTCAACATCATCCATTTGATATACCATTGACTCAAGGAAAGTACGCTAGGAAACCAATCGAAACTTCATTTTAACATTCACATATGCCATTTCAAATAACATGGATATGTCAGTAAACTAAAACCATTTTGTCTCTTGGATGCAAAGCACCCTCTTCTTGAAGCTTATGAAATATCTTTCATAGCTTCTAGCTCAAGCATACATAAGAAATTAAAACCATACAGGTTTGTAAGAGGGATCCTTCCATATGGTAGAAATATAAAAGATGAAAGCAGTGCAATTTCACCTAGCATCAGAGCACTTGACATCCAGCAGCCTTGAACAGATCAAGTGTCAGGTACTGCGGAAGCACAGAGAATAAATAAATTAATAATCTTGAGACTGTTTAACAATATTGCACAACTAAAGCAGCAGCGTGGCTGAACAAGTGCCGTTTACTTTGCTTTTTCCAGAACTCGGATGATCCTTAGAGATTTCAGTATTTCTGGCTCTGTTGCTGAAGTTCACATCAACTTTCTAGGAGCACATTATGCTTTGTAGAGCGTTAAGTAAAAACCATGAATGAAGTGTAACACCTTGTCACTTGTGTCTGGAAACATTATACTTCTTTTATATAGGAAAGATGCATATGTCTTGACTGCAGTCTTGTCGTGCAGTGATAAGAATCAGGCACAGCTCATGGCAGGGTGAAGGACTGACTGCTACTGACAGTTGAGGGTTCTGTGTGAGGGCTCTTAGCTATTGATTCAACA
The DNA here is from genome assembly GCA_033558105.1 of Coccyzus lansbergi. Classification (NCBI taxonomy): domain Eukaryota; kingdom Metazoa; phylum Chordata; class Aves; order Cuculiformes; family Coccyzidae; genus Coccyzus; species Coccyzus lansbergi. The sequence goes on from JAUMJK010000097.1 coordinate 1,927,471, forward strand.
TCTGAGAACTTTTAGGATAATTTCTCCAATTCCCTCTCTCCCCCAGCCTTAGGAATTACAAGCTATCATTCTGAATGCTTACTTAGAAGCTTTGGTACCAAAGAGCCTAAGTATCCCATCAAGAAGGAGATGCACATCTCTCCTCAGATTATGCACAGATGAGATTCTCCTTCTAAAAATCCCATCTCTGAAACACAGGGCACATGTTTTGCAGCAGGGTCTTCAGCCATCAAGATCTTCCACCAGTCCACCTACGAAGCCTGCTAATATGTTAGTTCTTCCAGTTATCTTTGCCTCAAAGTGATACACTTCTCCAAATATACTTTATTTCATCAAGAAGGGCAATGTTTGAAATGTGGAGATAATCACCGTTGGAGAGTATGAACTAAAACACCCTAAGGCTCCAAGAGGAATAGAATTCCTTCCCACTCAGAAGAAAACAAGAGTTTTGGTTTTTCCCTTCTTACACCAACTCCATTAATTAACAAAGTTTATAAGTTGTTTTCATGTAAACAACTGGAGCAAGAATAATTTCAGCTTCAGGCAGCATGGGAAGATTCAACTGGCAACACAGGTCATGAGAAAAAAAAAAAAAAAAAAGGTGGAGCCCTACTGCTCCTGTACATGGAAGCGGAAAGGGCTGTAGGTGCTGTCCCTGCAAGGGACTACTCCATAGATTCCCATTTAGAGGCCTTTGGCATGTCACCTATTATAGCAAGCAGTAGAATATGTTTTTATATTATATATATATTTATATATACGTATATATATTTATGCAAGAGTACTCGGAGATAGACTCCCTGTGAATAAAACTGCAACCTGTTAAAGAGGAAGTCATTACTCTATCAATAGAGAACTCTTAGGAAGGTAAGGAACACAGCCTATAGAGTTACAGGTTCTAACCTATGTTTTGTGAAAGGGCAGAATTAGCACAATGTGTTACATTATCAGATAAGCAATAGATTAAGAGTTTAAGGAAGTTTGCGCAAAGTAAAATCTACCGGTTTTCTGTTCTTCAAAACAAAGCCATGACTATCATGGTTATTTATTATCTGAATAAGAACACCACCACAGTATTCACTTAAACTAAAGTAAGTTCCAACCCTAATGTTCACCCATTTGTACTGCACCACAAGGCAACCTTGTAGATAATTTCCTAAACAGTATCCAATATTAGCCTCCTACATAAAGTAATAATTTTATATAAAATAATTTGTTACATATACTAAGGTGCAAGTTTCCTGCACTCACTGCAGCCTATCATCTTGTCACAGCAACAAAACCCACCAATGCAGGGAAGAAAATCCCTGAAATAACCTGAGCTAGCACTGCTTGCTTGCAATTGTGGTGCCCTCCAATGATAATTAGATGACAGTAGTAAGAAGTAGATTCCTATACACTTCTAATAAAGTCCAAGATGAAATTACTTGGCTTCCTCCCCTTCTCCAGAGAACATCGCTCACCAGATATGGACAGGTTAAATTATATTTAAAAACATTCTCAACAATGAGTACATTTCTTTGTGTTTGAAGACTCTAAGAAAGTCATAAACAGAAGGCAATACTAACACTGCTAGCTGAGCTGTGAGAGTCACAGCTTTGCTTCTCTGCCTCAGTTTGCTCAGGAAATGGGGGAAGCACATACCATTGTGTCTAAGGCAGTTATGCAAGAGCTAGAGAAGCACTTTGTTCATCCTGATCCCAAAACCATTCAGCCACATTCAGCCTGCTTGCACAAGTTCGATCCTGCCACTTTTTACAGTGAGTGGAAGATCTGAAAGGGGTAGTAGGGGAAATCAAATTTAGGATGCTATTCTTCAGCTATTTTGCACTACCAATTCTGCATGTCATTCAAAGTGGAGACAAATTGTGGAGGGGTGGTTTGGTCTGGCCAAGATTCTGAAAATTTTCAAATGAGGTGCATGCATTAATGTGACTAATTATGAAAGGTCAAAATGTATGATTTACAGCAATGTTCTTGATAGAAAAGGAGGATGTTGTATGTCCAGCCTACAAAGCAGTTGTAAAATATACTAATACCATAAAGCCTACAAATGGTAAACAATGACCAATAAAACTTGGTCTGAAAACCACAAGTTTCTTAAATCAATTTCTACCAGGTATCAAAGGTCATTCTAAAATATACTTACATAAATGGAATAATTTAAGACACTATTTGGGTAGCTAGTAGAGTCAAATTGCCTTTTTTTTTTTTTTTAAACAGGATGAAAGGCTTTTTTTCCCCTCTGTGTGCGTGTTTGGTTTTCATTTGTTTGCTGGTGGTGGGTTTTTTGTTGTGTGCAGTATCAAATCAAGGCTAGTGGTTTCAACACCAGAAGTCCTGAGAACCTAGCCTTCAATTTTGTTTATACACCAGATATTGTACACGCTCATTAGCAAATCACCCAAGATGTCTACCTCAGCTTCCCTGTATCTAAAAGAGAAATAATCATAACATTTCTGAAGGATACGGCAAGACTCACTTAATGAGGCTTAATTTAGTCTATTAATTCATCAAGAACCACCTAATGAAGCATAATTGATAGTTAAGTAACTTCTTGATATTTGAAGACATCTTTATTAGCATGAAGTATTGTTATTTAATTGTTAATAAAGAGTTCTCTGGGGCAGTTTGGTGAAAACTACTCAGTTAAATTAAATACTATTTGTTGAAAAATCATCAGTACTTGTGCAGTGTAGGCATTCTGGTATGTTCCCTCAGTAGTTATTTAAATTCAGCAGTGGTGCAGTCTGGAATAGATATTCTAGCATGGTTTAATATTATATTTGAATTACACCTGCCTAAAATCTCAGGATAGCTTTTACCACTGAAAAATACTTAACTGTAAAAAACCCTTTGGCTTGGTGCCTTCATTGCTGAGTGGAGAGGGGAGCCGAATCAGAATCATTAAGGCGGGAAAAGACCATCGAGTCCAGCCGTCAATAGCAATACTTTTCAAGCTGTCACACTGTCCCTTCCTCAGTATGACAAGAATCCTTGCCCACCCCTTTCTAGTCCTGACTTCACTTAAGCTTCCCTTTCCCTGTCTGGCATTTTGTGTCATGGAAAACCGGATTGGAAGATTCATCAGCACCACCAGTGCCCACTTTTGTAGGAAGGAACATTCTGTACTAATGCCCCAAGCATTAGAATCATAGATATATGGCCTACAACATCCAAATTACGCTACCAATATCAGGGCTCTAAGTAGAGAAAAAGAAAGATTTGTTTCAGAGGTCTGCCAAACCCCACTTCTCAGACAGGAGATTTCTCTTGCAGCAGTCATTAGCAGCACACAAGCTTCCCTCAGTATAAGGCAATATCAACACAGGTGTAAGCTATTAGTTCCATCAGCTGTGACTTTTGTGGCTTCAGAACTGCTTATTCTAAAACCTGTTTCTTATATCCAGCTCTTCACTGCCACTTTCCATCTACATATTCATAAAAATTTGCTAATTCATTTGTCCTAACTTTTGATTGGATATGTCACCTCTAAAGCTAATGACTAGAACCATCACATTTTGTATGTATAAAAAAATAAATCCATTAAATACTTGCTTTGAAAACTACATGAGTTGATCTAGACATTTTTTGCTGGCCAAATGAACAAAAGTTGTAATTAACTCCAATATCATGTCTGTCAACTTTTGTTGTTTTTTTTCTTTTCCATTAGAAATTAACCTCACAGGAAGGGACGTAAGCCTCCTGTGCTTTGTGCTCTTTAACAGGCCTCAATAAACTACAAAAGATTTTCTTCATTGATATTCCCCTGCTTGCCTTTCCGAATTGGAAACTGAGGTTACCATTGTGTCGTACCAAGTATAACTACAGGATCTACCTGTCCCACTCCGGCTATCAAGCTGCACAGTCTCATAGAATCATGGAATAGTTAGGGTTGGAACGGACCTTAAAGTTCATCTAGTTCCAACCCCCCTGCCTTGGGCAGGGACATCCTGTTAGATCAGGCTACCCAAGTCCTCATCCAACCTGGCCTTGTGTCCTACACTCACAGAATGCTTTAGAAAGGACCTAAAAGATCACCTAGTTCCAGCTCCTCTGATGTGGGTAGGGACACCTCCTGCTAGGTCAGGTTTCTCAAAGCTTCATCCAACCTGGCCTTGAACACTTCTAGTGATAGGGCATCCATAACTTCTCTGGGTAACCTGTGCCAGTGCCTCACCACCCTCACAGGAAAAAAAAAAAAAATTCTGGTATCTAATCCAAATCTCTGTACTTCCAGTTTAAAACAATCACTCCTCATCTTATCACTACACTCCCTGATGAGGAGCTCCTCCCTACCTTTTATGTAGGCCCCCTTCAGGTACAGGAAGGTCACTATAAGGTCCCCCCGGAGCCTTCTCTTCTCCGGGCTGAGTAATCCCAACTCTCAACCTGTCCTCATAGGGCAGTTGCTCCAGCACTAGAGAAGACATACTAAATGCAATCACAAGTAAGAGCACTCTCAGGTATAAATTTTTGGTCCCACATGAGTGTCCCTTTCTATTATCAGAGGACAAACTGCAAATAGGCACCAGAGGGAAGCGGTAGTACCTACTACCAGTTGTACCATTACAGGCCTTAACTGAGATCCACCAGAACACTAATCCAATATACTACAAAACTCATACAAGACCCAGGCTAAAAGAGGAGGAGGAAAAGTTCAAAAGGTGCTTTTATCTACTGATTTTTGGGCAACAATAAGCAAGTCTTAGAATTCTGAACCAGAATGGAATAGTAAACCTACCTGTGAATTAAGTTTATTTTTGTTAACATCACAGCTAATGACAACTTGGGTCAAAAAGCAGCTTTGCTCACAGTATGTTCATTTGCTCAGGTTTACCAAAATTTCAAGAGTTATAAAAGATGCTTAAATTTGACATTTTAAGCATCCATTTACTTTTGTAATATTTAATACATAAAAGAAACAAAACCACTCAAACCTTCAAATCCCATAATGAAAATGAAAAGGGAAACAGTCCAGTGGTTTAGAAATATTTTGTAAATACAACTTAAGCATGATTTAAGCAATTAGGTTTTGTTTTCTCTCTTGCTGAAGAGCTGCGTACCAGTCGTATTTCCAGTTACGCTAGAGGTGGGAATGTCTGGCTTTACATAACAGCCCATTATGGTTTCAGTTAGAAAAATTAAAGCTGGTTCACTTCCAATTTGTCCCAAACAAAGACCACACTTTAGAAAAGCTGTGATTGTCAATAGATTGGAGCCATGGAGAAGCCCCTTAGAAGTTCATAGTCATAACAACATAAATGAACTTGACGTACCATAATGAACCAAGCCATCTATTAAATACATTCAACTTGTAAAATGTAGAGTGCTAAATTTATACACTAAGGCACATAGTTAATCCACTCCTCAAATTCATGTTAATAACAGGAAACACTAGATCAGAAGAAACTATAGTAGCATTGAATGAAGTGGAAGATTGCTTTATTTATGGGCTACAATTGATAAACATACTTAAACATCTCCATTTGTCAGTTTCACAAAACATCATGCATGTAGTAGTCAACATCATAATTCACCAGAAGACTTGGCATTTTTTTAATTCATTTTTTCCTGCTGAATGATCATCTAAGTATTCTCCTTCTACTACATAATTTGACATTTTTTCTTAATTAATTCTCATGTCTTCTCAATACTTCTTTACCTCATAGTTTTCAAAGCTATTCCCATTTTCCAAAGCGGTTATAACCTAGTGTTACTTGGCAACACAATATACACCATTCCCACTTTACCATCCCTGTCAGCAAGGAAAGCATAGAATCTTACTCAACTCAAAAGTGCAAATCCTTTGTAAATGCTGTAATAACAGCCTTCTAATTTGATAGTGGATCACTGACAGCAATTTCAGATACGCTTCACGAGCCAATTAGTATATGCAGAATAGTCTCAGCAAGTCCACATTAAAAAAAATTAAAATGCTACCTAATGCGAGCATACAAGATGAGATGAGAAACCTTACATAATATTGGTTGGATTTCTGTTACGTATCCCACCTGCTAAATTTTCCCAGAGAAAGTCAAGTTTGTTTCAAATGTTTAGTTTTGCACAAGTCTGTCTGGACAATCACAGATCTCCTTCCTACCCTGGGGCTGCTCTTAGAACTTTTGAGGAGCTGATTTATGTGTAACTTATTTAGACTGAGCAATGCAAAAGATCCTGTTGGCTATATGAGGCAACAAGAGCTCATGAAATACTACCTCTTTCAATATTTGCTTTTCCTGGCATACCTGTTCTCATCCTCCTCCTCTTATCCTGCTGTAGAACTCCTGAATCTCAACATGACAACTGTCCTTGAAAAGATAAGAACAGAAAATAAAACAATTTTATTCTTGCAAATACATCTGCATTTTATATCAATATGGTGCTGCAGGTAAGAGGTTATCTTGCCTAAGGATTGTCAGTCCATCTTTCACTTTTAAGCTCATGAAGTCTAAAGACTGTACACTATCCAGTTCTTACTCAGCAATATGCTGTGCCTCCTATAGTGGCTTGACCACTAATTGAAGCTGTAACTTCCTATAGTCACAGTGGTAATGGAGAACAATCCTTCTAAATCCCAATTGCTTTCAATCACTAGATACAGGGCAAGCGTATTACTAGTGGTAGCAGATAAGGAAGCCAAACTTCCTGTGTATTCAGAAATTTAAGAATTTAAAGTCCAATTTAAGAAGACAATCAGCACCATGATTACTAATGAAGCAAGCAGGCAATAATGGAGAACATGTACAATACAATTACTTTTTAATAATCTGTATCAGTAACCCTTTCTCTATGCACGCAGCATTTGTATTTAGAACAAATCAAAGTTTAATGCACTCTGTACTGATGTAATGACTTATTTTCCTTCTTATTATATACTTTGACCATGATAATGTCTTAAATAAGCATATAGTTAAATGAAAAAAATACTGTCTGTAGCAGCAGCATACTTAACTGAGAAAAAAAATTTCCATGTACTCCGACAGATTATTTATTTTGGAGACCTCCAAATCCCAGTTTTCTTAATAGGCCCATTGCATTTAAACTACCTTCCCTTAAATTACACCTCAAGCTCAATTCATTACTTGAGCAGTTGTTTCAGGTGCAGAAAGTCAGTCTTGCAATTCAAATCTCTGAATACAAAGCCTCAAAAGAACATTTCCTGCATGCCCCACCCACTGATTTGCTGTTCTTGTGGTTCTTGTGTGAGTCTGTTCTTTTGACAAATGTATGTTCTGATTTGTTTGCTAGCATTCCCAAGGTGATGATCAAAAAGATAGAAAGTTATCACACATAATTAAGTAACATAAATATTGAGCCTAAGTAGGAAATTAAGCAAAACCTGCATTCATGCCACACCTTGCTTGTGACAGCAATGAATTAGATTTAGACTTATTTTGTAATAAACCAATAGTGAGCTGACAAAAAATACTCAGTATTGTCCTAAGTACAGTTTCCAGTAATAATACAGAAAACAGATGTGTGACTTAGTATTTTATTTTTTAAAAACTGTAGACTAAACACTGTTGTGGCCTTTGAAAGCCAAACCAACCTTCTTCTGACATAGCAAGAGAATGCATTATCTGTCACCCCGCAGCTGTGCTGGGATATTATCAAGACTTGGTAGTCTAGGTCAATAATTGTATTTTTTCAATTTCCGTAACAACACTTCTGAGAATCTCAAGCAAAACAATTACCTGCTAATTATGGGGTTTGGCCTATTCCGAAATCAGCATGGATAGACAAAAGGAACAGCAGAGACTGTGACTTGCACAGGATCACACAGAGTTAATGGCAGCACTGTTAGCCGTACCTGTAGTCTCCTGTCCTAACCACAGAACTACACACCCACATCACCCCATAAACATGATGCACTAAGAGCAAAGAAACATGTCTTTAATGAAAACATATTTTCAGGATAAGCTTACATCTCCTCTATATGACTAATACTGCTGCCCACAACTCCACTACATCTCTGAGCTCAGATTTAGTCACCACTAGGACTTTTAACCTCTTCACATCACTAGTAAAGATGCAACAATGGAAAACTGACATCTCCACCCAGACTTTCCACAACAACAAAGAAGAATATGCAATCAAGGACAGAGGCAAAGGAAGTGAGTTCCAGCAAAAGGACTCCCAGTTCATTTTTTACAAGAGTAACTTCATATTATGGTTGGACTCAATGATCCAGTGGATCTCTTCCAACCTGGTGATTCTATGATTCTATATAGCTTTGATTTCAGCATTTCTCCTACAGCCATTTGGCTACATGGGTTTCACATATAGCAATAAATAATAATTAAAAAAAGAAATAAACACCCTTTCCACCATCACCACCCCCCAACTACTTTAAAATTAAATAAATGTGTAGGGAGACATCGGGCTAAGTGCAGCTAGCAGTAGCCACTATTTAAGACTCTAGGCTAAGTCACTCACATTTGAGCTCCTTTAGGTTTTTTTTGACCAAGTCAAACCAATATTTCCTTGAATAACAAACAGTATTTCAGGACATGTTACCCCATCAGTGGTCCTGAAATTGCTACACATGGTGTGATGAAGTTGCAAAATACTATGTTTTTAGTAAACTAAGTTACATTTCCCGGCCCCCCAAAAGGGCCTATACCATACAGCATTTAAATCCTACTTAAGACATCGAAACGGGATTTAAGTGGGATTTTAAACATGGCCAAACTTGATGTATGTCCTTAAAACCAGGATGAGTTTAACTTTCAGGTCCTAGCAGCAAATGATGAGTCGATAATTTTTCTCCACTTGCCCTACAAGTACAGAGTACAAAATGCACACTGAGTGAAAACATTTGTGATTTCCGCAACTATTGCCTCATTGTCTGGACAGTGACTGAAGCAGACAAGTAGCTACTTTCAGTCTGCTTTGAAACATTCATTAAGCAAAGGAAATAAACAAGGAGCACCAGGTACCCAGCCTCAAACTACAATGCCCTAATAGGGTGAGGTCTAATATCAACAATTATTTTTAAGGTAAATGCATTCAATTCCTTATATAATTTATAGCTTCTAAAAATGGTTTCATTTCCTAAAAAAGATATGAGCACTCACAACATCATAGTTTTCATGTTTGTTCACCCAGGCCCTGTGCTGCTACTATCTATTATTTATTTTCTGTAAAGTCAATGTTGCCAAGGACCAACAAAAATCCTACTGGGTAAGATTTGTACACAGCTAGTAGTAAATACATGCAATTATAAGTGTTGAAATTAATTGAACAATGAAACATTGTCATTAATCTAGTTTCTTTTAAGGTAATTATTATAGAAAAATTGCACAGCTGCCCATCCCCCTTGCTCTGCTATTCATACATTAGAGAGCTAAGTGCAAAAAGGCAGATACAACCAGCAGTAATTTTAGTCTAATGTTGACTCAGAAAACATGGAACCCATCTCTTACATAAGGAATTGAGAATAAATTTAACTTGTCCATGTGAAGTAATCTGGCCTTAGGTCTTCTTGCATTGGCTGAGTGTCAGTTTTGTTTTTAATTTAACTACCCACCCTGGTCATATAATAAATCTTACATAAACAAACCCAGACAGTAGGATTAAAGGATAAACGTAGCTAATGCTTAGATCCCGAGTCTGATGAATGAGGGGGGAAAAGCGAAACAAAAAACCCAAAGATGCACCATGCACACACATTACTTTTAATCTGCCAATCTATCCAAAATTTAACAGTTTTTCTAAAACCTGATCTGACTTTACATACTTGAGCTGATTTTGAACATTTTAGGATTTTTTGTTATCACCTAATACGAAAGTCTACTTCTAAATACAGCTGCACAGAAAAATATTAATAGTAAGTGGATTGCTCTAAAATTCACAATTGTATAGCTTCGGCATTCAAGACTGCATGCAGGGAAAAATCATTCCAATATTTGCCAAGTACAATGAAAGTACCAGTTTCATTGCAAAGCATTTATGCATGCTATTTTGTGCACGCTATTTTGTGTAATTCCAATACAGAAAATATTTCAGATTGCCTTGCAGTAGTCAGTTTAGTAAAAACACTTAATATTTTAGAACATTAAACAGAGAAAAAAGTGAGGAATTCTAAACCCAGAACAGTGTACAAAGGAAGAGTATGACACGAGCAACACAAACTTGATGGCTTTCAGAGCATTAAGATAAGAAAAGTCATGGAAAAAAGCTACCTTTCTTAAAGAACACATTAGTAATTTGTACAATTCATTTCCATGAATGAAATAACCCAAATATAAAAAAAAAAATATAAGGACTTTCTGATAAATTATTCATGAAGATAAATAGAAAGGATTGACAAGTTTATACTTAATGATCAATTGCAGGTGCAGATCTTTGCTTTTTGCTATTATATTATCTTATTACCACAAGCCTGCGTGTGTTTGTGCTGATGTGAGGCACTTTTGTCACCAACAACCCATGTGAATCTCCTTTCAAATCATACGGCTCCTTCTTCTCAAAATAGGGAAAGCATTGATCACAGAATCACCAGGTTGGTTGGAAGAGACCCACTGGATAGTCGAGTCCAACCATTCCTATCAAACACTAAAGCATGCCCCTCAGCACCTCATCCACCCATGCCTTAAACACCTCCAGGGAAGGTGATCAACAACTGCCCTGGGCAGCCTGTTCTAGTGTCCAATGACTCTGTGAAAATTTTTTTCCTTATGTCAAGCCTGAACCTCCCCTGGCGGAGCTTGAGGCCATTCCCTCTTGTCCTGTCCCCTGTCACTTGGGAGAAAAGGCCATCACCTTCCTCTCCACGATCTCCTTTCAGGTAGTTGTAGAGAGCAATGAGGTCTAGCCTGGAGAAGAGGAGGCTGAGAGGAAACAACCCCAGCTCCCTCAGTCACTCCTCGTAAGACTTGTTCTCCCACCCTTTCACCACCTTCACTGCTCTTCTCTGGACTCACTCTGGAGCCTCAACATCCTTCTTGTGGTGAGGGGCGCAGAACTGAACACAGTACTCAAGGAGCGGTCTCACCAGTGCCGAGTACAGAGGGAGAATAACCTCTCTGGACCTGCTGGTCACGCCATTTCTGATACAAGCCAATCTGCCATTGGCCTTCTTGGCCACCTGGGCACACTGCTGGCTCATGTGCAGTTGGCTGTCAACCAACAGTCCCAGGTCCCTCTCCTCCTGGCAGCTTTCCAACCAGGCTTCTCCCAGTCTGTAGCTCTGCACAGGGTTGTTGTGCCACAAGTGCAGGACCCGGCCTTCGGCCACGTTAAACCTCATGCCATTGGACTCAGCCCAGCAGTCCAGCCTGTTTAGGTCCCTTTGCAGAGCCTCCCTACCCTCCAGCAGATCGACACTTCCACCCCGCTTAGTGTCATCTGCAGACTTGCTAAGGGAGCCCTCAATGCCTTCCTCCAGGTCATTGATAAAGACACTAAACAGGGTTGGACCCAGCACTGAGTCCTGGGAAACCCCACTTGTGACTGTCCTCCAGCTGCATTTAACTCCATTTATCACCTCTCTCTGGGCCCGGTCATTCAACCAGTTTTCCACCCAGGAAAGTGTGCACCTGTCCAAGCCAGAGGCTGACAGTTTCCGAAGCATGTTGTTGCAGAACTGACAAGTAATTAATTCTCCATTTTCCAACTTAATGGTTTAGGGATCCCATATTTTCCCATCTGCTGACAAACACCAAAAAGTATAATCTGAATTCCTATACAAATATAATTTACTATTTGAGAAGAACTAAAGTATTTTCTAGAATAGATATCTAGACTATTTGTAACTTCAAGGGAAAGAGACTATGGTGAGTCAATCTCATCTTTAAATATATAGAGATATTAGGTTAAAGTATTGCTGTAGAAGAGAAATGGAAAACGATTCATAGGGACAAACCAAAGCCCTGCCCAGAAGAAAACCTAAAGCTTTTCCTACCAGGACAGTACCAGCTTCCACTGATTATATTCTAACCTTTCATAAAATAAAATCTGCAAGTTCATTTGAAGTTTTTTATTCCCCAAACTCCCAGAATAAGTTTTGAAATATCAAGTGATGTTTTATTGACAGAGAGAAAATGTAATGCCTTTTACAGATTTGATCTGATGCATTAATTTCAGAAAACCTTTCCTTGAGAGTTTAAGAAATACAAAAGTGTTGCAGCAATTACAGTGACTTCAGATACAGAATCATAGATGCAGTCAGAAGTATACATCTGCAGACTCATAGCAGCATTCCCTTCTCTCTCACTTTTATTGAAGTGCTCAATAACAATAGTTTTTGTTGAAATTCACTTTGCTTCTATAAATCAAATTACATTATTGATGTTAACATCAACAGATAAAAGTACATTTGTCCATGGGTTATAAAACAATAACATAGTGCAGGCCTTCACATTGTACTTGCCATATTTATTTTTTAATAGCAAATGCAGACAGTAATCAAATCCCTCTATACCTTGCATACAGCCTCATCCTGAAAGAAAACACTTATTTTTCTCATGTAACATTATGGCAATAAATACCTGACTTGTGTAGTGTAAACCTGTTCACATTTGTCTCAAATGACTGTGTACAATCGTGCTTCTGTGTACATCCCTCTTTCCACCTGTACTTTTAAGATGTTTTTGCCCTGGCCTTCAAGGTAATGCTGAGTCACACTGAATGCTTTAGTGAATATGTTCTTTGAAGAGTTGTTTTTTTCTCCTCCGGTTCCTGTTACATATAGTTCAATTAGCAACAAAAAAAGAAACTCCCTGGGAGATTGGCTTGCATGGTTTCATATACAGTATATTACCTAAAAGTGCAAGAACTCATATTGATTTCAGCTTTCCAAGGCCTAATGAAATAGCATGCATTGTAATTCTTATATTCTGTACAGAGTCAAGGTTATTGACCTGAAACTAGAATTCTCAGGGAATGTTATATCTACAGTTCTGTACAGTTGCAGCTACTTACCACAAAACTCAACCCAAACCAGTTGGAATCTAAGCAGAGTAACATGCTTTAATTGTACTCATCTAAGTGGTATCTTTTGTTAATTCAATTCCTACTGAGCAAATTTTTAAGATGCTCCTCCTTTTCCCGACCACCTGCCCCATACAAAACATGCAAGATAAGCTGAAACAAAAAGCGAGACTAGATCTGTGAAAGCTACTCAAATCCAAGAATGGTAACCAGGCATTTGCAGTTCACAGCTGTCTGAAGATAACTCAACAAAAAGACTAATTAACCACCCTGGAAAAGGGAATTGTATTTGTAGAAAGGATGAAGCTACTTCACTGCTACAAGATGTTGACTGAACTCTACTTTCAGAATGTGTACACCTAAAAAGAGGTAGACTTCCAGGTATTCTCTAACTATCAGTTCACAATACAGTGACAAACCCAGGTTAAATCATCTTGTTTGTATCTCTAAGTGTATTTAGAAGTTTTATCATAATAAAGTTATTTCTTATACCTTTTTATTTACTGAAGTTTTGTTTCCTCAAAATCAAATAAAGACAAAATTAACCTGCTATAGAAATGAAAACTCTTAATTCTTATTCTCCATATTGCAGGGTGAAAAAAAATTGTCAACAATACAGATGTAATTCAAATTTTGAAATCATTTAGCTTTGTGAGTGAGGCTGAAGGACTATCCTATCTAATTCTGAGATTCTGCAAAGGCCCAATATTCTGCCTTAAGACTGATGGAGGTGTGTGCTTGATGCAACACTGACACAAACAGTTCCTTGAACAGGTCAAAGTAGTAATCTATATTTTGTCCAAAATGAAATTAAGGCCACTGCATGGAAGAGAATATTATTGGCTGATGAAATTAGGTATTTTTTTAAAAAGAAATTACAAAAAATAAATCTCTCTCCAACAAATCCTAAAAACATTAAAAAACACTCCTTCGAAATATCTATTATCAAAATGAACTGATACATGAGGACTACTGCCAACACACAATATCATAGAATAATTGAGGTTGGAAAAGATCTCTAAGTTTGAGTCTAACTACCAGTCCAACACCACCATGCCTACTAAACCATGTCCCGAAGTGACATGTCTACCCTTTTCTTGAACACCTCCAGGGAAGGTGACTCCACCACTTCCTTACGCAGCCTATTGCAATGCTTCACCACTCTTACCACATCTACAAGTTGAAACCATTTCCCCATCAACATTCACAATGGTTTGGAGCATATCCAAAACCTGGAGTTTTTGTTAATTCTAGCCATTTTTTTCCCAGTGGTCAAGGGAGTAAAATATATGCATTTTCTTCTCCAGTGACCTTTTAACAGCCACATAGAGATACTGATTAAGTGTATGTGGTAATGACACTAAAGACCAATAAATAATTTTAAATTCATTTAGTCACAAGTGTGACGTTATCTCAGTATTCAATTTCTCACAGACAACTCTCATGTACGAGCAGCTCCAGAACTGAGAACAAGCTAAAACACCTACTTTCTTTCTCCTAGTTTTAAAAACCTTTCATACAAGGTTTCCCCACATTTAAACAATAGCCACCTGAATCTGCTTTCTTTTTAAGAAGTTTCTACCAGTAAGACTTATGTAGATGAGCGACTTTCTCAAAGCCAGAAAGGACCTGGAAACCTCTCTCAAAAGGTCTTATAACTGCGTGAAGTTCTTGTCCCACCTCACTTGTGTAACTTTAGCTGTGGATACTAATAGGCCTGTTGTCACTATACCCATAAACACCACCACAAAAATGAATGTTCTTTGCAAAAATAAAAACACGAGACTCTACTGCCTGCTTGTTAGCATTTGGCTTGTAAACACAATCAATTCAAATGCAAACCTGACACTAGTACATTCCTGAAACCAGCAAGCTTATGAGAAATGCAAACCAAATATACTTTAAAAGAGAAATGAATCATTGAAAAACCTCATAGTAGGAAGAAAAATAGAGCAACCCTTTTTTCATACAAGCAAGTAACTTCAGGACGTTTTAGTAGTGTTACCAACTAGCAGCAAGACTTGCTAACTCCTACTACAGGAGCCCACTAAGTAAGTGACTACATCAAAGCAGCAAATACATTTACCTAAAGACATAAAAGGATGATCTGAAAGACCAGGATGCATATAACCAAGAAAAATATAATGAAATCTACTACTAAACCCCAACCAAATGTGATTTATAAACACCCTTCAGCATCCATCCAAATTATTTAGTAACAGGTGGCAGCAACAGTGTTTTGCACTATGCAGCCAGTTGCATTGTTGTTGTTTCAGGCATGGAGCTTTTCTTGGTTTTCAGTTTCCCATAGATCTGAGTTGTTCTTTTCCTTGTGTGTAGACAGATGAAAAGTCTTCAGAAAGCAGGCTAATTGAAAAGAGCTTGCGTAAGCCCAAGGAAAACTACAAGTAATGGCAGGAAGTCATAGCTGTTCATTCTTTGTCTCTGGGTCAAAATCGGAAGGGTCATCTCAGGAGGGATCTTACTGCAGGCATCTGCTGCTGATCTCCAAACCAAGTCAGTCAGAGCAATGAAGCGGTATCTGGGTCAACAGAAGCTAGTTCTTATAAGAGGCTTAAATTACCCAAACATTTGTTGGAAGAACAATGCAGCGGCTCATGCCATCCATCAAGTTCCAGGAGTGCATATAGGACTACTTCCTCATACAAATATTACATACCAAGAATGGGAACTGCTGGGCTTGTGACTTGTAGACCAAGAAAACTTGCTTTGTAGTAGCAGGTTTTCCCACTGATAGCCTTGGCTGCACTGACCACAATACTGCGGAGTTCAGGATCCTGATGAGCACACTGAAGGTTTTAAAGACAAAGGTTTTAAATTGCAGAAGGGCAAACTTCAGTTCACTCACAGCTCATTTGGGAAGGATTCCATAGAAAGTTTCCATGGAAGATAAAGGAGCTAGTGAATGCTGGGAGTTTCTCAAGAATGCTCTCCTGGAAGTACAGGACCAGTTTATCCCCTTCAAAAGTAGGGGAAGCAAGCAGAGCAAGAGATCCTCTTGGTTTAATTGCAAGCTTCTGAATCTGCTTAAAACCAGAGAAGCAGCATACTAGAGGTGGAAAGGGGGATGAATACCTGTTGAGAACAAGGACATTACCAGGGTGTGCAGAGACATATTTAGAAAAGTGAAAGCTCAGCTTCAATTGAAATTGGCCTGAGATGTCAAGAACTACATACCTGAAGAATTCTTTCTTGTAAACAATCGGAAACAGGTAAAATACTGTCCCAGGAAGAGTCAGTTAGGCACTACTTCCTTCAGCTCCATTTTTGTCAGCACAGTTGGGTCCCAGGCCTCATGAACAAAATCCCAGGTTGATGCAAACAGACCCACCATAAGTGAAGAAAGAGTTGATTTGAGAACTATTACAGGAGCTTGACCCTTCTAAATTGGCAGGCCCTGACAATAACCACCTGAGGATGTTGAGAGCTGGCTGGCATTGTCGCAAAGCAAATCTCTGTAATCTTTGAGAAGTCACGGAGATCAGAAGATGTCCCAAAACATTGGAAGAAGGCTAATGTCACCCCCATCTACAAGAATAGCTTAAAAGAGGATTCAGGAAATTATAGGTCAGCTAGTCTTACTTCACTTCAGTCCCTGGGACAGTTATGGAAGCATCTTCCTGGGGGCTATCACAAGTCTTCTATTGCAAAGTTATCTGCTTGGTTGCTGCAGGGGGAGCAGTGGACATTGTCTACCTAAATTTCTTCAACGTTTTTGACACCATTTGCCACAGTCTCATCCTGGAGGAACTGATGCATCATGGTCTTAAGTGGTCTGCTCGGCAAGTGGGGAACTGACTGGAGTGCCTCACCCAGAGGGTGGTGGCAAATATCTCCCTTTCAAATTGGCATCCTATCACAAGTAGGGTCCCCCAGGGACTGGTACTGGGCCCAGCCCCGACTCTGTTTAATATCTCCATAAGTGATCTCAATAACAGGATCAAGTGTACTCTGATAAAGTTTGCTGATGATACCAAACTGAGTAGGGAAGTCAACAATTCAGAAGATAGCTGTCCTGCAGGGAGGCTTGGAGAGTCTGTGAGAATGAACTTCATAAGATTTTGTTACACCAACAAGGACAACTGTTAGGTCTTGCACCTGGGAAAATACAGTCTGAGAGTGCCACACAGGCTAACAAGAATATCACCAGCAGAGATAAAAAAGTTATTACCTGACTCTACTCAGTGCTTGCGAGGCCACATTTGGAATACTGCATTCTGGTTTTGTCTCTGCTATACAAAAAAAAGATGTAGACAGGCTAGAGAAGGTCCTGAAAAGGGCCACAAAAATGATAAAAGGACTGGGAATCCTGTGATATGAGGAAAAGCTGAGAGAACTGGGTTTATTCAGCCTTGAGAAAAGAAGGCTTAGACAAGACCTTATTGCCATGTTCCAGTATTTAAAGGGTGGCTACAAACAACATGAGGAGTCCCTTTTTAAAAGGAGCCACATGGAAAAGACAAGAGGTAACAGGTACAACCTACTCTTGGAGAGATTCCAACTGGACAAGAAGAAAGTTTTGCAAAGAGAAAAAGTGGCCACTGGAATTATCTCCCCAGGGAAGTAGTGAATTCCCCAACAACACTGGACACTTAAGATTCAGCTGGACAAGGTGTTGGGTCACCTTGTCTAAATTGTGCTTTTACAGAAAAAGGCCAAACCAGATGACCCTTGGAAGTCCCTTCCAACCTGGTATTCTGTGATTCATTCTATAATAAAAAAAAGATACTGGAACAGTCAGCCCAAACCAATAATTACCCCTCTTACCCAAATATCCTACAAGAAGGTCTATGAAATAAAACCACATGAAGATATCCTTAGTGGTGGCAGTACTGTTTGACACAGCCTATAGACCAAGGAGGTTGAATGCTATATTTCATCATACAAGTATTGACTACATGCTCTGGAGAAAAAAGTATGACTGTTCATCCATTACAACAGCAGAAATCCTCTGTTCTGCACTGAAGGGAAGGAAAGGCCAAAGAACTGTTCCCTTACACTGGCTGCATCGCCCTCGGCTGAAGTGAAAGCTCACTGAGTTTTCCTGTTCATTCATTCAGTTCCCGCAGCTCTCAGCTGTGTTATTTACACAATTTAATGTCAGCTGTGAAGTAATCACTGCCTTTAAGGAAGCAGAAAGGTCAGTAACTCATTTCACATAAACCACTGAGCAACTAACACAAATAGAATCAATCTAAGGGCTTCTCTTCAGCAGAAGCAAGCCTGCATGAGAAAAATGGACCAGAGCCAGATAGGTAAGAATGGGAAGAGGAAAGGAAATTGAGAGCAACAATGAGCCAGCTGAAGAGGTACACGGATGGCAAGTTTTGGGCACCAAGCATGGCTTTTGGGGGATCTCTGCCTGTACACTGACTCCCTCACAGCAGCAGCCAATTTTCCAAGGCCCTGGTATAGACAACGTAGTGGGACCACAATGCTTTTACTATGGCAAATAGGTCTTTCTCTCTACACAGCTGTTTTCCTTAGGTAAAAGCATCATAAATATGTAAATACAGTGTACATTCATCAAGTTATCACAAAATGGAATTAGATTAGATGTTCCTGATCTGAACTGGTCTCCAGGTCCTTGTTATTTGAACGGTACACCATATCCTTAAAAGAATCTTAATATAATTACATTAACGAAATAGAACAACCAGGTTACAAGGGACCCACTGGATCATTCAGTCCAACCATTCCTATCAAACACTAAACCATGTCCCTCAGGACCTCATCTACCCGTGCCTTAAACACCTCCAGGGAAGGTGACTCAACCATCTCCCTGGGCAGCCCAATCCAGTCCCCAATGACCCCTTCTGTAAAATTTTTTTTAACTACTGTCCAGCCTAAATCTCCCCTAGCAGAGCTTGAGGTCACTTCCTCTTGTCCTGCCCCTGTCCCTTGGGAGGAGAGACCATTACCCTCCTCTCTACAACCTCTCCTCAGGTAGTTATAGAGAGGAATGAGGTCTTCTCTCAGCCTCCTCTTCTCCAGGCTAAACAACCCCAGCTCTCTCAGTTGTTCCTCATAAGGCTTGTTCTCCAGCCCCTTCACCAGCTTTGTTGCTCTTCTCTGGACTCGTTCCAGAGCCTCAACATCCTTCTTGTGGTGAGGGGCCCAGAACTGAACACAGTATAGAAGTAGAAATCAGCTTTAATTTTTTGAGAATTCTAAATTATTCTAGCAACACTTCAATATGTGAAATTAGAAACAGAGGAGTAAAAAGTGAAAGTTGAGAGACAAAGAATTGGCAGAAAGATTTGGAGAAAAGACTTTTAAAAGAGAAATAGAGGAAAGACTAAAATTAATAGCAAAACCAAAATAAATACACAGTTCAAAGGACAGTATGAATTAGAAAATGCATTGTTTTACAAGAAACCCTGGTAAGCCTGTGAAAGTCATGTACTCATGTCATCACAATGACAAGACTGACATCAAAAATTGCTAAACATTTTACAATGTCATTATTCTCCTTTTCTTCCATGTTTTGACCAAATTCCACCACTCCTGGAAAGATTTCTGCAATAGTGACTATGTCCTGTTTATAAAATTGTTTGTAAAGTTCACTATGTAAATAAATTAGGATGAACTGTTAGTATGCTACTAAAACTGTATTTGTTACTCATAGTGGTAATATATTTACTGGGCTTAAATGTAGTTAATTCTGGACTTTCAGAACTGTAAAAGACACGAAGCAGGTGGGACTGATAAGTACCCCAGCTTAAAAACAGCATCCCAAGACATGAATAGCTTAGCTTTCTGTTGGTCATTTCTAAGATTCTTGTGAAAGCCCAAGTACTTCATGCTAAGTAGAGAATCTACCTGTATGGTGGAGGGTCATTTTAAGAAAGGTGTTGAATGGGTTAAGTAGCATTATCACCAGCTCCATACAAGTAGAGCTAGCCCTTGAAACTAGAGACACTTATCTTTTCCTTATAAGGCCTGTCAGCCAATATTTTATGTCAACAAATGCAACTGTGAGATCAGTCGCATACAGAACTATCAGCATTTGAACTGGTGCACAAAATAAAACTCATCACATCAGAACTGAATAGGTGAAGTAACAATCTGCATGAGACTTGAGAAAACATTTCCAGTCATGTGCCCATCAACTACTAAGAACTGACCTTGAAAACTTTTTCCTTCACTGTGTCCAAAAAAACCCGCAAAACAACCAACAAACCAAAAGCAAAATAAACCCCACAAACGCTGCTCTTTTTCAGTACTAACGTCATTTACTGTATTAATGTGACATTGCCCAGTCACCAGTAAGCAAAAACTACGAAGTACTGCAACAGGAGTAAATAAAAGCCATGTCCAAAGTAAGGCTTAGAGTGACTAAAAACTGTGAGGTGTGCAATTAAAATGTTGATAGACATCTGAATGCCATTAGCACTTTCTTCTTTTCCCATATCACTCTTCCTCAAGGGAAGAGATTTCTTCTAATCAAAGAGCTTTTAGTGTGAAGACTTCAGCTGTCATTTTAAAAGCTAAATCTTTTTGACTTATTTCGTAACATTAGCATTAATCCAACATAAACATGAAACGCAATGACTGGTAACTGTATGCTCTTCACAAAACACAAACTACTCCTTGTTCCTGCAATTGTTTTACTACCAAATAAAAAAAACCATTTATGAAGAGTACAGAGGAATTAAGTTATCTGAAAGGTCCCCATGGAAGTTAACACTTAAACTCTAGTTATCACCTATGCATTTAAGAAAACTGAATTTTCATTCTCAAAACTTCATTCAAGAAGTGTGAGATCCCTCCTCTCAATCAGCTTAAAACCTGGGTTTGTCACTTACAAGTTTATATTACCAAAAAGGCAAAAGAATGCCACTGTATGGACAAATTACTTAATTTTGGCAAATATACGATATACTACTTCACATATCTCTTCACTACAACATCCAAGGCTAGATCACAGAATATCTCTGAAGTGCTTTAAAGTAAAGGCATCTTGATTGATCTTGCTTGTCAGATACCTGGTTCTAAAATCCAGAACACTCATTTCTTCTAGTTCTTAGTGTTAAGGGCATGTGCAAAGAGCATCAGCCTTGCCTGAAACCCCTCAAACAGGGAAGACTGAAGTGAAGAAGCCTCATCCACCTTCCACCATGCTTAAGATGCATTCACATGGCTGCACTAGTCTCAGATTCAGAGCTGCATTCCTTCAAACAACTGCCAAATACACATGAACCCAGAGAGCTCAGGCTTTCTAAAGCAGAACATTTCTATGTATCCACCTCAGCATAAGATCATCACTTAGAGTACTGAAGTCTGCCCAAAGGTTTAGGTGAAGCTTTTTGAAGTATTCGCTGTACTACCAGACATTCTGCACTTAGTGTAGGAGTGAGTTACTGTTACCAAAAAGTTTCAGCAGCTTTGTCATTATCAGAAGCAGAGCTCTGCTACATAGAGCTCAGAGATTAATGAGACTGAGAAACAAGCATCCACTGTCAAACTCCAAAATAGTATTTATACAGTAGAAAATACACAAGATCAATTGGAGAAGAGTAAATTTAAAATGGAATCTGTTAGCTACCAGAGCACACTAGCTGCTATATAACAGGCACAATTTTCTGTCAACTGATGCTGGCTTTAGTTAGTTATCAAATAAAGTATTCCAATTCAGCGTAAGCTTTGAATATCCTTATAACAATATGCCAGAACACTTCTGGAAATACTTGGTAAACCAGGAGTTATTCAGTTAGCAGGTCAGTAGAAACTGTGTACACCCAGCTGTTCTTGAACATGAAAGGAAAAGCAGTCCTTGCTCTGCAAAGAAACTGGTTCTGGCATACAGAGATGAATGCAGTGAAATAATCCTGTCCTTAGCTTTCACTCTGGACTTGCCATGTTGCCAGACCAATTTTGCATACAACACCCACAAAGCAAATCTCTCAGTGGTTACCTAACCGCTTAGAGAGAAAGTGCTGCTTAGCATGTTTGCAGAATCACACTTTGGAGTACGGGTTATCGAATTATGCACATATGTAGCGAGCCATCCTAAGAAGATTATTTCAGACACTGAAGGACGGTTTCAGTCTTTCATACTACAGTCTTAGAAAAATCTAGGAAAAGCTAATCTCCAATTAGGGATACAGAAACTGTGGTGTTTCCAAAATTATAGAAAATTGCTGCTGCCGGCTTATCTTTTGAGGCCAGACTACGTCATTTATTTTATTGCTCCCAAAAGGTATCATACTTGGCACATGACCAGACTAGAGTGGAAATTTCCCGACACACTAGATTGTATCAATACAATTTGTCATTGAGCAATAATTCTTTGCATGCAAATATCTGGATAGACTCCAATAAAAACTGTAAAATGCTAAACTACAAACATTTTTATCTTGCAGATTGATGTGGAATGTTTGACTCCTGGCCTAGGCCTCTCTCTTCAGTATGCACATTTCAACCAGTTCTCCTGTTAATATGTCACATTTATCATTGTTGCTGTAAAGAGAGGAAAACCACCTGCAAACAAAAGCTTTTCTTAAAATCTGCTTATCGATGAGGATTACCTCCCTCCCAAAAAACAGACCAAAAAGACCAGGAAAGGTATTTCAAATTTTTTATGGCAACAGTCCTCCCTCCCTCTCTCTCTATATATATATAGGAAATGCACAGCTGTTAAATTTATCCTCAGGTTCTCTCCACATGAACATGTGTTTCCAATCTGAATCTTTAAGTTTTTTTAGCTGCAGAACAGCATTTTCTAATCAGAAGACAGTGGACAAGATATTCTATTTTTAAGTCTGCAGACACTCTGAAAGTGAATTGGCTCAGTCATTTGAGATGACTGCCAGTGGTACAGTCCAAGATAAATTCAGTGTAAATGTTTAATCCATTTTATACCATGATCACATTCTTCCCTCCATCTTTTTAGATGCAGAACATCAACCAGGACAACTTATTTACAGAACATCAAAATGAAAGCATTTAGAACTCCATAAATATGGGATCATCATCAAGAAAAAATATTTTTAGAATTACTCCATTTACTGCTTTATTTACCACAGCATCACCTCGTTAAGAGCCTTCCTGTAAAACTACTGCATAGTTGCCTTCATCTTAGGCCCTAAAAATCTCTAAGTCTTTACCTGTAATCTGAGGATTGGCTCATTGAGGGGGCTTTCTTCACATGCTTTTAAATGAGAATATTAACCTCGTGGCTATAGAATTACAGTAATACCAGAGCTGACCTGCATTCTGCTACACCTGGAACCAGCTTGTGTTAATGCAACCTATACTAGCTGTGGTAAAACTCAGTGTTGCACTATCACCAATGTGAAGCAGAGTGGGCATGGGCAGTATCTCACAATAAATGGAGAGATCTCTTGAAACAGTAAGCAAAAGGACTCTCTCAATAGGCTTTTGGATCTGCAGGAAACAGAGTGAAACAGTAACTGATCATTTCTTTCACTAGAGGAAGGACAGATATGACTGAAGATCCTAGTATGTCTATGGGGAAAGTACCTGGGTGAAAGTGGGGGAAGGCTCCTATCAGAAAGGAGTCAGAAGAACGAGCTCAAATGTTGGTGGAAGCAATGCCACAGAGGGGGGAAGACACGCTTCCTCTAGCCTACTCTTTCTTGGGATACTTTCACAATTAAAGCAAGGAGGCAAAATTGAATGAAACTATTAAATGCTTACTGAGTATGTTGACTTTCCTATACTATGTAAATGTGTGCATTCCTTATCCAGAAGTTAAATATATAATTATATCATATTCAAGCTAATGGATATTTACAGATTTCACTACAGAGAGGATTTATCATGACTAACAACCCAAAGTGTAATGAAAAGGCAATTTAAACATACATCATCTCATGTGGAAGCCCAAAGCCCTCCCAAGATGAAAGAAAAAATGCCATAAAATCCATTCTCTTTCTTCAATTGAGTACTTCCCAAGCTAAAAGTACCTTTTCCTCTCATGCATACACATAAATTCCATTTTCTCTTCCCGGAAAAATAATTTCCAAGCAAGCATTACTCCATGCTTGCATTCATCCACCCCTTGCTGTACCCTCTGAGCTGTACAAACATTCCTGGCAACGCCAAATACCAAAATGGCTGTGTGACAGATGGTATGTCTCACAGTTTACATGTCCCCAAGCGTCTGAGGAAAACCAGCATTAAGTGTTTGGGGAGTATTTTCGTTACGGATTTCCAGGTGCTGGGGAGTTTCTAGGGGGTCGTGGGGTTTTGTTTTCTTTTGTAGATACATCTGTATTTAAGTATAAGTCCTAAACCTGTTGTTTTGCCCTCTTCTCCTCCCCTTTTTAGTACAACTTTAGAAGCAACGTGCCAAAAAAAAAAAAAAGATCATTAATTGTGCAGCATCATCATGCCTTAACATGCTTGTCAGTATTTTACAGTTTAGCTAGTAGTCCTCCTGCCTGTATTTTAAAAAATTAGCCTTCCCTCTGCCAAACCAAAAAGGAAAGAAAAGAGATAGTTTTTTTTTTTTAACTCACATTCAACATCCACTTAGGAATTTTAAGAATTAATAGATTCTGCTTTATGAAAGAAAAAACACCACAAGAACCTAGGTACTTCTAAGTATTTCACTTACATAATAACATAGGACAAGATTTATAAAAATACTTTGCCTCTGTTTTAGAGGTGAACAGTCTCAGGGTCAATAAATAAAAAAACCACTAAGTTGCTTTTCTTTTTAGTTTAGGAGACAGAAGAGCTATTCTGAACATGATTCAATGAGAATCTAAGCTGCAACTCTCCATGTATTATCACTGCCAGACTCAGAATTAAATATTCCAGAGCTCTGTCCACAACCATCTCCATCAATTTGTGTTTCTGGTATTAAAATAGATTCCACACAGGGAAATGATATTTAATGGCTTTCATGGGAAAACACCAATATTTTTGAGATGGATCATTTGAAAGGGGAGACGATTTCTTATCGTATCATGTCATGTAGCTTTACCCAACTAGTTTAAATTAATTATCTAGGCCCTCTCTAATGCTCTTTCAAAGGAGATCAAGCAAGCTGTCCAGGCAATGAGAACAAAAGTTAGTTTTCCTACACTGCAGCCTTGCAGGTCTCAGACTGGAAAGCTCCCAAAGTTGGCAGAAGACACTGCTTACATGCTGACAATATACGCCCTGATAATTAGATGAAGGGACTTGCCAGCAAACTGATGGCAAGTGAAACTGCACTGCACGACCCTGTTAGGGAACCTTGGTGACAGCACAAGTTGGCCAGAGACAGTCATACAGCTTAGTGGGAAAGACTTGATTTTTCTAAAATGCTAATGAAATAAAGTCCTCAAGGTATCAAAAATTTACAGCACACCTCTGCCAAGTTTTAATATTAAAAGATGACTGTAACTGGCCCTTATTAGTCATTACTAAGGAATTTAATGAGTGATAGGACGCTCAAACTAAAAACCTGGAAAGATTTAGTTTGCAGAAAGTGCAAGCAAAATGGAATAAAATTGCAAGCAAAACCAAAAAAGCTATGATTTAGCTACCTAAATATATCACGGCCAACTGTCAGCTCTGCTGACAAGTCACTGTAGGACAGGTCTCTTAAAGCTCTTTCCTGACAACAAAATAATATTTGCACACATAACTACAGAAGATCAAGTAATGTTTCAGATAGTCTTAAGACACAGGAGAAAAAAAAGCTTCTAGCCTGCCAAGATATGATATCCCTATAAGAAAACAGCTATTTGAACCATTGTCTCCTTGTTGCTACCTTTGAAAAAATGCAAGGAATCATCAGATTTTATGCAAAGCAAGATTAAAAGTACTTGTTACTTATTTCTCAAAAAACCTATTTTGCTTCAAGCATTTTATTCAAGGCTTCTTTTGGGTTTACAGGCATCATGTCATGATTTCACCAACACAGTCATCTTCTGGTGATATCAAGGTCTTTTTAAGTGCTTATTAAGCGGGTTTCATCAATGGATAAAAGAAAAAGCAAAATAGATTTCAGATCAAAGCATATAATCAACTGACATAATAGGTGATGAAGTACCATCTGTCAGCATATTTTTCTATTACATAGAAGGGTATATACATGAAAAGAGTGGTGCAGAAGACTATACAAATTTGGGAATTTCATTCTTAGGGCAGGGTTAGAGAAGCAAGTCTTTAGAGCTAGAATTTCTTAGCACCTCTGCTCAGCCAGGGAAGTTTGGATGGGGGCTGAGCTCACAGTGGGTCTGATGGCCACCTGCCCTTTGAGTAATATTAGCAGCTACTGTAACAGTGAAGTATGTGCCAGAAATTCAACCAGCCAAGGGCTAATACATGACAGAGCACAAGTTTTGCAGAATTTTCTTTTAAAAGAAAAATGGCTTTCATTCATGAATTGGCATAGATTCTCTCGTTACCTGGCGACACCTTTTTGAAATCACCAGGTTTAGGTTTTGCTGAATGAATTATTACTACACCCTAACTCAGTCAGTTTGATTATTACAAATACCAAGTTGTTCTCATTTATTTAAATAAGTGAGAGAAGAGCACTTTACTATGTTTTCCAAAATAAATAACATGAAAAATAAATGCAGAATTTCAGGATTAAGTAGGTAATAATAATATATCACTCAACAAACAGCCAACATTAAAAAAATAATCTAGAGTTGCATAAAGTCTTCAATCATCTTGCCTTGCAGATTTGAAAAGAAAATACCTTTAAAATGAGAGACGGTAACTGTTTAAGTCTGAATTTGGATCTTGCCAGAAGCAAGAACTATTTGCTCATTCTCTTACAGCAAGGAGTTCATTTACAAGTATACAGGAAGATTTTTTCCTAGGACAGGATTTTCACCAATATCAGCCCTTAAACTCCACACTGCACCATCAGCAACCTGGACTGGGCAAGACTCCAATGTAATTCTGTCTCTGAAAGACCTCATCCTTATTGCAAAGCACAGCACAGTTCTTGTCCAGTTCCAAATATGCTTTGACCTATAGCCTTACCCTGAGCCAGGCCTCCAACCCTGCTCTCCAGGCAGAGCAGGATTCCACTGGAAATTCCTAGAAGACCTTCTCTCCCTAAGCCTAAACCCTACACTGAAACACAGAAAGGTGAGTTCAACTGCAAGAATATATCAAGCAGCAGATCCATCCTAAGCTCAGCCCTCATGCCAGCTTCTCTGACTAAGCAGGGCTGGAGAGCAATGCTAGCTCTGAAGATTGTCACTTCTCTAACCTTCTAATAACTTTGAAATTCCTAAATTCATTGTGGTTTATTTTCATTTCCACATGCCTACAACTACACACAAATGATACGTATGTATTATTCTCCAAACTACCTTTCCTCAATTTTCCACTGTCATTCCAGTCTCTTTGCATTGGACAACAGTGGGCATGATTTCAAAGTACACAAAGGAGAGTTCTACAAAAAAACATTCATGTCAAAAATGATACCCAAATTTTGTGTTGGAAGACAGAAATGGGGACTTTCAGTCTGCATAGGAAAGCCATCAGAGGATTTTTCCCCCCCTAAGCTTACAAGACAGCTGCTGCTTACTAGCTTCGCTTTTTGCTTTTGTGAGGAGAAAGGCACATGGTGAAAAGAACAAAGACGGTAGTAGGTGTTTCATTGTTTTAAAACAGAAAATAATCATAGAAAAGTCAAAGAGCCTCTTGCATATTCTGGCACAGATTCAGAACAGAATACTTCCATCCAAATACAAAGCTGTAACAGGAACACTGGGGAAAATCTTCCTGCTCAACACATGAAAGTCTCAATATAATCTTCAAAATTCATAGATTACTTTGGGTTGGAAGGGACCTTTAAAGGTCATCTAGTCCAATCACCTTGCAATGAGCAGGGACATCTTCAACTACAAGATGTTGCTCAGAGCCCCTTCAAGAAACCTCTGACCTTGAATATTTCCAGGGATGGGGCATCTACCATCTCTCTGGGTAACCTGTTCCAGTGTTTACCTGTGACCACCTTCATGGTCAAAATTTTTTTCCTTTTATCTGGTCTGTATTCACCTTTTTTTTCAGTTTAAAGCCATTACCCCTTGTCCTATTGCAACAGGGCCTGGTAAGAAATTTGTACCCGTCATTCTTATAAGCCTCCTCTAAGTATTGAAAGGTCACAATAAGACCTCCCCAGAGCCTTTTCTTCTCCAGATTGAAGAATCTAAACTTTCTCACCCAATCTATGCAGAAGTGTCCCATCTTTCTACTCATTTCATGGCCCTCCTCTAGACCTGCTCCAACAGGTCAATCTTTCCCGAGTTGAGTGCTGGATACGTTATTCCAGACAGTGGATGACCAGAATTGCTTCCCTAAACATGCTGTTCATGCTTCTATTTATGCAGCCCAGCATATGGTTGGCTTTTTAAACTATGAGCACACAATGTTGATTCATGCCCAACTTTTCACGCAGTAGTACCCAGAAGTCCTCCTCCTCAGGCCTGCTCTCCATCTCTTCATCAGCCTGTACTGATACTAGGAGTTGCCCCGACCTAGGTGCAGGACCTTGCACTTGACCTTACTGAACTTCATGAAGTTCACACGGACCTACTACAAACTTGCCTAAGGATTGCAACTTGTCTCTCAAGCCTATCAACCTCACCACTCAGCTTGGTGTCATCTGCAAACTTGCTGAGGATGGACTCAATCCCACTATGTCATTGATGAAAATATTAAACAGTAGTTATACTGCTACAAATCCCCAAGGGACACACTTATCACTGATGTCCATCTGGACATTGAGTCATTGACCACTACTTTCTGGATACAACCATCCAGACAATTCCTTATGCACTGAACAGTCTATCCATCAAATCTGTACCTCAGCAGTTTAGAGAGATAGATGTTGTAGGGGACAGTATGAAAGTCCTTATAGAAGACCAGGCAGTTGACAGCCATAGTTTTTCGTCCTTGTCCACTGGTGCTGTCACTACAACATAGAAAGCCACTAGGTTGGTCAAGCAGGACATGCCCTTAGTGAAACCATATTGACCATCTCAAATCACTTCCCCATTCCCCATGTACCTTAACATAGCTTCAAGGAGGATCTGTTCCACAATATTCCAATGAACAGAGGCAATATTGACAGGCTGGTAGTTCCTATGGTCCTCTACTCTTCTTAAAAATGGGTGCAACGTTTCCCTGTTTCCAGTTACCAGGGACTTCACCTGACTGCCGTGACTTTCCAAATACCATGGTGAGGGGCTTGGCAACTACATCACCCAATTCCCTTAGGACTCTGGGATGCATCTTGTCAAGTCCCATAGACTTATATATATTCAGATTTCTCAGGTGGTCATGAGCCTTATCTTCTCTTATAGTGGGAGGGCCTTTGCTCCTCCTGTCCCTGTCTTTCCATCTATCCATTTAAGACGTGTGGGAAGCAAGATTGCCAGAGAAGTCCGAGGTAAAAAGAAGTCAAGTACCCTAGTCACCTCCTCATCTGTTGTTACCAGTTTGCCAGTCTTGTTTACTGGGGAGGTATGCTTTCTTTAACTTCCCTTTTCTGGCTGATATATGTGTAGAAGCCCTTATTATTCTTTGCATCCATTTCCAAATTCAGGTCCAGCCACACCTCAGCCTTCTTGACACCATCTCTATGCAACCAGATAGCACTAGTTGCACTCTTTCCAGGATACCTGTCCCTGCTTCCACTGCCTCCATTTCCTTTTTCCTCTTTGCTTTAACCAGCAGGTCTTGACTCAGCCACGCTGGTCTCTTGCCTTACTTTCCCAAGTTCTAACACTTAGTGTTGGTGAGGTCTCTGTGGAAAGCTTCCTTAAAGATCTGCCAGCTCCGGTCTTTCTGGCCCCCGAGGACAGCTTCTCAGTGTGTCCTGTTGACTAAGCCTTTCAAGAGATGGAAGCTTGCTTTCCCAGAATTCAGGGTCCTGACTTTACTCTTTGCCTGACCCATTTCTCAGGACTGTGAACTCCACCAGTGCATGATCACTGCAGCCCATGCTACCTCCAGTTTTGGCATCACCTATTAGCTCACTTGCATTGATCACCACCAGGTCTAAGTATCACATCCTCTCTGGTAGGGCTTTCTGTTACCTGGCTTAAGAAGTCATCCTTGATGTCTCCTGGGTTGCCTGCAGCCGTATTAGACTGGTCAAAAGAAAATCTTTTCCATGTAGCTGATGATTTACTCTGGTTGATGTGATGATTATTTTCTTCTTCTTATCATCATCCTCCTAATGAGCTTTTTTTATTTAAAACATTGTCATTTTATTTGAAAACAAAATCTTCAGAAATTAGTAGGAGGTTTACTCATACACTTCCCAGTTACTCTAAGATTTATTTTATAATGAGTAAGTTATTCTGGTCATTATAGATATATAGATACTCCCACCCGCACCCCCCACAGGAAAAAAGTGCCTTTTAAAAAAATAAACCTTTTTTTTCAATCTATAGTTGAATGACATTTTAAAAGAACACCAAATGAATTTTAAGTTTTTCAAATTTACTATTAGTCTACTTAGAAGTCTTGATTATCAAAAGTTGGAAAACTCAAAACTCCTGGCTCTGGCAACAAACACAGCAAGTAATTTATATTTCTTACTGCCTATCCTAACTCAGATGATCTATGATAGTTTTCACCCAGGCTACTGATCTACTACAAAAGATTAAGATCTAAAAGTCCAGACTGCAAAGTCAAAAAGCAGCTTTCATATCCATAAATTAACTCCCACTCTTACAAATCAGCTATCTCTCCCATTCATGAGCACTTTAAACTGGTCCCTCTCCTCAGGCACTGTGGATATTTTAAACTTCAAAGTTAATCCCCTCTTGATCTGGATTAATTGCTGTAGAAGCTCGCAAGCCTTTCCGAGTACTCTTGGCCAGCTGCTAAGACCCAACATTTTCCTTCATTCCTGAACATTAAGAATGCATTCCTGTCATGAATTAACCCTTTCCCCAGTACAACTGACATTATTAGTTGCCAGTTTTTATTACTGCATTATAGTCTATTTTCTGCTTGTGTGCTTCACATAGGTATAACCAAGGGGACAAGTAGATGGTGGCATAATAGGCACGACGAAGGACCCTTCCTCAAATTAAGTGTAAACTGAAGTTTGT
Source organism: Coccyzus lansbergi (assembly GCA_033558105.1). NCBI lineage: Eukaryota > Metazoa > Chordata > Aves > Cuculiformes > Coccyzidae > Coccyzus > Coccyzus lansbergi. The sequence continues at coordinate 1,958,481 of JAUMJK010000097.1, forward strand.
GTATACAAACTAGTAACTTCACATGGAAATAAGCCTTAGTAACACAAGATAAAAGTCAAGAAACGTTCAAATTGAAAATGACTAAAACACCAAATAAAGTCAGGGCCACTAAAGTCACCTACCATCCTTTGAATCCAAATTACACCATTAAAGAACTCAAAACTTGAGTTTCTGAAGTAGTTTTCATTATTATTTGTGACTACTTAATTTCTTGAACTGGAAAAATAAAGCCTCTTTAAGCTAAACATGTATGAAAAAATGGTTAACCTTGTGCTAATTTGAATTTCCTGCAGGCACTGTGAGCATTCCTCTGCTCTTACAAGCACAAGAGAATCTGTAGTTTTTATGCTAGTTATGAAGACATATAAATGCTCATGACCCTTTTCCCCAGCTTTTCATTTGTTGGTAACATGCCTATTTTACAATAGAGTGATAAACTACAGGGTAAGTACAGATCACAGATATGTGCCCAATACCTTACAAAAAGGCCTCCTGCAGACACTTGAATATGCTAGCAGGTACAGTTTGCCTGGACAAAATATGTTGAAGAGGGAATACTTACTTTGAAAAATTAAATCTACGATTTATTACAGAGTAATGTCCTACTGTGCTTCAAATTCTTAAGAAACAATACACTAGCAGTAACTAATAAAGGAGAGATGGTAGTCATCTTTAAGACTCACGTGCGTGGTTTCTCAGCAGGAACTCTTCCAGACTTAGAGCAGCCAAAATAAGATTTTAGAAATCAACATTCAGAAAAGGTTAAATTACCTTCTTTCTACACCCAAATTTAGCCTAGATGTTATAATCTAAACAGAAGCGTGCAAATACACCTATGTCATTTACCTATCTCACATCATGAACTGGAAAGCAGACAAATTAGCTAAACACTACACTTAAAAATTTAAAATTATGCTATTCTGTACTGCCTTAGACCTTTGATTTTATCTATAAGAGTACTTCAGAAGCATAAATAGCAGTGTGTTTTGGTTTGTTTTTAAATAAAAGCCATTAACAAAAGTCAAAACACCCTTCCATCAGCTCGTAATCCAGAAAACCCAAACTTGGCAGGGGTCCCCTATTTTCCAGGTTTTCTACATGCGCATTCTCCCCATCCATGCTCCTTAGTGTTTGCAAGTATTACAAACAAAGAGAAAGGACTGCTGTCTTAAGTTGTTATGCAACTATAGAAATATAAATCCTAGAACCTATTATTGTAATTTTTAAACAAATGTGTATAGAAGGCAAGTATCAACATTTTTGCTCTTATCTATAGCATTCAAAGTAACACAGAAGTTCCCAGTAGGTATAACACCTTTCAATGAAAATCTTAGTTTAATCCTCAGAGCGCTTTTAGCTTCCAGTTAACAAAATAAGCAAATCCTGTACAAGAAAAATTGCAAGTAATCCTTCACGTAACAAAACACAGGGAAGGAACATTTTACCCCGAAAACACTTTGTTGCAATATAACTGCAAAGCAAAGCCAGTTGATTTTGGTCATTATAAATATCCCAGACATCTTAACATATAAAATAATTGCAAGGCACTCACAGGGCTATCTGGGGATATAAATAATTAAAAAGATATTTTTTTAAAGTGTGGTTTATTATAGAAACTATTAATCTCCAAATGCTAGTTTCTTAAACAAGCACTCAACTCTGTTGAATGGATTTTCAGAGCTTGTATTGCAAACTATTACTTCTAAACTAGGTAGTTAGTTTGTAAGATCTATTTGCCTGGATGGTGCAGTGTTCATCTTTACTGTGTCACAGAACGGTTTCTTTAAAAAAGAAATATGCAAGATGTCATGTAGCCTTTTTAATGTTGTGATTGTCAGACTTCAGGGCTGTTTATATCATCCTGTGATTATAATTTGAGGTTTTTATATTACTTATTAGTTATGCAACTGAAAAGCAATTATATGTCCTCAGCAATACTGTAGATACATTGTGTTGCTCTACGTACTGCTTTCATTGTCTCTTGAGGCACAAATCTTCCAAAAAGTTGTAATATCATTTGCCAGTTCCTTAACTGGAAAACCAACAAATGCACCAGGTCCAAGTACTTTCAATTCCTACTTTCATTAAAAACAGGGAGCATGCTATGTACATCTGCATGGCCTTAATTCAGCCAAGAAATGAACACTGCTTCAACAATCATTAGAAAAATAAAGTTTTGAAGAAAAATTTTGAGCAGGTAACTTTATTCTCAGAGACCCAAAAAAGAATATTTATTTTTATTTACAACAAAATCAGTACACTTTGTTACTCAGCCTGCAAGGTGAATTGCATAAACTCATATTTCAGAGTACTTTAACTTTCCATTCCAATTTAGTCCTACAGTGAATACTAGTCCATAAATCAAAAAGATGCTGTCAAAAAATAAGCACAATAGAGAACAGTATCCTGTGTTCTTGGCAGTGTTGACCCCCTGGGGATACACTTTCACTGCAGAGTTACCCTAGGTTCCCATTTGGCTGTTGCCCTTTCTCACCCACAAATAAAAAAATTTTCCTTTCACATTTAAAAGGACTGTAAGCCTAAGGCTAAACATTGTAGTTACTTGACCTCCCACATAATTTCCCCAATGAACTTACAAAGAGAGAAACTTTCTCTATAATTCATTGTGAAAAAAACAAAGTAGTTCTCATTTTTCTCCCATCAAAAAGAATAGAGCTACATTTCCAGAAACACCAATAATATATAACTGAGGACACAATAATTCAAATAAATCTCTCAAAAGTAATGTTTAAGACAGAGGATGGGGTTACCCTGGCAATTAGTTCTGCAAAGTACAGCTCCAAACACCTCCCACCATGTGGAGGAGCCAGCTTAGAGCACTCTGGTGTCTCTCATAGATTTTTGGCCCACATCTCCAGCTGGTGCTCTCTGAAGATAATTATTACACTAGTTCAACTTACAAGACAGCTTCAGAAAACACATTGAGAACTGATAAGGAAGCAAAAAGCAATACATTCATGGTACTAAGCAAACTTTTAATCTCCACTCATCACTAAAAGAAGTCTACCCTAAACTCATGGCAAGCTATGTCTCAAATCAAGTCTGCAGTGTAAACATACCCGGAGATAGAGACAGTAGCACAAGATACCTTGTGACTTTTGCAAGCTTTTAACCACTTTTCAGCTGAAAATTCAGACAAAGCATCAATGAGAAATAAGAAGCAACAATTTATAAAAATGAGTAGCATGACAGGCAACAGAAAAATCTTGATGGGGAAAGCATCCTCCAGCCCTGAGAGCCAGATGAAGGGTGGATTGCTCCCCACCAGCAGTAGTAAAGGGAAAGGATTGGGTTCAAGTCCTGTGATCCAGAGCTTGTACTGTCTTTTATAGACAATGGTCTCAATTCCTTTACTCTTGTTCACACTGAGCATTACTTTTATTCTTCCAGGGACTATTTGTAAACCAAGAGCCTCAAAGTAACTAAAGAATAACTAAGATCACACAAACGCTACATTTCAAAATGTGACTTGGCTATGAGTTGATGAATTCACACACAAAAGGTTTTGCCTTAAAGATAGTCCAGACAATAGCTTTAGTAATTATTAATTGCATCTTTCATGTGAAAGGGAACTCTAAAAACTGAAGAGAAAAGTAAAAATTAAGTATTCCACTCTAGATAAGATTTTACTAGAGAGGGGTTGTTTCATTTCTCACTATACATTTTTCTCTGTTTAGCCAAACCAGCCAAACCCCTTTTACTGTTACCACTCTTGCTTTTTATAAAAAAAAAAAAAAAAAAAATTGTTATCAGCGCAGCAGTTCTCCCAAAACAAGTCACACCACTAATCATATTACTCCAGGAAAATTTCCTGCTGTAGATGTAGAATTAATCAGATTAGAAGTTCTCCCCAGTCTGCAATGAAAGATATTTCAAGTGCAGTTACCCTGAGCAGTGTAGCATCAGCACAAACCCACAGGGCAGCGTCAAGTAATGTAGTGCTAAAAAGATGGTGCCCTACCCTAGAGTGTCAGCCCTGCTGAAATCATCTCGCTCTCCAGGACATTTACTAGGAAACAGTTTTCAGGAATCATAGTTTTCAGGAAGGGATGAAAACAAGGCAATTAACAGGGTTCAAAACCCCTGCTATGAAATGAGTCCCACATACACAGCAGGGTCTTCAGGGGACTAGATGTAAAGAAAAAAACCAACACCTTACTCCCCTTTGTATTTCGTTAAGGATCATTTCCTTCCACAGTAAAAACAGATTTCATTTACTATACAGAATATAAGTGACTAGGGTTTTTTCCTTGATAATTTTGATCTTGAAATAATATTTAGCACTGCATCTTTTGAAAATTCACAGATTTCTAAACAGTAACTAAGGAGATTTTATTTTGTTTACAGAATGATCTCAAACTCTAAAAAAAACCCACACTGTTTCTCTAAAGTAGATCTGTGCTCTAGCACTTAGAAGTAATTGTTCAGGTCTTTCAATTCTAGTCAAGGAATAAATCATAAAGAATGTATTTATTTTGGACTTTCTGCACATTCTAATAGCTAAGTACACACACTAACTTCTCAACATACCTTGCAAGCACCCTAACAATTCTTAGTTTCTACTATTGGCAGAATATACAGTGATCTTTCTGTGTGACTGTTGTAACTTGCTCTGTAATTCTTTGCCAAAACCAGAAACACTGTAATGACACTGAATAGGTAATTAGTAACTATTAAAACAGTATACAAACTGGGGTGTAGTCAAGGCGCTAGCATCTGTCCAAGCCACCTGGAGGGATTTGGCTTCCTAACAAAGCACCAAAGATGGTGGTGCCTCTGTCAAAGTTTTTATAAATCACTCAGATGGGCTATCAAAGGGTAAAGCAAACCAGAATTTCATGTTAAACTATATCACATGAAAAATGTGAAGTAGGAGAAAATTTTATAGCTGTACTGCCCCTTAAACCCCTCCCCACCACCAAAGCAGGTACACACAACAAAACATAATACAACTCATCATGGACAAGGAAAACAGGCTTGGGGTTTAGTTTTGCTTTTTTCAGACGCCAGGGATTTGAGAGATACAGAAGTCTACAGAGAGAATAGGTAAATGCAGTGTTTGTGTGTGCTCTGTGGAACACTTAAGAGTTTTGCTTTTCTGGAAAAATTTTCCCAGAGCTTATTCATCAGAGAATCTTCCTGTCCTTGAAAGAAGTTTGGGAGCATAATGTTGCTCAAGGAGCAATAATGAATCGAAACACATTCATCATTTCCCATCAGATGAAGACAAACTCAGATAGCCCTCAGAATTTCAATCTTTTCCCTTTCTTTCCCCTTCCACAAAACTATTAATAGAAATCAGCTACAGATTACAGCGAAGATTTGAAACACAAGCATATCACTGCAGTTTTTCCACAAACATAACCCCTGCACCACACCAAAACAAGATCGAGTAAACCAGTAATTCAGGCCTTCCCAGCTGCAAGCAGCTCTCTAAAGCCAAAGGACATAAAAATTTGAGTAGAGTGTTTTATTTTGATATGTAAAGGGGAAGACAGTCCTCTAGAAAACAATGCACTTCCCAAAACTTAGCAGTAAGGCTACTGGTTATGAAGCAAAGCCATAACATCAACACAAAGAGGTCCCCAGCTTCCAGCTATCACTGCAAAAAGAAATGTCAGTCACTAAGAGTAAGTTATCACATGCCTAAGATGGTAAAGCCTGTAGAGATTTATACTTTAATGACATATGAACAACACACTGCAAAAAAACTCTGGGAAAAAAGGGTCATTGAATTCATTAGAGCTTAGAGGTTCTCCTAAAATTTTCTTGAACAACCATAGCTCTGCTACAGATCAGCTACTCATCTATCACAAACTATTTCATTTTCTGAGCCATTCCTTATTTTAACGCAGTGCAAATACTTATTCCAAAAGATTACCTAATACAGATATATCTGAAGAGGCCAATCAACCCATTACACAGTTAACATCACAACACGTGCCTAAACTGCCATAGTTAATACAAATAAGAAGGCCATTTCAACAGAGCAAAGAGTGATACACCAACAGATATCAAGGACTAGCCCCAAAATGCCTCAGCACTTGCCTAACATATTGAATACCTTTAGGTCTTCTCAAAAGCAGACAAAACTGAGAACATTATAGAACATTGAACAATTAAATATATATATACTTAAGACATTAAAAGTATCTGCTTATCAATTCATACTTACAAAGATTAAGACCCTACCACTTGCAGTTGCTTTCAGCTGCATTGCTTACCTAGTAGCTAAAGAAAAGGATAAGAGCACAGTCAATCCATCCTTACCTGAAAGAGAGCTGCTGTGATGCTATCTCTATAAATTCCAATAAATATATGCATTTCTAGTACAACTAACACTGGAAACCAAGCATTACATCAAAAGACACCAACCTAAACTTCCACAGAGGCTGAAGAAGGAGAGACTACCACTAGATACCAACCTGCCTTGCACTAAGAATCAGTTGTAATTATCAGCCTCAGCTGTGAGAGCAAGAGAGGGGCTTTCCCTGACCTCTGCCAGGGAGCCATAAAGACTCAGAGCTGGAAAGGAAAATGGGAAAGAACTGTAGAAATGGTGCTACTGACGTGTCTAGTTACTGGATTGTCTGCACTAAAAATAAAAAGTCTTTGGTAATAGTAGCTTTAAAGTGTGCACAGCGTGAGGTGCCTGTTCTAAGTAGGAATTCCACTTTCTGTTCATTCTCCTTACTCTAGGTGTTTTTACCTCCTCTCTACTGTGTAATGCTACACATCACAACTATCAAAGATTTAACAGCTACCAAAGATTTAACATATGATAAAAAAGTGAAAATATATTGAGGACACTGCTGAAACTACAGCTAATGTACATCTGCTATGGTTGCTGTTAGGTTGTTAGTGAATGTTTCTTACAATATGTTTTCTGATAAAAATGAAGCATAACTAGTAACAGTAAAATTATTGGCTGTGGAAAAACAAATAAGACAGGGACTTGCAGGATTATATACTGAAGGGAATCAGACTTTGCTATACCAGAACTTAAAACACAGAAGAAAAATATATGCAAAATTTTCTCTTATAAGTTGATAATGTAAATCGATTTCTGATTTTCAAATAACACTTGGAAAAGAGGCGGAATGCTATCAGTTTGACCAAGAAAAATTCAGCAATGTTAAGACTGAAACAAGTAGTTACATCCAGTCTGCATCCCACTCATTATAGGTATGTCTAATTCTAGCAGAACAACTGATCTCTTCTGAAGATCAGTCTGCATAACATTCTACAATGCTGGATAACCACTTAAGCTTCTTGTGGCACCAATTTCAAAATCTTAGTCACCTGTAGTGGATGGAGAGAGTTTTACAGAAATCTCTTAAAACACAATGTCAGAAAAAAATTACTCTCGGAATGCTACTAACAATTTCCAAATCACTGTTCTTTATGTGAGTTCCTTCTTCAGTCCAGCTGAGAGAAAAACAAGGAACAAACCAGGTTTGGTTGAACAGCAAGGTGAAGGGATAGTCTGACTCAAGAAGCTAGCATGATGCTTTTATTCTGTGCCAATCCCTTAAGGGCTTCTTTAAAATTCATCGACAGACAATAGGCCACAAAAAGGAGGGTGACATGAGTTCACACTAAAAAACCCTCTCTCTGCTATCTCCACAGACATATTTTCTTCTCGTTGCCAAAACGTTATCATTCAAGATAACCATACGGCATTATGTGCAGCTTAACTCCACAGCAAGAAGCAAGTGTGCTATTGCTTCACAGACAAGTCCTTTGGCGTCTTTCATTTGTGTTACAGAGCTTAATGAGCTAAAGGGTGATATCATCAGCATTAGATGAAAAAACTCAAAGCCTTGAACTGCAGTCTAAATACTAACTCGTAATTCTCTGCTCTCTGCAGATTTCTGTGGGAAAACATTGCTGTTTGAGGGAAGAAAGGTAGTTAAAATGGTTTTGGAGAGTCCACTTAGAAGGTGGTGACCAAAGTTTTGTTTCACCCTTTGTTAGTCTATAGATCTTGGCAATACTGACTGACCATAAAAGCAGGCTGAGGATCACAGTCAACTTTGTTGTTAATTATGATAAGAACTAAAAGATAAGCAGGAATGTCATCAATATCCCCTTCTTCCCTTATCATAATTAAGGCTCACTTTAAAGTTTCAAAATGTAGTTTAATTTTCCTAGGGAGCTTTTCACCAAAACATGTTTTATGTAAAGACATATAGCTTTTCTTTTTCCCACAAGAAAATAACAAAACAGCACAAAAAGGTTCTGATTACACAACAGAAGAATCCAGTAGGCCAGACAGATCAAGCCAGTTTTCCAGGGATGCAAAAACCACCATCAGAGTCAGGATCAGACCATCAGTTCTATTCCTGTTTGCTGCCTACAATTTTAATAAGAACGTCAGTAACAAAACACATTATCCTCTTTGGCAGATGGCAGACGTGCAGCAGTTCTTCCCTAACCAGCTGCCATGTAAACAGTAGGTCTATTTGTAACATCTTCAATGTTTTTCAAATGGGCATTATACTCCTTCAACAACCCAGAAATGTTTGGGGAAATATACTTTATTTTCCAGTGCACTGACAGGTGTAAAATGAGATGTGTCAATAGTCTCTGGGTAAGCAAGTCATGATTATTTTCCAAAGTTACAGTAGCTGGGACCCCATACAGAACAGTCTATATAAGACACAAATGCTTCTACCAAAATACAATGATCTAATGAAATGCATCAGCTAAGCTACATTACCTGTTACAAAAATGAAAGAAAAATAAACTATGATCCTATTTTTGCCTAACTGTTTTTAGATCATGGGCATGCTTTCTGCTAGAAAAAGAACTCCATGCCAATTCAGCTAATAGAAACTCTCCTCTTACATTAAGATTTTAATACCAGTGCCTATGTTATTCCCCATGCTCAAGAGCCACAATGTATGGAAAGCAAATGATTTAGCATAAGCTATGGACAACATGCTTAGACAGTGGTGACAATGTCATGAGAAAGCAAGGTCTCCTCCTTTTAATATGCCTCTGAGTAAAGCTCAGCAGATTTTTCTTTCCTCTTCTTCAACAGGAAAATATCTTCTTACTTGCAGTTGCCCATACACTTTAGGAGTGCAGTTACCAGGAGCAGAAGGATTCAGGAGACTTAAGGCCCCTGTTGATATTGACTTGTGCTGTGTTCAAAAACCCATCTGCTGGGCAATACCTGTACCCCTGCTCTGCCTTTCTTCTGTCTTCTCTTTTTCGTACTACTCATTTCTGTCAGACATACTTTAAAATAGAAACTTTCTCATTCTTAATTAAAATAATAAGACTAAAATGTAAATATAGTCAGAGAAGTATTACTATAAAAATACTAAAATTTCAAGATAAACTTTTTCACTCTGTGCAATCAGTTTCCTCTACTTACATAGTTCCTTTGCCTAACATATATTAACAGACCTGTTAATTAGTGTCCCAAATCTGCACACTGTGTAAAACAATTTCTCTGACTGGTACCTACATTCTGTCTGATGTATCTTTACTCCTGAAGGCTGTACAACCTTGGTTCCAAGTAATCAGAACAAGTTTGTGAAAATTGTGATCTGAAATCAATAGGAGGTCTTTAAAAAAGTCACTTTTCTAAAACAGAATCTGGGCTACCAACTACTTAAATGAAAAGTAATAGTTCCCTGGCAACTTATCCTAGAATAAGGCTATGAGTCACAAAAGCACTGCAAAAGGTATATGCATATGCGTAAACCACAACATACCAGCTATCTGCTGTTTTTAGTGCATGGCCTACATAACATTAATTACACCCAAGAGCACAAATTGAGGGTTTTCTGTAGGCGTTCATAGAATCAGTTTACTTGTTATCTCTTCTGCAGTATTTCAAACTTAATGTAAACTTATGACCAGGATTATAAATTTTGCCTTAACATTTAGAGGAACACAGAGCCGTTTTACTGGGTACATATGCTTTATCAGAATGCCAGGAATGCACAGGTACGCATATTCTGTAATCTATTCATATCTTCCTTGAAAGGTAATTGATTCATGTCTTGGAAAATATTTATGAACTATGGAGTATATGACAGAAGTTATTAAACATCTGAGCAGATGTATCCCTCTCAAGATGTAGGACTGCAGATCAGGTCTCGCTTTTCTGTGTCTAATACAGAGAAAGCCCCAGAGCTGAATAGCGCATGATATAAATACATGCTTAAGAGTAATGCAAAGCACACAGCTGCTCCTATCCACATCAGCAGATTATTTATTATTGACTGAAAGGAAACAAACTCCAGGTTATATCTATGTTCCATGAACAATAGACTGCCCCAAATAATGCATTATACTAGTTCCAAATTTCTCACCTTTCAACTCATGAATTTAAGATGAGGCAGAATTCAATGTGATCAGTGAAAACAGGAAAGAAAAAGAGCAGCTGGATATGGCATATTGGCCAGAAATTACTTAGAGGAGAAAGAAATAAGGGAGATTGGTTGGCAATGGACAATGAGCTAGTAGCAAGAATATGTTCCTGATGACAGGAAGACAGATGCACTTAGAGATGAAAAGTTAAGACAGAAAGAAGGGAGCAGAAGAAGGATCAATGAGGCATGGAAGCAGAACAGCAAATGAAAAAGTGTGAGAAAATCAATGTAGCCTTGTGACTCAAGCCAAGAGTGGGAGTGAAATGTGGCAAACAGATGATAACAGAACGCACAGGTCAGCACAGAAGCAGTGCATTAACCTGAAATAGGAACTGTACTGCAACTTGAAGATGAGATGAAATCTAGAGCTGAAGGCCTAGCAGGGCAGTTAGTTAAAGAGTCACAGTAGAGTTAAGATGGAAAGCATTAGACTAGTCAGCTGAAAAGGCTGATCAACAGAAAAAACATCAGATAGTGATAGTGCTGAGGTGGGAAAGGACTTAGAGAAGAAGTAGTCGGTATGTAGTGCTGATGGGAGTAAAGACAGCTACTGAGACTCTAGAGGAGCAAACTAAACTAAACTTCATTAAACTAGGAGTGAAGAGAAACTTCTTTGCATAATGAAAAAGGGGATCCCCTGTGCTAGTTGACCAAATGTCAAAGGACAAGTGGAGTCATTAACAAGATAAATCAAAACAAAGGCAAAAAGATGGAAACAGGGCAAATAGTAATTTGCTTTGAAACATGTAAGATATGGCACAACCTTTTCCTGATAAGCATGGACATTCTCTTTTCCTTTTCCTGAGATTAACAAATGCCAATGTAATAGCTAAAGGAGACCATGTCATTCATCTTGTGTATCTTGTGAAGTAAGTCTACTCTATGACATTACTCCATTTAAGGTTAAACAGAGCAGTTAAATATCCAGTAAAATAAAATTACCTTCACTATTGGTCTGGCTAATTATGGCAGGTTCCAGTGTTTAATAATAAAACAAGAACAGAAGAACAAAATATAAGGTAGAACCATGGTACCAATCGCAGAAATATTTCACAAACAATTTTAGATTAATACAGGCATTTCCTCAAAGCAACAAGTGCATTCATAAACATGCACATGTCTACACTGTTCCTTTGCTTCTCTAACAGCTACAAACAGCAAAGGAGTTTAAAAATTCACTTTTCTGGCATACAAACAGAAGTTCATGTTTCAACGTGTAGAATTCCATCTTTCAGAAAATAGATTTATGATTAATCTGAATATACTTGCACAGATATACATCTATATTAAATTAGCTATGCTTATATTAGAAAGATTTACCTTAACACTTTTATTAAAATGCTGACTTATATGGAATTTCCCCAAAACTCAGTCACTAGGAATGAAAAACATCCAAAGTAGTAGTTCCTGTTCACTTAGGCTTCTAAGGCCATTACTCTAAGGAAGCTCAAAAGAGGAATGGCTACTGTCTACATCAAATTTAAAATTTTCTATATAACTTATGGTAGAACATACTTTTCGCTTTATGCTTTTCTTTTCAATGTCCACCTGTATATCAGATGGCCTTTTACTTAAATTACAAAATCCATGCCCATCTAATTATTTGTATACTTGTCAGTTTGTTTACAAAAAAAATGCAGAAGAACAGGACTGTCTCTTCCTCCATGATCTGAAAGAAGTAGAATATGTTGAGTCTTATTACTCTGCCTAAGCAGCACACAGAACAATAGGCAAACTAGCATGTTTTCTAAATAAACAAGGTAGTTTAAAGATACAAGGAGTCAGAAATGCTTCTAGTATTTTCTCAGATCCAAAACAAATGATGATTTCACATTTCCAGTTGTACTTGCCCCATAAGGGAAGGGAAGCCAGGCATCGAGGGTGATGCACCGCAGGCAGGGCAGTGACCTCACCAACATGGTGCACAGTACCCTACTGTGCAAACAAGATCAGCAAAGCAGATCCAGTGGTGGTAACAGGGTAGGGCAAAAGTCCAGATTGCCAGAGTGAGCCAAGACCCTGAGTTTCAATGCAGTTCCTTGAGTCAGTAGGCAGAGATGTAAGGTTGGAGGCCCCAGGTGAGGCTTCTCACAGCTCTTTCTCACTGTTTAGTTGCTTCCACTTGTGACAGCTCTTTCCTACAACTTGACTGTTTGCAGTGCTCTGATGAAAGATTACACAGTTGGGTTGCACCAGAGCTGACTTCAAACCTGGCACCTAAACTCTTGGGATGGTGAAAAGAGGTTGCAGATGAAAACGATAGGCTACTGACCAGTTAGGGCAACCAGAGTCTGTCAGTATGCAGATAGCATGCAGCAGAATAACCACTCTCAGAGGATAACTTGAGGGATATGAGAAGGGTTATGCCCAACATCATAAGACTTGTATATCCAGTTCAGATAAAATCCCTATGACACAAACAGCAGTCTAGGGGACAGAAACAGAAGAGGGAAAAATTTAAGATCTACTATGTTTTTGGTTTTTTCTGCAATAGAGACACCAAAATACAGTCACAATCCTAGACTTCATTTATCCTGGAGCCCAAATACCAAACTATTGCATTTGTAACTCTTATGTCCTGCACTCTATTCTGTAATAAAATCAAGAAAAATGTCCCATTATAGAAAGAGCTTTTTGTACCTTCTGTGCCCCCAGTAGAAGCATTTTCCCCTTCAGGTATACCTTACTCCTCTTTTTCATTCATGGTTTAGCATTCAAATCTAATGAATAGTAAAACTTTGTACTTAATCTTCAAAGCTTCTCAAAAAAATTAACTAAAAAAATATTTCCAGCATGGTATTATTGTGATTCCACCAATCAGGAAGCTGAACAGGGAAGCCCACAGATTTTATGTTCACCAAGGAGCAGAAAAAAACCCCCTGCTCCTGGCTTCTGCTTAAATTCCAAATCAATTGAGAAATTATTTAAACTTCTCAAAAGTGTAAAAGGAAAGTACACAGCATGATATTCCTAATAATTTTTAGTTATGTCACTGAATGTCATCAGGGAACTTCCACTTCAAGAGATAGTTTTAATAAAACTGTAATTGGGCATTTAGTTTCATTAAATTTTTTTTAGTGTTATCTTTAATAATTTTTAGAGGAAGTAGGAAGTCATTAATATAGCCCCAATCAGGATTCAAATTACTGCATGTCATTTTTTACAGTTGTTTTGAGAGTAGAACACTGTCCTGGACTTACTACAGCAATGAATACTGGCATGGAGCAATAAGTTATGTTTTATCTTCCATCACAGCAAGTTGTTAGTCTTTGCTAACACCAACTTCAGTGATAGCTAGGGAAAAATGTTATTTGAAATGCAGATAGCATTCATACAAGGAGTTTCCTGCTAGTTCTTTGACCTGATTGTAGGTTTTCCCCAAATCAGACTTGTAAATCCAGTATATTCCTGTAGAATCAATAGCTTATGAAAGAGATGCGTCTCTCACATATATATTACAGTATAAAAATCTTGTCTACTGGTAGTTGTGTAGTATACAAAAACTTAAGGTGAATTTATATTCTCTTCTCTCTTGAAACATCTCATCTTGGCAGGAGTATCTTAGAATCATAGCTTGTGTTGGAAGGGACCTTAAAGATTGTGTAGTTCCAATCCTCCTGTGATGGGAAGGGACAAGTCCCACTAGACCAGGCTGCCCAAGGCCCCATCCAACCTGACCTTGAACAGATGGGGAGTGTGAAACAGTGAATTAATCTCTAATTCCAGAATAAGGGTATTAGAGTAGAATTATATATAGTATTTGACATTAAAAAAAATCATCAAATATCACAACAAAAAACCCAAATAAGTTTAAAATTATTCTTTGTATCAAATATTTCAGTTGTTAAAAGGTATTATGGATATTTAATAATTTAATGAGTCAGACAGCCATCTACAGTAGTTATTCTTTATTATTCCTCGCTTTGCAAAGGAAAAACAGTCTTCATCATGGGACAAATGAAAAAAAAGAAAAAGAAATTAAGGAGGATAGGTAAGAAGCACCAGACATTTGTCGCTTTTGAATTTATACATGCATACATTTTAAAATGTTGATGGTAACCTTTCTTCTTAAATATTTGCCTTAATTTACCAACATTTTTTTCAGTGTTTAAAGTGCCTCTTTTCACTTTTAAAATTAGCTCTTGCCAGCCCTACTATGAACTTGTTATGGAAGTCCCAGTTGAAATAAACAACTGTCACGTAAAGTGAGTTTTAAAACTCCAGTAACATGAAGAAAGAATACTTTCACTACCCGTAGATAGCTTACTTTGCAAAAAAAAAGTTCTAAGGAAGGAATTCAGTGTACTTTATTATTAAAAGGTACAATTTAGTAGACTTTTATGTACTGTAATATGATCACACACTTGGCAGATATTGCATATGATTTCCTAAGTCAATATATTTTTTTAGCTTTTGATAGCCAGGATAATTTTTCCATTATGTTGGTTCAACCTGCTGTGTCTCAAAAAATGTTGCTAGTTATTCTTAGGCGACTTTAACTGTAAGGCGCTCAAAAAGGCATCATAGTAAACAATATTAGAACTTCTCTAAACTTCTTCTTGGGTGACAAATGTCAATAAAAATGAAGATTTTTTTATCTTCTATTCTTCTTTCTAAAATAATTAATATTTTCTTTAAATACATTTCTGAATACTGTTTCCCCTAATGGACAAAAATTTCTGCTAGCTTCTGTTTAACTCTTTTATTTCATCTAGTACTTACTCTACATCTTAAATCCATTGCTTAAAGTGCATGTGCATCATTAAACATATTGAACATAAGAGCTTTGAAAATATTCAAAGAAAAGATTAAAAACTTACTGAGCTTTATAACAGGGTTTATTTTAAACATCTGTAACAGATTATATACAGAAAGCCTCTCACCAGGGAACCCAGAAGAGGCCCTGTGGTGTTTCCACACCCAGTCAATTAAAGGATTACTGCTATTAAAAAACAAGTCTTTCTTTGGGACTATAGATTTAAGCACATTATCTGAAATTGGTAGGGATCATCTTTGCTTGTAAAATGCCAGTAGGCTTACTGACATCAAATTTTGAGCTAGGTATCTTTGAGATAAACACAGAATAATATGAGAAGCTTCTATAAAACGGACCAGATCTTATACAATTTTCTATTAGTGCAGAAATGTAGTTTTTATATTTTGAATTCTCTTTTGATAGGACCAGTAATCAGCAAACTCCTTCCATTTTCTCTTCAATGACTAAGAACTTGTGTAGCAGCAGAAAAATGTATATCATTTGTTGTGTATAAGACAATAGTTCCTAAAGGAGAGGATTTGTTGGACTATCAAAACTATGTATGCACAACCCAAAATACATTTTAACTTTGCAGTTTTAGTTTTACACAGATCCAGTATTGATAAATGACAACAAAGTGTCCACAGTTTTCATATTATAGAATCACATAAGTACTTTGGTAGATGGAGGCCAATAGGTTGACATAAAATGAATCATGCCTGTTAATAATAGAACAAACAATAATGCGTGTGTTACTCAGTGTATGTTAAGGTCTACGTAACTCTTACCATCATCGAGGACTGGAAAAAGGCAGAAAACAGGTGAATGTATTAGGGCAGAATTTTATATAGAAAAACTGTAAACTACAAAAAACAATGATACATGCATATATGTAATTCAGGTCCAGACTCTGACCTTAGTGACATTAACCTAATTCACAGTTACCCTTTGGGATTCAGTTTGACTGCTGTGGCTTATAGGTCATCCAACCACAAAGCAAAATTGCTATGAAAGATGGTGCAATTTCTGTATACAGCCACCTCTGGATTAAGTGCTGTTTCAGGGCTCTCACAAACTTAATTTACTTGAGCACTATTGCAAAAGGAATCAAATATGTTTAGCATCTGGCCTTTAACTGTCTACCATTCATTATTTCCTCACTAAAGTCAGAACTGAAGCTTCACATCTAAAATCAGCTTCAAGGAAAACATTCACAGGAGAAAAAGCTTCAGATGCTAGTTCTGCAAGCTTTATCTGAATGACTCTTGCACTGTCTCTTGATTTCACTAACTTGAGCAGAGACACTCTGCAATAAATTGTCCCAAAGTTACTGCCATGGTCCCAAGAACAGAAACTTAAACCAAAACAATCCATACTGAAATAAAGAGATAACCTTATGGTTAACGAAATAAAACTTCTAGTGTTATTCATGTAACATACCTCTCTCTCGTGAACGATAGCTGATAGGATCAAAAGTAGCCATGGGTTGGATGTGCCTGTTATTTTAAAAAGAAAAGAAAAAAAGAGCAGATGGATGCAACAAAGTACTTAAGCAGCTTACTTTACAGTAATACTATATTTTTTCACTTGACCAGCAAATGCTGGATTAGTTATGAGTCCTGCCATGGCAGGTGGCACCTGTAGTTCTGACTGCCATAGGAAATATTTTTAATTATACATAAAAAGCCTAGATAAAAGTTGATTACAAAAACTGGGACAAACTTAGAGGCAGCTTTGACCACTGCAGAAGAACAGGAATGTGATACATGCAGGTTTAACATTATTAAAAAGTAGAATGATGTGATTCAGAAAGGTGCTGATTTTATAGAGATTAAAGATATATCTCACTGTTTATTATCATACTCAAGATCCTCATAGAATATATTTTATCTTCTGATATCCCATGAAAAGGTCCTTCTGCTTGCTCTTTTTAAGCCCTGATCTTAATTACAGAATATATAACTACATAGCAAGCTCTTTGTTCCTCAAATGCACAATATTAATCTACATCAAGTAGTTAAAGATCTTTAGTAAAGCTTACTAAAGAGAAGGGGATATATGGCAAATAAGACGTGAAATGTGAAATTCTTCAGTCACACACATAGTCCCAATACCTTTAATTTTCCTGCTCACCTCCCAACAGACAAGACCTAAACAGCATTTCAGAAGAGTTACTGGTTCTGCTCATGCTGAGCACAGTTGCTCATGAAAAACGCACAGAATCAAGATGTCTGTGTACTATAACTACATATATGGGTTGAAACAGTTTTTAAACAGTGTTTTGACTTCAAAGCATACTTGCTAGGTACGAAATAGTTGGCAATTGAATAAATTAGGTCTACAATGCAAAAGACCAATGATTCTTTGACAAGTACTGTAGTGAGAAAATCTCCTACCCTTACTAACAGGACAATTTGGCGAGTTTTCATCTACAAATCAAACTCATTTACATAACTTATCAATCTCCACAGGCAAAGTTCAGCAGTTGATAAAGCATCTATAATACTATATCATTACCGTCATCTAACCTAGGCTAAGCTCTAAACAAATGTCTCAGTTTTTCTCCCCATTTGTGCAGCTAGAGTAACAAAGCAGATCATGATGATTTATCATTGTACTAACCTTGGACCAGGCCATGTGAAGCACACTAACCACCACTCAATCTTTCTTCCTAGTTAGTTTTCCATGAAGTTAAACATGCACAATTTTTTTTAATTGGTTAAGGAATTTATTTACAAGAAGCTGAAAACTTACTGGTAAAAAAATTAACAAAACAGTCTTTATCTTCCTTCATTAGTACAAAATCAAGGAAGAATTAGTTTTTTAGTGGAAAACAATTTTCAGCTAAGTAATTCCATTACACATAACTCATTGTCATATGCACACTAACATAATCCCTAGGACAAAATGAAGTTGAGTGCATATGGTCACTGCTGGCTGTTGGAAATCTGGTAAGATTTTTTAGGGTAGGAAATACATTGCCCACTACATTGCTTGTAGTGTTTTCAGAAACAGGGTGGAATGCAATGTCACCATCCAGAAAGAAAGAATATCTTTATAACCTTGTGTTTAACTATCCTACAAGCATTGTCTCCACTGATTTTATCCAATCTGTAAATGAACCTGGCAAAAATTCAATCTATAATGATTTCTAACTTGTCTACTTCATCCCCTGCAAAGTACAGTACCCACTTTATCTGAAAAATTAGCTTATCATTAGATCAGTGGCAAATTCCCTCACAGATGGTCTTTCTTTATCTTTTCAATGCCTTAATTGGATTTTTATTTTGCAGTGATTAAGCTTAATAAAGGTCCATTTCACAAGACATCCCTCTTGCGCTTATCACATTGTCTACAAAAGTAGTTTTCAGTCCCAAATACTCAATAAGGAATGCTTCTGTAAATATGCTAAATGTATACCTAAATGTTTTCTAATACAGGTTTGCAAAGTCTCAGAATGCAATAAAAACTTCATAGACTATTCATAGACTGCATTTGGTAATGACTGCAGACATGGGGATGTTTATAGACAGCCCATCATTTTTTTTATTCCATGCTCCCTTACTTTCTACATTTCATACAATTCTACAGTTATTCATTAAAAGTTATCAGAAATTACTGACACACAGCATTGTTAGACATTTATAAATTAATTACATTAAAATTTACTGACTTAAAAATTCTACTTTTTTCTTCCCCTTTGCCACATCAGTGATTAATCACTATTCTAAACTATGATTTCTATGATAATCTTAACCAGGCTAAAAAGAATCATATAATTATAGAATAACCAGGTCGGAAGAGACGCACCAGAATTTCAACTAAATTGCTTAAGAGAAGTTCAATACAATTTATAAGTGAAAACTAAGATTTACTGCATCTGGGAAATAGTTTCTTGGATCATGCTGTGACTCATTAGGAAAAGAAATAAGTTATCATGAAGCTGTCGTTGCCCTATTTGGGAAATTTACTTACAGTAGTTCAATAGGTTACTCTTTTACTTTTGCTTCTAACAAAAATACCATTGTTTTCTGTGATAATGCAATCTATTTCATTATCCCTAAGTCTTCACTCATGGTTTCCTTCTCCCAGCTTGGAATGAAAATAAGAAAACTTTGATAGGAATCTAGGGCTACAAACTGCTTCCTTCCAGAAGCCTCCCATATTATCTCTTGCAAAGCTGTGTAAAATACTAAATTCTAATAGGATTAACTTGGTATCAACTGTAACATGAACTAATGAACACATAATGAAGTACTTCAAAGCCACTGCGATATATAAGTAGATAACCATAGGTACATTTCCCCTCCACTTGCTCAGCACCCTAGTATTTTGCCTCTTACAAAACTGTGAGATTCCAAAGGCAGACAGAAACTGGGTAGAGGGACCTAGAAAATGGCAAAATTAGCAAATTATTTAAAACCAATATGAGCTGTTTATACTTCTTCAGAAATACTATTAGTTGACTACCTTCATCACTAGACACATCTAGATCCCTGTAAATCATAGAATCATAGGATCACCAGGCTGGAAGAGACCCATCAGATCATTGAGTCCAACCATAATATAACTCTCATTCTCATTCTCAGAAAAGGTTTATGCCAGAATCCACAGAAGTCCTTTGACATTGTTCCATTCAACACTACAATATGTCATTTCAAGTATCCAGCAATGTAATGGAAAACGGCATTCTGAGATGGGCACCCTGCATCTGTACAATTTGCCTGGGTGAAGTGAAGCACCTTACAGAGATACTCAAGAACAGCAAGTGAAGAAGCTATTTCTGCAATTCATTAGGAAAAAACAGAAGATAACTTGACCATTCATATCCAACTCTGAAATGAAAAGCCTCTCTCTGCAGCAGGAACCTGAACCAAGTCATCACTTTCCTCAGTTTCAAAACTCAAAGCAAAACCTAACAGAGCAAGGACAGCATGAGGACAACGTGCAGCACAGCAGCCTTAAAAGTCACCATCCATTGTGTTGGCAGACAGACCTCTACCAGGAGGGAGGGAGATAAGCAAACACTGTATTATAACCCATATGGTAGCATGGTGCATAAAGGGAAATTTAAAGACGCATGTTGGAAACATTTGCTAGGATAATAAAGGTTGACATTACAGATGCCATACACTCAGCAGTTCAAGTATATGAGAGATGTTAAGGTGTGGTCTAAAAAGTTAAAGCAAATAATCCCACAGTGCAAGAAAAAGAACAATCAAACATCAAAATAACAAGTGGAAAAAATATTATAAAATATACACATGTTGCAAGCCAGTATTTGTTGAGACTAGAATGAAGATGACTGGAGTTGTCAAAACATGAAATGAGAAAGGTCTGAGTGAGAGTTCTGGTCATGTGAAGGGAAAACAAAGGTTGAATCAGACTGAGATTGAGTACAAAGAAATAAATCTACAAAGTTAGCTATAGCAGAAAACCATAAAAGGGAATGAAGTCTAGCATGGAATAGTACATATGATGCCCTGAGAGCATGGCATTTAAAGTAAGATTTTAACCTAAGTTCTCATTTTGCTGTTACTTCAGCTTTCTAACTAGATACCTTTGGCAAAGCCAGGCTGAGAATACAAACCATGTAGTGGAGGGAGGCTGTGCAGCTGGTTCTATAGACACAAGACATACATCCTTACGTATTTCCTAAGAAAGTATTTCAATATCACAGTCCCGGGAGAAACATAATCATCATATTTCCCTTTTCTTTCTTGAAGTCTTTCTTGTCTTGCTGATAAACTATGTTCACTATTATGTTGATTGAGACTCCCAGTTCTATATTGTAATCTCCCTCTCAAATTCTGAAAAAGCCATGACTTTAAAGTGTGTTGATACTCATCTAATAGATTGTAGCATTCTGTTCAAGAAAGGATACATCAATATCCCCTCATTTTAGAATGGTTTTGCAAAAACTTCCCACGATTTTGGAATGGATGGAAGCCCCACTGAAACGTTTAAGTGCAGCAGCCCTCAGAGAGGACCCTGTGTTCCCACCTATGCACATGCCATTTCCAGAAGTATCAGTCAAAGTAAAGTCAAGAAAAGTAGTCTGAAGATGACTGTACAGCAGTAAATAAAACACTTCATTAACTGTTTTCTTTCTACTGCCAGCACACAATTTAGCTAGTATGATATACATTCTTTTTTCCATCAATTTTAAGAGAAAAAAAATTTTTTTTCTCAGCAAGTAGAATTTCATACTTTATACAACTAAAAAAAAAGCTTAATTTTAAAAAAAATATAAAAGTATGAAACAATTAACCTGCATTTCATTTTCAAAAGCCTGTAGAAAGCAGTATGTTGTTCTCAAAAAAAGCACCTTAATTCTTGACCTACTCTTAAAATGACTCAGTCTTGTCCCTTCGATTAACTGTTTCCTAAGAACATGTTAAAACTTGGAGGAATTAAAACCTTAATGTTAAAAACCAACTCACTCCAAAGTGAATCTGTCTCGTCTTTAAAGACAACTCTATTCTTCTGAAAGGAGTGATCTTCGGCATTTTTCATAAATAATACCATCACAGTTCAGGGGCATTTGTAAAATCCGATTGAGGCTGAATGAGTTAGGGTCAACTTTGCATCAGACCTCCCTACACTAAGAAATGTTAAGTCCCTACTCTTTTTGCATCTTTATTGAATACAGCCCCAAACTCAAGTTTTGAGGTGACTTCCACACATAACATCATTACAGAAACTATGCAAAGATTATATTGAGTAATGTGATAATATGCTTGCCTTTGAAAGACTGGTGGGATAGGTTTGGCAACCATGAAGCATACAGTTAATGAGAAATCAGGGGTTGTGAAATTTTTAAAAAAGATGATGAGCCCCAAACTTATTCATCAGCTACACCAGCTGGACAGTCAGCAACGAGATAAAAATTTTAAGTAAAAAGCAGGTTGCAGCACATTCTGAGTCAAGAATTTGTGGAAGAGTTGCACAATGCAGTTATGCTGTAAACAATCATGACAAAATAAAAATAGAAGGAATACATACGTAAATCCACTTCAGCAGAAACTCATTGAGCTCTTTAATTTTCTTATGTTTAAATGTTTTCTTCCTGAATTTAATAGCTTTATACTCTCCACACATGAAAATATAACACAGAAAAGTGAAAGGAAAGAGGCACAACTTAATTAAACTAGTCAATATTATCTGAAGACAGTTTATCTAATTTAAAAAAAAATCTGAATTTTACTCATTTACAAAAATAAAACCAACATTTCAAACTGCCAAACACTATGACAATGGGAATTCAGTGGTTGCAGCACAAAGTTGAGCTACTGGCAGTAACTACCATCAGTAAAACACATTGATGTTATATTAGCAGAATAAGCTATTTTTTTCCATTATGAAACACAATAGAATTAACATCATGTTGAACATACAAAATGCCCTGTACTTTCATCGAATCACTGAGAGACAAGCTCCCAAGGACTGAAACATTTTTCAGTAGCTGCCTCTCACTGACGGGAACAAGCATGTAAAGGGAGAAGTGGGTTTGATTCAATTCAGATACTCTGTTTGAGAACAGGCATTTAATTTAATCTGCAGACAATTACTGGTAAAGCTGCTTTGTGTGTAGGGTTTAATTCCTGGGCTGTGAAGTCATGAAATGGTGCTCAGCAGAGCAGAAAGGTGAATGCATCCTGTTAAGTGAAAGCAAAGAGGCCATTTTACGTATGGTTCCATAAGCTGGGTAAAGCGGGGGTCTGTGTCTCAAACAAAGAACCCTGCTTCACAGCCACATTCCCACCCAACTCACCGAAATCACAAGCTGTAAAGTAACTTGACACAAACAATAGTTAAGCCTCTGACTTGTGGCTTGAAGCAAATTTTTTGTCAGGCTCTATCTGTGGACGTAATTAGTTGTTCGCCAGAGAATTTCTTGGCACAGCTGACAGCCTGACACTTTTAAAAATAGCATGTATTTCTACCTGGTTTGAAAGGGGTTCTAAAATGGTTTATTGTCAGAAGCTATTAAATTAAGCATATAATTGATTGAATATAAAGTATTTCTTGAAAGTATCAGGAACCTGCTGGATACCTGCCATCTCTGGGATGCTCACAAGGGACTTAGATCTGAAAAGCAAGAAGAGGAAATAGAATTGCTACCTATTTATATGTACAAAACATACTATTTGTCAAGATTGCTCTAAGCCCTAAATTTGCATAATGATGTGGTGGCACAGAGCCATGCCTGGTACCTGGAAAACCCTAGTGACACTTCCCAGCTTACAGAAATAGGAAAGGGGGCCCCTCGGTTGCAACAAGTATGTTTGGAACTGAAATACAAGTCAAGCAGGCTTCTGGGCACATATAACAGGAGAAAGTGACCAAAATATTGCAAAATTGTCAAGGACATTAGTGATAGATGTTCTAGGCTGCACACAGGCAGAGCAGTGGCGGGGTGGGGTTGGGAGCGGTTGCCACAGATGATGCTGTGGTGGTCATTGTGCCATTCACAGGGCACAACAGCAGATCAAAACAGCAGATCTGTGCTGCGCTTGGTTTTAAGACTGTTAGCTTGCTGAGGCAAGCTTCCCACAGAAGGCACCTAAAATCTACAAGTTCTTGTGAAATACGACCACATATGAAACTCCAGAGCCTGTGTTTGTCTTTAGAATCGTGTAATTACTCATTGCACTACTGTGATTCTGTGTAAATACTGTAAAACTGAAGATATCACATAGCTACATAGGACATCTAATGTGATGCCAGCTGTACCCATGGGATACAGTAACATTTAGTAAGCATCTTAGTAGCTGATGAATATATTCAAGTGAAAAGGGGAAAAAATGAAAATACCAGAAGGAGTAAAATGAAGAAGAAAATAAGGTACAAACAGATTTCAAGCATAACATATAAATAACTATGGTTATATATAAATAATTATGGATATATGTAAATAATTATGGCAAAATCTAAATTTATTGTGATTCATATTTTTAATGTTCTGTAAAAAATATTCTGGAACAATACCTTTCTAGCGAAATGTTCTAAGACAATTTCAAATAAGCATTTTTCAGTAAATATAACTAATCAGGAATGTGTGCCAATATTCCAGATCTGACTCTTTTCCTGACATCAAAGCACTATATTTCATAATAAAGATATAAAAAAGTTCTAGACTTAGCAAATTTGCTGCCTTTAAAAGTATTGCATCTGGCAGTAAAGTCAGATGTAAAGGCCAACTAGAAACTCCTGATTTCACAAACCCAGTGAAGAATCTGCTATTCACATTTCTTGAGATAAAATCATACATTAAAAAATTGTACATGCAAATATAGACCCTTCAGCATAACAAAGCTTCATATAAAATGCTTACATTCAGAAACTATTAAAGGCAATTTAATATTTCCCTCTAGTCATCAGACTAAAAAGACCTGACCATACCTAAAGTTAAAAAAATTCATTATATTCCGATCATCACTGACTATAATCTTGCAAGATCAAATATAAAAATTGCAGTGTATATAAAACTTAATCAACTTTTTTAAAATAAAAATCATCAAAATGCAAAAGCAAGATCATCAATATTTCAATCATATTTGAATGAGTAAAACTGGAGACAAGGAAACATCTTGAGCAATTTGGAATCCACACAACACACAAGCATACCAAAAGAAATTATTACATTTGACTTTCTGTAAAGTGGATGTCAATTGGAATAGAAATGTTAGACTACCCACATAAAAATTTCTCATAAAGAACTGATGGAGTTATTTATCTTTATAAAAATATTAAATTCAGAAAAATTATTTCCTGTTTATAGGAGATATATATATATATATGACATATAGTATATAACGTATAACTGAGTTCCAGGTTTTCTTTTCTTCATGGTCTTCAATAATACAGTTAAACATTACAGTAAATATGAACTGTATGATTCACAACCATCTAAATAACTAAAAAAAATATTATATAATTATTCGTAAAGTTTGGCAAACCCCAGTGGGATGATGACACAATCTGATTCTATCACTTTACTCCTAGTGTGAATGCCTGTATGTACAAAGATTAAGAATTGCCTCAATTAAGTTATCTTACAATACAGAGAAGAACAACTTGAAAGCAGCTATATAAAACTACTAATTCTCCAGATATTGGTAGGTGGGATTTTCAGTACAAATTGAGTGACCTAGGGTGAAAAATCTCCACCATGAATGAAGTAAGTTTGATTTGAAGGATAGAAAATTACTACACATTTTCATACAATTCTACAAAACTATTTCAAACAACTTAGATGTGAAACTAAATTCTAACCTCCTGCATCTGTGTAAGACACAAAGATCACCTTTTATTTCAGTTTATCAGTCTGAAAACAGACTCCAAGAATAAGATGGGGAAGCTGGATAAGTTTCTATGACTTAGAATCATAGAATCACCAGGTTGGAAGAGACCCAGCAAATCATTGACTCCAACCATTCCTATCAAACACTAAACCATGTCCCCATGCCTTGAACACCTCCAGGGAAGGTGAATCAACCACCTCCCTGGGCAGCCTATTCCAATGCCCAATGATCCTCTGTGTGAAGAACTTCCTCCTAATCTCCAGCCTAAATCTCCCCTGGTGGAATTTGAGGCCATTCCCTCTTGTCCTGTCCCCTGGCACTTGGGAGAAGAGCCCAGCTCCCTCCTCTCTACAACCTCCTTTCAGGTACTTGTAGAGAGTAATGAGGTCTCCTCTCAGCCTCCTCTTCTCTGGGCTAAACAACCCCAGCTCTCTCAGTTGCTCCTCGTAAGACTTGTTCTCCAGCCCCTTCACCAGTTGTGTTGCTCTTCTCTGGACTTGCTCCAGAGCCTCAACATCCTTCTTGTGGTGAGGGGCCCAGAACTGAACACAGTACTCAAGAAGCGGTCTCACCAGTGCTGAGTACAGAGGGAGAATAACCTCCCTGGAACTGCTGGTCACACTATTTCTGATACAAGCCAGGATGCCATTGGCCTTCTTGGCCACCTGGGCACACTGCTGGCTCATATTCAGTTGACTGTCAACCAACACCCCCAGGTCCCTCTCCTCCTGGCAGCTTTCTAGACAAACTTCTTCTAGTCTGTAGCTCTGCAAACTTCTCCCCAGTAAAGGCAGTGGGTATGTACACATGCACAAGCCCAGGGGTAGTATGTATTATAAAGAAAGGAAACCAAAAGTTAAATCACCATAACATAATAGTACAAAAATTAGAAGACCAAAACGAAAAGGAAAAAAAATTATTCAGCACCATAGAAATTAATATACAATGCTATAGCGCCAATTGCAGATAGACTTCAGCATTGCTACACAGTGTTTGAAAACATTTTGTTTGAAAACAAAAGCAACTAGCCAGTCTTCAGGTGGACAGAGGCCAAAATAAGACATACTACAAGTAAACAGCCAGTACAAATATTAATCACAGAAAAAACTAGATAAAAAAAAGATTTAGCATCTGTCTGTTGCTTAGAAAAAGACCAACAGTTCATGTTTTGTAAAAATTGAAATCAAGATGCAATTTACAAGTATTTAGATACTGTTCTAAACTGAGCACATTAAGCAGATTGCACAGTCATAAGTTACTTCTTCAGTGAATAAACAAGAGGGTGAGTCAAGCAGCCTGTCCTTTTCCCTGAAGCAGGAATGTTTCGCATAAGGCAACATTCTCACTGTAAGTTTTCATTTCACTCATGCAAAATTCATTTTGTCATTATCCATTTGTTATCTGGCTTCATGCAGTATTCCCAACACACTGATGTAAGAGCAGAAGAAAGAATTTCAAAGAATTGACCAACTTAACTTTCACCTTCTTTTTCATCAAATAATACAAAGTGCATTGGGACAGAACTAGTCCATTTTAGGTTTATATCTCATCCAATCCATAGGCTCTTGCACAGCAGAAATTTACGGACTTGCCCAGAAATGGACAAATCCTACAAAAGAGAGGAGACCGTACATGTAACAATGAAAGCAGAGGAGTCAGCAAGAACGGAGAAATCTGGAGTAAAGGCTAAATGAGGAAGGAAATAGTGTGAACAACCTTCTTATAGCTCTGCAGACCAACAGAATTCTCCATCATGGACTTCACCTCCTCAATGCAAATTAACCTGGAAAATCCAAAAAGTTCTTTGCTTTTTTTTTCAGCTGGTAAAGCATTGCCAGTTGGGCACAAACATTCCCTCATGTTTCATAACAAACATCACAGTATCATTTCCCTACAAAAGCTGAATGTATGTTCCTGAACATACACAAAAGCAGAGCTGCCCCAAACCCAGCAAACTAAGCAGCTTACCACTGAAAAATGGACCTCATCAATACTGTCTCAAGATGAAAACAATGCCAACTTGGGAAGTAGTGTCTGATCTGGAATGGAGAGGAGGTGTGGCTGAGTAGAAATTGTGTGAAACGATATTTGAGTAGGTAGAATTACAGATAGTCATGTGCAAAGGATGATAGCTAATACTGTGGAGTTTGTTTAAACTCTTAGAAAATTTTTATCCTTGCCGCTTTTGACAAGCTGGAAGCTGCACAGGGCATCTTTAAGAGGCAAAGCTAAGTAGTGCCCACAAAATTAAGGTGAAAATAATTTCCCGCTTCATGTCAAAAACATAAGACTTGAAGAGGCAAAGCATGAAGTTCCACACATTCCACAGCTTTAGAAATTCAACTCTGGTAAAAGCTAGCCAGCCAAAAAAAGTATCTCTTAGGAGAAAATTTTCTAGACCTAGATACAGTAGACAGATATTCTTTATTTAGATACAGAATAAAACAAGTATGTTCTATAACCCTAAGGGAACAGAATTATTGTTTCTAGAAACAGCAGAAATATTCAGGTAGAATTTTGATCTTTCCTAAAGATGCTAGAAGTTCTAAAACAGTGAGATGCAATCATATAAATTTCTAGAAATAGGACATCCATTTGTTTTCAAGATACAAGAACAGAGTCCCATTATAGAAACACTCATCTTCCAAAAGAAGAAAACAGTTGTCATTTTCATATGACAAAGGAATAACAGCTACTGTCCATTGTTCATGTCTTTAAAAAAAGCTCTTAAGAAGTCATTGATGAAAATTCAATAAGAAAATCCAATCAAAGTATATCTTGTCTTAGGTTTGATGCAGTACATGAAGAAATCACAGTATTTGAGAATAGATCCTGAAACTTCCACTCAAAAAGCATTTCCAGACTAAGCTGATTTGAAGAAAAATTGAAAATTGGTTAGGGCATTGATAGTGGCTAAGCAGTTTTTATCCTGGCTCTGGTGAAAACACCAAATTAATTGTACTCATTCTAGTACAAATCTTAGGAAATGTGAAAAAAACCTCCAGGGTGTCAGCAAGCTAATTTCTCTAAAGTTCATTAGTTTATATGGCAATGTATCTGACAGAGAAGGAGAACATGAGAGGAAATGCCTGAGGCAGTTCATAAGGTTTTAAAATTCCAGACAGGTAATACAAAATATGCCAGATTACAGGTGAAAGTAAGTTGAATAAATCAACCATAATTATTTGTGGCTTCAAACATTTTTTACTCATTAACATTTATATTAGAAGCACATTTTGAATTAAAGTTATGAACCAAAAAAAGGATTTACATCAAGAAATCTTTACTTACTTATTATGCTACTAAGTTTGTAGTCAGACTGGAGGAGGCAAACGAAAAACCAAAGAAAAAATCTTGTGATTTTCTCACTAAGGAAAGAAAACCTGCTTCTGTTGAAGCAGGATACAAATCATGATCACCTAGTCTTAAATAATGAGAACTTATCACTGTCATTGAAATTTTGAGGCTCAGAAACAAAGTAAGAAAGCTAATTATAGGAAAAAAAAAATATACTCTCATCATTATGAGACTACACAAGACTCAGTAAGAGTAGAAATTATCTTGCTTCTCTGAAGAAGCCAAAGCTCCTAGGAAGCCACCGGTTCCACCAGATTTACTAAAGTTTAGCTCAACTCTGCTCACCTTCTTACTGTTATTCTGATAATAGTGACCACATCTATCATGATATAAGATCAAGTAATAATTATATAGTCACTTGATAAGTTTGTGGCACCTCATATGCAAGGAGTTATATATTCGGAAAGCAGATAAATTTGAGCAGAAATCATTACTCAAGAGTTTTTCTCTACATAATAGCTGATATGAAACCACCATTTTGGTAAATCTAAGTACTATTTCACTATAGAGATGACTTGTAAAATAAGCTGTAATTTTAATTAAGGGGAGAAATGCAAGCCTTCAGAACCTGCCAGTTACAGTCTTTTTAACTTTTTTTGATGCAAACACACTTCACAAACCCAGGAACCATACCTCTAGTATTAAGAGCAACCAGTGAATATGACTGTGATATAAGCATACACTTTTAGGGTCTGAAAATATTAATTTTAGCAAATTTTTTGCTTAAAATTGTTTAATAATGCATTTTTTTTATCTAAACCTGTTAAGATCCTTGCAATGAATACATTAAAAAAAGTACATCTATTGTCCTATGTCTGTAGAAGAAAAAGCTTTAAAAATTTTATGAGATTCGGGTCATAGAATCATAGAATGGTTTGAATTGGAAGGGACTTTAAAGATGATCTAATTCTAACCCCCATGCCATGAGCAAGGACACCTCCCACTAGTACTTAAAATATTGTTTCCAGAGAATTACAGCCTGGGCCTCATCTATTCATCTAAATCATCCAGCAAGTTTACATGTAAAGCTTGTTTTTATTTTCATTTCAAGCAATTAAAAAATAGCTCAAGATGCTATATTTATTTAATGATATTAATGCTATGCTATTTTGGCCTTAAGAATTCAACTCCTTGTTGAAAATGTTACACAGGAAGTTGAAAGTTCTGACAGGTGAATTTGCCAAAGAACAGATTTAATATTAGCAGCATTTTTATACTTTAGTAGGATGCTTTTGCTAAAGTGATTTGAAGCGGAAATGAATGTGAGCGCAGGAATAGTCAGGTTTGGGTTTTCCAGTTCATATGCTAAGAACCAAAGAAGGATGCCCTTTCAAAATGTTTGGCTTGCAAACGCACGAACACAAACTGTATCAGCTTACGCTCTTTTCATGTTTTCCAGATTCATCCTAATAACAGCATTACAATGATCAGATGGATCCTGATGTATGGCTCTATGGGAAAATTAGAATTCTGTGCCCACAATATATTAAGGACCCTAATTCTTTTACATCAGATACATGCTGTTTATTTATCTTGCCGATACAGATTTACTGTAATGGGATTGGTATCAAAATAATACATGTGTTGATCACATGAATTTCAGGAACAGAGGTCACACAACCCATAAGCAATCATTTGCTCTTAGAAGGAAATAAGGCATCACGCTAGGAATGTTTTTATGTTTGTTTGCTCATGAAAAAATAACTTTAAGGAATTATGACACTCATATCATTCCAAATCAGTAGATGGTATCTAGTAAAACAGCAATGCAGTTAAAATTGCTCATACAGATGACATAATACAGGTCCAATAAGTCTAGATGCATGGATCTGAACAGACAACATTTTTGGAATGGTCTGGTAGACCAATCTATCTTCCAGCTTGCTGAAGAGACAGCTGTTAGGTTTAGACAGGCCCCATATGATCTGCAAAGCACGTTTCATTATCAAACCACGGGTTTAAACAACCCCCAAATCATTCTCTTTTAGTTTAAACAGAGGTCAATATTCACTATTCCTAATTCCGAAAATAGCACTTCCTCATTTTAGCATAATGTGGGTATTAGCTGCCTCCAAAAGACTCATTTGCCTTTACTCTGAGTGATTTAAAAATCTCCAGAATCCTTCTGCATACTCTACCTCCAGACTATGAAGCTGATGACACTGGTTTAGCTATTCCATTTTGTTACTATTTTAAGCCAACTATGTTACTCTGCAGACCTCAAGAACTTGCTTAAGTACACTCCTGTCAATTTTTTTTTAAATATACAGTCACCAAAAGGCTCAAATCTGGCAGCTTTCTAGTAAAACAAGGTTCACTGCAGCAGAAGCTGCTTACCATTACTATGAATAATTTTTGTTGGAGGATAAATATTAGCATTCATTGATTATACGTTTCAATATAATTCCCAGGAAGAAAATTAGTAGACCCTTTATAAAGAGCTCCTATAAAGAGCCTAGAATAATTAAGAACAAACTGTATCAAAGCAAACAGTGAACCTCACTGTCTTCCCAGTTTTCTTCACAAACTCATTC
This sequence comes from Coccyzus lansbergi, assembly GCA_033558105.1. Taxonomy (NCBI): domain Eukaryota; kingdom Metazoa; phylum Chordata; class Aves; order Cuculiformes; family Coccyzidae; genus Coccyzus; species Coccyzus lansbergi. The sequence continues at coordinate 1,989,847 of JAUMJK010000097.1, forward strand.
ACTTGCACCCAAAGACATACTCTGTCACTGTCCCCCCTTCCCTTTATTCAAGCTGCAAACTCTTTGGGAAGGAGCTCAGCTTTTGTTCTGAAAAAAACCTCAACCCCACTGTATCATCAGCCTAGTTTACACAAAGCACATCGATTGATTTAAATCACTCTAGTGAATGGCCTTCAATCAGGTTCTTTACAGAGAATAAAAATAACTGTTATTGTTTGTTCAGTTGATGCTCCTCGCTGTGCTTAGGCTAGAGATTAGGAGAAAGTTTTTTCACAGAAAGGGTCACTGGGCATTGGAATAGGCTGCCCAGGGAGGTGGTTGATTCACCTTCCCTGGAGGTATTTAAGGCTCGGGTAGACGTGGTCCTGAGGGACACAGTTTAGTGTTTGATAGGAATGGCTGGTCTCGATGATCCGATGGGTCTCTTCCAACCTGGTTGTTCTATGATTCTATGATTCCATTCCATTCCATTAAAGTTTTCAAGATAAATACTGATTTTAATCTGTTTTATAGCTGATGTGGCTAATATTTTACTATATATTAAAAACAAGCATTTTTGTTTGAACCAGTTTAATCTAAACCTGAAAAGACAAAAAAGAAATAACTACCAGAGTAACCACTTTAGAAACAATAGAGAAAGCAGAGTACAGTTAGAAGCAAAAAAAAAAAGGTGACAATAAACTAGATTCGCAACAACCCTCAATAGTGGCAATGACAACTCTGTTTCAAGTGTACACTGAATAATGCAGTGTAATGCTTGAGTTCCCCTAGCAGGGCTATTTAAATCCAGAAAGCATTTCCATCAGAAATATTTGTTGATAGCATAGCAGCAATGAAAGACCTGTGTAGAAAATATGCATAAGCAGTTTCTGAATATTAAAGTGATTGATATTAGGTGAACATTAAACTACAATTATCACCAAATCTTTTTCATAGATCAGTTTTCCAGTTATTTCCATTTAACCGTGCAATATCGATGTCTGTTAAAGTCCATGGAAGTGACTACGCTTAGGCAGCTCTGCCCCCTCCTGGTCTATTCAACTTATGCAAGAGACGTTTCAAAGCCTTCAACAAGTAGCTTTGAGCACAGGAGCAACAAAATAATCAGGGTGACCATGGGCTAAATTGCTGGAGGTTACAGGGCACTGAACTGCAACCTGATCTATCACTTATTAAGTGTTTATGAGTAGAAACTGATCTTTCTAAACACAAGAGAAACAATCATATACTTACACAACAAAAGTAAACTGCAGTTCTGTGTTTGCATTTGCTTTAATTGCAGAAAGATCTTCAATAATGCTTTATTTTATACTTGCTAAATATTTTGTTACTCCTAATCTGATCTATGTTTCTCGGTTTAACCTCAATAACCATTCAGGTAATGAGTGTTTTGAGAGACAACTCCAAGCTTGGATATCTGAGTAGTATTTCCTGCTTAGTCAGCTAAAAATCTGAAGTTTGACTTCATCTGATATTTTCTGTTATCACTGCATTATGATACCACCTTGCCATGACTCTTCCTTTAAGGTGATTCTTGTATGTAATTCATAAATTCTAGGCTTGTTACCCAGAACAAAAATATAAACATATAAATATTAAACTGTCCTTCATGAGTCAGAAAAAAATAATAGAATTTGTTAAATGTATCCCTCCTGGCTTCCATGATAGCCTTTGCACCTTTACCACCAGAACCTTGACTGCATAAACAAGAGAGTGTTGTAAATTGCTTTGCACAGTGAGCTCCTAGCAAGACCAGAAACTGCTCTAGTAAATACAACATCCACAGTGAAACTCTAGCATAAGCACTGTTAAGGTATACAGGCAACATGGAGAGTAATCTGCTTTAAGTGGTTTTAAGATATCTGTGCAGAGTGAAAAATGATAATGGAAACTTGTAAAAATATTGCAGAATAACAAGAAAGCATACTTTTAATTTTTTTTCTATAACAAAAAAGATTTCCTTATTTTCTCTTCCTGATCCTCTGAAAACAACCCTAGAGAGGGATCATCTTTGAGCCTTGGCCTCTCATGACAATCAGAGGGTTGCAGATGAGTTTAGAACCTTAATAAAAGTTCCTGATAAAATAAATGGCTACATCCTGAAAGGTTTGCTTTCCAAATGCTGAGAATAGTGAGAGCATGTATCAAAGCAAGTTAGAATAAACAGATGTTCCCGTGGGCACTGCAGACAAATATTCTCCAGTTTAAAGTGTAAATATTCTAGTAAATGGCCTATAAACAACTACAGAGCTCTTCACATAGTCATATTTACAGTATGGTTGGGAATTATGCCAAAGAGGGACTTACCCCAAACTGTGACCAAAGTCAGGAAATTCCAAATCTATCACCTGAAGCACTGAGAAAAGGATCAGCTCTAACCTCCCATCCCCAAGAACAATATCTGTGTTTGCTTTTATAGTAAACAGTCTTCATCTTATCTTTGTCAGGAGTTCCACAAGCTGTGATGGAAATAAGGAGAGGTATTGCCTCTTTCATTTAATGGAGAACTATGCTATTAGAAAATGGGTTTTTGCCATTTGTAAGGGCCAATATATGTTTTCCAGCCAAATAACAAAGCTACCACTCTGAGGGATGGAATTTATGTTTATACATATAGATTCACAAGCTACTTACCAGTTCTGCTGCTGTCAGCCATAGGACCGAATGATACCAATAATTTTAGAAGCACTTCACACTTAAGTAATGAAATAGTAGAAAATATTAGAATATTTTAATAAACTAGTGTATTCTGATTTCCTGCACAGTAAGTTTAGAATTAATACATTTCCAAGTTCCATTTACTTTCCAAAGTGGTATAATTTTCCCACTCTCAAGACAATAAGGCTTGGTTTGATCATACTCATAATTTGAGCTTATCATACCGATTTACAGGATATCAGAATGATTCCACACTAACTAATTACATTGCTACCAACCAATTTCCTTTTCTAGCTGTTTTATTTAGGCAATTACTGCCTGGAACATTTGGAATGCCCTGCACTGCTGTTTAAACCAGATTGCTCATATTTCAATAAAAATTCAGTCACAGAACACTTGGAGAACGCTTTCATCTCTCTAAGAGCACTGTTAGGAGAAAACTCTACAATGAAGGCAGTGGTAGCCACCAGCTCTGGGAAATTTAACCCTTGGTTAAAAAAACATTTCTGGGAGCAACTTAATGCATCCACAGTTGTGAGAACTTTGAATCTGGCAGAGAGAAAATCCAGAGGCTCAAGAAGTGGTATTTCTTGGCACCCAATTCAGCAGAACTAACTGCTAAAATCATAGTTGTATCTGAAACAGGCTGTCAGAAAGTCACGCCAACCCATTTTGTTCTTTGTTACTATTATGCTCCCTTTTTTGAGTAATTCTTTTCCACTTGGTGGCACTTGCAGCACCTTACCACAACCTAGCAGTCAGGTTCAGATCCACAAATCCCACTCCCTGGATTCACACCAGAACTGACATTTAGATTGGAAGCATGGTCTTGACATTTGCTACATACAATTTATTGTTCTACACACGTAAGAAATCATCGTTGCCATGTAAAACATCACAGACATATACACATTATCAGACAATCTAATACCTGTGAGTTTAGGGCAGTTAGTTACACTCTTGACCAGCGGGGAGTAACCAGTACAACTATTATGCTGGAGTTCCATTGTTCCATTGTTCAGTAATTGTTCATATGAGTACTTGGACTATGTTTCTGCTCAGAATTGTTTAAGTACATTGTATAATAATACAGTTACCATCTCTCATACATTATTACTGAATATAACAAGTGTGTCCATGCACTCCACTGGGAATCTGAACATTCATTAACATTCATAGTACACTTTGAGAATAAAGACAGGTTTCTGACACATTTCCTCCATTAATATGCTTCTTTATCCAGTGGCTCTCCTATTTGAATAACTAGTTGTTTTACAGTGTTTCTAGGTGTTTTGCCATATGAGCAACTTATTCTTCTACTGATCTGATAATTCAACAATTTTAGTTTCTCCAGCTAAAAAGAAAACTGTCAAGGAGAAAGGAAAAATAGGAGTTCTCTCCTCTTCAGTTCGGAAGATTTTAGTGGTTTTGCTGCATGCATTGATGCAGCAACTCTATATAGGTGATGACAGACAGTCTCATGCTCTTTCCCTTGCAGAGCTTTATTTCAGTATTTAGTAGGATCACTTTCTGCAGTTCCAGTTAATGCTTCTATCATTGTATAAAACTTTATTATGCAAGATTTTCTCTTTATATTACAGATTTTTTTCTAGCTTCCTTTTATAACTCCCTCTCACCTCTCTGCCCTTGGGATCTCACTATCTGTTCTGATTAGGGAAGATCCAAAAAACTCTCCTCGGTGTAGAGCTTTTCATTGCAAGACACTACAGCAAATCACAGGTACGTTAAGCCTATTCCTTATAAAAATCCTCAAACCTTCTACTGATTTAAACTTACCTGAAGAAAGCCTCTCAAAAACACTGTTCCCTCCAGCTGCCTTCTTCTATTAAGGGTCTGCAACATCTCTTTATCCACTCGCAGAAGGTGCAACTTTCTACCCTTAATTTATCAAGAAGAAGATAGGCTTTGACCAGAGATGAGATCTGAGAATCAGAAAGGGCTTCCTGTTAGGCTTTTGTTAGAAAGACATGCAGCATTTAGAAATCTGAAATTCTCTGTCTGATTTGGATGAGTTTACATCTGTGCTCTTCAGCAAGTTAGCGAGCTTCTTACCTCTTTGAAAACAAACAACAGTACACGTACCAATAATTAATGCTCATTGGTGATTATTTAATTATAGGATAGGTCTGAACCTGCATTGTTTGCTTTAAATCCACTGCTTTCAGAAACTCAGCTTTAAAAAAAATAAGTGACATTCATAATGGTGGCAAAAAAGTCAAACACTTTTTCTGTGAATGAAAATTAACTTTGGAAGTTTTTATTGTAATGTTAAAAATAGTCTTTTCATATATATATATATATATATATATATAGTATATTTTGTTAATTTTATGTTTCTTATAGCAGAAAAAAACCACAACAGAACCTTTTTAACTACCTGTAACCATGGAAATATAAAAGCCCAACACCAAACTAGCAGAGGTGCTGAGAGACAGAAAATAGATATATGATGATTTTGCTGTACATGAAAGCCAGCTGAATTTGTACCAAATGCATTAACAACATAGCAAAGTCCACAAAGCCTTTTGAATGCTTAAACGCATATAGCATTTGCTATGGCTTCTCACTAAAAAAGAAGGGAAATGCCTATAAAGGTTTGTTTTTTAAAGCACTAAGTGCATCTGAATTAGTTGAAAAGCAGAGACAAAATGAGAAAAAAATGCTTACTATGTGAATAGGAACAATAACAATATGCATGAAAAGACTGAAAAAGGCCCCATTGAAGGGTTCTCTTAGACTAAGTTTGTAGTTACAGAGATTATGCAACCAATGGCCAGGGACAACTGTGTTAGCCTGTACCAAACATCACCAAGGATGTTTTCTCATCATCTGGAGAAAACCCCAAATGTAACAGACACAGAAATACTCAAGACAAGCAATCAACCTGGTGATGATTTACTGACCAAACTATCTGCCTATAGTAACTATAATAACAAGGTATGTGCATCTTTAACTGCCTTGGCTGTGACAGGCCAAAACCACAATACATTGTTTAACCAACCACAATTACAGTCCTTTAAACACAGTCATCCTCAAAAAGAGACAACTTTGGAAAAAAGGAAAACATATATTCCTTGCTGTAAAAGGTAAGCTAAAACCAACACCAGAAGAAAAATCTTTTCACTAAGACATCTCAACAAATTACATCTTTTTGGAAAATAAAATGATACACAGCGAAACCCAACAACATAAATGCATGTTACTTATATTACACAAGTGTGCAATAAGTCAAAAGAGCCAAAAGGTCTCAGCATGACCAGATATTCTCTCACTTTTGGAGCATTAGCATCATTAGACAAACTGATCAGACTTTCCTCTTCGCCCTTCTGCTTTTCTTCAGCCCAATGAGAACTCACTTGCAGTTCTCCTCCTGGCTTCAGAAAGGCCGAGTTCACTTCCAAGTCAGCAGTATTTCTGAGGCACAGCAATTTATATGCCTAGATGATCCAAATGAGACTTCTACGCATCCTAAAATGAGCTCATCACAGACTTGTATACAAGCTTTAAAATCATGCAGTGAAGGTATATAGATCCACAAGGCTTAACATTCTTAAGGAAAACTTGGTTTGCCCTTTCTTTTCTATAGGTCCATAGAATTCTATACAGTATGTAAGATTTGTCAGCTTTACCTTCCCAGGAACTATAAAAGAATGACAGATTAATTGTGCAGACTTTTATGACAAACACCATTTTCTTGTCTTCTTTGTCCATTTGCCTACTTCTTTTCTGCAAAAGTAAAACACAGACCTTTAGGTCATAAATATATTGCAGATTTCTGTCAGCACAACTGTGCTGACCAGGGTTGTAAATAGTTCAGACATCATTTAAATATAATTCTGCTGGCAGTTGTACTTACAAAAATAATTAATGGAATTCCTTAGACAAGATGCTGGGAATTCCAGACACCGTTATAACTAATACATGCTTAGGACTAATTGTATGCCAAAAATAAAGAATTCAGGCCCATGTGATCCGAATATAATACACATTCACTGTTTCTCACATGCATGATCTTCTGTTTCACTATGCTACCATCTGTTTCCCCCATTTACCACAATTGTTTTCCAAGTCTTCATAAAATTTTAAATTCAGATTCAGGTTAATGCTATGAAAATGATGATACTCTCTGGACAATGTTTTCTCGCAATTACTTTGTCATCTTATCTGAATCTTCAGTTTCAGAGCTACCTTGCGTACCTTTGCAGAAATGCTCAGTGAAGGGTACATCAATTACAGTAACTATTTGAAATGTCATTATTATGTCTATGGAAATCTGCAAATCCTACAGTTAAACTGTAACCTTTTAACAAGGATAAATTTGAAGAAATTCCATAGCACCATTCTTGAAATGAATTATACAGATGAAATATTAGCTTTATAGGCTTCCAATAAAATAGTGTCTTCCAAGCACCTGATTTTTTCAAAAAAAATTGGAATAGGTTCCCATGCTGCTTAAATACTTTAAATATTACCTCTCTAGCTGTTTTGCTGGTACAGTATCTGGCATACTAGAACTTCCTCCTAATGGGAATTACTACAGCACTATACTAATTACTGCAATAGCAGTAATATATTTTAAATACTATACTAAAATATAATTTATTACAAAATCTAAATGGATTCCATAGGCTTACACAAGATGTAACTAATGGAGAATGCATTTCTACTGTTCCAGCAGAATCTTGGCTACATTTCATATTTCTATTTTCACAAAATCACAAAATCACTAGGATGGAAAAGACCCCCAGGATCGTTGAGTCCAATCATTCCTATCAACCGCTAAACCATGCCCCTGAGCCCCTCGTCTACCCGTCTTTTAAATACCTCCAGGGAGGGTGACTCAACCACCTCCCTGAGCAGCCTCTGTCAGTGTACAATGACCCTTTCTGGGAATTATTTTTTTTCTGATGCCCAGCCTGAACCTCCCCTGGCGGAGCTCGAGGCCATTCCCTCTTGTCCTGTCCCCTGTCACTAGGGAGAAGAGGCCAGCTCCCTCCTCTCCACAACCTCCCTTCAGGTAGTTGTAGAAAGCAATAAGGTCTCCCCTCAGCATTTTCTTCTCTAGGTTAAACAATCCCAGCTTCCTCAGTTGCTCCTCATAAGGCTTGTTCTCCATCCCCTACATCAGCTTTGTTGCTCTTCTCTGGATTCGCTCCAGAGTCTCAACATCCTTCTTGTGGTGAGGGGACCAGAACTGAACACAGGATTCAAGATGCAGTCTCACTAGTGCCAAGTACAGAGGGAGAACAACCGCCCTGGAACTGCTGGCCAAACTGTTTCTGATACAAGCCACGATGCCATTGGCCTTCTTGGCCACCTGGGCACACTGCTGGCTCATGTTCAGTTGGCTGTCAACCAACCCCCCCCAGGTCCTCCTCCTCCAGGCCACTCTTCCCCTAGTCTATAACACTGTACGGGGTTGTTGTGCCACAAGTGCAGAACCCAGCATTTGGCCTTGTTGAACCTCATCCCACTGGTCTCAGCCCAGCAGTCCATCTAGGCCATCCAAACAGTTTTCCACCCAGGAGAGTGTTCACCTGTCCGGTCCACAGGCTGACAGTTTCCTAAGCAGAATGCTATGAGAAACTGTGCCAAAGGCTTTATTGAAGTCCAAGAAGACTACATCTACAGCGTTTCCCATTCACACCAGCATTTTTGCGTGATGACTTTTTTTTCTGAGTCATATTTGGGAACTCACTTATTCAATATCCATGAGGAACATGAAATGCAATAGGTCAAAGCATCTGAACAAAGGTCGAGTAATAATTGTCTGTTTTTTCATTTATGGCAAAATCTTCATATTGGCTACTTAATATAATTAATGTTTATCTGATATTATTATTTGCTCCATCTTAACCTTTTATCTTCTGAACTTCAAGCTAGTACCTACTATCATAAAAAAGACAACATAAAAGAAGAATAAAGTGTGCCACAACAGAACACTGGCAAAAAGAGTGTGATGATGATTTTCAATTTTATCTTGTAGTTCAGTGGAAAATTCTGAGAGATTTAAAAAATATTTAAAAGGATGCTTTGAAGCACTACTCAAAGTAAAGTGACATTATCCTCATTTTGGTAGAAATCAACAAAAGGACAGAGAGCCTGATACTGAAATGTTTAAGTAAATAATTCACATAGAAAGAAATGTTTTGGTCTGAAGCAATTTTGTGAGCCTGTGGATCCCTTCCGTTTCCATGCATGACATTGCCCTATAAGTTTTAGCGAATACTTTTGTACTAAATAAGTATCTACTATTAAAATACAAAAGCAGCCTAAGTGTGCATTGAGAAGCTAGGAGCACTGGCAATCTTTCAGCTCTTTTTGTGGACTGCATTTCATTACTTAGTAATAATTTCATCTGGGTACTTAGAGATACTGTCTTTGGCTTGAACAGCTTTGCATTCAGTTCCCAATTCAACACATAAAACCCTGAAAGAAACACACAAGAACATTTCCTTCTTTTACCAAAAATCTGATCCAAAGATCACTTACGAAAGCCTTTCAATTGAATTAATGAGACGTAGATCAGATTTCTGAAAAGCAGACATTAGGTCCATGAGTGCAGCAAAGTCTATGCTGCAATGAATACATTTATCTGCTTTTACTAAACCTTTCATGCCGGGAATTTATTCATGCTGTATATTTTCTAATTTTTTTTCATAGATTTTGTAGTTATGTAACCAATAGCAGATATTAAACCATAAAAAACACATTTGAGAACAGTCATTAAAATCTGGAGTAAAAGGAGCTGGATGAAACTGTACTTTTAGTGGTTATTTTATATTTAATTAGAATTAGCCTAGGCATTATATAGGCCTTACTCATGACAGGCTTAGCAGTTTCCAAGACAAAATTAAAAGAATTATATAGGAAAAAATTGTACGCTACTTTGTGCCATCAACATAATTAAGTATGACACAACATAAGTATTATGGGAGCAAATCCAAGGAAATTCAAAATAATTGGCTACCCCAAGCTGCTACTTCCAACTTGGACTTTGAATTAATTAAAAGATCAAGTCTAAAATAACTGTAGAAAACCACATTCCTAAAAGGATGATTAGTCTCCTAAAAAGTCAGAGAAGACTTTTAGCGCAGAATTTCTTTTAATAGAAGGAAAAGAGTTGTAGGTATCATACCAAATCTGACATCAAGGCAAGTTCAGCTTGGTTCAGCTCTCTGACCAAGAGAGCGTGCGGGAAGAGCATGTGAAGAACCACTGAGCAGGATTTTATTTTGTTGGGTGTTCCAAGTTTGTCCCTGTAATCTCATGTGTTGCTTCTCAATCTTTTTTTCTGTAGGTTGATCCATAGGACATCTGAAAATGATATTTTTAAATAAGTATAGACAACCTCCCACACAACTGAGCAAGCCAAGAAATGGCAAGGGAAATAAACACTGTAAATGAATATGCAGAGTATCTTAAATTTTGTTAGCTTTATGTGAAAATCATCAGAGTAATACAGGATGAGAAGTTCAACTGACCACTGGCATATTTTGATTTAAAAAATGGCAGGGTTTTGTTTTTTTATTAAAATTGGTTGATTAACATATCCTCAAGAAATCTGTAGCCCTCAAAGCAGGCCATAACCACCTGCTTAGGCTGCACCATTGACACTGCCTTGGGCACATGAGGCAGCCTCCTGGCCTCTTATTTATCTGGCAACAATAAACATTTTAGTTATGCTCCTTCCACTCACTCTGACTGACTCCATGTTCAAACAGCATTATCACAGTTTTGAGAAACTTCAACAGGACTGACTTAAGAACAGCATGAATATTATCTAAGCTAGTCCTCCTATTTCCTTCTTCGCTTGTCTCTAAACACATTTATGGACAAGTTTATGCCATGTCTAAGATGAACAGTGTAACAGGTCACTTTCATACTCTTTCTCGTCCCATAGTGTTGAAGAACATCTTTTTGCTCCTCATGCTCTCTGAGAACTAGTTATTTTGTTCAGAAGTTAATAGAAAAATAATGGTTGACAAAGAAAAGAAAACTAATTTCTTTTGGTAGAAACCATTCCATAAAAGCCATAAATTTAAGATTTGTGGCCTGAATCAGATCATCATTGAGATAGGGGAGTGTGTCCGGAGTACGGTGACAAATATGGTGAAGGGTTTAGAGCACAAGCATTTTGGGAAGAGGCTGAAGGAGCTAGGGTTGTTCAGTCAGGAGAAATGAGACTGAGGGAAGAGCTTATTGCCCTCTACAACTACCTAAAAGGAGACTGCTGCGAGGTGAGTCTTGGTCTCTTCTCCCTCATAGCTGGTGACAGGACCAGGGGAAATAGCCTTAAGATGCACCAGGAGAGACTTAGGTCAGATATTAGGAGGAATTTCTTCACTGAAATGGTTGTCAGGCACTGGAATAGGCTGCCCAGGCAGATGGCTGAGTCACCATCCCACGACATGCTTAGAAGATGAGTAGATGTGGCACTTGGGTACTTGGGCACCTAGTGGCGATCTTACTAGGGCTGGATTTATGGTTGGACTTGATGATCTTAAAGGTCTTTTCCAACTAAAATCATTCTGTTTCTATGAAATATAAACATCAGATCAATATGAAAGAAGTGCAATATACAGTAATAGTTAAAGTTTATGCCACTCCCAGTGACGTGCACATAATTAACATTCAGATTTCTGAAGGTAGTGGGTGTGGAGAGGGTGGGACCTGATTCACATGAGGTAGCTTTGCTTCAAGTACAAATTTACCGCAATGCAATAAGGTCAAGACTCACAGCAAATTAGGTGGAAGACTGGTTGGCTGGCTGGGCCCAGAGAGTGGTGGTAAATGGATTTAAATCCAGCTGGAGGCCAGTTACAAGTGGGGTTTCTCAGGGCTCAGTGCTGGGTCCAGCCCTGTTCAATGTCTATATCAATGACCTGCAGGAAGGCATTGAGGGTACCCTTAGCAAGTTTGCAGATGACACTAAGCTGTGTGCAAGTGTTGATCTGCTGGAGGGTAGGGAGGGATCTGCAAAGGGATCTGAACAGGCTGGACCACTGAGCTGAGACCAATGGGATGAGGTTCAACAAGGCCAAATGCCGGGTCCTGCGCTTGAGTCACAACAACCCTGTGCAGAGCTACAGACTAGGAGAAGTCTGTCTAGAAAGCCTGGAGGAGAAGGACGTGGGGGTGTTGGTTGACAGTTGACTGAACATGAGCCAGCAGTGTGCCCAGGTGGCCAAGAAGGTCAATCGCTTCTTGGCCCATAACAGAAATGGCGTGACCAGCAGTACCAGGAGGTTATTCTCCCTCTGTACTTGGCACTGGTGAGACCACTCCTCAAATATGAGTTCAGTTCTGGTCCCCTCACCACAAGAAGGATGTTGAGGCTCTGGAGAGAGTCCAGAGTAGAGCTGGTGAAGGGGCTGAAGAACAGGTCTTATGAGGAGCAACTCAGAGAGCTGGGATTGTTTAGCCTAGAGAAGAGAATGCTCTCTATAACTACCCAAAAGGAAGTGACAGTGGCCTCTTCTTCCAAGTGACAGTGGACAGGACAAGAGGGAATGGTGTTAAGCTCCACCAGGGGAAGATCAGACTGGACATCAGAAAAAAACTTTTCACAGAAAGGGTCATTGGACACTGGCAGAGGCTGCCCAGGGAGGTGGTTGAGTCACCCTCCCTGGAGGTATTTAAAAGATGGGTAGATGAGGTGCTGAGGGGCATGGTTTACTGCTTGATAGGAATGGTTGGACTCAATGATCCTGGGGATCTCTTCCAACCTAGTGATTCTCTGATTCTGTGAAACTTCACTTCATGTGATTTGCATACTCAGAATCATGTACTGCACACAGTGAAAACCAGGCTGGAAGTCGGAGCTCACTCTTCAAGATCAGTCAGTCCAGACTGTTCTGGGACTACAGCTGTTTGGTCAGCTGCAGGAGAAACAAGTGGCTGACAAAGTTCCAACATGAAAGAGGAATTGAACTGAGTCTGTCTCCTGCCTACCACTAGCCAGGTGAAGAGGTGGAAACTAAAGACCCTCATTTTCCATCATTAAATTCCTTCCATTAAAACCCAAGACATTGTAGCAATAGTTCTGGTGAGAATCCATTTAGTACAACATTGGTGCTTAAGATTTCAACAACCAAGGTGAGCTGAACATGCAAAACACAATGCAAGCCTGTTCACTCATGCATGAAATAAAATGTGCAAAGAAAAGTAGCTTTCTGCCTTTCCTAGACAAGTTTTTCTGTTGAGAAAGGAGTCAGATTACCCTTACAGCACCCAGCACCTGCAGTCATCAGCGTGATATTCTTCTATTTCCCAGATTCAGTTCCCACTCTTCACATACCCTAGCACATAGCTCCATAAGCATGCAAGTTAAGCAAATATTATCAGGTTTTAAGTGCTGGTGGGGCCCAGGAATTGTATGTGGAGATGGGGGAAGACAGGGAAAAAGCAGCGCGGGCTAGCTGGACAAGCAGCTCAACTTCGTACTGTGTACAAGGGTCCAATGCCTGCCATACCTCAACAGTGTCCTGTATTTTGTCCTTCCTTCTCATCAATCTTTTCCCAAGCATCCTCAGGTACAGGTGTCCTCAGCTTCTGTCATGACTGTTGTATCATTTGTTTAGTGCTGACAGGTATCCAAAATCCACACAAATGGAAAAGACTTTCCCCTTTGCCTGAACAGATAGACAAAGTCCTAGGTCTTTGGAACAATAGCCAAAGTGCTTGATAATTGTAAGATTTTGGAATTAGGTTGTAACTTGGCATCCATTTCACACTTACACCATGTAAATATTTTCAAATTAATCTAAATCATGTATGTAGCTTGTCTTTGTATATAATTAATTAAGACTTACTGTCTTTTCTGTTATTTGTGCTAGTCTTGGGAATTTATTCCCAACATACGTTACTATGGATTCCTTTTTGTTGCCTTTTTCAGTCACTGAAATAGCACATCCATTTTATGGCATATGCTGTAGATATATATTTAGATCACATCACAGGAAAACATTACCATGGACTAACTTGAATGCTGTTGATACCTTTTTTTTTAACATGAAGTGGACAGAAAATGTGCGTGGGAGAAAATAATACACTAAGATGGAATACGAGTGACTGATCATGAGTGTGAAAATAGATTTTACAGGTTTATGTTAACTATCTTTTAAACTGTAAAGGTGTCAGCCAATGTAAAAGTCTCATTTACCAGCTGCTGTCCAAAGAGATCACAAAATTAAAGTCCCCATGCTAAGCAGAGTTTAAAATAGAGCAGTTGATGAGTAAGATACTCTCTCTTATATAAACTTCACATTTCATGCACTAAGACTTTTCATTGTCAAATATTCCTGGGGTTTCTACTTCCCCATGAAAAATACACAGCAGAACATAAGCACTAAATTGTTTGACTTTTCAGGCTTTAAAAAGCAGTTGTTGTTTTCATGTCACACAGAAACTCCCTTTTAGTCTGCTTCGTGATTCATGTGTTTGGCTGAATAACTTCCCTGGAACACAGAACAAGAGGGAAACCTTCCCTAAGTACTTCCTGTCTTTCTACATCCACTAATAACAAGCTGGAGTCCTCCCACCTTTCCCATTTACAACACTCCAGGCACACCTACTGGTTGACATACCCATAAGCCTCAGAAACAGTCTGCTTTTGCTGTCTTTAAAATAGCATGCATTTTCTCTGGCAATGAAAAATGTTGCTTCATTAACAGTGAACATCAAAGCAATATTAACAGACTACTTAAATAATTGTCAGGATACAATAGAGAAATCATGGCTGATTGTGAACATAAAAGATCCATTGCTCTTTCTTTTTAAAAGATGGTTGCTGTCTCTAGCTAATTGCAACACTGAATGCATGTTACCTTAAAACACTGTCAGGGGTATAGAAACATGTAGTGCTGAGGGAACGTGCTATGTCATGTGCTTAACCTTGTACGCCTTACTCCAAATGCCACATGGCATCAGTATGGAATGAATGCCAATTTTTGACTATGTAAGAATTATGTAAAAACTTCAGAATAAGGTCTAGTATAGAATCATAGAAACACCAGGTTGGAAGAGACCCACCGGATCGTCGTGTCCAACCATTCCTATCAATCTCTAAACCATGCCCCTCAGTACCTCATCCGCCTGTACCTTAAACACTTCCAAGGAAGGTGAGTCAACCACCTCCTTGGGCAGTCTGCACCAGTGCCTAATGACCCTTTCTGTGAAGAATTTTTTCCTTATGCCGAGCCTGAATTACAATTATAATATGACACAAACAAACAAAATCATTGTCCCTCTGTCATATTTTAGCCTGTCAACCTGGAAATCCTAAAGGAATGGATTAAAATTATAACATACTCTAATAAAACAGTGAATTTGTAAGCAATCTGACTGGAAGAGGTTGCCCAGGGAAGTTGTGGATGCCCCATCCTTGGATATGTTCAAAGACAGTTTGGATGAGGCTTTGAGCAGCCTGGTCTATAGGGAGGTGTTGCTGCCAGGAGTGTGGAATTAGATGGACTTTAAGGGTCCTTCCAACTCAAACCATCTTATAATTGTATTAGAGCTGTCAGCACTAACTGAAAATAGAATAAAGCCCCTAGTTTTTAAATATTTCATAATGTCATAAGCATCAGACTTTCCTTGTGTTTGGAAAACAGCTAAAATGCTTTGTGTAACTGATATGAAAAAGTAAGCGGTGGTGCCAAGTAGCTTACCAAACTCTGTAGAAGGCTTCCAGCAACATACTCCAGTTCTAGCTGTGGCTTTGTGTCCAACTTAGTATGTGGGTGTAACCCTGGCCAAATCATTTATCTCTAGGCCTGTTTTTCCAATCTGCAAATGGGGAGATATTATGCTTAATGAGTCTGTTGCTATTAATTGATTAAAAAAAAATTGCTCTTCAAATATTTAAATGACATTTAGAGTTCCAGCAATCACTTTCTGTTCAACTGATTCTGCTTCTTTTTACCCCTTAAAACAAACAAAACGAGGCTGGTTGAAAAGTTTTCCCTGTCCATTTCCATTAGGAAAGTCTTGCTTTTTTCCCCTCACTGATTCTTACACTCATTTCAAGTCAAAGCTGTATATCTGTTGTCTTGTTCTGGCTATTCTGTAAAATTCAGCTTACAGATTTGATAGATTTTGTTATTCTTAAATGAAGCTTTATTCCAAAAATAAATCAACCTTTACCCTGCCAAAGGAATATTGTTATGCCCCTTAAATGTAGCAAGTAATGCCCAACAGACTTTTTTTCAGCGTTCTAAGATTATCTGCTCAAGTGAAGCTACTACCACTCTTATAGGGGTGCCAGACAGATAAGGGGGGAGGGGGGGGAAGAAAAAAAAAGAAAGAAAAAAAGGAAAAAAGAAAGAAAGAAAAAAAAGCTGTAGCTTTTCTTGCTAGTAAGAAACAGATCAGTCAAGGATCCAGTTTCCAATGGACCATGCAAAATTGTAACACCCTCTCTCATGAAAAGGCAGTAGAATCCTGGATCTCAGTGTCTGCACCAAATTCTAACAAAACGCATCAAAAGTGATTTCAAAAGTGTCTTTGGTATAAATCTTTCTCATGAAAATGGCTTCTAGAATTTTTTATTATTTTTTTTGTGGGGGGAGCCAAGGATCTGACACCAGCTAGTTCTAGGTTTATATATGATGAGTAAAAAGCCCAGAAAGTAATATGGCATTGAATCAAAATTACTCCAAGAATGGATACTGATTTTTTAATCAACAAAAATGGTAAATAAAACTATAATAAATGTTTTGATAAAATTTTAGAAAAACACAAACAACAATAGGAAGAAAAGCCCCTAATGGAAAAGTGTTGCTATTCTTAAAGACTTTAACCTTTAAAACCTTTAATTTAGAATATTTAATTCAACAGAATTTTATTAACATATTTAAAATTTACCATCTCTCGAGTCTTCCAGTCTCTGAAAACCTAATTAAATTCCATATATTTTTAATGAAGCAAAAACTCTGAAAGTGCTTTGACCTCCATTAAGTTTGAATCCAGATAAAGATAGAAATTCTTCCTCCTGAGCCTTCCATAAAGATTGAAAATATATTGCAGAGAAGTACTCTAGAATTTCTTAACTCCCTGGCTTCAGCCTCATTTTCCTCATTAGATTCTTCTTACTGTTCTTGTTATGCTGCCAGATACTGGATTTCCAACTTTTCTGAGTTTCTGTTGAGTTTCAGAATATTAATTGGTGTTTTTAGAGAGCAGAGGGCTGAAATCAGTGGATTGTGTAAGAATCTTCCCTTTTTCTCTGAAACAAGCTTCTAGTCCTCGAAATTATGACAAAGGTGAGGACAAAGAACGTATTTTTTACAGTTCAGAAGGAAGCAGGCACATGCTTAGATTTTGAAAAACAGTGGTAGGAGTACACACTCTTTAAAGTAACAAGTGCTTATGCAAACAAAAGCACGAACTCCTAATACTCCTTTGGCTTAGGTGTTGTAATATCTCAGGAAATTGAAGAATCCTGAAAAAAGTTAAGTAAGTAATAGCTCATTAAGATAGAATTTTTATTGAGCCAGCCACACATGAGCTGTGACAGACCATCATGAGGGCTTTTGTATCTGTTTTCAAACAGTTCCAAGCCACAGTTTCCAGTTTCTTCTGTCATGCTAGCTTTGTGTAATAGTGAGAAATATGGCTTTTACATCTCAGGGATTTTTGAAGCATAAATGAACAAGAAAGCCAGGTATTCAAGTTTTCAAGTCTTGCTAATTTTCTATGAATTGTAACTTCTCCTGCTGCAGGTGAGATCATAGCCCATATGTCAAGAGTCAAAGGAAGAGACTGGATAAAATGGTAAGGCAAGAAAGTTAATAGTGCATGTCTGAAAATCTATAAACAAAAGTCTGTATCAAATGCTGTGAAGTGGATGGATCCGTAGTTAGGTGCTCAAATATTACAGCATGTCTCAGACATAGTCTGGAAGACATTAAAAAACAAACACCTAACACTATCTCAAAACTATTTTACAAAAACTAGTACTACCAAGACTCACAGATTTGTGTCCCTTCCTATCTCTAACCAGGGTCATGATTCATGCTTCGGAGAAAACAAAACACCAAAGGAGTATCTTGGCAAGTTACTTCTGAACATCTGTTTTTCCAGAGATACATAAGGGACTGTTTGAAGGAAACCCCTGAAAAAAACCTAAAAATAACCAACCAAAAAACTTACCAGTTTTTGAGTTATCATTTGAAAAACTACATTCTTGTTTGTGCATGAAACTAGATATCTGGCTTCAGAAAACTAATTAAAGATTGTGGATTTTAAAGTGAAACCACTGATACATAGCCTTATTATACCTTAGGAAGGCTGCATTAAATGAAGATTATACCTTCTACTCTTGACACAGAGTCAAAACCCTAAGACCAGGAAAGTTGTTACTGTAGCATTCAAATGTGAATACACTAAAGAAAAATAAGGGGTTGGAGCATAGGGCAGTTGCTATAACATTCTATTAATAAAAGACAATTTTCAGAACAATCACCACACAGCACTCTCTCTTCCTGTTTTAAAACCATAATTTTAAGCCAGAAAGGAGTGTTTAAACATGATGCAACCGTTAACACAAGTCAATGAGGTGGCTAAATTTCAGCTTAAGACCTAATTTACTGTCTAATTTTAAAAAGGTATAAAATTGGAAAATGATCAGGTCAGGGTTGATTGAATGAGGAAATGCTTTTCCTATTGCAGCAGACACACCAGTGCACAGTACCCTGAGCAGAGCACTGAACTGAGCTGTTCATTCCAGTGGATTCCACAGTTAGTGGTGTGACCTCAGTTTCAAGAGCTCCTTCAGGTACTGCCCTTTAAGGAGAAAGCATTCTACCTTTGCTCAAGCCTTATCTCTTCATCTGCTTTTTGTGTTTAGGAATGCATGGCAGGAGGGTGATGCAAACTCTTTTCTGTCAACAGTAGCTGAACTCAGGTTGAGACCTAACTTTTTAAAGAAAGGATTGATATAGACCCTCATATGCTGAATATCAGAATGTGATTAACCAGATGCTGTTATTTTCTTTAATATCTCATGAATAGAAACTGCAGTATAAAAACAATTCAAAACATTCAGTTACTGGGAAATATGACATATGGCCTGCTAAGCTGCTTTCCTACAGAAATAGCTAAAGATCATTACTCTTGGCATCATTCCCTACAACAGTCACTGGGCTCATTCAAACAGACAGTATGTGATTGAGTCCATAAGGAATATTATTTCCACAGGTGGGTAGAAAGAATGTTGAAAAATACAAAGACTTGTGAAACAGAAGTAGTCAAGGAGATTTCTCCACCTCCATAACTTCTGTGCACTTAAACAAATCAAAGCAGCACCACTAGAACAGTTAGTTGCTTAAAAAAAAAAAAAAAAAAAAAAAGCAAGCTGCATTTTCTCCTCTTCATGGTAACACATCTTGCTAATGTACTGTATTTCATTTAACTTGTTCTCCCTGGAGTAGGGATATCCTGATGTGAACAGGAAGTTTGCATCCAGCAGGGGCCACTTGTTGCCTGTACTGAGATCCAATTCAATTAGGTGGAAGCCAAACCTAAATGCTGTCATAGGATGAGTTTGTGTTCTGGGATAGTAGATGGGAACAACCACAGCCATGCTGTGATGTGATCATGCTGCAATCCAGGCTTCCCTGGTGATGTTATACTAGTAAATGTAAACCAAACATTTGTGAGGTGGCATCACAGGACAGGAAATGTTAAGACAATTATCATGTTGCAATGGTAATCTGATGTAGCAATAATATAATCACATTTAGCAAATGTTTGCATTTGAAAGCATCTACGCTGTGATTATGTCCTTGCAACATATCCCCTTTACATGCCAGCACTGTTGCTTGTATTAGCTAAATTTAGACAATAACACTGTGTAGTAGAAGGCTTACTATATTCCATAACTGGTCTTTTTCACACACTGAATAAAATTACTGCTGCAAACTGCATTGGCATTGTATGTTCATATTAGGAGATGATGGAGCATTTATGGTAGTGTAACCATCACACATGTGCTTCTGAGATATCATGAAGGGTGCTGTGAGGCTGTTGTGTGAAGACTCCCAAAGTACAATGTGTGATGCCACATCAGATTGTGTACAGGCACACACAAAATCATAGAATAACCCAAGCTGGAAGGGACCCACAAGAATTATTGGGTCCACCTCCTGTCCCTGCATAGGACCACCCCAAAATTCCCAACATATATCTGAGAGCGTTATCCAAAAACTTCTTTATTATTGTCAGGCTTGGCACCATGACTACTCCTCTCAAGAGCTGTGCAAGTTCTCCACCACCCTCCAGGTGAAGAACCTTTTCCTAATATCCAATCTAAACCTGACACATTTTCCGCTGATCCCCTCAGTATCATTGGTCACTAGAGAAAAGATCAGTGCCTGTTCCTCCTAATTCACTTGTGAGGAAGCAATACACTGTGATGAGGTCTACCCTCAGTCTTCCCTTGCAAGGTAGACACAAAGCCAGGATTTTCCAAGGCAGGTCACCAACATCTAGCACAACACTGCAGTCCATGGATGCAGCTGAGGTGGTGCTGGGCTAAAAGACATGCACTATCACAAGTTGATGATCGTGACCCCATGGCATGGAAGCTCTGGCACCCTGTCATTTTCACTGAGGTGATACCAAAAAATGCCAGCAAATAAACTCTCCAAGACTCATTTTGGAGTTTCAGAAAGCAAGCACCCTTTATAAGACCTGGGCAACATGAGGGAGTGATCTCCATGAATCCAAGAACTGGTTACAGAATCCTCAACATAAGAAGGATATGGAGCTGTTGGGATGGGTCCAGAGGAGGCTACAAAGATGATCAGAAAGCTGTAGCAC
This sequence comes from Coccyzus lansbergi, assembly GCA_033558105.1. Taxonomy (NCBI): domain Eukaryota; kingdom Metazoa; phylum Chordata; class Aves; order Cuculiformes; family Coccyzidae; genus Coccyzus; species Coccyzus lansbergi. Next base: position 2,010,349 of record JAUMJK010000097.1, read on the forward strand.
CTCCAATACAATAACAGGCTGAGAGAGTTGGGGTTGTTCAGCCTGGAGAAAAGAAGGTTCAGAGAAGACCTTACCGCAATCTTCCAGTACCTGAAGGGGACCTACAAGAAAGCTGGGGAAGGACTGTTTACAAAGACCTGTAGAGATAGGACAAGGGGGAGTGGTTATAAACTGGAGAGAGGCAGATTTAGACTAGACATAAAGATGAATTTCTTCACTTTGAGAGTGGTGAAGCCCTGGCACAGGTTGCCCAGTTGTGGCTGCCCCGTCCCTGGCAGTGTTCAAGACCAGGCTGGATGGGGCTCTGGGCAGACTGATCTGGTGGGAAGCGTCCCTGCTCATGCCAGGGCGTTGGAGCTGGATGGTCTTTTAAGTCTCATTCAACCCAAACTATTCCATGATTCCACAATTTAATACATTTCCCACTTACATGCGTATGCATAAATTTCCCCAGAAACCTTATGTGTATTCTATTACTTTCCAAGGTCTAATCTTAATTTTATTATGAACTTTGCAATAGTCACATCTCTTGCTGGTTTGGCGCTTTGGAGCCAGCTCTGCCTGACCTTGCATTTGAAACAGGGAAAAACTGCAGAGAGAGGTGAATATAGAAGAAGAGGCATTTGTTCAGCATAGATCACACTGAGCACAAGGCATTATCACCTCCAAAAAGTGAATAGCGTCTGGAAAAACACTGAAAGAAAGAAAACGTGAGGGACCTCCTGTCTAACTTCCAAACCCCACCATTACTTACATGAAACTTAGTTTAGATAAAAAATACTCCACTTGTTGCAACAGGAACCCTCTCAGAGGGAGACAAGGCCCTCAACCCCCTCGCCCCAGGCACCGGCCGCACGGACCCTCAATAAGTGACGTCACGGCGCGGGCTGACGTCACGAGAACCCCAAGCGAGCCCCAAAGCGGAGGGACTGCGGACGCCGCCCGGCCCAGCTCCGCCACATCCGGGTCCCGTGCGGACGCTCCCCCCCACCATCTTTCTTCCAATCAGCTCCGCCCTCGGCCGAGGGGGCGGAACCAAATCTGCCCTCCGCCTTTTCGATTGGTCGCTCCCGCGGTAGGGCGCCGGCGATTCGCTGCTGTGCGGGAGGGCGGGCGTTGCCCGCTCGGCCGCCGCCCATTGGGTGATGGCGCCGCGGAGCCGCTCGCCCGTTGGCGGGCGGGCGCGTCCGGTCTGGGTGCGGAGGAGGGCGCCATTGGCTGGAAAGTAGGTTAGTGGTGCGCCGTTGGGTGGCAAGCCAGGCGGAAAGTAGGTCAGGGACGGGGGCTGCTTGCGCCGGGCGCCGCTCGCGTGGCCGAGGGACCGCGACCCCCTCCCTCCCCGCCGCGGGTGCGGGGCTGGCGCCGAGCCGGTAAACGGGGGAAGGGAGAGGCCGGGGAGGCGGCGCGGTGCGGCGGGGCTGCGTCCCCCCGCAGGCCCGGGGGGCTCCGTGGCGCGGGGGGCGCGGCGGGGCCGGGCAGCGCTCTGCCGGGCGGCGGCCCTCGCGGCGGGGCGGCAGCTCCGCGGGCGGCCCCGGGGACGGGGGAACAGGGGCAGAGCTGGGGCCGGGGTCCCGCTGCCCAGCATCCCCTGTCGCAGAGGGGAGGACGGGGGCAGAGCTGGAGCAGAGCTGGGGCTGGGGTTTCGCTGCCTGCGGTTCTCCTGTGGGCGAGGGGAGGACAGGGGCAAACCTGGAGCGGAGCTGGGGCTGGGGAACTGCTGCTCGCCCATCCCCTGTGAGCGAGGAGCGGACAGGGTCAAAGCTGGAGCAGAGCTGGGGCTGGGGTCTCGCTGCTCGGGCTCCGTTTGGGCCAAGGGGAAGATGGGGCAGAACTGGGGGCTGGGATCTTGTTGCCTGCACGTCCCTTTGGGGTAAGGGGAGGACGGACAAAGCTGGAGCAGAGCTGGGGCTGGGGTCCCGCTGCCTGTGCATCCCCTGTGGGTGAGGGGAGGACGGAGACAAAGCTGGAGCAGAGCTGGAGCTGGGGTCTCGCTGCCCGCACATCCCCTATGGGCGAGGGGAGGACAGAGGCAGAGCTAGGGCCAGGGTCCTGCTGCCCGGGCATCCCCAGTCAGCTATGGGAAGGACGGGGGCAGCCGTAGGGATCTGTGGGGGCCATGCCAGGCTTGTTCCTGCTCCTGGGTTTAGGGTGTGGACGCTGAAGTAAGTCCCTGAGCAGAGGTGTCGGTGCCCCTTCCCCTCCAGCAGGAATGGGTCCTGTTGACCTCCGTCCTGCAGCCGATCCCATGGACCTTCAGGTGCCTTGGGATAAAGTCTGCTTTAGGTGAGGCCTGGGCTTGTGTACGTCAAACACCAAAATGATGGTTGTGGTTGGAAATCTCTATGGGTTGTGACTGTTGTATCAAGGCCAGCCCTGCCTGCGGGCAGCCAGAGCCATTCCCACAACTGTGGATTCCTTGCTTCCTAACGGTGCAGCTAGGTTACCTCCTGAACGTTTGGTGGTGAGCCCGAGGGCCCAGAGTCAGTGATTCCTGGTGCTGTTGCTCCTAAGGCTGCTTCCTGCAGCTGAATGTGCATCCTGACTGTCAACAGGAGGATGCTTTCTTCGACAGTGAATATAGAATACTAGGAATGTTAAGGTGGCTTCCTGAGACTGGGAGTTTTGTGCTTGGAGAGGCAGAGGAATCAGTTTGCATTTTTAATTGCTGAGGTTTCTGCTACTTCAGTGCATCAATTATAACAGTTTTGGAAAACTTATGCTTGAAAATAATGATGAAGAAATGAGTGGGTCTGTTTTCTTGCTTTAGAAGCAGATGTGCATACAGCAATTTCTAAGAATTTTCTTATTCTTGGAGGTAGAAAGGCACAACTGCAGAGAGTGGTTGCCTTTTAAAGCCATTGAATATCTTTAAGAAACATAGTCAGTCTTTAAGTAGGAATTTCTTGAAAACATTGGTCCTTGAATGTTCAAAATAAAAAAAAAAACCACCCACAATTTAAAATGTAGTTTTTTTAGTAGGTTGGCATTGAAATGCCTGCCTTGCTTAGTATATCTCTTCTTCTGTCAAAAAGACTTTTAAAATGGGAGGAACAGATAATACAGAGATGACAACTAAATTTGTAGGGGGGAAAAAAAAGAAAGGTTGTTTTAATTAACTGTTAATACTATCTAACTGTCTTTGTACGTGGTCTCGCAAAAAGCTGAGGTTACGCTCTGCCCTCGAAAGAATATGTGTTTTGTGTGCTCTAGGAATATGCAAATGTAAATAGCTATTTGAAGTGTCAGAAACTATAGACTTCTCATCTGGATATTTTAAACCACAGTTGCCTATTAAAGGGAAAGTTTTTACTGCTTCTCAGTTTTGTGGGTCTGTTTCTCATGACCATTCCTATTTTTTCATGCCTACTTGTAGAAATGGACTGTAAATTAACCCAATAAAGTACTGTGGTTATAGAGTAATACACAGTAATAACACAGATAATACACTGTATTATCCCACATTCTCTTTCACGCTGTGCATTTTTGTTGTCTGTGTGACAGTCGTGGTGGGTGGTGCTGTGTAGACTTAAGGTCTGTAAAAGAAGTCTGTCAGGAGACTGCCTGGACAAAAAAGAAGTACCACAGAGAGGACAGCTGTGCTGTTTTGTTCTTGCCTACAGGGTTCTTTGGGGTGACACAGGAGTGTCAGTAAACTAACTTGACTGTACATGGGATTCCATAAGCCAGTGCTGAAGTTGGGGACTGCCTCCATATCACTGTCACCACCTGCTACTGAGAGACTTGCTGTATTTGGGGAACATTACTGAGGATGCATTAGGAAGGTGATGTTTTCAGGAGGAATTTATTGGAGATTATTTTTTCCCCCTTCAAATACCTGCTTTCTGATATTCTTTTGGGAAACCAGGAGTAGGAAGAGCAATTGAATTTACTTGGCAGAACTTGAAGTTATACACAGCTCCTTAGAACTTTGCAAGACTATGATGACAAAGCTGAGAACTCATGTCATAGCTGCATCATGTGTGCTGCATATGAGTAAGACAGTTTTTCAAAGTGCATTGATGTCAAACACACTGGAAATATCATGAGACATGTAGGTTGATTAGTTTAGATGTATAAAGAAGCTCTGTTTTCCTGCTTAAATTCAATATCTTAAGCAGTTTTCAGCACCGAGACAATTGTTTGTGTGGCTACACTTTGATACGAGGTACGGGAAAACCTGAAGTAATACAATATTAAGGAAAACAAAGTGAATTTGGTACATCCCTTAGTGGTTTTCCTTTTTATTTCTATAACTTGCATGCTTTTCATTTTAAACCTTTATCATTGGTTTTCTGCATAGCTCTGCTTTTGAAAGAAAGCACTAAAGTAGTAAAGAGCAGGTATTTGAAAATGTAAAGTTCTCTGAAATTTGTCTTAATTAAAAAATGTGTAAAGGTATATAATATGCAAACGACTGCAAAGAGGAGCCTAAAATAAATACATATTTTTAAGCTTGCGTAGCTTCCTTGTTCTCAGTAAGTTTACAGAACACAAAGAATACTTCAGATTAGTCTATTTACTTTAGTACATTAAGCGTGGTTTGAAACTTTCATTGTTGGCTTTTACCGTACTTGAAAAACTTAAATCTAAAATAGTTTGGTTTGATTAATGTAGTAGCTGAGATGATTCTGACTGGAACTTACTGTCAGCTTTTGCTCCTGGTTGTTGAAAGCTCTGCTTGATCAGCCCATAGAAACTTGTGGTTTGGAGGTGTTTTGTGGCGTTTAGAAAAACAGTGAAAGAGCTTTCAATCTGTCTTCCAGCCTTTTTAAGAGTTGCTGTAGGTTTTAGATAATGGAGTGATAATGGAGAAAAGTAAAGCAGAGGTATACTCTGCCTGGTGTGTGCGTGCGTGTATGTGCATGGATATATATATGTGTGTGTATATATATATATATATATGTATATGTATGTATGTGGTAGGTTCACATTGCAATAGTAAATCTGTTCCAGTTTTAGTTAGATCAAATGCAAATTCATTATTTGTATAGTTCAAACAACAACAACAAACCAAACTCAGCAATCTGTACATATGACTTTTGCATACTCCTGTGGTGTTGTGTAGGTGAAACTCAAGACACTGAAACAGAACACAAAATGATTTGCTTGAAAAATAAGAGTGCTTTTCTTTTGAAGAGTTAGTGTACTAAGTTATTTTAAAAAACCTATTTAAGTTTTATTCGTGAGTTGATTTTTTTTTTTTTTTTTTTTGGGAGGAAGAGATCCCAGTTGTAATTATCAAATTGGTTTTTTATCTGCATACATCTGTGGTGTGACTATCAAGATGAATAGCTCACTGGCATGAAGTGCATATTGCACCTGCCTTTCTTTACCTCACTTTGTTGGAAAAATGCAGTCAGGCTACTTATCCAAGGCCCAGACTTCATCTCCTTGGAAACCTGATCTTTCACCAGATGTTGAGAAATGTAATTTCTTTTTTAATCCATTCTGCAGAAGAACGCTGATCAAAACAGCATCTTCAGGCTTTGGTAGTCTGGAATGCTCATTAACTAAAAAAATAGTCTGGCATTTCAATCTTCATCCCAAACGAGATCGATGGTTTCTGTTGCATTTGGTATTATTTCAAATTCATTGTAGCTGTTTCTATTACTATAGTGATTGTATCATTTAATTCAATTCAAGAGTAGGCCAATAATATCTTCTTTGTGTGTACAGTGCAGGACTGACCGTGTTCCCTGCCCCTTCCTAGCCTGCAAGGACTCTCCTTTCTTCTCTGTGTTCAGGTTATCTTTTCTCCTTTGCAGCTGCAAAAAGGTATTTCTTAGTCAACGCATACAGAATTTGTAACCTTTTCGGTCTCCTGCCATTTGAGAAGCTGTTATTCAATGTCTCTGATGTCAGACACACTTCTAGGTCAGCTGCTGGTGTCAGAACAACTTGTGACCCTGAGCTGAAGCTGTGCTGTAGTCTAGTAGGTGGGTCTTCTGTAGGAATAGTGCCAGTAGGCTACTTATAGAGCAAGAAATATCGTTGGCAGGATTTTAGAATGCTGAAATAACTAGCCACTTTTCTTGTAGTCTAAGATGTTGATGTTCTCTACTAATGTTAAAGAAACCCATTCATAAGAACGTAAGCAGTTGAGGAAGATGGTTGTAGTTTTCATGTTTGTTTTGACAGTTTTTGTCTTGTAAAAGTTAGTAGGCTCTATTTTCCACAGGTACAAGGCAATTTAGCGGCATGTTGTGTAAAGGAAGCAGCAGACAGATTGCTAAATCCATAGGGGTCCCTACTTGGTGTGGCTAGGATGGAAATACATCTTCCAATATGCAGTTGCTGTTGCACTGGGAAGGTTATGTTTGGCAATTCCTAAGCAGTGTCTATTTGCTCCCATTCTCTGAAACCCCTTTATTAGGAAGACATTTTAAAATAAGTCATATCTGCTTATTCAATTGCAGCAGTTTGCTGTAATTCCTTTCTGTTTCCGTTAAATTTAGTTCATAGAATCCATGTATTTTAAAGATTGATGTGGTCTTGATACAAGAATACTCAGAAATCTCTAAAGTTAGTCTTATCCACTTGGGATTGATGTAGATATTGGAGGACTCAGAAATTGGTATTATTCTTGATCTGAAGTTCTTTTTATCTTGCAAACTTCTTTAGAGTACCTTTGCCTTTTCTAGTTTGTCTGACAAAAAAAAGAAAAAGACAAGATCAGAAAGAGTGAGATAAAAAGTGCTAAATAATGCTGTATTGCAGAATATTAATTAAATGAAGGGAGAAGGAAAACTTACTTGCTAGAAAAAAAACAGGAGAAAATAGAACTAAAGTGCGTTTAATTTTTAAGAGTGTTTTTTCTGTCTTTAAATCTGTTTATTTTGTAGTTGCCTTGAACTGATTTAGTTGGATTTTCTGTTGAATTGCTATGAATGGATTTTTGTTCTCTATACATTTATCTTGGAGCATTATGAAATTTAGGACTTCTGTTCCAGTTTCAAGCAAAACTATGTAGTAAAAAAGTAATAAAATGCATTGTATTTGTACTGAGAGTGTGACAGCAAAATGGCTTTGGTTTGACTTCTACTTTCATTTCTACCCTTCGCTTGGGGACCTCTGGTAATTGTATTTTAAATCCTTCTGAGATTTGGACTTCATGCTGCAGCCTGGCTACCAGCATATTAGTTTTAATATAACCTTTTAAAATAGTATTTCTTTTGCCTGTAGACTTGAATGGCCTAGTAATTTTTCAGGGATAAATTCTGGAACATATTGCAAAGAAAACGCAGATGTTAGTCTTTTGGGTTTGTTAGAATGTGTTTTCTGACCTTGTCTTGACCGTGTTGGATTTTCCAGTTTGCAGTTCTAGAATTGTTGACTGGCAAACAGGACACCTATTTATTCCTCTCTTCCCTTTCCCAGTATGTTTTTTTGCCAAGCCATTTCATGTAATCTTTGAATTTGTGTTTACAGATTGACTCGTTATAGATTAAATTAATTTACTGAGTTAATATAAAAAAGTGAATGTTAACGCTGTGCTGTGAACGTACTTAAGAATATTTTGATGTTATACTTGTGGTATGGCCCAAATTCATAAATCTAGAAACATACTTAAGTTTGACCTTGGGAGACTTTGGTGTCTAGATTCTTGTTCCTTTATGAGCTGATAAAGCTTCAGAACACTTGGCAAACTTGCTGTCCTAAAGTAACATTATACTGTAGTTTTGATCTATAGTCAGTTTACTAGAGTTTTGTGAGTTTGGAAAAGTTTTTAGACTTCAGAATTTAAGGTAATAAGTTTATGATGTTGAAGCGGTAAAAAATTTGCATTGATGGAACTTCTATTTTGATTAATACTTTTTACTTAGTACTTAATTTCTAGTGATCTAGAGTTCTCAATTACTGTATTTGGCACTATTTGCTGAATGAAGTATTTCCTGTCCTAATTTATCTGACTTGACCATGGGACTTTTCCATGGTAAATGCCTGATTTATTTTCTTAGCAAGAATAGCTCTTTATTCATCTTTCTCTAACACTGTTGTCATCATCAAGAATAAGATGATGAGAGGAAAAAAAATAGGAAAAACATTACAGCAGTTGGCTGTTGTGGAAACAGATATTTCTACTTTCCTATTCCTGGTAGAGATTATTGGCTTCACAGCTCAGAGTGAATTTTAACAACTGTTTATGGCTGATGCCACTATGCATGTTTTCTGACCGTGTCCTTTATGTATATATTCCTCTCAAGAATTCTAGTCTGACTCATGATGTTTTGGAGACTTCCCAGGATGTATGTGGGAAACGCTGATGTTCAGGGCAATATCACCAGGGCTGTGCTCAGGTATTTGGACGTGACAAAAAGCAAAAACCTATGGCCAAGAATAACTCTCTGGTTTTGGTGCCCAGCAGTTTTTCCTGTAGTGATTTATGTATGAATCCTTTGCAATGTCCTTTGGCAGATGGATATACTTGGACGGTAGTTTTATGATCATTTGAACTGGATCCCTGTGGACAAAGTAGGTACCATCGAATGGGAAATGGTATCATGAAAAATTTCATCAGTTCTATGATATGATGATTTGATCTTCTATTACATCTGCTGCTTCACTTCTCCAAGTTATTTTCTTACAAAAAAAAAAAGAAGAGTTTTCTTCAAATTGTAGTTGCAAGTTATGTTTAAATTCCTTATACCTAGAAATATGACATAATTATAAAATGCAGTTAACTGTAGGGAAGTGGTGGAGTCACCATCCCTGAAGGGATTTGAGAGCACTGTGGATGTGGTGCTTGGGGATATGGTTTAGTGGTGGACTTGGCAGTGTGAGCTTGGTGGTTGGACTTGTCGGGTGGATGATCTTGGAGGTCTTTTCCAACCTAGATGATTCTGTGACTCTGATTCTCCTTTTTGGCTAACCATTTCCATCAATGGATCCTGTCCCTCTACTCCATAGTGATGGTATTTGTGTTTGAGCAAAGGTGTAGTGGATTGGGTAATCTGCTGTGGCTCAAGGATAACTGTTCCCCACAGACAATGATTTAGTATTACTCAGTACATTGATCCCATGCACCTTGTGCCTTCATAAATATTTGCTCTTTTATAGGTTAGGATACAGCACAGTTCCAAATTGTATAGTCCTGAAGGAGAAGTGAGAGAGGAAATAAGTGTGAAGAGTGCTGTTATGTCATTGCAACCTTGATGTAGAATAAGGGAATTTATGGCAGAATGTTTTTGGATTAAGCCGTGTTTGGTCATTTCTTTCATAAGTCTACATAATTTTGAAAAATATCCCAAAATATCTGTTTTTTTTCTACTGATACCCAGAAGCCAGAAAAATAATCAATTTTTTACTTTCCCTTCTGGAGCTACACAATGGAGCTTTTTGCTATTTATTGTGCCTTTATTGCAAATCTTTTCCATAACAAGAAAGGGTAACTCGCCCAGACCTCTGACTGTTTTCCCTTTCCCCTTACTGGCCCATGTGCCTCTGGGTTTCCAGATGAACAAATATTGAAGTGTTTCAGATATACAAATCTCTCAGGAGCTCATTCACTAAGATTACTTGACTTTACTGGAGCTGAATGCTCACACGTCCAAGCTGTTGTCAAACTGATAATTTATCTGGAGATGGCAGGGACCCAGCAACATCTCCAGTTAGGTTTGCCAGGAAATCTGGAGGAAATGGAATATAGGAAAGAGACTAAAAGGAGGAAAATATTCTTCTCCACCAAGACAATACATGGTTTGGACTTCAGTCCATTAATTGTGCACACCTCTGCTCACTTTTGGGGAGGGGAGCTGTCTGTTTAGAAGAATCTTGAACTTCAGTTCGAGAATGATTCTCTGACTTGGCATAGTTCTCATAATGTTGTTGGCTTATCTATATATTCTGTTTTCTGCAAAAAAAAAAAAAAAAAAACAACTGTCTAAAACCTACTCAGGCTTCCCTCTAGACAAATATTGGCACCTCTGTTTTTTTTTGAATAGCTGTTCAGGAGAATTGTCCTTGTGTCCAGTGACATGAAAATCTGTTTTCTGTATGGCTGTGATTTAAACATTCAGGAAGATTGATGAAAACTTTTGAACTTAATTTGGAATATAAATAGAGAGTAAGGAAAGGTCTAAGTGAGCAGATTAAAGGAGAATCTGCGCCTTCTACTTAAATGAATTAATGACTTTTTTTCCCTAGAGCATATGAACAGCAGCAAGCACCAAATAGCTGCACAACTAAGAAGCAGCAAAAAAACAACAAACCAACCAAACCTCCAAGCAGTAAAAAAGTGAGGAAAAAGTGAGTTCTGGTGGTGTCTCATGAGAGTCCTGTCATTTTAGCATATCGCTAACCTTCTGTTAAATGGTCATTATTCAGCCTTACAAGACTTTTGAGGTTCCTTGAAATGCTTAAGTTATTCTAGTGGAATTCTGAGCACTGTTTTGGGGAAAAAAAATAAAAAACAAAAGCAACACAACAGTATTTTCTCAGGCGAGTAGTTGAGCCTTCACAGGTTCATTCATGGTGTGCTGTAAAACTTGTGTAATCTACTTTCTTTGGCATGGCTTTCAGATGCATACTTCTTGCTTTTTAAAATAAATATTTTGTCAGTCATCTGACTCGTCTCCTAGTTTTAGGATATTTCTGTGGCTTGCCGGTTCCTGTAGCCACAAACGTAGTGGAATGATGGTTGTGCCTTGACAAACCTGGAAAAGTACTGGTTTCTGTTATTTCTCAGTGAAGCCTATTTTTCCATTTTTCTGCTGAGCTTTGTTTTGCAACTTTGGAAAACCTAGTAACTGGTTTCCCAGCTGGTCTCTGAATTTCTTTACCCCCAAAAATTTATTAACTCCACCCCCTTCCTTAAAGCCTGTTTGTAGGGGTTTATTATCCTTTTGTCTCAGTTCTGTGAGTGCTTTGTTTGCTTTTGTGTGTGTGTGTTTTGTGGTGGTGGTGGTGATGTTTGGGAATGTTACAATCTGATCGCCAATCTCATTGGCAATGAGATTGGAGATTAATATTGGTGCAACTTCTGAGGTTTGTCTTTAGAAGGGACTGAAGGGTGAATTTCAGATGATTTCAGGAAGCAGGTAAAGGAATTTTCCTGGACTTCCAATACCTGGAATAACCTTAACATTTTAGCAGATTTCTGGTTAAAGAAGAAACATTAGGGATAAAGAGAGGTAATTTTAATGTCCCTTTCTAGCAAATCTAATTGCACATTGTAGTGAAGTAGCATAGTTTTTCACTTTCCAATACCATAAAACATATCCTTTTAACTCCTCCCTATGATGTAATTTGTCCGAGTCTTTCTTTGGCAGCAGTGTGCAAGTTTCTCTTCAGTTCATTCTTCATGGCGTAGTTCTATATTTTCCACACATCCTTCCAAAAGTGTACTCATCACAATCATTTCCACATGTGAACTATTCATTGTCTTCCACTCTCAAGAGGGGCAGTCAGTCAGTTCCTGATGGCTCTATTCTTGTGTTCTGTTTATCTTTTCAGTCATTACATCCCTACTGCTCAGTCTATAAACATCAGTCATCTCAGTACAACTGTATTTTTGATGTTTTTATGTACTCTTCTAGTACAGAACAAGGTTTCTTAACTCTAAATAACTTGGATGTTGAATAGCATACATACAGGTTCTTTCTTGACTTTGTTCCTGTGTATTGGAGATTGATTTGTTTAAACTCAGGTGTTAATAAAAGAGCATTCTATAAAATGAGTAAATTTATTTAGCAGCAACTCAGAAAAAAAGTACTGCTTTTCAGACTGCTTCTCGAATACTTCTATTACACTGCAAGTTTTGTAGGCTTATTCTTGCTATAATTTCCCCATGGAAGTTAATCTGTGTGTTTGCTAGGTGAGTTATATGTGCACTTACTGTTGAGCTCACCATCTCTTCCTCTCCTTTGTACAATACTGGTACTTGTTTAACCCCTGAATCACTGTAGCATGATCTACTTTGACTTGTAGGTATTTTAAAATATATTTTGGCAGTATTAATCTCTTCTGGGTCTCTGAACAGTTCATTGTCGGTTTAGGTAAGTGCCAGTGATATATTGGAGTACACAGCTGAAAGGTGGAGCTAGGAGGTTAACAATTCTTACAGTCACACTTTAGTTGCAAAGGGTTAAACATTTAGTTGTTTTAACTTCTCATCTAATTAAAAGAAGTGTAAGAATTCTGTCACATGAGTCTCACAGAGAGAGGTGTGTGCTGCACTGCAAAAATCCCTGTAGCTCCATATTAAATAAACTAGCTAACTGATTCATACATTACTGTTTGTGATCTAAGCAAGGATTAGTCAGTAGTATTGTTTCTGGCAATTTCCACTTGGCATTGTCCCTGCTGTTATGCTGGTTGGGATCAGTATCAATTATAGGATGGCAGAGGAGACCTTAACTGGTGAGGGAGCCGAGTGGTACAGGTTGGTTTGTTTAGTAGTCATTCCAAAAGCCTATGTGGCTTAGCAAGATCTTGCTTAAGGAAAACTTGCATTTCTAAGTCGATACTGAACAGTCACACATCTGTATATCTCCGTGATAAGACAAATAAATGTGTGAGGGGGCTGAGAATGAGAGGATGTTTCTGATTGGCAGCTCCCAGTGCAGCATTAGAGAGACCTGGACAAATGATTTTGTTTTGTTTGGTAAACACAGAAATCACGCTGAACACAAAAGTTTTGATCTATGTATGATGTTAATTATGTCATAGTTTTTATACTTCTCTTGTACTTCATAAAGTGTTTATAGAAAACTCAAAAAAGTTCAGAGGATGAACTGTGTTTTGCAAGCACAATCACACAGTGGGAGGTAAAACAAATGCAGCTAAACTTAGTTAAAGGAGGAAAAAGCAATTCCCTTTCAGTTAAAGACCTGGTGAGGTTACCTGGAAAGAGAAAATAAGGCTTAGTAGCTGATAAAGGCCCTATTTTAATCCAGATTAGAAAAATTGGGAGTTTTGAACAAGAGGAACTAAGCTTTGGAACAGAAAAGGTAGGAGGAGGGTAACATATTCTTGCAACCTATCAGTTCTTCCAGGATATCTTTGTAAAATAAACTTTGGCCTCAATTGCAGCATATCAGTTTGTTGTATAAAATAGCTGAGTTTTCCTCCTATTGCATAGGAGATCAGAAAACACGATCACAGCAGGGAACAGATCTGAATGAATCTGATATCAGCATTAAGATTAAACACATGTACTTTTCTCTAACTGCAATGTGCCTGAGTAGAAGGAAACTGAAGGACACGTGGCTTTAATCAGACTGTCAGGGAACAGGAGAGCCAGAAAAACTTGTAGCAGAGAGGAGGGGACCATCCAGAGTTTTGCAAACTTTCCTTAGCACAACTCAAAAGTATTTTTAACAAATACTACTGGCGATTATTGTTATATTTAAGGCATAGAAAAAGTGTAATAACAAAGAGTTTTGCTCAGCAGTACTGAAAACCAAAACAAACCTCATGTTTTATCTGTAATCTTATTAATTAAGGGGGGCAAATTAGAACTTTTGGATTTTGAAACAAGAGCATCAAGCTTTAATACCGATAACTTGTATAAGAACAACATTTCAAGAATTGATGTTTGGTGGAGGCAAAAGAGGGAGAGAAATCTGATGTGTTGATGTCCATATTTAGGAAAAAAAAGATGTAATGACTTAACATGAAAGTAGTGAAGGGACGTTTAACATGCCTTGGTTAAGTTACTAAAGATAAATATTTTTATCTCAGGACTTATTGAATATAATCTTAAGCTTGTACCTCTAGGGACAAAGAGTAAATTCAACACATATGGAAGAGGAGATGGAACTGTGGAAGACAGCTGAAGGGGCTTTAGTGGATATCCTTTAAAAACATTTCAGTTGTGCACCAGATGAGTGACTGAGGCAGAACCACATACAAAAAAAGTCTTTCTTTCTCTAATAAAATCAGGGCATAATAGTGCCTGAGACTTTAGATCGTGTTCTGAAGTGAATATTGCAGAAAAATAGGACTCTGAAAAAAAGCCAGAAGTATTTGTATTTAGTATACAATCCCCTGAAATATGTGATTTTCTGTTCTATTCCAAGCATGTTTGTTTGGGATTTTCCCCATGTGTTATCAGTAGCAGTTTCTCTACTTTGCTGGCTTCTTTAGCCTATTTAGACAAGAATTGAGATTTGCTCAATGATTTGGAATTCAGTTTCTTGTAGGCAAGACTTCATGTGAGTGGAGAACTGTTTGTATTAACTGAAGTGCTTAGCAAAATGAAGTTAAAGGGTGGTTGTCCTGAGTATTGGTTTTGGGTGGGTGGTGCCTACTGACTTTTACATGGTTCCCTGCTCAGTGCTACTATTTCTAGGCACTGTATAGGGATTTAGTTGTTTAAATTGACTTTGAAATTCCACTTACAAAAGTAGATACCTGACATATAAATCTTGTTTCCTGTGTTGGACTATTTTTTCTGATAAGCTGAGCTTTTACGTTTGCCTTGCTAAACCCCATATGTATTCCACCTGGCATTAAGGTGATGTTATGGTGATAACTGCAGGGCAGTTACCAGAAATAACCTAGAGAGGTTTTCTAAAGATGTTGTATGTTTTCCACTTCCACTATGAGTATTAGTAGAATAAAATCATAGAATGGTTTAGTTTGGTAGGGAACATAAAGATCATCCAGTTCCAACCCCCCTGACATGGGCAGGGACACCTTCCACTGGATCAGGTTGCTCAAAGACCTATCCAGCCTGGCCTTGAACACCTCCAGGGATGGGCCATACACAACTTCTCAGGATAACCTGTTCCAGTGCCTTCCTAATATCTAATCTAAATCTCCCCTCTTTTGTCTTAGAACAGTTACCCCTCATCCTATCTCTATACTCCCTGATAAAGAGCCCCTCCTTGTCTTTCCTGCGGGCCTCATTTAAACACTGGAATCTCCCCGGAGCCTCATCTTCTCTAGGCTAACCAAGCCCAACTCTCTCAGCCTTTCTTCATAGGAAAGGTCATCATCATCTTCATGGACTTGCTCCAGCATGTCCACGTAATTCCTGTGATTCCAGAACTGAATGCAGGACTCCAAGTGAGGACTCATAAGAGCAGAGTAGAGGGGCAGAATCACCTCCCTGACCCTGCTGGCCACACGTCTTTTGGCACTGCCCAGTTAACAGTTGTCTTTCTGGACTGCAAACGCACATTGCTGGCTCATGTTGAGCTTCAAATCTGACAGCACTCTCAATTCCTTCTCTTCAGGGCTGCTCTCAATCCATTCTCCACCCAGCCTGTATTTGTGCTTGGGATTGCCCTGACCCAAGTGCACGACATTGGGCTTGGCCTTGTTGAACTTTGAGGTTTGCCCAGGCCCACCTCTCAATTTTCTCCTGGTCCCTTCAGATGGGATCCCTTCCCTCCAACATGTTGACCATGTCACACGGCTTGGTGTCATTGCCAGACTTGCTGAGAGTGCCCTCAGTTCCATTGTCTGTATCACCAACAAAGATATTAAACAATGCCAATCACAATATTGACATCTGTGTAACACCAGTTATCACTGACCTCCGCTTGGACATTGAGCCACTGACCACAACTGTTAAGTGTGACCATCCAACCAATTCCCTATCCACTGAGTGGTCCATTTGCCAGATCCATGTCTCTCCAGTTTAGGTTCAATCATATCATATAGGGCAGCACTGAGTGCTTTACACAAGTCCAGGTAGATGATGTTGGTTACTCTTCCATTATCTACCAGGGCTGTAGCTGTATCCTGGAAGGCTATCAAATTTATCAGGCACAATTCGCTATTAGTGAAGCCATGTTGGCTGTCACCAATCACCTCCTTATTTTCCATGTACTTCTGCATAGTTTCCAGGAGGATCTGTTTCATCTTGCCAGGCACAGTCTCACCTCTTCCATCTATGCCATTCTTTTAAGTAGAAGCTTTCTCCAAATACTTAAAAATCGAGATGACGTTCTTTTGCTAATACTGAAAGATGGTAGGAGTGACTCTTGCATGCCATAATGAAGATTCAGTATTCCTGTAGAGTCCTGTCTTGAGCAGTGGCTCTGAGTGTTTGCGTGGTCAAAAGCAAGGTTAGGGAAAGCATATGTTCTTTCATAATGGGCCACCATTATTTTCAGTTCAAGAACTTCACAAGCCTTATGTGGTGGTAACTCTCAGGAGAATTCCTTTCCAGGAACTGGTTTTACCTCTCTTTGGAAGCCACATGAACTTCTGGCCTGCCTGTTATTTGGCAGAGAGTTTTCACAGCCTGCCACCTCATGTGTGAAGAGCTGTGTTGTTTTTAACCTTTCAGCCAAGCTTTGTTTGATGTCCCTGTGACATTTGATGATTTTGTAGACCTTGGTCCTGTAAATTTTCTAAGCTGAAGAATGTTAGCTTACTTTATTGTTCCTTATGCAAAACTCATTGCCTGTCTTGTTCTAGTGAGTGAAACTGGAAGGTTTTACATTTTCTAATATATTTAATTGCAGTGGATTTTTTTTGTGTTATCCAAGTTCTCTGTACTGTTCAGGAGCTCTAAATAATTATGAGCATTATTAACATTAGGCACAAGCCTGCTATTTGCGGAAATAAGATCATCTAAACCTACTTAAACTTTTTATAGAGGAATGTGAACTGTCTAGTGATCCTTTCTACGTCCTTTGGGATCAGACTGCGTAGGTTGAGGAATGTTCTCTTTTGGAATAAAACAATGGATTGGAAAAACTTCTGTTTTCAACTGTTAGTCAGATGTTCCTTCGCTCTGTAGTGTATTCCCTCTTCATCTGGAGGGGAAGGGAGTTGTTGCATGGGTGGATCTTTGATCCAAGCAAAACCTATTATTAAAAAAATGAAATCAACGTTCAGTTTTACCAGGAGTCCTTTTGTCATGTGTGTGACTTTGTTTTGTTTTGGGTTTGGTTTTGAGCAAGTATTTTTTTATCTTTTTACCCATGTTTGGTGTTGGCAGGATTTTTTTATCTCGGTTGGTTTGTGGGTTTTTTTTTTTCCTATGGATTGCACTCTGTTGTTCCCCACTTGCTGCATTTTTTTTCTTCCTTTCCTTCCTTCTTTCTTTTTTTTTTTTTTGTAATGTTTAAGAGATCTGCATAGCATAAAGATCCTACTAGGTGAATTGCTGGTGTTCCATGATCATTACTCTGCCTTTATTGACTGTCTTGATTTGCTAATGTGAGCCATTTTTATGAATACAACAGCAATTTTAGAACATTCCTTCTGTTGCACTTGTAAAAGTATGCATTCAAACAATACTGCAACTTAAATTAGAAATCATATATTTAAAACCTGCCTGGAAAAATGCATGCAGCCATATATATCTCTGGCAGCTGAATGACACAGATTTGGAATTTTGTGGTTTGACGTCAACATTTAATGTACAGATATACAAAAGAGAAATATGTTTCATCAGCCATTTCTGTAAAGGGCTTTCCTATTGCTGTATGGCTTTCTCTAGACAATAAAGCTTATATTCCCACTGAAGCAGTTGAATGCACAGTGTATAGGGATGCTCCTCTAATGTGCCTGTGTTCATAACTTGTCATTCACAAAAGGATGAACTCCTGAGCAAAGAAGATGTCACAGTTCAGGTGTGGATCAGTAAAAAGTTTTTGACACACCTTGACTTGCTCAAACCATGTAGGGATTAGAGGTTAAGAGACTTAAAAGGGATGTTTTAATTACTTGCTATCCTTCCCTCTTCTGGCACGTCTTGTCCCCTTGCTTTGCTCTGGTACTGGATATCATGTCGCCTTTCAGTAGGATGGTTGAGCTTGCTAACCCCCCAGAAGACTATGCTTTCTGTCGAGTTATTAGTTTTCAACCTCATGCGCACATTGATTCGACACACTATACAGACAGGCATTGGGGACTGTATGAAGTCTGAGCTGGAGTACTGGAAGGGAAATCTGGGGAAATGAGTGAGAAGGAAGAGAAGAAATAAGGGAGTGAAGACACCCCTTTGATGGCATTAAGATATTATATGGGCTGTTCTGTGGAACTTAGCTCTAAGGTTTTCAACAGTGTCTCATGCTTATCCTGAGCTAGATAAATATGACTTTTTCCAAGCCATGTAGCTGATATTGAGGTACTTATCTCTCTGGATGTGAATGTACAAGGAAGTACATCCTGTCTGGTTTCTCCCTAAATTATCACTTGATTTGCTCCACCAAGTCTTACTCTGTATGCTGTGATTTACAAGGCCTCAGAAGCAAAAATTTCCTAGCTATTTGCTTTAGCGAAGTGTGCATTGTAGGGTATTTGAGACTCACCTTGGAGATGTGTCACATTGCATAGAAGTTCCAGTTTATTGGTGTAAGAGATAAGGAAACATAAAATGTACCTAGCGCTATCGCAGAAGCAGCCAAGAGTGTGTCACTTTTGTGTTCAGTATGTGGCATGATGGCATATCTAACTTTGCTTTTAATATCTTGTTGAAGGACTTTGTTTAATTTTCATTTTGATTTCAGTCACTTGAAATATATGAACATGTGATGTGAGAGTGGTAGAAGCCATCCTGCAGCGATGCTTGCCCTGTCCTGTGGCAGTACTGAGCACAACTGTTGGTTGGGCAGTTGAATGGACAGTTTTCAGCTCTAGCAATTGTGCTCCTAATGCACTGGATCAGTATTCGGAGTATTCGTGCTGGCCCTGGGTGGGTGTTGGGAACTTGCCCTACTTCTCAGTGCTCACTATTGCTGTGGTTCCTAACTGCTTTATGTGAATCTCTCTGGAGAGGGGAATGTTGGATAATGCCACAGTATGAGCTGTCATAACTCTGAAGTGCTGCCTTTCCCTGTTATAACAGCAGATTGTTCATTTAAAAAACAGGATTTCAGGAATGGGGAAGGTTGTTATTTCTGAAGCCCTGAACAAGACTGAAAATGACATAGGTATCTTTTTTTGATGTTTGTGTCTAAATTGTTAGTGTCAGTTTTCACTAGTTTGATTTGGATTTAACTAGCAAATAATGAGACTTCAAGAAACCAGACTGCTGAGCTTATTTAAGTTCGTGTTTATTGTTGCTCCACATATATCCTAGACTCCCTACAAGTAGCTGAAGCCATTTGCATGAGAGAATGTGTGTTTGTGTATGGGTTATTTCCCTTAAACTGGAAGTTTATAAATAATTGTTGTTGTATATTTGTCCATTTCCACACATAAACGTTAACACATACAGTAGCTATGCCATCATTGTGTGTTCTTCTGCAGCTTTTTTTTTCCCTTTTAGCAGATTACCTACTTATCTACTTAATAAAAAGCTGTGATGTTTTCCTGTTAAAAAGAACCCCAAAGGCACAGTATATTTACAGTGTCAAAAATGAAGCTGAGCCTCTAATATAGTACTGAGATAGTTGGAAGGAAGAAATGTTCATGTTCATACGGATGTGATACATACATGTCTGGCAACTGATTTTGCGTAGAATTAAGTAAAAAATAGCTTTTAAGAAACCAGTGGGGGAAAATGAATCTGTCAGGGATGTGTATTCTTCAGGATACAGTAGAAGGGAACTGAATGGGGAATACCCCAGCTTGGTTCCAGGCAGGCTGAGAATATCTTCCTTTTCCCAAGGCTTACTTTAGAACTGAAGGGGAACTGACAGCCTGTCAACTTTTCTCTGTCAGCCTGGCAGAGTGTTGAGAGCAGGGATGGCTTCTTCTAGCCAGAGATGGAATTTAGCAGGACCAGAGGGAGTATGCAAAACTGGAAACAAAAGTACAGTCTATAAATATAACCTTTTGTGAATACACTTCTTTTTGTGGTGTTTTCCCCCTTTGTTGATATGCTTTGTTCCCTGACAATATGATGATTTTAATTGCAGCTTGGTTAGCAGTGGATTTCTGAATGAAAGATTTCACACATGCCCAATATGTTTGTGTTTGTTGTAGTAATAAGACGACCAGAAAACAGAATCAACTGTATGCAGTATGTCTATTGGTATTTGGACCGGGTCGTTCATCCCTAAGGACAATACAGTAAGGTTTGTGACATTAATGAAATGCACTTCAGAGACTAAAACAAGTGGGTGGTGGTTCAACCTATTAAACTGAAAAATGGCTATTAGTCATGCCAGAGCTTAAATGTATTGTCTAGTTTTGATACCTACAACGCTCCAGCATGAGGAGTGGAGGAGACAATGCAAACCTGACAGAAGCACACAAGGAGTTGGTGACTGGAAGCTGGAGTACTAAACTAGTGCTTTACCAGTGAGAAGAATGGGTTGAGTTAGAGCATATTCTTGCTTGAAATCTCAAGACATCCTTTTGCAAGTTATTTTGAAGCACAAGCAGTAGTTATAAGCTTGAAGAAGAAGTCATGTAATGGGTTCTGTGGTGTGCCACATCACCCATCCAACTGGATATGTATTAGAATGGAGTCTTCTACCTGCAAAGTAAATGAAGGTGTTTTGCTAGACTGGTATTTCAAAGACTCATCAACTCATGGAATAGTTAGGGTTGAAAGGGACCTTAAAGATAATCTAGTTCCAACCCCCCTGCCATGGTCAGGGAGATCCCACTGGATCAGGTTAGCCAAGGCCCCAGCCTGGCCTTTAACACCTTGAGGGATGGGGCATCCATGACTTCCCTTGCAATTCCCTGTCAGTGACTTTCCTTGGCCTTCCCTTGACACTGTTCCAGTGTCTCAACACTCTCACAGTGAAGAAATTCTTCTCAACGTGTAGTCTACATATGCCCTTCTCCAGTATATACCTGTTCCATGTTGTCCTGTTACCGCAAACCTTTATGAATAGTTCCTCACCAGCTTTCTTATAGCCCCCTTGAGGAACTGGAAGGTCGCTATGAGATCTTCTTGGAACCTTCTCTTCTCCAGGCTGAACACCCCCAACTCTCTCAGCCTATCCTCATATGGGAGGTGCTGCAGCCCTCTGATTGTCCTGTAACCCTCCCCTGGACTTGTTCCAACAGCTCCTTCTTATGTCGAGGATTCCAGAACTGGTCACAGTACTCAGGATGAGGTCTCACAAGAGAGGAATAGAGGGGCAGAATCACCTCCCTCAACCTGCTGGCCATGTTTCTTTTAATGCAGTCCAATATACTGTTGGCCTTCTGTGCTGTGAGCACAAGTTGCTGGCTCATGTTGAGCTTCTTATCACCCAGCACTCCTATGTCCTTCTCTGTGGGGCAGCTCTCAATCTCGTCATCACCCATTGTGTAGTGAAAATGGGGATTGCCCCAACCCAGGTGCAGGACTTCGCACTTGGCCCCGTTGAACCTCCTGAGGTTCTCAGAGGCCCTCTTCTCCAACCTGTCCAGGTCCCTCTGGAAGACATCCCCATTTCATAGAATCATAGAATCACCAGGTTGGAAGATACCCACCGGATCATTGAGTCCAACCATTCCCACCAATCTCTAAACC
The DNA here is from genome assembly GCA_033558105.1 of Coccyzus lansbergi. Classification (NCBI taxonomy): domain Eukaryota; kingdom Metazoa; phylum Chordata; class Aves; order Cuculiformes; family Coccyzidae; genus Coccyzus; species Coccyzus lansbergi. The sequence continues at coordinate 2,031,671 of JAUMJK010000097.1, forward strand.
CTGCCCCTCAGTACCTCATCCACCTGCACCTTAAACACCTCCAGGGAAGGCAAATCAACCACCTCCTTGGGCTGACTGTTCTGTTGCCTAATGACCCTTTCTGTGAAGAATTTTTTTCCTTATGTCCAGCCTGAACCTCCCCTGGCGGAGCTTGAGGCCATTCCCTCTTGTGCTGTACCCTGTCACTAGGGAGAAAAGGCCTGCTCCCTCCTCTCCACAACCTCCCCTCAGGTGGTTATAGAGAGCAATGAGGTTGCCTCCTCTTCTCCAGGCTAAACAACCCCACCTCTCTCAGCCGTTCCTCATAAGACTTGTTCTCCAGCCCTTTCACCAGCTTCATTGCTCTTCTCTGGACTCTCTCCAGAGTCTCTACATCCTTCTTGTGGTGAGGGGACCAGGACTGAACACAATATTTGAGGTGTGGTCTCATCAGTGTGGACCACAGAGTGAGAATAACCTCCCTGGACCTGCTGGTCACACTGTTTCTGATACAGGCCAAGATGCCATTGGCCTTCATTCAGACACCTTTGAGAAGACACATTTCTTAGAACTTTTTGCAAGAATATTTTGCCTTCTTGCCATTGAAAGCCATCTCTGGAGATTATGGACTACAGAATATTTGCCAAAATGTTGAGGATACAGAAGGTTCACGTAGCTACAGCAAGGAAATTAAATCTGCCCAGAGCATATCATGGTCATAATAATACTTAAAATGAACAGTTAGGTTTTGGGACATTTATTTCTAAGCTCTAAGTTAGAAGATATATATTTAAATGCATGAAACTTAGCTTATTCAGTTTGGGTAACCGAAGGGTGAAGATATCCTTAAAACTAGTATCTAAAGCATTTGTCCACTGTAAACTAGAACTCATAGAGTCAGATGAAATCTTGGAACAGAAAGCTGCATCTTTTGGACTGCAAGTACAAAAGGTAGGGATCCTCAGCTGTGAGTTAAAGATGCACTGATTTGTAAATTCCCACTGTTTGTGTAAATGTGAGGAGTGAGTTAATAGCTTATCTACTTGCTATCTTGTGTTCTTCTCCTGCTCTGGAAATGTCAGTCCAGGTTGGGTACAGTCTCATAAAGAAAAAAATGCTGATTTTTCTAAAAAACTTTGCTTTGAAGTAGACTCTACATTACAGCACAAGATAAAATACTTTATTTTGTTGTCAGATCAGAAGCAGTGTGTACAACTTGGGAGGATTCACAGAACCACTGCTGCCTCAACTGGGAGGATTTTTGTTGTTTTGTGGTTTTGGTTTGGGGTTTTTTTTTCAGGTTTCTGATCAAAGCACTTTGGAAGTACATGGGCTGCTGAAGAGGTTGACAGTAACTTTGATTAGGTTTTTGCCTAAAGCATATTAATGCTGGATAACTGATTTACTCGCATGGTTGGATGGATTTCCCTTGGTCTTTTGCACACTTCACACACCCCTCCAAATCCCTGGGGTGCTTTAGGGTTGATGAACAAAGATTGTCTTAGGTGGTTGTGAAACTATACCCCTCACATATTGGAGGCTGGACCTGGCTTGGAAACTCAGTTTGAGAACTTCATCTAAGTTTGTGTTTTGGTAATGGAGGGATTTGTGGTTTTTTTCATATTAACTCTGTCTGTATCTGTCATTAATAAAAGAATAATTGCTTTTGGTGTTAAAAGAACAGAATTAGATATCTGGCCCAAGGGACTTTAAAGTTTCTGATGTCTATTAATTTTAAGCTTCCCCCCTGCCCAGTGCTGAAAATATAATACTTTATTCCCTCCCACACATGCACAAAGTCCTCTGAAGGACTGGAACAAATGAATATTAAATATTACATCTTAACATAGATTTTGTGAACTTACTTTACCAGCATTTAACATAAGGGAACCCTATTTTTAAATGTTAAAATATAAGTATTTTGTTTTATAACTTAGAGAAATTCTGAGATGCTGTGCTAACAAAAAAAATCTGTAGCTTTGTCCTTAATTTGGTTTGGATTTGTTTTTTCTTTTTAAATAACTAAGACGCTTAAGACATTGAGCTAAGTCCTTTTCCTACAAATTAATTCTCAGAATAACTGATTTTTATTCCACTTTGTTTGTAACCATTTCCAGTAAAATCAAACTGGAGGTTTTTGACCAGGAGGAGTTATTGAAATAAGACATCCAAAGCATGACAGAGTATGCTAATTGAGAGTGGATCTTGTGTTGATAGTTATACCTGGGTATAATTCTCAGTTTAATTTTTCTTACTCTTCATAGGAGATTGTCTGTTATCTTCCAGATTTTGTATGACAGCTATACTTTTCTTTGTAAAAGCCTCCTAAAAATATCCATCTTCTTGACATTTGAGATGGAATCTGAAAATATGTTCCTAGAACACCTGTGGGGATCTTGGTATGTCTGGAAAATGTCATAAAGCAACCAGTAACATGTCTGCACAGTTGTGAGAAAATTCTGGTTCTTGCTCTACGTGGAAACACCTGAACTGGTTACTGTCATGCTAGCCTCTGTGGCTGAGCTTCACTTCAGCACGGATAAAGTTACATCCAGTATCTGGTGAAGTGAAGACCAATAGTTGTTGCTTCCAGAAACCTATAGGGCAGCTGTAGTTTGCTTCATGTGTACATAATAGCTGTGTTTGGTAGATGTGCTGCTGAAATCCCTTGAAACCTGGTCTTCCAAGAAAGGCAGGTCTGTTTTCCCTGTGGAAGCAGTTTCTGGAAACTTGTGGAATACATGTACTGAAGGTTTGATTATTGAAGCATGCCAAGTTCCTTGGTAACAGGAGCTTGTAAGTAATGATTTCCAGGAGGGTGCATCACCACCTTTTCACAGGAGCTTGATTAGTTCCCCTGTGATGTTTCCTTTTCATGGGACAAAATGAAATATCCAAATAGGTCAGTGTAACCTTACTTCAAAGAATAAGAGCTCAAAAGGTCTAGTCTTGGCTGACGAGAAGCATATACTAGACGAAGCTTTCAAAAATGATTGCAAACCAGCTAGCTTTGTTGAAGCAGTTTTTCAGCTGGGATTCACTGAATAGATAGGGAGGCAAATGATTTTGAGACATGAGAGGCAATGAAATCTCCTGTGTCCGAGTGTCAAGCAGTTAGTCAGGATGCTGTCTCTAGTGATGATGCAGTCTCCAGACCCAGTGACTGTTCTGTAGAATTGTATGCCAGACTTCTAGCTGGATCAGTAGAGGGATGTACCTGTTCCCTATGAGGGAGGAAAATAGGTCATCCATTATGCAGACAGACCCCTTTTGGTGTGAACAGGTTTGATTCCTGGAAGTAGCATGGATTGACTGGTTTTGTTCCAGTTTCCGTTTTGTGCTGTGAAGGTGGTCCATAACTGCCCTGAGACTGCACCAGCCTTGAAGAGGACATTTGTCTGCTTCACTAAGAGAATGGCATGTACTAGGATTTTTGGGGGTTGTTAAATCTATTTGGTTCTCTTTTGGGAATCGGCCTCTTTTTCAATTTTTTCTTTGCTGCCTGAAGTTTTATGCTTAGAGATGCAGACAATACAAAATGAGGAGGAATGACTGATACACCACAGGGGTTTGCTACTGATTGGAGGGATCTCGACAGGCCAGAGAAAAGGGTTGCCGAGAACATTCTAAAGAACCTTACAAAGTTCAGCAAATGGAAATGCCAAGTCCAGCACCCAGAGAGGAAAAGCTCCATGTGGAATGGAAAACAGTTTGACTGAAAAGATTTTGGGAGTCAATGAGACCAGCAGCCTCCTGGGAGTAATGTTGCCATCAGGCTCAGGGAAGTGATGCTTTACCTTTAGCAAGCACTGGTTAGACACTGCTGGATCGGGTTCTGAGCTCCCCAGCGCAAGATAAAGTTATTTACCACTTATCCTTGGTTTTGGAGCAGCAGAGAAGACCTTTATTAAAATAGTTGGAAATTCCACTTCTAAGCAGGGAGAGGTGGGATCTGATGCCCCTCTTGAACTGGAAGTCTAAGTGTTCTATGAGCAAGAAAAAAATCAGAATATTGTTCTGTGGCTCCATTACTGCTGTGACAGTCTAGCAAACTCTTGTGGTTTGTGCCATGAAATGGCTCATTCTGTCTTTTCTCACAGACCCTAGTGATAAACAGACCTGATTTTGATAGTCGGGTGCATGTGGACAGTATATTGAGGAACTGCCTTTACATTAACTCCCTAGAGCTGAAAGATGTTCATTTTGCCTTTGGAGGAGTTCTTTTGTTTATTGGAGCTTTTTTCCCCTGCCATAAGTCAAAATGATTCATCCGTTAGCTTTGTGGCTAGTTTAAATACATGAGATGCTTCCCTCCAGCCTGCTGCTTTTCCCTTAGGAAAGATGGGGAGCAGCTGTTCGGACAGTATGTTGCTTGAACTTCTGAAGGCTGTACCTCTGCCTTCCTCAGAGCTGAGGATACTTGTGTGACCCATGTTGTGAGGGTCTGGGTTGCAGCAGCTGCTAACGGGAGAGGTACGGGAGGCTTGTGAGGTTAAGGATAGGGTTGAAACATGAACTTCTGGTGTCACTAAGAGCTTGAGTTGGGAAGAGTTCCAAATCTCAGATTGTAGGCTGCTGTGGTTGGCGAACAAGCTGATGAGTGAGTCGTAAAAGGATGACCTCAACAAGCAAACCAGGGTAAAATCACTTCTTTGCTCCAGAGGCTCTGGTGAGATGTGTCTGCACGTGAGAGGATGCCACAGAACTTTTAATCTTCTGGGTGTACAGAGTGTTCTTATGAATAATATTGGAGAGTTCAGGGAACACAAATGTGTAATTAGAACAAAACAGTATCGATATATTGGGCAAGTATGAAGTATTCTGATGGCTGCTTTTTAAGTACTGAAGGAAGAGAAAGATACCACTGCTTTAGTTCAAGGATCTTCCTTTGATTCCTACAGCATGTCTAATGATAAAGGTTCTGATGTAGGAACTGCTTGTTACCTACAACATCCCTTGTGTTCTGGGATGCATCTAGAAATCAACATAGGGATGCTTGCAGTTATTGTGCTGCTGAGCAGAAATCTCCCACCATTACTGAGTGTGCACATCTGGAATGTGCGTACATCTACAAAACTTCTTGAAGAGAAACAGACAGTGAAGATAAATAATCCTATTCCTCCCTCTCTTGCTAATTCATGCTGTGAGAATTAACTTTGGAGGTGGAATATTTCTGCAAAAGGAAGCAGATGATTTCCTTTTTGTAGCTGTTTTTGGTTCAGTTGTTCCATGTAGGGACAATGAATATCTTCACAATTACTTCTTAAGGAAACCCCACCACCGTTTCCTTTGTCCTTTTGAAATAGTGTTTTTAAGATATAAGGTACTTGTGATTCATAAAGTCATGAATTGTGTTTCTTTTAGAATAAATACATACTTTTGTTGGAGATAGTTGATTTTTGCCTAGGGGTAACTGAAACTGGTGGTGCTTGTGTAAAGAGGTCTTGACTCCCAGATGGGTGCTTGGCAGATGTAGTTGACCTACTTTAGCTCTGACCTTGATTTGCTCAGAGGTGTTTATGTACTCGTGATCAGCTTTGCTGCATGATTAAGCTAGTCACGTGTCATCTAACTTTTTTTTTTTTAGGGATGAACAATAAGATTCGTTTTTATTGTCTCATTAGCCTTGTTAAAGGGGTTGGAGAAAGACCGAATGCAAGGCAGGGGAATCCTGAAGGAAGTAGTCTCAAACAGGCTGTGGAGAAACACTGTCATGCGATACAATGACAAAATATCATCTGATTCTCATCTACAGGAGAATTTAATCAGGAAGTGGACTACATGGCATTTTTTCAAGTAGGTCCTTGGAGTGCTTTGGCAACAGGCTGGGCATCATAAATGGAAGATCTGAACTTTGCTTGTTATATACGGGTAATGCGCTTATTTTCATGGAGGACTTTGAACCATTGAACAACTAGCAACTGGAGGCTGAAAAGACAGAAGATACATATTTTCAGAATTTTAAGAAAGCCTTGCAACAAAACATTTCTCTGAGCCGTTCTCTGTTTTTAGAGTGGGGCATGCTGATTTTTGCTCTGATCATTGCGTCGACATTTCCTTAGCTTTGAATCTCATTTCAAGAGACATGCAATGACCCCTTACTCCTGTAATGTTAAAATGTAGGATTGTGGTTGTTAGAACTGGGATGAGCATTTGGGACATGGTAGAGAAAGGACTGACTTGACAAGAAGTTGAGAATTTGGGGTTTTATGTAATTTTGTTCTGCCTAAATGGTCAGGATGCTCAAAATAACCAATTTGAAACTATCAAATATAGACACTTGATTATAATTTAAAATAGCAGCACAGTTGGATGGATCCTTGATTTCTAGAAATTGTCTTGAACTGCTTTGCAATTTTTGTTTTAAGAGGAACAAAGCATTTTTTTCTTTTTGCATTAAAACACACCAGTGAGTTATGCAGTATTCTAATTATTAAGGTAAAATGATGACTTTTGGAGGCACTGCTAAAGGAAGAGGGCTGTTTTAAACTTACTGATCCTTTTTTCCCCCTTTTTTCTTTTTTTAATTTCAGCTTATTCCAGCCTCAGATATGAGGTTATCATATGTGGTCTATGAAGTAGTAAAATGAGTCCAACAAATACACTCAAATACAGAGATGCTAAGAAGCTTTTGAAACTTAATTGCAAGTGGTTGGGCCAAAAACTTTAGGAACTACTTGTTTCTACTACATGCATTATACAGTGCTTGGGTTTTATATTGTGTTCCAAGACTGAATCATTGGATACACAGTAATTGGACAGAGTAAAAAGTGGCGTTGTAGGTAGTTTGGTGTGACAGTAGCTTTCTCCACTGGATTCACAGGGCTTAGCCACAGGCCACACTAAGTTTAGCTGTAACTAATTTCTGCACGTCAACTGAGGTTGAAGGTAACGTTTTTGCATCTGAATCAAGCACAGAGAAATGGTCTGTGACTGTGGTTTAACTGTTGGCTTGTAAATTAAACTGCAGTAATCTCATAAACCACAGTAATATGACCAAGCTTATAGTTGTTGGATGACTCTGTAAAAGACACAAAACAGAGAACTAGCAAGAAGCTGATATAGGAATAAAGTAAGACCTGATCTACAAGTAACTGTATTAGTGTGAATAAAAGCCTTGTAAGATGCACAATGGTTATGGCTTCAATGACAGTTTATAATTTGACTTAAATTTGTACTGATTTAGCTTTTGTCAGCTGATCTCTTAACTTGCCTGTATCAGTAAGTCCACACATTCACAGATACCTGACCTTTTTTTTTGGTTTTGAGAAAGGACCACAAAGGGAAGTCAGGTGTTATGGACAGTGCACCTTCAGCAGCTGGAATGATAATGATCCTCTGTTCACAAGTTGTTGGCAGTAAGGCAACGACTTGCTTGACCTCAGATTTAAGAGCTGTGATCCTGACTGTTATTATCATAACAAAACCAGCCATTTAGATAATTTGAAGTAAATTCTTGATTTTTTATTCTAGAATTGCTAGAGAAAATTATAGCATTGACTCTGGGTTTTCTGAAGTTTCTATTGGCTTATGAGTCTTAACATGTCTGTATATGTGATTCAGTAGAATCAGTTATAATGTGGTTGTGTTGACAGAATACTGGTTGTTTGGCTTTCAGACTTGTGAGAGTGTCATGGGAGCTTGCTGATCTGTGTAATTGGGAGGCTTTGCTGTCATGGTGTGTTGGAAAGGCAGTAACAGTGTTCACAGCTGTATTTACCAAAAAGCAGTGAATCCAAAAGACTTTGAAAGTTGTTTTTTTGGAGGGGGGCGGGGGTTGGGGTTTTTTGGGGTTTTTTTGGGTTTTTTGAGGGGCTTTTTTGGGGTTTTTTGTGTTTTTGTTGGGGGTTTTTGTGTGTTGGGTTTTTTTTTTTTTTTTTTTTTTTGCAAGAGGCAGATTTAGAACAGTTTTTAGGTCTTGCGTCGTAAGTTTTTCTAAGAAACTTGTGACAGAAATTTGGAAGGGAAGGACATCCACCTGCAGACCAGCCAGTCTAGTTGGGAGGCGCAGCTGAGGAGTGGAGTTACAGTATGGAGTGTGGCTTTTCTTTGGAACTTGAAGCCTGCAAAACAGAACAATATTTAATCCCCCTTCTTTTGAAAATGCCAACTCCTGTTACAACGGAAAATAAAATAGTAAGCCTAACCCGAACTGTTGTGCTGCTATGACCACCTGAAAAGTGAGGCAGCCAGGAGTGAAGGGAAGTCTGTCCTTTCCACTGTAATAGCAGTTTGACTCGTTCTGGCAGCATCTGATAACAAATGTGTTCAGATCTGATCATTGTTGGCAAGTGGAGGGGTTTTATGCAAAGACCAAAAAAATATAAGCAGGGCCCAAGAGCAATCCTTCAGTACCAAACCTTGGTCTGTTGGATATCCACATCTCAACATGTAACCCTTTTGTTGATGGATAAAGATTCTACAAATTAAAATTTGATCTTTGAATAGAGGACATCTGTTTGCTGTTGTAAACTGTGTCTAAAACTATTGTTCCAAACAGGCTTGTTCTGAATGTGTTTTTTAAGCTTGCTGATTTTCTTCACATTCAGGTTTTTGAAGGTACTTGACTAACAGAATATGAGGCACAGAAGAGTTTTAAGGTGATCACCTGCTTCAAGCTGAACGTCATCATCTTTCTCCAAGTTGATCTAGGCTTCCAAGACAGCCTTTCAGGTATAAAGTGTTCTGTTTCACAGCTGATGCCATTTAAAATAAATAAGCTTTTCACAGGGTTCTTCCAACAATATAATAAATTGTGGTCTAGAGGATGTGTGTTCTGGATGACAAAGCTAATTAGATTCATTTGCACCTTTAACTAGTTGTCTTAGAGCATCATTGTTTTTTTAGATTTTTATTTGTGGGGATGGAGATGATTTATTTGTATGATGGAGATGTGTGATTTATGTGTGTGATTTATTTGTGTGATGGAGATGTTAAAGATCACTCCAATGATTTTTTTTCAAGTCCTGTATTTTGATAATGGTCATGGTTAGTATGCAATATTCAATACATGAGTAGCTGGAAGGGGAGAAATTGCTTGTTATCTGTTTTATGGCAAAAGGAAATAGAATTTTTTATTCTTGTTTTTTTTATGAATGCTCTTTGAGATTTGGGGGATTTTTTTGGTTAAGATTATGTAAGTTTCTGCTCCTTTTAATTCAGTGATTTTTTTTTGGCAGTGAATTGTTTATTTGGATTTTTTTGTTTCTTTTTCCCCAATGTTAGACAATCCAATGGCAGACCAAAGGATGGACATATCTTCTACAATTAGTGACTTCATGTCACCAGACCCTGCTGACTTGATCTCCAGTTCCCTTAGCACTTCGGGAATGGATTGTAATAGGAAAAGAAAGGGAAGCTCTACTGATTATCAGTAAGTTGAATTTCTCTTGATTTAACACTGCTGAAAAGAAGTTGAAACAAAATAATACAGTGGGAGAAACAATAGAAGTATTTATAGCAATTTTTAAATAACCTTATCTTAACAATGTGCTGTAAAGGTTTTAATATGCTTCTATGATGTTTTCGGTCTCCCCGTTGAATATGCCTGAGTAGTCTGGTTTGTGCCGTTAGATGTGCCTTTCATTTAATCAGTTGATTTAATCTTATATTTATCCTCAACTGTAGGCTGTTCTTCCTAACAAAATAAAAACTTGGCTTCTTCTGAATCAATAGTAGAATGGGGTTTCATTCCAAGAAAGTTGCTTCTCTTTAAGGGAAGCTTGCTAATAGCAGTGCTCAGAAGCACTGTCCAAGCCATAGCTTCAATCTTGGGCAGGTATTTTAAATAGAAAGAAATTGCACCACCTCTGCTATAGGATCGTGAAGACTGTGGTAGAGTTTGTCAGATTTCTAAATGAGTCATGTCATCTGCACTAGGTACACCAAGACCAACTTACTTCCTCTAAGTCACTGCACAAACCTTGTGTGTATTGTAACTTTACAAAGTCTAGCTGCAGGCTAGCTTACAAATGGGTCTCGTCCATTATTAATACAGCTCTGTAGTCCATTTTTATGTAATATAGCACAGATATAACTGTGGGCTTCTGCATCATTGGCAGTTCTTTTTACAGGGAGGGGTAGAATTTTTAATCCATAGTAAGCATGAAAATTAAGAATTGGGTTCCCAATGGATGTCTGTTTAGGAGAACTTGCATGCTAAATTTTAAGTACTGTTGAAAGATGACAAACATATGGCATATGTACCTTCTTTAATATGCATTTAGTCATCCTGAAAAGTAGCCGACTCCCTCTAGTTGAATTGACTAGCACAAAACTCAGTGAACAGCCTCAATCTTACCAACTTCCTCTCCTCTAGAAAGGATTTTTCCATCTTTATTCTTCTGAGTAGGAAGCATTGCTCAGGTCCTCTTTTCCAAAAGATGGCTTGCTTTTGTAAGTTATAATTCTGCACTTTAGGTCGTGTATGCATTTGATTAAATATGTGAAAACACTGTTTCCTCAAATCCTAAGTAAAGTCAGTTTACAACAGCTCTTATCAAACCACAGGTCACGTTGTGTTGCAAAGGAAATGGTGGCTAGTAAATATTTCTGTTTTAAAACAGAACTGAAGGCAGGCTTCCTTGATCCTTCCTTCTGTGTGTATGTATTGGTAAATGTTGTTCAGCTTTTGCTACCAGTTAAACAGTTTATTTTCTTACATAATGGCATCTTGGCATGTATCAGAAATGGCCTGACCAGCAGGTTCAGGGCAGTTATTCTCCCTCTGTACTCCGCACTGGTGAGACCACTCCTCGAATACTGTGTTCAGTTCTGGTCCCCTCACCACAAGAAGGATATTAAAGCTCTGGAGTGAGTCCAGAGAAGAGCAATGAAGCTGGTGAAGGGGCTAGAGAACAGGCCTTATGAGGAAAGGCTGAGAGAGGTGGGGTTGTTTAGCCTGGAGAAGAAGAGGGTGAGGGGAGACCTTAACACTCTCTACAACTTCCTGAAAGGAGGTTGTAGATAGGAGGGATCTGGTCTCTTCTCCCTAGTGACAGGGTACAGCACAAGAGGGAATGGCCTCAAGCTCCACCAGGGGAGGTTCAGGCTGGACATAAGGAAAAAAATTTTCACAGAGAGGGTCATTAGGCACTGGAGCAGACTGCCCAAGGGGGTGGTTGACTCACCTTCCCTGTAGGTGTTTAAGGTGTGGGTGGATGAGGTCCTGAGGGACATGGTTTAGTGTTTGATAGGAGTGGTTGGACTCGATGATCCAATGGGTCTCTTCGAACCTGGTGAGTCTATGATTCTATAAATTGTCTGAGTGCTCAGTTTTATGCTTCATTTACCAGTGAAGTTGGGGAATAAAGGAAGAACCTGACCACTTTAGTGTGGTTCTTCATTCACCTGGCAGGTACAAGCAAGCTTGTACCAACCAACTGCACTTTCAGCTCTTCACACCAGCTTGTATTCAATTTTTACTCTTGCTACTTCTCCGGGAAAATTCCTGTCCAACCTATTGCTATCAATTCAGCAAATGTTCTCCATTCTACACTATGATCTCTTAGTCAAATACTGGAATCCAACTTCATGCATAGGTGTAAAACTTAATGTCTTTGCTTGGGACTAGCATTTTCAGTTGAAATAATGATAGAAAACAAGCTATCCTGAAGTATTTGTAACTTTACTCTGTACCTCTTTTAGGTTTTACTTTCTAGTTTTTTTCTAAGGCTAAAACGAGTGTTTTCACAAGAAGCATCCTGTAGGTAAAGGTGGCATCACATGTGGAAAACTGATACTTGATTTCTGTTTCTATGTCCTGTTCCAGACCTGCATACTATTTTTCTGTGAGCATTAGAAAGGCTTTGAGCCATTGACTCAAATGTACAGATTGAGATATGAAGAAAACCTTTTGAATTGTTCAAACTTCTTTTAAAAACTGATCATAAAGATAATTGATTTAAAAGTACAGTGAAAAATATGAAAGGCTACTATCTCTAAGAATGCTAACGTCCAGCGTTGAACAGGAATAACTAAAATGTTAGTGGCTAATACGAGAATATATTTTTTTTTACCATCGTCTTATGAAATGTAACCTTTTAACATGTTGAGGCTCAGTGCTATTTCAGATCACTTCACAGTCTTGAAGTGATGCCAGCATTTATCTTGCATGTAGAAATTCTGTTTAACTTCTTTATGATATGATAAAGTCTGTATAAAGTTCAGAATTAGGACTTTAATACTGATTTAAAAAAAAAAGTTCATCTGTCCTGCTGGGCAGAATTGAATACTGAGAAAATTGGGATACCTTTTTTATGTTTTAGTTTCTGATCTTAGAGTCATTTGAAATCCCATTTATCTCACCACAATGGGAATACACATTAGAGCACAGATCTTTGATTTCTGAAGATGAAACTATATCTCAATGATATGCTTAACGTAGTTTAGGCTAGTTTTTCACTTTGAGTGAAATGAAGTGTGCTATCTTTCCTTAAAACGCATAATTGTTCTTTCAGTAAGTAGATTAATTTGAACAAACTTGTCTTGTAAGCATACATTCACTGCTTTTGTCTTGTTTTCATTGTGGTTTTCATTTCAAGTAGAATATAAATCAGCTTGAGAATCTCAACATAAAATCTAAGACATTCTTCTTATTTCCTATATATGGTGTACTTTATTTTTCTTTCTTTTCAGACTTGATGGCTTTCCTTTTGAGTAAGTATAAATATTTTAATAATCAGTTTCACTTGGAAAAGATGCTTAGTGTTTTTCCTTTCCCTCCCTTTCACCTAAAATTTACAGATAAAAATTAAACCATAATAAGCTAGGTTTAAGAGTATCTGTTTAAGCATGGTTGTATGGATTTATATATACCTATAAACATTGTCTTCCTAATTCGTTTGTCTAACAGTTCTATAGTTTTAGGCATTCAACTTTTTTAAATACATACAGCTATGAAAGTGTACGCTTTCCTCTCCTTATTGCTGTACATATGATTTCAATATGAACAACTAGAAAGAAGGATCTTTTTCATTCTTCAGGCTTCCTTCCTTACTTTTTTTGTGTTAGGACAGACGTGAACCATGTACCTACACTGAAAATTGTACCAATTTAAAATGTGCCTGACTGATTTCATACAGCCTCTCAATCTGTCCATGCATTTTGCCATTTCCCATAATTCGTTGGCCTAAGTTATTACCATTTCCTACCCTAAGATTAACTACCATAAGGCAAAGTGAAGTGTAGGTGTTTGTGCCAAGTAATTCAGGCCAATTTTTGAATTTTATGCTATGCCTCTGGTTGAACTTCTAACTATAGTAAATGTAAATTAATAGCCCTATTACTGATGAAGGCATGAAAAATATCTGTTTTGATATGTCCTTTTTTTCCTCCCTCTAGTTAACTGAAAAACATTCTTATAACAGATGATATCTTTGAACTGCAGCATGTTTTTCTGTCAAGCGCATCAAACTGTGCAATTTTGTTAGCTCCAAAGGAGACACGACTAATTTAAGGAAATGTTTTAATGTTAAAACATTAGCTTCATTAGTCCTTCTGGACTTTTATGTTATTATTTTTGTATTTAGAATTTAAAGGTGATGGGAATATTTTTTTCTATTTTTATGATAGTTTGATAACAGTTTTGCTACTTCTGCTTAATTTTTGATGTATTGCTTTACTCTGTTTCTGCAGGGAAGGTATGGATACAGATAAAGATGATCAACACGGAAGGTACTATTGATAAAGTCACTAAAATGTTAATTCCACGGTACTGACATAGGATCCTGTGTGTAGCTATCTGTTTTCAGTGTTGCTCTGGTCAGGTCTTGCAAATGGATTTAGATTAGATATTAGGAAAACATTTTTTCCTGTGAGGGTGATGAGGCACTGGCACAAGTTGCCGAGGGAAACTTTTGCTGCCCAATCATTGGAGGTGTTCAAGACCAGATTGGATGGGGCTTGGAGCAGCCTCATCCCATGGGAGGTGTCCCATGGCAGGGGGATTGAAACTGGATCATCTTTGATGGCTATTCTGACCCAAACCATTCTTATGATTCTATGAAATTGTTTCTGGGCTGGTACAAAGGGTTAAGACTGTTGAAGAAATTAAAAAAGACAAAAAAACCCAACAATTTGAGCCACAGTATTATAAGTGATGATTATTTTCTGAAGAAAGGTTAAATAAATAAATACTAGAAGTGAAAGAAACTATTTTAATGAGGATCAGTAGTGAGATGGATTAAAAGAACCATTTTCAATGTTTTCAGCAGTCTAACTTGGTGATACCATTTTTTCAACAGATTGGAATATACCGACCAACAAGGCAGAATAAAAAATGCAAGGTAGTATTATAAACCATTATATTGAAAACAAATGATCTCTTGTCTTTTGCCTTGTATGAAATATTTGCATGTGTTCCTCACCCTGAAATTGTTTTTTCTAGCTTTGACTTTATCTTATTTTTCTGTATCATCACACTGTTAATATTTTTAATGTATAAACTGTGTATAGTTTTGTGAAAATGTTGACTTGGTAGGTAGCTTGTTTAGTCACTTTTGTTAATATTAACATTGAAATTGAAGTCAATGTGTGTTTGTAGTAATGTTAAGTTCTTAATCTTGTTTCTTTCAGATTCAGTAATGGTTGTAAAAGTGTTAACAGTGACTCTTTAATATGGCAAAATATAAACCAAAAATAAAATAACGTAGTGTTTATTATAATTTTTTCCTGGTTAAGAAGAGTTTCGTTCAGAAGCATGTCAAATACTTCAAATGGAAAGCTGAAGTATGAGTAGAAGACTCAGATAAAGATAGTTTTATGCGCTTAGTACATTCATATAGTTTATTGCTTACAAATTCTTAATTGAATGTTTTACTCGGTATTTATATACACTGGAATTTGCTTATCTGTGACCTTTATGATTCCAGTTATGTTTCAGTGAATGTGCTGAGAATAAAGTTTGTACAGTAGTAGAAATCTCTAGATAACTTTGTGCTTTTCAGAACTGAGGGTCCAGTGTGCCGTATGACCAACATCATATGTGTTTTCTGGTAAATAAGAGCCATGTGCTGCAGCCTCGCCTATTGCTTATAAATGTTACTCACTGAGATAATGAAAATAAAATGTCTGAAGAATTCTCTCTGTCAATGTCCTTTTCACAAGAACGAGAGGTTAACTTAATTATCAGCAGAAGGGTAATTTTTGTGGCTTTGATGCACTAGATTTGGGGATTTTTTAATGTGATTTATTTTCTTATGAGTTTTCTGGGGTTTTTTTGATTGTTTAGGGAGGCTCATAGTCAAATTGAAAAAAGGCGTAGAGATAAAATGAACAGTTTTATTGATGAACTGGCATCTTTGGTACCAACTTGCAACGCTATGTCTCGAAAGCTGGATAAACTGACTGTCTTGAGAATGGCTGTCCAGCACATGAAAACATTACGTGGTAAGTTATTGTGGATGGAGGAGGGGGTGCACAGGGTAGGACTAGAGGTGTATGGAACAATGGGGTTCCCCAAAGCCATGCTTCTTCTCTCCCTTTCTTGCCCTTTTGCCAAAAAGGAGTAAGTTTATACATTTTAGGAGAATTTCTCTTTTCTGAGCATCTGATGCTGTGTGTTCATTTATTTACTGATTTGTGGTCTGTTATCCTGATATAACTAGGAAATGTGGGTGTGAGAAAACAATTTTCCATCCTCTTACTTGATTGATCACCATTACTAGATTCAACAAAACCAAGTCAGCTGAGAATTGTGGGGAGAGGGAGCATAAGGCTTCAGTAGCAGTGCAGTATTGAATCTTCTGTAGCACTAAGCAATGTTCCAAAAAGAGTGATGTACAAAACTTGTTGGATAAAGAGGTTCAATTTTAGGTGCAAGTAATACTTCTACAAGACTTTTATATAGGTTTTGTGTTCATACCTTTCACTCTGTGTGAAAGAATCGAGCATACTGTTACAAGCACCTAAAAGACAACATGTGAGTTTGGAAGAGTGGGGTACAATCAGTGGTGATGGCAAAAGCTTCAGCCTTCAAGAAATATATCCTTGAGAAAAGGTAGTGATGCAGCTAGTTTAAATGAAGAGTCAGTGTTCTAGTTTCTAGGAGACCTGGTGTCTTCCAATCATATTTATTCTAGTGTTTTTTGAAAGGCTTTAAGTTTTTCTGCCACTGTCATTTAATGGGGTTAGTACTTCATACTTCAGTGATTACTAGTTTGACTTGGTTTTGCCTTTATGAAGGGAACAGAATGAGAAGAATTATTCTTTAATAAATAGCTGCCTCATTTGTTACTAATTTTGGGCTTTTGGCATTGTGAGATGTCATTGTAATGTTGGGGTTTGTCTTTGGCGTGGAATGAGAGAGCTGATTTGTAAGTTCCTACTGACATCTGTTTATGTGACCTTGTCACATTTTACTAAGTTATAAAGAGAAGAAGTAGTTTGAGGTTTTTATGCTTTAATATCTTGTTTTTCATTTCTAATTCTGAATAGACTATAAATCAGGCACAGCATTTGGGTTAAAATATGTCAAGGAATACTTTTATATCTCAGAAAGCGCATAGTTTGCATTACTCTGTAATGCTGTATTTGTATGTTAGCAAAAGAAAAGCTTCACCTTTTTTTTTTTGACTTATACCAACTGAGCTCATATTGTTCGTAAAGCAAATCCAGAAAGCAACTCTCATTTTGAAGAACAGCTGCATTGAATAATAGTGTAAGAAGGAGTCAAAGGAAAATGACCCATTTAAGTGTTTATTGTTAAGTTGGTGACATGGGGATTTTTTCTTTGTTTCCTATAGGTGCTACAAACCCATATACAGAAGCAAACTATAAGCCTGCTTTTCTATCAGATGATGAATTAAAACATCTTATTCTCAGGGTATGTTTCGGCTTTTAATTAAGAGATATTAATGGCTGTGAATGTAACACCTCCAAGGTAAAAACACTAGTAGTTTCCTGCCTTGTATCTCAGTTTAAGTATGTTCTGATTATGGATGATGTGGAAGTCTGCAAGACTACTGTATAAAGTCAATGGGATTTAATGATGACTAGCGTCTCTTAATTTAAGCAGAAAGATTTGAGAGAGAGATCTGAGGAAACTTGATATTTTGATGATTACCATCAGAATCTTCAGTAATTTTGTGGAATGAGACAAAATTACATAAATTGTTTTCTTGTAGAGTTTCTGCCATAGGCTACCTTGACTTGGTTTTCAGCATACAATGATATAACAAACACCTTTTTTGAGGTCACTGATGTAACATGACTTAGTATGTTTGGCTGCTTACTTTATCCACCTTTCCTAGTGTGGAGAGTATATATCACTTGTCAGTTATTACACCCTTCTAGTAGCTTGTGTAATTAGTAAAGCAGTGCAGTGTCCGGGGCTACCATATGTAGAATTTAATTTTTTCACATTGTGACTGTAAAGCTATAAAATTTGGGCTTAATCCTGCATGCTTGTATGTGACTGAAAGTTAGTACTATTCAAATGGGAATTCCTTGCCTATGTGCTCATAAATTAATATCCAGGTTATGTTTGGTTTCTAAAGGAGGAACTATGGAATAAACACAGTTAAAACAATATTTTAATTTGATGGTATTGCTAAACATAATCATAATATTATTGGACAAGATGTAGATTCTTTCCATACAAGTGATCTTAAATTCTGGGCATGATGCCCAGAATGATGCCAGAAATGTTTGCAGATTCAAAAAAGCCCTTTATTGTAATTTTGTCTTGCCTGTTGACTCAGTTATCTCTAAATGTTAAGAGCCCTCCTAGTGTAGAAATTCTACTGTATACGAAGCCTTTATAAATGTTATAATGATGCAGTGAGGATGTACAACTTAGTAACTTTTTTTTTATTCCCCTAATTAGGCAGCAGATGGATTTCTTTTTGTTGTGGGCTGTGACAGAGGGAAGATATTGTTTGTTTCAGAATCTGTCTTCAAGATCCTCAATTACAGTCAGGTATTCTTTTTCACTTTAAATTAAGTTAGGTCTTAAAAGATTTTAAACCTGGCAACTGGACACAATTCTGTGACCACCTGCACAGGTCAAGGGTACTCGTCCTACCTGACCCTTGATGCAGAACGGTGGGCACTCATCTGAGAGTAAAACCTGCAGCTCCAGCTGAGCATTCTTCCCTATCTACCCCAGCAGTGGCTGATGTCTCCACACAGACAGGCTATGGTGCAGACCTCAGACTGCAGGAAATGTGTGGGCCTTTCTCCTGGAGCAGGGACAGGCAGCAGAGTTGCCTGCAAAAGGTGTGCCCAGGTGGAGTAGCTCCTGCAGCTGCTGACCGAGCTGCAGGAGCAGTAAGAAGGTTGCATAGTGTCAGGGAGGCTGAAGAGGAGTTAGATAGCTGGTTCCGAGCACTGTCTGTAGTGAACCCATAGCCCATGGCCAGTCAGCCGAAAACTCCCCAACTGGAACATGCAGAAGGGAGGGGGCCAGTAATGCACAAGAATGGAAGCCTGCAAGGGCACGGAGCAGGAGGAGGAAGAAACCTTCATCCAAAGCCTGAACTGCCTTTGCAGGACCGCTTCGCTACTCTGCAGGCTGAAGAGCAAAGACCTGTCACATTAGGATATATTGGAGCTGAGTAAGGCAGCCTAGTCTGTTCCCTGGTTAACTAGTGCAACTAAGAACTAGCAACGTGTCATGGTAGCAGGTGACTCTCTTCTGAGAGGTATGGAAGCAACCATTTGCCAACCTGACCCACTCTCTAGAGAGGTGGACTGTTTATTGAGGACTTATATCAGGAATGTTTCTGAGAGACTACCAAGCCTCATACAGCCCAATAGCTAGCTATTTCTGTTGTTTCACATGGGCACCAATGATACAGCTAGTCTGAGGAGTATCAAGGATTACAGAGCCCTGGGAGGGGAGTCTTCTACGGGACTCTGGAGCATAGGTGGCATTTTAATCAATCCTCCTGGTCATAGGGGAGGGGTTTGAAAGGGCCAGTCAAACCTGGCAAATCAACAAATGCTTACAGCACAGCCAGGGGTTTGGCTACTTGGACTATGGGACTTGCTTTCAGAAACTTGGTCTTCTAGGGGCTGATGGGATCCATCTGTCAGAGAAGGGGAAAAGCAGCTTTGGTTGTAGACTTGTCAAGATGGTAAAGACAGCTTTACGCTAAAATTGCTGGGCCAGGGGAGCCTCAGTCCATCCCACTTCTACCAGTTTGATTCCAGTGCCAGCAATAGATGTCCAGAGCCTGGAGAGGTATCACAGCTCAGCAGGATAGTTGTTGAAGAGAAGCACAAAGGAATTCCAGCCACTCCATTCATTAAGTAAATTTCATTGGGGGCCTATCTTAAATATGTTACCTGGGATATGGAGAAGGCTGAGGTACTCAATGCCTTTTTTGCGTCATCTTCACTGGCAAGGGCCACACCACCCAAGCTGCAGAAGGCAAAAGCGGGGACTGGGAGATTGAAGAGTCATCCGCTTTAGGACATCATCAGGTTTGAGACTGTCTAAGGAAACCTGAAGGTGCACAAGTGCATGGGACCTGATGAGATTCATCTGCAGGTGCTGAGGGAACTAGTGGATAAAGTTGCTAAACCACCATCCATCATATTTGAGAAGTCATGGCAGTGCAGTGAAATTCTCACTGACTGGAAAAAGGGAAAGATAACCCCCATTTTTAAAAAGGAAGAAAAGAAGACCTGGGGAACTGCAGGCCAGTCTGTTTCACCTCTCTGCCCAGCAAGGTCATGGAGTATATCCCCCTAGAAACTATGCTAAGGCACATGGAAAGTAAGGAGTTGGTGGGGGACAGCTAAAATGGTTTCTCTGAGAGCAAATCATGCCTAACAAACTTCCATCCAGGGCCAGGTTGGATAGAGCCTTGGGCAGCCTGATCCAATGGGAGGTGTCCCTGCCCATGGCAGGTGTGTTGGAACTGCATGATCTTTAAGGTTCCTTCCAACCCAAGCAAGCCATTCTGTGATTCTATTAAAGCTTTTTAAATTATATGGAGGAGGATTTGTGTGGTTAATCTGTCTTGAAAGCTGATGCTTTCTGTCCATTCTGGCTTTGCTAGCATGCTTACTAGTGGAAACTGGGAAGCAATCATACCAAAGCCAGGTGTTTAATATATGCTTAACATGAGGCTTAACATGTATTCTTTATGTTTTTGGTCACTTGTCCTCCTGACCAATTGAGAAAACTGTATTAACTTCAAAAGTTTTCCCTGGCCAGCCTGTGGTTAGATATATTCTACATACCTACTCATCTTGTAAATATTGAAAGAGAACACTTAAAATTATGATTTTTTTCCATCAAATGAAGTGAACAAATGGAGTGAGACTGAAGATAAACTGTTACTGGTGGATTGATCATGCTATTTTTGCAAAACTCTTACTAAAAATAGTGAAATAAATTACTATGTAATGTAGTCTTAACTTCAGAAAATACAGAGAAAGCATACCTTCCATTAAACCTGGGATCTCAGATGTTCGTTATTCCTTGGTTATACCTATGTGTAAAAGGGTTGTTCATAATGGATGCTGAAGTTGCATAAATATACCAAACAACTGTCTTAATTTTTGACTGAATATTCAATCTCTGCAGAATGATTTGATTGGTCAAAGTTTATTTGATTACCTTCATCCTAAAGACATTGCCAAAGTGAAGGAACAGCTCTCCTCATCTGACACTGCGCCACGGGAAAGGCTTATAGATGCAAAAAGTAAGTATTAGCACCTTTTGAAAAAGTGTCATGTAGCCTGAGTATTTGCCTGATATCAAAAATGGTGGGTGAGTGTGGTTTGGATTGTGTCAAGGCAAGGAAGTTTCAGCTCAAAGGAAAAAAATAAAAGGGAAATACTCTTGAAAAAAGAAACAGAATCTGGCAGGTGTGGTGTGCATTGCAGCATAGATATGTTTTACCTGGCTTCACCCTGTGATGCATTCCTTCTCTTCCAGGCATCAAAAGTTTAATTTTCCTCATTTGAAGCATTTGTTCTGATCTGTCATTCTCAGTGGTCAGGATACACTCAACCTTAGCTGTCAGTCAAGATACAGGAATGTATTTATTTAATTATATTTCCACCACTTCCATCAAGGAAGGTTTTTAATCTGTCCTTGGAATCATTTCCTACTATGTCTCTTAGCTCTATTCCACTCTGATGTTTTACAGTAGTTCTGTGACACTTTTGAGGTGAGTGGGTGTTTAATTTGCTCTCGTAACAGGAGTCAGCATTGTTTAAGTAGAAGATGGTATCTTACACCTGCAGATTTCCAGGTCATTAAGTTTCGTGCTTGTCAGGAGCAGAAATATCTAGGATCTCTTGCAAGGAAGCCACCAGCTCAACTTCATAAGCTCAGGCTGAGAGAGATCATTCCAAGGCAGTGAGCCTTGAGGCTCCAGCTGGATCAACTGAAGTTTTTCTGGCTCCTGGTTTTGTCTGGTTGTCAAGCATGTATATCCAGTGTTAGCTCCCTTTTTTGTATGCTTCTGACAAAGTTAGGGCAAAAATAAATACTCAGAATTACGGTCTTCCCATCTGCTATGATAGACTGATTGGTATAATTTCAAGAACTCATGTTCTTAAGAGTACTGGTATGTATTTATTTTTATTTTGGCATGAGTGGCTCAGGCTCAGCTTGTACTCTCACGACCAAACAGCAGTTTAGAGTGCATGTGGTGCAGGACAATTTGACCTCCTTGAGGTGACCTCACTCAGTTCTAATTTTAAGGCAGGCACATTTTACATTAAAACATTGGCATCATTGGTTTTCTCCTTGAGTTTAAACCTACAGGGCCCTAGAAATTTTTTTATATGTTTATAGCTTTTTATTTATACATATCCTCATGCAGGTTGAAGTGGATAGCAAAATGTGGGAAAGTTGCTCTGTGATTTATATCTTCCATCAGCTCCCAGAGCATTGTCCCCTGGAGCTCCAGCTGCATCCCTGGCATTGCTGATACCTCTGCTCCTGATGCATGCCAGGCATCTTTCTGGAGCCCTGTTTGTGTGTTCTGCTAGTTTTCCCAGTTACTTTCCACAGGAAAGAATCTCCTGCTAGAATATGGTAAAGATCGGGATTTCTTATTAGGGCATGTTTATATGCAGTTATTTCTTTGAGGCTGGAAATTTCTTACACAAAACCAGAGTTCTTGGGGATTTGCAGTCCTTGTGTTTGTCACTGCTACCGTTTTCCCCTCCCCCCTTCCATCAGAACAATGAAAAGTCTGATGTTTAGGAACACAGTAGTTGAGGTGTACCTGGAATGTCCCTGGGCCTCTTCTGCTAAACGCACGAATAAATGCTCTCTGGGTGGGTTTTGTCATAGAAAATTCTTCCAGTCTGAAGGGCTGAGTGACTGTAAGTATGAACTACCGCTCTGATTGTGAGTAAGTAATCTCTCTGTTTCTAATCTTGATTAGTTTTCAAAGATGTCACAACGTTTATTGCAAAAATCATATGGATTTTTACAATCCTTAGCTAATCTTTGTGTTTAGAACCTGCCGTTCTCAAACTTAGGTCAATGTTTTCATGCTAGAAAGGATAATCACAAATTCTAACACTGATATGGTCAGTTGAGTCCTGCACATATTCACTTACATGAAAAGCTCCAAAACAGGACTTCTACTTCTGAAGAAAAAGATATAAAAGGACCTCTATGCAAGCCTCAGCAAAGCTGAAACATTGTATGGTGTAATCATTTGTATGGTTAACTTTTTACCTGATGAAGAAGGCTTCCTCACTTCCTCTGTTTGCTACAGCTGGACTCCCAGTTAAAACGGATATAACACCTGGGCCATCACGACTGTGTTCTGGAGCTAGACGGTCCTTCTTTTGTAGGATGAAGTGCAATAGACCCTCAGTGAAAGTAGAAGACAAAGATTTTCCTTCAACTTGTTCAAAGAAGAAAGGTAACAATTACGCATTGTATTACCAGAGGTAGTGCCTGTCAGGCTTTTTTTTTTTTTTTTTAATATGGTTGCTCATTGGCAGTGTTTGCATTTTTTACATGCATTGCACACAGTCAGTATTTCTTACTAAGATACTGAACTACGTCTAAGTCTGTTACTTCTTCATAATTCCTCCTCCCACTCCCTCAGATAGTGCTCTTCCCTACTCTCTTAGCATATAAAGCCAAATTCTCCTCTCTGCTTTCTTGAAATATTTGCAGGCAGTTTATGCTGACAGTTCTGTGGTTATTGCATCTTCTTCAGATATTGATCATATCACCTTCAGCTTTGACCTTCTAGTCAATGTTTGCCACAAAGAGGAGCTGATACCCATTCTATTTCTCTGTGCCATATTTGACAGGTGATATTTGGATGGATGTCCAGCTTAAAAAAAATGAATGTATTCTGAGTTTGTTGGTATTTTTTGGTTCATTTTGACTACTAGAAACGGCATTTCTACACCAGAGGTATTTGGTTATAACATTATGAAATCTGGTAATGTTTTTGTCCTCTGCAGAATATTCTAGACATATTGGAATATATATTTAGTCCAAAGTTGAAACTTTCTTCTTTGAGTACTTTGGATAATACATTTGGTATTTGTTAGTGGAAAGTGTCAACTAGAGAAGAGAAGGCAGCTTCAGTGTTTTGTCTCTGGATGTGACAGCTGCCCCAAGTACTTCCTGCTAGGTTCAGACACCTTGGATCATGCTTTAGGGCTCATCCCTGAAGAAATGAGTTTGTGCAGTTAAGCATAAGCCTTTTACTCTGCCTCTTTGTGAAAGTCGTCTTCTTTGCAGTTTCAAGGCCTGCTCAGCACTGAGGAATAAGAGTTCTCCTTTCGGATACTGACTATTGCTGGTCATTGTGAATCTTCATCCTCCTGCTATGTATAGTGATCCCCTCTACACCCTAATCAGTCTATATTCTGTCAAGCAAATTGTTTCTTTTTTTTATAGGAGCCTCATGTTACATTGAAAAAATGCATCTTATTTTGTTATTAATATACTAATTTCTTCGATCCGTTAAACTATTTGCATCCTTTGCCAAAATGATGAAAATGTGATGCAGTTTCTACGTAAAGATTATCATAAGCAACCTTGCTTTGAACTGTGTGGTGTTTCAGTGTAGACAATGGTTTTGTAGAGAAAAAGTGTTTATTGAACTATCTCAATTAGCTGCATTTGAAGCAGGAGTGCTGAAAAATTCCTTAGTGACCAGTATCCAAAATTTCCTGGATGACAGAGGAGATGCATTGTTAACAGAACTGAGATGAAGTTCTCCAAAACAACAGCCATGACCTAACTGCTTTTTTGGTTTGTTTTTCTTTTTTTTTGTTTTTTTACAGCAGACCGCAAAAGCTTTTGCACTATTCATAGTACAGGATATTTAAAAAGCTGGCCGCCAACAAAAATGGGACTAGATGAAGATAATGAACCAGATAACGAGGGTTGTAATTTAAGTTGTCTTGTTGCAATTGGACGGCTGCATCCTCATGTAGTTCCACAGCCAGTCAATGGTGAGATCAGGGTGAAACCTACAGAATATGTTTCTCGACATGCAATAGATGGGAAATTTGTTTTTGTAGATCAGAGGTAAGAATACTTGTAATAACTTCCACTGTAAGTCACTGTCCAACACTGCTTTACTGACTGCTATAAATGATACTGAAAAAAGAAATGACTGTTCTTTTCACTGTTTCACTGCATCCTGACTGCAAGTTATTTTGGTTTTTGAGACCCAGCTCAAAGCCATTACTGAATATTTCTTCAGTGTAACTGATAAAATTTTAAAACAAAGAAGCACACATCAATCTCAAATGTCCAAAATTATGGTTTACAAGGCAGAATAATCCAGGGATCATTTCTGTGCATTTGTTAAGGGAATGTGTATTTGTAATCCTTGGAAGAATATCCAGTCCTGGTTTTAAACTGGACTTAGTAATTCTACCTCTTCTGTTGTTTGAAAACTTTTGCAAGCACTACTTAATTATGTTATTGCACAGGCTGCATTACACTTTGATAGAATATACGTTTATTTAACCATATACTTGGACACATTCTGCCAAATTAATACTTCTGTATGTGATCTTTTGTGTTTATAAGAAAGAAAGAAAGCAAGCTTTTCATAAGCTTTGCTTCTTAGAAAAGGTTCAAGAACTTGTACCAATGGGTTTTCTTCTTTCAAACATTAATTTTAATTATTATCATTATCCAAAAGGCTAATTCTTATCTTTTTCAAAGGAAATTGCTTGAATTTTCCTAAGTATGAGAGGAACATGACCTGGGTCTGCCTTCAAGATAACTGGCATTGTCAAGGGAAAAAGGGTGATTGAAGAATGTTAACAGAGGGGTCAGTTAGGGTTGACTGGAGACTCAGTGATCTGATGGGTCTCTTCCAACCTGTTGATTCTATGATTCTATGAGACTGCCTAAATGAGGCTGTTTCAGGTTACCTGGCTTAGTCTTGGTTACTTACATTGTAGAAAAATCCAGGCTCCAAGCTCTGCCAGAGTCTGCCTGCTGGAACTTGTTTCAGGGGTGCGTCTGCTGCGTCAGCTGATCTTTAGTGGACTTTGGTAGGAAACAGAGCTGATACTCTTGCAGGAAGGAGTCTTTTCTTTAACATTACCCACTTGAGCTGGTTGGGATTTTTTGGTTTGGGTTTTGTTTTGGTTTGTTTGTTGAGTTGTTTGTTTTTTCTTTTTAATTTAATAGAAAGTTTAAAAAACCACCACCTCTTCTGCAGTGTGTGTAGAGCTGGTGGTCGCTCTGGAAGCTATGAGATCATTTGTAGCCTTTCTGTTACTAAGAGTATGTGCCATTCTGGCATGCCAATGCTTGGTAATTTATGAAGGAGTTTTATTTTCAAATACTCAGACCTATTCCCCTGCTGGTGATTTTGAAGTATTTCTAAAATAATACAACTCAGAAAATGTTGACCTGTTCGATTTAAACATATATACCCTTATTTAGTCATTTTGCATCTGTTGTTTGCAGACATGTATTCTACTTGAAAGAGTTCTTTGAAAAGGGATTTTTAAAGAAGTTGGTTTCATCTGTACACTTAAACTTGGCATACTGTGATCCATGCTTCCACTGGAGAATATTTAGGCATCTGTAGAAGTTGAAAACTATCAATTTATTTCTAATTTTCTTTTTATACATCTAGACTTGCATGACTGTTTTGCCGTTTGCCTAAGGGACTCCAGCAAAGAAACACTTAAACACTCTGTGAGCCTAACTTTTTACCTCTGTGGGTTGCATGGTCCCAGAAGAAGAACTACTATCATAGAATCACCAGGGCGGAAGACACCCACTGGATAGTCGAGTCCAACCATTCCCGCCAAGCTCCTCAAAAAACCAAACCATGCCCCTCAGCACCTCATCCACCCACACCTTAAACACCTACAGGGAAGGTGAATCAACCACCTCCCTGGGCAGCCTATTCCAATGCCCAATGACCCTTTCTGTGAAAAACCTCCTCCTAATCTCCAGCCTAAATCTCCCCTGTCGGAGCATGAGGCCATTCCCTCTTGTCCTGTCCCCTGGCACTTGGGAGAAGAGGCCAGCTCCCTCCTCTCTACAACCTCCTTTCAGGTACTTGTAGAGAGTAATGAGGTCTCCTCTCAGCCTCCTCTTCTCCAGGCTAAACAACCCCAGCTCTCTCAGCCGCTCCTCATGGGTTCTGTTCTCCAGCCCCTCCACCAGCCTCGTTGCTCTTCTCTGGACTTGCTTCAGAGCCTCAACATCCTTCTTGTGGTGAGGGGCCCAGAACTGGACACAGTATTCAAGGAGCGGCCTCACCAGTGCTGAGTACAGAGGGAGAATCACCTCCCTGGACCTGCTGGTCACACCATTTCTGATACAAGCCAGGATGCCCTTGGCCTTCTTGGCCACCTGGGCACACTGCTGGCTCATATTCAGTTGACTGTCAACCAACACCCCCATGTCTTTCTCCTCCAGGCAGATTTACAGCCAGACTTCTCCTAATCTGTAGCTCTGCATAGGGTTGTTATGCCCCAAGTGCAGGACCTGGCATTTGGCCTTGTTAAACCTCATGCCATTGGTCTCAGCACAGCGGTCCAGCCTGTTCAGATCCCTTTGCAGAGCCTCCCTCCCCTCCAGCAGATCGGTACTTCCACCCAGCTTTGTGTCATCTGCAAACTTGCTAAGGGAGCACTTGATGCCTTCCTCCAGGTCATTGATGAAGACATCGACCAGGGCTGGACCCAGCACTGAGCCCTGGGGAACCCCACTTGTAACTGTCCTGCAGCTTGAGTAAACTCTCATTTACCACCACGATAAGCTACTCACTAGCTGCCCGCTATAGCCAGAGAACTACTTATAAGGTCCCTGTCAAAGCTGCAGGCTGCACTGAACGGACTTTAAAGAGAACCATCCTACCTCTTAATTTCTCAGTACTTCTGAAGACTCTGGTGAATTCTAGAGTAAGATTATTATACATGCGATTGACGTTATATACAGCTTCAGAATTCAAAGTTGCTTTAAGTTGGAGAAGCAAACTAAGGAAACAAAGGATGAATTTGAAGAAGGGCAACAATTTCCTTCCTTTTTTAATAGACTGTGGTCAGGTCTTGAATTCATTAAGTCTTTTGACATCTGCTGTAATTTGATGCATCTTCTTTTCAAAAAGCCTGTTTATCTTGCTATGAAAGTAAGTGTAAAAGGCTGGAAAGTTGTTACAGACCTATGTCATGTTTCCCACCACTGCAGTGCTGTTAAAAGGCTTGGTTCCTTCAGTTCTTGGAAAGATACTCAGATAAGGTTGATTTGGTTCCTGGCTCTTCCTTTTTTTAAGATGGACTCTGCATTTTGCTACTTTGTGGTTCTCCAGAGTCTCTCAGAAGACTCCTCAAAGCGGTCTTGATGCTGTCAGCAGGTCAAGTGTCCTAGGATAGGATTCACCACGCAAAAACCAGTTCAAAAAGTTATCTTGTGAATACCTGTTATGTTTCCTTCTCCAGGGCTGAAGCCTTTGAGCTTCCTGTCAGCGAGATCTTCAGCTGTAAGGCGTCTGTTTGGTGCTGAATGCTATTAGTGTCTGTGTGGAAAGTACAAGAATGCCTTGTGTTTAAAAGCCATGTTTTAGTCAGAAGCACTCTATTTTTTGTGCTTAAATGCTTTTCCTGCTATTCCTGTTTGTATTTATGAATATGTACTAATTTCTGTATGTTACAATACTTCATTGGCTTATTTTTCCTGGAAGAAACTGGAAGAATCTTCAACTGATTTCTTCAAGGAACTATCATTTTTTTCAGTAAACTTTCTTCTAAGAAATGTACAAGATCGAAGTTCACTGTAGTTTACTAGTTTTTTTGTTCTCCGTTCTTCTAGCGAGAATTTTAAGCTCTTACCCTGGAGTCATTCAGACACGTTGCTTTCTATTCTGATGTGCTTGAGCTTTTGTCTAAGGCTCCTGCAGATTTGATTCTGATTGCCTTCTCCATCTCCTAAATGGTGCATATATCAGGGTCTTTCTAGATGGTTGGTCCTGCTTTTGTTTCTTTCTCAACTGTTTCTTTCTTCACTGGGAAGTCTTACAACAGTTTCTCAGGTGGTGGCTGTGTTCTGTGCACCACAGCAGTAATGTGCTGTCCATCCCCGATACCCTCAAGTCTATCTTGCACTGTCCTCTGGAGGCAAGTGTACACATGCCTATTGTACAAGGTGACAGCAATTCTTCTCTGCCCTCATCTGTTGTTTTCACGTTGGTCTGGGTTAGATGAGTTATCCTAATAAAGATTTAGAATCTGTAACAACTTTAACAATTCTAGAAATAACTCTTATCATCTTGTTTTAACATACAGATCTCTAGTGTGTTTAGCAGACTGGCCCACTATAGCTTCTTCCTTGTCAAAAATGACCCTTTCACCTTTTGTTAAGCCGTTGTGTAGGTCATTGGCACTTACCTGCAGTGTTGCTTTCCCTTTTCCTCTAAAGCTTGGGACACAGAGTCCTTTTTTTTTCTTGAGATGTCCTCCATCCTTGCCTACAGCTCCTTGAGCACTACCTGAGAGTCAAATCAAGAATCCCTGTCTTTGTCATGTTGCAGATCACCAGGTGTATTTTGTTCTGATGTTTTCTGATGAGAAACAAAATTAGTTGAGTCTGTGGCTGGTTCTGGTGAAAAGGAAGAGTTGCTTTATTTCCTTCATGCTCCTGCCTGATTTAAAGCAGAGACACAGAGCAGGTCTCTTTAGTGCTTATTCAGAAAAATTCTATTTGTTAATTTTTCTTTTTTACGAGTGTAAGTGCAGTGGTCAGTAGGGTGATTTTTGTCCCCCTCTTAATGCTTGTGGCTTGAGGGGGGAACATGGTCCTTAAACACTTGTTATGTATAGTTTGGTGTCTGTGCAGCATCAGCACTGTGGGTACATAAAGGAACGTAGTTTTTCAAACCTTTGATATCTATTTCTCAATGCATTTTATGCTGAAAGGTTTGTATTATCTTGTGGCTGCTCGTAAGGCAGCCTTTTTCAGGTTTAAATTCTCAAAATTACAATATGCTTCCCAAGCTATTTAGGAGGTCTTACATCTCCTCCAGTGGGGGTAGGGCTGATAGCGTTATGTATTTCTTGAATTACCTGCTAATTAAAAACAGCAATCTTAATGATATTTTTTTCTTACCTTCTAAGCTGAAAATACCTTTCCGCACTGTTTGAGCCTTACCCAACTTCAGTGTGAGTCTTAGCAATCCGTTACTAATGCTTCAACTTGAAACGAATTTTTTCTCTTATTTTTTTTCCCCCTCTACCTCCCTTCCCCAAGGGCAACAGCCATTCTGGCATACTTACCCCAGGAACTTCTAGGTACTTCGTGTTACGAATATTTTCATCAAGATGATATAGGACATCTTGCAGAATGTCATAGACAAGGTATTGTTAATAATAATAATTCAGTAAAGAAGTCTTGTAAAAATACTGGGAATGGTTCTGTATTAAGAAAACCAAACAAACCTGAAAAGATTTGAGTATTTCTCTGTTCTCAAATGATTTAGTTAAGAACTTTGTGCTGCATTTGCCAAACAGTGATTGGCTTAGACTTCCATGGATTTTCAGTGAATTTTTGAGGCTAAGGTTGAGGGGTGGGAGGTGGAGTGACCAGAAACAGCATTTTTCTTCAGAGGCAAAATTAACTAAATTTTCCCTGATAAGCGCTCTGCTTCTCTAGTTATGGTGCCTGTTTGCCACAAGGCTACTTGCTTTCTGTTGGTCTTTAGTTTTGCAGACAAGAGAAAAAATTACAACTAACTGCTACAAGTTTAAAATAAAAGATGGCTCTTTTATTACATTGCGGAGTCGCTGGTTCAGTTTCATGAACCCTTGGACCAAAGAAGTTGAATACATTGTCTCAACAAATACAGTCGTTTCGTAAGTATTTTTCTGTTAGCAAATGCATGTAAGTGCCTATTGCTTTGCCCTCTTTTCAGATAGGATTTGTTCTAAATTTCTTCTATATGACAACAGGCATCTTCTCCAGGTAACACCCAGAACTGCATTCCTGGGGAGAGGGGAAGTAGTTTGATAACTGCAGTAGTTTTCCATCTGTTTATTAAAGCCTGCACAACTATAAGTATCTTCCTTCTTTTAGAAAGCTTGGGGTTCCGGTCTTTGTAGGAACTTACAGGGGATTCATTTCTTTGCTTCTGTAGGTACTTTGCCCCATCCTTTTCTTTTTCCTTGAGGTTTCTGTACAGGTGCAGTGACTTCAGAGTAGAATAACTGCTGTAGAGGAATTCTCTTTGGGCTCTGTGTTACACACTGAGTTGTGGCATGGGGGTTATTTCTGTTGTTTTTCTAGCCCTGGTGTCAGTCACAGGGCTTCTTTCACAGAAGTGACAGTGACTCACAGGCTGCGTAAACCCTGAGGGACTCCATTCTGACGTACAGGCTGAGTGGGTGTTACACAGGGTTTTCTGTCACTGATTCTTCTAATTCTTGAAATCCACAGCACCAATGTACTTGATAGTGGAGACACAGCCTTTCCACAGCTTGCGACTTCTCCCCACAGCATGGACAGTGTGCTTCAGGCTGGAGAAGGTAACGCTGTACTGAGATGGAATTATTTGCATTCGTGCTATGGTAGCAGCTAATCTTGCACACACCAAGTGGTTGCGCTCTGGCATTGAGGATTTAATATACTTAAGAAAAATAAGTTTAGAGGCAAAAAAGTGCTAATGCGGTTCTTGCCCTCTTGAACTTAAATACTGATGTAGGATATAAGCTGGTCAAAAAAAGCAAACAAGGCAGTTAAAAGGAACAGGTATAAACAGTATTGGAGGAGTGGAAGAGAGGAGAAATGTTTGTCTTCATGCATGGTGCTGTTTGTACATCTTCCCAGGGTGAATGCACATTCTGTGGTCACTCGGGGTGGATGGTTCATAAATGTAGTTGGGTCATTGGCCTTATGGCCTCTTGCCTGCCCTTGCTCTGACTGACCTTTTGTCCGGATGTAAAGACTGACCTCTGATAATCACCCGGGGCTTGCTATGAGTGCTGCAAATCATCAAACAGTCTCTTGTGATGGATGGCGCACAGCACAATGCAGAGCAGAACTGGATTTAATAACAAAGCATTACTGGGGCAGGGTAGATGTGAGGTAGACTAGAAGGATGCAGTGACATCCTGTGGATGAAAGGTGGGGAAAGAAAGATGGTGATAACACCGAGACTCTTTCTGAAGAGCTGAGAAACATCACTTTTAGAGACCCTACTTACTAGATGCTACTTCTAGCAGATCTGATTTTACAGCTGTAGATCAAGGATATTATGCATGTCTGGAATTACTGTGTAAATTGCAGACAATACACTTAGCAGAATAGTACGAGACTTAGCAGAATAGTACGAGACTTAGCAGAATAGTACGAGACTTAGCAGAAAAGCCCAGCTTTGCTGATCTCTGCTTTGAAAAATGCAGTTCAACAAGTGAAACTATGGAGGAGAAAAGGTGGTAAAGCATGGGACAGTTGATGGTGGTAGGAAGAGGAATTGCCATTTAGGCACAGTGGTTAGTAACTAAGGTACAGTAACAGCATTTAATGTGGTGTTTGACCCTTCTGAAAACATGCAGAGCAAACTGTTGTCTAATGGCACAAGCTTATTCTTGCTACAATACAGCCTTTGAAAAGAAAACAGAAGTACGATACTGTCATACTGACAGTTCTTGTCCCAGGAAAGGAAAGTTAAATTAAGAAGTCTAATTTCAAGAGGTTCCGATGTCCTTTTAGCTGAACCTTCTCACCTCCTGATGGGTCTGAGCCATAGAAACAAGAGGGTTGCTATTATTAAACTTGAATTTCTGAAAAAAGGTAGTTATCAGTTATGCATAAGCAATGCTAAGGGCTTTCTTACTCTTTCACAGTATGAGCTTTTCTTCTCTATGTTGCCTTTCGGGCTCCTTCTTGCTTACCTCTGAAGTGTTGTGCAAGTGTCAGATCACATTAAAGTAACAGCCGGATTTTAGCTGTTCAGACCTTACTTTTTCTTTCTTTCTTAAATACTTGCAGTTACCTACAGGGATTTTAATTTATGTTCATCAGGTAAACTTGGGCTTATCCCATATTGAATGGAATATGCTCTGGCAAGTCCTTCCCACAAAGCAAAGAACCAACATGTCTGGAGATGTGCCTGTTCAGTTATAGAATAATTAAGTCTGACAAGCTATTCTTTACCAAGCTGGGACAAGAGGTACTACCAGATGTTTGAAACAGCCAGATTCTGATAAGAGTCAGGACATGTCGTGTACCTGCTGGTACAGAGGGATGTCTAAGAGACATTGCATAGCTTAGTGCAAGTGAGAGCTTTGAAGGTACTGTCACCAGTTAGTGGAATTGTAAACAAACATAGCTCAGAAGGTCCTGCAGCTTGTCAAAACATGCCTAAATAAAAATACTTTTTGGAACAGGTTTGTAAGCTATTATCTGCCCTTAAAGTTATCAACTTCTTTCAGGTGGCCCCAAAAGGACGCATCCTACTGTGCCTGGAATTCCAGGTGGAACAAGAGCTGGGGCAGGTAAAATAGGGAGAATGATTGCTGAAGAAATCATGGAGATTCACAGGTGAGAGAAAATGGTATAAAGTTTAGAGGAAAATGAGTATTGTTCTGTAAGAGGAAATTAAGGAAGTCTTTCTTCAAGCTCAGTACGGAATGATACAATTTTGTGAGTAGACAGCTACAGCTACCTACCCAGAACACCTGAGGCAATCGAAGTCCATGGTGGAAAAATGAAAAAGTTGCAGCCTTCCAGCTTTCTCCTGTAAAAGACAAACACTGGAACTTTTTTTGTAATGGTGATACTGTTTCTAGTAAACAGATAATTAGTGAAAAAGAACAACTAGCTAGAAACAAATCCATTTCCAGACTATTCTTTTTCCAGTGACTGAAGGCTGCAAGTGGCACAACCTCCAGATGCCAAAGCTATTGAGTACATGCCAAAAGAGCAACGTTTGTTTTCATGTGATCCGCTTTGCTGAGATGCTTTTAGATTTGTTAGATACGTAAGTTCAGCTTGTGCAGTTCTCCCACAGCTTTTTGTGCAAGGACACAATAATTAAGCCAGCTCTGCCTTCTCGGGGCAGCCTGTCTTAAAGATGCAGGTCTCGGGTTTAAACACCAAGTCTTGCAGCACCATGTAAGGGACTGGAGTAACACATTGTGTCTTACCTGTATGAGCAGTTACTTCCAACAGGTATCACTCAATTTCTTCTGGTTAAGAATCCCCATTCTGCATGAATTTCCTCTTGCGAGTTTTTCACCCTCCCACAGACATTGTCTCATTCAGCAGAAATTTAGTGGCGCTAATTTAACCATAGTGAGCTGCAATTCAGGAAAACATGCAGTCCGTTTCACAGTTTTGTTTCTGCTTCAGGCCAGAGACTGCTTCTGTCATTGTTTAAGCAAGCAGCAGACCTATTACGTCAGGTTTCTTTCCTACCTATAAGAATAGGAAGAAGGAGAGGGATGTGAAAAAAAAAAAGAAAAAAAAGGGAAAGAAAAAAGGAAAAAAAAAAAAAGCCTCACCAAGGCTGACCCAATACTTTGAAACTTAACTGTGCCTTTTAGTAGCTGCGAAACACTTAATTAGCCTCAGTGAGTATAGTAATGTAGCTTACCACCCGTGTTTGAATTTCATTTCGAGATCCTGGGTTAGTTCCAGTCCTTTTTCAGCAGCTGTTACTATTTTCCAAAGCTGCCTTCTGTTCAGCTTTCCCAGAGGAACTCTGCCAAGGATAAGATTCCCATTTCCATTGCTTTCCTCTGTAATTACCCCTCTCCTCCCTTTAGTCTGTTGGTTCTACTGCTAATACATTATTCATTAATAAAAAAAATGATATTTGATCAAGCTATGGAAAATTGAAGTGAAAAATGCTACTCCAGACAGTTAAAAAAAATAGCATTAAGTAAGTGTCTCAGCTGTCCAGTGGAGCAGCCTCTCTCTTAAGGAGTCCAGGTTGCAGTGACTGAGGCGGATCAGATTCTTAGCTGGTTGAAATTGAAGTAAAATACAAGAAATGAGGCTTTCCTCAGTATCCAAGACCTTTTCCTTCTGACTCTGTGAAGGCTGTACAGGAACAAAAAATAGGTGGGCAGGAGGTAAAGCTTGCAGGCTGAGTAGGCTGGACAATTTATACACAACTATTTATCAGATCAAAATGTTGCTACTGCTGATTTGAGTAACACTGAAAAAGGAAACTACGAAACCAAAATTCATGCTTTGAACACCTTATGCTACCTGCTATTAAAGCGAGCATTTGAAACTCTGAGTCTCTGGCATCTAAGTCTTGAAGTTGCCTGTAAATGTGTTCCCTGTTTTATCCATATTTTAGGATAAGAGGATCATCACCTTCTAGCTGTGGGTCAAGTCCACTGAACATTACCAGCACACCCCCACCCGACACGTCCTCCCCAGGAGGCAAGAAGGTAAGAACAGGCTTTACGTCAGCCTTGTAGCAGTAGTGGCAACCAGTGTGAGATGACGCTTCGAGAGTGACGTGGTGTTGAACTCCTGGCTGCTTTGTTGAAAAGGTCTGACCACAAGTGAAAGCAATTCTGGTGGCCAAAATCTCTTTACAATAGTCCCTGAAGTGCTGAGACCGGTAGTTCTTAATGTTTGCAGTTTTTTTAAATCCACCTGTAGACTTTCACTTTCTTTTAACAAAGCTGCAGGCTCTCCTCTTTCGAGCCTACAGAAACTCTTTAACACCACATACTGGTGAACACTGGAGTTGCTGTTGTTTGAGCACCGACAGCACTCAAATGAGTCACAGCAGTTTTACTGTCTGCTCTACCACAAAATGTGCGAACCGGATGCTTTACTGTGGTCTGACAGTTTATTTTTAAATCAATACTGTGTACCATGCCTCATTCTAAGGTTGCTTGAGTAGCACTCACCTACCACGATCAACACTTAACTACCTGAACACTTGTACTGCCTGCATTAAAGTCATCTAGTAAATTGCAGTTTATGGTAGTTATATTCAAGGCAGGAAGAGCACTTATCCAAATCAATATTCTAGCTTTTCCACCTGATATTATGATGACTGTACAAAAGAATTGCTTGTACGGCAGCAGATAACTCACAGCAAATACCCCTGTCTATTCCTGTCTCTGCTCTGGAAATAAAACTTGAAGAAACTCTGTTAGAATTTTAGGATAGTTATTCTTGCTGCTTCTGCCCTACAGTAATTTAGACGTCTGCCTATGGTAGGAGCCACTGTAATAGAATATAGGAAAATACACACGGAGAGTTGTGTATTTCTGATGGGGTACCCTGTTAATATTTCTCATTAGAGTGCATTTGCTAGAAACAAAAGTTCCAGCTGACACTGCCCTCAGAAGGGAGCTCACAAGTACTTACCTTTCTAGTATATGCTTATCTGAGCAATTCAAAGTTATGGCTCAAGTTCTGCTATTCCCTCACTATTTAAGAATCCAGGAGACAGTTCTTCAGTTTGTGGTGAGCTCTGGCATGTACTGTACTGCTGTGCTGCTCTGTACCAGGAGATGGCTAAAGGTACAACCCAGGAGCAGTGCTTGGCTCATACAGTCTCTGCCTGGGAGAGGCAGAACTCCTAAAACTAAGGATCTTGGCTGACAGTCCTGTATCTGTACTGTATTTGTAAGTTCCAAAGCTTTCTGTAGTGAGTTGTAATTACTGTCACTTGGTGTACTTACAAAGCTGATTTGCAAAAATCCCCTGAGGCCTTTTTCCAGTAGCTTTTCAGAAGTTCAGCAGGTAGCATTGACTTGCTCTCTTCCTATCGGGTGGTGATGTTCTGTCCATCCAACAGGTGCGTGATTCATGTAATGAGGGCAGTAGCTCCTAGTTTACAACTGGTGTCATTAGTCAGCGTTTAGGGGATGGGGTTTTCTTTTCAGGAAGCCCATCTTAAAGATCCCAATATAGGGCAGTAATACCTAATGCAACATTTCATGCTGGTTTGTGGCTTCTGTTTTTTCTTTCAAGATCTTGAATGGTGGCACTCCAGACATTTCTTCAGCTGGGTTACTGTCTGGGCAGATCCAAGATAACTCTGGTTACCCATATTCTGACAACTCCTCTATTCTCGGTAAGTGAAGTCACATGCTAACATCCTTTAATACCAATGAAACACAGCCAACTTTAACAAGTTGCTTTCACCACCTCCAGGCCAGGGCTGAGACACAAAGCCCATAACCTAACAGTATTTGCCTGAAGAGCAGCCTGGCAGTCCTTTGCTAGCTTACTTTGTATCACATTATGGTTTAGATGTTACATGGAAGCCTCTCTCCTCTTGCTGGATCAGTGTGAATTAGCTGAAATCACCTGCTTCTTGTGAATGCTTTTAAACAACTGAAGACAAGGAGGTGCTGACCCTGAGCTGTTGCTCTAGTCTTATTTTTGAGGTACACACATGAGGTTGTCCTCGTGATACTGGTGATTTCTGAGGAGTGACCTAACCTTTGTTTTCTGACACCCACCTGTCGTTAAGATCCCCAGAACTGGGGCAACCTGGTTATCAGACAGATTAATACTCTGGAAGGTATTGAGCCTGTTCATATATTCTACCTCAAGTCATACAGCAGGCA
Source organism: Coccyzus lansbergi (assembly GCA_033558105.1). Taxonomy (NCBI): domain Eukaryota; kingdom Metazoa; phylum Chordata; class Aves; order Cuculiformes; family Coccyzidae; genus Coccyzus; species Coccyzus lansbergi. The sequence continues at coordinate 2,068,622 of JAUMJK010000097.1, forward strand.
CCCAGAGCAAGTAAAGCAAACTAAAGGGAACTGAACTTGTGACAAGATACTGTATTTCATCCTACAGGGGAAAACTCTCACATAGGCATTGATATGATTGACAACGACCAGGGATCAAGCAGTCCTAGCAATGATGAAGCAGCCATGGCAGTAATAATGAGCCTTCTCGAAGCAGACGCAGGTCTTGGTGGCCCCGTAGACTTCAGTGATTTGCCGTGGCCCTTGTAAGCGATGCATCTGCTGTCAGCATCCAACTATCAAAGTGCATTTATTGGTGGAGTTCTACAGTCTGTGAAACTTGTTGGACTGAGAAGCTTTTATGAATTTCATAAAAGCTGTATCAGAATGCAACTCATCCTACCATGTGTAATTCAGACAAAGTGGAATAACCTGCTACAGTGTTCTGTGTTGATTTGGTTAGCTGTGTATAGCTTGCAATACTTGTATATTTTGAATTCTGTTGTTTGAAATTTTTTTTTAAATCACTGTGCAACTCACTGGCATCAGTGGTAGCTTTTATATGCAAATGACCATTTCAGATGTATGGTGTGTTTTTACACTGCAAAACAGTCCCCATGTGGATATTTCTTATACTAATTGTACCATAAAGCTGTTTATTCTTTCTTGTAAGAATCCTTTACTATAAATATTGTTAAAGTGTAATGTATTAGACAGTTAAATATTTTTAAAATAAATGTTTCCCTTGTTCTAAAATGGAGCATTTACTTTGATAAATAAATTTGATAAAACCCCGCTGAAGGTGCATGCTAGAAGCAGTTGCCTATTTATCATTTCTTTAGCCTTGGGGAGAAAAAGGGGGGAAAAAACAGTGCCTTAAGTACACCCACACAGTGCTGTCACTACAACTTTCTAGAGCAGCTATTATTATTATTACCTACCCTTAATATAAACTTGGATCTAAGGAAATAAACAACATTAAGAGAAAAGTGATGTCAGACTCTTAGCCTACACCTTGAGAAATACTTGTTTTCAAGTCAATATTAACCGTCCTTCCCCAAGGAAAGAAAAGCAACTACTTACAAAAATTCACAGGCACAGGTAGTCTTATTCACAGATAATTCAAACCCATTAAAATAATGGAAACTTTATTTGCATGAAAAACTTGTTTACAATCATTAATAAATGAAGAATGAACCATTTGCATTTTCCTATTTCATGACACTTATGAAAAATGTATTAAATAAATATTTGTGAACAGCTTAAGGTAAGGCAAAATTTAAGATAAAGCCCCTCTCCATCATTCAGACTCTTTGAACATGGCTCACACTGCAAACAAGTGAAAAAATTCACTGAAGAACTTCCAAGTTTAACAAGATGTTTCACGGGTAATTGAATCATGTCCTCAATCCAAAAACCCAGTAGTAAGTAGTTTTGTGCTCGACCATATACAATAACTTTAAAAGGGTCAATCTATTCAGAGCAAAACTATTTACAGTTAATACTTTTGATAGAAGCACTTTGTTAGTATTGTGCAATACATTTATAAAAAATGGCTTCAAATTCCATTTATCAACCATTTATAAAGTGCTACTATCAACTCCAATTCTGTGTTTCTAAATCCCGTGTAACGATGCTGATGTACATTAGCCACCAGCACCCTGGTGTTTTTGATGGGCTTCAGAATGAGGACAGTCCTGCATACACATCACCAATGTCACAAACCTACTGGCAAACACATACATGTAACTGTAACCCCAGGATGTTTGATCTGTACTCTGTCAAAAACAATCAGGTACTCCCTCTGGTCTTTCCAAAGGTCCGTACTGCAATATCCTAAACACTGTTACACAATGGAAAAAACTGGAATTGCAGCATAGGATGAGCTGAGTACAGAGTCACTTTAGAAGTAGCATGCTTTTATTTTATTAAGAGTCTAGATCAGAGCGGTGGGTTTTGTCCCTCGGTATCCATCTCACTGTTGTTAGGTGGAGGATGAATAGGCAGAATATCCAGCTCATCTACTTGGGGAGTAGGATGCATCACCACAAGCTGGTCCTGTGGTATATCTGCTGCCGCTGCTGCTAGGTTTGTTATGGATTTGCTTTTCACACACTGAAAGTCAACATGCCGACTCTTTCCTTCTTCTTTCTCCCATGACATCCGAATAAATGGCCTTTGGACATAGTTATAAATAACCTCCGGCCTTCCACCCGGTCGCTTTTTCACTTTCTCTTTGTATGTAGGGTAACCTAAGAAACGGAATACAGCAGAAGTGAACATTTCCTGTACTGTTTAGTTGAGGGTTTTCCTTTACAAAAAGGCAGTGTGTGGAAACAGAGAGATGATCAGCAGTTGTCATCATCAACATCCTGCCTGGAAACAGATGCCATCGTATTGTTCTCCACGTTATCTATGCAAGCAGCAGTTTAACTACCAACCAAAGTGCAAGGAAAGAGGCTACAGTGCTGTTGACAATGAATATAACTACAGGCAAAGCTAGTAACCCCTTTCTTGAGCCAAAAGCAGCTGCCTGTTTCTAAAATACCCTGACCTAGAAACTGGGAAATGAGATATCAAAAGCAGAGAATAACATTGATCTGATATGTGGTTTGACCTCCTGGGTGGAATCAGCACATTCCTCACAGCTCCCCAAAATGATGAAAATAGGGCTTAGACAAATTATCAGTTCGGGTTGTGCTGTGTTCAAAGTCATCTCTCATCTCTACCAAAGCAACAGTTTATTACTAAAGTTACCTATTATTATGGGGAACTAGCATTAAAATTTAGTCGAGCAGTTGTTCTTTGACTAAACCACGACACGTCAGCAGCAGTAACCTAGTGTCAGCTAGCAAAACACACAAAACCAGTTCTTTAGTTGAACAGTGTGTCAAGCTGAAGGCTCACATCCTGTACAGCCTAACTTATTTACTTACTTTAGAGATCATGAGCAGTTAAAAGCATTTGCTTTTAGCTGGCAAATTACATGTTACTATGACAACTTGGTGAGTGAATGAGAAATCCTGCAAATTACAAAGGCTGGATTTTTAAATATTTGGGTTGACAATCAGAAGGAAAATTAAATGTGAAGAAACCCAGTTGTTACATTCATAATAAAAATCTAAGACTACTTAATGTAGTTGTCCTTTGCAAAGTCAGAGGTGAGATTTTACAGATAAACATCGTGTAGTTCAGGAAGCTGATTTCAGATTAATATTTATTTGCATGTCAATGATCCATTTGATAGCTTTTTATTTCCTGAAAGGAAATATTTACTTAACAGAATTTTTCAAGCCCCAAAAAAGACACCAGACCAAGAACAGAATATACAAAGCTGTAAAAATGCATCTTTACTTCAAATAAAGTACAGGGATCTGGTGTGAAAACTAAAGGGCAAATGGCATGAGATGCAAATTGTCAGTCAGTAGAAACCACCTAAGTTACTCTACAAACAGTCCAGCAGCTCCACACATCTTGCAGACAACTCTTAGCCTGTCAGTTTTTCTAGCTGGAACCATCATTTATCAGGTACCACTCCTTCTCTAATTGTCTTAGCATCTAACCTCAACAGGAAACACAATACTAACCCTTCACTGTTCAGCTGCAGAGATGATCATACAGCAGGTAGGTGCAGCAGACCTTGCCCCCCACCCTCAGAACTAGCAACTTCTCTTACCTTCGATGCCCAGACGGATCTTCTTGAGCCCCCTTTCCTTCAGAACAGATTTGGCCACATCTCTATTTTCAATGTATTTGAAGAATCTATACAACTTCGTACTGTAAATAACTAAAAATACATTTTAATGAGTGAAAACTGCATTCAAAGATTAAACTTCCAGTCTTAAAACATCATGATCTTTTTTCGTTGTTTTGATTTACTCAAAAATCTGTTTCATAAATGTTTGTGAGGCATTATGGATGTTGTAAAGGTTTTGCTAACAACACTTATGTACAAATAACTTTAAAAAGCACATTTACTGCTACCTCTACCTTAACATGGCTTGGTGTAAACAACGAAAATAAACTTACTTTGTGAATACTCCTCTCCCATTTGTGGAGGATACTCTTCATCCCAGTCAACAACATCATCATCTGTCAGCACAACAATGTGGCACTCCCTCTCACCACTTTGCGCACTAGCAACCATTAATGGGAGAATCATTTCTTCTAGATAAAACTCAAATTGTTTGCGAGCACCATCATTTGACAATTCATGCATGAGAGCACCTAGAACAAAATTTTAAGCATAGGTACATTTCAGAGCTTGGTAAGAAAAGAAAGCAAGAATAAGAAACAGAGCAGTTCTGTTTATTTTCCAGTATTTCCTGCAGGCAGCTGTAAAGACACAGTCTATCAGAACTCTGAGTTTACCAGAAGCCACATCAGAAGTTCAAACTAATAGGACTGTCCTGCAGATATTAACATTATGTTGGGTAGGCAATGGAGTGACTTTGAGGAGACCTACTTTGTGTTTTACTACTGCTGAACACTTGGTAATAGTGTGTAAGACTCTTCTTCGGCTTCTTAAAAGAAACATTATTTAAGCCAGTTGCCAAAAAAGTAGAGCACATAGCCCACTTCTCATAAGCAGTAGCTTAAAAACAAAGCCTCTCAAAATCCTCACAGCATGAGCTGCTAAATCCTTTTGCTAAGAACAAAGTGCACCGCGACTGTGACTCAGCAGGCAACATACCGCGAGGTCAGCGCACTGCTGGTGAAGACAGGTGCCCTGTGCAGTTCTCACAGCTGGAATGCCACAGCTTGGCCCTGTACAGAGCTCTGCAGGGCACAAACACTATGGGATCACAGGAACCAAAAGCCACAGGCCAGGTCACTTAAACCTTCGGCCAAAACTCTGGCTGTGCTCAGGGAAGGAAAGAGCTGAAGAGAAACTACCTGCTGGGAACGATGTGCCTTATACCACCAGCAAAGCCATGCTACTTTTGTTAGCAACACAGTCTAATTCTCTTAAGCAAGGAGTTGAAAAATTACCATCTCCCTCTACAAAAAAGATACCACTCAATGGTACTGGAGCTGTACTGCAAATGCATCAGAGTAAGTATTCCATAGAGCTGACCACAGAAGAAAAATACCTGAATATCAGATACTGAAATATCAAAAACACTTCTTCACAAGGTGTACATCCATTGTCTTTGGAGCTTTATTACATAAGAGAAAAAGGATGGATTTTCCTCATGTAGTGTAAGCCATGTTCCTTACTTCAATAATGGATACATTATAATAATATAATAATTCAAATTATTTTAATAAATTCTGTACTTACTGAGATCTCTGCATTTAATAGTACTATACTCAAAAGAGATACAGAGATAGTCACACGCTTCTCTCAATTCAGGAATAGATATCCCATCAGGACAGCGTATCACTCCAGTCTTGTAGTAATCCTACAGAAATGCAGCAAACAAAAAAACACAATGGACTTCAACATTCACCAACAGAAACATTTCATCATTTCATTTATGATGTTTTCTCCACAAGTAAACCCCCAAAATGTGAAAGAGCAACATTTGTTAAACTTTGTGAATCTTATTGTCCTCAAATTTGCCAATTTTCTGAGCTGCCTGGACAGCAGTGAGTTAAGAGAGAGTGGTTAACCCTGTTATTTAAGTGACAACTATTAATATTGATCATTTTGGGGTGTGTATACTGTCTTTCATCTATACTTCACTCAGCTTTTGCTATTCCCATTCTGCTGACAAAGCAGCATGGCAGCTCTACTTCTTTGTGTAGATATGAAATACATAGGATGCTACTTTCTTCTTAGACTGAAGTTTGCTTTTCTTCTCTTAGCTGCAGCAAGCTAGCTGCCAGTATTCTGTCTCATCTAATTTCAGCACAAGAAGGGATGAATATATCTGAACTTGGTGAACTACACATATAGGAGAATGGGAACACATTTCTGGCAGGCAGTAGTTTTTCGGTCCATTTCACGCACACTTTCTCTCTCCATGGCTGTCAAATGCACAAGTCTAGAAAACCTAGGGGAACGTTCTCATATTAATAATAGAGAAGAATACAAGAGAAGTATTGATTCTATCCACAAAGTCCAGATACGTGAGTAAGGCTGAATAAAGAAGTTACGCCTTGTAACAAGTGCAGTACTTCTCCTAACAGCACCTGCCCATGGAAACTCACCAGAATAGCACGAAACACAGTGGAACCAATTCCTTCAGCAACTTCATACTCTCCCTTTTCATTAGGACGTGTAAAGTTATGTTCTCTGCCTGATCCAAACATCCTGCTCAACAGTAAAAGGAATTTGGTTAGAATCCCTTACAAGCATTTTTTTAACGTCTATCTGAAAAGTATAATGTCAAAACCCATACTGAAATGGCAGGGAAATACTAGGCTATTCTATCTCATGTGTGCAGCACCATTGAGTTTAGTTTATGTTTAGCAGGACTACTAGAAAATTTAACATTTGAGGTAGTTTACAAAACTGGACTTAGTGTTCAAGTACATGCAAATCACCTTAACTTGAAAGGTTTAGTTAACTCAGAATTGTAAATAACACCCTGACAGAAGATACCCGTACCTAAGGGTAGCACATACAGCATATTTCTCCCTGCTAGGATGCAAGGAGAGTTCAACTAAGGAGAAAACTACAAGTCATAAACAGTATCTACTGTATCCCATCAGATTGGCAGGAAAAAAAGGTGACGTGAAAGCACACCTCTGATACAGAATATTTTTATTCCAAAATACATCCGACCGCAATGTTTAGCTTTCATACATGCAAACCAAGGAAAGAGTTGGTGTACTGTTTGCAGTTAGAAAGGAGAATGAAGTCACTTCTTTCGCTTAACGATCTGATATGTGTTTTCTGACCACTCTTCAAGACAGGAAATAATATTTAGGAAAAAGGCAGTCTAACAGGATATAGGCTTAAGGCAAATAATACATTCTTGTTACAGTTACTTTTACCTCCCAGGATGCAGCAGCTAAGCTATTCCTGTTCAGCATCCTGTGAACTGACATTGGGGGAAAGTGGGTTTATAAATAACTTGACTTTTAGAGCAGTATTTCTATATCTTTATTAACCTACTTTTGAAATGGCAAAAGATAAAATAAGCTTGTTCCTTGAACCAATCCCAAAGGGAGAATAACTCAGCAACACACAAAAAATCTAGTGCATTAGCCAGTACCACTTACTTTGAGGCTGGGCACAGAAAAGGAAACTATTTCATCACATAACTTCACACTGATACCCACCCTCCCATTTGTTAGTCTGTGTATATATTAGACATATGCAAATACATCAATGATTTCATTCTTTTAATGATTACTTCTATTCATTTCTGTTTACACAGAAAAGTTTAGGGGTTTTTTTGCTTTCTCTGTAACTCTTCCCCTCGACTTTTCACAAGATAGGGAACCAAGGCACTATATCCCATGCACTGGTGATTTAAACAAAGCTGAAATTGTTTAATCATATCATTACCTGTACCCTTGCAAATAACTTTATATTTATTAATTATATCCTTTGGGGCTAAGAAACAGTCATATTTTAAACAAAAAAGCCAAATCCAAAGTGACACAGACCTAAATCTTAATTTACTTCTTGCCACAAGTTTCTAAGTGGTGCTCTCTACATTTGGACAATGCAAAAGCAAACAGTATTTGAGCAGATACATAATCTTTTTCCATCAAGTAAACATTAAATATGTTGCTTATTATAGTTTCTACATAAAATATTACACATATTATCGACGTTTATTAACTATAGATCATTTTGAGTATTAGATCTCTTTGCCAAGAGGCTCTGACCTGCTTTACTGACTATACAATTTGACATTCCCCTGTCCAAAAAGCATTTCAGAAATAAATGTGCTGAGCTTGAATGTTGTCAGGGTAAGCCTATTAAGAAAAAAAAAAATTCCTTCAAGGTTTTCCTCCTTGCTATTTTAAAAGGACTCACTACTTTGTTTTACGAAACAACTAGCTTTAAAAATAAGAGATGGAAAGAAACAGACTGCATGTAGAAGCAGTGCACAGCAAGGCAGAATAAAATGAGTACATCAGAAAATGTTAATTTGCTTATGAACTCTTTTGCCTCTAGGTAATAGATATCTATTGGCATCTCTGCCAAATACAGAGAACTTATATCTGATTTTTACCTAAATACCTTTGCCAACTGATAATATTAAACATTAGCAAACCAGCCGTAGCAATATGACTTCAACAACTATTTAAACAGTTTTAATACCTATAAAGCATTTATGGTTTTCTTCTACAGTTAGAGCTCAAGGAAAACAGACACAAACCTGCCCAACATTGTATTAGGTTGTGCAGTAAAGATAGAAGGATCTACGACAAATCTGGTGTTGTCCACTATGAGTGTTACTCGTTCAGAAGTTCTTACATTCCGAGCTCCCTCTTTTCCATTTTCATATACAAATACCATTTCTCCACCAGCCTTGCAGCTCCCATCTGAACTTGACTGGCTACTGTTTCTGCTGCTGTTTCCCATGCTAACAATGGAACCATTAGGAGAAGTCTTCTGAGGACGAGGGCTGCTTGGTCGAGATGAACTGTGATCCTTTTCTCGATCTTAAGTGGGGACACGGTGGGAGGAGAAAAAACAGGAAATGAAATCAGATTTACATGAGCTGCATGCAATTTATGTCTTTCTAGGTGTGAACTATGATAGGTCGGTAAGCTAAGTACAAATTCCTTCAAATAAATCTATTCTAGTTAAAGGTCCTGAAGTTTCTACCACATACATCAAAGCCACCTTGTCCCCCCAAAGCCTTTACAAGAAAAATACAGCATTCTTGTACTGAAACAGCAAGTCAATATAACCCACCACAGAAGATACGTATCAAAATTTGTGTTTAGTGCTGTAGTTCAAAGAAATAAACCAAGTTTTGTCACTTAAATTTCTAAGTACCTAAACCCTACAAAGTAAAGGGGAGTGTTCAGTCAACTGCCTTGAGGTTCTTCTTGTGATTTGAATTAAATATGAGCACTATGTAGGAATAACTCTCTAAAGAGTTACGACCTATCAAAAAAGTATACCCACAAGCCCAGGGCACAAGTAAGAAATATGTATGTTGTGACATCCACAAATGATGGTTTTTATGTTGTCTTTTAACAAAATAGTAATTAAATTTAAGAATTTTAATCCTGAAATGCTATAGCTCTGAACACACCAGAATGATACTGTCTTGTTGGTGAAGTAACATTCCTGATGCATGGAGTGAGTTGGGATTCCACTCTTTCATGGGAGGAGTCACGAGATCTGTCACTTGATCTGCGTCTGTCCCTTGATCTCTCGTGTCCGCCACTTGCACTCATTTTTGTGTAGTCTATTCCTTTAGCAATGCGAGATGAGGTGCTGGAAATAGAAATAAGGGAAATTAATCAGCATTTCAGAATTGTGGAAACATAATACATTTAAATTTTAAAGGCATTCACACTCCATGTATATGTTTTGAACATTAATATTATCCCCCTCCATTTACTTTGTTGCACTCACGTTCCTATTTACAAACATGAACAATGATTCAGAAAATTAAGCAGACAGCAAAAATTGCTGTGCGATCTACACAGACATTGATCAGTTGAACCTGCCTGGGAACCTGTATTCACAGAAATGCCTTGCACAACAAGCAAGTCAAATGCAATTGAGCATTTTAACTTAATTCTTACAGTTAAATCAAATGCTCTAATCAAATAATGAAATTAAAAGTTAGGAGTATCTTTTCCAAATGAAGTCTCGTTTTGGAAAACTCTTCTGCAAGACAGGCTTTTAGTACTGACTCAGCTTTTTTTGCAGCTTGCCTTTTACAAAGGTGTTCAGCCTTAAACCAGTTGACACGTCAAGACACAACAGACGAGGGTTTATTTCTGTACATTCTTTTTTTCAGTTTTCAGATACTCTTAGAAGGGACAACACTATTCCACAATACAAACATCTGAACTATATTATTAAAGCCAAGCACTGTCAGTAACAAGCAGGACGTTTGTTCTAAACTGGCAATTGTTTATATAAAAGTATAAGGGGTTTTTTAGATGGGGATTAAATTATATTCCTTAAATTAAGATGCTAACTACATTTCATATTTAATAGTAAGCCTACCAACAAAATCAGTCAGTTTCAAGATACAGTACCCTCAGAAACTAACTAAAAATTAAATGCCAACTTGCAAACAGCTATTGCTGAATTTTACCAAAAATACCTATGGCTTTTATTCATACTCTTTAACAGAAATTTTTATGTCAGGACAACACATTTCTGCATCCTTGCATCCCACTGGAATTCCTAAATCAGTTCCTTTGCTCTTTGCCTTTCAAGTGTGGGCACGACAACATTCTTAATTTATGGGTTTAACTGAAGAACTTGCCAAAAGCCTCAGGTACCGGATAACCGAGACAGATGTCTGCACAGCTACAAAGTCTGACAAATAAAGAAGGGTCATAATTTCCCACAGGAACTTTACTGCCCCACTTGCTTGCAGCCTGCAAATCTCATGACTTTTACCAAGAGATTTTAAGTATGACTGCTAGGAATGTGTAGGATTTGAGAACACAAAGAAGTAAAAATAATGACCTAGCTAGGCAAAGCACAACAAATTTTAAAAGCATGAACTGTACAAGCAAGCTGAGCAGAGTGACCTCTTTTAAAGTTGCTTAGAAGTAATGACAGAAAAAATCAGGATTATTTATAAAAGTGACTGTCTCGCGTGACATGTTTCAGCTTCAAGTTTCAGCGACTGATGAGTAGCTTAAATAAAAACAAATAGACTATAATAGATCTAATGCAGTTTACATTGTCACAAAATGAGCATTAGCATGATGCTAAGGATAAGAAACACACCTTTCATCTAAGAAACACAAGCTTCTCATACTACATATAAATTAGAGAAGGATTTTGTATCCCATAAAGCAGAATTTTGGTGCAGAGAGAATCTACTGCAATACCACTTCCTGCCAAGCTTAAAATATGCTGCAATAAGACATGCATCTTTAGGATGTGAAGTCAGCCAAAGGTCTATTGAATAAGGAAAAAGAACTGCAAGTCTTGCTTATGGTTGGAAATGCTCAGGCCTGTAGTCCAGTAATAAAGATGATCCAACCATTTTCATTAAAAGAAAATGGAATTTTCCTCAGGACTTCCAAATCAATTCTGAATGTATTAAGACAAAGCATTTCAGCATGGCTAATGTGTCTCTGTACTTGTTGTACTTCTCTATTAAAGAAAGGCAAATTCCAGATTATGAAAATGAAGTATACGTAAATTTGCAAGAGTGAGATTTGCGAACCTCCTTTTGAAGAACATCAAAAAAATAGGAAAAAAATTATGCACTTGTGTATGCATATATGTATGGAAAAGAACAACTGTTTTAATACGAAAAAAATATGCCCACAAATTATTAGAAATGTGGATTACAGCCTGTAATTAAAACCCTTGTTTATATATGATGATATCCACTACTACAGCTAAACTTCCCAGGAAATGGTCAAACATTAAAAAAAAAAAAATCAAAAAAACACCAAACCAAAAAAGCCAACCCAAAACAAGAACCACCTCTATTTCATTTGCACATCTATATTTGTTCACCATGGTGTAAACAGCTACCCCACAAGGGGGGTGGGTACGTGGGAATGTGTGTGGAGTGCTCAAACACGTACAAGGCAGTCCTGTGACAAAATATCTCAGCAAATCCTAATAAAGCCCATGTGATTAGGCCTTTGTTAAAGTAGCACTTTGATCCTAGCCCTGATAATACTTCCAACCATGCTGTGAGAAACCAAGAGTTTTGTGAGTGCCACATTTTATAGTATCGAAATGTAAGACTCATTATTTCGTCAATAGCTAAGGTGCTCTAGTTGCTTTAAATCAGGAAAACACTAGAAAATTAAACTAAACTACCGTACAGTTACACAGGCTTATCACATATTTTGGCAAAGTACACATGAATTACCCCTTAGAATTAGCCTTTAACAGAGAAGGTAATTAAAATGTGATTCTTAATCCAGAAAACCATCTAAAGCTACATTCTCCTCTAAGCAGTGACTCAGAGTTCACACTGAAGTAGGGCAAACCCTAGTTAATAATCTCTTTACAATAGTTGAGAAAAACAGGTGCTACAGGAAGTCACACTGACTCAACTAGCACCATGCTTCCTCCTTACTCATGTCTGAATCAAGGGCTAAACACACAGTGCATAACTCTTTCAGCTCTATCTTCCTAGCATCAGTACTGGGGCTACTTCTTCCTTGGTACAAACAGCCAGCAAGCCTGGGAGGAGCAGGCCAGCACATACAGACTAATGTGCCTCCTGCTGCCAGCCACGGCCATCCCTTCGGAGCACAGACATATGAACCATCAGTTCAGCACACTGCACTATGAAAGAGGCAGAGAATGCCAGCTGGAGGAGGACAGGATCCTTAAATATTAAATGAATTGTTTCTGAAGCAGATTAAATAATTTCAAAGAGTTGTACGAAGTGCAGCTGGCCACATCATTCATTTGTTCTGCTTCTACATTGTACTTCCCTCCCCTTAAAAAACAGAGGCTGAGACTGGTGTATTATCCATTAGCCAGAAGATGCAAGATGCAAGCCAAAATGGCAAGATTTCTGAGAACTCAAGTAGTTTGGCTTGAAGCAGCACCATATGAATCACGAGTCCTCACTCATCTAAATAACACCCATCTAAAACGTCAATCTTAAATTTCACCACTGTTGAGTCATAGAACATGCACACAGAAATTTCTTCGATTCACTGGATACACCTGACAAAGTCCAAACTTCCATTTCTTTGACAGCATGTGTACTCAGATAAATCCAACCACTGAAATACAACTTTGCTCTACAAAAAACAAGTCATCTAAAAGGCATTAAATCTGAACAAAGAAAATAAAGAGATGGAATCTAGCACCTCAGAAGTCTCACTGGTTTTACACTGCAGCATTTGACCAGAACTGTGCAACTGAGCTACTCTATCAGTTAGCCTGAAAAAGTAGCTCCATCTGTGGCCAGTACATACGAAAGACAATTTGTGGCTTAAATTTTCCTGCAAAGAGGCTTCAGAAGACATTGTAAGGGTTCAAAAAAAAAAACAAAACCAAAAAGACATCATAATTACAAAAATTGGTTTATGTTTTTGATAGAAGGACTTGTTAATATTGTTTCCATTCCCTGAACAAAGCCATCAGGACAGGAGTTTGTTTCTGCAGGGAAATGCAAAAACCTTTGCTTCATACTAACAATGCAAAAATTGTTAGGAGTTGCTTTAATTCATGCATGACCAAGACGAAAACACTCACTCTCTCTCTGCCCATAATTTTAAATATCGATTTCTTAAGTTGTTAACAAAGACTTGGCAGTGCCTTCTGTTCTAGAAGTCCTTCCATTTGTGGAAAACGGAACTAGGAGGCTCAGAGCCATGTCGATGTAGCTACCTACCTACACCCACAGAAAAGTGACAGACAAAAGCAGAGCTGCCCCTTTAGCAAGAAAAGGCAAACTGTTAGGAAGCATTATGCAGACTAGATAAAACACCAGGACTTCTCAAACAGCAGTGATAGCTAAAAGTGCCAGGAAGACATTGGTCTCATGCAGCACCTGGCTGTCATCCTGTATTAATTTGTAATTTCAGCCTACAACAGTCAATGGTGCTCTGCACAATACACTCCTTTAAGCCTCCATGAAAGTCATTATGGTTTCAGATCCCTATCTCACTCTGAAAATATATGCAAAGTCAACTTTCAATTAATTTCCCAGCTGATGACCACCAGCTGTGTACTGTGCCATGGAAACCATGAGCAATGACTGAGGTACAACATCAGCCTATGATATTTTCCTTGCATGCTTAATAACATATCGTGTTTAATTTAAAACTCTAAGGCAGAAAAAATATTTTAAACCCACAATCTAATTTCCTTATACACTACAGCTGGAAAAAAAGGCCCATACACATAAACTATCTAGTACCTTTTGTTTTTAAACTTGTGTAAGAGTCTTGCTTTATCAAGTGTGGGGGGTGGGGTGGGCACGGGGAACAGGACAGAAGGGGGAAAACCACACCCCATCATATAAAAATTGGGATATTTCAACAATCTTCACAAATTCAAATTACAGACCTCCCTGTCTCCAAAGGAACTGTGGGACACTAGCACTGCAACTATTTGAGAACTTCAGGTCAGTGCCAGAATTTATTTTCACCTCTCAAGTCAGAGATCAAGGAAGCTTTGCCTTTGTAAAGGGAGAGGCATTTTCTTAATAAGCAGTGGCCTTACAAAGAAATCCAAATAAGCTCAACGCTTTAGTTAAGCAAACCTATTTATATGATGTGAAGGAGGGGAAAAAGCACCATCAAAATGGCACACCTGTCATACTGGTAAGGCTTGGATTTTCATAGTAGAGGAAGAGTTGTTTTTTAAAAATGTAAGTGCTCTTCAATTTAATGATGCTTTGGAGTCATCTGTGGAAATAGCTTCAGTTTGTCTTTATACATAACAACATATTGCTCCGAATATATTACTAGTGATTAGAAGAAGTCATTAAACTGAAAAATTCTACTGCCAAAACAATTAGCATTTATTCCAATACAAAAACTTCATGTGCATCCTACTGAATACTGCCTGCCAATAAACATACTTGTCTTATAAAACCAGCTCCTGTCTACACAGAATTATGGTGCTAATCCAACATACATGTCACCCCCAAACCCACCCTAAAACCTCTTCTAAATGAAAGGATATAGCAGTGGAATATTAACCAAGATTTTTACTCTTTTTCCTTCCTTTACCTTATAAAACTTATATTAACTAACTCTTCTTAAAATATAAACTTGGATCCAATCCTTTCCTAGGATGATTCACATAATCAACACTTGTAGAACAAGGACACAGAACATTATCTATACACTAAATTACAGATATATTGCTATAAGGCTTTAGAAGAAATCTCTTCTGCTCATATTGCTAGGACTCACACAATGACAACGCTTATGCCCCTCTTCCTCCCCCTGAAGACTGTTCTTTGTCAGCAGACATTTCAATTGACCAGTGCACACAAAGGACAGTACTTTTCCTCATTCTTCTCCTGAACAATACCCACAGACTATTCCTGTTAACAGATACGCACCTTCCTCTTGTATCTGTCAGGGAGGGAACACAAAAGCATGGAAATAATTTTGAAATCAGAGCACAAAATAATTCTGTTCCTCCCAAGAAGGCAGCTTTGTAAGCCAGATCAGCATCCTTTGGCATTACTTGTCAAGTTCAGCATATTTGGTATTTCCACCATTTCTTCAGTAGTTCAATGCACCATCAGCGAGCCTCACTCTTTCCTCCATCATCTTCCCCTCAAGGATAAGAGCTTGTAGCTATACAGCCCATTAAGTGTTCAAAGACGCAAACCCCTCTAGATATTAATTCAATTCAATTTCTCACAGTCACCGACTCAGCCATGCGTAGTGCAACACTGACGTCTGACCTCGCAGCCTCCTGTGAGCTGAATTCATACTTGCTGTTTCTCCATCTCTAAGCAGCCATTGGGTACCGCAACTGACAGGCAGGGTGGGGAGCGCGCGAGAGGAGAGCTGCTCGGTACCGTGCCAAGTACCATCTGTGAAGCTATTTCTAGTCCTGCCAGCTTGTCGGGTTTCAGCACACAAACACCACATCTGAAAAGGTTATTGCTAACTTTCGTATCACATCTCTCATTTGTGATCATGATCACTCAAGACAGACAAATCCATGCAAGTTTCAGGAGACAGTTAATTTGTTCCTGTAAAGTCTGCCTGGATTAATATTTAAAATGAATTCAACTTTCACTGAGTTCACAAGCAGGTAACAGCAATAGCCTTTTGAGAACAGGGCAGCACAGCCTCCATTATATGAGGTACAAACATCATTTTTCCAGCAAGTCTAAGCCAGGTAGGACATGCTACACTTTGTGACAATCCAAGCACCAGTATATAATTACATTAATCAGTACATTTTCTGATCAGAAATCAGTTCATCGAGTCCTGATGTAGTACATCCTCACATCAATAGATCATCTAATGCTTGACAACAAGCCAAACCCACTGAGCACGAAAAACACATTATGCATAAGGATAAAATTTTCTAAAGGTTCTTTTTCTTTGTGGGAGTATAAATAAGCATTATGCTATTTTTTTTCCAAATAATTCTTCTTAGAATGTCTGTAGGCTGTTTTAAGGAGACACAATACACCAGAGGAACAGTTTAAAGCAAGTCTTACAATAAATAAAAAACAAGATGTTACAAACAGTAGAGTGGAAATTAAAGTATGATTAAAGCTGAAGGAATAAAGGGGACTGTTCAGCAAAAGACTTCTGTTATAAATAGGAAGTCTGTAAGAAAAACAAGATACATGTCATTAGAAATGCAGGAGAGCACAGAAATGCTGAACTTGAGTCAGACACGGAAGGAAAATTTCTGCTCACTCAATTTTAGTTACATGAGCCAGTGAATTTTCTCCTGGTTTTAGGGTCTTGTGAGGATTCACACAACCATGCTTCTCATGCCCCAGAGGCAGAATAACCATCACAGTCTTGTATGCCTTTTCGTCCTTTCAAAATAAGCCATGGAAGATGTTGCTATAATAAGCTGTACAGAAAGTATGCTGGAAAAACTTAATTTCTCTGGCTTTTTTTTCCCTTCAATATAACAGTTCCCCAGCAACAAGAAAAATTGTAAGTGCACACAGGTTCTTAAAAAATCTATGTTTAAGAAACTCAGAACCACATTCTCCTCTTCAGAACTGCAAAGTACCTCAAATCTATTAAAACAGTTCCAGAAGTTCAAATTCAAAAGAACTGGGTACAAATGCTTACCGAACCTGTACCTAGCCATTACAGTTTCTACTGGCAGAGCAGAAATGAACTGACAACACCACAGAAGAGTGTGTTCCATAACCATTCTAGGACATAATAGTTCTCAGCATAAGAGCTTCACCTCTAAAGTGCTTTGTGTCTTAACTGAAAGTCGAGGTTTGCATGATGCCTAAGTCAACCACAAATAATATCAGACAGTATTCTGAAAAGGTCATTTGAGTGCTGGACAAGGTCGGGAAGATTTAATGTGTGCTTTTGCAGAGAAACTCACTAAGTTTTCCTTCCAATCTGCATTCACAAGCTGCCATTTCAGAAATCAAGGATTTCAAAAAGGAAGGAAAAACTCACAAAACTGTTTAAGACCACTCAGTATGCCTTAGATACCTTACAAATGTCAGATTGATGTTGTTGAGTCACTGACTGCAGCCCATTTTTCTACAGTCAATGACTACTTCCCAGCTCATCTCAGTTTCTTCTGAGGGCTTCACATCCTGGTGCTAATAAAATCTAGATAAAGAGATCCTGATCTGCCAATACGATGTTGCGATTAAGGGCAGGCATGTTCACAGTTAACTTCAAATAGATGATGCATGGTAATTCACAGACTATGACCTGAGCCCCTGCTGAAAGTAGGTCTAATTCCTTCCATGCCATTTATTGTGTGGTCTGCCCTCTGTTATAAAATGTTCAGCTTCAGAAACCAAATTTACAAAACGAGAAATAAAACCCATTGCACAGTGGAAAACAGATTATGAATTCTGCTATCATTCCATTCTGATGCTCCATCCAGGTACAAAATGCTGAGGCAAGTGGCCCTTCCATTCACAACCCATGAATGCATCCTCCCAGCATGCAAAAACAGTATTAGGGGAAAAAAATCCCAGCATTCAGCATCTGCACAATAACTTGTCATCTGTGGAAAATTTTTCAAAGCAGCTTAAGATTTTCAAAGATTCAAAAGGTTCAACACTGATAACAACAAAACTGCGGTAGAGCCACATTTTGTACAGGCAGGACTCTGCATTTAATACTATCTGAATAGACTGAACAAACAAGGAACTATCAAATGGGACTAAAACAGAAGCAGATTTAGAGAATTAAATCCAGGATAAATCTTAAGGAAGAGGCAAATTTAAGTCACAGATTTTTCATCAAAACTCCAGAGAAAGCACTTAGTACAACAGAATTAGAATTAAAGGCTTCCAACAACAACAAAAATTAGAGCACTGTAGAGAAATTATATGTGGGAAGCTATTAACCAATGAAAAATTAAATACTAATCTAATACTGCAAATATGAATTCAGAGACCATTTGCTTGAAGCTTAGTCACTGTTTAGTCAACATATGGTTCCTGAAACTTTTCTTCCATCTTGTTCCGGTACTTAAATAAAAAGCATCTCCAAGATTTTTGTAACAGCCTGACAAACAAGACCATTTGTAACATTAGTTACAGTCAGCTTTAACATCACATAAAAGCATCCTGTATACTCTTACATTTATACCAGGGATCATTTGAACTGTATTTTTGGTCCTTATTTTCTCCATCATCCCTTTCGGACTTTTCCACTATATTACCCACCTCAGAGCAAGTAAGAAAAAGGAGAGAAAACGATAGTACAACTTGCCAGAAATTTCAAAAATTGGATGCTTACTAAACTAGGAGTTAAAAAAAAAAATAATGCTAACCTCTGTAACTGTTCAATACATACATGGCCTCAGACAGCTCTGCTGTGTATCCTTCACCTCCAACATACAGCAGCAGTGAAAGGAGCCGAGTCCTGCGGCCAACCTTGCTGCCACCTAAGCCTTACACGCAAGAGGACAGCTCACAGTCCCAGACTGTTTTCTATGAGTCTACAAAATTATCTAAGCTATTTTAAGAATGTTAAGGCTGGAGGATTAAATACTCCAAAGCACCCAGAAGTGACAAGCTAAGCATCTATCTTAAATATTACTCCCTTGTTGAGATTTATTATAAAGTGCTTATTTCACCACTACACTTTTCAGACAGGAATTACTTTTTTGCTTGTGATAATAAGATATATTTTGAAAGTACAAGACAAATAAGACTGAAGTACTCAAACCTTTCAACAAAGCAGTTCTGTTCAAGTTATATCATTAGAACTTATGTCTCCAAATGCAATTTTTTCCCCACTCAAACTGTATTTTTCACACAAACTCTCTCTTGTCTGGAGAAAAAATGCCGATTGAGTTAGAAATTCTAGTACTATGTTTATATTCAGCCGCTCAAAATGCAATTATTTTGTTTCAGTTTTTGAATAAAGTACACTATTTTCCAATAATTGGATTCACTGAAGTAGTCAAGTATCTCCAAGGAACAAAGCTACAAAATATTTTTCTTCATTTATTCCTTATTTTATCACAACCTCAAACTATCATCTGGATTCTCATTCACAAAATGCTTCTGTGTTATTTGGGAAAGAAAACACAACATTAGCTTGAATACTTTATCCCAACCATACACACTAAAAGCTTCCATAAAACAGTCTGTTTAGTATTTTATTCAAAACACAAATTGTGTTTTCCCAGAAATATATCCAACTTAGCTGCAAGTATTTTAGACGCATAGATTTTATACCCTCTGATATGTGACCCTTTATCTTACAAAGTGATCAACAGCAGTCTCTCTAAAAGCCATAGGCCATATACTTCCTGAAGTTAATTTCTGTCTGGATCAAATACTCTTTTCAGAAAGCTGCACAGCTTTTTATTTAAACATTTCCCCAAAATAGATAATCCATAACAGAGCACACATGGTAAGACATGTGCACTGTTCTCTGGACTGGATTTACCCAGCTTCGGCTCTCACCTACTCCAGTGTATTACAAGTTTGCCTTCTGACTAAAGCTCATCATCATAAAGCTGTTTCTGCAAGGATCTTTAGAGACTGACAGAGACATTACTTAACCTTTGAGTTTTCCTTGCCTAAAAATACATATATATTCTATACCTTCAGAATATCCTCTAGTCAAATCTTCCCTGAACTTTGGATACCAAGACTTCCAATAACTGCACTATACGTCCAACAGCTACATTAGCTCTTTCGAGCATCTGATGTTTCTGGAGGTTTTATGTTCAGCTGACCACCTAGTGAGACAATGTCTTCACAGTGCTAATAGTACCAACGCTGGAGCTGATGTAGTCCACAGAGACAGCCTGTGTTTTGTTTCAAAACATTTAACTTTGTATTCAGTTATAAGAAGAATGCATGATTAATTGCACCCAGTTCATGAAACCACTCAGATCACATGGTATTAACAAGTATTTTTTCACTGTTTTATGAGGCATCTGCATCAATACCAGTTTTCGGTTTGATTCCAACTCAGTCAAGGGATATAGCACGGTTTCAGAGATGACTGCATGAACTGCACTCTTAAAATGGATCGCTCATTTACAACTGTGTTTGAGACCTGACAGCGAGCAGTCCTCAACTTACATGCAATTCCCTACTCCACCATTCATTTGCTGATACCACATCATATTTTGATCCTAAATAACCAGCACACATTAACCACATACCAGACAACATCATCTTAAAAACCATCAACTGTACAAAGTTAGATTGCATAAGCCTATACTGACCAGTAGCACCAGCCAGCATCTTGGGTTTTGTGTTAACCATTCCACTATGCACATCACAGACTGGCCTATAATTAAGTGGGTCTCCCTGTGAGACTTTTAATTATTAGTGCATTCTTTTTTCCTGCCCTGTTGGGTGTCTCACAATTAACCAAGATTTAATGACAGGAAAATAACCCACAATCGTAATTGCCCACAGAATACTTTTAGCAACACTTGAGTCCAGTTTATCTGAAACTACGCAATAAGTGTGAATTCAAATGCTGTTATTGAATGTGCTCCGTAGCTCCCTTCCCATCATCTTGCAAATAGAAAAGCTTAAACCACTAACAATCTTAGCTAGCTAACAGAGATGTTTTAGTTATATTTAGCACTTTTAAAGGGCAAAGTACTTGGAAGATACACACTTATTCGGATGCTTATATATATTTTCAGCAACGTGCTTCTTTACATACATTTGCTAGGTGACTAACTGCTTTGCTTAGTTTGTTTTTTGAACATTATATGCTGGAAAAACACTAACTTAGTATCTTCAAATCAAGAAGTACTTAAAAAAATCTTCTTAACAGTGATGCATGCAGGTGAAAGTAAGATCTGACACACAGCTTTATAAAGAAAATGCAACGGAGTGCGATACTTGCATGCAAGCAACTATTAGTTATCACTTTGAACAAGTTGCACATATCTCAAGTATGCTACTTCAGGAAGTGTACCAATAACTAAAAATCAAAGAAGAGGAAATAACTTCTAGTAAGCACTCAAAAAATTCACATATTCAGCCACTTGGCTCATGCCTTTGATATGAACTCAAGGCATTTAGTTTTTAATAAATGATGGAAATCCCATCCATGGCAAAACAAATCGAAGCACAGATTAAGGAAGCCAACAAATCAGTTAGATTAAGACATATCTTTTCTAAGAATTAAGCACTTCTTATCAAAAGAGCTACAAAATTTATGACAGGACCTGCCACAACCTGATACAGTAGCCTTTCGGATGGACCTTTATTGTAGATTTGAGATGCAATAGATGGTACACAGCACCTACCTTGAGTGTTTACAAAGCTTACGAGGTCTATTATGCAATTTCCGATCCCAATTCTCTGGATCACTGGAGTTACTGTCATAAGGATGAGGCCGTCCTGCCATTCCACTGTCAGCTTCCTCACACTACTGCTCTGAAAAGCACACATGCAGCACTCACAACCTACATTAAGAAAGCATTGTTTACCTTTAAATAATGCCACACAGAAAAAGTTAGACATGCAGAATTTAGTGTAGTTAGTTTTTTTTCTTTAAATACAGATTACAGAAAATAGGATATACTGAAGCACAACTTCTAGACTGCATGACAATCCTTTACACATTTTGACGACACTTGCACTGAAAAGAGTATTTTATTATAAGAAATATATTTCCATAAATAATGGAAGACAAATTCAATTTTGCCACAATTCATTTCACTGTGTCCAAACAGAAAAGTCAGTGGTTATAAAAAACAAAGTAAACAGGTCATATTTTTCTTTCAAATGTACAAAGCTAATTCAAAGAAAGATCTTTACTGTAGAAGAGACCAGCAGTTTTACAGTTTGAATGGCTTCCCAAGAGTAAAACAGAATTAAGATTAACAAACAGTTACATCCAAATCTTTACTCCAAAATAGAATCAGCAGAAATCCTTGGAAGCCCTGAATGTAGTCCAGTTTCACTGTCTTTTGCAGAAAATTGACAAAAAATTAATAGAGAAACAGACATTATAGGCCTAATCTTCCTTGCCTGGGACTCAATATTATATTCAACTCCCACTAAAATTCACTCATATAAAATAACCTTGTGACTGTCATTCTTAAGTGACTGGTGTTTCAGTTGTATCTATAAGTGACACTTGTGTCAAGAGAGTTGTACAGTTCAGAATGACCTGGTTAAGAAAACAAAAAACCACACACAAGTGAACAGCTGATGATTGTACAGCATCTGAGAAAAAAAAAATTGATTGACTTACAGCTAGATAAGCCTACTGAATAAATGGAAAGAAAAGCCTACTACGTCTCTCTGAAATTTCAAGCTAAGTATCACAGAAACATTGTATCTCCCCTCCTCTTTATATTTCTATTTCAGTCAACAAAACATAGCCATTATTGAACTGAATCCTAAAGGAACTGAGACTTCTTATAAAAAAGGCAGATTTTCAAATAAAAAGCCCCTCCAGCTATGGAAAATAAAAAATATCTTCTGACAAATTCAGATGCTCTCAGTTAAATTTAGACCCACAAATTTTTATTACAGAGGAATGTTAGAGAACAAGCTTCTTGAAAACATTAGTTGCATATGACTTTTCCTTTTATGCTTAGTTCTAACAAAGATTTTTATAGCAAGTATACAATCTCTACTACAGGGCTGGGGCTTTTTGGAAAACTGGTACAGTCAGGTGTCCACATAGAGTCAGGAAAGAAAAGAACACCTGAAAATTACAGGAAATGCACGACTTTTTCATGCCAAAAAAAAAAAAAAAGGAAAGCAAAAAGCCCCAACAAGCGTTTCATTGTGTATCACCTGGAAATTCAGGTTATCAAAGCACGGTCAGTGTGTGACGATACTACATGAACATAGCAAGTTATAGTATTTACACACATTTATCAAGTGTGTTCAGATGCTTAACAAGGAGAAACCTAGAACCTATTTTAGAACAGAAAAAATATTACTAAGTAGACAAGGGGACGAAGGCTTATAAATCCAGTTGCGAGTTACTTCAGCAGCACTCATTCAGAACCTGGTTGCAATATGACACACCACTTTCAGACACAAGCAATAGAAAAATAATGATAAATTATCCTGTATTGAAGCAAATTGTATTAATTAGATTGAGTCACTACAACAAAATAACAGTGAGTCTCACTACTTGTGACAACAACATGGTTTAGAACAAAAAGTAAGCACTAGCAACATCCCAGCAGAACATCACTGCTCCAATTCCATGATGATTCCCAGCTACTAACTACTGCAGGGACCTGCTTCGACTCCCATATTCACTGAAGCACCACAGACACTCAGCTTGCACCATGCGGTTCTTCTCAAGCTTTTGTTTGTTTCCAAATTCTCTTTCCTTTAAAGCTATATGACAGACTTGTGAACACCTCATCCTCCCAACTACAGACCAAAGCAGGTATCTGATCAGAAACACATCATCCAGCAGCAAGTTCTTTTTTGTTGTTCACTAAAGTAGGACATCAGTATTTGAAATGTAGCTTTTGCACTGATATGTAAAAGCAGCTGGTTTTACAAGAACTGCAACTGAAAGGACAGTTTAAAATCACTTTCATGAACTGTCTCACACCTGCTGCCTTCTGCTCATCTTTCAATTAATGAAAGCAATATATTCAACAGGAGAGTACAGGTTCACATACACTTGAAAGAAAAAGATGATTTTAAGTAGTATCTGTTCTTCAGTCTGCTAGGATTCATTGTTCAACCTGCTTTGCTATGCAGCTACAAGCTTAAGCCATTCCAAACAACAGATGACAGGACAGAAATAAATGGGACAACATCTCATGAACAATAATATTCCCTCTTCCCATCTTAAAGCAGTTGTGCACCCCAGCAGTGTCACTGATGAAGTATCAGATGGGCATATGTCTCAGAACTAGAGCACAGCTATGATAAGCAAACAATCTGGGAAGTATCCATAGCCGCACCTTGTGAAACTCCTAATACAGTTCCAGGCATGTCACACTAAGAACTTGTGAACAAGAAACGGTCTTCCCTCCATGATCTACTCAACAGATTCTTAACAAGTAACAGTTCTCTAAGAAACAATCTGCTTTAATGCAGCCTCTTTGCTACCTTCTTCACCAGTGTTTATAGTGCTTTTACACAGGTTACAAACAAACGGATTTATCAATTTTATTTCAGGTTTTACCTGTGATACTATAAGTAAGGAATATTTTTTATGCTTTTCTCTACTGAAAACAGATTTTTTTTCAGTTAGCAAATGCTGTAGAAATTCTGTGAAGTGACTAGCTAGGCCTCCTGATGAATATTTAAATGTTTCTGCAAATCTATCTTTTTTCTGCAATAGGAAAGAATGTTTCAGCTGTGTTCAAATGATTTGGAATTGTTTGTTGTTTGGGTTTTTTTCAGGGATTCACACTGTGGGCAGTAAAAAAAACCTTTTTTTTTTCCAGAACATTCTGGCCTGGTACATAAAACCAAAAAAACCTGCAAGAGAACACGGCCCCAGAAAGTATTCAATGCCTCCCATGAAATCAAGGAACGGCGTCTGAAATGTTGGTAAAGGCAAAAAGGCACTGGGAGCACACGAAAAAAAGTAAACTACGCCAAATCCAAACATTCTTTGTACATCACAAAACACTGCCAAACTGAGTGTCATTCTAATTAGCTAATAAGCAAATCTCCAGATGTAAAGAATGATTTCTCACCCTTCTGCAGAAAGCCAATGCTCCAGAGAATTATCACAGAGAATAATTGTGTAAAATAAGAAATCAGGAAGCAAACTTTAATTTTCAGAGTTTTCAACACAGATAGCTGGAATACTTCAGATTTGGTAACTTTAACTTGAAGTCAGAATCATCACTAACTTATGAAAGCTGTAGACTACTGAAATACAAGGGAATTGTAAAGACAAACACAGAGGGGTTGGGAAGCTAATAGTCCATAGCTAATTGCCACCTCAGGCATTGCAAAATGCAGTAATAGGCATGTTTGCACCACTATTTGAACAGCTCATGAAAAGATGCACCATACACTAACTTGTGATAGTTACAGAACAGATTATGTTAAATAACACTTAAAGTGTATTCAGTTCTGTGTCATGATCAAATATAATGCATAAAAGATGCACATCAGACTAAGCAAGACTTAGGTAACATCAGACTCTGGACAGAAGTGGACATCTGCTTCTGTGAGATGCAGTACTTGCACTCTTCAAGATACTGCAGATGAGGGAAAAAAATAACCCCTCAACATTTCTTGGAAATCTTTCAGGAAAGAAGAAAAGCTCATTGTAACCAATAACATATTTCAGGTCAACGACTACAGTTATTGAGAATACTTCTAAGTCTGCAAAGTTCTGGAGTTTTACCAAAAAAAGAGGCTTAAAGTGGGCTGAATTTTTGATGCAGAGGCCTAAGATGTCATCTTCTGGATACCAGCTCACCGGGTTGAACAAAGAATTGATTGTTCCAGCTGCCAGTACAGAAGACAACATCCAGATAACTAACATGAAATACTTCAGGCAGCTACTCAGCTTTAACCTTTAGTCAAAAGCATTTCCTAAAGTAGAACAGGTTTCAGAAGCTCATTTGCTGTGACCTGCTCCATCACTGAAATGCACTGTAAAGGTGAACTAGGATAATGAGAAAGATCCAATAGACAAGTAACCAGCTAGGACAGAACTTGGCATTAGTTGTGACACAAACTCCAAGACTCAGATTATTTAGACATTCTTTAAGGGGCTACAGTCTGCTGTTCACTGCCTCTAGTCATCAAAGCACAAAAGCAGCAACAACAAAAACTAGCTTCCAAGATTTACTGGGAATGCAAGCACAGTGACATTACATCCTAATTAAAAACACAGTTCAAAGTACACATGCTCATAATGCAAACATCATATATCATGAATATCCATACCTGCCAAGTGAGCTTCTTGCAAACTAAACCGGATAGCAACCGCAGTTCAGCCACATGAAGTAGCTTTATACATCATCATTATTGAAATGTTATCAAACTGATGCTAATTAAGCATAGTTAAGAAATATCCTTGGCAATACAGCCTCAATATTAACATAATAGGTTAGGATTGAAGCGTCTCTTAATGAGTAAGAGGGAAAAAAAAAATAAAAGAAAAAATATCAGGCAGTCACAGGAAGCTGATAACTCCTATTTCTATAGCACTGTAAGCAACAGAGATCCAGTGACTATCTTGCAAGCTTTAACTTCATAATTCCTAAGAGGAACACGACACTAAAACATCTATCTGATATAAGAACCTAAATAGGAAGAGGCAGATGATCCCCAACTCCTCCTCTGTATTAGGATTCATTGTGCAAGATGAGCCTAGATGTATTAGTGAAAAGCACAGTGGACTGAGCAACTTCTCCCACACAAAAGCAGAATCATGGTTATCAATGCAGGAAAAAGGAGCAGAACGTAACTCCTTGCCACTACTACTAGCCCCGTGCCCTCTGGCCCACCAGTATAAAATGGAAAGCAGATGGACACAGTGCTCCATAACACTCAGCATCACTGAAACATGAATCACGTGAAACGGCATCAGGTAGGTTTCTTAATCAAGCAAAGTCTATGCCCACAGTTGTACCCAGCAGTAACAATTAATCTCATTGAGTCAGAAAATCTCAAATATTTGTTCACATTTTAAATGAATTCTAAATTAGCTCTTTGATTTTATAAATATTTTAAAGAGATACACATTTTTATTGATAAACAACAGCACTGGGCCAAGATTTTAGCAACACTGCTAAAGGAAAGCTGTACTGAAAGAAATAAGCACATAAGGAGATTTCAGATTTTGTGTGTGCATGCAGGACAGAACAGCTCCAGCCTCAAGCATACGATCTGTGAAAGCATACATTTTATAGTGAAGTGACAGAAAATCCAAAGGCGATGACATCTGTGACTAGTTTAAAAAGCATCATCATGCAAACATCAGGTGATTAACATTTTAAAATGCAGTGGGGACTAAAAGGAAAATTGGGCTTCAAATTGGAATTTGAAATGTGACACGAGCTTCTTTAAATTGCTGTCTTTCTTAAACCCCACTTGCTCTGGCATTAAGACACCTGGCAAAAACACAAATGCAAATGTGCTGAAAAAGACTCACAAGAACAGTCTTAAACAGCACCATCAGAAGATGGCAACAATCACTGCACACAGGATCTAATAGATCATAATGAGCTTTTGAGACAGAAACAGAACAAATCAAGAGGTAATAGGCAAAGACTTTTGGCAGATTTGTGTGTCTTAATGGGGAAAAAAAAAAACATTCTCTGTGATGTTTTGCAAAAAAGACCCAGTCAAAGACATCCACACTGACGTACCTGCAAAACAAATACAGTGGAACAGTTTTCATTAACTGCAGAGAAACGGGTAAAAAAAAAAAAGAGCTGCCAGTTCCTCTTGACTGTACTTGTGTTGAAGCTCTAGGAATTCAAACTAACTTACACAAGATGTCAGGGAGAGAAATTTCTAGTTTAAATAAAGAAAACAAGAACCAACAATCAGGTTATAAACAGTGAATAGTGGGAAGCTGATAATTTGAATGGTATTTTTGTATCATCTAATGCAACAGCAAATAGAAGACGAAAAGACTGCCCCTTCCAGGAAAAGGATCACTGAAACAATAATAGAGAAAAGCAGTCTTTAAATTAATCGCTAAATATGATTCATGAAGAAAAAAAAGGCAAACAAAGAATAAGGAGAACAGAGATGACAGTCAAAAGGCTACCAAGAAGCCAGGTTTCAAGCACATAGTTGAATTTGTAAGAGGCAGCCAACAGGAAAGAACAAAAAGATGCAATACTTGACCACTACTTTGGACAAAGAAGTCAGACAGGAAGAAACCTGGAAGAGATCTATGATGGAACTGGATCCAATTTCTGAAAAAAACAGAGTTCTGAAGTAACATTTTTGATGCGGTAAAGATTAAAAAGGAAAACGATGCAGAAGCAATGGCTATCAACAAAAGCAGGTTTAAAAAAGAAAAAACCCTTTCAGACAGGAAATTGCAACACATGATTGTACAATGACAGATTTATGACACAAGCAATCAATATTTTCCGCAAATAATATACGGTTATGTGAAAGAAAGCACTGTAAGGATACTGAACTCATTATGAAGTCATTTGAGCAGTGCTCAGGGATTATATTAAATAAGTATGCTAAGGAATTACATGATCTCTGTCAGGCAGTCCTCAGCAATAACACTTTCTGTACAGCAACTGAAGGTTTTACCAATAAACATTATACGATTAGAACTAATAATTTAGGCTGCATTCAGCCTGCTCACGGCATCTCTCATAACAGAGCTATCAAGGCACAGCAACCAGATGAACACACTCTTTCCATGCTGCTTTAGAAGGGTAAAAGCTCCAGCACACAACCTATCTGAGGTAAGGGGAACAGCCGCAGCCAGGCCTGGGGAAGCTGTAACCTGGTTGGAGCACCTTGAAACAATTCAAGAATCCCCAGCACAAGAAGGCTGTGGAATTGTTGTTAAGTGTCCAGGGGAGGCCACAAAAATGATCCGAGGGCTGAAGCACCTCTCCTATGAGGAGAGGTTGGGAGAGTTAAGGTTGTTCAGCCTGAAGAAGAGTAGGAAAACCTTATAGCGACCTTCCACTACCTGAAAGGAGCTAGAGAAAAGCTAGGGAGGGCCTTTTTACAAGGGCATGGAGTGATAGGACGAGGGGAATGGCTTTAAATTGGAAGGGAGAAGATTTAGCCTAGACATTAGCAATTCTTCACGCTGAGGGGCTGATGCGCTGGCACGGGCTGCCCAGGGAAGCTGCGGCTGCCCCATCCCTGGAGGTGTTCAAGGCCGGGCTGGACGGGGCCTTAAGCAGCCTGGTCTGGTGGGAGGCGTCCCTGCCCACGGCGGCGGTCGGAACCAGATGGGCTTTAGGGTCCCTTCCAACCCAAACCATTCTACGGTTCCATAGCTGCGGCCGCGCTCCGGGCCCTCCCGGGACAGCAGCCACCGCTCTCCCGGGCCGGCGACACAGCGGAGCAACGGGCAGCCCCGCGGGAGGGCAACCCCAGCCCGGCCCCGGCGTCGCCCCTCCCCGCGCCCAAGGCCGCCCCCGGCCACCACTCACCCGCACGGCGCCGCGGCCGAGCCCCCGCCGCTCCGCGCCCGGCACCAGCTGCCGCCGCCAGATCTCGCGAGAGCCGCCCGCTGCGCTGGGGGAAAAACGAGGCGGTGGCGCCTAGATCTCGCGAGACTTGAGGGGCTGGGTGGGAGGAAGGGGAGGGAGCGGCGGTAGGCGACGCCGTCACTAGGGGCGGGGCGAGGCGACGCCGTCGCTAGGGGCGCGGCGCGTGGTGGAGGGGCGCTTGGTGGACAGCGCCGCCCGGTGGCGGGAGGGGGCGCTGCTCGGCTGGCGGCACTGGGCTGGGAGGGTGTGTGGATGTGCTGGAGGGCAAGGAGGTTCCCCAAGGGGGTCTGAACAGGCTGGACCGAGACCAATGGGATGAGGTTTAATAAGGCCGAATACTGGGTCCTGCACTTGGGGCACAAC
Source organism: Coccyzus lansbergi (assembly GCA_033558105.1). Classification (NCBI taxonomy): domain Eukaryota; kingdom Metazoa; phylum Chordata; class Aves; order Cuculiformes; family Coccyzidae; genus Coccyzus; species Coccyzus lansbergi. The sequence continues at coordinate 2,098,284 of JAUMJK010000097.1, forward strand.
AACCCTATGCAGAACTACACACTACGAGAAACCTGGCTAGAAAGCTGCCAGGAGGAGAAAGACCTGGGGGTGTTGGTTGACAGTGACTGAACATGAGCCAGCAGTGTGCCCAAGTGGCCAAGAAGGCCAATGGCATCCTGGCTTGTATCAGAAACGGTGTGGCCAGCAGGTCCAGGGAGGTTATTCTGCCTCTGGACTCAGCACTGGTGAGACCACTCCTTGAATCCTGTGTTCAGTTCTGGGCCCTTCACCACAAGAAGGATGTTGAGGCTCTGGAGCAAGTCCAGAGAAGAGCAAGAAAGCTGGTGAAGGGGCTGGAGAACAGGTCTTACGAGGAGCAACTGAGAGAGCTGGGGGTGTTTGTACCGGAGAAGAGGAGACTGAGGGGAGACTTTATTGCTCTCTACAACTACCTGAAGGGAGGTTGTGGAGAGTAGGGAGCAGGCCTCTTCTTCCAAGTGACAGGGGACAGGACAAGGGGGAATGACCTCGAGCTGCGCCAGGGGAGATTCAGACTGGATATCAGGAAAAAAAAATTCATGGAAAGTGTCATTGGGCACTGGCAGATGCTGCCCAGGGAGGTGGCTGAATCACCTTCCCTGGAGATATTTAAAAGATGGGTAGACAAGGTGCTCAGGGACATGGTGTAGTGGCAGATAGGAATGGCTGGACTCAATTATCTAAGAGGTCTTTTCCAACCAAATGATTCTATGATTCTGTGATAACTAAGCAGCTGCCTTTTGGTGATGTCCTTCTGAGCAATGGAAGCAGGCTTAGACGTGAGTCCTTGGTGAACATGCGATATTTGCATCCCTGCATGAGTGGGCATCTCGCAGCACACACCGGTGCACACTTAGTTCATCACTGTTTCTAGCAACACAACTGGATTGTCATAGAATCATAGGATCATAGGATCATACAATGGTTTGGGTCAGAAGGGACCTTAAAGACCATCTGGTTCCAACCCCCCTGCCACAGACAGAAACACCTTCCGCTAGTCCAGGTTGCTCCAAACCCCATCCAAGTTGGCCTTGAACACCTCCAGAGATGCCCAAGTTCCCTGGGCATCCTGTGCCAGTGCCTCATCACCCTCATTGTGAAGAATTTCTTCCTGATGTGTAATCTAAATCTTCTCCTTTCTAATTTAAAGCCATTCCCCCTTGTCCTAATACTCCTTGATCTTGTAAAAACTCCCTCCCCTTTCCCTTCAGGTACTGCAAGGTTACTCTGAGGTCTCCTCCTTTATTTCCCCACTGGCTGAGTACTTTAAGGTTTACAGCCTATCCAGCTCTTCTAAATAGCCTATGAAGTCTCCTGCTTCTGTTCACATTTCTCCCCAGTCACCCTCTCCCCTTGTCTAGACACTTCCTTCCATGGTTTTGATTTCTTAGAAGTCTTTAGGCTTGCCCCTTTAAATGCCACATTGGCTTGCCCTGGTTTTAACAGGTTTTGTGGGCATGGTGGTGTTGGCTGATGGTTTGACTGGATAGTGTTAGAGATCTTTTTCAACCTTAATGATTCTGTGGTTCATTGATTATTAAAGACAGGCAGAGCTTGACTTCCATATCAGATGAAAGGACTGTAGAACTTTAGACAGTTATTACATTAAACCAAATTTTAATTTAGTGGAGAATTTGGGAGGAGGAAGAGAAAGAGCAAGTCTCTGCCCAAACTTTTGAAAGTTTATCTGTTTCGCTTGTGCATGATGGGAAGCCAGTCTGGTTGTACAGTGAATATTTTGGAGCAGTCTCACTGTGATGATCAACCATCATATATGGCATCTTCTCAGTCTCATAAAATGCTGGTGTAAAGCCTTTGTCGGACCAGACCTCCCAGGGAAAGCATGCAGGTAAGAAGGAACCTGAATCTGTATTCTACTGATGACTATGTTTGCCTTGAGCAGGGCTTCTGATTTAACCCCTAGTGCAGGAAGCTGACAAATTTGCTGTCATATTCCAGAGGCTGGAACTGCACAGTCAATGCTACTTGTGTGCTTCTTTTCTGTCTTAGAAAATATCTTCCACTTTCCTAAGTATTTAATTATTCAATGAGTGTATACCTATGGACTTACCTGATACATTAGCAGATCTGACTGCTTCAAGCAGGAAATATTAGACAAGTTGTATACCTTGTGCACATTGGGAAGAGGAGGGGAAGAGGGGTGAGAGAGCAAGTATTTATGATTTTTCTATACCAAAATGCACCATAAAAGACAGTAACTTTGCTATGATATACAGCAAAGCATGAATCTATTAAGTGAATTCTCTTTTTCATCCTCTTACAATAGCCACAGAGACAAACCACACAGTTCTAGAAATCCACCAGTAGAACAATGACGGCCAAGCAGCCTGCACAAAAGCTGTTAGAATGTGCTAACAATGCAAGGAGTCAGATGTTATGATGTGCTGTTTAACAGTGAGCTGAGCAATATTAAATAGCAGTATTTACAGCAGACAGACTTAGAGGCAGCTAAGTAAGCCAAATCAATAGCAGTTAAATCACCAGTATTTAAGTCTTGCTACAGATCTTACATTTTATCTAGTTTTTATTAGAGCTCTTGTAATTTTGGCTTTGTTAATTTTTCATGGGTTTGGGTTTTTTTTCACATGCTACTCTTTTACTTCCCCTGACGGTGGATGTTGAAATTAGTGCTTCTTGTTTCTGTGAGTCATGAGGGGGAGGTGCAATAAAACAGGTGTGTATCCATCTGCAGAGGATAGGTCTTTGAGGACACAGGTCTTTAGCAAAAAGCCCTTGTCAGACCATTAATCAAGGCTTTCTGCCTTGAAAAGAAGTGTGCATGTAGAAACCACAATCTTCAGGGAGGAAGGAGGTCCTGGAGGCACACCCGATCTTTGGAAGACGTCCTGTAGATGTAAAGGGATGTGGACCTAAGTGTCATGGAGTGCAGGCTCACTTAGTATTTATTTTGTTTACGTGGAAGTATGCAACCTGGTGTAGACTTAAGGTGTGTTCTAGTTCACGCATGGGAATCAAACTCGAGTATACCCAAGAGTCATGCGACTGTCTCCTCCAGTAACCTTGGCTGGAGACAAGATTTGTGGCTCATACTAACTAAAAGCTCCATTTTCAGCCAGGTACAACCTCAATTCTTCATCTTTTTTAACTTCTTCTCTTAGAAAGACGGGTAGACACTACAATTTATCTCTCTGTACTGTTTATTTGTCATATCTTTATTGTGCCTCTTTTTATTTTTTTCTTTTCTGACTGCTGTTGTTACTTTTTATTACTATCTATTAGTGTTTTAGTGACCCTATTATTTCTTAACATCCTTTTTCTAGCCAATTTAATTTCTGAAAGAGGTGACCAAAATTGCACATGTTAGTCCATGTGAAGATGAATCTTTGCAAAATATCATGGTATTAAAATACTTTTTATAACATCCTCTGCACCATTCTGAACATTTTGCTACACTGCAGCTACACTGATAAGAGGTTTAAGCTGAAAAGCTGTAACAAATCTGTTTTCTAGATAATTATCACTAGTAAATAATTTCATTCAAATTACATCTTTTTTTCCTAAAAGGCATTACCCAGCACTAAGTCATCTGTCACTGTGCTGTCTTTAGTCCTTCTGAGGAGGCGTACTGCAAGTAGGCAAAGCAAACATGATTTTAACCACAAATGAGACAGTGCTGATCATGGTTTGTCTGTGGCTGTATTTCTAAATGATGTTCAGTGGTGCATCATCTATCCATGACCCTGAAGCCCTTTGTAAGCAACAAGTATTTTTTGAAGCGTATAGAAAGTATAAGTATTTATGTGAGCATCTTTAATCTACTGGTAGCTGAAGATTAGGAAGAACAAATTGTTTAGATAATAGAATTTTTTTCTTTAAATGAAAAAGAAATAGTTTATGAATTTGGCACTTGAAGATTATATAGATTCTGCATGTGTCATTATGAGGGAATATGAATAGGTTTGTGCCAAGTGAACATCTTTTGTTTAGCCATCAGTATGGTTTTGTGTGCAGGAAAGACAAAAGGAAAAATCAAAATTGCTTTCATCATTATTTTTGTATTTATATTGCTGTAATGAAATAAAATGGCTTAATAATGTAATACCCCAAATGTGAAATTTTATCAGAATAGTTACAGAGCAGTCAGTTATTATGCTTTAAAATAATGTCCAGAAGCTTTTGGTCCACATTATTTGGTAACATAAGTGAGACATAGGTACAAAAATGCAATTTTATATCTTCAAGTTAGCACGGATGTCTGAAAAAAGAATAAATAGAAAGTGCACTTTAAAGCCTCGATTCTGCAAATAGACAAGTGTCATAGAACCTTTTCCTGTGTGGGGCACATCAAGGTTCACAGACATACAATCTGCTTGCAGCATCAGGGACTTTACATTTCTAAAAGTATAGCCAAGATTATAAGCTACAGTTTGCTAGTTACAGGTATCTTTCTAGCCTCCAGCAGATTGAATTTATATTTGTAATGATTTATGAGTTTTTTTACTAGGTTCCCCAGGGTGTGCTAGATGTCAAACAAGCAAATAAGAAGCAGTATGGGAACTCAGATACATATACTTTTGCTTAGAGCAGTGATTCATCTAGGTTTGAGCTCTGTGAGTGGCAAATTTGAAAGCAGCCATTGTAACTAATTTTTTCCCATCCATGCTTATGTCCAATTCTTTTTGAGTCCTGCTTAAAGTTTGAATGTATTACAGCTAATGGTTCCTCTCCCAGGTTGATTTCTGCATGGTAGTGTTTCTTATTCTGGGGATTTGGCAAAAAAATGCATATGAAAATGAGTAATTTTATTTATGAGAGTCACTGGTCTCATAAACAGAAAATACATGAGGCCTAACACAATGCACAGAAATTCAGAGATAGTTTACAGGGAAAATAAGGGACAAGAAATATATATATTGCAAGATTTTTCTTTTGGTTGTAATTGTCTGGTATAGAATCATTTCACAGTTCTGTAGTTAGGGCTGTGCTTGGATACATGATACCATCTCTGCTCTCACTGTTTCTGCAGTTAATTATAGGTTATTATCTTTTGGAGGAAGGGAAGGTAATGAAACTTTCCCTTCATTTCAGCATTTTGTGAAATTTTGTTCTTCTATTTCATACAGAATTTGTCTCAATTTTATCTCCTTGTACTTTAATTTTAAGCTTTGTGTTCCTACTTTAATTCTTCTATGTTTGTACTCCTTAATCTTAACTTATTTTCATGTAGCATTTGCTCTGTAATTAATGTTAATCAGATTTTAGACTTGTTCTGTAAATAAATGTGGATTTGAGTTTACATATTTTCAGTAGTACAAAGTTAAATGCAATTTAACCATCCTAGGCAAAAAGCTACCCTATTCTGGAGACAAGTTCTACTGCATTTATTCATTGTTGGTTATCAGTACAAGCAGGCCTAGTGACTGCTTACAAATACTGTCTAGGTAAGAGTAGTAGAATTGGTCTTAAATGATTCTTCAACTTTCTTACTAGTTTGGGTTTCTTTTTCTTTTTATGCTGGAAATTTACTCAGTAAATTAGCCATCTAAAAGATAGCCAAAAATTAGCAGCAATGGTCATGGGTGGACTGTGAATGCATTTTATTTTTAGTTGTGAAATGTCTGACTCAATGGGGCTACAATCTGGAACGGAAACTTTAATCCTTATTGCAGTTTAAATAAATAATAAAATGCCATACTTGATCAATGATATATAGACCCGTGCTTACTTGGACAGACAGAATTATCTGGCTTTTGTCATTACGGTTTTGTTTTAAACAGCACATCCATGTAAGCTTTGTCCTGATCAATGGATTTCTTCTGCATTGCTGCCCGCAAATGCTCAGGGAGCAGCCTACGACTTCTTATCTCTCCCAGGACAACATCATCCTTGTGTCGGGGCCTAGCATCCTCAAGGGCACTGTGCACATCCTGCAGTTTCATCTGAAGCCAGTCCTGTCTCTCCACAGCATGTCGATGCTCTCCAAGATTATGCATTAATTGCATCTCACTCACTGATCTTTTCCTGCATGAAAGAAAAGCAGAGACTAGTAGTGGCCCTTCTTGAACTCTAGATCTTCATTCAAAAATCCCATTTTGAGAACTTTTGTATGGAATCACAATATAAATCCTTAAAACTTACCTTTCCAATGTGTAAAGAAATAGAACGACATCTGGAGAAGGGTGGATGGTGGATTTTTATTGGTAATGAATATATTTGTGGAAAGGTATAAAAATGGGAAGTAGTCCAGTTTTATGTCAATATTGTTTGAATATATACTTATCATTTATTTTAGCTGTTGCAGATGAGCTTAGGGCTGATACAATAATAAATAACTGATTAGTAAAACTATGTCGTTTATTCAGTAGTAGTTTCCTGTGAACACTAGGGCTAAGGAAGTATGACTTTGTGTGAATTTGTGTCAGAGTGCTGATTGATGCTAGTGTCTCAGTGTTAGTTTCAGATACATTTTTTGCACTGTAAAAACATTCTATGCTGTGTAGGACCCCCCAGCATCTAATAAGAGATGCAGCTTAGCCAATCAGATTCGTAAGAGAACACATATATGATTTTTCTTCCCCTACTCGGCTGTCTACTTTCAAAAAATGTGTAAGAACTCAAGAGTATCTAACATCTCCACAACTGTACCTAGAGGACAAAGGATTCAAAAGCAGTGAAGGAAAGACTCACATACACATAAACGTACATACAGGCAAACCAACCATGTTCTCAAGAACATCTGAAGTCATCCTCCAAACTTTTCAAGTGTATAATAATGTACTCACATCATTGGTCTTCCATCAGAGTTCGTAAAAAAGCCAATGGCATATAAAATGATTGCAGTCCTGGCCAGATTTTTTATAGAAGTCATTTTATCTACAAAGACAGAAAAAAAACCCATGTATGAATGTGTATTTCAAGTAATTTCTGTTAATTTTGAAGAAAAATTTTTTAAAGCTGAAAAAAGACATCAAAGAAATTATTTTGAAAGGATTTTTTTTGTGAAATGGTTTAACGCATGGAATGCAAATGAAGAATCTAGTTCCAATCCTAATTTTGTGAGCATTACAGTGTCACGTTGTAGGCAAGTGTAAGAACTTTGGCCACCCTTAGTTGCCCTGCATCATATCACAGAATCACAGAATAACAGAATCATTAGGTTGGAAAAGATCCACTGGATTATCGATTCCAGCCATTCCCATCAATCGCCATCTAGGTACCCATCTCTTGCATAATTGGCTGAAAAGCCTCATGTTCCTCAAATAATACTTTTATTTTGATAAAAATCCGTTTGTACTTTATATGTCCCAAGTATGTTGAAATACTTGTATAGAGCAAGTGAAAAGTTTTGTACCTTTTTCTTTTTTTTTTTTTTTTTGTATTATTAGGCTGACACACTTCTTGATAACTTTGCATAGAGGCCTAACTAACTCTACTGAGTTCTGTCTTTTCTTTAAGAAAAATCGGAATTGTACCCTTCTTTTTTTTCAAAGCTAACCATGCATTGCTAGTATGAATTAACTCTGCTTTGTACAGTATCAGCAGAACTACCACTTGATATATAGCTGAAAAATCTTTATTACTGGTGATGCTGCAACAGGCAGGAACGACACAGTTCAAGTATCGGTTTCCAGTTTGTATTTTCAGGATTGGCAGCCAGAAAAGGCATCTTTCTGTTACAGTTAAAGAAATTTGATACTGAGTAACTGAAACTTAAGAAATCTAAGACCATTCCAATATTTTCTGCAGCTGCAGTCAAAAAAGCATTATTCCTTTGTATCTTACATGATAGTATGAGTGGACCTAGCAGTCCAGCTAACCCAATGCTATAAATTCAGGAGTTGGATTAACTTCAAGCTATTTCTAACTCACTGTCAGATTTTTTTCATTTCACAGATTTAGTTCAGATAAACAGCTTGATCTTACTAATATTCATTGCACTTTTAATATAGTCTTAAAAGAAGCCAATGTATAAATGCATAAACTATCAATTATTACATTTTCTAAATGAGTAAGTCTTCTAGAGAACTTAGAAATAAAATAGAGTATACTTACCAGACAGTATCTTAAACAGATTTCTGGTTTGGGTATGTCAGCAGATGACTGTCTCTTGATGTCAAGTGTATTTAAAGACTACTGAATTGGTTTAGTGGACCCCTTAAATGTAACTTGAAAATAGAGCTTCTAAGCAACTTAGAAGCCCTTTTATTGTGTCAGTTGATGTCACTCTCAACACACACCCTCCTGACCCTCATGTACCCACCCTCGGATGCTTTTGTTTATTTGGCATTTACAGCAAAAAGGAGGTATCCTGGGTAGCTCTGAAGAAGTTTGACTTTTAAATTCAGATTCCCTATCATTTATATATTTGTGCCCAAGATAACATGATCTCTAAAGCTGTTGGGAGGATTTGCAATGAAAACTTTGCACTGTTAAATGCAGGCAGATAAAACTTAAGTAATGAGGATAGTGATTTACAAATGCAAAATTAAAACAAAATGTTGAAAAGTTAATATCTATCACACTTGTGGGAAATTAGAATAGTCATTTCAGTCTGATACTAGGTTTATGAAAGAGTATACCGGGGAGAAGCAGAAGTATAATAGAGAATGATATTTTTAATGAGAAGCTGGTGGTACTGAAAAGTTGTTAAAATACAGTGTTGGACCCTCAGTGTTCTGTTATACCTATACATAAGAATATCTCTGAATCTCTCAAATGCACTAGATAAAATGGAGCCACTTGAAGAGGCTGCAATATAAATTAGTACTTCATCAATTTTGTAAAAGAGATGTAGAACTCTCTGCCTATTTGTAAGAAGTGAACCATGTAAATTAGCAATACTTTCCCACATGTATGAAGAAATATTTTTGGTGGCACGATATTTTTCCTATATTAGATGCTGCTTCTGAGTTCCAGCATATTTTTCCAGGGGAGAGGGAAAAAAAGTTTACATCTGCAAATTTTAACAAACTTTTTGGAAGAGGTAAAATATTTTTCTTATAATATTGCTTTGTATAGGTGGTGGAAAGAAGGGAAGAAACAGAAACTTAAAAAGCTTTGAAGAGATCTCATAGTTCCCTCAATTAATGGAAAACCAAGAAGTAAATAGTCTGCTTAAATAAGTTCAAGAAAACAGGCTAGAGATGGCTTCCAACATTATACTGTGAGTTGTAGATATCCTTCTTACATAAAAAGAAAGTGTACAGAGGTTCAGGGGACGTGATGTGTTTTGTTAGGAGATTTGTAGCTGATGTGGCCACTAGGGATAATATCCCAAAAGCTTCAGTGACTGAATATGTGCAGTGAATGTGGCATGGCAGGAAAGGATTTGAAAAATCTCTACACAGTTGATAGTGAAAGGCTCCATTTTTTAAGATTTTACCATAACAAACATATGCAAAAGCTTTAACACAAAGACTTGAGGCGCTATTTTTAGAGAGGTTTGGAGTTCATATGGAACCTTTAGCATATGACAGCAAAGCCTTAACTGAAGGACAAGCATTAGAAAATCTAGTGCCTATGTATCAAAAAAGTCATGCTTTCATATAAGCTAGCAGCACCTGATAGCAAAATTTGGCAAAATTGCAAAATGAGTATTTGAAGATTTCTGCTGCCAATATTAGTCTTTTAATTGCAATTGCATTCTTTACAACATGAACTGTAAATCTGGGAAATATCCTTGATCAGACCTTTGAATAAAACTGAGACAGATAAAACACTGGAGTATGATGTTGTCATTCAAAATACTTTATTCACTTAAGACAACTTACAGTATGTTGGTGCAGATGCCCTCAAACAAGATTTAATTTTAGCAGGCTTAAATGCTGCACACATAGTCTTTAAAACAGCTCTCAAAGAAGATTTCTTATTCATTTTCATTTTTATTCAAAAGTACTACATAGGTGGTACTTAGAATCTCAAACAAAGATTGCTAAGCTTGATACTTTAAAGATATTCACGTGTGAAAACATACAGAATACAAATTACAATTGCACTTTTTGCCTCCATGAATGAAGATACAGAATGATAATAGAAATACGAAATAAATACCCCTCTATTTGTAAACAAACAGAGCAATTTAAAAAATGTTAAATTACAGTTCAAAATAGATGTAGCTTTATCTATATATGCATAGAAACAACTTATTTGTTTAGGATTATTATCCCTGATATCCAGAAATGATATTTGAAAATACAGCTACTAATAACTTATCCCATGTCATCTACATTTGCCAGACTTGGCATATTGAATGTGGGAATGAAATACAATGGGCAAAATGAATGTAGTTCTTTTACAAAAATCTGTAATTGTGTACATTTTTGTCAGCACACAGCATATTCACTGTGTAATGAACAGCTGAAAATGGTGTAGAGCTCTTCTAATGTTTCAGAAAGATGTAGTTTCATGTTCAGATCAAAATTTTTCTCTTTCTTAAGCATCTACTCAAAAAAAATTTGATCTCTTTTTGGCACTCCTAATTGATGAGCCAAACTCAAGAAAACAGGGCTAACACCCGCTGAAATGATGTTCAGTAAGAGGCTTAAAACTGCCAGATATATAGATACTATGGTGAAAAACAGACAGAAAGACAGAAATAAAAATAAAACAAAATACTATCTTTTCAATGATAAAGTTTTTCATGATCCTTTGTGGGTATAAGATGGTGTATATAAATACAATATCAAAACAGGGGAGAAAAAACCTAAAGCTTCAGAAGAAATTACCCTTGTACGAGTAAGGATTGGTTTCTAGCACCTACAACTGAGTACTTTTTGCTTCTTTTGTAATAAAAGAAGGGAAAACATGGTAGATTCTGAGTTTGCATACTCTGAAAAAAGCAGGTTATGAATGAGCCAATGAATGAAATAGTGGGTAGAACTGAACAGAACAGTCAAGAAACTATAAACCCTTAAAAGTTTCAGGTGTCTGCCAGACAAAGGCAACTCAGAAATTGATTGATAACAATTACTATATGTTAATTGTCAATATTGAGATTTCTTTTCCTTTGGAGAGGAATGAGTGACAATAGGTAACTTTTTATAAGACTTCCATGGAAATACGATAGTGCTTGGAAGAGATTTAAGATTGAACTGAATTGTCTCTTTCGTCATCATCTAAAACCATAGAATGTTATACTGGAAATGAGGCAATACAGCAAATACTCCAGAGTTTACTACAGTAATGGCTTCCTTATGCCATGAGGCATTACAGACATCAGACAAGGTCATGGCACTTCTGAAGAAAAGGGAGAGGGCTGAAGAACTGAAGATGTCAGAATGGTAGTGTGTGAGGGAAGAGCTCACCACAGCCTTTTCCTCTGACGGGACTTTTTCTTAATCAGTCAGAGAACTACCCTTCCCTGACCTTCCCTTATAGATTGTAGAGATACTTGAATCAACTGTGCATGAAAAAAATCTGTGTTGCTTTCTTTGCAGATGTTGTACCACTGATTTTGAATTTGTGTCATTGAATGTAATCAGATTCCAGAGCTGAAAACAAGTGGAAAGCAATTAGACAGATTTTACAGCCAGGTGAGTGAACCATGGCCATGTTATACAAATCCTTCATTCTTTGTCATCTACTTCACATATTCTGTTCATCAGGGAAAAATATTATACTGCATCTTGAAATTAAGCACCTCCTGAGGTACATTACTGGAATGTGGTTAAAGGACACAAAGCTTTGTATGATTATACTCTTAAGTGACTAAAGCATATTTTCACAATCAATTATGTAATCTGATATATTAATATTCCTACAGAATTCTTCATCCTCTAGATATAAGTCTTAAATACTGCAGTCAGATTATTTCTGTGTTGTTTAAAAAATCAGGCTTTTTCCACTTTGCTTGTTCTGGTGGGTAGTTCCAGATAAAAATGTTTCCTTACTGCAACTATGGCTAAGAGCATTTCAGTAGATCATTGAGCGTGGGAACAAAATAATGGGTGACACACTGGATGACTGGTGAGGCAACCTTTCTAAATGTGTCCAAGGAATGTTTCTGCCTTGACACAATGAAGCTCCAAAGTGACAGTCAGTAAACTCTTTAGAACTTCATTTGATTGACAAGATTTGTGGCTTTTCAAATACCACAGCAGCGTGCTTGGTAATATATGTAAGCAATGTTGGATATATTCAGGTGCCTTTGGGGTTCTTGCACCTAGATGAAGCTTCAACCACATGCCAATTTCCAATTAGATAAAAAAAGCAGCACAGAGACTTACTTGAAAATCAAACAGTGGCCTGCCATAGTTTTAGTTTGTGTCCAATCTGCTTCACAGAATGTGATTTTAGCAGTTGCCGGCAAATGCGCGTTTGGAAATAATTGCTTGCAGTACTTTTTTCTCCAGTTACATAAAGTCTCTCATCTGAGAATCACAATGTTCCTGAATCTCTCTGATTGCTTTCTGAGGAGAGTATAAGCTGATGATCTTTGTTTCTAGATTATGGACATTTAGACAAAGACAGATTAATGCAAACATCACTGAGAAAAAGATCAGAAAGAAGACAGAAGCTGGTAGATTCTAGTCCCAGTCACCTGACTTTTAGTACACTTGTTTACCTGGGGAGATAAACTGGACACTGTAATGATAATTGTGATCCAGATTATTTACAGAGTTTTCACTGATTAAGTGAAACACATACAATGTCTGGACAGATGCCCCCTTTTACTTCTAATGTAACTTAGACCTGTTATCTAACTGATCTATCCAATTTATCCTGGAATTTGTCTGTTGACCTATCGTCGACATGCTGGGCTTTGATGATATGATCATGAATGTATGAGTGTTTGCTCTTTGCATGACACCTTATACCATGGCTGCATAGAATTTCACATAGCATTACATGGCTGTTTTGAAGCCTAAATGGAGACCCCTGCTTATCTCATCTCTCTCAAATGAGAAGAATCTGAAGCTTGATGAAACAGTCCAGAGCAGCCTGAAGGAATGCTAGAATGACTGTTAAGGGAAGTCATCAAGAAGAGGTACTTCTTGGACTCTTCAGTGATCAGTAACAGAAATGCTGTTGGGCATCATGAACAACAAGAAAAGCCATGGTTAATTTCAACATATACATATTGACACATTTTTAAATTACTGTTTGTGAATTGTGAAATAAATATGTAAGTATTTGTAGAATACATGACACTGAAACACTAGGTTGTTAATGCTTTGCTGTATTCATTGCTATAATGAACAATACAATACTTTATGACCTTTTCAGAAGGCAGGAAGCTGGTACAGTTCTCAAAACTGCTCTTGGCTTATCAGATTTAAGCCATCATAGGCCAGAGTGTTTATTGGCCTATTATGGGCTCTAACACCTTTGTGCAGGCTTGACTTCCCTTTTCATGACATGTAATGTAGCTGGAGCTCTAATGAGGGCTCATGTTCTTTTTTGTCATCCTTGAAACCACTGTGGCACCCCTGAAAAGCCATACATGGAGACCAGTTTTGAGAGCACAAGTAATCCCAGGGGGAAATGTATCTAACATTGAAACAGGGGTAGTTCTAAAATCCATCTCCACTCCTTTTCCAGTCTTAAGGCTTCAGGATCCAGGAACTCCCTCTGCATATTCTATAAAATCATCCTTTTAAAAGAAAATAAGACATCTACTGAAAAAGGTTTAAGTAATTAAATATTAATGTCCACTTGATCCTGAAAGTGGGAGTTAGGGAGAAGCAGATACCTACAAGTATTGGATTTGACCTAACAAAACTGTTGCAAGAACGAATGTGCTAGCTCTGCATAAAATAACCACGAAGATTTGGGATGATACAGGATGGAAAAATGAAGGTCTGTATGTTTTATGCAGGTAGCCACATATTTTTCTGTCCTTTCTACTGAAAAGACATTTCAAGTTCATATTCTTGTATTTTTTGCCGTCACTGCAGATGAGCAGATAGCACCCAAGTAAGCAACCTGGTGCTTGATGATATCTCATGGGAATGGCAAGTACAATTTGCAAATGAATGATGACATCTCAGAACTTTCCTTCAGTCTAGTGAATGCCCTGAAAAACTCTTAGTCCATAGTCAGACAAAAAGCTTGAAAACAAAAAGAAATGGCAAAAATAATTGCACAAATATGCAAGAAGATGCAGACCCTCCAATGAGGGTGTTTCTAAGGACAAAAAGTGTTGTATTTTGTATGAAGCTTTTTGTTATTTAAGATGTTAATTACAGCAAATAAAATGGTCCTAGGTACATATTAAAGAGCCTGTCCCCAAAATAAGCTTGTTTAAGTAAAAACTTCTAGATATATGTCCAAGATTTTTTGACGATGAACTCAGTAGTTAAATATTTTGACCGGAAGTTTCTTCAAGATTCTCTCATAATATATTTGTACATACATTTCTACTGTTCTTGAAAGTGATATTACTTTTTCTGTATTTTCTCTGCTTCACTTAATCCATAATTTTTACTAGACTATTAGCCAGATTATTAATAGTTGTCGAAATAAAATTCTTTAATGAATAATTTTTATTCGCAGAACTAAAACAAAACCACTTTATATACATGCATTTTATTTGTATTAGATGTGTATTTCAAGTCCTTCTGTTTTGACAAGTAATTTTCTCAAAACTCATTTTTCTTCTTAGCCCTTTCTGAAATATCAGTACTGGCATGAAATTTTTATAGTAATTCTCGTAATATAGCTGATGAAGAAATCTAGCACCTTATATACATGTTGAGTATCAGCCACTTCCTGTTCTGCTTTTTACTTTCTCCTTTTCTGTGGTGGGATTTGACAATGTAGTCTATGAGAAAATGTACTTTATGCTGTGATGTATGGGATCAGTGCTGAACAGTTATTTGCTTTTTTTTCCTTTGTTTATCTACATTTCAGTCCATGTTGAGCGAGTGAGATTCAAAAGAAGAAAAAATTGGAGTTTGGCTCTACAGATCATCACCTTGGCCCTTTCTACTGTGGTCTGCAGTATAGGAGTAAGCTATTATCAACTATAACCGTGTTAGTTTCAGTTAATTATATTATACTAGTCAGTATGTATCCTAGATGTCCTCTCTCATAAAGCTATACAGACTCTCTCAGTTTACCGTTTTTCTTGTTTAAACCATTGAGTTCTCCACTTAGCCTCTGCTGAAGTCTGTTCCTAGGCTGCATCTCTCCTTCTGTATGAAATTTAGACTCTTCATCTTAATCTTCTAAGAAAGCCCTTGATCCCCACTTTCATGCGCTGCACAATGTCATTTTAAGCTATGATATTTGGGCCAGGATACAAACAAATAAAAATTTGCTTAACTTGCACAAGGCATAAATGACAATACAAAATGCTGAGTAGTGAGGGACCTAACCCTATATTTCTGTCTTTATTTTCTGCTATCCTTTGTCTTACACTGTGATGTCCCTATCTTATGGGGTAGAGAAGTAAAGGTGAGAATTAACTAATTCTGTCCTTGGCTATTCATCACAATTCATTAATTTTCCATGCTTCAGAGTCCTTATTAAAATGTTCATGCCAGTAAATTCCTGTCCCTAACTTGATTTCTTTTGTGATAGCCCCAATGTTAGGAAGAGGCTTTCCTCCATTAGGTATGTAACTTTCCTTCTCTTGACTCCTTTGCCCTCTTCTTACTGCCCACTACCAAAATAATTGTTGCTTTTCGATATTTAAGAAAAGGTAATAATCACTGTATAAGGATCTATAAGAAACAGCCTAAACCTACATTATCCCACTGAAAACTGTTTCTTTTCTTTCTGTGAGCTGTCTAATTCTGTATGACCTCAAGATCATGAAGTCTTCAGGTATGGACTGTATTTTTTCTGTAATTCTTATGCCCATTTATCATCTTGTAGCAAGATAATTGGCTTCATACTTTTACAGTTTTGCTACAAATGTATCTTAGAAAACAGAAAACCATCTAAAGGGAGGATTCTGAGCCATCATCCCTGGCAGCCTTGTGAAATTAAGTGTCAGAATAATTTAGGCAGTTACTGCATTAGTTTGCTCAAGATTAGTGCTCCTTCTCTTCTCTCGTACACTGGGAAACTCCTTTAAAAGGAACCTCTGCATATCTCCATGATACAAATGACCTGAAAAACATCTACTGGGAAATAAGGCATTCTAATGTTCAAATAGATATGGAGGCAATACTAGCATCCTAGACCCTAAAATCTCGTTGTATCTGAGATTTCTATAAATATTTGTAAGAGTACAAATTTACCAAGGTGCACAGAGCTAAGATTTTGGTTTTGTTCCATGCTAGCATCTGTGCTGTAACTATAGGAACAGACTCTATAAATAGGCCAACCCAGTTACTTTTTTCAGAACTTCAGAATGGCTAATCCCCCAAAATAGATGAATTACATAACTCCATTCTTTAAACATACTCCTTCACTCTGCAAATTGGGTTCTTTATGCACTACTGTGAAATAAGCACATCACTGTGCTTACAATGTATCTTACATTCAATACCCCCTGGAGCCGTTGTTTGGTTGACATAGTCACACTTCTCAAAGGAGCAATGCTGATTTTCAGCTTCTGAGGATTTGGACTTTGGCTTCAAATGTATTTAAAAACAAGAGCAGTTCTGAAATATCAGACTGTAACACTGAATCTAAAGTTAAATTAGGTATGGTCAACAAGGCATGTTTTTGATGCACTAAGCTGGATGCACATGGCTGAGTTATATGAGGGGGAGCAAATATTCAAATTGAATCATGTACATTAGCAAAACTGTCCTTGAACTTAATGTTACAATGGAAGCTGGGTAAGGGCTTCTTCCTTTGGAAAACAATGAAGCACCATATACTAAAGGGAAGATGTCTTTCTGGAGTTCTGAAATCTGTCCTTAAAGGAGAAACTGTACATAAATCTGGACCCATTGTATTATAAGTGGAAATGCCATCAATCAAATGCTAACTATCCAAAACTCCAAGCGCCTTTTATAGTGAAGTTATGTGTTGGAAGTATATGCAAGCAGAGTACCGCAGGAGTCCTTCATGCATGCTATTTTATGTCTAGTTACTACCTTCTCCAGGTGAGCAATCACATACGTCACTGCTACAGTGGCCTAGTAGCCTAATAATTTAAAGGGAGGACATTGCATTGGAATGGGCATATATGATGACACACATGCTCAAATATGACCTCATCACATTAAGGATATATTTACAGGAGTAGTATCCTTCCAGCAAAGTGTGTTCTGCAGCTGTGTTATCACTATTTCCTGAACAGCTCATGCTAGCTTTGGGGGAAGAGTTACTTTACACACTGTACCAATGAGAAACAGAAACAGAGAAAACTGTCTCCACAAATCTGAAAGCTGAATTTGACCTTGAATGACAGAAAATATCACCAAAAGGCTCCTTCATCACTGTGTGTAAGTGGAGATACTTTCTCACAGAAATGGTTCCCACTGTGTAGCATTACAGTTGCAGAGATAAAAAGGTGAACTCGTTAGGTATGTGAAGACCTGCATTCCAGGCAGCAGTGCAGACCACAGGGCTGCAAGTCTGCTACTGCTCTATTATGTAATGTTTACAAGCTCTTTGCCACAAGTGACCCAACACCTGCAAGAGGCACATACTTCCCACTCTGCTAGGGCTGCAATCTCATCTTTTCTTCCCTGTACTGGTCTTCACAAAAGAATTATAGAAAATCTGTAGACTGTTCTTCTTATGCCTCTTGGGTGATACTAGATTTTCACTCTATGTGTGTCTCATGTTTTGTAATCTCCAGACATACTTACTGTCTTTCTATCACTATTATATCTATCTCTATTGTGGTTCTTTCCTAGGTTTTTATTCTTAATTTATAACCAGTCACATGCTACACTACCTACCAAATTTCTGAAGAAATATGAATACATATTGTTCTGCTTAATTTATAGCTCTGTTCTTTTGAAGCATGAAGTAAAAGCTCTTTGCAAAAATATTCACACTGAATGGAATGATTGTAATTTTTTGGATTTCTAGGGAGCCTCACAGAGACAGCTGTTATTGCCAGTGCCAATCCCACCTCCATGTAATAAAACACTTTTCTATATTATCTCACTGCACAAGTATGAGAAATACTTTGTTACAGGCATTTACTTACATCCTAGTCCTTCTCTGATGGTGAAACACAGGTGTTAAGAAGTCATTCAGCTCGTGTCGCTGCATTGTAAATAGCATTATGCTAACCAGGTAATGATCTCACATCAATACTTTGCATTTCTAAAGAAATACCTTCTGTTTTATTTGAGTACAGACTGCGAAACAATAGAAAGGGTTTTTAAAATTTCCCAGTATTCAGAACAGATTGCTGTCCATGTAACATTTTTAAAGAAGAGTCCTTCAAGTATGTCCTGTTTCACAGAATAATTTAAATTCTCAGAGACCTTGTAGTCCAACTGCCTCCTCAAAGCAGGATCAGCGATTAATTCAGATAAGGTTACTCAGGGTTTTATCCAGTTTGGTCTTGAAAATCTGCAAAGACAAAGAATGCAGAAGCTCTCTGGGCAGCCTTTTCCCGTGTTTAATTGCTTTAAAGAGGAAAATTTTTTTCTTTAGTCAGAATTTCACATAATTTGATTTGTAGACATTGTCTCTCATTCTCTCACAATGCACCCTGAGTCTATCATCTTGGTAACCTCCTCTTAGGTACAGAAAGGCTGTTATTAGTCCCTCCTAAGCCTTTTCCAGGATGAATAAGCCTTTCTCAACTTCCCCTCATATGACAACTTCTTCAATTCCCTGACTATTATGGTACTGCTCTGCTGGATTTGCTCAACTTGATTATCTTTCCTGTTCTGAGTGTTCCCTAATACACAATACTCGAGGTACAGTCTAGGGTGTGTTGAGTAACAGGGTATAATAATTTCTCTCAGTCTGCTGGTTTTGCTGTTGTGGATACAGCCCAGTATGCTGTTAGCCTTCATTGCTGCCAGGGTACACTGCTGAATCATGTTTAGCTCACTGTCCCCCCAAGATTCTGAGGTCCTTTTCAGCAGAGGTCAATCAGTCCCCAGCCTTTCCTAGTGCCAGATATTAGTCCATCCCAGGTACAATACTTAACATTTATCCCTGCTGAATTTCATGACGTTTTGGTAAATCCATTCCTTTAACCTAATGTTAGGTCCTCCTGAATGGCATATGTGCTTTTTAGCTATCAAAAACCCTGCAGTCCTCAGGTTGGTGTTGCTGACAGGCTTGCAGAAGACACACCCTGTCTAATCCTCTGGGATATCAATGAAGTTATTAAAAAGGATAGGTCCCAGAGTAGACCCCTGAAGAACTCCACTTTTAATCAGGTCCCATATGGAGTAAATTTTTTTTGATCCAGGATGTCTTTACCCATCGAGTAGTCCACCTGACTAGATTGAGTCCCATCTTGGTACAGAAATACTGTGGTAGATTGGGTCAAAAGTTTTTCTCAAGTCAAAGCAGTTAACATTCACCCTTCTCTCCTCATCCTACGGCCATTTTGTTATAGAAGGCAATCAGGCTGGTTAGTGCCGTGATGGGTATTCCCTGGCACTTTTCACCTTATGTGCCTAGAAATGACTTCCAAGACTCATTCTGTGATTGTACAGGAACAAAAATGAGGCTAATTGACTTGCAGTTTCCAGGATCATCCTTCTTCAAGCAAAGGAAAATATATGCAAGACATGCAGACAAGTTAGATGACAGTTTTGACCATGTGTCTGCAACATTACTTTCAGAAAGGATTCTAGTCAGAGGCAGTTAAAGAGCAGTTTCTTATGCAAAATAAAAAGCAAGGGGAAAAAAGACAATTTGTTATATTTAATGATATAAAGAGAAGTGGATTGAAAACAATGACGTTTTAGTGCTACAAAGGAACCTGAAATAGGCATCTTGAGTGGCATTAATTTAAAAGGAAAATGATGTAACTAGACAAAAACAAGTTATGTAAGGTAGTTAAAGGGTCTTCAATATTTAGTTTTGTTTACCCAAAGCAAAACATTCACTAGAAATTGTCTCTGATAACAGTGAACCAGTTGTATCAGCATGAAAATGGTTCTTGGGGTGATTGTAAAATAGGTACATTGGTTGCCTTAACCATTGAAATGGAATAACAAAACATTGCAAAAGAGCAAAGAAGATCCCACCTCTAATCTCTCAGATTTATTTGAATATGCTAATAAAGTAGTAGATGAAGAAAAGAAAATAGACCTTGAATATGACCCGATTCAGTAATTTCTGTATTTCTAAAAATACCATATGTCAAGAGATGTCATCCACTGAAGCATGAGTTTCCCACAAGGATTTTGTCCCCTCACTTTCTGTTTTCATCAGAAAAATAATACAGATACTGAAAAAGTATTTATGTGAAAGGAAATAACTTGTGCTTTTTTTTTAATCAATTATGTGTTTTACCTTATTGAGGATTTTTATTATGCAAAATCTTGGCTACAAGTTTACAAGTTGACTTTGGTGAGTTTCGTAGAAAATTATTACCTCTCAAGGGGTTTCAGCAAGTAGTAGCAAAACATTCAAATACAGAAGCTTCAGTATCTGCAGTATCTCAACAATAAGTGTTCCATTATAATTAAAATGATTCCATTTGTCATGAATGTTTGTAATCAAGGATGGATCTGCTGAGATGGATGTATCACAAAGGTCATTCTTTGCCTAGCATGCGTTTTCCTGGGCTCATGTTATCCTTACGTCTGTACAGGTCATCTCTGATTTCTTCAGAGATCTTTCTCAGAATCAGATAAACAATTCAAAGGTACGAAATATTATGTGGGAGAAGGTGTCATTTGTACTTACCATGCTGTCTAAATCACATGTTCAACAAGGAGAAGCAGCACTTCACAATGCTCTTCTATTCTCTCATTGTATGCACAGAGTACATTATGTTCAATATTTTTGGGTTTTAACCTAAAAGAGCTCTGACAACATTTTCAAGAGTTCAGTGGCAGTGACTTCCTTCAATGCAAATTAGATGGACTAGATTTTAAGTGGCCCTTGAAATTGGACTGCCAGGATTTTTTTTTTTAACCGGTACTGTTTCACATGCACAGAACCTTGTGTAAGTTTCCTCAGAGAACACTGCTCTTACAGGCTAACATTCTCACTGGGAAAGCTCCCTTCACTTGTGCCATTGATCCTAAATGGAGAATTTGGCCTACAGACCAAATTCGCTAGCTCCCAGCTTCCTGTTCTAAGAGGCAACTGAGCATTCCTTAGCAAAACCGTTCTTTTACCATTGTAAAGGTAAGGATGTACAGCAGGAAGCTTAGTCTCAGTGAAGTCAATTTTATATGAAATTCTGATATATTATGTCAGTTTATTGATGTCATCAATGGACTTATGAGTTTATTCAGAAACATGCAAATTTAAATTAAACAGAGGTTTGTAAATTCTGCCCCTGCGGAGATGCTGAAATTTTAGGGAGGACATGGTTTTCTAAGAGTCTTCAAACATAGGGATAAGTTATGGAATTTAAGGTTTAGCTGATATTTGAGCTGGGGACCTTATTCACTATGACTGTTTTCTTTGATGACATCCACAACAAGGTATTCAAGTGTCCGATGTGCTACCAGGAAGGAGAGGGGTTTTCTTGCTGGAGGAATGTGAAAAACTGCTAAGAAGCTGAGAGGAAAATGCTTGTCATCTTTATATGCATATTCTTCAATTTTTGCATATATCAGAAAGCTGAGCAAAGCCACTCTGTTTATCAGAGCCTGATTAGCCCACCATCAAACATATTTTTTTTCCAGATTTTAGTGCTAGAGAGGACACGTTAGACTGTAAAAAACCTATAAAGTGGAAATATTTTTCTCTGTATTTTATTTTAAAGATATTTCTCTATTACATACAGAACAGATGCAGAACACATAGTCACTCGTAAATGTGAGCCAAACTAGTATCTGAGTGCAGGCACTGCCCTGTGTTTGAGACCGAAGTTAGCAACACTTCCCTCTTGTGGAGAGAAGGAAAAGGTTTCTTTAACTTAGTGGTTTGGCCACGCAATTATCAGCAAGAACTCAGTGAATAGGTTTGCTTTTGCTAATAAAACCAAAAATACAGGAGACCTTATTAATATTATTGAGAGCAAATTTATCAAATGTAAGAAGAAAACAGATAGCCCAAAGGACTAGTCCTAAGAAAAATTATCTGAACAATTTGCTGTACAAATAACACAGAATATGACAGAATCTTTCCACAGTCACTCCTGCATTAACAGAGTTAAACCGGACCAAGTTAACCTTGCAGTAATTCTGATGAGGTCAGTGAACTGTAATCTGTGTTGAATTGAGACTGTGATGTAGCTAATTTCTATGGTCAATATAAATGCTGACAGATGAGCACTTTACAGATTTAGAATGAATGCTTTAAGATGTTACCACCTTACCTGTTGTTTCCTCCTAGCTAGATATCATGGCCACAAATATTGAGCTGCATGGATTATGCATGTGAGCATATCTAATCAGCTACAGAGCAAAGACTGTCGGACTTCTAGCCAGAATAAACCATGAGAAGCTAGGCCCATACAAAACCAAAATTCGTATGTATTTGATATAAATCAGGTATCAGTAACAAGTAGATGCAGTAAGAGTAGTCACACAATCTTATTCACTCAACAGCCATTACATCAGTATTCTGATGTAGTAATACAATCATAGAATGGTTTGGGTTGGAAGAGAGCTTAAAGATCATTAGTTCCAACTCCCCCTGCTATGGGCAGGGACACCTTCCACTGAATCAAGCTGCTTGAAACCTTATCCAGCCTGGCCTGGAATGCCTCCAGGGATGGGGTATCCATGACTTCTCTGGGTAACATTTTACAAAGGCTTGTAGTGACAGGACTAGCGGCAATGGGTATAGCAGGAAAGAGGCAGATTTAGACTAGGCAGAAGGAAGAATTTCTTCACTGTGAGGGTGGTGAGGCACTGGAACAGGTTGTCAAGGGAAGCTGTGGATGACCTATCCCGGGAGGTGTTCAAGGCTGGGTTGGATGGGGCCTTGGGTAACCTGATCTAGTGGGATGTGTCCTCGTGGCAGGGGGGTTGGATCTAATGATCTTTAAGGTCCCATCCAACCCAAAATATTGTAGGATTCTGGAGATTCTATGATTCTGGAGACTGAAGGCTTGCTTTATTTCTGATTCATTGCAGCTTAAACCAAGGTACTTTACAATTTCAGTGGGATTACATCTGGTTTGCTTATGCACAAGAGCTGTCAAGCTACGTAATCTAGAAACTCCAATAAACTTCTATCAGATATTAGCTATATCAGCTCTAAACTATATCAAGAACAACCTCACAAATGGTCTAAATGGAAATGTTTTTTACTACATTTGAAATCCAACGGGGTTTTTGTTTCACCTTCCCTGGAGGTGTTTAAGGCACGGCTGGATGAGGTCCTGAGGGACATGGTTTAGTGTTTGATAGGAATGGTTGGACTCGATGATCCGATGGGTCTCTTCCAACCTGGTGATTCTATGATTCTATGATTCTACATGTGAAAGGATATCTAAATACCCTCAGGTGGATGCTGATGATGGAGTACTCTAGTATGGACTGTTGTTTGAAGAAATCTTTCTTAACGCTTGTCTCAGAGTGGGGCACACAAATATCATGTGCTTCAGTATGTAGATCAACTGTAATCACGTTTCCAGATTTCATCATTCTTCAGCCATGGGTGTTATAAAATGATAATAATTTTTTTGACTTGTCCATTTCTCATGTAAATCTCTCTGCAAAAATCACTCAAGATCTCACATTAGATTATCCCATTTCACAATAATATACATTGTAGGAGAAAAAAAAATCCCTTAATACAGAGAAGTTTGAGATTATTTTCTCAAAGTACTCTCAAATTAAATTCAAAAGCAGTTTGTCAGTTTGTTGCAATCCTGGGCACACTTCATCTGGTACAGAGCGCGTTATTTGCCTCTAGATGGTGCTCTCACGTTGAAATTAGAGAGTTACATTAGCTTTTTTTTATTACAGCTTTCATCATTCCCTAAAAGTCAGCTTAAACCCTCTAAAAAAAGCAGAAGACAAAAACTAACTAGAATGCATACAAACATATCATATGTTAGATTTGGATAACTGATACCCTCAGCTTATAGAAGGAAGTTATTTTAATTCTAGGAAAATCAGTGCTGAAAACATGTAATACTTTTCTCTAATAGTAAGGTGCACTTTCTATAAAACTTTAAAGCATGTAATAATACCTTAATGGCCAAAGAATACTGGTTTTAAACAGGTAATAGTATGACTTTACAACCTGGAAAGTAGAGGCAAAGGTTTTACCTATTTTCTCAGTCTTTAAAACTATGCTTAGAGTGTAGATGAATTAACATTCACTCTTTTAAACAGAGACCACAGCTATTGATTTCCATGTTGCTAGAGTGTCCTTCCTAAATGTCTTTCTAGGGAGGACGTATGACAAGGCTCTGCTTTGTAGCTGGGAATAAGCGTGGTGTAAGAGAACAGCCAAGGGCCTTCCATTCAAGAAGCCATATTTTTCCTGGGCAAGTGGGAGAGCTACGTGTTTTCTCAGCAATAACAGCTTGTACAACTGTGCAACATGTTCACATTTCACTTTTTCTGTTGCAGCTGCTCTGGAGCTGGAACTACTCCCTCACAATTACCATCACTGATATCTGCTCAAGTGTGATCTTCAAGCATCTCAAACCAGTACAAAGCCTGGGTCATAACTCTGGCATTTTAGCAACAGAGCTCAATACTTTCTTCTAAGAATGAATTACACTGTTGGTTGTGTGGTTTGTGTGGATCTGCATTTGCATATTTCTACTCAGCATCCTCCTTAACATTTGTGTAAATATTATGACAGAGGGTACAGAGGTGTTTCTTATGTCTCAGAGACTTCTGATAATGTCCATTGTCTTTGTGCAGAAGGCAAGTTTTTACATCATTTATAAATCCAGTGCATTCTTTGGGGTTCTTTTTTTTTCTTATTATTACTTTCAACAGGAAACTCACGCATATTCCTTCTCAGAGAGAGCTCCGCCTGAGGTGATATGCATCAGTAAGAGGCTCTCTTGATCCCACCATTCCCTTCCTGTATCTTCTGCCACATGCAGCTGTGACACCTGGGAATATTTGGGTTAAAAATGAAACAAAAGGATGATTTTGGAAGCCAGCACTGCCTTGTTGGTAAGTCTGAAATTTATGCTTATTCTTGGGGAACGAGTAACTGCCTACTTTTTCTAGTAACTTAATATACCTCCTAAACTTTTTCTCTGTCCTCTCTCTCCTACAGTAATCACTACACAGAGTCTATCTTCTTCATTTGAGGCTCACGTTAGAGTAAACCCTTCTGCAATATATCATTCTTTATCCCTTTCTTTCCTTGAGGTTAAGGAAAAGAACAAACACTTCTTCTGTAAAAACAAGCTGTTCAAGTTCTAGGTAAAGTGGACCACCCAGCTGGTCATGATGAAGATCAGAATGTCAAATTCTTTTTCAGAAGAATCAGTGTTCTAGCATGTAAGGAATCTATTTAGTTTCAGATAGCACAAGATCAGAGCTCCAAGTTGTCTGAAGCTGTCTTTCAGTATGCCCTTACCTTTAATATCCAAGTGCATTGAGCAAAAGCAATTGAAAGTCTGTTTTGTGCTAACCTTTTTTAGTAAAGAAAAGAAAGCTGAAACTTGGAAAATGCAACACAAGGAGTCCTAGAAAATAATGTGTGATGCATTGTTTCATAATAGGAATTACTCAACAGTTGCTATTCTAAACTTAATGTGACACTGTTAGTGAATAAAGCTTTACAGAAAGAACACTCAAGAATCTTTTTTCATTGTGGTTCTAGTATTGGATTTTTTTCTTCTAAGACCTGAAAGTAGGAGTAACTTAGCTTCTGTTCACTACTCCATTAGACACTTTTAAAACAGGTCTCTTTTGCTCTAAGTTTTTCTGTCTGCAATAATTTAAAAATCCTAAATAATTCAAACAGTAAAATTGTAAAAGCATTCCCAGCAAAGTCCCCAAAAAGTCTCTGGTACATTAAAAAGCATATGATTCTTACAAGCATCATAGACTTCTCCTTAACTCTACATAGACAAATCATTTCCATCTTTCAGGATTCAAACACACTAGGAAATCAGTGCACACAGAATTCTGACTGTCCACGCTCCGATATTAAGACTTCCTTCAGCAGTGACTTTGATGTCAGAAGAGTCATTGCCCTGAATACTTTGTCTGAAAACAAATATTTGCCCTCATAATATTATCCTAGGTTATCCCCTGGCATAGCAGTTCTTGTGGTCTAGGCTGGAGTTTGTCCAGCAGTATGGCTTCCCTAACAGTGGTTTCTGCCCTATCTACCCCCCATCTTTTTTTCCTGTCTTCATGTCCTTTCTGTCTTCCTAGTCGCAGCAGAGAATCACAGAATAGTTTGGGTTGGAAGGGACCTTAAAGATCATTCAGTTCCAACCCCTCTGCCATGGACAGGGACACACCAGGCTGCCCAAGGCCCCATCCAACCCGGCCTTGAACACTTCCAGGGACAGCTTCCTTGGGCCAGTGTCTTACTACATTCACCATGAAGAATTTCTTTCTAATGTCTAATCTAAAACTTCCCCTCTCCAATTTAAAGCCATTCCCCCTCATCCTACCACTCCATGCCTTTGTAAAAAGTCCCTCCCCTGCTTTCCTCTAGCCCCTTCAGGTACTGGAAGGTCGCTATAAGGTCTCCCTGGAGCCTTCTCTCCTCCAGGCTGAACAACCCCAACTCTCTCAACCTGTCCTCATAGCAGAAGTGCTCCATTCCTCTGATCATCTTTGTAGTGCTCCTCCAGATCTGTTCCAGCAGTTCCGTATCTTCTTACATTGAGGATTCCAGAAATGGACACAATACTTCAGTTGGGATCTCACAAGAGTGGAGTAGACAGAGAGAATCACTTCCCTTGTCCTGCTGGCCATGCTTCTTTTGATGCAGTCCAGGATATGGTTGGCCTTCTGGGCTGTGAGCACACATTTTCAGCTCATGTAAAGCTCCTCATCAATCAGCACCACCAAGTCCTCCTCTGCAGGGCTGCTCTCAATCACATTGTCTTCTATTAGACTGTGTGCAGAGGGAGCAAGCACGAGGAAAGGGAGTAGAGGTGAGAAGTGAAATGGCACTAGAAGACTGTGTACAGCTGCACTTGTACTTAGCATCAAATTTGGTAGGTCATAGCTATAATCCACCTCCCTTGCTACAAAAGAAATCACAGGTCTGAAGCAAGTATAAAGCTCATACACATAAGTCAGATGGACAGAGGCAAATTAATGACTTAAATGTTTAAATTACAGTAAAGGCAGAGACTCTGCATCTCTCTGCCCGCATATGAACATAATGCATTTGTGTGTAAACTTCACGCTAGTATTGCTCATCTAGCTTCTTGCCTTAAGGTATCACATTGTGTAAAATACATGTTTATCTAGATAAAGGCAGTGTGGTTCATGTGGTCAGTGGCAGTTTTCTTTCAGTTAAGTGCTGTTAGGCTAACAAGTTGATTTAAAGTCAATGGGAAAGGAGGGCTGAGGCCTATAAACCATGCTAAAAATTGTATGACCATGCTTTTTATGATATGCTTGGCCATCTTATCAGTCATCTTTGTGAAGGGAAAGAAATTTATTTTCTTCCTTCTAAGAATTATGTCCATAATTTTCTTAAGAAAGATAATATTAGTACTCAGTATATAGCGTGACTCATACAGATATTCAGGTAGCTATTTCATTGGGTTCTATCTTCCTGACATTGGTACATAGCGTGATTACAGTTGGACTTGATGATCCAGTGGGTCTCTTCCAACCTGGTTGTTCTATGATTCTATGATTTATAGCATGATAGTAACAGAATGGTTTGGGTTGGAAGGGACCCTTAAAAGTCACCCAGTCCAACCACTCTGCAGTAAGCAGAGACATCTTCAACCCTATCAGTTTGCTCAGAGCCCAGTCCAACTTGACTTTGAATGTTTGGGGCACAACAACCCTATGCAGAGCTACAGACTGGGAGAAGCCTGGCTGGAAAACTGCCAGGAGGAGAGGGACCTGGGGGTGTTGGTCGACAGCCGACTGAACATGAGCCAGCAGTGTGGCCAGGTGGCCAAGAAGGCCAATGGCATCCTGGCTTGTATCAGAAACGGTGTGACCAGCAGGTCCAGGGAGGTGATTCTCCCTCTGTATTCAGCACTGGTGAGGCCACTCCTTGAATATTGTGTCCAGTTCTGGGCCCCTCACCACAAGAAGGATGTTGAGGCTCTGGAGCAAGTCCAGAGAAGAGCAACGAGGCTGGTGAGGCGGCTGGAGAACAGACCCTATGAGGAGCGGCTGAGAGAGCTGGGGTTGTTTAGCCTAGAAAAGAGGAGGCTGAGAGGAGACCTCATTACTCTCTACAAGTACCTGAAAGGTGGTTGTGGAGAGGAGGGAGCTGGCCTCTTCTCCCAAGTGACAGGGGACAGGACGAGAGGGAATGACCTCAAGCTCCGCCAGGGGAGATTTAGGCTGGAGATTAGGAGGAGGTTTTTCACGCAGAGGGTAATTGGGCATTGGAATAGGCTGCCCAGGGAGGTGGTTGAGTCACCTTCCCTGGAGGTGTTTAAGACACGGGTGGATGAGGTATTGAGGGACTTGGTTTAGTGTTAGATAGGAATGGTTGGACTAGAAGATCCGGTGGGTCCCTTCTAACCTGGTTGTTCTGTGATTCTGTGATTCTGTTTCTGGGGTGGGGATCCTACCATCTGAGTGACGTGTTCCAGTGTTTCACCACCCTCACTGTAAAATATTTCTTCATTTGGTGTAGTCTGAATCTATACTTTTTTTAGTTTAAAATTATTAGCCGTTGTCCTATTGCAACACACCCTGCTAGAAAGTCTGTCCCCATCATTCTTATAGGCCCCCGGTAAATACTGGAAGGTCACAATAAGGTTTCCCTGGAGCCTTCTCTTCTCCAGGCTGAACAACCAGGTTTTTCTTATAGTCATCAGTATTGAGTTTTGTCATCAGTAACAATTTACAAAGTACACTTTGTTCTACTTGTGATTAGCACATTCATGAATATGACTTACAGTAGTCCCTTAAGTGGATGGTTCTACCAAGTATATGACTTCTTATCAATAAATAAAGTGAACACAACAAAATGAATTAAAGAAAATTGACACTCCAGCTACTTTTCTGCTCTCTGAACAAAACCCTACCCAGCACTCTCAATGTTTTCTGGGGGAAAGCAAATGTGTTCAAAAAGAGACTTTCAGACTGAGGCCAACAGAAGAAGTGCACAAATCTGTGTGAGAGGACACACAGGGTCAGTTTTGGACATGCAGAGCAGAACTAACTAAGATGCTGCATCATCTCTACAGAAAAGTCCTTAAAGTAATACTATCAAAACGCTTAGCTGGACACTCAACACACATAAGTTCAGTGTGACAAACATATTCAGTTAAGTTACTCTGCTTCATGTTAATCTTGTACAATTTTAGGGACAGTTATGACAAAAAAAATTAGGGTCTAAAGTTATCACTGTAGATGCATCTATTTTGCTAGCAGAGCTCCTTGAAAGTAATTTGGCATGTGCTAACCCCAAATACAGGAGAACTAATATAAATGTAAAGCAAACTATGTCCTCACAATCCCAGTTGTGCATCAGAACAAATATAACTGAAAATACAGACTAATATTTCAATATTTCAAAATTCTAATGTAGCTGCACCCTATATCATCACGACTGCTTCTACTTCTAAATGAATATCCAAACAGTTGAGCTGAACAGAAGTAGCTTTAATCAATATCCTCCAGAGGAAAGCTGAAATGTCAAATGTCAAATGCCGTCATCCTTGAAGTTATGAAATTATGCCTTCAGCTCTTAATAAGAAAACAGCTTTTCAGATATCAGAAAGGTAAGTACTGAATTCTAGCATACAATAAGCGAATATTACTCATGGGAGTTCCAAATATACAGTTTTCTTTCTCTGTTATCTTCAGTTGGCAATCTGGAACATGACATTGAATATGGCATACAGGATACTTTCTGAATCAGTCTTGACACTTTTTTCCCCTTCTGGCAGAAGTAGTCAACTTACTCTTGTTTTCTTACATTTTAAGACAGTCAGAAAAACAAGAATCTGAGTCGTGCCTAATTTTGTCACTTCTTCCATCACAGAAGGATTTACACAACTGTAACTAAAGAGGAAATATTCTGTGAATCAAAAACCTCCTTATCCTCTGGCAACAACTTGAATATTTAAAGAAAATAACAAGTTCCAGCAACATTCCTGGCTCTTTTACTGTTTCAAGCTTCCTGTATCAGTTGTCCTCTCCAGGGTATTCTGTGCCAAGTTTACATGTGTATGTCCTCTTTTTGTACCTGGAAACACCAAGAATTTCTCTGTAGGGTTAAAGTTTTCTTCCTTTAACCTAGAATCAGCCTTCAGTTCTTTATACTCCTGTCAGTGTGCAGTGTGCCACTTCCATTACACAGCCATGACCAATAAAATATATATTGACCTGTGACATTTTTCTAATTTTCCTTAATGAAAAGCTCCATGGATTTTACAAGAAAATTAGATCAAGTGTTTTATTGAGAGCTTTTTTGTAACAATTGCTAGAAAAAATGTTTTTCTCCTAGAGTACTCCATTCAGCAGCGATTAATCTTTTCCTGTGTTTTATGAGATATTTCTATAATTTATTACTGATTTCAAACAAGATTGTCTTTAGTATTTACCAAAAGTCTAGTAACAGTTTTTTTTGAGTGATCTGTAATACTTAAAGAGCAATATCCTTCATTTCAAGGGAGAAGTGCTTTACTTAACATAAACAGCCATTGGATGTATTTCAGCAAAACACACATATTTTCAAATGAAATTATCATTACCACAATCATTTTCAAAACACAGTATTTTCTGTTGATGTGTTCATTTCATCCAGTGAGCCATCACTGTGAAAGTTTTAAGAAAAGCAATCAGATTAATATGATCGAAACATGAGTTTCCTGAAGACAAATGAGAAAATCAGTATACATTCTTCTTTAATGCATTTAAAAATGTCAGTGGAACAAATGAGCATTTTATTACTTGAAATGTCTCTTCAGCATTCAGCTGAGCATGAGTCTTCCACCAGTGCCCGTCTAAATTGGGAATAAAACAGAGAGAACTTCGATCTCAGAAGCACCACATAGCCTGTCACAAGCAAACCACAATCAAAAACGGGTTTGGGAGCTGCAAATGAAGAGGCTTTGTAAACAATAAAGTATTCTGGAGAAAACTCCAGGGAATGGTAAATGTGTCTGAAGAACCAGAGGAGTATGTCTGGAATAATCAGCCTGCAGCACTTATTAAAAGAAAGTATGTAAGAAACTATGAAATTCAGACAGAAAGACAGAACTGCTAAATAATGTAACATCCCATTGAAACTGAAGAGAGGAGCTCAGGAAAGGACAAAGGATGGTAAGGGGTGTGGCAAGATTCCTTCAGAAACTGGAATAAACGAAGGTGTAAGGGTAAGTAATTTGGATAATCTGGTAAATTTTGCAAAGTGAAGCAGAAAGTCTACTAAAGGGTAAGAAAGTAAGAATAAAAACAATAGCCTCAGCTACACTGAAAACTGCAGTATAAAACGCTAGCTACTAATGACCCAGAGGCTAAAAAGAAGGTGGTTTTGTAGCCATGACAAGCAAAGCAGTCCTTGTAAAATGAATGCCCTGCTGTAAAATAAATTTGTGCAGAACCCTGAAACCAAATGCATTTGATAAAGAATTAGGATATACCCCCAGGCTTAAGTTATAGGCAAGATAATCTTGCCAAAAAGCAACATAAAAACAAGCAGCAAAAGCAACTTTGACCAGAGGGAAACAAGGAACACTCATGAAGAAATACTGTGATGGCTAGGACACAGCATAACTGTGAGTTGCCCCAAAAGAAGATTAAAGAGGTAGATGAAAAAGAAGATGGGTGAAGCTGAATGTTGTATATAACGTGAAAGCCAAAATGAAAGAAAACAAACTCTTCAATAGTATCTCAGCCTTGAAAAGCTGAAGCCTTGTAATAGAAACTCAACATTTTGCATTAGACTAGTGCTAAAAAGAACTTCATTCCTATTGAAAAGATGGTTTCATACGTATAAACAAGAAAAGCACTTATTTCTTTGGACCACAACTGGGTGCATGAAGACTGGAAACAGGCTTTCATACCTGTTCTGAAAAACTGGAAATTATTAAAAATGTCTAGCAAGCAGCTCCTCTGTAGGAAGTAAAACCTTAAAAAAAATGTGAGGGAAAAACCATGGAGAGTGATTCAGAAGTCCACATTGAAGATATCCACTGTGGTGCACCTCAGAGTCCCTGCCCACGACTACACAGACAGAGAGTTCATGAGTGTTGCAGCCTCTTTCTACTGCACAGCCCCTGATTTTACTCCCATGCAAACCAAGGCTTGAGAGAAAATGATAGTAGTTATGAGGTATAGTCATCACACCCTGTTGTGGAATCAGGGTAGAGCTAGAGCTCACATCTCTGTGAGCCCAAAGACATTCTCAGACCATCCTTCTACAGACAGAAGGACAGAGTCAGCCAAACCTTCTGTACGTCCAGAAGGTAGCAAATTTAATAAGTGAGGAAAGCCTAGCAAAATTTCTTGGTTCCAGTACAACTGAACAGCTGTCACCTATTTTTTTTTTCTAGATTCTGTCATATTGAAGAGAATTTGTGACTTTGTCCAGAGCGTAGGCTCTTGGGACTACAACTGTTGATTATTTCTTCTGCAACTTTTACAATTAAAGGGTAGCCAGAGGGGTAAAGTTTATTTCAGACAAATGGCAAACCTTTCACTGAGTATAAAATTGTGAAGGGAGATAATTAGGCCAGCATCCATTATAAGGTAACTATACATTATTCCAGACTACTGAGACACCAGATAGCCCAGCTGGCTGTGCTAACCCTGAAACTGGAATCAGTATCATTGCATCCTCATAGCACTACGCTCAAACTAATTAACTGGGTGATGAGAGATAGAGTTTTTCAGCTTGCCATGTGGTTTTTAACATATTATAGCTTAAGCTAAATGTCTCCACTCCACTTGCTTCTGGAAAATGCGTCTCTGTTAGCCTCTTGGTAGTTTGCTTAGGGGACTTTGCACACTGTCTCCTGTGGAGTGCAGTCAGGTCCTGAGTAGACAACCCTAGATGACTGAGTAGGGGATTGGAATGGAAGAAGTCCTCTGAGAAGGAATGTAAGAAGAGCACAAGGTTGCCTGCACCTTCATCTGGATACACAGCTTCATTTAATGAAATTTCATCTTGAGTGTCATCTCACAGCACATACAGGACAACTGGGTGATCAGGCCCTCTCAGCACAGGTTTATGAAAGGCAGGTCCTGTCAAACTAACCCCATTGCCTTTTATGAGAAGGTGACCTGCTTACTGGATGAGGGAAAGGCTGTGGATGTAGCATACCTGGACTTTAATAAAGCCTTTGACACAGCTTCTCACAGTATCCTACTTGAGAAACCAGGTACCACTGGCCTGGACAGACGTACCCTCTGATGGGTTAAAATCTGGCTTGATGGCTGGGCCCAAAGAGTGGTGGTAAATGGAGTTAAATCCAGCTGGAGGCCAGTTACAAGTGGTGTTCCCCAGGGCTCAGTGCTGGGTCCAGTCCTATTCCATATCTTTATTCACAACTTGGATGAGGGGATCGAGTCCACCCTTACCAAATCTGCAGATGACACTGAACTGGGAGGAAGTGTCGATCTGCTGGAGGGTAGGGAGGCTCTCCAAAGGGATCTGAACAGGCTGTATCAATGGGCTGAGACCAATGGGATGAGGTTTAACAAGGCCAAGTGCAACCTTCCCAGGGAGGTGGTTGAGTCGCCATCCTTGGAGGTGTTTAAAAGGTGGGTACTTGGGGACAATATTTAGTAGTACACAGGTACAGTGGGAATTGATGATCTTTAAGGTCTTTTCCAACCTAATGATTCTATGATTCTAAGGGGAAGAAATAGATGTTGATCTGCTTGGAGCTTTCAACATAGCTGGCTAGTAGTCTCCTAACTCACTGACAAGCAACTGATCCTTATTTAAAAGCTACAAGGTCAGTGCTGTTGCTATGCTTTGGAACTCTGCATCCTTATCATCCCCTTGTCAGTGATGTAACATACAAGCAGAGGCATTTCATGCTACTACATGAAATTTAACTGGAGATCATGAATCCTAAAACATATTTAACTGCCACTCCCATAATTTCTTCCTCGTACGAGGATGTAGGTGGTGAGTTCTGCAGTACATCTGTAAACAGATCTGTAAACTTTATGCCAGAGCTGCATTGCTCTAGCCTGACGTGGTTTCATTTACTTTTCAAGGTAACCTTTGTTCTTAACTTGTTTCATAATACTTGGATTTACTGTTAATTTCAAGATCTCTATAGTATATTTTGTACTAAATTGCTTCTAGGTGCACTTCTCTGCATTGTAGTTGAGGATTTGGGAATTATAGAGCTCTACAGTGATGTAGTTGTACCTGATTTGTTTACAGATGCACTGCAGAACTCACCACCTACATCCTATGTGGCAAAGAACAAACTGGAACACCTAAGCTCTATGTTTACAATGTGTCTAGGTTAATAACAAAACAACTACAGCTCCTTATCATAAGCCTTTATAGAAACAATAGAGATGAAATCAGTGTAAATTTGGGTAATAGAAGGAGGGGGCGATTGCGGTCAGAGCAGACAGATTTATCTTTCAAGTTGGTGAAACCTTGGGCTTGGCTGTGCTTTGAGTGGAGAGTTGAAGCAGATGAGGTTCCTTACAACTACAAATTTTCTGATTCTATGATTCCAAGAGATACCAAAGAAAAGAATTCATTTCAATTCCAACTGCACTGTGAATGTCAGATCCAGAGTACAGCCAAAGACTAGAGAACCTGACCCATTGTCAAATAAGAGCAGCTATTAAAATGTCACACAGAAGAAAAACACTCGGTTTGATTTCTTCTACTGTTGAGCTTCAAATTTCACCAAATCAATCTGGATAAGGCTTCCAAATGGTGCCTGACTTTAAGGCGTCTGCCTGTTTCAGCTCCTGACTGGAAACCCTGGCTCTCTAAGGAATGTATTCAAGTCTAATCCTGCTAGCTGGTCCTTCCAAGAAGAGAGATAAATGTAATTTACACTCTAAATTACAGAAAGGTGCTTCTCTCCTTCGGAGAGTAGGATCAGTTTTTTCCCTTAGGAGGATCCTAGTCAGGAAGGAGGGATGTATTTTCTAATCCACATTCTGTCTCTCATCTACATCCCTGTTCTGAAGAATTTTTTCTATACAGCAGAATAAAGCAAGTAAGAGATTTCAGAATACTGACACTTAGGGTGTAGAGCACCCTGCTGTTATTCAAGGTCATGGGAGAAAGAATTAACACTAAAATTACTAATCAAGCAGAGTAAGGGCTGAAATCAGGTCTGTCAACACCAGTGTGGGTGCCTTAATCGCCAGATTACTGGATCCTTAGACTTCTCCAAAATGAGATCACAGCCTAGAATTACTTCTGAGTTCTTATGTCAAGTAAGGATTATTGCATTCAGACTATTATTCTTAGGTCAGGGACTCTTTTGTCTCTACCTGGATAGATGAATATATACATGTATTTAGCACTTAACAAAGTGAGCCTGACACATTCAGGCCCCCATAGACCATACTTCACGGGCAAAAAAAGGCATTTGGTCAAACTCCAACACACATGGAGTTTGATGGATTTGTGCATCTACAAACCATTGCTACACTACATGAACATTAATTAGATCTGAATCTTCTGGGAAGTGCCATAACTAGCGTGTGTTTGTTACAATGTTTGGGATTTCTGAACATCCTGCTCTGCGTTTCAGACTGAGTGATGGAACAACCATAAACATTTTGAAGAAAGTCCAATACCCTAAAATTCTGCACAGTCAAAATATCTCCGGAATCTTCTGCAAAAAAAAAGCCCGTATCCTAGGGGACCTGAAGACCTGGTAATTCTGCTTTAAGAGTCAAGTCCTGTTGGAGATTGCAGCAATATTATAACACTACAACTGCAATTAAACCTTAAAGCATAGACTATAAATTCAAGTGTCACAGAAGAAATAATTCCATGGCAGCAAGTGTTACAACTGTGCATTTTGCGGAGTTTCAGTTAACTGTGTTGCAAAGGAATGATCTTATGTTCTAATATGGTTAACATTATGGTGAAGATTAAGCAGCTCTCCAGTATGTGGCTCAACTGACTGTAACTTATCTGAACAAAACATTTTTCAGTGTTAGAATTCAAATAGCCTGTTGATTGATGAGAAATTAATCTTAACAGAGGTGTCTCAGCATCAGGCATCTAGCAACTGTGCATCACTGTCCTGATTTTGGCTGAGACAGAGTTAATGTTCTTCCTGGTAGCTGGTGTAGTGCTATGTTTTGGGTTTGGGATGAAAATAATGTTGTTGATACACTGATGGTGTTAATTTTTGCTAAGCAATCAAGGACTTTTCAGCTTCCTGCGCTGGCCTGCCAGTGAGAAGGTGGGGGGTGCACAGGAAGCTCGGAGGGGACTCAATCATGCTCAGCATGTAAACTGGTGGAGTTGGCCAGGGGCCAGCAATTGCTGCTCAGGGACAGGAGCAATTCATCAGTTATTGAGCAATTGACTCATTGACTCATTGACTCACCAGGTTGGAAAAGACCCACCGGATCATCGAGTCCAACTGCATTGTGTGTTGCTTGTTTTGTATATTCTATTATTATTTCTACTGTTGTTGCTATCTGTCCCCTTTGCTGTCCCATTAAACTGTCCTTATCTTAACCCGTTAGGTTTACTTGTTTTTCATTTTCCTTTCCATCCCATTGCAGGCTGGAAGAAAGTGAGAAAGAAACTATGTGTAGTCTGTTCTGATAGGTTCTTTGTGTTATACTAGCCTGAAAACCTTAACGAAAAATAATAAAACTTTGCTCAGTAGCATAACTACATCATATGAGTGCTGACAGTGTAGCTGTGAGGTAAGATTCCATTCAAGGATTTGCATGCAAAATAAAGTTTCTGTGATTCTTCATTTTCATGCCTGGTGGCTCTTTGAAGTACCTTTCTCCACCTCCACTGCCTGAAAACTCACAAACACAGCAAATCCATTCAAGATTGAATGTCATGTCAACAACTCCATTTACAGCTGATGATCGGTCTTCAGTTCTTCCTCATCCACCTACACATCTTCAGGTTTGAAGTGCTTTTTCCTGCCCTACTTTCTGTTGCTATTCCCTCCTTGTTGATGTCCTTCTTTCTTTTAATACTTTTCTTTCCTCTCCCCCCCCTCTTTATCTATTTGCTTCTCCCATGTCTATAACCATCATCCAAGGTCATGGAAATTTCAGAGAGGTGCAACTAGGAGCCTTAAGAAAATGATACTCCTTGTGAATCTGTGTCAAAAGAAAGCCTGGCATTTCTTGGGTAGCAGACTTATCTCATGGCAATATCAGAGGGTTGCTAACCTCAGAACAATTGCTGGGTTTGAGAAGACTGTTGCCCCAATAAATTTGAATGAACAAAGGCAGTGTTCTTGAAGACCACTGGGGCCACATAACAGATGCAGCAATGACAAAGAGCTTGAAAGGATACTCAGGTGGGAGCACCCTACCCAGCCAGCAGCTCATCTGGACCTCGGCATCCCCAGTACCATGGTCATTACACAGGAAAAAGTGGAAGACTACATACTTTCTAGCATTATTCTGGGTAGGCAATTCCTAATCCCACAGAAAACTCTGGAAGCTAGATGTCTTTATCTTTCCACCACAACCAGGAACAGCAGTTCCCTGTGTCAGCATAGCTGATTAAAACCAAATTAACTGTAATAACTTCTTAAACATGTCTCTAGGATGGATAGCACAGGGCTTTGGGTGGAATAATGGCAAATGAGCTCAGAGCTGTGCAGAAGTCATACACATTGCTGACCTGATCCCAAGACAAGAGTTCTCTGTACTATCCCAGAAGCACAGAGACTGCATGGGCAGTAGCATTGTATGAGCAAACTGATGGCCAGCAGTCATAATACACCTTGTCTACACTGAAAGGCCTCACCCAGTAACCATCTCTAGGGTCAACTGAAAAATCACAAGCTTTTTGACCCACTTGTCATTCAGTGAACACTATAAAAGATAAGGGATCATAATTCTCTGCTCTATTTCTGCTCCTTTGCAGAGGCCTCTTACCATTCTCCATTGTCCTGCTACAGCCATCCATAGGAGACAATCTCTTAGGTCACTATGCTGGCGATAGTATTGAGGTAATATGACTAGGTGAATCTTCATCTTTGGAACTTGACTTCACTTATCCCTCTCAGTTGATAGTCAAGGCAAAATAGCTCCATCCCATTTCTTCCAATACTGAAGCCTGTTCTTCAGAGCCTGGGCGTTGTGGGGACTGGTCCATAGGCAAGAGAACCGTGTCCTGTATTTGACAGGCTTGCTTTTCTCAGCCCTGCATATTTCTTTGATGAATAGAGGCCTCAGTAAAGATTGTTTTAGGCTTCTAATCTGCCCCCATCGTGCCAAGCTGCAATGAATATAATGCAACATATCAATTAAAGGATAGAAGATCCAATTAAACACCAACAAATAGCAAACTTCTGAAACAACAATTATATGACTGAGGAAGGGATGCTATTTTATTTTACAACTGAATGCATAAAACGGCTTATTTTGAGCAAAGTAAACATGGGAAATACACTATTTTGAACGTATAAAATCAGAAATGCTAAGCTAAAAAGAAATCATTGGGGAAAATAGCATTGAGGCAGGGTGTTCTGCTTATATTAAAGGATATTACTAAACTGCTTAATAGAGCAACAGCAAAAATTACGAGATAATGATTGTGAGTAATGAGATAAGAAGTTCTATAGTTGATATATAATTATGTTGATAGATAAATGACTCCTCAATTATGTCACCTAGATGTTCATTGTGTGTAATCAGTCCTTGAGGACAAATTATGAAGCTTATGCCAGAAAAGGGCAACTGAAAATGAAAAAGAAAGGACAACTGACCATTCAAAGGTATCACATCTCAGGGTATGTTATGTAATTACTAAGCAAAGAAAGACATAGATTTTCATTTTGATTTGTAAAACTACTAAATAAGATACAGAGAAAAAGTGAAACATGAAATGAGCTGACACAAAAGGAGATGTCTACAAGCAATGCTCATGTGTGGATATCTACTAATGAAAATCACTGATGAAGTGTGGAAGCATCATCAATATAAATAATTAATGACTACCAATTAGAATTAAAAGTAAAAGAGCCTACCAGCTACACTAATAGAAATAAGAAGAAATTTCATTTATACAGAAATGTATAGTTTTGTACGCATGTCCAAATAACAACACTGTGTGCTAAAACCTGCACAGCTTTACATGACAGAAGAGGAAACCAAAATATACTCACTGAAGTTTTATAAATTGCTGACCTGAGGCAGTTATGAGAACCCCAAATATAAGCTTAAATTACAATTAAGGTGTTTCCCGTAGAGGTATGAAAATATTTTTGCTGTATAAGATCTCAGTGAAACTTCATCTGGAATATTGTATAAAATTATGAACTGAATATGAAAAGGATGCAACGATGGGCTCCTGAAATGATTAGGAGAAGATCCTCCGTACAGTGAAAGCTTACAGAACATGGTTATTCTACCCCAATGAAATGAGAGATGAAATGGGATAAGATTGTACTCTACAAATTTATTACTATGGGAATGGATTCCTGGATAACAAGGCAAGTGCTGACAGAGAAACCAAAGTGTGTATTGGTAAATGCTTTTAGACTGCAAATTAAAGGAC
This sequence comes from Coccyzus lansbergi, assembly GCA_033558105.1. NCBI lineage: Eukaryota > Metazoa > Chordata > Aves > Cuculiformes > Coccyzidae > Coccyzus > Coccyzus lansbergi. The sequence goes on from JAUMJK010000097.1 coordinate 2,138,028, forward strand.
AATTGAAAGGAGGTTAGAAGAAGCAAGGTACAACTGTGTCAAAAATGGAACACAAATATTTTGTGAAGGGTCTTCTGTGACCCAGTGCGTGTTATAGCTGGGCACCAGAACCATGCATTCATTAGGCTCCATTTAATTCTATGTTTGTAACCAGGCTACCTGTCTTGTAGCTTTTTCTCAGCCAGCCTGCTGTTCCTAATTGAGCAAAATTTTTACATCTAATATTTGATTCCTTTCAATAAGTCTGTACAGTACAAAATTTGTCCTTTATTGAGCTGTTTTACTGTAGTCAAATGAACCACCCAGCCACATTTCTTAAATGCCGTGATACAAACCTCATATGATCAAGTTGTAACTAAGCCTCTGTCCTTCCTCTTAAAAGAATCAGTTCACCTTGTAACACCCCTCACAAATACCAGCCACTCCTAGGAAATGTTCCTGTCACCCACATGTTTATAGGTACAGTCAAGGTACTAAAATACAATTACATTAGAAAATTACAATAACAAGAGAAAAATTATCAAACACAAATATCACTAATATCAAGCTGACTAGGCTTGGCATGGTAGCCAGCACAATTAAGAGATGTTTTAATCATCTTTTTCAAAATAAGGAGTACGATATTAGATTCCATACTTTGAATCTCATGATGGGTATTTCTGCTGCTTTTAAATGACTCGGCAAGAATGAAAAAGGAGAAACCATGTTTGTGTGTAGTCATGCAGTAAAAGATAAGAATCAGCCAAAGGAACCTTATAAAGTTCAATAAAGGCAAATCCAAAGTCCTGCACTGGGTAGGAGTAACCCAATGCACTGCTACAGAACAGTGGAAAGCAGCTTTGTAGAAAAGGTCCTGGAGATCCCTGTGGACTGGACGTTGACCACGAGCCAGCAATGTGTCCTCATGGTAGAGAAGGCCAACAGCCTCCTGGACAGCATACCAGGAAAAGCATTGCCAGTTAGGTTGAGGGAGATGATCCTTCCCCTCTACTCATCACTGGTGAAACATTTCTGAGGTACCAATGCAAGATTGACTTGGACATGCTGGACCAATTCCAGTGAAAGGCCATAAAGGTGATCATATGATTAGAACTTTTGTCAGGTAAGGATGGGCTGAGAGACTTGGGGCTCTTCAGTCTACAGAAGAGAATGCTCAGGTGGATCTTACCAGTATGTGCAAGTACCTACTCTGAAGGAGTGAAGAAGACAGAGCCAGCCTCTTCTCAGCAGCAGGACAAAGAGCAATACAGGGAATTCCATGCAAACAGAAGAAACCCCTCACTTCACTATGAAGGTGGTTAAACACTGGCACAAGTTGACCACAGCGGCTGTAGAGTCTTTATCCTCAGATACTCAAAACCCAGCTGGGTGAAGCCTTTATGAATCTGCTCTAGGTGGCCCTGCTTTGAGTATGGAGGTGGACTAGATGATCTACTGAAGTCTCTTCCATTCTGCGATTTAGTGATTTAGTAATCTTTACTGAATATATATATTGCTATCCTAACAGTTGCTACTGAAAACCAAATAATTAGCACATTAGCATGGAAAACATACAGAAGGTAGCAGAATACATTCAATTGCAAACAACATATTCCTCACCCATCCAGTTTGCACATCTATAACTATTACACATTAAATATATTCAGGATTAAATTTTAAAAACACACAGAATGCTAAATAAGTCTCCTCAATCAGTTAATTCACTAGTAAAAGACAAAAGCAGTCCTTGATCAAAACTTGTATTACTTCTTCAGATAGCAAAATTATAAGTTTGTTTTCACGAGGTGTTCATTCTGTTCTGAATTCAAAGATATCTTTAAATACTCTGATTAACTTTAGTACACAGCTGAGAATAAGTTCCTTGACTTTTCCTAAACTGGTTTAGCTAGTTTTGATTGGACTCTTATCCTTGAACCATAATACCTTAAATTAGAAAACAAACAGTTTTAACTGTATTAGTTACTGCTTATGCAAAGCCTTGGTTTTGAGTTCCTGTAGAACTGTACCTTCTGTACCACATCACATACAGAAGTTTGCAAATTCAAACCTAAATTACTCTGAGTGGAATGCACTATAACTCAAAAATAAGTGCTGTTAATGCTCATAATATCATAAATACACCCTTTACAAATACCTTCCATAGGTATGGCTGTTAGCTCCTATCAGCATAAGCACAAACATTATGTAAGATTGCTGAACAGAAACAGCCTGTGTGCATACTTCTGGCAGCACAAAAAGTACATATTTTGTTGACTAATCCTTTCAATAAATGTGTTCCATTTACCAAAAATCAGAAGTGAACATCCATGAAGCTCTCATAAGCAGCTAGCTTGTGGTACATGCATGCCCTAGTTTATGCAAAAAACCCGCATACTTCATAATCATAGAATAATGGAATCATAGAATTCTTTGAGTGGAATAGATCTGTGTTGATGACGGAGCCACAGACCTCGTAATCTTCTCTAAGCATATTCTTTTAATCAGAACTGCATACAGGAATCAAATTAAGAAAGTACTTCTCTCATTCAGGCAGATCTCTATACAGCTCTTTGGCTTTTGAACTTCAGTAAAAAAGGATGTTTCTGTTTTGTCTATTCTACACTCTTGTGACTGTGCTCAGTCATACCTCCAATTCACTTATTCCCAGGAGTTTTTTCCTACCCTGGCCTTCTCACACATTCAAGATTTGTTATCCTGCTTGTCTAGCTTGGAACACCCGCTCTTTTTAATTATGCTTATTTTAATGTGCTTGGTATCAGCTTAATGCTTTATCTTAGTCCAAATTAATCTCCCATATACTTAGCATTGCTCCCACATGAACCTTTACAAATCATCTAGTTAAATGCCCTGCAGGTGCAAGGCCACCTTTAACCAGATCAGGTTGCTCAGAGCCCTATCTAACCTGACCTTGAATGTTTCCAGGGATGGAGCCTCCACTACCTCCCTGGGCAAATATGTGCACAGCCTACCGAAATAAATATACATGACTATTGATTGCATAAATACAATTCTGCTTCTGATGTCTATAGTGACAAAGCTATGCACAGAGAAACAGTTTCTGTATGAACACCGTGTTCCTTCAGTGTGTCTGTAATTTCTAGTGATACTTCATGGTTTTGGTCTGGCACTTGACCTCTCTCACTTGTGCCAGTGACATCTTTTTCAGTTTCCAAAGCTGGAAGACTAGGGAGCCTTGTCCAGGATGTGGATGCAAAATTAATGATTGGTAAAAACTGGTCCATAAGAGGCACAGAGTTCTTAAAACTGCTGGACTTGCTTAAAGTTGGAGAGATGTGGTGAAGTTATCTCTGTAAGGTTCCTGTGAATGAAACAACTTGCTAGTATTGTTTAGAAACTTGAATCTATTTAAAGACCTGAACTGGGACTCTTTTTTTTTAATTTGTCTTTTTTCTGACCCTGAGTATGTAGGTGTTTGTCTCATACTCTCGCAGATAACAAACCAAGACTTGGTCTTGCAGGGACTTGTTATTTACTTATAGATTTCTATAACATTGCATCACACTACCTCCATGTGTTGGGTAATAGAATTTCAAATACTTTTTATTTAACAGCAGTTTTTTTAATATTCCCTAATGCAAATGCATGTTGTTTTACTTATAAATAATTTATTCGGCATTCCCAGACCAGAACATATTTTTGTTGGTATCTTCTCAATTTTATGTGTGATGAAAAATTCACAATGCTACTTTGAATAACCAGTTGATAGGTTCTTTGAGAAGCAACTTCATATTATTACATTACTACACTATTACATTATTGCATTAATACATTTAGCATTGTGAACTCACGCTCTATTGTTGTGATACTCTGCTCTATCAAAGCATTTAGTCCTAGTGCAGTGTAAGACTGAGAGAGAAAATAGTGCATTGCAACATTTTAATTTTTTGAATTCACTGAACAGAAATGTATACTGAGCCAATGATGAACACAAACCAACAACAGTGCACTTTGACTACTCTCTATTTATCTTATGTTCTGATGGCATCTGAAATAATTTTCATAGAATTGCAGAGTCATAGAATGTTTTGGGTTGCGAGGAACCTTAAAGATCATCTAGTTCTAACCTCCCTGCTGTGGGTGGCAAAACCTTCCACTAGATCAGGTAGCTCAAAGCCTCATCCAACATGGTATTTGGTGATACTTTGCTCTGCTGCGTTGCCAAGGTTTAAGCCATTTTTTAGCTATTTTCAAAAATGAGACTGGACAAAATACAATTGTGTGCCCACATTGAAATATTGTTAGTATTCTCAATGTTTCTTCCATTTGGTATCACAGACATATTTTACAAAGTGAATTCTGAAAAATGCACACAAATTTAACATCTGTAATAATTTGAGAAACTTTGACTTGAATATATGAAAAGAAATTTTTCTAAAACAAATTTTTTTCTAAGAGTTCATGCGCACTGACTGCAATTCTGCATCTGCATCTCTGCTGAAATGGACTCTTCCACACTGGGGAATTTGAAATGACAAAGCTTCATTCCCGTAGTCAGTAAGGCATCATCAGGATCTCACTACAACAAAACAGGAAACATGGTTGGTGTAAAAGTGTACAACAAAGTGGCAAAACCTTTCAGCAGGAATGTGGGAGATCTGGAATCAAACCTGTGCATTGCCTGCATTGATTTTCCTATATGTCCAGATGATGGGGCTAAGATTTAGCTTCAATGAACAGGTATTTTCTGAGGAATAGGGTCTTTGAAAAACAGTCCACTAACAGTTCTGCCATAGAGTTTAGAGTTATGTGATTCTAAGTACTATGTCATGATGTACTCAGGTACTAGTTTTAATGAGTATTGATTAGATAAATTGTGGGAGTACACATTTAACAGTAAAGATCAAATCATTACTTAAACTCTGCGGATTATGTGAGCTCCCATTCTCATGGCCTGTATCAGGCAAAAGCCATCCCCCAAAAAGTAACCTGAAGTTGCATAAGCAAAGACTGCATTTACAACAATTCCACATAATACCTCATATGCACAGTAATCAGAATTAATATCAGTAGTACAAGCTTATATAGGGTGTTTCCTAACTTTTGAAGTTGTTTTCACGTTTTTAAGCTGATGCACATCCATCTGTGCAATATTTGGTTGTGAAACGAAGGACATACAGTGACAGGGCATGGCATAATGGTGTGTTGCTTTGTAGCCTAGGAGTATTTGGTAACAAACTGTGGGGTAAGTGGAGCACAATGATTTCTGTAGCACAGGCATGATGTGTACCAATAATACACAGGTGACACGGTCTCTGCACATGTAACGTGATACTGGGTCAGACTCTGCATGGGTAACATTGGTGCAAGTTGCTAGAAACTTCTGCAGTGCTGCTGCCAGGAAACAACCATGCCAAGTGATGTGTTCCTAGAATCATAGAATGGTTTGGATTGGAAGGGACTATAGAGATCATTGAGTTTCAAGCCCCCTGCTACAGGCAGGGACACCTCCCACTGGACCAGGCTGCTCAAAGCCTCATCGAACCTGACCTCAAACATCTTCAGGGATGGGGCAGCCACAACTTCCTTAGGCAACCTGTTCTAGTGCCTCATCATGAAGAATTTCTTCCTAACATCTAACATAAATCTTCCCCGTTCCAAATGAAAGCCATTCCCTTTCATCCTATTACTATGTGCCCTTGTAAAAAGTCTCTTCCTTTAGGAAGAGAAGCTGCCACCAGGCATCTCTCAAGCAGGATTCCTTCCCTCTAAATAATACTGTGAGACACAATCAACACCTGCTAATCAATAACCAACTTCTTGAATTACAAGATCACTACGGTGTTTATCTGCCATCACTACCATGTAATACCCAATGCATATTGTGTTCAGGGCACTTTTGTCTTCTTAAAGCTGCACTCTCATTTCATCGATTCTACATATACCACTTGCTCACGCATGTTTAATACCAGAAAGCCACCAATCGTGCCTTCTTCCTGGAGGCATTCAAGGCTGGGTGGGATGGGACCTGGAGCAGCCTGGTCTAGCAGGAGGCATCCCTGCCCACGGCAGGGGATTGGAACTGGATGGGCTTTAAGGTCCCTTCCAACCCAAACTATTCTATGATTTTATGATCTCTACCAGCTGCTCATCTGGGAGGCCCAAAGGACTAATGTTTTATGATATCCACAAACAACTGTGCTAAGACTCACCGCATATACTTATTTATTTTCCAAGTACTTCCAGATGGATAAGTATTTTCTATATTTTTGTCGCTACTGATAACAGGCTTTACGATATTGTCTATTTTTGAATGTCGCAAATTAGAATGCTATAATTCGGGTACCCAAGAAATGAAAGCGCCTTGGTTTAATGTAAATACAATTTCTAAAACAAAGGCAGCTTTAAGAAAATCACTTCTAAGGAATTTTAAGTGATCAATGGAAAGGGCTCCACAGCAATAGGAGAAAGGGTAATGATTTTACAGTGGAACAGCGCAGATCAAGTCTTAGGAAGAAATGTTTTCTTGTGAGGGTGTTGAGGTGCTGGCACAGGTTGCCTGAGGAATTTGTGGCTGACCCGTCCCCGGAGGTGTTCAGGTATATTATAGTACTCATAATATATAATGTATATATATGATGAGTGTATAACATGATTGTAGTCTTACGGTTATATTATTTTTTTATTATCATATATGCAATAATAATAAACAATTATTTATTAACAATAACAATTATTATTATAATATATGTAATCGTATTTTGCTGGGGGCGTTCAGACCAGACATTAGACAAGACATAAGGAAGAATTTCTTCACTCTGAAGGTGCTGAGGCCCTGGCACCGGTTACCCAGGGAATTCGTGGCTACCCCTCCTTGGAGGTGTCCAAGGCTGGGTCAGACGGGACTCCGAGCAGCTAGGTCCGGTGAGAGAGGGGTCGGAACTGGATGGGGCTTCACGGTCCCTTCCAACCCAACCCGCTCCGGCCCCTCGCCCCTCAGGCGCGCAGCATGGCGGCCGCTGCCGGGAGGGGAGCGGGAAGAGGGGGAGCCCCGCGGGGGGGGCGCGGGGCGGGGCTGGCGGGAGCCGCCCAACCCGCGGCCTCCTCGCCCCCCTCCGCTCGGCGCGGGGCCGGCAGCCAATAGGGCGGGCGGGCGGCGCGTGCGCGTGGGCCAACGGGAGCGGCTCTTGTAGGGACCGCTTGGAGCCCGAGCCCCTGGCAGAGCCGGCGGTGGACGGCGCGGGGAGCGGAGCGGCGGGGGCACGCGCTGGGTCCTGGGGGGGAGCGCCGCCCGCAGCAGGTAGCGGGGAGGGTGAGGGGAAGGATGAGCCGCCTCATCGCATCCCGCGGGCGCGAGGGGCCAACAGGCCGGAGGCGCGGGGCGGCTGAGGGGGAGGGAGTAGGGGGCGAGGCCGGCGGCCCCTCATCCACTTCCTCGGCCGCCGCCGGGCGCCCCGCGGCCTCGAGGAACCGCTGCAGCCCCGAACCCGCGTGGGATGTTCGGGAGAGACCCGAGTGGGTGCTGGAGCCCCTGCAAGAGAAGGATGAGATCGCTTTCACTCTGTAATATTTTTCTCATGTCATATAGTGTCGACATTATATGACATTATATGACATTATATGACATGACAGTATATGACATTATATGACATTATATGACATTATATGACATTATATGACATTATATGACATTATATGACATTATAGACTTGGATTAGATAGTAATTAGAATTTTTTTTCCTCTGGGGTTGCTGAGGCACTGGCACAGTTAGCCCGGGGAAGTTGTGGCTGCCCTGTTCCCCGGAGGTGTTTAGGGCCAGGTTGGATGGGGCCTTGGGCAACCTGGTCTGGTGGGAGGTGTCCCTGCCCGTGGCAGGGGGATTGGAACTAATGATCTTTAAGATCCCTTCCAACCCAAACTGTTCTATGATTAGGAAAAACTTCACCAAAAGGGTTATTGGGCACTGGACCAGTTATCGGTTTTCAGGCAATGGGATGGTTGAGTCACTATCCCCGGAGGTATCTAAAAGACAAGTAGATGAAGTGCTTAGGGATATGATTTAGTAGTGGACAGGTATGGTTGGACTTGATCTCAAAGGTCTTTTCCAACCTGGTGATGTTATGATCTGAAACGTGCACTCTACTGTCTCAAGATAGGCCATGCGAACTGACAGTCTACATCGTAAGTCAACCTTAATGTCATCCACGAACAACCATCAAGACTCACTGAGTGTGTTTATTTTTTTATTTTCCAAGTGCTTCCAGATGGAGAAGAGTATTTCTGTATTTTGGTTGCTACTGACATAATACCTGTTTTAAATGTCAGAAAATATAAAGCTATAATTTTGGTACTATGAAATGGAAGTTTCTTGGTTCAGTATAAATATGATTTCTAAAACAGATATAACTTTAAGAAAATTAGTTCTGAGGAATTTCATGTTGTATATGAAAAGGGCTCTTTATCAGGGAGTGTAGTGATAGAAGGAGGGGTAATGGTTTTACACTGAAACAATGTAGATTTAGATTAGGCATTAGGAAGATATTTTTTCCTGTGAGAGTGTTGAGGAACTAAAACAGTTTAAGGTTTGTTTAAGGTTCCCATTCTGTCATTTTGTGGAATGTTCTGTTTCTTTAAAGAAGAGTTCCAGTTCAATGGGTCCATGTATCAGGAAACAGTTAAGTGGTTCTACAGCTCTTTGTGTGCATAGCAGCCCTTAAGTCCAGGTAGAGGATTGGAGTCCTTGTGGAGCTGGAGCTGTTTGGGGCTGCAGAAAGACTTTCTTGGGTGAACTTTAAATTGTGGCTAATTGCAGCGATATATTGGTTGGTAGCAACCTTGTAATTGAAGCCAGCTTGAATCCCATGGAAACGGAAACTTTTAATTTCATTTAACCTACTTCACAGCTTTAATAACTGATAGCTTTTGCTATTTTAACAACTGTTTCAATAATAATTAAACCAGAAATGGAGCATGTAGGAGTTTTACTATCTTTAATATCTGTCTGTACTGTACCTTCCCCAGTTCATGATGTCTGTACCTCGTAACTGAGCTACCCTTATTTCAGCAACTGGGAGATTATGTATTGAGTATATATCTCTAGGGTCTCTATTCTTCGGCTTTTCTACTCTGGTTCTGTACCCTTCTCTTGAATATAACTGGTTTAAATATCAGCCTTTTCCTTACCCAAAAGTTCCTACAACTGGATATGAAAGACTGACTTCGTAGGGTTTTTTTCCCTCTGAACTGCTGCAGAACTGTATGCTAATATGCAAATTAGATCTGTAATTTTTTACTGCAAGTACTTAGTCTTTATTTACTTTATGCTGTGCTGCGGCTCTAATGAAGCGTTACTAGAGACAATTTTAACAGTAAAAGCATAGTGGGCAATTGTGTTCCTTTAAGTGTGACTGTCTAATGTAGAGGCATGTTTTGGACATGATAAATACTTCTTCCTTCCTATAGTTACAACCCCCCTCCCCCAGCCCTTCAGTCTCTCAATGTCTTTAGCAGCTGCTTGGGGTGATTCTTTTTAATATAAAGTTAGCGTTGAGGTAAAATTGTGACCTAAAATAGCAAAGGATTACTCCTCATTTGGTATTTAGTGTTCCACGGACTTTGAAAATGTACAGTATATCTTCTAGCCAAACGTCAGCAGAGAGCATTGTTAAGTATCAGTTTTACAGTGCAATTTCTGACAATATGCCAGGATTCTGCCTTGAAGAGTCATAGAGAGAGTAATAGACGCCTTTGAATACCTGTACTAGCATTTCTCTTGCAAATAGAGAATTAGTCCATCCATAGAACCTCTTGGCTCCAGAGAGACCAGGCTGAATCTACTTTTGACTGCCATGAACCAAAAAGTCCTCTATCATCTTCCTGTTTGAGTTCTAGCTCTTGTAGGAACTCTCAATTGCTCACAGGCACTGTACTTCCAGTGCTTGGAAGGGATATATAACAAACTGACATGGTTATACAGCAGTTTGGAAATTTAAAGCAATTTCTAGAAAACATACTAGTTGACGTTGAAGACATGGCTGTATCATTTGCAGTAATTTCAGTTTTGGTTAGCTTCTTCCATCTAGACAGCCTTCTCTGTGCATGTGCGTATTTTGTGTGCATTTGTTGTTGTTGGTTTTTTTTTTTGGCTTGTTTTTCTTTTAGCACAAAATATTAGAAGTTTGAGGAGGATCTGTGTTCAGAACAGCATGCCTGTTACTTGTCTGTAGGAAGCAGAGCTACTGGGTACCAGAAGGCAAACAAACAAAAACTTCTGAAAAGGAAACAATGTAATCAAAACTTGTACTTGGTTAGTTTGGTACTTTGTAGGTGGATGACTTCTGATATAGTCCTTCAATGGCTGGGCATAGTTACTAGCTTCTTGTATGTTCACAGTGTTTATCTCAGTTGCTAATTCTAAGCCTTGCAGCAGTTGGGCAGTCAATAGTCCTCCAGCTGTGCTTTGTTTCACTTCAACACTTGTGAAGTTTGGAAGTTGCAAACAGTACTAAAAAATACTGTCTCTCTCTGAATAGACTGGGTATTCCTATTTGCTTTTTTTTTAAATTTTGAGTGTACTTAAACCAGGCTTATAGCAAGGCCCTTTAAATTAACTGTTCTTCTTTGCCTTTGTTAAGCTTTTTACAAACTTGATCAAAGAATGTGTGAGACTTGATGTAGACTGTTACTTTGTTCCTTTGTGTGTGGTTAGAAAAACTTTGCTTAGTAGACCATGCTAAGCTGCTGTTTGGTGTTGATAGCTGTACCTTCGCTGTATGATGCCATCCTTTCCATGTTATTGTTCAGCTTAATATTTGTAACTTTTTAGTGCTTGTGGCATAGTAGGCATAAATGATAGCTCTGAGTAGCACATCTGTTGATATAAAAATCATCTGCATGATTAGTATCAGCTACAGGAGTGGAGTAAATATCTCTGTTCTTCTGATAAGGAAGAGAGAGGCATCGTTCATCTCATTTATTGTGTTCACTTTTATTTGTCTTGTTTCTAGGACAGGTAGGCAGCCTGTTAGTAGAACAGTCTGTTATGTTGTTGTGTGTCTCCACCCCCAAATCTTCCTTAAGCTATCTGAAATCTTCAGTTAAGAGGAGCAGACAGGATCAGTAAAGTTGGTCATTTGGGATCTTTCAATTGAAAAAGGTACAGGACAGTATGGAAGGAGTCTGGAAGTGTTAATTCTTAGGATTTCAAATTTAGTGTGTAATGTCTGGTGTAAAATGTGGCTCAGACTCTCTAACTCTGTAATAATATGTGTAATTTAAAACACAAGGGGGGAATTCTTAACTCAAGTTGGAGGTTTTATTCTTGATTTAAGTGTTCTGATTGTATGTGCTTTGTTAATAAATCTAATAATACATGCCAAGGCAGTCTCAATAAAGGACTGGCTCAGATGGCCTATCTTGTCCTTTTGATGTTTTGAACAGAATGTAATTGCAGGTGCAGTTTTTGAGTAGTTCTCTGCTCTGTCCTGTCAGATCCTTGGGCCCCTCACCACAAGAAGGATGTTGAGGCTCTGGAGGGTGTCTAGAGAAGAGCAACAAAACTGGTGAAGGGGCTGGAAAACAGGCCTTATGAGGAACAGCTGAGAGAGCTGGGGTTGTTTAGCCTGGAGAAGAGGAGGCTGAGAAGAGACCTCATTGCTCTCTACAACTACCTGAAGGGAGATTGTGAGGTGGAGGGATCTGGCCTCTTCTCCCAAGTGACAGAGGACAGGACAAGAGGAAATGGCCTCAAGGTCCGCCAGGGGTGGTTCAGGCTTGACATAAGGAAAAAAATTCTTCACTGAAAGGGTCATTAGGCAATGGAACGTCTTCCCAGGGAGGTGGTTGACTCACCCTCCCTGGAGGTGTTTAAGGCACAGGTGGATTAGGTACTGAGGGGCAAGGTTTAATGTTTGATAGGAATGGTTGGACTCGATGATCTGGTGGGTCTCTTCCAACCTGGTGATTCTGTGATCAGTATAAAGAGTATATGGATCTGGGTTTTAATTATCTAGATACCTCTTACCTGTGAAACTAGGCAAGCTGATGAGCCCCTTGAGTTGTTTGTCATCATGCCTCCTTCCCTTTTCTTGGTTTTTGGCTTTCCAAAAGTTTGAAGAATCCTAAACCTCCTCCCAGCAAAATGACAGTATCACAGAAACAACTGGAACCATAATCCTGCTGCTGCTAAGGCTTTTCCTAGTGATAACCTGGACTGGATATCTATATACTCATATGAGGGCTAATGTGATGCTTTGGGTAAATTTTCTTAATGCAATGAGTAAGAATTGAGTGAACATGTAGCTTCAACAGTTTATGTAGTAGTCAACTGTGAGCACTATGTATTCATTATGTTATATGTACGTTCTTCGGGCAAGTTCTCGTGTGGTTTTTTTTTTTTCCTCCTTTCAGGGTTAAGTCAAGTCATTTATGCAAAGTAAGAGACATAATTTATGCAACTACCTTGATAAACTTTGAGGCTTTATCTTGTAATCCTTTCATAACCAAAAGCACAAGGGAGGTTTCTAATGCAGATTTCTAATTAACTTAGATAAAATGATTGGAGCTATGATCTTGCTTAGTGAATCTTTCATCTGCTTGTCTCTTTTCATAAAACTTGTTTGAAAGCTTTCTGGTTGTGTTAAGCATGTTTCCACATGAGCTGGGCAACTTACAAGAAATTGTGTTTTAATACATTTTAAGAGGAGGAACTTAACTATGGAGGAAATATAATTACGGCAAGAGAAGGAACTGCTCTTGTACTTTGTGAACAGAGTACTTACTACTTGAAAGTGATTTCAAAATCGGCTGGTACAGAGTCCTTCTGAGTAGAAGCACAAGTGAATGGAAGTTTGTAGTAAAATCAAAATTTTGGGTGAAAGAAGGGTTATGAACATGCACATGAGAAGTATCTGTGTAACCACATGCATCAAATACCTTTAATGATGAGGTTCTGCTGAGATCAGCTCAGCAGAGGCCCATGTTGAGGTTGGATTCCTCTCAGGAAGACCGAAGGACTAAAGGTGGGTAAAGACCCTAGAATTCTGGGCACAGCCTTAATTTCATAATCTTACCTTCACAAGGATGTCTTCAAATAGCAAATTAAATAGTTTTTGGATTGGGTTGAATGCTGCTCATAACTTACAGTTGTGAGTTAGCTGGTTCAAATTCACTGTTTTCCAAAAGCAGTTGAGTGACTGCTGTTCTTGGATTTTGTCATTGTCTTAAAGGAGGTGACAGAACTACTTCAGTGTCTGGTATCAGTCTATATTATGGTATCAATTCTGTAGTTCTATTAAACAGTTAGTGTGCAGTATTAGTTAAGTCTCGGCTGAATCAATTTAATAATGCTCCTTACCTTGAATATATGCACTGCCAGAGGTAGCATTATATCCTAGAAGAATATAACCTGAGGAGTGTACAGCCCAGGAAAAAACTTTCAGTGTCTAGTGGTCTAGTGTATTTCCGTGATTAGGAATAGTGAGGAGAAGAATTGGTGCTTTTTTTTGGTTTTTTTTTTTTTTGCAAGACTACTTTATTTGTGGACATAAGGCTGGCTTATGTTATGTAAACTTTGACCTATCTTTATTAGTTACTCTAACTGGTATAGTCTTTCAGTAGATAAGTAATTTAAAAGTAGACAAATCTCTTCATTGGTAGTAGGTTAGTATCTTTGAAGATTGAAGAATGTGCCTAGTTTGAAATGTCTGTTATTGCTTTTCAGAAATTTTCTAATATACTATCAACCACAAGTTTGCCATATTCCATATACAGCTCTGGGTCTTCTGGTGGAATTTGTACTACAGCTGTGATGCACTGGCTGTAATCTTTCGGATTGATTTTGTTTTGTTGCATTTCACTTCTGTGTAGAGATCATCAGTACAGGCATGTTAGGATACACAAGAGAACTTGCTGTTACCCTGAATGCACTCCAGTTACTTGTCTGGAAAGTGTGCAGTGAGACACTTGCCATCTGATGTACTACTAGGCATATTAGCTAGCCTGTCTTAGCTGTTTTAAATTAGTAGACTCATTTTGATCATTAAAAATGTAGTTGTTCTAGTCCACTTCAACCCTTACAGTTTGTTTTCCAGCTCCTGGAGATGTGCTGAGTTTCTTGGCAGGCTTATCCTGCCAGGGTACTGTGGCTTACAGATGGTGAAGAAAATGACCTTGCGGAGAGTAGATAAGAATGTTGATAAAACACGGATAACTTTGTCTTTGTTCTAGCTTTGGGATTCTTCCCAAATCTTCCACATGATTGTGAAGTTTGGAATAGATATGTTTTAAGGTTAACGTACACCGAGGGCAGTTGACAGGAAATGCTCTGTTCCGTCATTTCAGGCTCTACTCATCTAAAACAGTATCTTTCACAGATGAAGTTTCTCAATGGGTATAACCTTGGACGGTGAAGGCAAACAAACTATCATCCTTCACTGATATGCTGAATAAGTATTGTCCAAATAGGGCAGATCATTGACCCTGGTGGTTGTTGAAAATGTGGACATTCTGCTGATAGCCTTAATTGATTTACTTTTGTGGAAACAAAACGCCAAATGAAATGAGACATGATATCATGATATGGCCTAGGCTTGTCTTTTTGGCAGTAACCTTGTGTAGGTGCGTTACGTATTACTTCCTTTGTTGCCTGAATAATTTTTTTTTTTTTTTTTTTTGGTTTTTGGCTTGCTGTGGTGTCCTTGCAATGTGGCAGTTGGAAGACCTTTTGTAATGATTTTTGTCTGGTGTGTATACATGCATGTGTGATGTTTAAAGACACTTGTTTCATTCAGATTTGATGTCTAGATGGACTTGAGCGCCTGAATATACATAAATAAAATGCTGCTTCTGCCTTATTTTTAGACCTTTTTTCTTTTATAGCTGCTACTGCTAGGTTCAAGCTGTTGGAGGGAAAGGGTGAAATTAGTTTATCAGGCTGTATTTTGGCAGAACTTTATGGCTTGTTGCTGATGCTTGGGAAGTTGGGAAATACATGCTTTCTATTTCCTGTAAGTGATAATCTTGACATGATTGAATTTGGAGGGACTGTGGTATTGACCTCATGTTTGTCAGGTGATAAACTAGAAAGCGGACCATTTAATCTCAGCATTCACACTCTTTCTAGTTGCTAGATTTAGCATTTAAACATTCAGTGGAGCTGCACAAGCTTTTCTGGCACTTGGAAAGCAAATCTTTCAGCATCTTGATTGGTGTTTGGACAAATCTGAGCATTGATCTTTTTCCTGTTACAAACAGAATTGTCCTTGTTTTGAGAGTCATAGAGACCTCTGAAGTAATGAGTTAAATATTGCTGCAGCAGCTCTGAAGGCAAACAGAGCTGCTGTTGTTTGCTCTATAATAGCACTTGCTCAGCTTTGGACACTAGAATTTTTTACAAGATGGGGAATGTTGGCTAGGATCCTGGAGTGTAGGGGTGCTTCTTACTGAAGTACTCAGGAGCCCTTGGTTTATCAGGGGACAGCACCCTTCAAATGAGCATTATCTCCCAAGTGTCACGGGTGACTTAGCCCTCAACCTGCGAATTCAGAAGTATCACCATCAGTTGCTCTGTTGCAACTTAACAGAAGCTGCTTCTACCAGAGTCTGTTTGTCCCTACAAGTCATTCAGTAATTTTAATCGTGCCTGTTCTAGAGAATGTGTTCTTCATTGAACTCTTATTAATGCTTCCAGCTGACAGATTTTGCTTTTTCTTAGCTTCTATTGGTTGAAGTAAGTAGCTACAATACAGGGATTCAGATATTCCTAAGTGCGCATTAGACAATTTTGCATTTGATAGGAGTTTTCTATGTGTTGTTTGAAGATGTAGCTTTTAGCAAGATATTGAAAAACTGGCTAAAATATGTTAGTGATTAATAGCTGTAGTTTACTTGTTGCAAACATGCAAGGAGTTGATTTCTAAAACTAAATAAAATGATTACTGATAGGTAAATGTCAACCTTGAAATGCTAAATTCAGTTTTGCTTTGTTATCTTGCATGGTAGGACCCTCTCAAACCTTTGTGTTAGAGGTCAGACCACATTTCCACGGGGGACACCTTTCTTCTTAACTGTGGTTTGGTTTTGTTAAAAAAAACCAAAAAACCAAACTACCAAATTATGATGTTGTGCTGCAGTAATTTGCTGCTATTAATAACTAAAAAGTGACACAGGTTATGTCTCACAGGTATAATACAAATCTGTTCTGAACTTGAAATTAGGAGTTACCAGCAATGCTATGCTAACTGGCATGTGGAAATGCATTCTTGGAGAAGGCAGGGAAAGGTAGAAAATAGGAACATTCTTTCCTGCAGTTGAGAGAATGTGTCTTTCTAGGAGGGCAAAACATGGTGTGCTTATTGCAAACTTTCTTCATTCACACCTAGATTCCATATGTGGTTTTTAACCTTAATTGAAATTAGGTGCTTATGGGCAGGTCCCTCACAATCCTAGTGTTTATTGCTGTAACAGCAATGTGTACTTCTGAAATGGTCACTGATTCTGTTTCCTAGCTGGAATCTTCCTAGGGGGGTGGAACTAGAAGACAACCTTCATATGGAAAATCAGTATGAATAAAGTCTACCAGATGGTAGTTGTCAGAGAGCAGGGTAAAGGGAAGTAATGCTGAGAGTTTCTAAAACAATTCTGTCAATCCTTTAAAAACAAAACAGTCCAAAAAATATAACTTGCAAATGTAGAGGTGGTGTTGTCTCTCAGGTGTGAATGTGAGTATTTATGTATGTTTGTGGGGTTTTTTAAGTGAACCCATTTCTTGATTATACTTAATTGTAGCTTTGGATCTGAATGTTTTGTAGATCTGGTATTCTATGAGAGTTTCAGGGTGATAAAGTAATTTTTCCTGATCTGCTGTCAACCTCATACTCAAAGGAGTGTGGTCAGAAATAACCAAGATAGGAAACTTGGATTTATTCTAATTTCTAGTTTTCTTTCTATCATATGACTCTAAATATAGTCAGCATTTTTCAGTTAGCTAAAAAGTTGTACTGTAGCAACACGGTTATTTCCACTGGCAGCAGAACTTTTTCATTGTTTTTGCTTTTAGAGACAGATGTTGACTTGTAGCCCATGGGTGTTGTAGAAAGGTTCCTGTGTTTAGATAGCCAAAGACTGTATTTGCCCTTGTGAACCGGTTTGCAGATTGAGGATATGGCACTATGTCAGAAGTAGTATTAAACCTTCTGTTGAAGAAGGGCAAGTGAACTGGTGGTATTGAAGTACTGTCATAAGTATTCTACCCCTTCATATGGAGTTATGTCTAGGCAGATGAATTAGTAATAAGATTATGTGGGAACCGTAACAAAACTGAATTTTGGTGACAAAAATGGTATGATAATGGTTGCACAAGTTTCCTTTTCCCTTTTTGACAGAATAGAAATCTTATACTATGTGTGGCAGCAAGCATGCAGATTTTTAGATGGAGATGGAATCGAACAGTGTATGCAAAGACCAGGAAAGTGAAAGTTACTATTGAGCTGTCTCCTCATAGAGAGCATTAACTGTGACTTTAAGAGCCACAGAATGAAGATAACAGGCCTATGTCTTACACTGGAAAGGGAAACATTACTCATAAGCATGCTCTGTCTTGCTCTCTGTGCTTTATTGCAGGAGGTGGGCTTTGAAGTTTGCATTGAAGTCTCTTGAGTATGTGGCAAAAGTGTTTTAATGTTTCCCTCTGTCTCACCTTTAAAGAACTAATTTTGGATGGACTGTGACCAATGAAAATAGTAGTACTTGTTCTGTTCTGAACTTGGTACTCTATCCCACTGTCAGTTTTTTAGGTGCTTCACTAATAAATGCAAGAACTAATGGTGTCAAAGAAGGGAGTGAAAATTAACATTTGGAGTGTCGCACAGCAAAATGTAAGGCTTTTTACTCAGACTACTGAAACTGGGGCTTGTGCAGGCGATAATTCGTTTCTGGCAAGTAATTATTTACAGCTTCTTCAGAGGCTTTGTTGTGACACAACATTTAAAGAGCACAGCACAAGTTCTTTAATATGACAATATGGAGATGTAGACACGTGTTCAAAAAATATTTACTTTTCAGGCAAAAAGTGCAAATTAAACTGGTAGTTGTTCACTTCTAACATACAGCATCTCGTGTATTCTCCAATAAGTTCTTGCTTGCAGTAGCCTACTATTACAAAAGAACTAAGCATGTTTAGAAGTTACATTCCTTTTTTCTTGTGTAGTAGGTAAAAAAGGGCTCTCATTCTGTTTAGGTATTCAGTGTTGTAATTCTTGCTTACATAAGAAATTATCTTCATTCAGGAGAGCATGGTATCTGCTCCTTTTTGGTAGCATTTTGGTTTTAATGGTTTGCCTGTGAATCTGCTACAGAAGACTACAAGTAGACTTTCCCTACATCACCTTGTTGCAAGTCTAATAGGAAGGATTGGTATAACATAGTGGAAGTGTATCCATATGCTAGTCTTCTACAGTAAAAATAAGCTGTTCAAGGGTTATGCTGAAGATAAATAAGGGTTATACGTAAAAATGCTGGTGTATCAGACTTTACAGAATGGCTTCAAATTAGCCTGAGGCATGGATTGAGTTCTAAAGGTCACAAAGGTTATGGTCCAAAGACTGCATTAGTGTAAAAATAGCAATATATTGTCCTTAAAGTTTTGCAATTTCCAGTATCTAGAATTAGACGTAATATCCAAGTGGTTGATTAAAGGAGGGGAAAGGAATAATTCTCATAGTTGTCTTTAACTGAAGCAGAACCTACAATGCTTCTGAGCTTTGTGCTAGATTTGAGTAACAGTCCCTTGCCGTTTGTTTTCTTCTGATGCATGATTGTGTGAGAATAAAACCTTTAGTTTGTGTGAGAATTCTCATAGCTCACTTGGGGAAAAATAATATTTAATCGATGAAAAGGTTGGAAACTTGTAATCCGTAAAACTGTATTGTAATCAATGTAAAACCAGCAGGTCTCATGCAAAGAAACTATGAGGTGTGATAGAAAATAGGAGTCTGTGCCTGTAAGTCTTTGACAAATTAAAAAAAATCAGCTATGAATACCTTCGAGGTAGTTCCCTTCTGAGTTGACACACAGCTGCATATGGTGCTGCCAAAATTCAAAGCTGTTCCACAGATCACTTTCTGAAAGGCTGTTGAGGATTTTCATATTTATTTGCTTTCACGTTTTCTACCAACAGAAAAATGATTCCTCTGAGCAGTGACTTGATCTTTGGGAAGGGATAGAAATTGCAGGGAGCCAGATTGGGCAAAAAGCTAGGTGCTTAAGTATGGTCATGTTTTTTTTTAACGAAAAACTGCTTCACAGACAAAGTGTTATGGACTGGCACATACCCATATTTTCTGGCTGAGGATAAGAAAATGTCTATATCTGAACACGCATCTACTTGTACTGGGTGAAATGATTGACTTGAGCCTTGTTCTAACCTGTCACAGTGAGACGTGTTCTGTAACAAATCTCCTTGTCTCTCCTTGCCCGTTCTTGAGCTATAGGATTCATCTTGGTTTCCTTTGTCAGACCTCCTATACCTTCTCTCTGGCCTAACAGTATTTGTAGTAAGGCTCATCTTAACACTGACAGTGGACTTCGCTGACACAGGCAAAATACCACAGCTGGCAATCGGCAGATGCCTGGCTCCCTGTCTTCTGTCAGCATATCAGAAGTGTCTACTTGTGGCTATATTTTAATGACACGACCTTTAATTTACATGGAACAGACACTTAGCATGGTAAAGGACCATGAACATAGAGATAAAAATAGGCTAAAGTTGAACTGTTTTCCTTGACTGAGTGCCTGTCTAATTCCTTAAGACACTGTCAACAGCGGCAGTTTACAAGATGATCTGGGATGATTGTAGTGACCCCTTGGGATTTTGTTGGAATGTGGTGAAAAAAGGTGAAAAGACATCTTGAAGTACTGGTTATAGGTTATTTAAAAAAAAATAGCTGTTAGGCATTTCTTGTGGATATGAGGCTGAATGTTTGCATCTGTGCCTTTTTTTTCTTCTGCAAATTTGAACTCCTATAAATTCCTTAATACACTTCTGGTTTTGATTTTTAAGGTCATCATGGTTTCCATCCCTGAATACTATGAAGGAAAGAACATCCTCCTGACGGGAGTTACAGGCTTCATGGGAAAAGTGCTTCTGGAAAAGCTACTCAGATCTTGTCCTAAAGTGAAAGCAGTGTATGTACTGGTAAGACAGAAAGCAGGGCAGACACCTGAAGCACGAATAGAAGAAATTATCAGCTGTAAGGTACGTGACTATCTAAAACGTTTTCTGTGCATACTGGGTGGGGTATTTTCCTCCTGAAAGGTCTCATTACCTTAATATTCCAGCAATGCTGGGCACTCTTACTACGTGAAGAACCATCCATCAGTGCTGCTCATCTTGCTAGTACAGAGAATACTGTCTATGGTAAGGATGAAGAGGAAGGGGAGAGGTTTCTAGCACGAACTTTTCTAAAGCAGAGTTTGCTTATTTATATCCAGTTCTTTCTCTTACGGGACACGGGAGTTGACAGTTTAATTTTTCAAACCTAGAAGGTATATTGAGATGCCAGATGGTCTCTTTATAGTGTGTGCTTAGAAGGTGCTTAAAGGGAGCAATAAGAAAGTATGAATGCATTTAGGCTAGGAGGTATTAGTTGTTTAAGGTAAGAAAAAGAATTTCTACAACTTCCATGTCAAAACTCATATTGCTCAGAAACATCTGCTTTGCGGTCCCATGTGATGTCAGAATGAGGCAGTATGAGTTACAGAGGGGTTCTGTCTTAAAATTTAGTCGCAAGTTTTCTGTACGTTAAACTGTCAGTTCCTCCTTCTCTGAAACAAGGGAAAGATTTCCAGGATAGGCTGAGATGAAAAATGAAAAGTTTCTCAATCTCCTTTTTGAATATACTATTAACCAAATAGAAAATGGGGAACATTTGGGCAAAGGAGAGAGTAACAGTAGTGTGAACTGACCTAGACTTCAGTAAGGCTTAAACCTCAATATAACTTTGGGAAAACTAATGTGTTGTAAAAGGCTTTTAAATTTGAGTCCACGTCTTCTGCTCCTAGTCAGTCTCAGCAGGAGATGGTATCATCTGATGTATTTTATGAGTCTCAGTGAGTACTTACTGTTGCAACAGATTCATGGTTGAAATCTCGATAAGCAGGGCTACTGCCTACAGTAGTCCTGTGTCTTAGTCCCTAGAGTAAAAGCATAAAGGAATGGTGTAGCATACCTATGCAGGTGTTGATAGGGCCAGGTGTTTGTTCTGTCTTCATCACATGGTGAGACAAATTAGATTATAAGTGTATTGTTTAGCTGACATTAATCAAGATTGCTCCAAAAGGCTATGAAATTTTTTAATAGGATCTTTTGTCTTAAGTTGTCCAGTTGTAAGGGCTCTGCCCGTAACTTATCACAAGTTGGATGGACTAAAGTGTTCTAGGTCCTTGGATGTTCTGTTCTGTGAAGAGTTTAAAATCCAAATAGGCAAGTGTGATAATTAAACAGAGCTGCAAATAGCCAAAAATTGTGGTTTCTTCTTGCTTTGGACTTCAGATATTCAATTCCTCTGTTAATTTGCCATAAAATGCATGTACTCTAGATGTTTGTTCTTTTTCCTCTTTGTAGTGTTGTCAGTGCTAGTATGAGGTATGTAGGAATAACACGTGGCTGTGGATGTTAAAAGTGGCAGAACAGATACAAAGTGCAGACTAAGGGTACCAAACTAGTTCAAGTGCTTGTCCATGGGATTGTTTTTCTATTATAATGTTTGACGTATTAATAAGGTTAAAAGGTGGTTGCCTCAGTTCCCTGGAGGCAGGCATTTTCATTCCAACTAAAAGCATAACAGGTTTATTTTCAAAATGACAAAAGGCTTCCTGCCCTTAGGTAAGCACTGTTTGCTGTACCCTGTGAACTAAGAATTGCAGAGGCTTTAAATGCTGTCTTGGTGGCTTTGTCCTTTAAGGTGAAGTTTCATGTTTGGGAAATCAGTCCAGGACCTCTATCACTGGAGGTGTCCTATATTGTCACTATAGCATTACCTGACTACTTTAGGTGGCCTGCATTAGGTGCATTAGCTCATAGTTGAGCTGAAAAAAAACCTACCAAAAACAGTGTTGGTTTTCTTTTTTTTAACTGGACTGGCAAGTTCGTATGCTTATACAGGCATCGAGTTACCTTCTCTTGCCAGGGCTGGAGAAGTAAAATGGAAGTGAAGAAGTTAGAAGGACCATTCTGTTTGGTAGCAGTGTGAACTTATGCCTTAAGAGTCCTGAAACTGTACCATTATGTGACTTAATATCTGGTTGAAAATGAATTGACTTTTCTTCATTCTGCAAGTGTCATTTAACTATTTGTGTTCAGTATAACTACATGCTTAGGGTGGGGAGGGGAAAGTACTGCTGTGATTTTAATACATTACAATCAACTTGCGTTGAAGCAGTTGCTAAGAAATATGCCTCTGTATAATTAAGAGGATTCTGCTCTGGTGTAACTTTCAAGTGTTTTACTCCCACAGTACTGTTTTGCTCAGGAAAACTTGCATACTAATGAGTGTAAATAAGATGAGGCAAGAATTTTTATCTATGTGCAATAAGCCACGTGGTTAGAACACAGGTAATTATGAAGAGAATATATGATGGAATATAACTTGGGTGTGATTTTTTTTTCAGTGACAATAAGTAGTTGAACACTAGATTGATAGAATTTTATCAGATGTAGCCTTTAACCCTGCCTTGGGTTAAAGCATGACTTGTGCAAGTCTGCAAGAATTTCAGTGATTATTGTCAAACTTGAGAAGGGGCAGACTTTTTTCCACCCCCTTTTACTCTGTGAAAAGAGAAGACATAACAGTATGTGGACTGCTACTGAAAATTTCTTTGAGACCTGATGTCTAATAGAGACCATTCCTTCTTTCTTTTAATATTGATAAAAATCTGTTTTTTAAGGACAAGGAATAGTATTTAAAAAAATTAAGTGCAAGTTGAAGACTTACTGCCTTCTATACAACACATACAATCTTCACTGCCTATTAGTTTGAATTTTTAATTGTGTTTTTTTAACAGCTTTTTGACAAGTTGAGAGAAGAGCAACCAGATTTTAGAACAAAAATAATAGTAGTTACAAGTGATCTTACACGGCCTGGACTGGAACTCAGTGAACCAATCAAGAAAGAACTTATAGAATGTGCTAATATAATATTTCACTGTGCTGCTACAGTCAGATTCAATGAATCACTGAGGTAAGTCTGAAATTCTCTGTACTCTGGTCTGGTAAACCAATGTTACTCCAAGGAGGGGCTAAATTGGGCATCTGCACAATCTTGCAAATATTCATGTTGTGCTGCTGCTTCATGTAGTCTGATGTTTGTGTGCTTGGTCCATTTGATGATGCTCCGTAAGGTAATCTTTTCCCCAAAACTTATCTTAAGCTGTTGGGTTTTCATTTCCTACTCTTAGAAAGATGGAGGCATATTTTTTTAAACCTGCTTTGCCAGAGGTTAGAATTACGCTATTCAACATTGAAAAGTTTTTATCTTTTTAAAGCTTTAGACAAAAAGACAAATCTATTATTAGTGCTTAGAGACTAAATAAAAGGGGTTTGTACTTTGATTTTAGACCCCTCAGAATTTGTGTGTTTGGTTTGGTGATTTTTCTTTGTGGTTTTTGTTGTGGTTTTTTTTTTTTTAACCCTGAATTCCTGTGACTGAATTTCAAGACCTTATCGAAGGGAAGCTATTGCCTTTTAGCGTCTTCCTAACTAACAGCATGTGTTGCTCACATCTCTGGGATGAGTAGAAAGGATATGAATAAATTGTAGCTGTATGTACCATATGTAATATATGTTCTAGTAATGTCGAATCATATTTGAAAGATCATATTTGCCTTCTGTAACAAGTAATGATTTGCTTTAGTGTTGAAACACTGGAGTAGATATCTATTTTGGTGCATGACTAAGAGCTCCAGTTTGGGGAGTGGGAGGTAAAGCAACTTTAAGATAAAACACTTAACTCTGCTTTTCTTTTGAGTTGTTCCAGAGGCTGTCACCTACCTCTCTAAGAATGCTATACCGTATGCTGAGATGTCATAAAGTAGCCCATGCTTATTGCTGTTGTATGGCCTTGAAATGTTAAAGAATGTCAATGTGGCAAAAGCCCACTGGGACTTAAAAACAGTTTGAGAAACTGGTGGAATGTGTTCTTGGTACAAAAAAACTGCTGTCAGTTTCTACTTCCCTGTTGGGCCCAGTATGTTGTTGGGCAAAACAGAAAATGTGAGCATTTATTAGGTGCTCTGGACTTAAATCTTTCCTACTAGATGTGCTGAAATGGTCAGAGGAACCTTGTGAATATGAAGACCACATAGAGCAGATTTCATTGGATATTTAACAGGAATAACTGTTGTAACATTTGAAATACTTGGCTTGGACCAGTGGTAAAAGCAAAGTCAAGAAAGCAAAATACTTGGGCTTATTTTGGAATGCTTCGTAATTTGTGTTTGCTGTAGAGTCTGTATCTTAAAATGTTGTGTACAGCTCTGAGTGAAAACTCCTTCCTTTGACTTCCTGAAAGAGGCAGTGAAAGCTGAGAACAATACTTTCATCTGAGGGGAAATTGAGAAATAACATTTTCCATTGATGTTAATTGCTGTGGGATAGTGGTCCCAGTGCTTCAATAATCACCAGTGATAAAGCAGTTTTAAACCCAGAGCTTATTTGGAGGGTGGGGAAACAAGATTTTTTTTTCTTGTTAACACTTTGTTGCAAATACTTTGATAAAGCTTTATTTGTCTGTATTTTTGAAACATAGTCATATGCTGTGCACAAGAAAATTAGTGCCCATAATAAACTTTATAGGCTAGAGAGAATATCTGAATTGTATAAAACAATTATAGACACTGGTCAGTAAGCCTTGTTCTGCTGAGAGTTGTAGAGGTGTACTTAACTCTCCTATAGTGTCCTTAAGGACCCTATTATAATGAAAAGCAGTGAAATTGGTGGAAGACAGTGTTTTTTCTTTCCCTTCCTCCCTCCCTCCCTGTTTTGCTGTTGAGTCTCATGTAATCTTACAAGATTAGGCCATTCTCTAGTAAAGAACTCTGAGCTTTTCCTTCCGAGTTGTTAACCTAACTCAGCTTGAACTAGGAAGTTCGGAGATGCTTTTAAAACTGAAACATCTCATGTGGTAGCTGGGTGTTGCATGATTTCCTTCATGCTTTAACAAAAAGGTAAGATTGGGATTTTGCTTGAGGACATCAAAGATATGCTGACTTTTCCCCACTCTAGTAACAGAGCATGAGAATGACAATAAGTACAGAGTATAACTTGGGAAAACGATCCTGAACACTGAGAGGAGTAGAACAATATGCTGCAGTCTTGAATAGGAATCTAGGACGCTGTCTATAATGTTTTTTGGGGGAAGGTGGATGTTTAGGAATACTTTATATAGCCTTCACCGAGACATTTAGGAGTGAATTGACTAGTTGTTTTGCGGGGTTTTTTGTTTGTTTTTTGCTTGTTCTTGTTTTGCTTTCTGACAATGAAATTTCTGTTTAATCGACAGAGATGCTGTTCAGTTAAACGTGGTAGCCACACAAGAGCTGCTCCTCTTGGCACAGCAAATGAAGAATCTAGAAGTGTTTATGCACGTTTCAACTGCCTTTGCATATTGCAATCGAAAACAGATTGGGGAAGTAGTTTATCCACCTCCTGTTGATCCCAAGAAACTGATAGATTGTCTTGAGTACGTATTATATTTTATGAAGTGACTTCAGTTATCTGCAAACATTTTCTTCCTGATAATGGAGTACCAAAAAAATGGTTAGGAACCTGAAAGATTAAAAAATTAACTTATGCTGTCCTAGCATAAGTCTGACGTTTTCTTTTTCTGTAAAGGTGGGGGACTGAGGTTTTATGGTCTCTTTCAGCTGAGTTGAGTGTGGAAGGAGAGGATTGCTCATTCATCATTCAAGATGCCTTCTATATGCTGAGAGTAGCAGTTGTTCAGCTGTGTGGTGAGCTGAACTGGGAGCTTTTAAAACAAGAAAAGCTCTGCTGTTACGAGTATGTGAGCACCAGCATAATGAGGAAGAGTGGTAAAGACAAGAATCCTTTAACAGCAGCCTGAATGCCATAGCAACATCAGTCTGAAATACTGAAGTAATATTACTTAACTGCTCAGAAGTACATTTGTAGAAGTAGTTCCATGAGGTGTTTGTATAGTACAGACATTAAAACTGTTTGTGTGGCTGTTTGCTACTGATTTGACCATTGCTGAGGGGAGGAGGACCTATGGACTGTGGAAATTACTTGTTCTGTGTTTTGTTTTCTGCATGTGTTAACTGGCCCTAACTGAAACAGATGGCAAATATGGGTTAAGTGTAATGCAATAATTCTAAATGGGTCTCTCTTCTTCCTTGTCATACAAAGTATCACGCCTTGTAAGTGAAACGTGAAACAGAAAAGAAAGAATTAAAAAAAAAAAAATCTTTTTTTAACTTGTTACTATAGATGAAAGAGCAATAACATTAAAAAAAAAAGTGACCCTCTACCTAGATTGTGCATTGAGCCGACCTTTTTTTTTAATCCTGTTGACTTTAAGTACACTTTCAAATCAGATATTCTGAAATAGTTGTATTTTTATCTGTCTTTTCACAGGCATGATGAATGTAACTTAGACTGCTTGTTTTGGGCTTGGGCAGCTGTCTGTATTTTTAGAACTCATGGAAGTGAGAGAGGGTTTACTAAGACACATACAAACAGATTTGGGTCCCTTTCTGGGCTTTTCTACCACTCCTCCAACCCCAGTTTGTATTACAAAGGCAGTCTGACGTTAGTCAGCTTTGATTGTAAAAGAATGTTAGTAAATAAGAATAGCAATGTTGACTAAATTCCGTATGTGTGACTAAGGTGTTGGGTGACTGAAGCAAATAAAATGAGTGTGCCTGTGTCCCAGATCCTGATTTGCTGTGTATACATTTTGTGTTTGAGAATTTAGTTGATAGAATTAGGATTATTGTAAAAGAATGTACTACTTGTTCTGTAGTTGGTGTGTAATAAGTTAATTACTTGAGCAAAAAAATGAAAAGCATTGTGCTGCTTTCAGTAGTCACTAAACATGCAACCCTCCTCTCTTTTACAGAGAAACTTGTTTTTGTTTCAGTTGTTATTACTTTTTATTTAAAGAGGAAAAAATAATCAGAGTAACTTAAATGACAAGAGAAGAAAAAGATTTGATAGTTAGGAAAGATCATAGATGTGCATGTTTTGTATAGCATGCCATGTAAAATATTCTGAAATACTTTTGGAACTGGTCATGTGTTTTGGTGATTTTTTTTTTTTGTTGTTGTTGTTCTTGGGATTTGTATTCAAATGTTTAGATTTTATGGTTGATTTGTAACAAAATGAGCCTTCAGGCAGTATAAACAGTCTTTAAGTTGGTAGTAATGTCTTAATCCAGACTAACTATATTGCTGCTGTAGGATCTCAGATTGTTAACTTCTTTAAGATCCCTTTTCAGAAGGGTTCTATATATGCAGTTGCCTCCTTAATTTAAATAGTAATGTGTAATCACAATGAGTAAGAAACAGGCTCTATTAAACTTGATTTTTCTGGCCTCTGGGATTGGCCTGCAGTTCAAATAAGCAAAAACCTTGTAACTTTTCCATTTTGATGAATGGTGTTTTAGGAGGTTTTAAAGATAACCACCCTAGGAGCTGTCAACAGAGTTTGATATGCAAATGCTTATGACAATAGTTTACAACTTGCAGCTGCTTAAGTACAAAGAAGTGCATGATATGCTAACTTCAGGGAGAGGTGGTGTTAAATTCTGAAAGTTAAGCTGATTTTAAGTGTACTAGTTTGGATACTGGGGTTGCAGAAATGTGAAATGCAGAGCTGAGTTCTTAAATATTTCCTAAATTTCTTCACAGAATTTCTTGTTCCTCTGGTTGTGTAGCATTCTAGGGGAATGGATAATGTTTTGGTGGGTTTGGTTTGTGGTTTTTTTTTTTTTTGGTTTTTTTTTTTTTTTTTAATGGAATGATTCTTTTTTGCTTGCTTTGAAGAGGTTTTGTTTTGAAGAGGTTGGACTTCAATTTTTCTTTCTGAAGTATTTTTAAGTTTATCTGTTTATCCTTTTTACGTACTGTTTTTGCCCATACTTCCCTTAGTGACACAGCATGCAGTAATTTTCACTTCTGATTTTCTTTCTTTAGGTGGATGGATGATGGCCTGGTGAATGATATTACTCCTAAACTGATGGGCGATAGACCTAATACTTATGTATTCACAAAAGCCTTAGCCGAATATGTAGTACTACAAGAAGGTGCAAAATTAAACACAGTTATTATGAGGCCATCTATTGTTGGTGCTAGCTGGAAGGAGCCTTTCCCTGTAAGTCCTGAGTTTTTACCTGATGTTGTTGCCTGTAACTGAGTACATGACAACAGTGCATTTATCTAGTGACCTTTGCAGGTGAAAAACTTTTTAACTATGAAAACTTTTATTTGAAAAATGAAAAAAAAATCAATACTGAAACTGCCTGTCTGCGTTCTCAGTGTAGTCTAAAAGTACTTGTAAACTTGAATATTTTCAATATAAATATATTTGTACAGACGGCGATCTACAACTTACTAAGAAACAAGCCAGCGTCTCACTTTGAAGGACTAGTGAGTCTACAGGTAGATCTCTTGTCTGAGTCATAGCAACTTGTTAAATCACCAGATTTTGCTGTAGAAGAACTTCATTTAGTCATAGAAATTAATATCTTTCTCTTCTTTATTCTCTTTTCCTTCCATACCTTATGTGTAGAAACTTCTCAAATTTTCACTTGAAACTGCTGACTTCAGTATACTCTAACAAAACACTTTCCCTTTCCTCTGTTTGTAATAGGGATGGATTGATAGCTTCCATGGACCTAGTGGTTTCCTCATTGCTGTAAGTAATGAATATACTTAAATGTCTTTCCTCCTTTTGGAAGACTTCGAAGCTTATATGACTTACTGCTGGGTGTTCTGTCTCTTCTCTGTTGTTGTTTTGTTCTTTAAGGCAGGAAAAGGAATTCTTCGAACAATGAGAGCTTCCAACAGTGCAGTAGCAGACCTTGTTCCAGTAGATGTTGCTATCAATGCTACACTGGCTGCAGCCTGGTATTCTGGAGTTAATAGGTATAACAGGTGACAGTAAAGAGTCCTGAATATTTTGATATGATATTGTGTATTTTAATAAATCAGTCTTCTATTTAACTTCTAATCAGAGTCTTGCGATTCCACAAGATGAAGGAATCTTAAGGTTTTAACAGCATTAGTCCCTCAAAGCATGACTTTCTTAGGCCAGAGAGAAAGACCTCACTTACTGGTACTGGTGCACAAGCTATGACTGAAAATTCTTTCCTAGGCCTTGTTTTAATCAATATAATCTACAGTTATGTAGGTGGCAGCTCCTGTGAAAGAAAAGAAATACAGTTAAAGGAGAAGAATACTTGAGGATGACATACGAAGCAAAAAAAATCTAATCACAGAATCACAGAACAACCAGGTTGGAAGGGACCCATCGGATCTTCTAGTCCAACCATTCCTATCTAACACTAAACCAAGTCCCTCAAGACCTCAGCCACCCGTGTCTTAAACACCTCCAGGGAAGGTGACTCAACCACCTCCCTGGGCAACCTGTTCCAATGCCCAATGACCCTCTGTGTGAAAAACCTCCTCCTAATCTCCAGCCTAAATCTACCCTGGCGGAGCTTGAGGCCATTCCCTCTCGTCCTGTCCCCTGTCACCTGGGAGAAGAGGCCAGCTCCCTCCTCTCCACAACCACCTTTCAGGTACTTGTAGAGAGTAATGAGGTCTCCTCTCAGCCTCCTCTTCTCCAGGCTAAACAACCCCAGCTCTCTCAGCCGCTCCTCATAGGATCTGTTCTCCAGCCCCTTCACCAGCCTCGTCACTCTTCTCTGGACTTGCTCCAGAGCCTCAACATCCTTCTTGTGCTGAGGGGCCCAGAACTGGACACAATATTCAAGGAGCGGCCTCAACAGGACTGGACCTAGCACTGAGCCCTGGGGGACACCTCTTGTCACTGGCCTCCAGCTGGACTTAACACCATTTACCACCACTCTCTGGGCCCGGCCATCCAGCCAGTTTTCTACCCAGGAGAGTGTAATGTAGGACTCACTCTTCGCTTTATGTAAATGATGCTATTGAGGAAAAGGATAACTTTGGGTATGTCTTCTATCTGTGTTTGTAAAAGGTTGTTTGTCTTTTAACTTTCTCTTTTCTCTTTTTTTTGTCAGACCAAGAAATGTTATGGTATATAACTGTACAACGGGTGGCACCAATCCTTTCCATTGGGGTGAAGTTGGTATGCCATGTTTCTATTTTTTTAATAGACTTTTAATTCTATTTTCTATTTTTTAATAGACTTTTTAATAGAAAAATAGGATTAAATAGTAAAAGCAGAGGCTATAATTAGTAGGTCATATTGCATTTTTATCATTAAAACTAGTTTAATAGACATACCTCTCAATTTTGCAGTGTATTGTGCTTTTTTGTTATACTCTTAGTTCTCTCCCCTGGTTGCATTAGCATTGTTCCATGTTGTTCTTGTGGTTTTTTATTTCATTTTAACTTAAACTTTGGGAGAACCTGTTTTTCTGTTTGCCGCTATAATCTTCAAAGAGTGGGTAATTAGTGGAAAAAAGTATTGCTCAGAGAAGCAGTAGTAACGTTTGGTTTAATGCCAACTTTGCTGAATATGTATGGATAAGCAGCTCACAAGTAGGTATTCTGTACGTCTGCATGATTGAGAGGTATGATTTTCAGCAGTTGTGTAGCTCTTCATTTGACTTAAGTTAATTGTTGATTGAGGTGGCTTTTTTCCATTGGATAGCTACACGAGAACTTTACTTTTTTCGTGTGTATGGATAGTTATCTGTAAGAAAGTATGGCCACCTGTTTTCAGCTCTTAGATATCCTGACTAGAATGTAATAGGCATGCCAAAAGCTTTCTAAAAGCTTTTGTTCTAAACAGCATTACAAGATGAGTGGCATGATAAAGCTGTTTACTAGCTTTCAGTTTCTTTAGAAATAGATTCTTTAAATTCAGGTTACTTTTTTTCTTTCAGTTAACTTTAAATACTTAAATCTATTTTTATTTCTCTTGACAACTTTCCTTGTGCTTTTTACTTGCCTTTTGCCCACTTTATATGCCTCTGTATTTTCAAACCTTATTGCTTCAGCCCAACTTGGAAAATTACTGACTTCATTTATACTCCAATTTGAAGCAGGGTATTTAAGCATTGTCTGTAATAGCATAAAGTTCCAAGAGATGATGGTAAAATGAGGTGAATTTCCACATAATTTTAAGACACTGATGCTGCACATCTGTCAGGTACAGAATTTTTGTGTGTCAGCAGGAGTTGCTCATGGAGTCTCACTCTGATAGCATTTTTGCTTAATACTTAAATGTGGATAAGTTGTTTAAAAATTTATTTAAAATGCACTTCAGATGCTTGTGAAGTCCTCAGTCTGTTTTTAAATTATTCTGAAAAACAACATTCTTGATGAAATATAGCTGACTATTTAAATACCTTCACATGCTAAATAAATTGAAATCACTGAGTTTTGAAATCTGCTTCTAGGGCAGGGAAGAGGAACAGAAAGAGAGGCTACAGTAAAATTTGTGCTGAAGATGAAGGCATAAAAACCACTCTTTATTATAGTAAGAACTAGTTTAACAGGATTTTAGGGTTAAAAGCTTAGAACTTTGTTTTAGTTTCTGTGGATTGTAGAAGAGTTAGTGTGGCTAGTTAAATATTGCACACTGTAATATACTTTGAAAACCATTACGATTTACATGGTTATTATCAAAGCTGTTACGCAACTTTTCTTTCTCAGAATACCATGTAATTTCTACTTTCAAGAGGAATCCTCTCGAACAGGCCTTCAGACGGCCCAATGTAAATCTAACTTCCAATCACCTTTTATATCATTACTGGATTGCTGTAAGCCATAAGGCCCCAGCATTCCTGTATGATATCTACCTCAGGATTACTGGAAGAAGCCCAAGGTAATGGTTACTAGCTCCGTCTTGTCTGTTCCTCTGACTTTTAAACAAAGCTATGCTTACGTTATGATGAATGTTGAGTATTTTTTAATTTTTTTCTCTTCCCCCAAACGCTTTGTTACTAAATTTCAGCATTTTATTCTTGAACAGGTTCTTGAATTCAAAGTGACTTTGAACTTTCTAGCAGAAATGAGGGTGTTTTTGTTGGATAGTCTGGGGGGTTGAGTAGTTACGGTAAACAGAATTGCCAAGTCTAGCAAGTGATGTTTGTTCTTGAAAAATGAATATTTTGAATATGTTGATCCTTATTTTTTCCTACAGGAGACCTTTCTTACTTGCTTATCAAGAAAGTTCCGTTAGAAGGTGCAATTAGGTACCCTAAAATTAGTTTTCATTCCAACTACATCATGCATCAATGTTGTGCTACAGTCAAACATACAATACCGGCATTTTTGCTTGATATTGTTCTCGTACTGACAGGTCGTGCACCACGGTAAGAAAGACAGAGCTAAAAATATCTTGCTGGTAAGGTGGTGGAGACCTGTGAAGAAGATAATGGCGTGGGCACTACTTAGACTTACTAAATATAAGCAATAACAATCCAGTGGTGGCATTTCTAAGAGATTAATGACTGGCTCAATGATATTGTCCAAGATAAGACTTGGATCAGAATCTAAGAATAAATTAGTCATTAAACAATATGAAGTGGCTTGCATCAAGATTGTTATTGCTGTTATAAACTGAAAATGAAATGAGAGACGTAGTTAATTGTGGCTTATTCCTGTAGATGATCCAACTTGATCTTGTATCATCTCAACATTTCATTCAGTTTATAACATTTACACTACTCTGTGGCTAACTCCTTAAGTGGTGAAAATGGTATAGCTCTACTAAATAGGCTAACCGAAGTTATGTAGAGGGAATATAAGATGTCACTTCAATTTGTTTCAGATTTGCCAAGCCGTATGATATTAATTCATTGC
Source organism: Coccyzus lansbergi (assembly GCA_033558105.1). Taxonomy (NCBI): domain Eukaryota; kingdom Metazoa; phylum Chordata; class Aves; order Cuculiformes; family Coccyzidae; genus Coccyzus; species Coccyzus lansbergi. Next base: position 2,171,020 of record JAUMJK010000097.1, read on the forward strand.
ATATATTATGTTTTCAAAAGTATTTGTCTCCAGACTCTCTAAAAATCTCCACTGTGGTGACTATATTAACACAAGTGAGTATTCATTCCTTACCCTGTAGTTTAGGTCTGTCATACAAGGAGGGGAAGTTATGGCTCTGGATCAGCAGAAGGGTGCTTTGTAAGTGGTTTGTAGAACACTTCTAAACTGCCTTGCCTTGTATTCCAAGCTTACTCAGTAGTGAATACAACAGTGGCAAGAGACTGTGCCTGTATAGTAATCTTCCCACATTAGAAAGTTGTAAGACCTTCAGATTGAAACAAGGTATTTAATGTCAAGTTCGTATCCTTTAGGTTCTTTTGCAATTTTAAGTTGTTATTAATTAAAAATGGTAGAAATTCTGACAGATGTGAGGACTTCATCACTCACTAAAAATAGATATGTAAAAAATGCCAACCTATGGTCTTGCAAATGGTTAGGAATTGGTACTACTAGAATCTTGTCAGTCTTTAAATAGTGTCTAGTCTTAAGTATTTGACCATTAGGATTAAATATGGCTGTGAATAACCACGTTACTTAGAGCACACTGAGCAGTTTTACATTATAGTAGTGGGAATATTGAATCTTGGGTTTGTTTTCCTTGGAGTTCTTGATGTCCAAAGATGGGATTTAGGGCTTTTATCAGTACCAGTATGAGTGGTAACGTTAAATACATATTTTTAAACTTATGAAGTATTACTGATGTGGGTATTCCTTATCAGTTTAATGTAACAGTGGTTAAGGATTTTCCTATCATGCACAAGATTTCCAGTTAGTATGAAAGATGGGAGATGGAACTAAAACAAGTTAAATCACTAAGGTTATTCAAATGTACTTGAAAGAAAACCTTTTACATCTGATATCCAACCCACTTGCATAAATATGGCTTTCATTATATAATGCGCTTCTCTTTCTTTTTAAAAAAACATTTTAAAAATGGGAGCCTGCAATAGGATTGATGGAAGCAAATAAATGTATAGATGCAAGCAAGACATGCAGTATTAAATCCTCATATGTTGTTTAATAATAGAAGAAATTTGAGACGGATCTTTTCTACTTTTTTGTCTAGCCTTCTGGCTCAAAGTACATTGAAAAGCACTTAAACCTAAACCGTTGAACTGGAGACTGCCGTGTTATAGGGATGTACTACTGTTGCTGTAGTTGTTGTCTCTAGTAGACAATGGTTTTAATTACCAGATCGCATCTAATAGGAAACTTCTAATGCATTAGATGTTATTGGAGAGTTTTACACTCAGTGTAATGTGGTTCTGAGTGAGAAAGGGCTGACTTAATCTGAAACATGACCTTTTCCACCACAGTTTAGCAGAAAAACTTCAGCAGTGTAGTAAAAATGTAGTAAAAACAGTACAAGAAAATCTGAATGGTGTGTTAACTTGACTTCATGTGGTCAGTAGCTTGCACTCTGTGTGCTGAGACACTGACTTGCTGACTGCTGCTAATGTTCAGATCTTTATGATGATCAGCAGTTCTGCCATTTTTTTCTGTGTCGAACTAATGAATTTTGATGCTTGTTGTTAAACTGGCTGGTTATATGTGGCTTTCATATTTGTGACCTGTATCCCATGGCTATCTTTGGAACAAGTGTGAAGTATATATATTTCAAAACTTCAGACTGAGATTTAAAGTTCCATTATGTGTATTCATGTTCTTTGAGTTGTGTGTGTATTTTCATTTGCAGGAGGAATATGGTAGGAATATGGTGCCATTGAAATAATAAAACTCAGTCTACTAGAGTCACATAAATGTCTGCTAAATGACACTCACTGCTGACATCTCTGAATATGCAAGGCTATCATCATACTTCTTTTTTCTCCAAAAAAAGTGTAGTTTCATGTTGATTTAGTACAAAGTAACAAACTGTTGCCAACTTTGCAATTGGTCTAGCAATTGAGTGTGGAACCATTTGGTTCTTTTGGCTGGTCCATCAAGAAACTAACTTTACAAAGAAAAAAATTTTCCACTTGTGAATTGAGTCAGCTGGTTCCATGGCCAGTCACTAAATCCAGCTTGAGTTGGAGGGAGGAGACAACATCTGCAGCTGAAGCAGAACTCTTAGCCACTTGACTTTTTTTTTTTTTTTTTTTTTTTTTTTCCTTTTTTTAATCAGCCTAGCTGTGCTCTGAAAGCATATCCATAACTGCAGACACCAAGATTCCTGGCAGACTTTAGTTTGCGTTAGTTTAAATTTGGATTACTTCTTCACAGAAGAATGAACACTAATATCAGTGACCAGTAGCAAGCTGAAAGTCTGGTCTTATAGAATCAGATACTTATTGGGACCATTTTGTATTTTGCAAGCTTTCTTAAACTGTAGCAGGCTAAGCACTAAGGCCATTTTGCTATGAGGTCTCTCGAGCTTGTCTGACCAGTGAGATCTTTGCTTTCCAAGTTTTGGTTTTTCTGAATTTTTTGACTTAACTATTACTGCTTTTTGAAATGTTCAGTTCAGTCTTGTTAACACACAGTGTGTTTTGGATGCACAGTCTATGTTCCTATTCTTTGAATTGGGGGAGCTCTGGTTCAACTCTACTCCCACTGTTACTGCCTTGACAGACTGATGAAACTATGAACGGATGTTTGAAAGCATTTAGAAATATCTATTGAATAAAATTAGCTTGCTGGTGATCTAAAATCTGAATACAACTCCGAATTAGACTCTGTAGATAAGTTCCTATGAGGTTTAAGGAAAAGTAACTGTGCTTTTTGTACTTTAGAGATACTCTGCTTTTTCAGTGGTCTTTGCAATTTGTATTACTTCATTTCCTGAGAAGAAAAAGAAGCAATTTTGATATTCCTTTGGATACTGAGATGCCAGCCATTAGTGACAGTAGGGGACACTAAAATACTTTCTTTAGAAGACCTCCCGGGACAATGTCCTATATCCCTTCTACAAATATGAATGCATCAAGGCAGCTTTCAGAGAAAAATCAATGGGGTTTATTGCATCTATGAACTTTATTGAACAAAACTTACTTTCAGAAAGCAATTTCCTGGTAGTACTGTGTGGTTTGGTTTTCTTTGCCTGCCTTCCTCTCCTTGTGCTTAAAATGGTAGTGCGTCCTGCTATAAGGATCAAATTGGAAGCAGTTCTGCAAGGTGGTAGTGCCTCAAACACCCAGAGCAGGAATTTAGTAGCATTGGATTATGTAATACTAGTTAGTGTATATTAAAATTGAGTGGCCATGTCTAACATTGTAGCACTTGAAGCAATTTTCCTGTCACCTTTGGGAACTTTGCATCTGAGAGACTGAATGACTCACATATTTTAGATCTACTTCAGATAGTCTGATTAAAGAAACTTGCCCAAATTGATCCTTATAACATAATTTCTCTGTACTTAATGTGATGATTTTATTGAGTTACTTCCTCTGCATATTAAGGGATGGTGGAAGGTATTTTGATGTATTTTGAAGTAGCATCACCTAAGTAGCAGGATCTGCTATGGCTTATCTGTGCCCTTGAGTGTATTCCTGCCCTTTGCTGCAGAAGCAGTATGGTTAAGGGACTAAGCAATATTTCTGGTTGTTTTAAGCCTTGATCTCTAATAAGCCTTGATTTCATAGTGACTGTAATAAACCAATTCTGTTTGGTTAGAGCTGTGGTCTTGCACAGTGTGTGGGAAGATCAGGTGCTGTTACTCCTTTGCTTCAAGTTGCCATGTGCATATGTTCTGCACTGTGCAGTTTGACTCTTTCATCATGTAAAGTTCATCAGTACAGCTAGATATTTCAGTATGCTGAAGTGAAAAGCAGTTTGTGTCTGTTCAAAAATAAGAGTTACCAACAGATGACAACATTTTACTAGGGAAGAAACTTACTACTGCACTGGGAAATGGGATTAGGAAAAAAACCAGTCTTTTAAAGACTTTTCTGTAAAGACTGGACATCTAAAGTCCACTTTAATGATATGCAGAAGCATCCCATTAGTCTAATATAACATACTTTGGACACAGAGATGGAATATGGGAGTGGGATTGGAGAGTAAAAAAATGGCAATCTTACTGCCTGTCGTGTTTGAACTCATCTTTACAATGCTAACCTGTACATTCCATGCCTTGGACTGCAGGATGATGAAAACAATAACACGTCTTCATAAGGCCATGATGTTACTAGAATACTTTACAAGCAATTCTTGGATCTGGAGTACTGAAAATATGACCATGCTAATGAACCAGCTAAACCCCCAAGACAAAAAGGCAAGTAGCTGTGTGATGTGAACATGGGCTGAAAGTGAAATATTGTTTGAATAAGGATGTCCACTGGAAATGCTGCATGCTGTAATGTAGAACTGACCCTAGTACTAACTCAACCCTGGAGGTTCCTGTCACATCCTTTCAGTTCTGCTAGTGTGATGTTATGAGCTGGATCAGTGGTGTGATCAGAGATGAAGGACAGAATTCCCTCGAAGGAGGCCTGATTGTGTGATGTGGTGTTGCCCCTGTGGGCCCTGTGTTGCCTCATGTGGCCAAGCTGTTATGGTTTTACCTACATCATGAATATAACAAGGCTTTACTTCTTGAGCACTATCTCTTTTCTGAGGAACAGGTAGTAGGTTTTGAGGGACTTCTTGTTTTTAAACTAGTTACAACTTTTGCGTCCACTTCTTAGACTTGGGCTAGAACACTCACATATTCAACGAAATTTAAGTGTAAATTCTCTCCTTTCTGAAGCACGCTCTGGCTGGGTCACTAAAACTGTGTCATGAAGAGGGAGAATTGTAACAGAAGTGATGTAACAGCACAGTCCTGAAAGAGGTTGAGGAAGAACAAAACTTGTGGAATGCAGGGTCTGAGTAAGAGTCAATGAAAGAATTCAAAAGAATAGTTCTACTTTTCTCACTGTGTGTGGTTGTTGGCTGTCTAAGAGTCTGTATTTTGGTGCTCTTTACTGATTTCAGACTGAAAGAAACACCTGGATATCACTAGCTGGTTCACCCTAGTGACTAGTGCTGACCAAAACTACCGTTTTCCTGCATGTGTGCATGTGCTGCCAGATTCTCACCTCCCTGCCCCTCATGTCTGGGAGGAGTTATGCAAATCTTACTGGATTCATTTTATGTTTATTCAAAATATGCTTGTGCAATAGTAACGCTGTAATGGAATGGAGTAGTTCTCTTCCCCAGCCACTGTGTCTCACAGGAAACTATGTGTATGCGTTAAAATAAAGAACTATTGCAACTGAGATCAACTTTGTCCCACTCCAGTTTGAGTTTAAACTTCCTTTCTGTTATCACTTTGTGGTTAGTGTTCAGCAGGATATCCTGGGTTTGGCTGGGGTAGAGTTGATTTTCATGAAAAGTTAAGATGGAACACAGCTGGGGTGGGAGATTCAAGCTAGCCAAGGGATATTCAATACCATGACATCATACTCTGTTTATAAGGGGTGTAGTTGGCTGGGGGCTCGGTAATCAGGGTGTGGTAATCTGTATTCTGGATCAGGAGTACACTGCATGTTGGTTTCTGGGTGGTGAGTGATTTGCTTTGTGTATCACCTGTTCTGTATGTTCTTTTATTACTGTTGTATTTTTCTCTTCCTTTGCTGCCCTGTTAAAACTGGTTTTCCATCCTAGCCTATAAGATTTACTTTGTTTTCAATCCTCCCCATCGCGTCCCGGTTTGGGAGGCTGGGAAGCAGCGGTTAAACCATGACAAGGATAAAAATTATCAGTTTTAAAACTCAAGTTCTTGTATGCATTTGGAATGGTTCTGCCATCTTTAAGATGGCTTTCCTATTCAAGATTTTTCAGAATCTAGTTCTATAGTTAAGTTGAAGAAAGCTCTCAAACTTTTAAGTAAGCTCTTTAAAAGTAAGAAATAGAATAGCTTTTGATCCTTCTTATGTGGGAAGGATTTGCACTCCTTGTCCCTCTTAGCACCTCCCAGCAACTTGAGTTCAGGAAAAGTTTAAACAACAATCCAAAATAACCCTAGAGTTTTGGACTGTTACCATTTTCAAGTAGCTGAGTTTTCAATAATATGCACACACAGCTATAAAGAACTAGGTGAAATAATGGCTGAAACTTTACTTTGCTTTTACGTTCTTGCTACGATGATATATCGGGGAAAATAAAGTTTAACTGGGAGATTCTGGTAACTTCTTGATACTAGAAGCCTGTTTGGCATTTGCGTACAATATCATGACTGCAACTACATGCTGACCTTTTTCTTACAAACAATGCTAAATTTCAAAGTCTAACTGTGAGGGATTGTGTTCAGAACAGTAATGATTGAAATTTGGAAGACATGCTATAGTAAGCTGGTGATTTGAGTCAGAAATGGGATCTAAATCTGGATCATTCTTGTGATTAAAGACATCTTGCATCAAGGAGAAACTGGAATCTGTTATAAAGGCATTTTTTGTTTTCCTCTAAATTGTCTGTGTGTGTGTGTGTATCTCAGATGAATTTTTGGGCAACTAACAGTGAAACCTTTTGTTTTATACAGACATTTAATTTTGATGTTCGACAACTACATTGGGCAGAATACATAGAAAATTACTGCATGGGAACAAAGAAATATGTGCTGAATGAGGAAATGTCTGGGATCCCTGCAGCTAGGAAACATTTGAATAAGTAAGCATAAATTTTTATTTTCCTCTGTTTATATTTTCTGCACTTTACTGCTTCTGTTGAGTTTTGCTTTTTCCATGTCAAAGTTCTCCAGAATTTTTCTGTTCTAGGCCAGTGGTCTGAAGCATTTTCCAAAGAAGTCAGGTGTTACCTCTCTTTGCTCCTTGAGTTTAAAATTGTATTGAAGGCTCTGGGCTCTGAGGCTGGAAAATGCTGAGATATAGGTGGTTTTTTTTTTTTTTTTTATTAGTGGCAGTTGAGTTATTTCTGTGTATACGTGAAGCTTTAAAATACGAGGAGGGGAGTTCATAGTGTTAAATATCACCCTTGTTTTGGGGTGGATGGCAGACTTCTACAGGTAATTTAGTGTATTATCTTGACTTTAAGAGGTTTTTGCTGAGCAACTGTAAAGCAGAAGTTGCCCTAAGGTCAGCTACGTTCCTTGGTTTTCATGGGTTCCGCTTTTCAGCAGTGAAATGTGGAAAAGCATTCTGTTTGGTCCTTCACTTATCCAAGTTACTTCTGTCATTCACTGAATAATACTTACACTGTATCTTGTCCTGAATAGGTGAACAAATTAAATTCTACATTATAAGTTAATTTTTGGTGTTCTTTCTCCTGTAAGTCTTGAAAACTTGGCTTTTAATTATTTCATTTGTTTTTCCTTAGGTTAAGGAATATACGCTATGGCTTCAATACAATTCTTGTGATCCTGATCTGGCGTATCTTTATTGCAAGATCTCAAATGGCAAGAAATATCTGGTACTTTGTGGTTAGTCTGTGTTACAAGTTCCTCTCCTACTTCAGAGCCTCGAGTACTATGAGATACTGAAGAAGAGAATTTAGCATTAGGACATCTATGCATATGGTGGTCTAACTGCACAAAGCCTGTAACATGTAGTCATCTCACATTTTGTAAAAGCATAATTTCATCTTAAATGGGGGTGCAAAGTACACGGTATGGTATCTCTCATGTTAGTTATGTATCTTCCTGGAAACAGAAAATAAAATGGTCAAGTGCCAGGTTGAATTGGCATTAGACAAATAACTTAAGTCTTTGACCTGGGAAAAACATTTTGGACCGCTGACCAACATAACTGTGCAATTTGGAACATGTTTGATTGAAAGTTGCCTTAACATGATTTTTTTTTTAAAGTTTTACTCCACATTGAGCAAGATAAGTATCAACTTAGTAGTTTCTAGTTGCTGTAGGCCTATTTATTTGAAATTCTTCTAAATTACAAAGAGTTTTACAAGTTGCAAATTGTAGAAGTGATGGTGGATCTCCTGAAAAAAATCATTTGAAGATTTTTTTTTTTTTTAGAATTCATATTTAGTTTTTGCCACTTCTTCCCTTCTCAAAGTATGGATGCAACAATGGTGCCTACTTTGCATTAAAAGGAAAAAGGAGACAGACAACCTCCTTAATTACTGAAAGGCCTTTTATGTGATCTGGTCTTCAGAATGCACTTATTCAGTTCTGTACTCAAAACCGGCTGCATCCAACTTGCATTTATGTCAACATGATCAGTTTTCTTCTCTGAAAGCAGAACTGATCCTGTCATTGAGTAGATAAAAGGAAGTGTAAACCTGAGAGGGGCACAAATAAAGTCATTGGCCATCATTATTTTTAATGATTTTTACTGAGAACACAGAGCCAGCACTTGATTGTTACGCTTCTGACTTCAAAAGATAAATGTATTTGAAAGGGATTTATTATACTTAGTTGCTATTTATAGTACTGGTAATAGCAGTTGGACAAAATATAGGCTTACATTAAGTGATATACCTGTTTTTAAATACTAAGCAATGTTAGCAAATACTTTGAATTGATTTTTTTTTTTTTTTGTATCTTAGCTGTGATATTTGATGCATGCACAACACCAGTGCATAAGCACACGTTCTCTTCTGTGCCCCAGTAAAACCTGTCATCTTGCTGGGCAAGGAGAGCAAGATGTACCTTACTTCGAAGTGGAAGTATCTTAATGATTCTTCCATCAATTTTTTACCTTAAATTATTAAGTTTAAATCAAATAAATCTGGGGTTTTTTTCTGCACGTTGCTCTGTTTCAGTAGGGAAACCATGAAAATAGCAGGTTTAGAAAAGGTTGAATCCTTGTTTAAGGCAATACATGAAGATTCCTTTGAATTTTGGTTGCACAGAATTCTGTCTGAGAACACTGTAATGTTCTTCTATTTGATGCACTGACCAGCACCCTCGCCTAGTGTTTGTTCATTAAAATTGGCTTGTACTGATGAATATGTTCTTGAATCTGCTCGAAAAGGCAAATAATGACTTAATTACACAAGAGCTACATTATATTTGCCCTTGGTAGTTTGTTTTTTTTTTTTGTCTTATTTGAATTAGTTATGTAAAGAACTTATTTTGCTGTTCTTGTGAAAACTCTTACTTTAAAGAGAACACCTTTCATGCAGGTGTATATCTCAGTTTGAAAAGATAATGGCTTCCTTGCTGAAGCTAAATATTCTGTAGTAAGTAGTTAGGCTGTAATTCCTTTTTAAAGTTACCTGTGTATATGTAAAGCTAGTGATGAAAAGCCTAAATGGTCTAGGACCACACCTTGTGTGAGAGACCTCTGACTATGGCTGAAAATAAATTATGGCTTCTGTGATCAAAGATGTTACACTTTTAACAAGTACATTAGGTATATTACATTTTCAGTTGCCTCCTCAAGTATCTTACTAGATGCCTAAGCATTCCTGCATTGTAGACTTTTTTTTTCCAAAGGTGCCTACTATTCAGTAACTACCCCCACACCTTGTCCCATGTTGGCATGTGGCTGAAGTTTGCAAAAGGCAAACACATCATATTCTGAACATGATTCTGTGAAGCAATTCACTTATGAATTTTGGTTGTTTTGAACTATTATACATGATGCTTCTAATATTGATTTGTTAATACCAAGAACTACGAAACCAATTAACTGATTATTTCTGGTCCAAAACACTGCTTGGAAATCTTTTCTTATGAAAGGACTACTTTAAATGTAAGAATATTTAACCTCTACTCTTACTACATTTGCCAATTTAGAAACCCAAGGTTTTTCCTTCTCTAGAGGCTGTGGTTCTGTGCAGTATTGGTATCTATCACAAACCCGTCAGTCATCCTGTTTAACTGACAGCAGATCAGTGTCACATTTATTACATTAGTTTTGTCACTTTTGTCACCTGTGGTCAGTCTGTGAAATTCTATCTGAGACTACTGGGGGTTTTGCCACATCAGACCCCTATTCTCTTGGAGTTCTTCATACCAGTGCTTGCACATAATGGATGTTGAACAAAAATATACCAGAACTGTCTTTTGATATAGTAAGCTTGACTCACTGTACTGACTAGCAAGTTGCAGGAGGTATTTCAGTTGGTTAAACAGGAAGAAGAAATTACGTGATTGCTTAACAGTTACTGGTATTTAAATTTGGGACCAGAAACAAAAAATGCTTTCCTTTAATGTTTTTCTCTGCTGTAGGAGCAGGTACTTGGGGAAAAATGCTAAATCTGTGAGCTTTTATAAACAGAAATATTGGGTGCCTTTGTTTGTAAACCAAAAAATAAACAAATACCTGGCAAGTGTTGTTACAGTGTTTATTGTATTTTTGCATATTTGTAGTCTGTTTTGTGGAAAAAACTGGATAGTGTAAATGCTGTCTTGATATATGTGATCATGCTCTTTCCTTTGTGAGAAACTGAAAATCAAGTTAATGACTAATACAGCATTTTAAAAAACAAGCCTGGAAAACCTTCATGATCGCAAACCAAAAAAGCAACGAACAACCTCCCCAGTCCGAACCTTCATGGGGTCATATCAAAATGCAGTTAGGTATGTTTGGTTGTGGTGACTTTCTGTGTAGCTATTTTCACTATCATTACCTGTTCCTAGTATTAATTTCAAAATTTCTTAAGTAGATTATGAGTGCTCTTCCCTGTGCTTTAAAAGGTTACTGTGCTTTTGCAGTAGCTTTTGGATTAACTTTCAAGGAGTTGTAAGCAACTACAGCTGTTTGTAGCATTTATGTTTTGTGAGAGAGGAAAATATAGTATTAAGTTAATGCAGTCACCAAAATGGCTTGGTTCTTTTGGTTTTTAACCTTAATTTCTTGGAATGACATGGTTTCTGCCTTTTACCAAGAGCACAGCTCTAGAGAGCGTTGTCAGCTGTGGTCTGGGAGGCTAGTTGCTTTAAAACATGACTGTTCCTTTACTCAACTTGATGCAAAACTCCAAAATATAGGTGGGTTTTGTTGGTTTCTGTAGTTGATTCAAAATTGGAAGAAAGGAACAAAACATTTTAAGGTTTTATCATGTTTTGTGCTGTTAAACATTTTTGCCTTTCTTGATAGTACATATTGCATTATACAAAATCAAAGAACAGATTTATAGATCTAACTTATCACTGAGAAGTACCCTGCACAGAACTGGGAAGTATAACTTGTCAAAATGTTTTTCCATAATTCACAATCTGCTGAGCAGACTTTAAAAGAGAAATGAAGAACAGCTACCAAAGAATGGCTGCTCTAGAAAACGTGAATTCCTCTGAAGTCTATTCTTGATGTTTGTCAATTTTTTTGTGCTGAAGGATGTGGAGTTTTTGTCAAGCCTGGTAGCATTCACTGTGTTTCAGCAAATATCTAGAAACTATTAAAATAGAATCATAGAATAGAATCATAGAATAACCAGGTTGGAAGAGACCCACTGGATCGTTGAGTCCAACCATTCCTATCAAACGCTAAACCATGTCCCTCAGCACTTCATCTACCTGTGCCTTAAACACCTCCAGGGAAGTTCCCAGTGGAGCTGATGGGAATTGTGTGCTCCTATTTTTAATGTGCTACCAGCATAAATTTAGAAGCAAATGTTGACAGGTTTTGTTATCACTTTAAATTCTAGGTTTTCTTGCCTTCTTCTAGAGTGTTCTTGAGAGCTGCTTCAGAAAACTGTCCTCCTTTCTGCAGATGACTCCTGCAAGTTAAAGGTTACTTAACAAAACTGTGAACTGCTTCTTTGCCATCTTGAACTAAATTTAACCCTGCTTCCCCTTTCAAGATATTTATAAATATTTTTTCTTAACATCATCTTTAATATTTCTTGTCAGTACAGAGTTGATGCTCAATTTGGCTTACCCTGCTCTATAACAATATGACTCATTGGTAGATAATTAATTATGCAACTGTCTTTTCTAGAATACAGAACAATGACAGCTTTGAGCAGTTTTTATTCTGCTATGAGAAGCAGGAGAATCTGTGACTAATCAGTAAAAACACAAGTTCCAACGTGTTAATGCACTGAATAAAACTGGGATGCTTAGGGAGGTGGGCTCTATGTAAGGTGAATGGAACTTTTTGCCTCTTCAGTTACATTCACTAACTGCGATTGTGGTGATTATTACCAGATGGCTTTAATTTCAGTCTATTTGCATTATTACGCCTTTCAAGATAGTAATTGTTGCCACTATCTCTTTTGCTTCTGTATAAACTTATAAAAAAATTGATGTATGACCTTGCCGTAAGATTCTTTGAAATGAAGAAAATAAAGCCAATGTTGAGTCAATGTTTTCTGGGATCGTGTAGAATGAAGAGCAAATCTTTAATTGCTCTTGACCATGGTTGGAGTTTCTGCTGCATCCTCTGTGTATGCCCTATCTTTACTGTAGAAACAGCAATTCAGTCTAACACCAGGAATGTCAGAAAGTAGTTGTTTGATTAAAAGAAGAATTCATCTTATTTGCCACTTAAGTGATAGTGATTCAGTACTTAGCCACTGTTAACTTCTGTGTATTATGTCTGCCTTTACCCAGATTCAAGACAGCATCATATTGTTGAATGTTTTTATCCTTATGAAGCTCTTACCTTTTCCCTTGTGCCTGAGGAAATGTCCCAGAACTGGATGTCTAGGGACACAAATAGTTACACTTACTGTTTCAGGCACTTAACTTGGATCGAATTCAAGAAACTAAGGTTAGGAGGCTTTCTTTCCTCTATTTCAGTTTTCTTGGTGTCATTCAGAATCATAAGACAAATGCTTAAAATAAGCGGGGACTTTTCAAAAGCAGTCAGATTGTGGGGTGAAGAGGGAGAGAGTTATGGAAGTGAAAGGAAATGGTTAAATCTGGCTGCATATTGTTTGTTCTTATGTTAGTATGTACTCGGAACTGAGGCTGTATTGACACTGTGCTGCGTCATGTGTCACATGATTTACACCATATATAAAGCTGGTAATTCAAACAAATCAGGCAAGAAGTTTGCTCTAGGTGAGCAAGTCTGTCATCTGATACTTCTCACAATATGCCCTCCTTGGACAGTGCTTATTCAACTTAAAGATTCAGACTCGGTTTGGTGACGAAGAGCAGCTAACAAGATGTCTGCAGTATGTCTGACATGATATGAAAGTCTGTAGATTATATGGAAAATGAAGTTTTGTTTGCAATGTAGAGGATAGAAATCTTGTGAATTAAGTTATTTATACTACATAGAGCACAACAGTGTCCCAAAAATACACGTTAATCACTCCCATGAACAGACTCACAGTCTGTTAAAATAGGACTTAAAAAATTTCTTGTACTTCAGGGTGGTAATTGGCTTGGAACAAACTGCATAGGGTAGGACAAGAGGACTTAATGGCTACCCTTAAGTTCTTAGCTAGAAGAATAAAAACTCCCTGATCCATTTGCTTCATGTTCCTTCAAGATTTATTGTTGATGTGCTTAATTTTTTAGTTAATAGTTAAGTAGACTTCTCCAATTGCATGAAGTTACTTATAGTTTGAGCGGGACTATTTGGTTTTTTGTTTACAGTGTCTTTCAAATTCATCTTGCCTTTCGTACATGCTTTTCCAGTTTAGGTCAGAGACATGCTATTTGTTGCATAAGGCACACAGCATATACTTGCAAAATCTTGTGCCTAGTAGCTAGAGTGAAGATCTGAGTCTATTTCAGGCCAGAGCAGTACAATCATCCTAAAGCTGAGTTTTCATTCAGTAACTGAACTAATCACATGTGCGATTCTGAGTGTTAATGCAAGCTTCTCCAAGCCTGCAAAGGGAAAGAGCTCTACTTTACTCTCATTAGACTCTCCCTGGAGTATTTTGTCTGGTTCTGGAATCCCCAACATAGGAAGGATATGTAACTATTGGAATGGGTCTAGAGGAGGGCTATGAAAGGCGGTTGGAGGAATGGAGCTCTTCTGCTCTGAGGACAGGCTCAGAGAGTTCAGGTTGTTCAGCCTGGAGAAGAGAAAGCTGTGGGCAAACCTTATAGCAGCCTTCCAGTACCTGAAAGGGACTACAAGAAAGCTGGGGAGGGACTTTTAAAAAGGCATGTAGTGATAGGATTAGGGGGAACGGCTTTAAATTGGAAAGGGCGAAGATTTAGATTAGACATTAGGATAAAATTTTTCACACTGAAGATGGTGAGGCACTGGCACAGGTTGCTCAGGGAAGCTGTGGCTGCCCCATTCCTGGAGGTGTTCAAGGCCAGGTTGGATGGGGCCTTGGGCAGCCTCATCTAGTGGGAGGGTCTCCTTGCCCAGGGCAGGATTGTTGTAACTGGATGATCTTCCAACCCAAACCATTCTATGAATTACAGTGTTACAAATAAATCTCCTGTACGTTGGTTGCTGGCAAAGTACTTGTCTGTAATCAGCTACTTAACATGGTCTAATGTAGGACCCACAGTAATCATCTTTTTCCTTTGTATCATGTTGCAAAAGTGACAGTCTTAATGAGCTGCTTCCACGCTTGAGTATTAGGTTTAATCTGCCCTTTGCTGAAGAGGCTTTTTTTAAAAAGAAGGACAGGGCTCTGGATTTAACTATGCTTCACGAAGATCTGCTATGTTTGGAGTATTTTTTTTTGTATGGGTTAATTTGTAGTATTGTTAAAAAAACCCAAAGTGGCAATTTCCCTGATATCTAAATTAAAACTCCTTGAAACAAATCAAAGTCTTTTAATTTTCCTGTGACAGCAAGCGTTGGTCTAAATTACGCACTCATAAGGCTACTTATTGAGCAGGGTATGTCTTGCTACTTTCCAATCCATGTGTGTGGCTGTAAGCCACAACTAATCTTTCCTTGTTGGTGACACCTATGCTTTTCCTCTTAAATATTTGATTTGGAAAGAAAAACATACAGGGTAGCTTCCACTCTTTGTGACTCTAATTTAAAACCAAGCCTATCCATTTTTAATAGGAATGTGCTGCACTTTACCTAGTAATTCACCTTCGGGATGAATTAGCTACTTCTGTGCTGATTTCTGCATTTCGCAGCCAATGGATGCTTAGCACCTGGGCGTAAGTTCAAAGAGGATGAAATGTGACTTGAAATTCTGCAGAACAGTAGGTGACTGAAGATATTTTAGGGGTTTATACTCCAGTAGTACTCTGTGAAGCCTTTCCTTGTAGCAATGCTGTCTGGTTAGAGAGAGACAGAGAAAAGTTGCATTTTTTGATATAACAGTGACATCACTTCATGTTTAGATCTCCACTGTTAGTGTAGAGAAAGAGGAAAGTACTGATGTGAGTTAAAGCACTGGTAGGGAGTGCTAGCTATGTCTGCATTAATAAGCTGAAATATTTTTAATCAGACTTAATGAAAAAGTACTGGAAAAACTCAGCCACAGAATACAGAAGCAGTTAGTGCTTTTCTCTTTAAAGGTTGTGCTAATACCGATCATATAAGCTTTCTTCTAATTAGAACTTCACTGTAACTTCTGTAAGCAAAAAATACTTAGACCAAGAAGGAAGTGCAAAAGATACCATCAGCCAGTTCTTCCTGGTACTTCGTTCTTTGTTTTAGAATGAAATGCAATATTGTCACTTTAGTCATTCTGTTGGAAATCCTTGGGTTTTGTTCTTCTTGTTTGTCTTGTTGAATGTCAGGAGTTATTAGCCTGGGTGCCAGCAGTGATCAGCATAGCTGGCATAGAAGCTGAATAAGGAATTGGCAGGCAGATGCTCCCTTCATTCATTGTAGCTTTACAGGTGCTTGGCGTGCAGGTTTGGAAATTAACATTTTCCTCTCTGGCATCTTTCAGGATAAGCTAGGTATGTGGTGGCATAGTAACATAGCTTACCTCAAAGGGCAACTTTAAAAAGAATAAAATATAATTCAGAAAAAACATGCTAAGTGGAAGGCCAGTGATACTCATGTGCTTAAGGTAGTACCCTTTCTAAATCCTGAGGCATTGTCACTACATCAGAATGTTGTTTTGTTGGTTTTTTTTTTTTTTTTTCATTTTCAGTTGGAAAGCTATTAATGCATGACAAGTGAAGTTGATGACTTGTGTGTTGATGAATGATGATAATCTTTAAAGCACGAAATCTGCTTGCAGGTCATCTCTCTCTTGATTATTTTTCCCACCTGTGGCTTCTGTTTTAAGATCACCTTCTTAAAAGCCCAGGTGGGAGAGTCTAGAGCAGGTTGGATACTGCATGTGGTGCTACCAGAGGATGTGGCTGCTGCACATTAACTGCCTGGGGCTTTGGAGCAGGAGAATAAATTCACTTGGGCCTCAAGTGAGGGCTAAAGAATGACCTGCCACCACATTAAACTAAGAGCACATGCTATTAGTCTTTCTGCCCAGTTTGCTTTGTTTCTTTCATGGGATTTTCAGGGTTAATTGCTGCTGCATCTTCTTGATCATTCTTCTAGAAGCTTTTGCTGTTTCTCTTCATCAGGAGCAATTGGGAGAGGGCCAGAGACTTCAGGTAAGAGAAAAGAACAAATGAGCAGTTTCCATAAGGAGAGAAAACCCCTGAAAAGCCTTGGGGTTCCTCTGAATAGTGGCTTGTTTGAACTGACCCACAGTGAACTTGCTGCTCTACTTATTCATCATTTTTGCATCGTTCCTCTGCCCCTCTATGCTGACTTGTAAACACTTGCCTCCAGAGGGATTGCTTCCTTCCTCTGCTTCACAGCTTTTGATTAAAGCATTTGTCCTCAACCACAGGTCCTCTGCTGTTGTAGTTTGTAAATACTTGCTTCCACAGGGACCACTTGCTTCCTTCTGCATCAGTGCATTTAATTCAAACATTTGTCCTCAACTGCAGGCCTTTTGCAGCTGTGGTTCTTTTGATCTCAAGCAGCAACTCTTTTTTTACTGGAGCATATAATAGTGTGTTAGCGTGTGCTGAAATGTGTTTCACTGCTTCTTGAATGTCCTACGAAATGCACTGCAAATAGCTTCCTTTTTGTAGTGTTTTGTTTTGTCAATACTTCAGTATCCTTAGCTTGGGTAGCTTAAGAGGCTACTGCAAATGCCTAGACATAGCTCACCAGGAAAACATTCATGTGGTTTCATGGGCATTTAGTCAGCACTCTGACTTGTAAGGTAAAAAAACTGACTGATTTTTTTTTTTTTTTTTTTAATGTGGAATGTGTGATGATGTGTGAAGTGAAAAACTACCGGACCTTTTATTTTATCCTTCCAGGTCTCTGTAGTACTATGCTGTCTACTAATTGTTGGATTTTATAGGAGTACTCAAACTATGTATACAGTACAATGGCTTCTCTTGTTCAGCCTTCTGGTTTATTTGCTGGCTTTGCTTCCTGGAATTTTTTTTTTTAATCAGAATTCTATTTAGAACAAGTATATCTACAGCAGATTTGAGTCCTGCTATTTCTTTAAAGTATTACTCAGTTGTGTTAATGGCATTATGAACATGCATGGCAGCTTGCAAGCATTGTATAACATTTGAAAAACTTCTGAAGTGTTCAGTATGCATGTTTTGTGATCTCCATAAATGTGTGTGTATATATATATGTATAAAGAGCAATACGTATTTCCAGTTTTTCCTCTTCTGGTTTTGTTCATGACTTCTGATTAGCTGTTTTATCTGTAGCTCCTTTTGGAACTGAGGGAGGAAACACTTCACCACTACTATTTTGAAAACGTAACTGCTTCTCAAGAAAGCTAAATATAGAATGCTTGCGCTAACTTGTGCCATCTGTTGGGTGCTTGGCTTGTACCGAAAGGGCTCTAGTCCAGTGCCGCCCTGAGGCCAGTGCCTTTTGCTATGTAGATGCTGTGGTCTTAGTGCTGGCTGTACAGAGGCATGGTTTGGTCTGAAGAGGTGTGAAGCTAATGTGGATTTGATATAGCATGACTGGAAGTTCTGTGGGGCTGCTGACTATTGCTGTGCTATAGAATTAAGTACTCTTCAGCTTGTGTCTACTGGTGAGCTGCTAAGGGAGGCTTCTGAAGTATACAGCAATGATAGATGCTAAAAGGTTAATAGTCTTAAGAGGCTTACGATCTCTAAGAGGACACCACAACTTAAGTGGATGAGCGTGGGTTGTCACCGGTGTCTTGGTGTAAATGTGGAAGATGGGAAAGAACACTTCATCCTTATTGCAGAAATTACTTCCTGAGACTCATCTAAAACTTTTTGCCCTACTGCCTTTTGAAAGCAAGAAGTATGTGTACATAAAAGAAATGAGAAAGTGGCAAAAGACCTGTCAAATTTTATACAACTGGACTGAATAAAACTTGCATAGCTTGTGGTAGTATTTGCAGTTCTCTGAAAAAGAAGTGGAAAATAAGAGTTGAAATGGAAGGTGGATGATGAATCACTCTCTTCAAACATTTCTACTGTTGCCCTTTAGAGTGGAAAGTATAACTGCTTTAGAGATCTTGTTTTGATATTAAACACTCTTACTAAGTTATTGCAAACTCTGATTTTTGCTCCTGCAGGAACTGGTTTTAGTGTATTGATAAAATTGCTGTAGGATGATGTCTCTTGGGCTGTTTAATTCTGTTCTGTCAAAATGAAGTATCTGAGGAAAGAGAAAAGGTAAAAAGGATGTAACTATAATGTTGATTGCATTGCAGGTTTGAACAACAGACTCCTGGTGGCTGGCTGGGATGTCTTTGAAACCAAAGTAATTTGAATACAGGGGATGTTAATTGGTAAGCCCTGCTTACATTTAACTGCACTATCATTGTGAACTGTGTGCGTTAGAAGCAGCTTATTAGAAAAGCAGTGGGCAGTGTTCTGAAGAAGTGACACACAATTACTCTCTTTATTTACTCAGCCTGTAACATTATCAGCAGATTTTCTGACACTCCTTTCACCTCTTTTTTTTCTTTAGAAAAGAATGACTGAAGATTAGTAGTTTGATGGAAACTAAGACATGCAGAGCCCAGATCTCTCTTACTTGGCAATTAACTTCTTTAGGAAAGAGGCTTGTCTCAGGAGACTGTTTGTAAGTGATGCATGTCTACCAATATAGCTTTTTAAAAAGTGCTGAAGTAAACAATCTATTCAGTCAATGCTTTTCAAATAAGTTGAAGTTTAATCCTGTGCTGACAATACTTGCTATATTACATTTAAGAAGACAGTTCTCAGTGTTTTCCATGTCATTATTGAAAATTAAAATACTATCCCGAACTTAAGTATTTCCAAATAAAAATAATCCTAAATTACAATTTACTTATTTTTTGTGTGAATTCTACAACCATATGTGTGTCTACACAGATATATATGTACATAAATATATGAATATCTTTTGAGTTTCAACCTTTGTAGCAAAAGCTAAAATGCTTGCAGTGCAAGGTGTGTGAAAGGGCTTTCACTGCTTTACACAACTGAAAGGTTTATCATATCCGTTTCATCATTATAGGTATACTAAATGTGGTTTGCAGCCTTATAGTTCTTTCTTGAAGTTAGTCACTACACAGAGGAGTTGGCAAGTGTATTGTCAATAAGTTCTGCTCCAGAGCAATCGAGTTTTGAATAAAGTATTAATAGAGAGGCTGAAAAATTAAAGAATGTGATAAGAACTATTTTTATGACTTCATGAAGATGTGTAGGCTCTAGTTTGTTTACTGATGGGTTTGAAATCTTGACAAACAGTTAAGGAACTTGTAGAGAGATGACATTAGTCTTAAAAATACTGCACATACTTGAGCAGGTAGCAATAAATGGTCAGATGAGAGAAGAGAGGCAAGTCCAGTTGCATACTATGAAAGGCACTTTCTTCCTGCAAGCTAATGAAAATGACTTGAGAGCTTGTAACTGCAAACATTTGAGGGGGAAAAAAATAATTTAAGTTTACTTTTTCTAGAGCTGTAGGAGCTGTGTTACAGAATTAATTTTTAGAGCAAATTTGAATGCACAGCTAAGCAGTGGTTGAGTGAAGGTGCTAGTGCACCATTAGTAATGATACTGCAGCTGATGTTGCTTCAGCGAGTTTATGGACTGACAATTCATTTGAGTAGGGAGAGCGAGCCAAAAGAGGTTTTAAACCAGGGATCATACAATGGACTGTTGCTGCATGCAGACTGTTAGGTAAGCAACGCTAAACAGAGTGCATGTGGATGGCAATTACTGTACGCTCTGTTTTGAACACTTAATTGTGCCTTTGACAAACACAGTAGTTACTACTGCAGGGGCTGCTGTTAGCCTGTTGTGTGGCATCACTTCTATAATGGAATTGTGGTTTGATGCCATGAGACCCATCTAATCTTTTCTTTTCCACGCCTATTTCTCTCTTTCCCTGGCAATACTACACGCTGTCACTGTTGATGCTGCTCTGAGTGCTCTGTGTGGAGACAGGACATATAGGAAATTCTGATGACCAGCTCCAAGTTGCTCACATTCCTGCAATGTGGTGCAGAGCCCCTGTTGTTAAGATACAGTTGGTGTTTCCATAGTAAACTCCAGGTCTGTGGCCTGAAGCCCTTTAAGGTGGAACTTGGCAAACAGACCAGGGCTGGTTTTGCTGCTGTTGAGCTCAACTGCAGGATCACAAGCTGAGAGAGCTTCTGGGAGCTTTGAAACAGTGAATCAAGGATACTTCACATGGCAAAACCAACTCTTCCTGCACATAAACACACACACACACACACACAAAAAGGAAGTTTCTGGGTGTCCAAATGCTCAGGAATCTGTAAAATGTGCAGCAGAAGAATGGGATATCAGAGGTTCTGAATTGCTTTTGTTAAGTTTGGTTTTTTTTTCTTTTTTTTTTCACTCTGTTTTAATGTAAGTCATTCTGCTATTTTGACCTTTGCTGTATCCACTCATGCAATGTTAATTGAGGGGTGAAATTCTGGTTTTGTTATTTAATTCTATCACTTAATATAATTTTGTACACTAAACCAGGTATTTCAGTGGGGAATGAATGAGTATAACTGAAAAGAACAAAACAAAACCAAAAACCAAACAAAAAAGATCCTAAACAAACAAAAGAGAAAACAAGACCCCAATTTTAAGAAGTTTGAAGCTAATGTGTACCCACATTCTGTTGTCAATGTTTTTCCATATTTATGAAGTCCAGACAGCTGCTTTGTGCATGCCAGCTTTATTTTTAACATAATCTGGTAAGTAGAACCTTGACTTTCTGTGTGAAAGCACAGAAAATCAAACTGTAAAAAGAAGCTTCTTGTGCTCATTGTTAAACCCTGACCCACAACCACTGCAGCCTTAAACTCTCTAATTTATCTGCTGTTTGAAAAATGACTCACATTGAACACAGCTATTAAGTAACTACTAGTTTCTTCCATGATTCTTTCCTGCCTGTGATAATGAAAATATTGGAGTCTGCTTGAATTACTAACTCTTCATAGTCCTAAGTATGGCATCTTTCCTGTGAGTTGAGAGAGGGTCCAAAGCTGCAGAAACCTTTAGGTTTTCTTTCTTTCTGTCTGGGAACAGTTCAGGATTTGAAAGACTTTGAGATCCCAGAGTTGAGAGGTCCTTTGTGGATCTGGTACAGAGGAGCAGAATCACCTCCCTCACCCTGCTGGTCATGCTTCTTTTGATGCAGAACAGGACACAGTTGGTCTTCTGGGCTGCAAGTGTACATTGTTAGCTCATGTCCAGGTTTTCATGCACCAGGACCCCCAGGTCCTTCACCACAAGACTCGATTGCCCCAAACCAGGTGCAGGACCTTGCACTTGACTTCGTTGAACCTTATGAGGTTCGCATGTGCCTGCTTGTCCAGCCAGGTCTCTCAGGTGCATCAACTGCACCACTCAGCTTGGTGGTGTCTCCAAATGGGCTAAGGGTGCAGTTGATCCCATTCTTTCTATCATTGGTGAAATTATTAACTAGTACTGGTACCACTAAGCACCCCTGGGGGCCACCACTCATCAGTGATTTCCACTGGGATATTGAGCTGTCGACCACCACCCATCAAATCCATATTTCTCCAATTCAGAGAGAAGGATGTTGTAGGGAACTGTCAAAGGTGTTATACAAGTCCAGATAGTTAACAGCCACAACTCTTCTATTGCCCACTGAAGTAGTCAATCCATCACAGAAGGCCATTAGGTTAGTCAGGCAGGACTTGCCCTCGGTGAAGCTATGCTGGCTGTTTTGAATCACCTCCCTGTCCTCCATGGGCTGTAGCATAGCTTCTAGGAGCATCTGTTCCATAATCATCCCAGGCACAGAAGTGAGGCTGGTGGGTTGGTAGTTCCCAGTGTTATCTTTTCTACCCTTTTTAAAGATAGGCAAAATGTTTCCCATTTTCCAGCCACTGAGGACTTACTTTGTGTGACTGCCATGACTTTTCAAATATGACGGAGAGTGGTTTAGCAAGCACATCAGCCAGTTCCCTCAAGACTCTGACAGGCATCTTGTCAAGTCCCATACACTTACGTATGTTCAGGCTCCTCAAGTGGTTGGAAACCCAATCTTCTCTTGCAGCAGGAGGGATTTTGCCCCCCTAACCCCTTTCAGTCCATCCAGTTGCCAAAGAAGACTGAGGCAAAAAAAGTAGTTGACTCCCCCAGCACTCTCCTCATCTGTTGTTAACAGTTTGCATGTCTTGTTCATCAGGGGGTTATGCTTTCTTTGACCTTCCTTTTCTGGGTGACATACTTGTAGAACCCCTTCTTATTATTCTTTGCATCCCTTGCCAAGTTCACTCCAGCCATGCCTTTGCCTTCTGGGCACAATTTCTACACAACTGGGCAGTGTCCCTAGACTTTTCCCAGAAATGTCCCTGCTTCCACTGCCTCTGCATTTCCTTCTTGCCCTTTAAATTCCTTTCCCTTTCATACATCTGTCCATAAACATGTACCACTCAAACTTTGTTTGTGGAAACTTTCTTTGCACAAAAAGTTACCAAAACCTACAGTTTACCCTGACCTCTGCTCTACAGAAGGTAAAGAGTTCCTAAATCATCAATTAGTGATGCAAGCCTATGCATATTGCATTAGGGCAAGGAACAGTGCAGCAAGAGGTGTGTACTAATTAAATATAAACTAGCACAGAGTGGCACAAAACTACAGTATTCTGCAGTATCTGTGAATTACAGTGTTCTGAGGGCTTGACATGGCACTTTCCTACATAAAAGGGATTGCATTGTGTACTAAGTTGTGAAAGAAACACTGCCATTCAGTGTGTTTCAGCTGTTTATCTGGAGGGAGTTAGTATTTTCTGTCTAGTTGCATTGGCCAGAGATCTTATATGGTCAGCACAGTGCTGCTCACAAATATGATAACAATTCCCTGGCAACGAAGTCTTAAGTCAAGTACATACAGGTATTGTAGGTGCTTTAGTTTTATTTCCTGTTTATGCCAACTTAAGAATAAAGCTTGTTCATTTCAACGTAAAAATATATTTGTATTGGTTGAATTCACCCGTCAGCAGGCTCTTAGTGCCATGTACTGCTGTTAGAAATAACTGTGTCTTGAAGAAAGAGAGCTGACATTAAAACTTGCCTGCTTAGCTTTGGTGGACTGTATGGCAGTTGCTCTAAGTGGAAAGAATTTGGCAGCTTCAGCTGATGCTGATTGTGTGGAATATCATGCATCTGCTGACAAAGGGCAAAACCTCCTTCCTGTCTTTGAGCATAATGTGGTTTCTGTAGAGTTCTGTGATGCTGATTAAAGGCCTACGATTTTTGACTGTATTGCTGCAGAAGAACTGACCAGTAGTGTGGTCAGTATTCTACCTACTCAAGTCTTGCATTCACCCTGAATCACCTTTAAATGCACTTTCTTAAGCTATTGAGACTCTTCTGTGATCACTTTGTTATGATGTGCTGCTTGGAGCTTGCTCTGGCCTGTCATTGAACATGCAGTAGTGGTAACCTTAACTCTCAAATTCTGCTACTTTGCCAAATCTTGCTCTGGCAGTTGAAATTTATCCCTTCCAAAGCAGAGGCATGAAGGAATGGCTCTACAACCATGTCTTTTCTTCACAGTATACATGATCACATTACTTAAGTGGTTTTTTAGTAGTTCTAGTATTTAACTTTTTTCGCCTTGGTTCTTTTTGCCTCTTCTCCTTGCAATAATTATTTTCACAAAGTCTTCATTTGTATTTGCACATTCAAAGTATGGAACTCCTTGTAAGGCAGACTTCTCATTTGCTAGTCAGTGTTTAGAACTACACCTACCATTGCAAAGACAAGGATTCCCCTCAGTTCCAATGGAGATGCTTTTTATTTCCCCTCTTTCATCCTACTCTCTGATGTTTGCTGTAGCATAATGTGTACTGCATTTTTCCCTAAAGGAGAGAATAAATAGTTTTGTTGCTGGCTGGCAGTACCTAAGCAGTGAGTCCCTTACAGCAGAAAATGTTGCGGGTGGTTGATTTGATACAAACTACTTGCTAAGTCTTTGCTGCTTGGAAGCGAGAAGCTTATCATGAATGTGAGAAGACAGGCATCTTAATTCAGCTTGAGAATTCTAAGCCAGCTAAAGCTGATTTTCTATCAGTGTGTATACCTGTACTGGGATAAATCCTAATTAGGTTTGCTGTGGGGCAGAAAGGGTTTGTGCATTATTGTCCCTGTACGAGCAACACTGAGAAACAGATACACAACTGGAAAAGCCATAAAAAAGTCATGCACCAAGTTCTCTGCTGTGCGTCACTGTTATTCATAGTGCACTTATGATTAGATAACGTTGCAGACTTCTTGGTTTTCCTTAAGCTTTCCCTGCAGTAAGAAAAACTGTTTATTTCTGCAAAGGCTATTAAGAGGATTATGAGCTAGACTTTCTGATATGACTTTGGATGTCTTGCTGATTTGGCTGAGGCTCGTCTTGCAGTGCAAAGGAGGGGACAGTTGATATTCGCTTCTGCAGCTACTTGTATGGCTGCATGGTTCCTATACCAGGCAATATCGAACTGCCGGGTGCAGATCAACAACCTCCGTGAAAGAACTTGTGTTGCTCTGCCACCTCATGGCAGAGCTGAGAACAGAACACAACCTTTGCTACTTTAGTTTTACTGAAGATTATTTTATGCATATTAACGTGGGGCAGCTAGAATCACAGAACAACCAGGTTGGAAGGGACCTATCGGATCTTCTAGTCCAACCATTCCTATCTAACACTAAACCCAAGTCCCTCAAGACCTCATCCACCCGTGCCTTAAACACCTCCAGGGAAGGTGACTCAACCACCTCCCTGGGCAGCCTATTCCAATGCCCAATGACCCTCTGTGTGAAAAACCTCCTCCTAATCTCCAGCCTAAATCTCCCCTGGCGGAACTTGAGGCCATTCCCTCTCGTCCTGTCCCCTGTCACTTGGGAGAAGAGGCCAGCTCCCTCCTCTCTACAACCTCCTTTCAGGTACTTGTAGAGAGTAATGAGGTCTCCTCTCAGCCTCCTCTTCTCCAGGCTAAACAACAAGAAGAACAAGTATGAATGCAGTTGATTCTGCTGTTGGCTGCATTTTATTTATCAACAAAGGAATTATCCCAGTATTGTTCAATAATCACGTTTGGCTTAGCTTTCCCCTGATATTCCTTTCTTTTTGGGCTTGGGCCGACTTGGCTTGTGCTTTCTACGCTTAACATTATTCTGGTCGAGCAAGACAGAGGATCAAGTTCTGGTTTTAACTTTGTTGCAGACCTTCTCTCTGGTTCTCTTTTTCTCCGTGTCTCTATTTCCACATTTAAAGGTGGGGACTACAAATCTTCAGATCTTCCACAAAGAAAACCAAAACCTACTTAGATTTCAGCCAGGAAACTACTTCCAAAGAGTTATAAACCCACCTTTCTATCATTCTGGCACAATATAAATGGCTTTATGAGAATGCTATTTTGTCATTTTTCTCTCCTCTTCTGAATTGACATCTTGGTGTAAACCAGTAGCCGAGGGCTGTGAACTTGCTCTCTCATTCTTCTGCTGCTGACTGTATTCTCCCCTGGGTCCTAGTAATGAGTTATTTAGCCATGGAGACCAAGCCTGGCCAAAAGCAAACAGATTATGGTTATGCATCAGTTTTCTGTAACAGTAGAAGCTGGTCTCTGTTGACTGATCAAGAGCAAATACTTGGATTACTTTTGGACTTCCTTCTCCTGGACTTGTAAACTAGTTTGACAAATAATTCATTTCCAATTGCCTGCCATCTGGACTCAGGTCTGTCTCTTTGTAAGGCAGTGGTACCTCCTGTGAAATAGGTTATTCAATGATTCCAAGTTTTGGAATGCTAAAATCAGACATAGAAATGTATTCACTATGCTCTTCAAAAATCAAGTAATTTGTCACATTTATTTTGGACCATATGTCATCAATTAAACATGAGATGTGCAGTTGATTTAATGTAATTATTATGAATGTCTTTGATGTAGCAGGCAATTTTTCCTTTAATACCTTGCTCTCTATATTTTAAACCTTTTAGATCTTAATAGGACTATTTATATTTTTTATATTTCTTAACTAATTACACTAGAAAGCTTCAATCATTAGTCATGCTGAGAGAACAAATTCCATTCCAGTCACTGATTTGTTTAATCCATACACCAGATATTCTTTAGCTGAATAGTGTTATTATTGATCTTCACTTAAAAAGCATTTTGAGATATTCAGGTTCAATTCTTGAGATAAGCACAATTTTGTTGCCTACATCTTCCTTCATTTCTCCTTTCTCAATTACTCAGTGATGATTAGATATAAGGCTGAGCTCTAACCAGGGGAAGCTTTGGCCTGTATCTTAACACAATGTGCTTTTCATAGGCTGCAGTGTTTCTGCATTTATTGATATTGTTGTTCCATTTTGGCCTTGTTTACTTTGAAAAGTAAAAATCTCTTTCTGTGAGAAGACTTGACTGCAAAAGGAAAGTGTATGTCACAGCGTTACTCATAGTGAGCAACTGAGCCTGTATCTACAGTTCTTGTGTATTGGGGAGCTCTGAAAACAGGAAAATGGAAAAAGGCCAGCCGGTGCTGTTTCTGTAAGTTCTTGGTTACCGGTTACTTTTGGCTAGTATAGCAACTATTTCACTTTGCTTTGCATGACTTAAAAGAACTCTAGTGCATTTTTCTCTAATGTTGTGCTTCTTTTTTTTTTTTTTTTATTTTTGCACAGGAGAGACAGCCAGCTCTTGATGTGTATCCAAAAGCCAAGCCTGAATTAAAGACCAAATGTTCTGGGAAACAGTGTCCTAGGGGAGGCGGTTCTTTGGGCTTTTATCTGATGAGTACTCTTTTGAACATTCTTGCTATTGTACACTTTGTTCTCTGCCTTGACAGGTCAACTGAAGAATTTAGGAGTATGTAGTAAGCTGAAGTAAAAACATTGTGAAAAGCTAAGCTCTCTTGTTTTACTGCTCCCTCTGAGTCCTTACTTTAGTTAATTAGAAGCAATAAAACATAACTAAATGTCTCTCTGTGAGGCAAGAACACTGGCCCTTTCAGTTATGCAGAGTGTTGCAATGGGAACACAGTGATAGCGGGGGAGGAAATGTTAAAAGCACAAAGTCTCGGTAATCTGCATCCAAGGGAATCTGATATATTAGACTGACTAATACTTGGGAGGATGTGGAGTGGATGGAAATTGTGCAGGGGTGGTAGTAACTTTCCTATTTGAACTATGGAGTTACTAGGTGACCGTATCTTTTAACTTAAGCTATGCTGCTAAAAGTCTGTAAAGGTATTTTGCCCTTTCAGGGATCTTCATACCTTAAGAAAGGGGAGTTTGTAATCCTAGAGTGTGGTAGTTGATTCTTCAGTATTGTAGAACTCACATTGCAGATGTGAGATATGTTTACTAACCAGAATAGGACAGGAGGTCATAAGAAAGCTTGGAAGAGAACTGAAAAGTCTGGGTCTATTTTCAGGACAACACTGTGTCCAAAATCTGGTCTGGCTGAAGTTTTTTGTGATTGCTTTAGATATTTTAAACTATAAACAGAGGTTCACATCAAACGGAATGGACTGCTCTGTCTAGTGCATCCATTTGTTCTTCCTCCTTTGCATCAGAACTAGATTTCAGTTTTTGAGCAACAGCTTTGATCAAGAAGTCAATCCACGTATAAGCCTGCAAATCCAGTTTCATTAGAAAGAAGTGTATTCAACTGTCTGCCCAGCCTGACCAGACCTGAGGGTCACACAGAGAAGTGACAGCAACAGACACTTTAATAGAAGATGGGGCACAACTGCTCTCGGGGTAGCAGCCTAAACTTGGGTTGCTTTAAAGCTATCGCGAACTTACAAGTGCTGTGGGAACATGCTTCAGTTATTTGGATCAATGTGAAGCAATTGCCTTGTGTTTTTCAACAGGTACTGTTTGCTCTTGGCATAGTAACAATCAATCATCAGTGCTGGTTTTATAAATACATGGAAATTAAATAGGTTCAAAATGGTACCGGGTTAAAACTTGTCTCTGACCTCTTTATTAGTATTTATTTGTTTGATTTTCAGGCAAGCATTTTGCTTCCCAAAAAATGTCCCAGCAACTGAAAAATTTTAATTTGCTGATATTTTTTACCCAAACCAATCTATAATCCTCAACAAAAATTAACTAGGATTCATGTGGGAACATTGAGGCAAAATTCTGTGGTTTGTCTTTTGCAGGAGCTCAAGCAAACCTATCAATGATCTCTGCTGGTCTGAAAAAATGCATGACTGCCAACCATGTGAGTCCCAACTGGAGGCGTAATGTGGCAGAACAGCGTGGTTCTGCTCAGAGATGAGGGAAACCCATGTTTGAGCTGAAGAGATACAAGATGTTTTGATGCTAGGAATGGAGAATTTCAAGGAGGAAATTCCCTCAGCTTTTCTATAAGTTGATTTTTGAAGTAACATGAAGACTTTGGCTGAATAAAAAAATTGAAAGAAAATTTAACCTTTCTTAGTGTGTTAGCAAGTAGTGGTGTTGTTTTTTTTAAAGTGTACTAAAATTGAAGTGAGTTTTGTGCTATTTTTATGCAGGGCCTTTTATACTCATCTTGGTGTCATCTTTCATTTTGGGGAAATCGTGGACAATAATGAACCTATCTTGAAAGTTAAGCTTGATTTTCTTATTACATCAAACTCAGGCGTAATTTGCATCAAGTCATTGGAATTACAGTAAGCTAATACTGGTGAAAAGTAAGTTTGCTGGAAAATCAAAATTCATGCACAAACATACATAAATTTAATACTTATTAAAGCTAAATCTGGTTCCAGTTAAGAGCTGCTGGATTCAAAAATGTAACAGTTGAATGATAAGATTTATCGGGTTTAATATTCCAAGACATTATGTCTTGTTTAAACTATGAAACTGTAAATTTTATTGAACTATAGATTTCCCAGTTTTCTAGTAGTGAATTGCAAATGGTTCAGATGTTATCAGTGACCTGTAATAGCACAAAGCCCCCTCCAATTTAAATGTGTCTTTTCTACTGAACTTCCAACAGGTAAATTACTAACCAGCATTTGCTTCTTGTTTTACCCTCCCCAACCTTCTGGCCCTCACTCCTTGTTCCCTCTTCTCTTGCATTTCACGTTGTCACTATGTGAATAAACTTTCCACCTTTCTTCCTACTCTAACAGGAGGAGCTATGTTAACCAACTTTTCTAGTGAGACTAGAAAGTGTTTTTTCCCATCTTGCAGCCTGGCCTCCTCAGTGATCCACTAACCTTCACTGAAAAGCAGCCTGTGTTCCCTCCCACCAGTCTTCAACCCCCTTTGAGACCCCCTCAAAACCAGAAAAAGCAGCTGCTCTCGAAAGTTAAGATGATGAATATTATCCATATACTTTGCTTTCTCTTAGTATTAAACTTATGTGAAGATTGTTGCTTTTTTAATAATCTCCTGGGAAAAAGATATATATATTTCTATAACATCAAGCATATTTTGGTGAATAAAATCCTTGTAAATGAAATGCACAGCAAAAGAAGGTATACGCCAGACAGACTAGCATTGATTCACACCATTATTTTTGGACTAGGGACTACCTCTGCCTGCTAAATCATGGATCAGTCCCAGATTTCAAACACATGGTCATTTTGGACACTTGATGATTTAATGGATTTACTTTGTCTTCCTACAAATGTAAAGGATGTTAACAGCTCTGCGTTGTGATTCAGTGCACATGCATGGATGGAGGTCAAGTCGAAAAATTTGACCTTTACCTTTCTTTGAGGAGTGATGCTGGCAGGGCTGCCTGCCAAAGCTGTGAATTTTAGGAGCGATATCCAGTGGGGGAAGTAGGAAAAATCATTAGTGCCTCTGCCTGTGCACAGGATAAATATAACAGCTTCAGGAGAAAGATAAACAGATAGTAAAAGAGAAGAACAATAAGTAGTTGGACAAGAAGGCCTGTGCTTCCATTTTGCCATCCCAGACAAGGATCACATTGTACAGAAAATGCCTTTCTATGCTTTTTCTTTCTGACGTCTGGTTGCTGCACAGTAAGTGTTGCCTCTCTGTCATAAATTTGAAATGAGGTGATTGTTTCTCCATTTATCAGCAGGCTGGATGTTTCCATTTCTCATTGGTAAATGGGACAGATGTCATTTGCACAGCATCATTTGTAACTGCAGGGATTGTTTATTCTTGTTTCTATATCTTCCTGTTGGAGGTCATCATTCCAAAGGATGCCATTGTGGTGTGACCAGAGAGATATACTATACATGGAACTCATTTTAGGGTTTTTGTTTTGTCCCTGCAAAATATGAATTAATTAATGAAGGACAGCAGCTTTCAAAGGTTTTGGTTAGTGCTGGAATGATATTGGTGATGCAGGTTTCATAAGCTGGATGAAGTCTCCACATGATGAGTAGGAAAACTGCAGTCCTAAGAAGTTCTGTGTATTTCTAACACTAAAACCAACTGCAACTCAAAGTTTCTAGAACAGGGTTTGTATTCAGTTGTTTGTTATGAAACTGCATATTCAGAATAAAATCTAGGATTTTTTTATCTTCTGACTAGCAAAGGAAAATAACAATGAAAACCTAGAAACGAGTAAATACATAAATGATTGTTGGGATGTTGACTGATGGTGGATTGAGGGGGGTATTGTGAAATTCTTGGCCAAATAATAGGACATATTCAATAGACTGGGGCTAATGAGTCGAGTATTAAGTTGTTTTATATGGGAGCCTGAGCAGACTTAAAAAAACAAGTGTCTTGTCCTTTGCAGTGGTAAATGCAAGAAAAGTGTTTAATTACTGTTGCAACTTAATTTTTAAAAAAAGGGTAGATATTTTGCATTGTGGCATCTCAAAAAATATACTTTTGATAAGTTATGACTATGAAGATATTCAAGACTGAAATTTGTATTAACATCCCTGTATTGTTTACTCCATGTTTCTGTATTCAAAGTTTGTTGCATTTCCCATGTGAACACTAAGGGGTTTGTAGAAATATTGAAGGTGGAAATGTTGAATTATTTTTTACAAAGAGGGGGGAAACTGAGGACTACAACCGCATAGGCCAAGTTAAAAAAACAACCACAAACTATTTTTTCCTGTCTTGTGTAAATATTTCATTTCTCGCAGATATAAATCTCTTGCCCTTTCAGGTATAAATGGGATGTATGGCCTCTGTCATCCAGAGTAAATCTATTGCTTCTCTTGATGAATCTAATCTCTTACATGGTGCTTATATTTTTCATATGAATTTAAGACAGTTCAGATAGCATTTTGATTGTATTTTCCACTTTGTTCAGTCATTTCCAGGTCAGGAAATATTTACTAAGACTGATGAGACCAAAATTCTAAGTGGTGAATTTGCAGATTAATTTAAAATTACGCTTTCTGTTTTGTGAAATCTTTTAATTCAGTTTCTGACGTGTTCCTTATTTAGGATTTGATTAGATTTCTAATGATTTGCACCTAAATTGCTATTAAAAGTGGAGTTTAGCCCTCAAGGTGACTCAGAATTAGTGCTACTGATTGCACCAGTACTGAAATGTATTTTAAAGGCCCTGTCCTCCTTAGTTGCCTCTCAAAAATGAGATGTAAGCACCATTCTTCTGAAAAAATGACACTTTGATGCAGAGAGCTATCTTTGTCTTGTACAACACTGAGCATACTGCCAACAAAGTGATAAATTTTTGGTGTGTTTCTCAGGTCTGTAAAATTGGCTAAATATAAATATGAAGTGTACAGGAAGTATATCTGTTCATGTGTTTTCTGATTCAATGTGTAAGTCAGACTGGGGAAATAAATTGCAGCAAAGCAAGCAATATCTTCACTTTGTCATTTTGCCTGAAAAAACTAGTTTTAGGCAAGGCTTTATCTCGTATTTCAAAGCAAAGACTTCAGTAATGGCTTACAAAGAATCATACTCCATTAAATTTGAAAAACTTTTTTGTGCAGGTAACTGCTTTGTGGCTGGATTAATGAGTAACTTCTACTTCAATTAACTCCTGTTTTCCCGCAATGTAGTATTTGGGTTTCTTGTTCCCTGTAAAAACTCTCCTTGTTTTCACTCAGTCATTTAGCACCACAAGATGTGTGTTGCCCCAATTAAGCTGCAGCTACTCCTGACAGGGATAATTTGTGCTGCAGAGTGTCATCCTCTACCCTTTGCTCTTCAGAAAGGTAGGGTGAAAATTTCACATCTTGCTTTAGCAGTTTTCTAAGTACTAACGGTTTTGTTCTTAGGCTGGGACGAGCATGGGAGTCAGTGATGGAATAAAGAAGCTGCACTAGTTTCACCTATTAAATTTTTGATCCTAAGAGCTCATAGACCTAGACAGAAGGTAGCATTAGAATAAATGGTCTAGTTTTCATTCTTTCTTTTGTTCCAATCTGAGTCTGTAACTGAAAGTTATCTTTTATTGAGTGATACTTACAAGGCTTTTTTTCTGATTCCTTGATGATTCAGAATGAATAACATTAATATATTATATATAATTAATTAAATAAAACTAAATACCCTCAGATTTGCAGCAAGTTAATAAATGTCATGGTTTAAGGTGTAATTTATCTTAACAAAATGCAGTGAATCATCTGTTCCATTGTCTTACAGTTTAAAATCCAGGGTATTCTTTTTTTTTTTTTTGGAACAAGTAGTGATTACAGTTGTTCCTGTTTCCTTCATGAATATTTACTGATTTATAGCAAACTGATATGGAAGTCAGATCTTGGCTGTTCCCAGAAGTATTTTGCTTCCATTTTATATTTGCATTAGTTAAAACCCATAAATTTACAGCTTGATTTTCCACATTCTGCAAATCACTGGGTTTCATTGTAAAAGCACTAATTTGGCTGTCAAAACAGGTGTGGCACCTCGATCATTATAATATGTTGCTCGCTTTAGCAATCCAAACAAAGTATTCTGTAGAATGGCATTCTCTTGCCTCTCAGTCCTCCCAGGTAGATGGATGTGATGCAGTCTGTAAAGCCATCAGGAATCTCTTGGGCTTAACGTGTCCCACGGTGCAGAAGACTTTAGAGTTTGTCAAAATATAGATAATATGTTTAGTATAATATTAATATAAACATTAACATGTAACTTTTTGAGCTAACCTTGCATATATCAGGAAAATAGATTTATTCAATCCTGGAAAAAAAAAAGGAAAATTTTAGTCTGTGAATCTGATTTTTTAAAATATTTATTTATTTATGCCCACTTCCCTGGTACTAAATTCCTTTCTGTAAAACCTAGATCCTATTTTAAAAAACCTTTTCTCCATTTCCTCTTTTCCCTTTCTTCGCTGTGTCTTTGCACGTGGGAAAAAGGTGGGTACAGTGAGAATTAGGAAAGAATGAAGCAAAATCAGATAAATGAACCGGATCATTCCTATAGGAAGCCTCTTTTATTGAAAAACCAAGGTAGGTAGAATTGTGTCATTGTAATCAGTTGCATCATCTATGCTACTCTTAAGGACAATTTTAACCTATTTTTATACATGCTGTAAGCTGCACTTTACAGTTTGAAGAATTCCACGTTTTCTAGACAGTATATACAAGTATTGCTCTTCCATCCTTTGAATACAGCCGCCTATCTGCCAGAATAACAACACAATATTCCAAGTTATGGATGCTAAATTTTTCCCAATGTAATTTTTAACAGAAATTTATTGGAATGTATGAGAATTGGTTGCTTTGCCCCTACCTTTCTTAAAATACTACCAAAACAAATGTTATCACCACAAATGCTTGTTTCAATAGATATGCTCCTTTAAAAATCCATAAATATTATCAGCTCTACTTAGCCACAGTAAGTGGCTAATAATAATAGCAAGTTAAGAAGAAATAATGTTGGCCCAATAGTAGATCTGGAGAAATTCAGCTACTGTTGTGGACCATCAAGGTCTATATGTTGTGCATTTGATCCTATTGGTCTAAAATATTTTAAGTGCAAATGCCGAGTGTAAAGAGATTCCTGAAAGCAATAGTGAAACAGTGATTTAGTACCAAAATAATTCCAAAACTTGCTTCAAAAGAGACTGTTGATATCCAGAATGTTCAAGTAAGCGTGGATGTAATGAGCCACATTTACTCATGGAAGGCAAAATTTAATTTCGTGATACAGTTAAACCGAAAAGTGATCAGTTGGAGAACTTCTGCAAAATAAATCATCCTTATTCTTAGCTCAATTTAGCCTTAATCTGGGCAGTTTGAATTAGGAATCATGCAAAGTTTTCTGTTGTGGTTGAGACATTGCACTGGTCTCTGTGCCAGGCCATGCCTTCCAATTTTATGTACTAAAAAGTAGAAAAAAATCAAATCCAGCCTAAATCTTTCCTTCTTTCCCCCTCTTTCACTCCTCAGATCCTAAGTGTGGGCAGGAAGTTCAAGAGACAAATCCGTGGAGTTACTTTAACCTTTTCACTCGGATTGTTGGGGGAAACCAGGTGAAACAAGGCTCCCATCCATGGCAGGTTTGCACATGCAAATGTAGTTTTATCTTCAGAACAAAGTCCTGACTTTTACTAGAAATGACAAAAGAGGAAAATGGGTATATTTGTGCTTAATGATACTTAATGGTGTGCTCTTGAGCTCCACTCTGCTTTTATGAAAAGCAGTGAAGCAGGTAAAGAGGGCATGCAACCTCTCCTGCCCTGTAAGAAACTTTTGCTTATAATTTATTGTTTTGTTTATAATTTGTTTGGAAAGAGCATCTGTGTATTACTCTGTTGTGTAGAGGCATGGGTGAAACTGCTATATATGACACTGAAGGAAATCACTCTCAGCCCCCACTACTGTCAAGCATCATGGATTTGCAGTGCTCCCAGTGACCTGCACAGGAAAAATTCTCAACTAATTAGTGGCCTTTACAGCATGCTAGGGACATCAGTGACTTGGCATTTATTGCATGTATGTTGCTTTTATCTAAGTAACAAGTCACAGCTGAGTTTTGCAGCAAGGTCCCTTAGATTCAAGGGCTATAAGAATGCCATGAAAGTATTTGCTTGAAATGCAGCATGTCCTTTAGCTACCTGAATCTTCAGGGAACGCCTACCAGTACTCTCTTCTTTCTTCCTCAATTGTAGTCAGAACAGATATAATGATTTTATTTATTTGGCATGTCTTTTTTTGTGGGATGCAGGTTTCCTTGAAACGAAGGCAGAAGCATTTCTGTGGAGGCACCATTGTTTCTTCTCAGTGGGTGGTCACGGCAGCTCACTGCGTCTCAGACAGGTATGGATGTGATATTTCAGGAGCTGGCGGCAGGTGCAGAAAAGCACTGATTGTGAAACTGTGTGTTTTCTGTAGCATCTTTTTATGGTGATTACTTACAGGTGCTATTCTTTCATTTGTAACCAGTATTTTCCATGTTCAAACAGAAAGGGAGAAAAACCTTTAAAAATCTCAATTATAATTAAGAATAAAATAAAATTATAGGGATTGATGGAGACTGATTTTGGAAGTGTAGGTAAAAATCTGTAACTAACTATAATTATCAGGTGACTGCAAGTTTTTTTTTTGATTTTTTTTTTTCCAGTGGTAGCAACTTGTAAAGTATAAACAATTAAACATTGAATGGATCTAGTAGTGACCTTTTGCAATGCTGATGGTTTTCAGCCTTAGTGCTTAAAAAAAACCCAAAAAGGTGTATTTGTGAATGCTGTATTTGTTATTTCTGAGTCTTCATACTAATATATTGCCTGGAATTAGTAATTTGATCTGAATTTGGCACTGTCTTGGTCAAACCGTCTTGGTCAAATTAGCCAATAACTGCAGAGTGTATACTAACTACAGAAGAACAGGTCATATCTAAATCAGTATAAAGATTCCTGACACAAAACTAAGTCTTTAAGTCTGGTCAGTAAATCTGAAGCAGTATAAAAATTTATGATTGCTTTTGTGCTTCCTTGGTGCGTGTCTGATCTGGGACAAGGAGTCCTAAAGTAGGATTCACTGTGTTTTTAAGGTATAAACTGAGAAGCTAAAGAACTTGTCTTGGTTTTTTTTCTGTACTTTCCTATGTCCAAATCTTCCCTCCTCCTTCAAAAAGCAGTGTGACTGAGCATTTTTAAATACAAGAAGAGAAGCTGGTTCCTTAGTGGAATGATCTTTCTTCCCAGTCCTTTTCATCTCCCAATGTCTACTGTGAGGCATAGTGAGCTCTTGCTGACTGTATTTATTAAATGAAAATCTGAAGATGGAAGTTTTTTGGTTATCAGTAGTAATAACCTTTCAGTATAAAAACAACTTTTTTTTTTTTCTTTTCATTTTGAGGACACTGTAGCTGGGCTTTTGTTTTTGTATTCTACAGGAACCTACTCCAGAACTTGAATGTCACTGCAGGAGAGCATGATTTGAGGATAAGGGAGAGTGATGAGCAGACACTCCCTGTTAAATATGTCATTAAGCATCCCAACTTTGACCCCAGAAGGCCAATGAACTATGACATTGCCCTTCTGAAGCTGGATGGAGCCTTCAAGTTCAGTAAGGCCATAGTTACATTACCTGTGGTATTTTTCAGTAGGGAAGGTAAGGCCTTTGTTTCTCCCACATGCTGTGAGAAATCTTGAAATTCAGTTTAAACCCATTTCCCACCTGTTTGATTATACCACTAAAAATCTCCAGAGTATTTTGCAACTCAGTTGTTTAAATACAAGAGGTAAATCAGAAAAATACATCAGTTGAATTAAATGATCTTTCTTAATACTCTCTTGAAGAAAAAGGTGTTGGTCTTTCTATGCAAGAGGTTAAAATTTGCTCCAATAGGTGTTTATTGTCAGAGGAGTTAGGTGGAGATTTCTGCTTGTGAGGCCTCTGAAAAGCACACCAGAGCTCAGAGCATACTGTAGTGGTTCTGTACCTCACTTAGACCCCCTCTGCTGTTGGTGCTCTTTTCCCTTGTTGCAGACTGCAGAAAAGAGCATCCTCAGCAGTGCCAGAGTGGACATTCGGGGGCTGTAAGAGAGAGGGGAAGGTGAGAAGAGGACAATTACTGCTTCCCCATTTCCTGGCCCTTGAGCCAACCATTTCTCAGCTGTACACTAACTTCACCCCACAGTCAGGTTTTCTGGAAGGCTACTTCACAGAACTTTTTATATGGAGGTACAAGGGAGTCCATCCTATGACGCCTTGCTCTTCAAAAGGCTCCAGCTCACATCACTAGGTTGCTTTTTATTTGCCACCAAAAAGGTTAGTGGCTGCTTTTTCTAATGGAAATTTGAATCATGATAGCAGCTAAGTTTAAGCTTAAGGGTAAGACCTGGGCTGAAGCTTGTGGTATTCATACTTTCTTTTTCCATTCCAAAATACTATGAAGTGGAGGCAGACACAAATTTTTAAATTTCAGATGCCACAAACACAACAATAGTTTTTAGTTTTATGAAACTAACTGAGAAAGCAAGCTATTTATTGTGTTCTTTCAAATACTTACCAATAAAATTCATGTCTATGTGGCAGGTTCAGCGGTTTTGCCAGCATGTCTTCCTGAGCCAGGAGAAAAGTTTGAAGCAGGATATATCTGCACTGCTTCTGGTTGGGGCCGTCTATATGAGAGTAAGCCCCTTGGATTGCTCTTTGACATTGAAGTTTCATGGTGTCTTATTTCTGAAGCCAAGAGCTTGATTGGTCACTGACAGGCCAGAAAATAAAGTCAACTGATCATAAGAACTGTAATCTCAAACTGAGATCTCTGCTAGCTTCTGTGTCTACCTGTGAATTATCTCAAAATGGATCACTACGATATATAGAGCTGTATTTAAATTTTGAAACATCTTGAAATTTATACAAGTAAAGCTTCTTATGTACTCAAAACTGGATGTTTATGTAGCTGGAGCAAGTTTACAACTCTTTGCATATGTGTATTAGCAGTGACGTTAAGTTCACATTCTTATGAATAACCTCTTTTGTATTTCAGATGGAGAACTCCCTCAGGTCTTGTATGAAGTCCATTTACCAATCCTAAGCACTAAGGAGTGTTCAAGAGCATTATCAACTTTAAAGAAACCTATCCAAGGTGACACTATAATGTGTGCTGGGTTTCCAGATGGAGGAAAAGATGCCTGCCAGGTCAGCTGAACAAATAAATGCTTCTCAGAAGGTCAAGGCTCTGTGTGCCTATGTGTATAAATACACTCTAAAATGGGATATTTGGAATGTATTTTTTTTGACATGCAAATTCTTTCAAAGGTTCTGTATGGGGCAAAATACTTAGTTACATGATTCCATTTTAGTTATTGTATGAGTTGTATAGCAGGTTCCTAAGAGCAGTTTTACTATGTGCAACAATGCTTAGGGCCTTCTACCGTCAGTACACTTAGTTCGTATTAGTTCGTATTGCTAGAATCCTAAGAAGGGAAGTAGAAAGTATTGCCTTGGATTACAGGAAGGAAAGGTAGTGAGATGAAAGTTAATAGATTGTTCCTTGTCATGGGAGTGAATAAAAAGCTCCTCACTCCATTTTACATGCTCAGCCACAACAGTTGTGCACCCATGAGGGAATTAGTTTGTCTCTCCCTGTCTTGGCAATCACGATTAATCATAAAAAGAAAAGAGTCTGTCTTCACAGTTGTTTGCAGGTGTATTAGTACGGCACTAAAGAGAACTCCCTAAACTCTTCAAGGCTAACCTAGTGGTATGCATGCAGTTCTGTTAGCTGCAGGTTGTGACTTTTACTTGTCATTTTACAGGGAGACTCAGGAGGCCCCCTTTTGTGCCGACGTAAGCATGGTGCCTGGACTCTTGCTGGTGTGATCTCCTGGGGGATGGGATGTGCTCGTGGCTGGATAAATAATGACAAGAAGAAACATTATGATAGAGGATCTCCAGGAATATTCACAGACCTTAGCACAGTGCTTTCCTGGATTCAAGAGAACATGAGTGCTGGTATTAGTCTCCACAGTACTAGGTCCCTCACCTTTGATCACTCTTCTCTCTTGTAGTAATATTTAATTTTCTTTTCTCTTCTTCAAGATATACAACATATTTTCCCCCTTTTTTCCTGTCAAATCACTATAGCATTTCACAATGACTTTAAATAGTTGCCAAAAAAAAAGTGAGAGTAAAAGTAAATGTCTGATTCTCTTCCACTTTGCCTCTTACTTGGCCTATAAATGTGTGTGTTTACATATATATGTGTGTGTGTATATATACGAGATATTTTAACATTAAGAATGGTCCTTTTATCCAGCTAGCCAGTTAGCCTGCTATTTTTGAAGTGGGAATTTCACCATTTGAAAGTATCTGAAATTCCACATGCACCTCTTCAAAGTCACTTGGCATTTTTCTCAGCTAAAATATCTTGGATCAGACATTTGACTAAATGGGGAAAAATCATGCTTTCAGAAGTGTATTCACTTGCTCTGCCCAAAAGGTTACAAATGCCATCTGTGTCGGGGAACAGCATGAAAACTATCTATCACTTCCAAAGTCATAGAGCAGGAGATAGAAACAACAGTTTTTCCAAGGGTGAACTTCACTCAGGCATTACTGATTTAATAAGTTCTTCCAGTGTGTGCTACTTTATTTAAAAGGTATGAAAAGGGTTTAGTTTCTGAAAAATATTTTGGTTTTCAATTTAAAAAAAAAACACAGAAAAGAGAGACAGGTTCTTTTTATTAAAAAAAAATTACTATTTTGGTCATTTTATCAGGAAAAAATAATACGATTAGCTATTGTTGTGATTAAAATGTGTTGGCTCTTCTGAACAAAAAAAGCATTTCAGTAAGTAAAGTGAAAACACAGTTCTCAGTTGCACTACACTAGGTTTTGCTTGCTCGCTCACTCTTTTATGTTGTCATACTGGTGCGAAAGATCTTAATGGGAATTGCTGCTAGACTTAATGTCTTTGCATCCCTGATGTGGTGCCAGCAGTTGGATTCTGCTGCCCTTAGCTGAAGTGTATTTACTCAACAACTATGTAAAATGGCAGTACAGTTCTGGTCAGACTGAGCAGCGGCTTACTGATGTATGATTAATTCTATAAGCAGCTACTTCAGAATTGTTTATTCCAAAGTCAGTATTGCCTGAACTTGAAATCTTGTTTTAATCCTAAGCCTGGTTTATTGTAGGTATTATGTCCTCAGGAATAACTTGGATTTGCCTCAGTGCTAGCTGTATAAAATTACCATTTCACTTGAATAAAAATAAAACTTACATTGTGAATAGGAAACCAAGGTAATTTAGTCTTCTTTTTCTACCCACTTCCCTAACCCTCTTTTTTAGATCTGAAAATGAAAAGCTCCACAGGTGAGTACAGTATTTTTTTCAGTGCCTTCAGTGTTAGAGCATAAAAAGACCCTAGAAATGGTCTGATATATAATCTATGAAAGAAGAAACACGAAGAAACTTGTCTCATGAAAGCATTTTTAAATGTATACTTATATACTTATTTCCTCCGGGTTCTGTAAAAAGATTACTAGTATAGCACTGCACTTATGTACTGGTGACTTCAAAAAGGATTTTTCCTTTAGACAGCTACATATATAAAGCTATATTTTTATTGAAATGCAATTACAATTAATGGGAAAACTTAAGAACAGAACCTCAAGCAATGCTTGAAATCTAGTTAGTGAAGTTGATTCTGTATGAAAATACAGATTCTAGATAGAAAGTGTGAGGTATATTAATAGAACTTCTGCACAGTCTCTGTGCATACTCTGTCTGCTTGTCTGATGTCTAGTTATATGAATAAAATGTGACATACCTCCCTGAATATAACACGTTTAAAAATCAAAGTTTTTCTTTGATTCTGCCATACTTACATCATAGTTGGACTCTGTTCATCTAGGTTTAAGTTCACATAAACATACTAGAAGCAACTCTTGTGAACTACATCTTAAAATTTTAACTTTAGTAATCCAGAGTGACATTTCTCAGATGGTAAATGAACTTGGGCATGTGGTCAGTTTGTATAGACGTGTTGTGGTCAGTGAAAACTGGGTATTTAAATGCTGTTTGTTTCTCTGAAATTTTTAACTGGTCTTCCTAGAATGCTTCAGGTAAGATAATCTTGTAAGTTCGTGACTCCTTGTATTTGTTTTTCATATACATAATTGTTGATAAATGTCTTACTGGCTTACATTGCAAGGAGAAGGAAAAGCAAGAGGATATTATTTTTGTAAGTAATTGTGTTTCTAGTGACATTTATCTAGAGAGGAAATTTTCTGTTTCTTCCATTAAAGTGACTTTAGTACTTGTTGCAAAACTCTCCTGTAGTAATGAAGCTAAGGTTGTTATTACAAATGGGATAGAATGAATAGTTTTCTCACATCTTGAGGTATGCATTTTTCCTCCATGAAATTTACTTATACTGAAATCCTCATGTAAAAAGTAGTTTCTTTAGGGTAAAAAGCAAGCACTAACATTTTTACAATAAAATGTAACGGCACATTGGCACTCCTTCATTTTTTTTCCTCTGAAAATGTGTTTTAAAACTGACTTACTGTAATTCCAAATAAAGAAGACCCAGCATCAGTCTGCCAGCAGAAACGAGGTACAGCCAAGCCTCCCAATGTTCTCTGGGTGTTTGAACTTGTTGGTGGAACAGATAATTGCATATATGTCAAACCTGATTCCTTCTATTTTGTTTTAACTCTATAATGCAGCATTTTGTAGCATTCAGGATGGGAAGCTCCCTGGCAGCGAAGGAGAGTTACATTTTCCTGGAAGTCCCAAACAGTTCTATCAAAACCACCAGTAAGCAGACAAAACATAGTCTTCCCTAGAAACTATTCCCCATACCTGTGTGGCTATTTTTTGTTGGAGTTTTGTGAGCAGGAACTAATTTGTTGTTCCAGATTGTGTGTATGGACTCTGTTTGTACCAGAAGGAGATTATATATTGCTTCATTTCTCCCACTTTGATATAGAGCCAGATCCATTTTGTGACTATGATTCTTTATCAGTCTATTCAAAAGACAACAGACTTGTTGGTGAGTTACTGTCTCTTTGTTCTTTGAAAAAATCTGTCAGTGTACAGATTATTGGCATCAGTCTGATAGCAAGTACACCCAGTGAGGATGTTGCAGCTGGTTATGTTTTACTTATGATATATACATTGTTATGTATTATCTAAAATAAAAGACAAAGAAGGTGGGGTAGGTAACACTATCAATTGTGTTCTCAGTTTATAATTGTGTGCATCTTTTATTTGGGAAAATAAAAGTGACAGGAGACAGAAGAAGAGGGAATGGCCTCAAGCTCCGCCAGGGGAGATTTAGGCTGGACATCAGGAAAAAATTTTTCGTGGAAAGGGTCATTGGGCACTGGAACAGGTTGCCCAGGGAGGTGGTTGAGTCACCTTCCCTGGAGGTGTTTAAGGGACAGGTAGACAAGGTGTTGAGGGGCATGGTTTTAGTGACTGATAAGAATGGTTGGACTCAATGATCCAGTGGATCTTTTCCAACCTGGTGATTCTGTGATTCTATGATTCTATGATTCCTTTCCATCTTTAAATTTGTATAGCCAAGAATTTAAAATGGTGCATGCAAGTATTCTCAAGTGACTAAACACTTAAAATGGTGGTTATTCTCTAATATTATATTTCAGGAAAATTCTGTGGAGGAGATCTTCCATTACCTATTTTGGTTGGCTCCAATAGTTTAAGGCTGAAATTTGTTTCTGACAGCAAGGATTATGCAACTGGTTTTTCTATGACCTACAAAGCTCTTACACCAGATATTGTTCCCAGTAAGTCTATCTCTAGTAACACACCTGTCTGAGCTCTTGGGTGGTTGCCTGAAAAAGATTTTCAGGATAAAATAAATAAATGATGTAAGCAAGGAAAGTGTGCTTAGGCTGCTATTGACATCGTGCAGAAACTGGACTGCCAGAAAGAGATAGGATAGATGCTCTTGAGACAAGCCCTCCTTTAACTTTGCCTCTTCTCCATCCGCTTTATACAAGATCTCATTTCCTTCCCTACTTCCAGAATGTTTTAAAACTTATTTAATATGATTAGTCAAATAAGCAGAATTTCCAGATGAAAGCTGATTTGCTACTCCCAAACCTGCTTTACTGGAGGGGCCCTGAGGGAGGCAGCTAATGCTAAGATATATGTAGGGGAGAACTGCAGAGTGGTTTACCATCCCTAGGGAGTGGCCTGAGAGCTGTCTGCTGAGTCTGGACAGTCCAATTACAGACAGACATCTGTTTTTCCTGTTTCTGCAGTTGTTCCAACTAGTGTCTTTCCTTTATATAAGGACAGGGTGCAGTGAGGGTCCATAGCCCACCAGGAATCTGCTGGTTGTGTTTTATGTCTCCACTTTGATTTCCAAAGAAAGTTGGCAAGTTTTCTTCGGATACACCCATGTCCTGCTTTTCTGTTGCCTCACACTGGTAGCTGTGCCTGCAGCACCCTACCTGTAACCAAGAGAGAAATGCTGTATTCATGGATTGAATTGCTTTCCTGCCTGGGAACAGATTAAATATTTCCTTCATATTTTTTATTCCAAAGGATTTAGCTTCCTGTTCTTATCCCGTTGTCTTTCTCAGCTGTGTGAAAACACCACAAGAGTTTTTTTTTTTTTTTTGTGAATGACTTAATAGGAAATCACTGACTCTGTTTTTGTTTTCCTGGCTTTCCAGATTCTGGCTGTGAGTCCTTAGCTGTCCTTTTTGAAGAAGGGGTGTTACAAAGTATGCACTACCCAGAGCCCTACAGCAACATGGCAGACTGTCAATGGGTTTTTTTTGCACCAGAGAATCATGTAATCAAGGTATAATATGAGCTCTTCTTGCGTCTACTGAATGGGAGCAGGCAACATTGAGTTAAAAAGAAATTATGCAGCTAAGTACAAACAATATCTAGCAATATAAATGTGAATAATACAGCTCCACCCCAAATGCCAAACGTGCTTTGATTTCTTCTATAGGTTGTAGTAAAATAGGATTTCCTCATTTAAATTTAATCATGACAGATTGTTCTGGCAAGTGCAAGATGCTGTGTATCATCTGTGAGAGGTCTGAAAGTCACATAAACCAAGCCCTAATCCAATCGTTGAGAATAGTAAAAGCCCTGTTGTAGATCTTGGAATTTTAATTTGTGAATTTAACAAGGTTTACTTTTCATGTTTTTATTTAAAGCTTACATACCAGTCTTTTGAAGTAGAAGATAGTGAAGATTGCTCTTATGATGCTGTGACTGTGTATGAAGATGTGGGAAAAGAGGAGGAAATTGGTTTGACTTTTGTTTTTTGATGTATTTTGGGGATGATCTATTTCTCTTATGACTTCTCCTAGTCCTATTTTACAGTCTAAAATCAAG
This sequence comes from Coccyzus lansbergi, assembly GCA_033558105.1. Classification (NCBI taxonomy): domain Eukaryota; kingdom Metazoa; phylum Chordata; class Aves; order Cuculiformes; family Coccyzidae; genus Coccyzus; species Coccyzus lansbergi. The sequence continues at coordinate 2,215,426 of JAUMJK010000097.1, forward strand.
CATGCCTCTAAAGTGTCAGGTTATGTTATAGGGTACTAGTGCAATGGCAACCTATGAGCATGAGTGCAATAGTTTTTTTGTGAAATAGTGTAAAAGTTTTCTTGTTCTTATACTGTAAATACTGAACAAGGACAGACTGACAAGAGAACAATCCTTCAACCTCGGTCTACATATCTCTGCTCCTTTCTTGTGCACAGTTATTTCTTGCCCTCCCATGTGAGAGCTAGAATATTAGGTACCTACTGCTGAAAGAGATAAAGATGAAAAAATACATGTTAACCTGCATGTTAACTTTCCCTTTCTCATCTTTAGCCAAGTCATGTGGATTTGACCTACCAGCACCTGTTCCAAGCTTCTCTGCTGTGATGGTGATTGTCTTCCACTCTGATGAAACAGAGACCTTTGGAGGATTCAGAGCGACAATCTCATTTGTTCATGTGACAGGTAGTAGAAGTAACTTGTCAGACTTGCCTCTTCAGGGCAGCACAAAGGATTCTTCAGTGAATCTGTCTATTCACAATTATTTTGCTCTAGAAGATTCTCATCTAAGAAACTGTTTCAGTGATAAAACTGTACCGTGAACCTATGGAGGCATTAAACAAAGGTCTTAATGAGTGGGTGAAGAGAAACAATGCATCTACCCCAAATCTCAGGGAGGCTTTGTGTGTAAGGCTGTTCTGATGCATTTTAACTGGCATTTTACTACCATGTGAAATTGTAATAGCACAGATTGCATAGAAATCTATTCCTTCTAGGAAAATTACAATAAAGGAAATAAAAGTGATAATTGTAATAAAAAAGTATATCACTCAAGGAGGCCCAGTAACAAATTTGCTGTTTTCATTTGCTAGATTTAGATACTTTGGATCCAACTAGTGAAGCAGAATTTGAAGATACAGATATGGCTGAAGAAACAACACAGATTACAACAGGTAAACCAATTCAGGTTACATTTTCTTTAGGGGAATAGGGAGTACCTTTTGAGCTGTAATTTAAATAGCGTTTTCTCCAAATATTTAACGGATACAGTCTGAGTTGCCCAGGACTTTTTCATTAAGATATTTTGGGAAAATAAAACCATGAATTGTTACACTTCTATGCTTTACCTCTAGAATAGCAGAACCTAATTTTTCTTGTTTCTTTCTTCTTGTTAAGTCAGATACAGGAAGGCAATGACATTATTTCAGCTTCTTTGTCAGTTTATATCTACTTGTGTTTGTGAAAATAATTGCAAAGAGTACTGGGTAGTTGAAAATAATAACCATCATTTCAGAACTTCTATTTTCCCCTCCAGTACTTTATGGAGAATGGGATGAGATTATATTCATTGCAGGTTTGAGGCTAAAACTTTTGAAGCTAAGTAGTTGCTTTGATCTTGGTGAAGCTCTGGTTTTGCTAAGATCTTCTCCTCATGCTGTCTGTAAACACTGAGATCCTTTGTAATAAGGGAAGCTGAAAGATTTAGCAAAAAAGACGAGCAGGAAAGCCTGAGAATTTGTGGGGTAGTTCTTAATTGGGCTGTTCTTTGCTTCTCCAAATCTTAACCCATAAAGAATTCTTGAGACATTAGTGTTCTCTGTTTCAGATTATAGTTGTGGAATGCCTTCAAATCAGCCCAGGTTCATCTTCAGTAGGATAATTGGGGGTGAAGAAGCTGTACCATACTCATGGCCTTGGCACGTCAGTGTGCAAATTTCAGATGAGCATATCTGTGGAGGAGCAATTCTTGCTAAAGAATGGATTGTAACAGCTGCTCACTGTTTGAATTCTAAGTAAGTACCCTGGGATGAGCCCTTCCCTGGGAACGTTTTTGATTTTACAGTGTTTCTCTGAAGCATGGTGCTTCTGCCCAAGGTGGCAGAAACAGTTTAGGTTACCACCTTCTTGCAGCTCACATTGGCATAGGATTCTTTTGCACCACACATGTGCTATGATCATAGTGGCTATTTGGAAGTATGTAACCTACTTCTGTAGGCTTGGTTTTCATTCAGATCAGTTTTCAGAAGTGATGACAAGATACTAAGCTTCTTGTCATCCATCACTTACCCTTAGGTAACTTTGTGTTTGGGTCATTTGCAGAGAATGCTTTCATCCAGGTAGAATCAAGCTATTAAAAAATTACTGAATTTGTGTAGATTTTGGAGGACATGCAGGAAGGGTTTGTGCCATTCACTTTTTAAGAGCATATCAATATATTAAATCAAACTGCATGATTTTTTTTCTGTCTTTATTGAGAGGAGTCAATAGGATAGTCTGTGTGACTTTTAGACTCTTTTAAAATACTTCCTAAAATGTAATTTGTTTATTCATTTTTTAGGCTGTGTGCTACCTGACTATTTTGAATTTCAAATTAATCACAAATACATCAATTTAAAATTCAGGTACCTTGGGTACATTAAAGTATTTTTTAAAAATCCTCCCAGAGTTGCTGTAACAATTACGTATTTTTGGCTTGTTTTCAAATAAAGTTGCAATTACTTGAAAATGGGGATTAGCTTTCAAGAGCTGTGAACGCCAAAGATACCTAGACATCTATATTCTCAGTTTCTTTGATTCTTCCCCCTCCCCAACAAAACCGGGGATCTGAAATGCAAGTGGTCTTTTGAATTTTGGACTTTACCTTCTGAGTTTCTAAATATGAGTTTGTAAAATTTTATGTCAAGAGCATTATTGTCATTGTGTGTTGAAGGTACTGCTTTAAGAGCTCTCTTGAGGAGGAATTGCTCATTGCCATCATGTTAGAATTTGCATACAGAGATAACTGGTTCTACACAACTAATTTCATCAGGGATTTATGACAGGTTTTTCAGGTACTGAGAGGATTGGCTTAAGAAATTAAAGGGTGAAATGAAATGCTTCTGTTGCATTTCTTTGTATAATCTGATGGGTAGTTATGTTTCAGTCACACACTTTTTTCATTAAGAAGGTATGGACCAGCACTGTCCCTGGATGATGTGGACCATGCAAACCTTATATTCTTCATGAGACACTCTCAGTCCTTATAAAATTGACCTTTCTCTCAGTTTGCTATGTGCTTGAGAGATCCTACTGCCTCAAGGTTCATGCTTCCTGTAAGACAATGGAAAGGTTTCTATGGGTTTGTATAAGACTATAGGCTTCAGGAGTTGTTGGCCTAAGAAATATGTAGGGACCTCCTATTTCTTTTGGGTGGGTGAGGTTCCAAGAATGCTATTACATCAGCCTGAGAATGTACTTAACTTTTTTTTTTTTTTTTTTTAAGAGAACTATATAGAGACTTATGGACGGTGGTAGCAGGACTTCATGATCTTACAGAAAAAGAATATAGACAGGTACTATAAGTTCTGCCTAAGAGTAAAATGCAAATCAATTTTGTGAAAGAGTTTTTAAAGTAAATCCATCTCCCAAATTGTTCATGATGCAGCAATCTAACAGCCTATACACTGACCTTGATCTCTATTTACACAACATCTCTAGTGTGAAAATGGAGTTTCCTGATCCATGTCCACGAGGCATAATCTTAACCTGTTAACATAAGAAAGCTGGTGACTTGATCAGCTGTTTTTAAATCCTCCTCTTAAAGCATCTCACATATATGCCTTGAAAATTTTATAAAATCAAAATTACTTAAAGTCTCAAATTCCTAAGTCATTCACAAAATGTCAATGCCCTTCCTTTCCTAGAAAAAGTCAATAAAGCAGTATATCATACATCCAAGTTTTAACAAGACCACGATGAACTCTGATATCGCCCTACTGCAACTGGCGGAGCCCTTAGAATTCAACGACTACGTGCGCCCAGTGTGCCTCCCCACCAAAGAGGAGGTGGTTCAGCCCTCGAGAGTGTGTGTTGTCACAGGATGGGGTGTGCAGGAGAAAGGTATGCAGTCTTTGCTATTTTGAAGTTAAAGAATTCTGTAGCTGTGTTTGAAATACTACATTCTGTGTTGTAACATTCATTCTGCCTATACATTGGTTTCTGAACAACAGTTATTGAAAAGTTTTCACTTGCATAAGCTCAGCTAGAGGTACAGGGAAATTGGTGGGAAAAAAGAAATATATCATCTAGATTGAGACCATTCCAAAAAGAGGAGGCATAAAGCTGCTTTCTGGAATCACCATGCCTCTGCTGGTTTCTGAGATGTTTTTTACTTCAAGACAGGGAAAAGGGGAAAAAATTGCATCAGCTGGAAGTCCCCATCCTGATGCTTGACACGTGTCAGAGCTATTACATAAATCTTCCCAGTAAAGTGACCCATAGGATGATCTGTGCTGGATTCCCTCTGGAAGAAGGCAAGGACTCATGCACTGTAAGTTGCACACATCACCTTTGCCTTCTCACACTTGCAGTGTAGCTATATGGGTTCTGAAAAGGGGAATGCTAAAACCTCACTAAGAGCTGTTTTGCAAACAAGCTGCAGCTGAATTACAGCAAAGACTCCTTAAAAGTAGGATTTTAATTACTCATATCACAATAAGAGATATTTCCCTTGAACAAAGATTACTTCTTCCTCTGCTTTTTTTTAAAAAAAAAACAACAGAAACTCCCAAATATGTAACTCACTGGGACCTCTCATAACTGAACTGATATTTTAAACATAAGGAAGGAAGTTAACTCATAACTAAATTCCTTTGTCCTTGTGCAGGGTGATTCTGGTGGCCCACTAGTTTGTCCTTCAGAAGATAACTCAGGGTTTTACACCCTTCATGGAATCACTAGCTGGGGCCTGGGCTGTGGAAGGAAGAACTACCCAGGAGTATACACAAACATCAGTGCTTTTGTTGACTGGATCAATCAAAGTGTTAACAGTAGTGGTAGGTATGAAAAACACAATGAAATGAGTTCTTATGCTATTGCTAGATACTTAATTTGAGGTCTTTTCCAGGGAGCCATTTTTATATTTGAGTGACCAGCATTTCCTGAAACCTTGGCTGTTTAAAATACCCCTAGCTGAATGCCCAGAAATATGAGTCTTTATCAGCAGTCCCTTCTCAAAATCTTATTCTTTCCAGATTTATTATTATTGTCCTCTCTATTGCATTTCTCATATTGGTGAATAAGTTTTACTTACTGCTGCTTTACTGCTTTGCTTCTCATAACTGATAAGAAGTAGGGAAGCATGGCCTGGCATATGATGATAGCTGAGTCCACTTCAACAAGCGAATAGAGACTGCCTTTGTTGATGATATTTGCCAAGTTTACCCTGTTTAATTTTTCTCCTTTCTGTAGATCTCCCTGTTTTCATGGTGTGACATCAAAAGAGCAGTTCTGATGAGCAACACTGGAAAACACCAATCACAAATGTTACTGAAAACAAAATTTGGAGACAGCATATTAGTTCACGACTGGTGAACAGATTCCAAACTAGCTGATACTTATCCTAGTGAATTTACCGCTGATTTACCTGAACTGAGACTTTGGCTTTACATGCATGCTATCTTTGTATTTGAGTTGATTGTTAGGATACGTAAGTTTTGCTTGACTGCATGATGTTGACCTTTTGTGTTTCTCCTAATTTTACAAGTGATATACTTTTCCTTTTGCATGTTGTGGCCAAATTATTCTGTGATTCTGTAAGCTGCCAGTATCTTTTAACAATAATGTGAACTTTTTGTGGTGCAAATGAAATCTGGTTGAATATTATTTAATAAAAAATTACTTTCAATAGAGTTCATGTACTGGAATTGCATTTTAGTTTTTACAAAGTTTATATGTAGTCCACTTTAATTCTTAACAGCTACATGAGACTTTCCTGAACTCTGCTGTGACAAGGTAGGATTATACTAGACCACCTAAGTACTGAAGTCGGCTCAGGTTCCCTGCACACTTAAAGTCTGGATAATAAACCTTGTTCTGCTGGCATGTAAGTCAAAATATCTTCTTTGTAATGTTAAATGGAAACAAATGAATGCTCTTGGCATTGTTCACTTGTGCTACGTTAAATATTCAGAATAAAATTCCATATCCCAAAATATCCTGTTCTGACCTATGGTTAGCATGAGCATCTATGAGCAGAAGTCTTCCTGCTCAGCTCTGAAACGTTAGTCCTGCTCTGTATGTGTGCAGGGGCTGTAGTCCGGCTATATTGCCAGTGAAGCACCTGGAGAGCCTTTGCAGGAGTTGTTATTAAAGCATTTTTGTAGCTTTTGTTGGAGAGGGAAGAGCTTAATCAGAAAGTAAGTGGCTATTGTTAAGCGTGTTTGGCAGTAGTACAGAAGAGGAATCGGGTGTTGCCCAAAACCTGGGTTCTGGCTATATAGATAAACAAGATGTTGAAAATGTTGTTAATCTCTGACTCTGGCATTATCTCTGTGACGTCTTGGTCTGTAAGTATTTCACTTTGCCTTCTCTTTTCCCAGTTTAGGAATGCATAGTGGCTTACTTGCAGCATAACACTGTTCTGCTTGTTCACATTCCCTGGACCTCCTGGATGAAGCCAGAGGAGCAACAGCACAGCAGCACTGGTGAGGCCGCTCCTTGAATACTGTGTCCAGTTCTGGGCCCCTCACCACAAGAAGGATGTTGAGGCTCTGGAGCAAGGCCAGAGAAGAGTGACGAGGCTGGTGAAGGGGCTGGAGAACAGATCCTATGAGGAGCGGCTTAGAGAGCTGGGGTTGTTTAGCCTGGAGAAGAGGAGGCTGAGGGGAGACCTCACTGCTCTCTATAACTACCTGAGCGGAGGTTGTAGAGAGGAGGGAGCTGGCCTCTTCTCCCAAGTGACAGGGGACAGGACGAGAGGGAATGGCCTCAAACTCCGCCAAGGGAGATTTAGGCTGGAGATTAGGAGGAGGTTTTTCACGCAGAGGGTCATTGGGCATTGTAATAGGCTGCCCAGGGAGGTGGTTGAGTCACCTTCCCTGGAGGTGTTTAAGGCACGGGTGGATGAGGTCTTGAGGGACTTGGTTTAGTGTTAGATAGGAATGGTTGGACTAGAAGATCCGATGGGTCCCTTCCAACCTGGTTGTTCTGTGATTCTGTGATCCCCTCCCTCCTTAAATGTACTCTGCTTGGAGGTGTGTCCTCTCTTTCCACAGCGGGTCTGCCCAAAAGGATCCCGCTGTTTTAAGATTAAGGGGGTAACGCACACATGGGAGATGCAGAGGTTGTACGGCCTGTGCGGGGGATTGGCCTATGCAGGTAAGGGGGCGTGGCTCAGGGGTAAGGGGGCGTGGCTCAGGGGTAAGGGGGCGTGGCTCAGGGGTAAGGGGGCGTGGCCCAGGGGTAAGGGGGCGTGCTCGATGAGGCGCAATTTGCGCGGGCGGAGGGGTCGTGGCCTGTTAGGAGGGGGTGTGCCCAGTGCGGATGAACGGGCGTGGCCGACGTGAGGAGGCGTGGCCAACAAGGGCACTGCCCGGGATGAGGGGCGTGGCCTATGCACTGGGGGCGTGGTCTGTATGAGGAGAGGACCTGTCTGATGCTGAGGGGGCGTGGCCTGCATGGGGTGCGAGACCGTATGGTGAGGGGGCGTGGCTTGTGTAGGGTGTGCGGGTGGCGTGGTGGCTGTTCGGTGCAGCCACTGTCTGGGCCGCCATGGAGACCTTTGCGGTGAGGGGCTTGGGTGAGGGAGGGGGAGCGAGAGGGTGGGTGGGTGTAGCGGGCGAGCTATTCCCTCAACCACTTGTCGTCCTCTTCCTCTTCCTCCTCCTCACAGGGCACCCCGGTGGTGGTCGCCGTGGTCGCGGTGGCCGCGTCTGCGGTGCTGCTGCTGCTGCTGAGACGGGCGGGGCGGAGGGCCGGCGGCCCCGTCACCTTGCAGGACCCTCTGGCGAAATACGCGCTGCGGCTGGTGGAGAAAGAGGTGACCGAGAGCCCCTACCCCCTCCCGTGTGCTGGACAAGGGGCGCGTTGGCCCAGGGGGACTGAGGGACAGAGGCTTCATTGGCCCAGGGAGGCTGAGGTTTCAAATGGTGGCTTCACGTGAAGGGTGGAGTCGTTTCTTTGTAAGCTTAAATCCTAGTTTGAAGCTTTGGTTCTCTGATTTCTGGCCAACGTATATCAGTAATAAGTAATCCCAGCAACCTCTGCTTCTGCATGTCATGTCTTGCCTGATCTTTGGCCGCAAAACATGAAATGTGCTTACTGGCCTTAGGTAATAGAGGACTTCCAGTTTTTCTTCATGTAAAGGTGCTGAAGGGATTGCACAGACAGCAAAAAACCACTCGTTGTATGGAATTCAAGAGGAAAATACTCCAGTCCTAAAATTTCTGATCTGCTTAAACTTTATTTTTCAAAGCCATATAATAGAATCATAGAATCACTAGGTTGGAAAGGACCCGCCGGATCATTGAGTCCAACTTCCCTGCTTCCCTTCCTGGCATTTGGCTTCCATGCTCATAAAGAAAGTGCTTACTGAAGTATATCACATTGAGTTTGGTTTGAAATTCAAAGCAATGGGGATGTTGACCTCCTAATATTATTTCTTTCTTTTTTAGGAAATCAGTCACGATACTAAAAAATTCCGTTTTGAGCTACCTTCACCAGATCATATATTAGGCTTACCTGTAGGTAAGTACTGAAAACACTTCATTACATGTATTTCTGGTTTTAGGGTTGTTAACTATACTTGTAGTTCTTAGACTTTTAACTGTTTAGGAATCTAATGCTCAGCAAAACAAGGAGTTAAAAATTCCATCTAAATGCTGCTGTGTCAGAGGGTAAAGTCAGATTTCCCAGAGGGTTGTGTTACTGATCTTTTATGTGTGTACTTTGTTCTGCTTGTGTTAAATTTTCTGATATAGTTTAGGACTTGAACCAAGAAACTGAACTGAGTCTGATGAAACTCACTGCTAGTCAGGATATAAGCAGAATGGTACCTGTCAAAGCTTCTTCAAATGTCTTATTTGTGCCCTCAGTTTGTTGTCAACTGCCCTCGTACTTTTGATGAGTAAAGTTGCACTTGTAGATGAGAAAGAGCACAAGTCTTCTGTGCAAAACAAATGGGAAAATACAGCTACTGTGTATAGAAGATGCTACAATATTCAGAGCCTTTCTGTGCATGCACTTGCCTTTGATTTGCATGCACAGGTGTACAACTTTGTCTTGCTTTCTGTAGCATGAAGCTCAGTTCAGACTAGAATTGGCATAGTCATTTTTCCTGTACCCTGCAAATCTGATGGCATTGAACCTTGGACCTTGAATTCACGTTTATCTATGTAGGGGAAAGTCTCCCTTTCTGATCTGCAGATGTAGCCCAGATTGTGCTGTGCTGTGTTTCGGTTTCCTTTGCTGTATGGCAAGTGTCAGGGCCTTTTCAGTTCCATGTTATGAGCACATCCTCTCTTACGCTGCTTGTCAAGGACAGCAGTCTTTCTCCAAGTTATCTTCTGACTTGTATGGAAAAGTGTAATTGAAGTGTCCACATTAACTAGGCAAATTATAAACAAATTGAGATGTACCCTGCAATGCTTATGTTTTCCAGAATTTATTCTTAAGAGTTTAGGAATAAGATTGTGAAACTGTATAGGGCAGACTGCTTCCTATGAGATTCCTGCCTTCTACTTCTTACCAGGGTCATTTTGGTAAAAGAAGTGCTTTCTTCCAGCACTGTTGGCCTTTCCCCCGCCACTACCCCTCACCCCATACTACCCTACAGTGCCATTTGGCTGAGGTGACTGTCCTTGGCATGGAGTTTCAGTTCTTTTAATCAGGAGAAAGGAACGTGTGCCTTTCAGAGTCTGCGTCTTGGAGCATTAGGTTCCAAGCATTAGGAACTCTTTGTGGACAGCAGTGTTGAGTATCCAGGAATATGGCTCAAGGCTTTGTTCTTAATGTCTTGTTGCAGAATCTCTGGGCAAAGTTTGCTCTGAGAGGTTGCTGGTATTGAATGGTAATACTTATTTCTTTCTTTGCCTATCTGAACTGGTACGTCCTTACTTTCATTTCATTAACCGCCATGGAACAGCAGAGCCCAAAACATAGAGAGCACTTGTGAATGAGCAACAAACTTTCTGTATTGCTATTGTACTATAATTTTCCTACTTTCCTAGTGTCTCATCCTTGATTCTGTAATGTATCTGCTCTGCCCAGTTACCACATGCTTCACAAAGTCTTGTTTGAAAAAGAAAAAAGACCAGGTGTTTTATACAGAATTTATATGGTAAAGATTTTCTTCATTGTTGATTGTGTTTAACAGGTTATAATACCTACTTTTCTCTGTTTTCTTGTTCTTTATGCCTAAGAAAATCTTGAAACCAGTGATGAAATAAATAATCAGATTGTCATTATTTCTCCCTAGGCCAACATGTTTATCTTTCTGCAAAAATTGATGGTAATCTGGTGATTCGAGCCTATACCCCAGTTTCCAGTGATGAGATAAAAGGTTATGTTGATTTAATTATAAAGGTAAATTTTAGTTTCCTTTAATATAGGTAAATTGCTAACTGGAAGGAAGGGAAGTATTTAATTTTAATAAAATATAGAGTTTGTTTTGTTTGATCTTCTTTCATATAGGATTACTGCATGGCAAATAACCATTTCACATTATCCTTGTGTGAATAATAAGTTGTATCTTACGTATACACTGTATGTCACTGAGAAATAGCAGAGGCAGGGAGGGTGAAGAAGGGAATCACTTGCTTGGCAGTAATGCAGGAACATCCCTAGTATCTTTTATTTGGCAATGCCCGAATAGTGATTGCTCTCTCTCAAGCTGTTTATGCTGTTACTAGTACTTACTGCCATAGCCATAAGCAAGAAACAAGTTAATAACAACATCTCTCTCTGGTAACACTACAGACATTCTGCATCTGTAAGTGTCAGAAGTTCTGCTAATTATTAGTAAAATGGGATACAGAAACAAGGGAAGTCATTTAAGCTATGGAATGCAGGATGACTTGATCCCAGGACTTCTAGATTTACTAATCCTTTTCTATGATTCGTCACTAGGTTAAAATCTGCAGGCTTTTTTTTTGTGTATGTGCTCTCTTTATTATGTTGCAAGTATGTCAAATTGTTATTAGCTTATTATGTGCTTTGAAAGGTGAAAAAGCTATTGTGGCTCAAATCTCTGTGAAAATCTTAAAAAGAAAAAATGTACCAATGCTATTTTCCTAAGGCATGATTGCAAAAATAGGTAATATACTGTTCTTGCTGGAGCGATAGTAAAACAAGGGCACTCATGTATCATCTGCCTACCACCTATTAATATTAGCTTGGCTGTCTGAGAGCATTGGAGCATTTGCTTGAGAGTACATTTTACTTATTTGGCTGCTTCTTGTTATAAGGTGCAACATAGAATCATAGAATCACCAGGTTGGATGAGACCTATCGGATCATCGAGTCCAACCACTCCTATCAAACACTAAACCATGTCCCTCAGGACCTCATCTACCCGTGCCTTAAACACCTCTGGGGAAGGTGAATCAACCACCTCCCTAGGCAGCCTGTTCCAGTGCCCAGTGACCCTTTCCATGAAAAACTTCCTTCTAATGTCTAGCCTAAATCACCCCTGGTGGAGCTTGAGGCCATTCCCTCTTGTCCTGTCCCCTGTCACTTGGGAGAAGAGCCCAGCTCCCTTCTCTCCACAACCTCCTTTCAGGTAGTTGTAGAGAGCAATGAGGTCTCCTCTCAGCCTCCTCTTCTCTAGGCTAAACAACCCCAGCTCTCTCAGCCGTTCCTCATAAGACCTGTTCTCCAGCCCCTTCACCAGCTTTGTTGCTCTTCTCTGGACTTGCTCCAGAGCCTCAACATCCTTCTTGTGATGAGGGGTCCAGAACTGAACACAGTATTCAAGTAGCGGTCTCACCAGTGCTGAGTACAGAGGGAGAATAACCTCCCTGGACCTGCTGGTCACACCGTTTCTGATACAAGCCAGGATGCCATTGGCCTTCTTGGCCACCTGGGCACACTGCTGGCTCATGTTCAGTCAACTGTCAACCAACACCCCCAGGTCTCTCTCCTCCTGGCAGCTTTCTAGACAGACTTCTCGTAGTCTGTAGCTCTGCATAGGGTTGTTGTGCCCCAAGTGCAGGACCTGGCATTTGGCCGTGTTAAACCTCATGCCATCGGACTCAGCCCAGCGGTCCAGCCTGTTTAGATCCCTTTGTAGAGCCTCCCTACCCTCCAGCACATTGACATATAACTTAGTGCAAAGAATTGTCACAATTTCTTTCTTGGATGTTAAATTTCAGACCTGCTATGTTGTGTTCTACAGTTTATCAGATTGTCTGCAGGAAACCTAGTGGTTGATAGCATATGAATTATTATTTTTACAGGTTTACCACAAAAATGTGCATCCCAAGTTTCCAGAAGGTGGGAAGATGTCCCAATACTTGGATGACATGAAGATTGGAGATACTATTGATTTCAGAGGGCCAAATGGACTCCTTGTCTATAAGGGGGCAGGTACTGTGACTTGGAAGGTGGGAGGTCAAAAAGGAGGGACTTGTATTCGTTGTTTTCAGAGGTATTTTATAAAACTTGACAACTGCATATAGAGAATCATTTTTTTAAAAAGTGGAAAAGAGAAAATTCACCTTTCCTGGTCTTGATCAAGTGCCTATCAGAACTGATGTGCTGGGAAAGAGTACTGTTATCTTTGTGTGAGGTTGTTACTTCAGTCCAAGTACCTTATAATTAAATCTGACAAAATTGCATTATATTACTGAGAAGGCTGCACTGGAAATAGTAGCTCATCTATATGTATGGAGACAGATACTCCAGAGGCTTCTTAAACAAGGGAATTTGTGGCCTAAAATGCCCTCTGAGGATATCAGTGTTGTTACTGAATAACCTGCTGACTGAGAGCCAGCTCTGTTTCATAATTAAACCAGGTCTGAGTTGACTGGGAGGAAAGAACTTCAGAGAAGTAATCCTCTTTCAAGATGTAAGTAAAAGATTTTGCACTGATCTTGACTGAGAGGGACTGTGCACTTAACTTGTACTTTAGGGGAATAAGAGCTCAGTGCTCCTCTAGATTATGACCCTTTATGATGAGTAATGCACAGATGAATCTGTTGTATCTCAGCGGAAACTAGTGATGTGTGTTTACAAACTTTCCTTTCTGCTCTGCTTTGGCTGCTGTAAAGAGTGCTATGAGAAGACACGTTTCATGGGCTTTTCACATGTCTTGGTCCCTGGAGATGAATTCGGCTACAAACTGTTTGGTTTTTTGACAGTTCTGAAGCAACATTATACCCAGGTGTGGAGCAGAAATCAGCAAGGTCTTAACACAGGATATTAGAAGACAGTCATCAAGCTGACTATGAGTGCCACAGGCACCTCATTAACTGGGAATGAATTACAATAATAAAGTGCTTGATGGTAAAAGTATGCAGGGACGCAGCATTCCTAATTCTCATCTTTGCAGGGATTTTTGCTTGATGCTGGTTTAATACAACTTGAGTGAATGTGGACACACACAAATGGCTAGATCTGTGGTCCAAGTGAGGGTGATGAAGGTGGCCCAAGAAACCTGTTTATTTGTAGTAGAAGCTGTTTCTACCTTTAGCTGACACTCATCCACAGTTGTGCTCTAGGCAGTGATGTGGGAATCCTTGAGTTTATTATAAGTTGTGTCAGGTAGGAGTAAATCAGTTGTTCAGAGCTGGGATTGGAGTTTACAAAGACAAAGGTCTCTGTTCTCTACTCAGCACTTAATGATGTGTTGAGTTTAGGATTTCCAGAAGATCTGTCTCAGTTAATTGCTAGGCTATAGTAATTTATTCCTGTGGAAGTTGTATCCATGTTTGTTTAGGAGTTGATGTACCTATAGTTTTTGAATATTTCTTCTAGGTACGTTTCTTATCAAGCCTCATAAGAAGTCTGAAGCAGAGAAAAAGTTTGCAAAGCATCTTGGGATGATAGCTGGAGGAACAGGTAAAATACTCTCATCATATGGAATGCCTAGAAAACAAAGATGCCTTTACGGATGCGTATGAGGAGATTCAAACACTGTGCTTTAGCAGCAGAGCACTTCCACCTGTATTTCTTTTCATGAGTGTTTGGTGATAGGGAGGCTTTCATATGGCTTGAGTCCTGGGAATTAGCAACTTCCCAGTTTTAACCTTGATTTACAGTTTGACCTCAGAGGAGTCACTTTGTCTCTGAAATTCAGTCTCAATGACAAAAAAATATTTTAGGAGAATGTCTTGAGAGTAAAAATAGTGTATATGATAGAGAATGCTGAAGCCTCAAATACCATTTTTGTAGTTTTGGTTTGAAATAATTTGTGATAATAGAAACCCCCAGGCTCTGCACTTGGCATGGATTAGATATTAGATATTTAGAGGTATGTAGCCCTGTGCAAGAAGCCCTAAGCTTCTACTGAAGACTGAAGGAAGGCAGTATATTGAAAACTGCAGCTTAATATGGGTTGAAAGAAATACTGGTTTTATCTATGATCTGCTTTATTTTTTATCAGGAATAACTCCTATGTTGCAACTGATCCGTCGTATCACAAATGATCCTAAGGACTCCACAAAATGTTACCTTCTTTTTGCTAATCAGGTGAGTATACAGACTCAAGGTTTTTTTTTTTGTTGTTGGTCCCTGAGCTTTTTAAATTGATGGGATATTGAGCTCTGGAGGAGCCAGTGTCTTTGGATTTGCATTTTCACCCAGCGTATATGAGAAAATACTATGTGAGATAGCACATTTCAAAATGATCACCATAGGGAGGGGCAGGCAGTGGTTGTTATGTAAGTTCTTAATCTCTTGTTAAAATAATTTAAGAAGGAGAAACTGAATAAAACAAATGAGACATAAGGCCCCTTATAAATACCTCAAGGTGCAGTCATAGTTCCCATGATTCTCTTTTATTGTTTTGAACATAACTTGTCATAGCTTCACTCACACTCATTAATTCCTCTATTAGGGAATTGTGAACAGATCCTTATCCCTCTGCTCATTTTACTCCTTCACTCAAGGGAACAGGATTTTACTTCACTAATCTGTTTCCACAGTTAACCTTCACCATGCTGATACAGAGCTGTATTTGCCAGGGTTGGAGACAAATCCAGCTAATTGTGATTTTAGCCTGGATTATGAAGTACAAATTGTCATCTTAGGTGGCTATTAAGTCTCATAGTTGGTTGTTCTTAAACTGAATGTACAGAAGCCTGTAATGATAACAGCCTATCATCTATCGCTTTCTTGGTGTGGATGAGTTATTACTGCGTTTGTCTTGCTGAATGCCAGAATAGCTCATGTAAAAGGGCATCTTGAGATGATTTGAAGCTAAACAGCAGTCTCATTTTGCAGACAGAAAAAGATATATTACTGAGAGCTGAGCTAGAAGATATTGCTAAGAGGCATCCTGATCAGTTCACATTCTGGTATACACTGGACAGACCTCCACAAGGTAGGCTACCAGTACATGTTGGAAATGCCTTTGTTCATTGCTGTACAACAGTCAAAATTTTACTCTTGTTTAAGGGACCATTAGTATTGTATCAACTTTTCTTGTCTTACACTTTTAAACAAAGATACTTCCATCCCCTTACAAACATGCCTTATCACACCACCTTTCGAAAAGTGGTCTAAACCAGATGAGCCTTAGAAAGTGTGAACTAATAATTAACTCCTGTTGCATCAGACATTACTAAGTGCATCGTTTGATGCATTTCATGATGTGCCAGTTTTTGGGACTTTTAACCAAAAGTTACAGCCCTGTTTTGTGCTCTCTGCCAAATCAGATTATTTGAGTATGCAGTTGATCGCTTCCTACCTGTAAATACTACATGCACATCTTCATTTTGTAGCAGCTTTAGATTAGGTTGTGGTAAAACAAAGCTGCCGTGTGTCTAGACTAAGGCATTAACTGTAGACCGGTATAGTGCTGAATCAGGAATGGAGGGAGAGGGTGAACTCTTATCTACTCATCTCCTTTGAAACTTGGGTATTCATGTTTGCTGATGTTGTAAGTGGTCTGAACTTTTATTTAACAGAATAAGAGCCAAACTGAGTTAGATCAGAGTTCTGTACCTCCTGTCAGCCATAGCCTGTGAGTGGGTGGCCAGAGAATAAAAACCAGTAGGCCTCGATACTTACTCTGGAAGAGTCCTTAATTTTCATCAGTTCTGAGCAAAATGTGTCTTTACAGATATATTATAGTAACTCTCAGTAGACTACTTTTGTATGAACTTACTGTGTCTCCTTTGGATCCTGGGTAAGCTTTTTGGCACTCTGTTAGTGGCTTCATCGGATTAGCACTTTTATGTGAAGAATGACTTCCTCTGGTTTGCATTTGTCTCTTGGTTCTCATGTTAGAAAAGAATGAAAAACTGCCTATCAACTGTCCTTCATATTACTGATTTTACATCCTTCAGTCACACCCTGCTGCCCCATCTCTTCTATCCTGAAGTTTGTGGGTCTCCTCAACATGCAGCAATTACACACTTTGCTCATCCTTGTCCTCTCAACCTTTTCCAGCTCTGCTATGTCCCTTTTTGAGCTCAGCAGATCAAAACTGAACAGCACTAGTCCAGATGCAGTCAGACTGTATTTTTACTTTGATGTTGTGTTCCTTTCCTGATACTTCTTAACATTTCATATGCTTTTTGATTGATGCTGTTTCTGTAACCCCAATATCTTGCTCCTGATAAATGAGCTATGTGAAGGTGAGATTTCTTTTCCTACTTGGCTCACCTTAAATGGCAGATGCGTTCACTAATATTACTGCTTGAAATCACTCAGTATATCTTTCCTCTTTTAAAATTTTTATTTTTCTTTCATCACTTAACTACACAGCAGAACTTTTGTCATCATCAAACTTTGTCAGCTCACCACTTGATCTCTATTTCCAAGTTTTTTTCTTTAATGTGTTGGATGGCATAAGTCTCAATACCTCTCCCTGCAGAACTGCCCTGGGTGACCTCTCTTCACTGGAAAAGCCGATTTACTCCTTCCATTTATCTCTGTCTACTGTCTAATTTTTTTTTTTAATCTGTCATCTATTCACAGCCTTTCATGTCTTATCAACCAGATCCTTGTTACCCACATGCTTGTTGTCCCTATTGAAGGGAGCACTCAGTTTAAGTTCTGAGAGAGATTTAACCCTCCCTTAGCTTGCAGTGCTGGTGGTGTAACTTTGCTGATTCTTCAGCTGCTTACTCAGTACTACATAGGTAAATTAAAAAGGCTACAGCTGGTTCACAGATTCAAAGTAATAGTTTAATTTTTTGGTTTCAGATTGGAAGTACAGTTCTGGCTTCGTCACTGCAGACATGATTAAAACCTACCTCCCTCCCCCTGGCAGTGAAACGCTCATTCTCATGTGTGGGCCACCACCTATGATTCAGTTTGCTTGTCAGCCCAACCTGGACAAACTCGGCTATTCCAAGAGCAGTACCTTTTCATATTAACACCATGATACCTTATCATAAGTACTGCATATTTTCCTATGGGAACAACTGGTATGTAACTGTGCAGTATATCTTTTTTTTGTGTGTCTGTTTTTAAACTGCTAATGTGGATTGTAACTTCATAATTACCTTTGTCTGTTTTAATACTAAGAAGCTGAGAGATCATCTTGAATTGTGTGGAAGTAGCTTAGTCTAACTTCTTAAGCTAGTATGAACTGTTAATTCTGAGGAAAATAAACAAAGATAAATAGGACAAAGATTAAAAACCCACTTGTTTGTTAATGCGGGTATGGAAGTTGGAGAAGTCTATAAAGTTAGACTAGGACTACTTGACTGTGCTCTATAGGTAATTCATTTAGTGCATCCTGGAAAAGAAGAGTACAGACAGTCTTTTTACTACCTAAGAAGTCACAGTATGCTATAGAAAATCATGTCTAAACAGCATTTGAGTGACATGCAAATTGCTTATTACTGTAACAGAAGTTCTGATTAGTGAGAAATTTCTTCAGGAGTATTACTTAACTTCAAGCTGTTTTCTAACAGCTTTAGCTAAACAATCACTGCCAACTGTATGTGGAAGCTCAGGGCTGCATATACAATGATGTGAATGTCATTCTCAACAGGTAGTGCTTGCTCTTTTGGCAGCTTCATAAATGCCTTTTGCTTAGAGAAACATGGCTTCCTATTTCCTGTTGTAAGCTATGCTGAGTAGATTTTAAGCTCAGCTAATGCCTCATCTCAGTGTTTTTACCATGTAGTGTTTAAGTCTTCAATGCCTGAAATACTGTGTGTTCATGTTCAGGAATTAGTTTATACTACATTTGTTCTAGGGTGAGACAAATTCCTTAGTCAGAGGCCTTGTTTCTTCAGATGCTAATGAGTATGTTTTGTAACTATTTTTATTCATTTAAAGCAAACTCACTCTACCTAAAAAATTGACACAGGGGTTGGGTATTTCAGCAGTTACATTTGTAGCAATACAAAGAAAGGGGGTTTGGACTGCAATTCTGGATCTGATAAGAGATCAACCAGGTGTATTTGTTAGAATCATTCAACGGTCAGTAAGAGATGGAGGAACATTCAAAATTTATTCTTAACAGGCCAAAAACTATAAGCATTTATGCTTATGTTATGCTAATTGGGATTTCTTACTATATACATTCACAGCCACGTTAGCACAACACCACACTGAGTTATAAATACCTCATCAAAAGAAAATCTGCTTAGAATATCCCAGTGATACTAAGGCTGTCTCTGTTTGAGCAGCTTATCCTATTTGTAGTGCTGTAGTAAGTCTGTTGGCTAATTAACCTGACAAAGCATTTCAAGTGCCTGTAGCACATGATCTGGTCACTAATTGGTTGCATTGCCAAATGAGAGGTGTACTCAACTGGTACATTTGATACCTTTTATTAAACATTTTTAGACTGGTGGGTAGAGTGAAATCTCATTCCTTCGTATTTTGTATTGTCCTTTCATTTTTCGATGACTGAAAAAAATTTGCCTCAGTTTTACGATTTTGGACAATAAAGTCATGTGTTTAGCTTCCAAAATCTGACCATACAGCACAGAGTCTGACACAGAGTGAGGACTAGAGTAGAACACCTTTAAAAAGCACCACTGATGAAGCCTTGACTGCAGTGGCCTTCCAACCCAAACCATTCTGTGATAGTTCTTGAAGAGCCCTTACTGGAGACTCTGGTCAGTACCTGAGATTTTTTCTTTATTCAGGAGGGTTGTGGCTGGGAGTGACTTGCCCTCTGGCTACCTTAACAGGTAAACCAACACCCTGCAGCCGTCAAGGGGTGAGCAATGCAAAGCATCCATATAAAGACTGAGTCATAGAATCATAGAATAACCAGGTTAGAAGAGACCCACTGTATCATCGAGTCCCAACCATTCCTATCAAACACTAAACCGTGCCCTTCAGCACCTCATCCACCTGTGCCTTAAACACCTCCAGGGAAGGTGACTCAACCACCACCCTGGGCAACCTGTTCCAGTGCCCAATGACCCTTTCTGTGAAGAATTTTTTCCTAATATCCAGCCTAAACCTCCCCTGGCAGAGCTTGAGGCCATTCCCTCTGGTCCTTTCTGTACAATTGAGCATATTTATTTTCTGGCATTTCCCTGTGTATTAATATATCCTGTTAATACCATAGTAATACATGAGAAAAATGTGAACAGATGCCACAAGTAATTGCTGCTGCAAAGGAGACAATTTCACCCTTGAACATCTTGCAAAGTAAATAGTGAGAGGCCTATTTCCCTCTGTACAGCGTTTGCAGTTCTGCCTATCTTAGCAGAATAGTAACAGGTCTGTTTTGTCTGGTGTTTTAAAGAAACAAAAGTCTGGTTTATTATAGTACTTGCCTGATGCTCCTTAATCATGTTTTATGCATCACAGAGCAGTAATATTTGTCTCTTAGTAGTAAATAAAGTATTCTATGAAAATCTATCTGTAGCTGGAATGAAGAGAAAACTGTAAGTGAACACCACTGTTGTTTACATCACCAATTCTCATGCAAATATTACAAGTGTTTCTACTGCAGTCTGCAGTCTTCAGGG
The DNA here is from genome assembly GCA_033558105.1 of Coccyzus lansbergi. Taxonomy (NCBI): domain Eukaryota; kingdom Metazoa; phylum Chordata; class Aves; order Cuculiformes; family Coccyzidae; genus Coccyzus; species Coccyzus lansbergi. The sequence continues at coordinate 2,235,273 of JAUMJK010000097.1, forward strand.
CTGTTTACATGCACATATTTAATTAGGTGTAACTATGGAAAGAAAATAGGCTTACCACCATCCCTGTCTTCCTGAGACCCCTTGCTGTTTCAGACCAACCAGGTATGGGGCTCAGAAAGCTTTATCTGGACCATTTTGGTTGTTCAGAAGGCTTATGAGCATCCTGATGCTTGCACATGGTGTCACTACTAGTTTTAGACAACGGTGCAGAAAGAGCCTATCCCCTAGTTCTAGTTAAAGAACTGTTGTTTAAAACCAAACAACGGTTCATGCTGGAAATGCTGTTGCACTTAGCCTGCAGATCGCAGCAAACACCATTCTTCATTACATTTACATTAGTTAAGTGTTGTGACTGCTCCTTGATTATGAACATCTTAGTACATATACAAAAATATCATGACTGAAAAAAAACCCCATGTTAAATGAAGCACCAGCTTTTGAGTTTTTCAGGTAGTCTAAAATTTACATTTCCTGCTGCAGTCATCCAGTGTCTCTTTGAATTAGGTAAAGATTTGTGAACATCCCATCTTGATTGTCATCATTCTGATAAAAGGAAGGGTTTGATGGGTTGTATTATGTTCCATTCTTCCCATTCTGCACTACTCTTACAGGGAAAAGTGGGTAGGATACGTGCTAATAAAAGTGATCAGAGATTAAAATCCTTTTATGGGAAACAGTCTCTGGCAAGACTGCAGTAGTAGTTGGTGAGCCACTATCATTGCACTCACCATCATCCATCTTAATTTCTAGGTGGCTCCAATTAGTCCGCATGGATCTATAGAATATTTATGATTCCTGCATTACAATTATAAAAATAAAAAATTACAAAAGGTCTTCCATATAACAGTACACAAACATACCATGTAAAATGTGACAGAACAAAAGGATACAACGTGTTGCCAGTCTTAGCTTTCCAGACTCTGGAAAACAGTACCACTTCTCTCAACAGAATTTCACATTATGAAATATTGAAAATGGCATGGAGGCGAGTTACCTGTAATGTTTGCTACATTGACAGTGTTAAATGCTAAGTGGTAAGTTGCATTGGCAGAAGAGAGGTAAAGTTTTTCTGCACCACAGCATCAAGCTTCTCCTGGCCATCCCTCTGGACAGGCATGAGGTACTCTTATTATATTGGTCACATGGAAACATCATCTCCAGTCTTCAAAGGTAGGTGTTAAAAACCTGCTGTCATTCAGCATTTCATCTTGGCTTAACATTGTCTGAAAAAACAAGATGTGAACAAGTAAGCGTGTTCACTTGGAGGCTTGCAGTTAAATCCAACTGTAATGAGAACAGATTCACAACAGAGGGGGTTAGAGCCACATACAATTACAAGGAATCTCCGGAATGCAGCTTTAAATAAAGTATGATTTGCTTGAAGTTCTAAGATTTTGTGCATGGCATGTGACTCAATGTGATGTAACTCTTCATTATAGCTTTCAGTCGATTTTTTTTTTTTCCAATTACCTTCTAGAGAGTCAAGAATTAATACTGATCATCTTTTTGTTGGCTTGTTTCTGCATAAATTTGCAAGTCTGTACCTCTTTGATAGACTTTGCATGGGAGGGTTGTTACTTGCAAAATCTTTGAAGAATTGTTTTTATATAAGGGGTGAATATCTGTCCGTGGTTTAAGGAGATAGCAGAGTTTATGAAAACTTAAAATAGGCCTAAATGAAACTAAATTTCTAGTGCAACTTAACAGCAGTAATTTTTTTTGCCTGAATATATAGCCAGGCTCTGAAGAAGTATTTAATGAGAATAGAGACCCGCTTATTCTTAGTTAACCCCAGCAATGACCAGTGCTCACTGCATTCTAGCAGAATACATTTGTGACTTTAAAACAAGAGTGAAACCAGTACATACCGTAAGATGACTTATGCCTTGAGAAAGAGCCCCTATTTGCATTACTGTTCCTTCCGAATGTTCCATCTGTAAAAGTATTCAGGAACTAGTTCAAGTCAGACAGTACGTTCAATTTTATTCACTCTACATGCATCTTTGGGAGGTATCTGTGCCTGGACAAATGAAGTGATAAGTTTAAAAGCTCTGATTTCTGCACATTAACAAAAATGCCTCTGTGCCATAAGGTCCGTGAAAACACATTTAATGATAGGGACAGTGAATCCTGATTAATCAAGACTGATTCCGTGAAACCTGGGCTGTAATTCACACAAGAAATCAAAAAGCTTAACAGATATTACCAACTACGTGTACTGTTTTCCAGATAGATGTGACACTTACTATACTGGTGGTCTTCTTTCACAGGCAAGAAGTAGAAGTAAGTACTTCATGATACAGTACTACCTATTCTTATATAAAAAGGTTATTACCTCTAGGGCATTGAGATTCTTCTGCATGACCACATGCTCGGACATTGTGCTTAACAGAAAGACCATGCTCCTAGAGAAAAATCCAGTATTTTTGTAATGCTTGAACAACTGCAGAGTGTCAGCTCTTGGCACAAAGTTAATGCGTTCACTTGCAACTCTTAACTCTGCAAGCGGACATTGATACTAAATTATAGTCAGCGTTTGATATTGTGGCTACCTGGGAACAGTATATTACTGAAGCATACACTGAAAAAGACAATGGTTAGATAATGAACACAATTAAGATGTTAGATGCAGTAAACCATGCGAATGACAAAGATTACTTTCACAGTTAGTCCTTTCAATTTTGTGACCATGCTCTTAAAATGTTTTTATCTTACTTAAGGCCACTGGAGATAAGACAGTTTACCCTAGCTGCCCTTGAGTGTTGCCAAAGTTCATACAAGCTTCCCAAAGCTCCATTTTTCAGGTTTTACATGCCTTTACACAACAGCAGAGTTGAATAAGATTTGATGGTTTTCAGTCTTCATCATTTGTCTGTATGGTATCTAGACAATTTCTTTCAAAAGTTCACTACGTAACAAAAGTGTATTATTTAAGAACGATTTATTAATAATTTTTTCATTACTGATGCATTGTTTTCACTTGTACCGTCGAAGCATAACTACTCCCTGCTATACATAATGAAAGAAAAATTCAGTTGGATTCTTTGATTAATGTCTGTTAAAAATATACAATCCAGTTGTACTTTAATATATAACTTGATAGCTTTGTACAAATGAGTTCAATTAAATTTATTAAAAACCACCCATAGAGACATTGAAAAAAAGTAGCATGCTGCACTGACATTACAAAAGCTAGAAGTACAAAAGTTTTGTTTACTGCCACCACCACCTTAACTGTCAAAAAAACATTGATCTTCATGGTGTAAAGGTGTTATGTTCCTGAAAAAGGGCTCAAAAATGAATGAGTTTGTTATGATCATGTTCATTAAAAAAATAACCTGACATTCTTAGTACCAGAACTCTTTCCAGTGTCCATAACCAATACTTTCTCAGTAAGTTCATGCGGATGTAGCGAATAGTTTGTTACATGCTAACATTTGGTTATTCGCAAGCTTTGGAATGCATGGAGAGGATGAGATGAGAATGGCATCAGTCCATCTGTCCCACCTGATCCAGTTCCCTATCAGTGAATGGACTGAGTCCTTTGTAGCCACCGTGGTTTTTCTGAGTACCATTTGTAGCAGCTGGGTTTGTATCCATAGGACAAATGTAGTCTGTCGATTCATCAAATTTCTTTTTTCTTAGGTTTCCAAAATGTGAAAATCCAAGTTTCTTTGGCTAAAATAAGACAACACAAGTTTTGTGTGAGAAAAATCAGGCTGTCCTTTAAACATTCAAAATCCTTTCCTTTTTGATTTGCTGCTGTAGCTGAGGCCTTAAAGCACATAAGCCAAATAAATTTAATTGTTTTCAGATTGGGAGTTACAGCTGATGATAAGTACATGCAGATAGTGTTCCTTCTAAGAAAAGACAGAAGGGATTACCTGTTTTATTTCAGACGTTGACTTAAACAGATGCAAGTCAAAGGCTTTTGTATCTACAGCTAAGGAAATTTAACATTCCTAGAACTGACCTTTCCATGCTCATGTTTGTCCCTTTTCTTTATAAGATGGGGTAAAAGAAGTTTGAACTTCTGAAATATCTCTTCTTCAAAAGCAGTACATACCCGAACTTTGGCAGTGGTGGTCAGAGGTGTGTACGCTGTTGACTCTGTTATTTCTCTTTTTTCTTGTTGTGTCTCTGGTCCAATTAATACGTTAAAATTGGTCATTAGGTGGCGTCGCAGTAGGGTCTTTTGAGGTGGAATATTCAGCAGCATTGCAAGCGTGTCACAGTTGAAGCGAGGTTCAAGAATCTAATAAAAAATGTAGAACAATTATTTTTTTATATGGTTAAATATTTGTAATAATAAACCATTACAGCGGTTATCAGAAGAATTTCTCCTTCTTACTAATCTGTCTGCATCAGACCTTTAATGAATCACTTGCGATACCATACTCACTAGTGTTTGAATGGGAAATACACAGAAGTAAGCACAAAGAAATGCAGAGCGTGATAAGGCAGATACATATTTCTACTTATAATCAATCCTTATATTTATTTGATTGAATAAGGTTGCTTTCAGAACCTTCTGCTCTACTCAAAGTCTAATAAATATGTACAATTTTCTATTTAATTTTTGCAAAAATCCTACAGCAGGAGTAGCGTGGTATTTCAGAGCTCTGACATTTTACGAAGTTACAAATAGTTCTGCATGTTTTGAATTAAAAAAGGCCATTCCTGCCATTGCTGGCAAGACTGGAGCAAGCTCAGGACGGTTACTAACTATAGCTCAGAAATCCACACTCAACAATACCTTATCAATTAGTAACTATATCATGACACAGATTGTTTGTTTCTTTTTTTTTTATGTACTACTGTTAAACACTCATGCACAGCTCAGTGTTGATTATAAAAAAAGGCTTTAGCAGTTCCTCTTTATCTTAATTTTTCCTTTGTAAAATTAAGATGCATGGATAAGAAAGAAGCTGTTTAGAAAGCCTGATGGTGCTGTCATATTGCACATGTATTTATTTCCTCCTGCTTGACAAATACCAGATAAAAGACGTTTTATAGTAGTCTGTCAATTTTTAGTAGACATATAGTAAAATGTTTACAAATTCTTACAATCAGGCCACCGTGTACTCCACTTCCTCGAAGGTTTGGTGCATATTCTGCCAGATCAACTGATCTGAGCCATTCCATCACTCTATGATTGGACCACTGAACTACTTCTGAAGGCGAAATGTTATTCTGTTAAAGAGAAAAGATAATGACAGTAGAGCCTGCACAATATATAGGCATCCTTAGCTCAGATAAAAACATGATTCTTCCTCAAAGAGCAGTATTTTTTCCCCTGATTCTGTGGTATTCTGTTTCTGTTTAAGACCTCTTTCAAATGTCCGGTGATGAGATGGCAACCATAGTCTAGTATAGCTGAAACCCCACATACTGCATCAAGTAGTGTAGCAGCAGAGATTGCAGATGCTTGGTGTAAAAAAGGAGCATTTTGAGAGCAGTATTAGTCTCTAAGAGAGAGAAGAAACTAAGCTATGCTAACCAGGTAAGGCAAAAACCTTACAGTCTTTGAGAGTTAAAAATCAGGACAGGCAAAGAAAAAACTATGCAAATTATTTTCCTAGAAGTTTAATCAACTTCTTTTAATCTAAGCAAATAATTTCTAAAGGAAAGTGAATGATATCCAACTTCTAAGTGGCTCAAACACTTAAAGGCTGAGTAGATTTTTATTATCAGTGAATAAATGTTACATTTCAGAGCTAGTATAACTACTGCTTTAGAGGCAATTCCCTGGTAGCAGTGATTCTGTTGTACACTGCTAAATTTCTGTCCCTATTTGCTGGAATCAGGTAATTAGCACTTGTTTAACTTAATTTATTTAATCATTCTTTTACCTCCTCAGCTGGCCTCCTGCGTAGACAGTTGGGGTTAAAACCGTTGACATGAAGCACATGAATGGCACATTTAATACTCAGATGATGCAGCTGACTGGTGACTTTCAGAAAGAGAAGGTCATTCTGTAAAGGAGAAAGCTTTTTAAATGGTGCAGAAAACATAACAAACCAGGCGCTTTCCCCCAAGAAGAAAAATTCTAAGCTTGCTGTGCAGTTTTATATAAGCCACAGTAACTGTGGTTTACATTAAATAAAAGTTTATATTTTAAAAAGAGTTTTATAGGGTGGGGATTTTGGGGGCTACTGTTGGTTTTGTTGGTTTTTTTAAACATTGCACTGTGGCAAGACCTGCCTAAGAAGTGAAGGAGGGATTGTAACCTATTAAGTAAGATGCAGCTCATGGATAGTATTAAAATATTTAGATTGTTTCTGATGCGAATAAGATCCTCTTATGGGTAGAATCCCTGCATTGAGCAACACACACCTAACCACCAGAACAGCAAGGACCATGCTCCTATAACAAAAGCTACTTAAGCAATGTAGATTAAGGCTGTACTTTTGATAACAGCTAAATTAGGCATTTTTTTCATAGTATAGGTAACAAACCCAAATACTTAAATACCCAGACTTGGGCAAGAAAAATGTAAAAGAACACAGCAGCTATGTGTAGTGCATGGTTTGCCACTAATGTGGTGGAGGTGTACAGTTTACTGGATTTGTTGCTTATCTTTGTTTTACCGAATATTGTTGCTAACTTGGTGTGAAGAACAACACACTCCAAGTCATTTTAGGTCATTTTGCCTTTAATTGTGGTGTGACACATGAAATTGAAGGGAAGACTTTGCACAAGTTAGCTATAACAGAGCATATGACTTACTTTATGTACCGTAGAAATAGTAATTTTGCACTAGCAACACAAAGGCATTCCTACTGGCACTATTTTTGTCTTGCAAAAAGTTCTTTAACTGCTTACATTCACATAAAAATTCTAAGATTCTTTGCTCATTCTGAAGTTAAATATGGTTAAGCTAAGGAAAAGGGATTTTAGCTTACCACAGTTAAGTACTGCAACATTCTCCCATCAACTCTGGATTCATGAAACTGGTCTTTGTACTGAGGTAAACCAATATCATCGAGCCATCCTGCAGATACAAGAACAGTAGTGAACCCAAGCCCAGGTCAGTGAGAATGAAGCCCTTCTCCCCTTCTTGTCTGGACTGGCTTCTTGTGACGTATTCATGTAGCTCATTCTACCTATTCACCTTTCAAAAGGACAACTTCTTAAGAGAAGCCAAAAACTGACACCCACCAAACAGCTTTGTCTGCACTACTGTAATATCTTACATGCAGTATGTGGCTGAGCACATAACTTCTGCAGTATAATACTCCCTTCCCATTTACTTCATAGAATAGTTTGAGTTGGAAGGGACCTTAATGATCATCTAATTCCAACCCCTGCAATCTGAATGACAATTCTCCTTGGAAGATCTTACTGTATTTCTGTATATTTGGATGTCAAGAACAGCACAAAAATCCTCATTCTGTGGAAAACTGCACCACGTTCAAAGTTAGTTTCTTAAAGATGTTTGGTAACTGCTTTAACAAACATATCAGGCAGCTCTTCACTGGGATGGGGAAAACTCCTTTCCAAACAATTCCATTATAGGTCAAACACTTACGTGTCACCCAGATATGATCAAGTTGTGCAGATTTCTCATCTTGTTTTGCATTTATTGATTTAACAGCCAAAACTAATTTCTTCCTGTGCAGTGGATGCTTTATTCCCATTTCCTGCAACAATAACCATTAACAAACAGTTTGTCTTGCCTCTGGCTCTTTATATCTCATTAAGGATCTACAAAAATGGATACTAGGTATTTCAGAAACGTAGAACTGCCAGTTGTTTGAAGAGGCCTGGTTGTACAGAATAAACAGGTTTACTTGAAAGAAAGTTACAGATTATTACCTTTTCCATGTCCTGAGGTGTTGCAGTTAACAGTGTATGGCCTGAAGTCACCCACTGCCGTGCAAAAATGACATACTGACCAAGACCAAAGTCCTCAAGCCAGTTACAAACTCTTTCAGTGCTCCACTGAGCAAACGGAGCATTGTAGTCACTGAAAAGCAAAAGAAACATTTGAAAAATCTCAAAGGAAAGAACTAGGTTGTTATCAGAAAAGCCATCATGTGCCAGAGGCAGTACTATAATGTATGGTTTAGTGTGCTTTGTTCAGGGCAGAAATAAAAGCCAACAGCCTTCTCACAGTGTATGTCCCAGTACTAGTGTCCTGTTCCTTTGGCCTCAACTTGTGAACAGATGGGGGAGGTGGAGGTTGACTAAGAACTTCCAATTTTCTGTTTGAAAACAGGAAAAGGGGAATTGCTGAATCCTCATCACTTTGCAGATATTCCCACAGGAGATGATCAGGTTTGTTTTTCTTTAACAAGGTAATATATTTTTTTTTTTTTACATTCCAACTAACAGCTGGTGCTACAAGCTGCAGTTTAAGGAGTGCAGATAGGTGAGCTACTTGGGATACATTTACCACCAGAGGAATTCTTTCCAGTTGTTGTGGAACTGCACACATAATGATGTATGTTGGCAAAAAAGCATTTCACATAAGGAGGGTTTGGCTGTTCAGCACATTTAACAATACCACATAATATACTGTGCAAGGTAAAGAAGTAACTTGCCTTTTCTGGCCTTTGGTTTCCTTTGATCTGGATAACCGAGGTCCAGCTGTTGCACGGAGACCACCTCTTCGAAACTCAGCCAAACCCAGGTCATCTGCAGGGAAGTTACCTGACTGAGTTCTTCGTATTCTTTCAAGACAAGAGTGTCAAGATAGCTGTGTTAGCTTGCAACAGAAAACATTTGTTTCATATGGAAACTATCATGACAACTAGAATTTGTATTAATCTTCCTGTAAACCACAAACATCTAATTCAAGTAGTAGCTGAAGCAGTTCCAGGCAGGCACAGTCCAGACATAACTCTGAGAAAATCAAAAAGCTCTGCAGAGCAGGCACAACCCATCAACCCAATTACTAATTCACACTGGAGGCCAGACTCATAAATGTCTGATGTCCTGAAGCAGGTAAAGCAAACAATAAACCAGTTCCTCCGCTTTTTGTTTCTTCTGTTTTTTTTTTTTTTTACCCAATGGCTTCTGCAATAAGCAACTTAATATCATTTGCTTTTTCATAGCTATTGAAACTGTTTGCATTCTAAATTATTAGCACTATAATAAGAAAGCAGTGTATTATATCTTCCATGAGCATGACACTGAACATTACCTTCCACCTTTCCACACCCACATGTACATGTGAAAGACACACCTCTACAGTCACAGAACTTTTCTCTCCGTTTCCTAAATTGTACTCTATTCTTGCTGTATATATTATGGTTTTTACTGACACTTAAATTAATTCTTAACCAAAATGCTTTAACAGGGAATTGAATAGAAAAGAAACCTAACCTCCCCCCCACCCAGCCAAAACCAGAAAACCCTTACTTTCCCCAGATTTTCCTGATCCCTTTTGGACTCTTTCTGATTTCTGGAGACAATGGAGATTGTGGACTTGAATCTGTTCCCGAAGAGAGAGGTGAAAGGTCATCTGAGACTACTGTACCATCCACATTTTCTGTTTCTCCTAGGTTAACAACAGGAAGTCACATTTTATACTAATTATCAACAAAATTATCAACATTATCTGGTAAATTAATTTTTAAATGCAGAACTTAAAAAGATACTTATAAAATTGTTCTTGTATTAAGAAAACCATGCTCAACAGATGAAAATATAGAAGCTGTACATTTGATACAAAAAATAAAAAGAATAAAACATTGGGTAAAATTGTGATTTCAATCATTGGTGTTTAAATACATTATTTTAATTAATTCAAAGTCTTGAGACTGAAGCAGATTCTTCAGATCTTGCCTTGACTATTATTAATACCAAAACTTCTCCATCAAAAACAGTGAGATTTTTTTCTGTTGACTTCAGCGGAAACAGAATGAAGCAATGAATAAGTATCTTTAAAAAAATCCCATCCAATTGCCATAAAGCAAAAGCTGTCACTTAATTTCAGTTCAGCACCTCAGTAATTCAATCGGGATAGCCCACTTGGTGTTAGTATTTCATAGTGAAGAGAAAAGCAGAGGAAAAGGAAAAATTAAGCAGCAAAATTTATGTTAAAGTTGCACCTTGTTTGGATACAGTACCTAGCACTGGTGCACTGACACTCCTGACGCGATCTTCAGTCATCCAAGAAGCAGAAAACCAGATGAAGCAGCAAAGAAGATATAAAACACCAGCAAAATAAAGTTACAGGAGAGCAAAGAAGTAAGCTAAGCATTAAAAGCAGAAACAAAAAGAAAAGAAGCAGTTATGCTTGACATGAAAGTGAATATGCATTGGTGCACACAAGCCCCAGGAATTCTGTACAGGTCATTTTAAATAGATAGGGATGATCATTTGCCCGTTACAGGATTTTTTAAACTATTCTTAGACAATTTTAACATTTAAGCATATACTATAGAGCTCCATAAAGCCTGCAGAATATCTGAAATGAAGCAATGTCTAAGATTACATCGAATTCCTCTGAAATACAGAATTGGAGGTGTAATGGCTTTACTGCACATGCATAAAACAAATCAACCTGCACAAAAAAATTCTGTTAATGACAAGGAGTCATTGCTCATTTCTAGAAAAAGAACGTTCTCCTTTACAAGATCACCCATCCTTGGATAATCTTGTAGTTAGGACATAACAGCATGGCTCATGCATTGCCCAGGATGTTGCAGTCACAGATGAACTCTCAAAAAAACCAAAAACAAAAAACTCCTAAACAACCCACAACCTAATGAAATCTTGAAACTACCGTCCCTCTCAAATTTTAAAGTGTAGGAACACATTAAAATCACAAAGGATACTTCTCTGCCTGAGCTCCCAAGCTCCTCATTCCTTGGTAACACCCGATTCTGTGCCTTACTGTACTAATTTTTGTCAATAAATCTGTGCTTAAGATGCCAGGCTTCCATGCGTGGCTGTAGTCGTGAAATAACAATATACTTGTATTTTCAAAATCCATTGATGTTTTTTTTTGCACCCTGCAAGTTAATTTTTCACTTGTGGGTCCCTCATAAGCTACAGCAATCAACAGGGTGAATGCTGGCACATTAGCACTAGTTATATCAAAGTTTTGCATATTGAAATGCAGCGGAGTGGCAAGGGAGAGGTTGGTTGTTTTAAAAATGTGCACTAGATTGGATTTTTTAAAAAGTACGGATGCACTTAGCTATGCATATTTGCTTGCTTGTGTTTTTAAGAAAACAGATCAGCAAGCTCAATGGAGCAGTAGAAGCGTGTCTAGAAAAAACACTGCTTATTCATACCATCAATATGCATGCATCTTTAAAAGCTCCAATTTAGTTACAGATTTGTTGACTTTCAGAATATTTCACAATCTCCAAAACAGCGTCTCTTCATTACTTATGCTGTCAATGATGTCAGCAGATTATATCATCAGGTGCAACAGAAAAGAATGCTGTAACTTTTAACTACCCTTTACTCTCCAGTGAGCTACTGTGGAATATTTTTTGTGCATTGTTAAAAAAAGAAATACAACATTCTCTAAATGAATCATATGAATGTCATAGTCCATTGTTCTGGCACAGCAGATTATGTCATGTCCCAATCCCTCAAGACAGTTTTCTTTATTTCTTTTCTACAGGACTCTCTCAGAGGAGTGTGGATACATACTTAGGCCCAGGATGCTGTTGTCCTCGTTGTCATTCATGCCGCTCCCATCTGGCAAATTACATGATCCTTGCTCTCCATTCTGTAAGGGTCGAGGCAGCTTTCCTGGCAAGGTTTGATACTTGCTGCCTTTCACAAGTGGTTTGCTCTGTTGTTTTTTGTTGTTTTGTTTTGTTTTTTTTAAAGAGGGAAAAATAAAATAAATAAGTAAATGAAAACAAAAAACCCCAAATAACTCCTAGTATTTACAATTCAGTACAGAATACTTTAAAAGTTGAGAAAAAGTATTTTAAGTTCGTGGTTCAAAATTACACCACCTCATTCATGTTCCTTCTCATAAATAATTTAATTTATATCCCGTAATCATCTGACAGTTTCCTAGCTAAGACAGAGCCTTCTCTTTCCTGAACGTCCCTTCTACTTCAGCCAGCCTGTACATTACATTAATATATATATTATGTGGTTGTCATAAGAATTTTTCTAGCAGTCTCCCTTTCCTCTAGGACCCTGGCACTACTAAATAATTTGTTCCTTCCAAGGTCAATTTTGATAGTGCCAGAAATGCATTTACTTATTTCTCCACTTCCCTCTCTAAATTTCACCAGACTGTCTGTGTTTCTGCCTCACAATTGTATCTCACTGGAATTTAAGCCAAATGTACAACTCAAATTTGGTCAAACATATTTTCCCACCACCGTTAAAAACAGTGAAAGAATCAAGAGTGAAGATGGGCAACAGAAATTTCACCTATGTAAGAATTAAGATCTTTTTGTATAGGTAACATTACAAGTGTGAGGTTTTAAAAAATAATTATAGCTAAATATATAGCTGCCAAACATATAGCAAAAAAAATATAATTGCTCTCTTGATGTATTCTGGAAAAAGAAAAGCATAGACTGAGCTGCATTTTAGGGCAAGTCTGCTGCTGACTCTACACTTTTTGTCTATGTCTGGCTAACACAGAGCCCAATAGATGCTCTCCTGCAGGTATGGCAGGCAGAGTCACTGGCATCAATGAGATTATTTACACTGGAAGGGCCTTCTTCCAGCAGCAGAGCTCACAAGAGGACATCCTTAAAGTCTCAATGTATTGTGCTGACAGGGAAGTGATATGTACAGTTTGTCAAAAGAAGAAGATCTCTTGATTTTCCTCACATTCAGTTATATAAAGTTATCATTATATCACATATGTATATAATATATATAAGTATCAATTATAATCCAAGTTATCAACCACTTGGAGGTTTTCCTTCTTGAACAAGGGTAGTATACAACTTGCATAAAAATCTGATAGTTTTGAGTCTAACAAAGTATGCATTTCACAAAGGTACTCATCTACAGTTTGGCAAACAGCATGTTGAGACTTCTTCAATACCGAATACAAATGAAAAAGATGAAGGAGCCATCACTTATTCCCTTATATCCCACAACTGTCCTTTAGAAATATAGAGGCTTTTGCAGAGAAGCAGTGAACCTGTAAGTCTGATTGACATAAGTGGGAGCGGTGTACCTTCAGTGTGTGTTTTGGAATGAGCTCATATTGGTAAATCTCAGCATTAGAAAGGAGGTTATACAGGAAAACTTTATACTGAAAATAAGAAAAACATTTATTATCCAGAAACTTCTAACCTCACATAAAAACTTAGATAAAAAAAAGATTTTCTTCTCAAATACTGACTCCTGTTCTCAGAGTTTGTGAGTACTTGAACTATGCAAATGTTTTCAAAAGAAAACAAACATAAAATGAAGACACAGCCACACCAACACAGCTCATCACAACAGACAGACATTAAGAGAGTTTACAGTTAATATACCTCTTGTTCTACAACAGGCTGTACTGGTTTTCCATCTACAAACTATGGAGTTGCAGGGAGGGTAATTTCAAAAGTTTTATGGAAAAAAGCAACAGACAAATGTTAGTATTAACATACATACACATAACATCAATTGTAGTCTTATTACTATAGTGATGGTACTTAATGTATTAACATCATATTATAAGGTCTGTTCTCTCTCCATTTGATTTCAATAAGATGTTTAATACTAAACGTGTTTATTCAAACCACTCCACAAAATTCAAGCTCTGTTTAGGTTCTGCTGTGATCAAAGGAAATTTTCTATTTTCAGGCTTCTGGGTGGTCCTCTTAGGTTTACTTTAAGATAAGAACCATAACAGTTGTTTAACAGTTAATATGAAAATGACTGACACAAAAACCTGTCCACAAACTTACACAATACTGTATATATCCATCCAAAAGCACAAAGAGCTATGATAGAAATGAAGTGATAAAAATACCAGCATGGCTAGGGCAGAGACCAACGTGCTTTATTTTATTATTGCTGGGTGTAGTTGCAATTTGAGCTTTGTGCAAAGTAGAAGAGCTCCAGTAAAGAGCACTGATAGCACAGCTTCTCATAAACTCAGTGACAGAACCAAAGTCTTGTCATGCTGGTCCAGCAAAGCCAGATTTCTCGGCCTTAGTTTTGGTTGTAACTAATTCACATCTAGCCACTCACTCATACACATAGGGAGGTCTCATTTATTTGACTAAGAAGCCCCGTGCCTAAATTAGGGCATACTAAAATGCCTTGCTGAACACTAGGCTGGTTTGCTACAGTTCTCTAGTATCCTTGGTAGTTTCTTAATCAGAGAGACAAATTAAGTTTTTGAATTTAAGATAGGAAAATAAGTTATGAAAAGACAACAGACCTTCACAAATTCCACACTGAATGAAATGTTAGTTGTGAACTAATTCATCACAAGTATGACTACAACCAAACGAGTGCAGCAAAAATTTCAGTCATTCTATTTGGTCACTGTCATCTTCATAGATTTAAGAAAAACATAAGAAAATTTGAAGGATTGGGACAATCATATAGCTAGTATCCTTTTTAAATGGCATTACTGGGCATGCATAATTAGAAATAAGCCAAATCTGAGTATAGAAAATATCAAGAACAGCCTCACAAAACACTACTACAAGTGTAGAAACATGTGTATGTACATACATGTGTATGTACACATTCCAGTGTGCATAATGACAAAACAAGCCTCTGGACTGAGACTTTGTAAACTTGAAAATCTTTATTCTGTGACAGAATTAAGCCTTAGAAATAATAACACTGCTACTGCTGCTTTAGCTAAGGCAGCATCACTACCATCCTCAGGAATGCCAGTTATATCAGAAGTCTAAGTTAGGGAGCAACATTCATCTTTACATGCAAACATTCAGATAAGGAATCCTATGTGGAAATACTCAGCCCCAATACTTAATTAGTTTCAGGATTTGCTGCATTAACATTTTTAGCAATTTGGAAGTAAAAAAATATTTTAAAAATACCTATAAACCAAGTAGTACTGCACTTGAACAAAGTTACTCCTCATAAACAATATTTATTGCATTTTTTAAAAATATTTTTCTTCTCTTTCAGATGAAAAGCTGAATTTGAGGATGTGCACACATAGGTTTGTCATCTAGTTTGTTTATTCTACACTTGGAAATGAGGTAAAAAATGAACCTGAACTATCTTATCATTAGGATGTTTTTCTCCACATACAGTGTATAAATATACAAATACTTGTATTTGACCTTTATCTTTTAATCATGATGTTAAACATCACAAACTGTGATTGCAAATAAACTAACCTTTTCCAGAGCTTCACTCTGCAAATCTTCTAAGCTACTTGACTTTTTTTTCTGTGGAACCCTTAAAATAACAACAGGTAAAAAAGCAACAGTTAATACAACATACTATCTCTGCATATACCACAACTGTATCACGTGACAGCTGCATGTATCACATAACAGCTGCATATAACAGATAATTCAGAATTAGATTGATTTCTTTTGTTACATTTTTAGCCTAAAACTCATTGTATTGGGAACTGCAATAGATGAAGTCAGAAACAGCAACAAGATATCCTTTGATCAACAATGAAAGGCAACAAGGCTCAATGGACAGTTTTAACCCTTTTATTTGTAGATGACTGTTTAGAAGCTCTTAACAACCAAAAGTAGACCGTGATAGCTCTCTGTGGACAGCATGCAATATCAAATGCTTTAATAATATTTAAAAAATAGCAGAAGGCAGGGTTTTTTTTTAAAAAAAAAATCTGGCTGTATGTTCTACATTTCAAATAAAGTTACTAGTTCTTACCTATTTATGCTTTCCACAGATTCTTCTTGTGCAGAGGTTAAATTAGTTGACACTGGAGTGCTTCCACTTTAAATGAGAATAAAATATACTGTCTTAAGTTCTACAATAGGTATATCCTGATATGTGAAATTATTAATTTATTCCTGTAATCAAAACCTCATACAATTAAGAAGTACTGTAAAATTCCACAGGAAACACTGCTTTCACATGTACTCAAAAGTTCTTGCAAGACAAGATCCCAACAGTTATGCAGATTAAATAATACAGAATTAGGACAATCCACATGAAAAAAAAAAAAAAAAAAGAAACAAAGGTCTTGCCTGATTTCCATAGCTTTGTGTGGCACTGGACAGAGCATAGCTGGTGACAATTCTCCCGAAGAGGCCTATGTAAAATATAAGGGTTTCAAGCCTGTAACTGTTGTGCCTGATTCTGAATCTATAGTGCCCATAGCCAAGAGGCACAAAAATTCAGCAGGGCCAAACCCTCATCTAATACTTTAGCTAATACAGAGGAACAAATACAAACAAAGCACACATACAGCAAAACTTGTTTCTAGAATATCGTTACTGAGTACCTCTGTTTTAAATAATTCTCCTTGAGGATTATTCAAAAGATTCCACTTCCTTAAAGCTGGATCAAGTTCTTCTTCACTGCCACCAGAGATGGAAGAGCCTGTGAGCATTGAAGATCAGAATTAGAAAAAGAGAGAAACAGGCCAAAGCCCTAGATATTTAGGACAATATCAGACAATCTAAATACTCCAGTCTTCACCCGATCCATGTAGTTTACCAGACTCTCTACTCCTCAACCCTCCTTCAGGCTCTTATAAGCAAGATGCCTTGTATTAGAGCAACAAATTTATCACTTATAGTTTATTCTGTGCTTGATTGCAAGTAGATGAGCTGCTTATGAAGCAGCTTCTCGAGCACTCTTAATTGATTGTGTGATGTTCTGAGGCAAGTTCAAATCGGTACCATTTTCTTACAGCATATTGCTTTATAGGTAGTATGCCTGTTTGATACCATCTGTATAATAATACAGTGCCTCATGCTCACTTCAAGGATGAATGTGGTAAAATATGCTACAGGTTCTTCTGGATGTTCCAGATCTAAAGAAATACTGAAATACTTCAAACTCATTATTTTCTAGATTTCTATTCCTAATTTATCAAAGCTGCAATACTACATCAGGGTCTGAATATTAAGTGCTCAGCAAACTTCCTGAATAATTGGGATAAGTTGTTTTGGGTTTTTTTTCTGAAGATCTCTTGTGCATAGGATTGCACATATGATGTGGAAGGGCTGCTATGCCAGGATGGAGAAATTTATACTGACCTTTAAGCACATTAATAATTCCTAATTTATGTGACAGCTCTAGGCGGTTATGAAAAAACACCAAATCTTATGGTTCAGACTTGGTACTATTAGAAGAGAGATCCCTTGAACACTCATTAGACATGCACTTGTTTATCCTGCTGTTCAGCTACAAAGACTGCCGACAGCCTGACACCCATTTTTGGCCCTTCAGGATATCAAGGGGAACTTAGGCTATGGTTGTACACAGCCTTTCAATTAGCACAAAAGCGCTGCCTATAGTTGAGGTCCTTTACATTTTACTCAGCTGTCGGTGGCTGTTTCATGCAGCTGCCCTACTTTAATCCAAAACAGATTTGGTTTTTTTTTTTCCAGTGTATGTACTACCTATGGTGAAGAGTCAGTCATGTTTTGTGAACATGATTTGTGGCTTGCCTTAAGAAGAAATAAGAAATGCTTAAAATATATTGTGTTTCTGTCAAGTATCATTTGAAACAGTAATCAAAGACAGAATATTTCAACCCATCTATTCTACCAAAAGATTCTAACAGAGGTTACACTACAAAAGGAACTTTTAAAACTCACCTCTAGAAATAATAATAATAAAAAAATATAATCAATGGAGGTATTTCTTGGCAGCCTAAACATGAGACCCATACAAATGCTTACGTGGTAACAAGCTCACTTGGGCTGTGATAAAATTGTATCCATCAGAGGATGGCTTCAGTGTGGACACTTTCAGTATATACTCTAGTTAATACACAAGTTTTGTTGTTTGTTTTTGTTTTATTATGCCAAGCATCACTGTTTTCTTATTTATACTGTACTGACTGTCCACACTAGCATATGTTAACAAGTCCCTGCAGAACCAACTCTATAATTCAGAGCATCATGGCCTGCCACTTGCTCATGAAAACAAATGTCCTCCAAAAACCATGTCCCACAGAGGAACAGGCACACTCAAATCTACACAACCAGGATGTGGCTGAGGAGGTTGGAACTTGCAGGCGTTACTGTTGAGAGCACCTACTGTCAGGGTCAACAGTCGTGTAGCTACCTTAGGAGATAATATCAAGATCTCTAAAAGCTACAATCACATCTTTCAAGTGAGAGACTACTATTTTATTTTTTTTTAAAAAAGAACATTCAGAAAAAGATTTACCTGTCTCTTGTTCCCTGTTCTTGTGTGTTAAGTACAAGTTTCCATTCTGCCATACAAGACCTGAAAATATTGTGTTTGTTAATGTGATGATGTATATTCAACAAAATTGTCCTTTCATAGGGTTAAGTTTCCCAGACTAAAAGTAGTACTCAAAACTAAGGTGGCAGTTTAAAGTGAGACTGTCCTAAAACTCATTCCACTTCCTGCAGTGTAATTGAGAAATGGGACAAAGATTTCTCCCCAGATTTTTGGAAGTTAAATATAGAATATTGTATACACCAAAGCAAACATGGGTTTTAAGTTGTTTCCTCCAAAACAGAACTCGCCCAGTCAGCTGTCAGGCTTTTTCTTAGAGAAAGGGATGGGCAACAGATCTTGTTATAGTCATTGCAACACTTTTTAGCAAAAAAGAAAAAAAAAAGCCACCTAACAGAATCAAATTGCACCTAAGATTAGCTTCTTTTTTATGAATGCCATATAAAACCCACAATATAATAGGAAAACATTGTGTCCTTAACACTACCTGGCAGGCAGCTGATCATCAGGCTATTGGACTTTGGTGTAGGAAATCTGAATATAGGGTGCATCTAATTAGAGTTCACCATCCACTAAGGTCTCTTGATACTGCTTTACACTGTAAAAACTCATACTGTAACAGGCACAGGAAACACCATACAAACTTAATAACTATATACATTATTAATCTCCTATATATGAATTAATTTAAATCAAACTGAATGCCATTTTCATTTTGAAAAACAGATTTTTAACAGGGATATTATGCAATTTACTAAGAATACTGTAAACTCATGCCCTTAACTAATTTCAATTCACTTTCCTAATTGCCCTGTGTTGGATACAAGACTTATTCAGACTTGTTGGTGTCAACAGATGGGGAGTAGCAAGACTAGAAAAACATGTTTATCTTGCAAAGCAGATGAGGCAGATTGTGGTCTAACACTTAGTCAGCTCAGCAGTGAGTGGGGTGAGGTGCAAGTCTCAAACAGATGTTGCTGCAGTGAAATCAGATAAGACCACCACACCCCCACGTCCTACCTTTGTATCAAAACTCCCTGTCCAGGAGGGTGTGCTGAGCGTAGTTCCACTGGCAACAGCCAGCTGGCACCCAATAATTGACTTAGTCCCACCTCACTAGGAATCACCAAGAGCATAAATCTGGCATATAGAATCCTCTGTTTTGAGGACAGAGCCTCCAACTATAGCATGGATCGATGGACCTGAACCTGTCTCCTCCCAAGACAGGGACACCTCCTTGGTAAGATTTGTGCCTCTTACAACGTCAGATGTTACCTGGGAAATGACAGATATCTGTAAGTGCTTAATTTTTAGATTTGGCTTGATTTTGCAGTGAATTTATCACCAGCAACCTCAAACTTGTTATACTCATCACTTCAATAAATTTGTATTGATTCAGCTTTGTGACTCTGATCAGTGAATTTTGGGCTCTGACAAGCACTGGTCCTTATCAACCTTGTCAAATTGCTCAGTGAAAATCCTCTGCGGATGCTGACCGGCCTGATTAAGTGAGTCAAGTTTGTGAGACTGTTCAATGAAAGTCCCTCTTCAGACACTGACAGCTGACTCTAACCGGAGGGCTTCCTATTCTTAGCCACATGTTGGACCCTTTACCCTTTTAACATGACATTCTGTGTTGACAAATTCTATGCCTGCATGAGCATCCTGCTGTCTGCTCACTCCTTTTGTCACTCTATTTGCTATAATTCCTTCTGGTCTGGCTTCTACAGGCCATGTACAACCAGCAGCAGCGAAAAAACGAACTATTAAGTTTTGGCCATGAAGGACACTTCAGGACCGCATGAAGTTGCTAAAGAACCTACAGCCCCAGTTGCCCACCCAGCCATCACTACTTGGATGCAGGAGTTCTGTGACCAATGCTCCTGTCCCATTACAGTACATAGCAAAAAGTGTTTTAAGGAGAAGGGTTGCTGACTTCAGATTGCCTTGGCCCATAAAGAGGTAAATTGCAGGTGCTTCAGACCCCATCAGTTGATAAGTACTTCACACAGTTGCACAGTCAGAGCAGTAATCTCATCAGTCACCCTTCTTTATCGATCAGAAACATTAATGACATCATGTTAGCCAAAATCTAACACCAAAATTAGGCTCCAAGAAAGAATTTACTATTAAGTGATGGAGAATAAATTTTAGCTTATGACTTACAGAGTCAAGCATGAGATTCAGCCACAGAAGTCTTACTCAGTTATAATGTTGTAATTAAATCTCCAGATAGATTTGACCCTGTTTTTCTGTATTGCCTACAGTATTGGAAACAAAAAAGCAACCTCCACAAACTACAGACAGTAACACATAAGCCTGGTCAGGACATACTGTGGTTCTCTGTATCTGAATGACTGTATACTCACAGTCACAGCACTCCAACATGATACAAATATATGCACAAGGAGATATGTACTACTATACATATATATTTAAAAGGACAACAAACAGCAGCTATAGTACATGCAGTTTTCAAAAGACCTGATATCGGGAAATTATTCACAAGACATTTTACCATGAGCTGCAATCATTATCTCCTTGACCCTCCTGTACTGGCTTAGCAATAGGGTTAACTCCTGTATTCGACGGTCCTATAAGAAACATTAAATGAAACAATGTTTAAAATCCTACATTTTAAACCAGCAGAACAACATTCAATCCTGTGATTTTGGGCTGTTCTTCTTCCAGAAGAGAGTATCTGCACCCACTCACATACCTCATAAAGAACATGTCTTAGCTTTTATTTGCCATCATATGTAATATCTGCTGGAGAGTATGAAACTATGGATATAAGGAAAACCGAGGAGTTTGATATTACTAGTAAATTAGTTATGTACAGAAGCATTATTTGGAAATTTGATTTTACTTTTAAGAGTCAAGGAAATATTCTGGAGTTGAACCTCAACTGCCTGAAGTGAGCAGTGCTTTATTTTTGCCAGCATTGCACCTGTAATTTTAAAGTAAATCATGTTTATCTTTTGTATTTTTTAACAGTCTCATCATGTTTTTTAACCCTCCCTTGTAGGATATGTTCTGCATTCCCACATCTACCCTTACTCCAGTTTTAAGCACATCTTTTTGAACTTTGGCAGTCAAACCTGTACAGTAGCCAAGAAATGATGTCTCACGCATATCTGATGCGTTATTCCACTCCACTATTTCTCTAATACCTAATACTTTCCTATTATGTATGGAATGCCTGCTGATTCACATATGCAGGGAGTTCAATTGCCTTTTGCACAGACTTGATGTAAAGAGGAGAAGTAATCATTATTTAGTTGATTGGAAATGTCATTTCCATCATTTCTATATATGATATTGTGTCCCTAATGATAATAGATTCTTGCTATTGGTCACTAGGTGTGTGAACTTGCAATCTGCACCCTTACAGTTTGTCCTGTTTCTTTGACACTATTCTAAGACTGTCCTCTGCAATAACCTTTTCCAGCGCTAAAGAACTAGTTTTCACAAGTAGGTGTCAGGAAAGCCATGAAAGTAAAGAAACAGTCACTGGGAAAAAAACCCAAAACCTGTCAAGGCATATCAGAATAGGCTGATGCTGAGCTGCTGCACTGCCTTACAGCTAGGTCAGTGTCAGAGACACTCAAATTAAAATTTCCTCCAGTACACGTGTGCTACGTTAGAGTCACAGCAGGTATCAACTGAGTAATAGGAATAACTGCACAGAAACCAGATCTTTACCACATTTGAGAATAGTAGATGATGCTGACTCTCCCTTCATGCCACAACAAGTATAGGTAAAACAAAAAGCGTTTAATATCAATACCCAGTTTTCCTAACCATGGATCAAAGCAATACATTCTTCCACATAGCAAGGAACTGAGACTAACCCATTTGAAAAAAAAAAAAGAAATATATGCTCCTCTTACTAGCAACTTTGTTGAGCATTTTCTGTCCTAAATGACACAAGGAATACTTAAAAGTTATCCCAAAAGCTATTCAGATCTATTTTCCCTCAGGAAGACTATTTTATTTTGCAATATTGTTGAAGGTAACAGCTCTCCATTAAACAGCTGTGGGTCAATGATCAGTCTACTAGTTTAAACACTATAGTTTCGAAGGAAGCAAACCTCCTTTCCCTCTGAGCGTATCCAAATATTGGGACATAAGCAAAAATATTTTGTGTTCCCTTCAAATGCAAAAAGCTTATCTGGCTTGGATTAACTTTGGCAAGAGATAATGTCATGTCTTTTATTTTCCCAGATGTAAAGTTTGGTTTTTTGAGGTTTTAAGAACTAAAGGTTGCTAAGAGTCACATTAACGTTCTTCAGAATGAAAATTGCCCTGTCCAGATTCTGCAAGTACTAAAGGAGGTTTTTAGGGATGTATATTATTGTCTATTTGATTGTACAAGAAAACGTCATTGTAAAGGAAAATCCTGTGGTCTAGTTTATTACCTTAAACCGAGAATTACAATTTTGTCAAGAATTAAGTACCCTCAATCTCCCCACTGCCCTTCAATACTAAGTAACAATTTATGTAGTAAGTCAGCAGCATCTGAATGGGGACATTCAACATCCTGTCACACTGAGCCCTCAACCCTGCACTCCAATTGTCTAATTGACAGGCGAACAGGATGCTGGTGAAAAGGGACAACAATCATACTTACTATTTAAATGTGTTTAATTTAACTTTTCCTCTCCTTCAGTACTTACCTCACCTCTGACTCTTTAAATGCTGGTCACTTTCTCCCAAAATTTGAGTCTGATTCAAGAGCCATTTTGACTTTCTTTTTATCATGATCTGAACTCAGGATATCAATGTACTTCAGATTAAGTTTGGAAGATAATGAGATGCCAGAGACAACCAAACCTTAGTCACCTTTTCAACAGCAGAAACCAGGAGGTTCTGCTCATTAGAGCCTTGGCTTTCTAATCTGCCCTGGAATCTAACTAACCTCCCAGATTCTGCAGCCAGGTTAACAAGGTCAGCCACCTGTTCTGTTCAAAAACCAACCTTCTGTCACAGACTCGGGATAATCCAAATCAGAGCAATTACATGCATACAGAAAGCACGTTATTCAGATCATTGCAGGGATTCAAACCCCTAATATCATTCTTATTATATAGAATCAGGATTATTTTCTCACCTTTTCTTCATTTGCAGCCAATAGCGATTCCATTCCTATCTTCAATCGCTGAACTTCTTGATCTAGAAACATTTTAAAGAGTTAGAAGGAAAATACATATACTATATGTTTTGTGATATTGTCCCTCTGTTCTTATAAGTAACCAAAATCATTTAACTAAGAGCTTTTCAAAAGCTGTGTTGTAGACATATGGCATGACACAAACATGCTGGTTTTACTTATAGAAGGCTAAATAATATTATTTTATACTCTAAAAGTCAAATAATTAAAAAAAATAAGAAACATTGAAGGTTATTTTGGAAAAGATGAAAGTGTTTTCTGTTATATATTAAAGGAAATATTTTTAAGTATGATTCAACATTAGTTATATTCCATTTGGGAAAAACATCAGCTTCTGAAAAGTAGTTCAAGGACATGAATGAAAATGAAATGGAAATGAAAAATAACAAAACCTATTTTGATATAAGGAAAACCTATGAATTTTCAGTATGAATAACTGAATTAAAATGTACATCAAGAGCAAATACAGAATTGCCTCATGCACAATTTGACGTTATAAGAATGACGATATTCAGGAATTTTATAGTCAGAAACAATTAAAACACACCCTCTGAAAATGTATGAGGTTCTTAATCACAGAATCGTTAATCTGCTGAACCAAATCTTTTATTTCTTCTCTAGACACTACTCCTAAAAAGTCCTCCAGTTCCAACCTAAACTAAATAAAGTTTATACGATGGAGACAAAACCTGAAAATTGCTGTAACAGCCACTCAAGGAATTCATGCTTTGACATTAAAACAGATCCATTTGTTTCACAAAAGTCTATGAAAAACAGATGTGGCAGGCATGAAGTTAGTGAGAAGAAAGAATATTAATACTGCTAAAGGAGATCATAAAAAGAAAATGTTTCATAACTAAATGTTGAACATACAATGTCATAGCTAGATAATTAGCAAAAGATAAAATTAGTTTTTCTTGTAGTGATTCGGAAAAATACATACCTTTTAATGAGCAGGTTTTAAAACATGGAAATGATCTTTGCAAGCATTTCTCTTGCAACAGAAAACATTTAGTAACATAAGACAAGCAAACACACAGCCAAATCAAAAACTAAAGCTGCAAGCAGTGGGCAAGCAATTAGAAGATTTTCAAAGTGTCATTAAAAACCACAGTCCTACTGATTTCCCTTTATAAATATTAGACTTCAAAAAGTACTAGTGTCAAGGTATTTAAGAGTATATTACAGCAAACTTTTCTTACAATATTTATAATGTCATTGAACTTATGGAAATATTTCTGCAACTGTCTTTTTAAATTTAGTGCACTGATTAAAAAAAAGCCTAAATCCTTCCTCTCCAAGGAAGGAGCTATCTTTTCAGATATTATATGGGTTTTACATACATACAAATAAAAAGAGGTAAAGGTTAAGTTTTGGCTATGTTAACCTTGACAATGTCCCTTTGAAGTCCAACTATCTGATTTGTGAACCACTGATTCTATTTTTTTTTTCCAAATCTTACTAAACAGCGCAAGTAGCTGTCTGCTTGCTGGAAGCAGTGAAAGCAATGTCTCATGTATATGACGATTAGACAGCCAAATCTAAACAAACATTGAATTATTGCTGCAGAATGCATTTCAGTTACAATTTGTGTGAAAGGAACAGTGAGATAAAGCCAAAAGTGAATTGCAAGGCTTACGTTTTTCTTTTAGCCTTCTCCTATAAACTTCCTCTATGAAGGTAAATGGTGAGAGTCAAATAAAGTATGTAGAAAAAGCACATATTAGATAAATTATGCAATTTAATTAGAATATGCATCCTAGTGTACTACAAAACCATCATTTTTCAGCTTTATTTGAGAAGATCCCCTAAAAATCTGATAAATCAGTAATTTTTTTTTTGCAGAAGAACTATTACTGTCCATTCAAATACAGACTAAATGTAACCTAAAGAATCTGTAGAGGGTTTGATTCTTCCCCACTGGAATCAAGGGGAGTTTCACCTAACTTCAACATGAACAGGAAGAGACGCGCTACTAGAAACTGAAAATTGCTGAGCTCTTGATTGTCATACCGCGGTCTTTCCTTTGAAATATCATAAATTATTTGGGAGTTTCTCACAGAAAATACAAAATTCTATTAGTAGAAGAGTTTCTGTATAAAACATTTCTGTTAGACTAACTAAATTTCTAGTTAGACATGCAGTTCTCTTCATGCACAAGCTCTGCAGCTGAGTGAAAACAGCAGCTGAGTGAAAACAGCACCGAGTATATGTTAAATCACTTATTTGGAATAAACAACAGTCACAATACAAAGTCTGCTAGAAAAGAAACACCCATAATTCCTGCAAGGACATTCTTAGTAAGCCCTGAGAAAGAGGTATCATAGCACCGGAAATGTCACATCTCAACAAGGGCACTCTCTGGAGTTGTTAGTTAACACCCACAAAAGAAGTTAGTGTAGCTAAGCTGATGCACGGTGGTGAAATACACACAAATATTCCTGCATGGTTTAGTGTCACAGTATTATTGGAGGAGGTAACTGCTCCCATCATACTGCTTACATCCCAGCAATTGACAGGAACTCCAGGGAGTCGATATTTCAGAGAACTGTGACATGACTGGTTGAGAAAAAAGGCTAAGCAAACTGGTTTAATTCCATTGACCTGTATAACCAGGGCAGAGGTAAAGCAGAAACCTGCGATATCATAGAATCATAAAACACCCAAGCTGGAAGAGACCATCTGGTCCAAGCCTTCACGAGAAAGGGAGTCTAAATGAGATAGAGTCCTAATGTGAATAATGTAAATTAATGTCTATGTTTCAGAATGCTTGGATACTTAAACATCATGCTTAGCTACTACTCTGACAATTTTGTTTTTCTTAAAATGTAGAAGCTGTAACAATTTTTTCAAGGAAATTTTGAAGGTATTAACAACAATACCCATATTCCCACTGACCTACAATGACTTTCTAATTACAAATCAGAGTTTCAGTTCCCTTAGGATACTTACTAGAATTTATGCTGCCTCTATGTTTGTATGGAATTTCACACATTAAAAGCCTCTGCTCTGCCAGAAGACAAACTAATTTTAACCATTTTTCTTCCCAAAATAATTTCTCTAAATCCATTCTTCTGTCTCTTTGTACTCCTTTGAAATACTCAACCAAGCAGCTATCAAAGGGAAGTTAAAGTAGGGATTTGGATTTTCAGTTCCCTTCCTCTTACCTTTTTCTGCCACTTCGCTATGTGACGAGGTCCTAGACAGCTGACTTTGTAAGCGTTCTAGTTCTGCATCTTTTAGAGCTAACTGCTCTTGAAGCTGGGCTATCTCAGCCTGAAACAGAGTACAACAAATTCAGAATAACATTTTCATAGATTTTTCTGTGATTCTTTTCCCCATGAACTGGAAAGCTCTCAATGCTACAATACCAGTCTCAATGCTTTCAATACCTAAATGACAATAAAAGGGCAACTCTTGAATTCTGCATGGAGACAACAAAAAGGTACCAAAAGGGTTTTTTTTTTAAAGATTCTGCTTTCTGATTCTAGTTGCTACTCTTTAATAAAACCGAGGATCTATTAATGCCAAACCATCTTTTCCATAGCATGAAAAAATCAGTTCTTCCTCCCATGGGATACTATAAGAAACAGGCCAGAATCAAAGCATGACTTGGAAAACGATCACATATATGCAAAATGTATGCATCAGTGTGTGTTTACACTTTCTGCACTTTGTGCTGCCACTTGATTAGGATCATAATATTAACACATCAAATCACACATTGAACACCTCGACAATATAGATGGAAAAGAATTCTGTGACTGTCCAGTTGTCATCTCATTTTCCTATTTACGGGGAAAACTGTCTACAGCATATTTTACTAAAGCCAGTAGCTTCATCAAGATTTTCTTCAGCAGCTTTAAAGCCTTTACACATCAATATTCTGCATATTCCTCAGCAAAAGCAGACCAAATCTCTGTAAAGGTGAAGGAAAAATAAAACAACAACAAAAAAATCAGTAATGTGGCCAGTTTCTCAAAATACTAAAATAACGCAGGAAAAAATTCAAAACGCCAAACAACATTATCCCAACAGGGAAACACACAGACTAATTTACTCTAATACAAAGACTTATTTTTAATCAGGAAGCAAGCAGCTGGATGGCAGCAATAGCTCACCACTCTGTCTGCAATTCCACATGGAACAAAAGA
The DNA here is from genome assembly GCA_033558105.1 of Coccyzus lansbergi. NCBI lineage: Eukaryota > Metazoa > Chordata > Aves > Cuculiformes > Coccyzidae > Coccyzus > Coccyzus lansbergi. The sequence continues at coordinate 2,262,885 of JAUMJK010000097.1, forward strand.
ATCTGCAGAGATGCAACAAGGCAGAGCTCCTATACCTCCTAGTGACTAATATTCTTTTTATATCCAGCAATGGAAATATTCCAGTTTCTCATCCAAGAAGCTGGAGAAACAGGAAGACAAAAGCTGCAGACCTCTTAATGCCAGATTTGGGGTTGCCTCCCCTGGTCTATTTGATCTCATAGGTCTTTTACATACCCTCTTTTCCTTTAATCTCTCATTCCTGTCATCTCTATAATTGTTTTATTCTTCCTCTCTTTTTCTCTGTACTTTTCTTCCTTTCTAGTCTGTATCTTCTTTCACTCAATGGGTTTTATGATTCATCTTTCTTATTTTCATTCTGATCCTATACTTTCCATAATCTTTATCTGTCATGGCAGCTGGCCACATGCTGCTTGAGAAAATATTTTCCCAAAGACTGTTCATTTCCACCACTGCAGAGAAAACATTTTCATGAGTATAAGAGCTATTGTCTCAAAAGGAAAAAAGACATGATATCAACATTTCAATATTCATCTAAGAATGTCCAAAGAAAGAAATGCTAATAAAAATAACAACCATCTGCCATTCCTGGATCGAGCTACCAAGTACTAAAAAGAAAGCTCAGTTTAATAATTTGAAATGTTTTTCTAAGATCCAACCAATTCAGTAAGTAGTATGAATAGAGATTATGGTACTGCACAAATATAAGGAGGTGTGATTACAGCACAAAAATGTACCTCAGCAGGGAAAAATACTGAAGTGGTTTTTAATCTGGTGGAAAAGGCTAAAAATTCAAACTAAAAGCAAAGGACAACTGTTTAACAATGAGATTGTTCAGCTACAAAAATTAATTACTGAGGAACATTATGAGAACTTTCAAACGTTGAGTTTCTCCAGATTACAATCCAACAGCCTTTCAGGATTTGGTCAACAGAAGGGAAAGGCAGCTATGACCTTTGACATAAATAAAGGCAAAGCAGATGATCTAATGGTGTATTTTGGGCTTAATGTCTATCAAAATAAATTCCATAGTAAGTGAACACCCAGACAACTTTGCTTGTCTCCTCTCTTCAGTCTGGAAAGCATAGTCCACAGAGGCATGTCTCAATTACTCAGATAAAAGAAAACCTTCAAAGAGTGTTTCCTCAGAACAGTCTTTTGTAAGTCTGAATATCTTCTCCTTTTAAAAATATAAAATAAATAAGAATAATAAGATATAACACTGGAAACTGCAGGAAGGGAGAAAGAGGCACAAAAAGCAGTTACAAAAAACTTTGAAGTATTTATTCCAAAGATGATTGAAGAAAACCTGACTTTATATTGAGCCCTGACATAAGGCAACTGTAAGAAAAGTAAATATTGATGAGAAGTGAAGCATAAGCATTCCCAGCTGAAATAGGTCTGTCATTGGCAAGTGTCAAGTATTCTGCTTACTTTGGTTGCTTTTAATTGCCACTCATACTGATTTCTTTCATTTTCCAGTTCTTCCACTTTAATTTTAAGGTGTCTAAGTTCCTGTAGCAAACCCTGCAATGGAAGAACAGAAGCTAAAATTAAGATTACTCTGGTAGATATTAATTTTCCATAGCCTGTATTAGTGATCATGCATGAACCACACAGAAAGGAACACCGAACCACCACATTCAAAACTGACCTAGTCTAAGACGGAAAAAAAAAAATCTATTTTGAATTAAGAGACAAGGAATACTTCTTCAAACTCTCCACCTGAGCAAATTTCTTAGTCATATTAAGGAAGATAGCTGAGCCTGCTGAAGTCACGTGTCGCAGTGAAAATGAGCCAAAAAATCTACAACTGCAATGTCATATAACATTAACTACTGGGTTTGGGAGGAAGATGGAGGTTTTGTTGTTTTATTTGGGTGTTTTGTTTTGCTTTGCTTTGTTTTTCAGCCATTCAGAAAGTAAACAGAAATAGGTAGTGCTAAAACTTTACTAACTTTCTCAGACAATCCTCTCCCAAACACGTGTTTAAGTTACTTACCAAGAAAAATAGCACTCAAGACTAAATAGCATGTAGCAAGCTCCAGGCATTTAATACTGTAGACATACAGTCAAATATGACTACAAATATGCTACTTTCAGCAATAATATTTGTCACTTTGCAAACCAAGAGGTGCAGCCATCCAGGGTTCCTAGCATTCTCCACCTATTATTCTGACAAATGTGTCTCCTAAGTGTCCTTTCACCCTTTCCTTGATAAAACCTTATCATTATTCATTCTGAAGGACAGCGTTATTAAATCCATGACATAGCTCTGATGAGAGCCAATGTCTTAAAATGAACTTAAGGAAAAATTTCAAAGTGAAACCCAGTTTTGGAATCCTGCATATTTTATACACTAAGCAATCATACCAATATCTTGTATTAAATGAATGTTTATTTTTAATGACTCCCGAATTTGATTTCAGATTATTTCTCCAATATGCAGCTTGTACTGACATCTAATAGCTCAGTGATTAGTTCTAGACTGAGGCAGGCTCAGAAACAGAAGCATTGCTTTCAAAATAGGCATTATATCCAAGTAAGTTAATTTTGTAAAATAAACTTAGAATCATAGAATCATAGAATCGCCAGGTTGGAAGAGACCCATCGGATCACCGAGTCCAACCATTCCTATCAAACACTAAACCAAGTCCCTCAAGACCTCATCCACCCGTGCCTTAAACACCTCCAGGGCAGGTGAATCAACCACCTCCCTGGGTAGCCTCTGCCAATGCCCAATGACCCTTGCCATGAAAAACTTCCTCCTAATGTCCAGCCTAAATCGCCCCTGACGGAGCTTGAGGCCATTCCCTCTTGTCCTGTCCCCTGTCACTTGGGAGAAAAGGCCAGCTCCAACTTGAGAAAAACTACTGAAAAACTCCCTCCAATATAAGCAGATAATTTATGAAATGAGTTCTGAGGATCCAAATTGTAACTAAAGACATGTGGCAACTAAGGCAAACAGTTTTAAAAGCAAATACTAAAACTGACTTTTCCAGGCACACCAGTATCATTCTGCCTTCAGGAAAATTAAGCAGTTTACACAAAGTAGCTTTTGTTTTGAACATGTGAAATACTTTTTATCAAATATGATTAATATCTGTAATTTAAGTTAAAATTTTCTGTTCTGGTAATTGCTGATTTCAGAGAAGAAACAAAAATGTGTTAGACTCACTGTTTTAATGGTACAAGCATATTATTTTTATTATGGCTCTTTTCATTCACTTTAATATGATCATTATTAAAAGAAAGGATACATTTCAGATAGTCTTACCTGCAACTGTATTTTGTACTTGTGTTAAACTTTTAAGATATTCAGGAATTAATAATCTGTGTTCAGAGGACTGGTTGGGATGCACTATTATGCATGGGTAGGGTGGCGTTATCATGAGGAAAATTAACAAACTACCAAACCATGCTAGCATGCTGCATATTAGAAGACAAATCTCAACTAAGGAAAAAGAAAAAAAAAACAACCCCCAAAATAAGCAAAAAACACCCAAACCATAAACCCCCATGCCTTTGGTTTTTGGTTTTTTTTTTTGTTTGTTTGTTTTTTTGGTAATTGTTATGATCACCTCACTTTTTCCCAATGAAAGCCATAAAGATTAATGTCAATAATTCACAACGTAGCTCTAGTTAGTGGAATTTAGGTTCTGCCAGAGAAAAGGAAAGGTAATACACAGGCTTCTACTCATACTCCACAGTGAGAGCAATTCTTCTGGTTGATAGTTTCTACCACTGATCTTGAACTAGACTGAGGACCATTGGGTGTCAAGTCTGGTTTCCTATCTTGAGACTTTCTTTCTTGGATTCTACTATTAATTTCCAGCTGCAGTTTACACATCTGCTCCTGTAGCTCACTGATCAGGTTCACTACTGACTGGAAACATGGGAAAAAAGAAAGAAAGAAAAAAAAGAATGGAAAAGACAAAAAAAAAAAAGACAGGTGAGAAAGAAAATGAAGACAATTATGCAAAGAGGATATTTATACAGTTGTAGCACAAAGAAATACCTGAAGCATATCAAAGACAATGACAGATTAGGTGTTTCCTTTCTGATAAAGTATATGTGAATGGGTATAAATATGAAATATTGTACAAAGTTACAGTTTAAATAAAACAGAATCCTTATTTCAGACGAATTAATGATTCTGACCTTAATGTGAAGATCAGAATGCGGCCCCTCATTTTTAGAAACTTATCCACTTGAATTCAGATATAAGGGAAAACTGGAACATATTTAGATATGCTGGCTGAGAGGTATACCTTTGCAGAAATGGACTTGATGACATTCACTTACACAAATTATCCATTGGAAATAAATTGCTAAGTGCTCAGTTGGAGCCATGACCTACTTTTCCATAATTTATACACAGAATTTACTCATAAGGTAGTTCCATTTCCAGATCAGCAGAGTAACTCCATTACCTAACTTGCTAGCTAGGCAGTATCTTGACATGGAGAAAGGGTTAAGCAACATATATAGGAGAAATCAAACAATACCATGGAAGAAAGAGTAATTACTTTTGTCAAGCGTATCAGTTTGCTGATCAACTTCTTGGATTTGTGTGTATCAGTGATACATGCAAAAAACCAACCAGCTAAGGGAAGTAAACTAAAGGTAAGCATTAAATTCTACATAATATTTCACTTAAATTCCCCAACTCAGTAGCAAATATTGCTGGGCATTTTCTCAGGTATTACAAGTTCAGAGTGCCTTTCTCTTAATTTTCATGTACATTAACAACAAGGTTTTGTGATTTCTCACAAGTGGAATAAATTTGGTAAGATTAATCCATCTCCCAAAAGAGTGAAAAGGATTTTGGTGGACAGAACAACAGATGACAAGGCATATATTTTTTAAATTTTCTTCATTACACTGTTCTCCTTTAATATCACCGCTCTGGTGAACCAATAATCTCAAAGCTCAGAAACAGCTGCTGCAGGGACAGCACACTATTCTGCCCAGGTAAGTATTTAACATAACCAATCTCAAACTGAATCAGCATCCACAGACAACTTGAAACATTCACAAAAGTTCCCTTTCAACAGCATGTGTATCAGTTAAGTGAAAGAGTTTCACATCAGTGAAGTATTTTTCTAGGGCACTGTGCTTAAGATGAAATTCAGAAAAGCTGTTGCATATATTTCACTTGATGCATATTGTTCTCAATCAGGATCACACATCTGATGGTTGTCCTCTATCATCCAACAAACCTCTCATGCACGTAAATGAGGATTAGTTCCACAAACAAAAAATTTAGAGCAAGTACTTGGCCCCAGCATAACACCTCTGCGATATCCAGTCTTTCACAGGGCTGCATAGGTAAGAAAACATATCCTCCTTGAGTACCAAGTGCTTTAGGTGAAACCATATCCTTCATACATTCTGTGGCTACATTAGCCTCTCAGCAGCAATACAGGAGGACAGTGGTAAGAACACCCCTCTGATGTAACTCATCTTCTAAGTTGCCACTTATCAGAGTGCTGCAAAGCAGAACACCTGCAGGACTAGCTGCATACACAGTTTAGGTACTATCCACAAACCCTCCATCTTCCATGCTTTGATTTTGTTTCTTTGTTTACCATCATCTCTGCAATCAGATACCTCACTGAGCAGTACCAGCTGGATTGGAATTATCAGGATGCACATCCATCTCCCTTGCTTTCTTTTAAGCAGCAAAGCTTTAGTTTGTGCTCGTCTTTGATAGAGAACTCTGTTAACCCATACAAGGTTCTGAAGAATGACAGCTTGAAATAGGTGCGCAGACTGTTGAGCACAAACTGACTGTCGCTCCAGTTCTTGCAGTGTGGGAGGAAATCCTTGTAAATCTTTTCCCTTTTGCTTTGCATTAAAACCTGTAATGGGAAACACACTGTGCCCACACAGACTTCCCTGGGGGCAAATTTGACAGTACAGAAATGGCAGAAATCCTTATCCCAGTGAAGGATAAGAGATCTACAGAGGAGAAACAGATGAACTCCAGCTGCAATGGATGACTTTTCAGTTGTGTCTAGTTTCAAGGTAGAAAAAGCTTCTCATTTTTGAGATTCTTTCCCAGCATGAAAATGTCTTAACACTAACATACTACACCTTGAATTCGATTCAGGTGAGATAACACAAAAATACCCAGTGGGAGTCAGTGCCTCAATGATTCTTTGAAGCTGCAGTTAATTATGCATTAGATATTTAAATCAGAATTGTTCACACAAGAGCCACAAAACACTTCCCAATGGCTTATAGCAAGCTCCAAATTCTCAGTCTGAAAAAGCAAAAACCACAATGTCTCTTTTGTTTGTGTTCAGATAGAGCTGGTATCTGGGCTGCCATTAATTGCTTGATAATGCTGCTCTCTCATACCTTGCTGCATTCAGAAAACACATTTCCAAAATTTCTAAGGCTTCTCTGGCAAGGGAAAAGCTACACAAACTTCCCATTTCAGAAACCTCTGCAGCATTGCTATGGCAAAAGTAGAATATTTTCCACCAGAAAGTAATTAAAATGACAAAGCCAAGAGTGAAATGGTCCATTTACAAACAGCTACTCTCCTGGCCCTTGTATTATATATATAAATAAACAGCACTTTAAATTTAGCATGTGCTTTTGAAGAGACAGAGACAAGTGGCATTCAGTGTGAAATTAATACCTTTGAGAGGAGGTTAGAGATGCTTGATAAACTCATTGCTGCTAACTAAAACTAAACCACAGCTGCAAAAGATAAAGTGAAATGAATCTGACACATTATAACTTGCTCATATTTAGAAGGATATCTAACTTTGTTTTGTTCCCCTCGACCCAATCAGTGAAATAATTATACAGATAAATTCTATGTGACTGGAAACAGCTGCTGTGAAATAGGCTGACACAAAATTAGAGTACAGAGCAAATAAGTTTTTGCTGAATTATTCTGCAACGTCACATTTAATTTTAAACTTCTTAAAACTCATATTTAGAAATTACAGGGTCAGCTATGAAGTATAATTAAGAGGCTGTTTAAAATGGTTTAACTACTGGATGCCTCTGCAACATGCACTCGGGCGAAAACTGAGGACTATTATTTCTGATGGTAGCAAATCTATCATATCACTGCTCTGCTTACCTCCGTCAATCCTAAACTCAATCTTGAAAGCAGAAATTGGCCAGCTACAGTCTATAAGAAAGACTCTAATTCTGTCACCCATAGTTTTGTTCCACTTATGTGAAAATACTAATTACAGTTTCATTTGAGCGACCATACACTGTAAGAGTGTGTTGTAGTAGCCATGACATTCAGAGACAAAATTACAGGAAGATTAATTTCATTTAGCCACTGCCAGTTTGGAGAACTGTCTCACTATGAAGTAATTATCCTTCCATAGCACAACTGTGTACATATAAACAAGAGTAAGCAAAAGGTAGACTGCTGGCATAAATAAGAATGGTTTATTTTCTAGAAAGATGTAGTCAGGCAGTGGATGCAAGGAGTTCAGGAAGACATTCAAAGCTATTACCAAAATTAAGCAACAGTTGTAATCTAATAGTATAAAGAAAATATATGAGATTCTGAGGTTTGAAATTGTGTTTCTATTAAAAATTAGTAAAACTCAGAGTAAAAGGAGCTGAAACATGGCTAAAACATTAGAACTCAAGTAAGCATCTGGTTTGACTGAAAGCAACCCCTGTTTATCTTAAATTGGATTAACAGTGATTAAAGACAATCTGAAATAATTTTTAAAACAGTTCAATGAGAAAATCAAAAATGCTGTTTATTTCCCACAGCTTTTTACTGACAAAATCTGTTTACATTGCTTTCTGTACACAGGTTTGCAACTTTCAACAGGCCAAAAATCTAACCATATCTTGGGGTAGTTAATAATTAAAGGTGCACTTAACACAATTCTCAATTTCTCCATCAGATTAGAATACTTTTCCATCTCAGCAAGAACGTCTCCTACCACTTAGCAATAATACAAAGGTTTCCAGGCCAGTGAAGCTCAACTTTTCCGTCCATGGGAGACACCCACCTTGTTGCAGTGGCAGAAGAATTCTACAGTGTATACCTCACCCTCATCACACACTCAGACCTATTGGGTGCTTAAAAGTCCTGTCAATATGAATGCACTCAAAAACTTTGTTGCTCTCTAGGAGTCAGGTTGACCTTGCATGTCCTGCAATCATTTAAGCAGCATCATCCCTGTATTTGACATGCAATGGGAAGTGCTGAAGGCGTCTTGGGAAGTTGGATGCCAGGAGCAGCCTCTAGCAATCAAGCACTGCACAGACCTGTTTAGATTTTCAGGTAGTACAAGACACTGTACACAAGACACTGACAATTATGGGTGAAAGAGCATGGGAAGGCCACAGATGATAAAAACAGCAGCTGGAGCCTCTCTAGTTTGCAACCACTTCCAGAAATTGCTCTCTTTAAGCTATCTTTTAATCTCCAAAGAAAACTTCAGAGGATAAGTAAGTCAAAGCCAAACACACCCCAAACTTATTATGTTACTACTGGTGACTTACTTACGCATAGTTATAAAATATTCCACTAAGCAACGTTATGGAGAGCAAACAGATTCCTAATACTGCCTGGATTTAAAGTTCTCCTAAATCAATGTGGAACACAGAGGTTTGGGTTTTGTTTTTTGTCAGCAACATATAAATCTTAGACCTAGTAATCCTTCCTTACCAGGCAATTCCTTTCTGCTACTTGCTTCCCTCACAAGGACCACTGAGAAAGGCAACACATGGCAATTTGTACAAACTACTGTCTTCCAAAATAGCTTTTCTTCCCAGCTCCCACCTGCTCTTGCTATCATGAAATGAATGTTATTCATACCATTTCCCATTTCACATTCTGTTTCTTAACCAATATGGTAAGAAGAAAAGCTTCTTTGGTGTCCAAAACTATCCACATCTGAAGGGGATGAAGGATTAGACTTTCCTCTAGTGCATGTAACTTTTTTTCCCCCACTATTTATTGTTCAACCACAAGCAGAAATGTTCATTTGAGGAAAATGCCCTGCCCCTTGCCTCTCTGTCCTAAGTGCCATGAATGAATTAAAAATCACCAAAGGGGATTATCTCACTGTTTGTAGCATCCCTGATATTACTGAGCTGACAGGCTTCTCTGCCACATAAAAAAGGAGAAAAAGCAGCTCTGGCAGGCATCATGTGGCCATGTCAGTCCAGCTCCAGGGGAAAGGAAAGGGTTAAGCAAACACCAACTGTAATGTATGCTTCTGGAAGGAACTTTGTGCCTTGATTAAAGCCAAATAGCAACCTTTGAAGTATAATGAGAGAGAGGAAAAGAAACCACAACCCCAGAACGCATAATCATATTCCTCACTGAATTCACAAGATCAATGATACAGACTGTGCTGTGAGCACGGAAAGTCCTATTGCATGCCGATTTCAGATCAAAAGCTCAGGTGTATGGCAGTACACCATAGACACAAGATAGGGGAAAAAAAAAAGAAAATGAGCTAATGAAAGAAACTCACCTCAGCTTTGTTCTGTTTCTCCTCATATTCACTCTGTTCCTTTTCCATACCAACCAGTTTAATCTTCAGGTCTGAAACTTCAGCCATTAGGTCTAATTTCTGAGTCTCCAGTGATGTTCGACTTAGCAACTCCTGAAAGTAAAGCAAAGCATTTTCTCCACTTATTTATTTGAATAGTGACAGAGCACTCTAGCAAGGAAGGTGATACTCCCCCTCTACTCTACTCTTGTAGAAGATAATGGAGGAATGGAGCACGTCTGCTATAAGGACAGGCTGAGAGAGTTCGGGTTGTTCAGCCTGAAGAAGAGAAGACTCCCAGGAGACCTCAAAGCAGCCTTCCAGGACCTGAAAGGGACTACAAGAAAGCTGGGGAGGGACTGTTTACAAGGGCATATAGTGATAGGACTAGGGAGAATGGAAGGGGAGAGATTTAGATCATACAATAGGAAGAAGTTCTTCATGATGAGGGTGGTGAGACACTGGAAGAGGTTGCCCAGGGAAGTTGTGGCTGCCCCATTCCCAGAGGTGTTCAAGGCCAGTTTGGATGGGTCCTTGAGCAGCCTGGTCTGGTGGGAGGTGTCCCTGCCCATGGCAGGGGGGTTGGAACTGGATGATCTTTAAGGTCCCTTCCAACCCAAACCATTCTATGATTCTATGTGATTTACCGGCAGACCCACAGAAAACTCTCTGCCCCAGTGTTTAATGCTTTCTATACGACAGCAGAATTATTCTCTTCTTCAGAAGTCACAGTTGCTACTGCTTTACAATGCAAAAAATGCAGGCAGAAAAAGTAACAAAAAATATAATGGCGTGCTTAGCAAATTCATATGAAAGCATATTTCTCTACCTCTTTCCATGGTACGTGTACCTTAAACTGTTTGAAATGGGTGTTTGTGAGTTCTACAGCTGTTTTCACCTAAACATTCTCCTATGTTAATCACTAAACAACTGTGTTCCCCTCCCTGTTTCAAGAAAACACATAGCAGAGTTAATTCTGGGCAAGACATGAAACCAGAAAAAAATACTAAGGCTTAACAAACACAAACTACAGAATGTTACAGAGACCTTCACACGACACATTACAAACCAGCTGGCTCCTTCCTAAAGAACTCAGACAAAACTACATTTTAGTATTACAATGAATCATTTTAGTGTTTCTTATAATGTGTTATTCAACAAAGGATGTATTACAAAATGAGCACTCGAGCCAGAGCACACTACCAAAGACAAGCAACATTTCTGCAGTTTCATTAATTGTACTTAAAACTTTACATTACGTAGTACTTTACATCACATGGTACTTTTGAAGGCTACACACTCTGGAGGGAACAGCACTGAATGAAAAGTGGAATGCCCTAATTGGTATTTAGAAGCCAATGCCTAAACTAAGTAACAGTGCAAACAAAAACCAATCCACCACGACTTTGGCTTGTGCGTCCTGAATGTGTTCTTCAGATTGCACAGAAAGACATACTTTGGACAGAGTAGTATCACTGTGTTTGGAAAATATTTAGTATTGACACCTTCATGGCATTTTCCAGTTTTCAAGAAAGTCAAACAAAAAAAAAAATCTTCCAAAGTTTAACAGAATGTATTTTATGTGTATATATACACACATATACTAAATGATTCTGTTGGCCTCCATTTTGAAAGAAAAAAGAATCCATTCAGGAGTTTAAGCCTTAGTAAAAGAATCAATACCTAACTTTCCAAGTGCCTATTTAATTTTTGCAAAAAAAAAGAAATGCAATGAGAAATCACAGTAGATTCTCCTTTGAATTACATGGAAGTGACTTAAGTTGGCATAGTTATTCTCAATCTATGCTGATGTTACTGAGTGATCTGAAACTGCCCTGTCAATCACCATTTTCTCATCTCTTCCTCTTCCACAAACTGCATAGTATGTTGTAGACTATGACTTGGAGCCAAGTAAGCCACAAAGTTTTTTTGGGCTTTTGTTGTTTCGGTTTGGGTTTTTTTTTAAATTATACAGTTAAAGTTTATTTGGAAGTCAAATCTACTCTATACGATTGTTTTAGTTGGGTGGGAATACTGCCTAAATTAAAAATAGTACTAAACTTGCATCCGCATGGCAACACCAATTCTCTAAGTCACCCACTATTCCCAGTGCTGTGACGATTCCTGCTGACATTGACAATGCTAGTTGTGTACGGATGGGAAAATAAACAGAAATGTAGCCTCATGGTTTATTTTATTTTTACCTCTGAATGAAAGAAATCATGCACTAATCAGGAAAACACAGTGCACTGACTTGCTTTATTGAGAAGAGGCACTCAGCCTAATGAAAGCCCAGTAGTAGCTGTTTTCTACAAAGATGATTACAAATTACATTTATAATTACAAATAACTTGGTATCCTCCAGAAAAGCATTAGTTTACACAAGTTCCAGAAGCACTTTCCCATCCAGACTGGAACAAGCTCTGTACAGCTGTTAACATAGCAGATTTTGCAGATGAAAATAAAGGTATAAATGAGAAGTTTGATATGAAACAAGGCCACTGAACATGAAAAATGCTAGCAGGATGAAGTGACTTTGGCCCTATGGACAGACTCTGCTCACTGCTGAACTGAAACAACATTCAGAGTTGTGGTTTTTTTTTTTGTTTGTTTGTTTTTTTCACACTGACATGGTGTTCCCTGATAGTGCAAGAGATATTACTTAGTAAGGCAAATAGACATGGCACCCCTCTGGAAATTCTTAACAAAACGTCTATCCTTTGAGTGTAGCATCTAGCATTACTCCTTCCTTCTTCTATAGATTCCCAAATAGCACTTAGTTATGAAATGGAGAGTAATATCCTACTCTGCTCATTCTCAGTTCAGCAGCACTGTGTGAACACTAAGGTGCTACCTGGTATACGTGAGCAAGAAGGCAGCTGACTTTTTTAAAAAATAAACTCAAATAAAATTGTACAATTTATTCCAAAGCTGGAGAATCAGATCCTCAGCTAGTGTAAACTGGCATAAAACTCTTGCCTTAAAATAGACAAAATAGCTAGCTAGCCTTAGTTTGTTTTCAGTGGAGCTACACTGATTTAAAACAGCTGACAATTTCTCTTGCATCTAGAGAGTCTAACTTTTGCTTTGAAAGAAAGTGCCGTTTAAAGTAAATGTCCCCTCTTGAAATGCTAACATCTGGAAGCAATTATTTTCATCTTCAAGCAGATGCTCACAGTGAACAGCTCATTAAGAATGTGACCCATTTTGTTACAGAGAAATTATAGTGTATTTCAGTGGTATGATTGAATTCAGCCAGAATAAATATGCAATTGTAAGAAAAGAAAAAACAAATGTATGTTATTGGTTTTAAAGCAAGAAAGATAATATAAGACAGAAAAAATGGTAATTTTGGTTGTAGCAGCTTTAGGAGAATCTAAAAGAGCTGAAATATCAAACAGAAATAGAATACATTCTTGGGCATTTTATTTATAAACAAGATAATGGTTTTTAATTTTATAATGCACTGTAAGTTTAATTTAATTTTTTCAAAGTTCTTTATTTGAAACTGAACTTTTAACTTTAAAAATTAAGGAAAAAAGATATTTTAGAGAAGAATAATTACAAACAAAAGTCATGCAAAACCTACAGTATGTATGTACCAGACAGATAAACAAAAAGTAAACACAATCATAGTTTTAAAAGTCACACTGTATACTTTAAAAATATTTAAATAAGTTTTTCAACAGTCCCAATGAAAGTGAAGTACATGCTGTACACCTGACTTTCACATTTTGTTGTTATAGAAACACATAATTCTTATAAAGCTGCTTCTAAAGTTTAACATGGCAGAAAATAGCTCAGGAAGAGGACACTACAGTATTCTAGGCTGTCAGCTGCAAGCACAGAAAATTCCAGGATATTTAGCACACCACAAAACAGAAGCAAAAAACTTGCCATACACTGATTGAGAAATCACAGGATTTCAGTCAAGTGGGGAGAAAAACAACCCCAAAGATCCCATTTCACCCTCGTGCACTAGTACAGAACTCAGCACTCAAAAAGTTTCATACTTTTTACCCTTATTAAAAAAAAAAGCTGAGAGAGCCAGAGAAACAGAGCAAGCTACCTACCTGGTGAGCAAAATTCAGCAAGAACCACCACTAATGAGGACTGCACTTTTCAAGTGCTTTGTGTCAGCTGCGGTAGAAATAAGATATTTGCTTAACTGAAAACACAGCTGAGAGCAATGTACACGTGTAATCAGCATGAAATGGTGCAAGTCAGTAGCAGAGAGTGAATTATAGCCCTCCAGTTCATCATTTGCCTATTATATAGTTAAGCAATGGAAAGGACAGAACTTCCCATTGCCCTGCCAATTTGAACAGCCCTTTGCATATGCCCGATGAGCAGGCTCCTGCCTACATTAACATAGCAGTGTAATGCTCACCTGCCTAGATAGGCTGCACAACTTGAGAGCACTCTCTGAAAACCTTACACCTCAAAACCAGAGCAGCACACAGCACATTTCAAAATCTGAAACAGCAAGATAGCTACTGGCAAGAAGTTACTGCATGCTATAAACAAGTGCTGAAAACCATCTAAGATCAGATAACTCAGGCAACTGAAATTTGAAGGAATGGTGCTTGCCAGCCAGCAAAGTTCCTGAGAAGCAAACAGATACGCACCAGATTTATACCCTGGAACCAAGACAGGATTCTGGCTACCCTGAGTATAAGACAACTGCAAAACCAGAACAGGTACACACTTTACTCCATTTGATTCAAGTTTCTACTCTCATAGAGCTCCTCCCTGCATTCTTTAAAGCTGCTGGTTTTAAAAAAGGTTGCCCTTTGTGAGGCACAAAGGGCACTGTCTAGGACACTTTTGGCTGCTCCTTGCACTCAGGTTTAAGTTGGTCATAAAACAACATAAGAAACAGAAATTCACTCCTGTTTGCTTCCACTCACTTCTGTTTCTATGTGTATTTTTTAAGACAGAAAGAATCCTAAAGCTAAGTGCACTGCACTTCAGAAGAGAATTTACTTGATAAAAGACACAATTATATTTACACAATGCAGTTAACTGACAAGAGTCCTCTGGGTTGTTTCTTGCAATTATGTGTCAGAAATAAGACGGAAGGCAGAAATACAGTCAGACCACATCTACGGTTTTGTACCAGCCAGGTACAGGAAAGACACTGCCACACAGACCAGTATTTTGGTTGGCAAAGCAACTGTATGCTGTTATACTTTATCACAGAACTTCAACTGGAACTGGTATCTGTTAAATAAACCAAATGCAGCACTGGAACAGCAAAGAGGTAATCAGCTATTCTTACTCATGATAATTACCATAAAAAAATGCACTTAAAAGTACTGTGGAGGTGACATCTGTATATGTAGATAATTCACTTTTCAAACTGAATTAACACAGCTGTCAAGACTGACAGCATAGATTCCTTAGCACCAATGTGTTTACATTATACATGGTTGATAACTTTCTGTTACGGGACAATTTAGGCTTCTTTATAGAGCAAAAATTACTCTTGCCTTCCATTCTGTTCTACAGAAAAATTGATAGAAAGCTGATAGGAGGTTCCCTCAAGGCTAACACAGCAGATGTTCAAAATCCTTTCTTTTCTTAAAAAAGAATATTTCTTTCTTAAAGGTGACTGGAAGAAAGTACTTAGAAATGCTACAAACTAACTTAGAACAAGGTACATGCACACCATACTTCTCTAACACTGGCTGAAATTTTACATTTTAAAGCAGCTGATAACTGGAAATAGACGGTCATGGCATAAATTGTTCACATTGGATAATTCTAGGAGTTCTTTTTTGCATTGCAAGACATCATTTCAACATATTAAGAGGCAAGGCAGGAAACTATTCACAAAGGCTGGAATTTCCATGTTCTTCACACATTCAATAACAAGACAGAGATATCACTGCAAGGCAATCCAGTGAGACCAAACTGGTGTCTTACTCCCAGTCATGCTTCAGAAAATTTTGTCTTTATTTTCTATAAAAGATGGCCAGGGAAATGCATTTTTCTTGGCTTAAACTGGAACCATACTTAAGGACTGATTTAAACTTTTGGCCCTGACTTTCATGAGTTTTTGAAAAACCCACTTTGTTTTAAAGAGAGAAAATGCAAATACCTTCAAGATTCAAAAAGCTTTTTTATTAAAGTCTCTAGTGGAACAAGTATCTTTACAAAAGCAAAATGTTGCGTTTGAAACCATAAACATCACATCTCATGAAAAAACACATTTGTTATCTGTAACTGTGCACACCAGGGCACCTCTGCATCTGTTACACAGGATTCTTTTGTTTCAGACATAGCTGAGCTGTATTTTCATTGGCTGTGGTTTCACAAACAGTGAAGTCAAATGCACATGTTACTATTGCCCTTATCCCATGCTTTGACTTTTTCTGTGAGCTGTTTCAAGTCACTAACCCAACAGGAAAACATCCTCTCCTTTTTAAACTCCAAGTTAGTTTTCTCCAAGTCATTAAGGAAAAAGACTGATAAGCTTGACAATCAGTATAAAATAAGTTGCAGAAGCACATGGTCAGGAATAGCTAGGAGGATGAAAAGAAAATGAGGTCTTCTCCTTCTTGTAGACGTAACCTTTATATTGGCTCAACTAATCCCCTGGAAGTTCATATTTCAACTAAGGAATATTGCACTGTTCTCCTCAAGCGATGAAGATTTGTGATTTTACACAAGAAGCAGCAGTATCTGTTGCTACTGTTTTGCATTCAGGATGTTCACAGCACATGCTGAAAAGACCTTTAATGTAATTCATATAAAGTTTATTTTAGCTGTTGTTTCAAAAGTGTTTCCATGATCACTTTGCAGCAGAGTTCAAAACAACTCTGTATAAAGCAGAAGCCAGAAGGACTTTAGCCAGTAACTCCACCCTGACAAAGCAGGCAAGTCTCTGCTAGCACAGATTCAGCAAAAGCTATTTTACAGGGTAGCTTTACATACCCTTTTTCTGTTGTGGAACTACCAGATATTGTCCTTATCTTAAAGTGTATTTTTTTTTTCCTGCTTTTATTGTAGCATTTTGGGTACAGAACTAATAAAGTGTCACTTTTCTCATAGTTATCAAAATTAAAAAGTTGAGACTTATTCTGGACTCAGGTATATAGTTTCCCAGAAAAGTAAATAATATGCTTACCCATACTGCGGTTAACTTAATTCTACTAATATACATTAAAGATTTTTCAAGGTAGGGCAATTCTCTATCATTCAGTTTCCCATTTAGAAGAAGCTCCTGAGTTACATTCACAAGGTAAAAATCACTGGAGTCCAATATATTTGAAATAAGCAAGGAGAAACATAAAATAAAGTTGGATTTACATGCACCACAGAAGGGTAACAGAAGAATTTCCTTCCTGAAAAGCAAGAATATTTCAATAGCTACCAAGAGCAAGATGATTTTTTATTATTAGAAATAAGTTAGTTTACTGTAAAAATAAATAAATGCTGTCTTGAAAGACCCACTAAATAGCTGTCACTGGACAAACTCAGCAACACCACCAATATCTTTCATCTGTTTGCTAAGCATTAGGAGCACTTGTACAGGACAATGGCAACTATAGGCTGAGAAGACCTGAATCCAACTCTCCCCAAATCCTGACTGATTCATTAGTCTACTGAAGTCCCCAAGGACTTGTTCTACTTTCGACAAGTTAACTCCAAGAAGTCCTACTGGCAGTATATCTTACATGAATGTCCCAATCATCACATCATCAGGTCATTCTCTTCTCTCTAAATCGCAACTCATTCCCTGTAGAGTGTAATGTTTCCAGCAGGCTGAACTGAGAAAACAACCTCTATAATAGTTTATAGACAAATAGGGTCCTTAGCTGAGCCATAATAAATGTATAATTTCTCAGACTTTGAGAGATCTATCTTGTGTTTCCCATACCTCACTGTCTACTGGAGGATGTAATCCATGTGAGAAAAGACACCACAACTACCGTTTATTCATGATCCTCTAATATTTCACTTAACTTGTTCTTCTTATTGTTCACAAAAGGAAAATGTTAATTCGATGTCATTTTTTTCTCATTCCAATGGGAAAATAAATTGTAAATAGTTCAGTTTCACTTTGAATTTAGTTTTCAGTTTTGGTTCAGCTATTGAAAGTACATCACTCACACTGAAATGAAAATGCTAAGTGTATGTGTTTGTGTACGTACCTGTGCAAAGCTCAGATGGACAAACTCACAGGATTAAAAGGAAACACAAACATTTACCAAGTTGTGGCCTAGATAATTCTTTGTCTTAAAACAAACAAAAAAACCCGCACCAAACTTGAGCCATCATATATGCTGTAAACATGATAGATGACTCAGAAATCTAGCAGTTGACAAAGAAGCTTGTCAGTATTTCTGTAAGTTACATTCAATTGCAAGACTTTAAAACTATGATACAAAACAACCAACAAATTTGAGCTTATTGCTAACTATTTAATAAGTGTACAGGGAAGAAAATGAATATGAAATTACTCTAAACAGGCAACAACTACAGCTGCTCAAAGTGATCTCAAGATTTAGATATGGTTTATGTTAAACATATTTGGAGAATCTCTAACTTTACTACAGACTTTTGTAGCTAATCACCATAGGATCAACTTTGTAAGCAATCTGTGCACATACCTAATGCCAGATGACTAGATCAAAAATATTCACTGAAATAACAACGTATATGCATTACTATATTATGTTTTCAGGCATCCTAGTTTTGGGTTAAATCAGGCTTTAAATTCACAGCTGCTATCAGAACAGAATAATTTAAGCCAGAGAAAGAGTAAATAGTTTTAGCAGAAGTCACAGAACAACTATCTAGTTCTAGACTGAAACAGGAAACTTCTACACTCTACAGTGAATGTCTTCCTGAAGTTTGAAAATAGATTTTCATAACATAAACAGTTACTGTTCTTTGAATTTCACTTCAGATCTCACTGGAAAAGTACATGCACTTGCTATTTGCCTTTTTAAAAATGTCCTCTCATTTAAGTACGAGAATAAAAATTTTCCCAGCAGGAAACATTTTGGGCTACAAAAGTTGTGCAATGCCAAGATTTTTTTTTTTTTGAGAAGCTTGGAGAATTAGAAAAAGTTTAGGATAGAAGTTCGTTTTAACAAGAACAGATATATACACACATACATATGTATGGATCTTTATCACAGTAAAATAAGCTCATATACATAACTTTAGGTATAAACATAAGTTTATACAGATTAGCACAACTATTACTAGTTCATAGAAAGAGTTGTATATTTCGCATATACTAAAATAGTAAATTTATAACACAACATTCTAGGAGAGGAAGTAAGTTCATTAGGAACGATATGTATACTGCAAATTCACGGTGCAGATTTTGTGGGTTATTTACTATTTCAAATCTATTTTTGATATCTATTTTGATATCTATTTACCAGGGGATGATCTGCATCTGTAAGAACAGAAAATTACACTGGAAAAGTTCTTTTGCATCGATAGACCTGCCAGCTTTGCAGTAACTTACAAAATGTAAGGTATCTATTATTAATTTCTTCTGCTCCTTCAACATAAAACAAGCAAGAGCCTGAAATCGTTCATTGAAATAACTAAAAAAAAAGCCTCTACATGCTACCTTTCTTACAGAAATAAGGGGAAGGCTCCTAAATCAAGGAAAAATAGTTTTAGAACCAAACTTGGTACCCCTTCAGCTTCAAAGCCATATGAAAATAGTAGTCATTTAAATAAAACTTCTTAATTCTGCAACTCCCACACATATTAGATACATTTAACCTGTCTGACCAGTTACTCAACCATGTCCAAATTCAATTCGTCAGCACAGTACAAATAAGACATGAGTTTCATTTTACATGCTGCCACGTACAGTGTTATGCAACCAGGCAGTAAAACGTTTCTGCAGCAGGAAAACAAAGAAATATTTATTGTGGAAAAAAAATGTGCAAAGCAACAAGAAAACAATAAAAGAGGCATTTTGTTCCCCCCATTTTATCTTGTTGTCAAAGGCACACATGCAGACATGCTGACCATTTATGTTCTTCCCGCTTTTGGAGAAGATTATGCAAGAAGCTTTCCAATCCACAATCTTACCTGTTGAAGCATTTCTTCTGTAGCATTCAGTTTCAACTGATGCCCCTCAAGACAGATTTCTAAGTCCCGAATTTTCTCTCCTTGAGCTTCTACCTGGTCTGTAAGAACACTCACCTGTAATTCGAGAAGGACAGTGCTACTGAACTGACTGTAAATAAGTTTCAGTTACATTATACAATTAGCATCCAAATGCACATTTTCACAGCAAGTTTTCTTTTGAAGTCCTCAATGGTTTAATATTCTTGTGCACTGCAAAAACCTGCTCTATCAAGACAATCAATTTTTCCTTCTTACCTACATATTCCTTCAACCCCGCCCTCTGCCTCCTTCCCCCCACCCCCCATTTTAATATAAAAAAAGGAAGAGCATTTCTTGAAAAGATGGAGGATTACCTATAGGTAGCCTGAGTCAGTTCATGCAAAAGTCTGAAAAATTAGAAAGCACCACACAAGAACTTAGGATACCGAAAATATTTTAAGTTGTTTTGGAGCATGCATTGCCATTTCAGGTTCCATTTGCATTTCACTCCGTAAAACGGATAAACAGTAAAACTGTTCATTCAGAAGCCAACCAATTATTTTACTTCTTACAAGAAGAGAAAAACAGCTTACCTATCAATAAAGTGTTCTGAAGTTATAAAGAATGCAATGAGTAAAAAGCATGTTTTAGCAGCGGCAAAGTTCTATTCCAAGAAAAATTCCCAGGCTTTGCAAGCCAAAACATGAAAGCAAAAGAAGTGAGATACAGACAATGAATCCCAGGAAAAGAAACAATCAGCAATACTGGTAAAGAACTGTGGGAATGGTGGTACGGATTGGTGATTTTGTAATAAAAAAAGCTCAGCAGCCTAATTCAAAGCTTGCAAAGCTGAAAAACTACACTCAGGATAACATTAGAAAGATGTGGGAATAAAATCTCAATGTTAGGTTCTATGTTAGGCATGCATACAGTCTGCATATTCATTTTTACTATTTATAAGAAAGCCTTGATTATACTAGAAAAATGATATCTCAAACAAAAAGAGCAACCCTAGGTGTTTAGACTCCAGATTGAATGAAATACATTAACAAAAACCTATCTATGCTCTCATATCCAAACCTGCAACACCTTTATTTAAAAACAAAATAAAAAGAAAGTACAGTATGTGGAAGTGAAACTTAAGATATAACTGCTACAAAGCATTTCTAAAACCCAATCAATGAACAATTGAGTTAACTTCAGGAAAGTTGCAGGGGTATGAATGATCTGTAAACATAATGACAAGCGTGCACAGGAAAGGAACATAGAAAAATAAAAGAAGAGAACAATTTCATTTGTTTTGTTTTTCCTTTAAATTAGTTTCTTGTAGGGTAGACTACAGATGAATGCAGGATGAGAGATGATAGGAAGCAGTGGGTGTATGCAGATGGCAGAGGGACACATCCAAGCTGGGGCAGGGGAAGAACATCCCTCCCACCGCAGTGAAGCCTGTTTCATGTCTACATTTTCATTTTGCTCCCATTAAATGAATGATGGCACACACAAAAAAAAACCTGCACAAAAAACCCAAGAAGAAAGTGAATCCCTTCCTTCAGTCTGATGCATCTTCCAGAGAAAGAAAACAAGAGCTACTGAAAGGGCTGGGTTATGTTCCAAATAGCATTGTGACCTGTAAGGAAAACTCTTTATGTTAAACATGACCTGCAAAGGAATTTACTAAAACTTTAGCAGTTTTCGAAGCAAGTATTAGATGTTCCAGTAGTTAGGCTGAGGCGCATTAGCCACTTTGAGCTCATACTTTCCCCTCTGCCCTCAGGACCACATCTGCCAGACTCTTCAGGGAATCAGTAGGCTGCTCACAAAACATAACTCCAGCACATGCTCTGCTGGCAAGTCCGTCTTGCTTTATTAGTGCAATACCCACAATAGTCAGCCCATAGTAATATATTTCTGTAAATATCTATAAAAGTAAAACTTATTGAACAATTAGCTAAAAATCAACTGGTATGGGGATTTAAAACATCTTTGTGAAAAAAAGAACATGAACACCTAAAGAAATACATTAGCTCCTATACACAGGTATTGAGCTATGGAAAGGTATCTCAGATGACGCAGCATTTCCAGCTTCCACTACAGACTGAAGAGTGGAAGCAGGTTTCAGGATGCCCGTGCCCACTACAAGGTGCCTTGAATCTGCTTCTTCTGCAGAAAGTGTGATGCAAGACTGAGTGGTCCCAGCCTCATATTCCCTATAGATTTCAGCTACAGACCACAGTCACGGGCACAATGCGACATGAGCTATAGAACAGACACACTCCATTGCCCATCACATCCTCATCCTTCATAGCAATGGTCACACCAGGACCCAGGTTTGTACTAGCAGTCTCCCTCAGGCCAGTGTTACCTCCCATATTCCTCATATTTGACTGACTCAATAGAAAATGCTGATGTAAACCAGGTTCTAACCCCAGCTCCATCTTGGAACTTTTATGTTGGTGTTGATGATGTTCATCTATCAAACTGCAGTTTTCATCTATTTTATTTGCCTCATTTTTGAGCAATACTGTGCAATGATTAATGAAGCCTTTACATTTGGTGTGGGTAAAAGGCAAAAGAAAAGCAATTTCTACATCTGATTTGGCTATGTTGCTTTTGAGAAAAACTCGAAGCAGGTCTCCAGACCATGTCATAGAAGTTGTTTCTTCATGAGTTTGGCTGGCAGCATTCAATAGGTGCTTTTTTGTTTGCATGAAGAAACTGTTACTAAAAGTCAGCAAGGCAAAGATGGAAAAAGTACATGCTGAGCAGTAGCCTGGAACAGTCTCCGGGAGCTTATAAGCACAGGTGACTAGCAGTCCTGTTATATACAGAAGAGCTGAGACACTTGGAACACCAAAGTTCTGCTGAATCTCTATAAACCTACGACCAGCATACATGACCTACGACCTATGACCTGACTGTATATCATGAACCATATCCAAGACAACAGTGGCTGCTATATGCAGACAAAGATTACAGGACTATACACATGTGATGAAACAAAGGAGGCCTTCAGGGACAAAGCCACAAATGTATCAGTACAATCCTCTGCTTCTGAGTAAACAGCTGGGTTTGGGCTCCTGAGCATTATTCTAATTTTGAGTTACTCATGTGTCCAA
This sequence comes from Coccyzus lansbergi, assembly GCA_033558105.1. NCBI lineage: Eukaryota > Metazoa > Chordata > Aves > Cuculiformes > Coccyzidae > Coccyzus > Coccyzus lansbergi. Next base: position 2,285,575 of record JAUMJK010000097.1, read on the forward strand.
GTGAATTGTGTGAGAAGTGGATGTGCTGTGTGAAAAGTTGTTTGCTATTATTAAGAGAATCAAAATGCTACAGTTAATTACCACTTGATTAATAAATAGTGTTCTAATAAATATCTGTGGTGATATCTCCTCTGACCTGATTACTTCCCATGAAAAAAGAAATCCGCAGCACGCACTTGAACACTAAAATTCCAACCAAAACTTTGGTTTTCACTAGTACTTTTAATTTTTTTTCTTTTCTAAATTTGGAAATAGCAATTTTAGTTTAAGAGTAATGAAAAGAGTAAACCAAGCCTATGCTTGTCTCTCACAAATAGTTTATTTTTTATTTAACAACAGCACTGAGATTTCTACTCAGTAAATTAGTGCAAGTGTGAACAGAACATACAAGATAAAACATGCTTACAGAAGCTGGTAACTGAAAGTAGGGAGAACACCTATCTAGTATAGTTAAGTAATGTTTGAATTATCTATCTGTCTATATATGTTTATAATATGCTTTTGTAAGCATAAAGAGAAACTATATGAAAAGACTATTTAGAGAATCCCCAGCTTCAGTTTTAAAAAACATGTAAAGTACTTTTTAGCAACAATAAAAATATCCAGACAAAAAGAATTAAGTTTTTTTTTTTTTTATTTTAAGTTGTACAACGTGTTTTCTGCAGCAGGAAAACTTATATGGAATAGGGGCTCTGTTTTAAAAAGTCTTGGTAAACTGAGAAACAGGAAACGTGGAAAAGCTTAGGCATGCATTTTACTGTCAAATGTTCATTTTCCCCTTTATCTCCCCCTTAAGCATTTTGATGATGTAAAGCAACTTTGGTACAATATAGAAGCAAGAAAAAAATATCTGTTCTATCTAACTGCCAATCTTCCAGTTATGGAAAAGTGGTGACAGGCAGAACCTAGAAAATCAGCTGGTACAACCTAGCAAATCTAGACCGAGAACCACTAACACCACACTGTTATGGGAGTCCGCAGTATTGTTTTTCCCCTTTGTCATTCTCCCAGTTACTGCTGTTACTCCCCTGTCCTTTAACCAGTAATACCACCATTAAACCAGTCAGATGGATTACACAAATTATTAATTAATTCCCAATTAAGTATCAGTTCTATTTGGTGATCTGCTAACAACGTTTAACAGAAAATACACTGTCACTTCAGCTTTTATTCACAGAGTAGCAACTACATAGTCAATGTTTTTTTAAGACATACCTGCAGTATGAGAGACTCTTTATCACCTTCTAATCGTGCCAATCTTTCCTGATAGGTTTCATTATTAGATGAATGATGATTCACCTGCGACTGGGGTGGAAAAAAAGTGCTGTGAGAGTTTTTTACAGTTACTATTAAATTTCAAGCAATAGATAATAAAAATTGATATATATTGAGTGGCTATAACACAGAAAACATGCAAAAATGCATCTACAAACCAACCTGTTTATTTCATGCACGAAACCTTTTGCATGTAACCTTTTTTGAGCTGTATTTTGACCATTTTCTCATTTCCAGCCATGAAAAATGGTGCAGGAATAGATTTTATATTTTCTAGCAAATTATCATTTCATTGGGAAATGACATCATATCAAGATAACAGACATTTAATTTAAAATATGTGATCTCAGTAGTCTTTTGCCAAAGTCAAAGATTCTTGGTGATTATTTTTAAATGGTAAAATTGCCATATGTATTAACCTAGAAATTAATGACACAAAAATATAATTTTTTTGTTAGCAATTAACAAATTATTTAAATTATCAAATTCTTACCAGGAACCACTCTATGTAATCACTTGTAGATTTCTACATGTCTATAAGGAGAAAGGCCTTCTAAAGCATGGCCTGTTCCTAACTATTATAACCCATTACCTCTGAGTTTCAATACTCCAGAGAGAAACACCACAACTAAAAAGAAAAACCAAAAATAATCTGCATATTTATTTTAAAACGTTCAGAAGAGTTCTGTAGCTTCATCCTGCATTCTAAAACATTGTATAACTGTGGGAACGGAGCTGTTTGCTTAAAGCATCAAAAGTAACATAAGCCCTTAGTGGTTCCTTTTCCCAGCTCCATTGCAGGCAATGCATTGCTGCTGAGGAATAAAACACTGGCTGGCTTTTCAGCCATGGCAAGAATCCAACTTCACCAAGTACCCTTCAACTGCACTAGTCAGCAGCTTACTACTCATTTATAATTGCTGGCACAATTACATCAATATAATTAAAATCCTCCTCCCTCAGCTGTCCTTTCTTTTTCAACTAGATACTTGTGAATAGGATTTTAAAAAAAAATATTAAGTATATTCATTGTTTCTTGATCTCCACAGAGGACTACAGGCCCAAATGTAAAATAGGTGATGAAAATAAACTTGGTGTTAATTAATACAAATCAAGAAATAAAATATTTATCCAAACAAAAGACACTTTTCAAGCATTAAAGTGTTGAAGAAGATATAAGTATGGCATTTTTCTGAGCTTAGCTCCTCCTTATATTAAGAAATACCACCTATCCTCCCTGGTCCCAGGCCCTCACTATGTTTATAAAACACACACCTTCCACTTAGGCCCTTTGTGTTGAAAGTTGGTCAGTCCTTATAAAGTTCATTCCTTATTAACTTTTATAGTACTAAAATAGAAATAAAGAATTCTTATAAGTAAACAACATGAATTGCTGTATTTCTTCCTAGATAATCCTCTGACCTCAGCTATGCATCCTCAATCATATTGTCAGCCATCCTGCCTGGGTTACTCCATTTGCAGAGCAAAGGTTTATACTGTACTTCAGAATTCAAAATCTTTAACCTGGGCTCGTAGGTTTCCATTAAGGTTAAAACTCCACTACATACCATTAAATGAGCTTTCTCAGTGGAGAGCCCACAGGCCCAGTGTGTTTCTGGCTCACACACAGAGGTAGGGGAGACTTTCCTGCATCTAGAACATCAAGTATTCAGGGCAGAAGAGCACACTGCTAAGTAGGAAAAGATTCTCTTAACAACAAAGGCTAGTGATGAAGATATTCTATTCAGGTAGACTTTGTACTCTTCCTGTTGCCACCATTTGCTATTTTCCTATGCTAGACTTAAGAAATATACCTGTGACCACTTACAAAGCCACTGCCCCTCTAGTCTTACAGGCAGACTAAGTTAAATTACTGCAATACACTCTCATATAACCAATCAGTCACGAACGCAAAACAGTTCAGTAATTAAGAATTAGCTCAACATAAAATCATAAATAAGATATTTTACAACACTCACATTTACCAAATGTATTGCTTCCAATGACGTCTGCTGCACTAAGTGACTGTTAAATATCCTTTGTCTGGAAGTCCAATACTCAATACCCAGGTAAAATCTAGTAAATCTCACCAGTGTGAATAGAAAAGGGGGTAATCAAACCTGCCGACAGATCTGCTAGATAGTGCTCAGATAAGTACAGGAGAGTACAGTAGACAGAAAATGACCTGCTAAATAAAAGTGGCTGACTGACACACAGCAGTTGTTTAAGACTTGGGAAATCTTCCTGGCATGCTTAAAGACAAGATGAAACAATGTAATATGAACCTGGGCCATCTGTGCATGGCTGAAGTGCATTCTACAGTTGTGAAATTCAGTACTGGGAAGAAACTGAGCAACTATAGTTAGATATCACATGTATCCACAACAAATGAATTTAGGACCAATACCACTAAAGACATAAAACTACAGACCAGTCGGGCTGGTGTAAAAGCTCACAAATAATAAACACTAGACTTGTGCAACTACATGAACAAGAGTCAGAATCACCAATATTTTCCACAAAGATGTTATTTCAGAAGATGCAGACTTAAAACCCTTAAAATCATTACCTAGCCTCCACAAATTAGAAGCTAAATGTGTTAATTATATTTCTTGTAATGAAAGAATGAGAGAAATTGCATAAAACTTAAAAAAGTTTATGATAACACATGCTAACAAAGTAGACAGAAAGGCATGCTAAGACAAGGTGGTTGAAACTACCTTGATGGTAGTAACATTACAGATGAAAAGTTAAGTGTATATGGCAAAGATTTTCCTAAGGGAGCTGCAAAGCTATGTCTTGAGGCACCTGTCTCCACAGAGATTTTGGATATAGTTTAATGTTTCTTGGATTGCACCAGAAAATGTTTTCTTAAAATGTTTTCTCAAACAATTCCTAATCATCTGTTTCTCCCAGATCTAGGAAAAAAACCCAAACCCCCTTTTCATTGCATCTTCTGCTTCAGCTTCTTCTTCAGCTTTAATGGATGAATATCTTTCTGGAATGTGCTCTGAACTCAAACTCAGACATAATATTAGAAACCTGACTAAGTATCACTTGCATGATCAAGTCATTACAGAGTCCTTTTCCAAAAAAAAAAAAAAAAAAAAGGCCTAAATATTCCTCCAGAACCTATGACACAAAAGAAATCAGACTTCAGAGTATGATTCAACAGCTTTAAATTAAAATTGGGACATGCACCAAAAATATAACAGGCCATGGCAAGAAAGAGAAGAAACGTTTGATCAACCAAGGTAGTTACCTTAATTTTCAACAACCTTCTCAGATCACAGTAAGCATAGCATAGCATGTTAGTTTTCTTGCATGTTATTTTCATAGGAAACTATTCAGAATGCAGCCTTTATTGACAAAGCAGAATGACAACCATTGTATAGTGGTTCTGTACGGATGTTCTGTTCACAGGCTTCTGTAATAGAATTTCTAGATGATTCTTGATAGGCTATAAAAGTAAGCCCCTTAACGCAAGCACATATGCAACACAATAACATTGAAAACAAACCAGTTTATGGTCTCTTGGTGTGCTGTTTCAGTTTCAAGTCAAAGAACCCCCAACAGCTAATTTTAAAGCAAAAATATTACCAACTTCTAAAGTTCATCAGTAACCTTTTACACATAAATTTGTTTATTAATAACATGGATCTCATATTAGGCTGTGGAGCAGGGAGAAGCTGGGTGGTGAGCCCGGCAGTCAGTTATGGTGATGATTTGTAAGCTTTTTGAACAAGTCACCCGTCTCTTTTAGAAGACAGTTTACGTCATAACCCTCCTTTCTGCTCGTTCAGTCACAGTAACCAACTTCAGTTCGACTGACAATTGAATAAGATGCCTGTGGCAACTATAATACTTGCATTAATAGGGAAGATAGGGACACGCTTGAGGTATTGTCTTTTATTGGAGTTTAGAAACTGGAAACAAGGAGTGTAGCGAGCAGAGTTCACACAGTCAGATTTCCCCATAACTATTAGCAGCGTACAGACTGTAGTATTATATTTCAATACAAGAAAATTTACACGATAGCCTATTAAGAGTTGATAATATTTAGAAGACCACAGATTTTCCACGTCTTTATTACTCTTCTGGGTCAGATGATGTTATGAGTCACAGTAGTAGCTATTGTGTAGTGATGAGTGAGTAGCCTACACAGTAAACATTTTAATTTTGGTATCTGACTACGGATGTAATAGAAATTTAATCTCTTGGCATGTTAGTACTACCTCAGATACACATCCATCTGAATATCTGTACATTCACTCAGTGTACTTGTAGGAGGAGGATAAGGCTGGAGCATGATTTCTGGATCTGTAATTCCTGCCTTTCATCTGAAGGCAATTAATAAAGCAACAACAGGATTTTCTGTTTACCACCGCTCTTTGTTGTCTAAATAAAAGTGGTAGTCATTCTGAAAAAGCTAACAGCGTAAAGTCTGAAATTAAGCAAAGACAGAGTTAAGTAAATTTTCTGTAGTGCTTAAAATAAAATAAATCCCAATTAAATTTTTATCATTTATCTGGACCATTTTCCCTAATACTAATACCTATTTTCTCCTCCAGAAAGTTACATTACTTAAAGGAAGATATCCTTCCAGAAGCCTTAAGATTCATCTGCAGTATCATGAGCTTAATGGCTATAGCATGGGTTTGATTTTCCTGCCTGTTGCTAGTACGAATAGTATCCAGAAGAAAGGAAAGAAAAGCATAAGAATAATGTAAACCTATATCAGGTCAGCCATCAGCTCCGTGCTGCACGCACTTCGAAAGTAAGGCCTAAAGCAAGCTAAAGTGTCACCAGATGCCTCCACTTCATATGAGTGCACCTCTTTCTCAAAAGAAGACATCTTGCCACTGGACTAATTTTCACAGAGGCAAGAGAGTTTCCGTTTTGCTGCAACTAGGACTAGGGAGAATCTCCAGTCCCTAACTAGGTGCAAAGGAAACAACAGTAACAGGGGATGAAGACAAGGCTGAAGCACTCAATGCTTACTTTGTTTCAGCCTTTAATAGTAAGGAAAGTTGTTCCCTCTGTGTACAACCCCAGGGGTTGGAGGAGCAGAACGAAGTTCTCACAATCCAAGAGGAGGTGGTTGCCCGGCTAGACATCCACAAGTCTATGGGGCCAGATGGAGTCCACCCAAGAGTTTTGAGGGAACTGGTGGATGTGCTTGCCAAACCCCTTTCCATCATCTTCCAGTGGTCCTGGATGACTGGGGAGGTACCACTGGACTGGAGGCTGGCTGATGTCATGCCCATCTATAAGAAGGGGCACAAGGCGGATCCGGGGAACTACAGGCCTGTCAGTCTGACCTCAGTACCAGGGAAAGTCATGGAGCAGGTGATCTTGAGTGCTATCATGAAGCAAGAGAACTGGATGATCAGGCCCAATCAACATGGTTTCATGAAAGGCAGGTCTTGCCAAACTGACCTGATCACCTTCTATGACCAAGTGACTAGACTCCTGGATGAGGGAAAGACTGTGGATGTGGTCTTCCTGGACTTTAGTAAAGCCTTTGATACAGTTTCTCATAGCATTCTGATTTGGAAACTGTCAGCCTCTGGCCTGGACAGGCGCACGCTCTCCTGGGTAGAAAACTGGTTGGATGGCCAGGCCCAGAGAGTGGTGGTAAATGGTGTTAAATCCAGCTGGAGGCCAGTTACAAGTGGAGTTCCCCAGGGCTCAGTGCTGGGTCCAGCCCTATTCAATGTCTTTCTCAATGACCTGGATGAAGGCATCAACTGCTCCCTTAGCAAGTTTGCAGATGACACTAAGCTGGGTGGAAGTGTGGATCTGCTGGAGGATAGGGAGGCTCTGCAAAGGGATCTGAACAGGCTGGACTGTTGGGCAGAGTCCAATAGCATGAAGTTTAACACGGCCAAATGCCGGGTCCTGCACTTGGGGCACAACAACCCTGTGCAGAGCTACAGACTAGGAGAAGTCTGTCTAGAAAGCTGCCAGGAGGAGAAGGACCTGGGGGTGTTGGTCGACAGCCGACTGAACATGAGCCAGCAGTGTGCCCAGGTGGCCAAGAAGGCCAATGGCATCCTGGCTTGTGTCAGAAACGGTGTGACCAGCAGGTCCAGGGAGGTTATTCTCCCTCTGTACTCAGCACTGGTGAGACCACTCCTTGAATACTGTGTTCAGTTCTGGGCCCCTCACCACATTAATTTACAACATCCTTAGAGAACCCATAATACTATTTGTAGTACATATCAGAATTTATGTTTGTGATGTTTGTGAGTGATTTGTAATTATACTTACATGCCTGTGTGGCATGTAAGTACCCCCAAAATGTGATTGTGCCATTTTTATTTGGAATGGTGTTTTCCAATTAAGGCCAGATGGAAAGATATGAATAAAGCAACAGGACAACAGATGAAATTGTATATGAACACTCTAACCGAATCACTTGGTAAGACCAAAGATTATTTGCTAAAGATGAGTTACTTCCAACTTCAGTAAACGTAGTTTGTTTCAGGTTCCTCAGCTAGCAACAGAAACTTTTAACAGTGACACCTTTAAAAGAACAGCGTGAAAGAACCCAACATCTGAAAACTGCAAAACACTTCCCACAAACTGCACATCAACTACTTTAGGAGAACTACTCAAGAACTTCATAGAACACTTTGCGCTGAAAGGGACCTTAAAGACCATCCAGTTCCATGGGCCACCATGACCTCCCACCAGACCAGGCTGCTCAAGGACCCTTATAACCTAACCTGGCCTTGAATACCTCCAAGGAGGGGCATCCACAACTTTCCTGGGCAACTTCTTCCAGTGTCTCACCATCCTTATAATGAAAAACTCTTTCCTAATATCTAATCTAAATCTTCCCTCTTCCAATTTAAGTCCATTCTCCCTTGTCCTATCACCCCATGTCCTTGTAAAAAGTCCCACCCTGGCTTTCTTGTAGGTCCCTTTCAGTACAGTATATCTGTATCCACTGCAGAGTTTAGTCTTTCTTATATTAGGTAAGGTATCAGGGAAAGTTGTTTCTCTCATGAGGGAACTAATGCAAAATTTATTATGAGCAAAAGTACTAGCAAAGGAGCTGACGTGTGGTGACACCTTACATCCACTCAACATAAGCACTGCTTCCACTCTGCTGCTGTTGCATGCTGCTACTGTACACATTATGTTACAAGGCTACTGCTTAAAACCAGACCCTCTGTTCTAAACAACTGCTACATTCAGATGCATCTGTTATTTTGCCTACCTGGATTTCATGATATTCATATTTGTTTGCTGCCCTAACCCAGTCAAAACTGCAGATATCATGCAAATCCAGCTTAGCCAACCAACTGCAACACCAAAATAATCCAGGTTTCTGAAGTGATTGTTGCACATGATGAAATTGGAGCCAGCTTTAGCATAATTCACCAAGGGTTTATAGAAGTCTGTTGCAATTATTTTCTGTTAAGTGCCATTTGTTTCTCTGGAGAGTACTCATACTTCCATTATCAACGAAAGAGCAACAGTTTATGATTGCAGGGCCTGAAATTTTATGTGTTATCACAGCTAGCGCCAGACATATGACATTAGTATTCTTGAACATGAGAATTAAATAAGCAACTTAGTTTGCTTTAACTTTTTTTTTTTTTTTTTTGAAATCACTTGTCAAAGGAATTTGAGAGCAGACTGCTTAGGTTCTCCTGGGAACAATGCAAAATCATTTTCAGTTCTCTTCCCTTCCCCCACACGTGCTCACCCCCTTAGAGAGCCTGCAAGGAAAACCAGCAGTGTTTCTTTTCCCCTTTATGTACCCTACATAAAAGGAATTACACACAACCACAGTGACAGCCTTATTAATTTCTGTAAAAGCCTGTGTTACGTTTGAATGCAGTATCCTTTCCGAACACAGTGCTTGAAAATCATCCCCAAACTACCCTGTGTTAACCCCTCCAAATCTGTGAACACTGCAGTATGGGACTTTCTTCACTGAAGCTATTTCTTGATCCCTTTCTCATTATGTTATCGTTCTCAGTGTATCCCAAATGCCATTCAACCTGTTAACACCACACCTTAAACTTCTGTTAGCAAATCTACCTTCTTAGAAATTAAATTTAAGCAAGGAAGCAGAGGTGGCAGGCATACCTTATTCAAAATCTCATTTAAATAACAAATTAACATGTGATCTAAAAAAACACTAAGGAGTTACTCAGCTTTACCTGCACACAGCACAGGTTAAATGAATAGTAAAGTTACCAACTGCTACTTACTGTTGTCTCTTCTCCTTCACTATCCCACTCACTCTCCATTTAATCCCTTCCCCATCCACACTTGAGAAGTGTAAAAGTTTCCAGAACCTGATGTAAATATTTTGTAAATTAACTTCAAGATTCTCAAGATTTTATTAAAGACTAACATTATATAATGAGTATTTTACAATAATTTAAGAAACTAAATACATTAAAGATCCTAATCACAGTTTATGTATTTACTTACATTTTAGGTTTATGCAACTAGTAAAAGAAAATAGAGTGCATGCACATGTATATTTTTAATTCAGTGCAATACAAGAGCACTAACATAAATTTGCAAGAGAAGTACAGACAGCTTAAAACATATTTTAAGTATAACAAGAAGATGTGCTGTTTATATGACACACAAATTAATATTGTAACTAAAAACAGTACACTGGTGAAGTATCTATTCATATCCCATTAATGGATTTTTCAAACATTAAAAAATACTTAGAGCCTAAAAAAATCTAAAAGATGACAAAACCAAAGTGATTTTTACAAGGTAATAATAGCAGAAATATACCTTTTCTTTTATAGAAGTCAATCCCAATCTTATGCAGTTAATTCATGTTCAAACAGTTCATCATAAAATTAGGTATTTATTAGCACTATCTTTAAAAAACATAATTTTAACAGACTAACTTGTACAGGAATAACGTGCCACCATTTTCATCCAAAACAATGGCATCCTAAAAGGTCTCATACAGTTAGCCTGGTGAAGAACTGATTAACTGAAGGAGTGCACATAATTTGTCATTTTAAAGCATAAGATGGTAAACAATATATTCTCATTTTTGCCATACATTCCCATGAGGATGTGCTTTGTTGTATTACTATCTCAGGAAAGCATGAACACTTGCTAGATTATAATGCCATTTGTTCAAAGTTTAATCCTAGAGTTTCATTTTTAAAGACAAAGACAGCCAATTCTCTCTCGCTTCCCTAAGCTGCCTCCTCCTCCACGAAGAAACATCTTTAACTCATTTCTCATGAAGAAAATTACAATATATTATGCCTGAGGCACTCAATACATTTCCTCTCACAAAGCTGAAAATTCTGACCAAGATTTGCTAAAGTGCATTTACAAAGAGAAAACAAAGCCCAGCAAATCACTTACCCTCTTTAGCCACGAGAAGTGCTTGTAAATATCAATCTCACCATCCATCCTTTGGGCCCATCTCAGCAGTCACATTCCCAGTATTAAAAGAAACTTTTGGAAGCAAGCGCACTGCTTTGTTGTACAGGATATAGCTGCAGTTTCTTCCCCTTTCAACCCTTTATTTCTAAAACCTTGAAAGTCAGTTCACATTTTAAGCTAAATCTTCCGCCGCTGTCCCACAGTCTTATCCCAAATGCGTCTCACAGATGTATATATAACACACAACTGTATAAACTTCAGACTCTCCTCCAAACATCTGGTTTTTTTTAAACAGCAGATTAGTTAGTAACAAGAACAATGTAACTCCAAAAACGTCAAAAACATAACTTGCTAAATGACCTTTTAAAAAAGGATCTTTCAAGAATAGAACAGAAACCGTTGCCTTTGAATGTTGAATAGCAAGCTAAAAATTATTAAGCTGTCATCGAGAAACCATTTTCAAGTAATGCCTTCTCTGGCTTTCTGTTTCAAGAGTGGCTGGAACTCATTACCAAAGACCCCCTATTTCCTGTCTCTGTTTTACTCCCTGTTTATCGTAACACTACTCAGCCTTCTTAGTTTATTTCAGGCTCAGTCTAAACCTAAAGATACATTCTGCTCTTTTAATTACTTGCCTGTAGTCTCAAAAGGCATTATTAAAGAGGAAGAATTCAAGGACAATCCTGTGGATAAGTTAATTATTCCATAAATACTGCTACTGCCAAAGAGGCATTTTTCTATTTTAACAAAAAAATGATGATAGCCTTTATAAGAATTTCGCCTGCCTCTGCTGAAGCATCACAGCATGGCAACTTTTTAAACTTGCAAAATCAAGATATATACATATGAAAAGCAGTGCTCTGGCAGGAATGGAAGTTTAAAAGTGTTGCCTGTTACTGTGGTGTCCTCTAGTGCCTCCACAGAGTAGTTATGATTAAGTTCTAATTTTTCCCAATGAACTCCAGTTTCCAGTGTTCCATCTCCCACTAACTAAAAGTGGCTTTGGCCTTAAGCTGGGAAACTGATCCTTCTTCAAACAAGTACAACAACTGCTTGGGTAATGCCTTTTAAGACCAAAATGCAGCTGTCCCCATGGGATTTTTGTGATGATCTCAGAATTTTTACTTGTCTCCCTATTTTATTCAGTTTCTACAGCCATACCTTAAGCACAGATGCAAGATAAGTACAATGGCAATTTGGAAGAGCCACTGTTAAACTTGCCTATCTTACTAATGATTTATACAAAAAACTCAAAAGTCTGAGCTGTATAATTCCCTGAAAAGCATTTCTTACAGGGACCTGTCTCACCTAGCCATCTACCCACATTGCAAACTGTGGATTCACAAATAGAAGAATGAGTTTCTGCAGGGCTTGTGGGGTTTTACTATTTCAACAATTTGTGATCCATTAGAGCAGAAAGACCTCTTTCTAGAATTTTCCATGATACAAAGTAAGAGGAAAGGATATAAACCTAGGCTTCCAGCCTTCTTCATATTTATTACCTGCTATGACTTAAAATCATGTGACAAAACCCCCCAATTTTGTTTAAAAAAAGTTATTGCTGCAAGTTTTCTGTAGGTGCTAGGATACCTAACATCGCCTGTAAATGTGACAAGATAAAAGAACTATCAGTTTCCAGAGGTGACCCTTGCAACAAGGCAGATCTGAGGAGTACTTGGGGTGCTCTCCATATAGAATGTACTTACTCTACACTGGTTACACAAGTTATATGTTATCTTAAAGCTGATTAGAGCAGCTGTTTTTCAAATAGCTCATACCATCTGGCAAAAGCCTTAGTAGATTGCCAGTGGATTATTTAAAAAAAAAAAAAAAATTTAACATGCACTTAATATAGTGCACTGCCATAGCTGAGAAACTGAAGACTGAATAGGGGTTCTCTTGACATTTAAACAAGAACTCCCTACAGCTTAAGGCATCTTCCCCCAGAAAACTAGTTACCTAAGCATGGAGAACAGCAAATATATCAAACATTATCTCAAAGTATTGTTTATCTCATAGGACCACCACCACAGAGGTTCAAGTTCCACATTTCTTCCGTTTCAAAACATTTGGGCTTATTTGGAGACGGAGGAAACATACCTCTCCCACAACATTCCACTACGTGTAATCTCTTAATGGTTTTGCTTTTCATTTTAAAAAAGTACAGGAAAATTATACTACTCCACTTATTAATGCCTCAGAGTAGCATCTGCCACAAGGCAAGTATCCATTTCTCCTCTCAAAAGTATTTAAACTGACAAACATACCTTATTTCTGCCTTGTCATTTGTCCTGGATTTCAAGAAAAGGCCTCTTGATTCTGTTAGTCTGTCTTCCTGATTAAAAGGTAGACGTGCCTGAATTTTCTGCATCTTATCAGCCACAAATGTTGACAACACACATTCCAGACAGTCACATGTTCACTTTTAGCCTGTTACCTGCATGCTGAACTTTACATCCTGCTTGAGCTTTGTCCTGAAAGTTTCAGACACTAGCTGAATGCAAATTGATGGCCTCAGATTTGCTTAGAATGCTTTTCTGTTTCACTGGTAAAACAGGTTAGTTTCTCTGGGTAGCATGAAAATAAGGAAAATACGTTGTAACCTGAGGACAGCTTCAGCAAGTTACTGCTGTTGTTTTTTTTTTTTTAGGAAATCCATGTCTGTGTGTAGTTCTTCACTGAGCTACTAACTTCTAGCTCAATGCAGAAGTAAAAAGCACACACTCCACCCCCACCGTTGCTATAGTAGGAGTAGTACCACCACCCTCAAGTTTTATCCCGTAGAGAGAGAATGATCTAGCTATAACTTCCTTCCCCAGAAACTGTTTATTTTTCCAGAGTACTATCTCAAAAAATAAATTAAAACACATATCAGTGCAAAATAAATGCAAAGTAGGGCACTGAAATGTTTAAAATTAACAAAGTTTATATACTCTGCAAGGTGTATGAAAACTCAGAAAGATTTCTTTGCCAATTCTGTCCTTCTGTAGAAAACTGCTGACTACTGCCACTGTTGGTAGAACTAAAAACTCCATTTGCAGAAGAGCATAGGTACCAGTTAAGTGAATAATAGAATATCAAGTGCTGTAAGGGACCCAACAAAGATCATCGAGATGCATAGCTCATAAAAAGCACTCAGACAAACAGTCCATTACTTTATTAGTCAATGTCAAATATTTCAAACAAGATTTTAAATCTGTTTCAGACAGTAAACAGACATGCTGTAACAGCTTTGAAACTGAAAGTAACAAAACGCTTTAAATAATTCGGTTACACTTCTCATGTCCCTCCGTTCTAGACCTATGAAGAGGCAAGAAAACATCCACAGATCCTCTCAGAACTGTGGAGGGGCAGACTAGCTGGTGTATTCCCTCATCTCCTACCAACACTGAAGCTGGGGAGCCCAGACTTGTTTGCTTTTCTACCACTGTCTCCCTTTGCCCACCCAGCTGAGGCCCTATGAACATTACAAAATTATGGTTTTTACTGTTATGTTATAAATTTCAGTTTGCATTCACTTAACTTAATGCCAAGCCACAGGTTTTGGTGATCTTTTAGAGCAGCACAAATGTCAACTGTGAATAGTGGTTTTGCATAGGCACTGAATTTACTGGGAGGTTACAGAGGAAGAGAATAGGAAGCAAAGCAGAAATTCTTCAGCCTCCATCAGATCCATGTCCCTACAGCATAGCATCACTCTTCCTTTTCAACTTTTAGATCATTTTGGTTTCAAGATCCATCAACCTCTGAAAACACTAATAGAACATACACTTGCCCTTTTAAGCTAAGAACCAAAAGGGCCAAGTATGTTTTTGTTCCAGCCTCATAAGGAGAGTCTAGGTGAGTACAGACATGCAATAAAAATTTATTCATTCCCAAGCATTAGTATCAACTTTTCCTACATGCATTACTTCATGCTCTTCCCAAACCTAGCACTTGGGCTGCTTTGGACACAAAGGGATTATGGTTGATTTTAAAATGGAAAAATTTCCTCTGCATGCCAATTCACACACCTGTCATTCTCATCCTGCAGAAAATGCAAGTGATTCAGACTAAAGAAAGAAAGAATATGAGAATACGCCTGCACAGGACTAGTTATATGAGAAGAAATTCAGGCCAATTTTGCTGAAGACAATGGAGGAAGGAAAATTTTTACATGGTGAGGAATGGTTTCACAAATCTAGAATAAGCATTTATAGCAAGATAATTTGTCTTAGAGTCTTAATCATGATGAACTCACAATGCCCAAGTAACACAGAAAGATGAAACATATAAAATGAAAGAAAAAAATACTGCATTTTGTATATGAACACATTTGCTTTACTTGTGATATTAAAAAACACCCCACGAGTATCCTTGGAAAGAGACTAGAAAGAATATTATGTATATATATGATCAAATAATCCTTTCTAAACATAAAATGCATCAACTCAATGGCTTAATTCTTTGATTAAAATCTGTATTTCAGAAATAATCAGACTCAGATGGCTATTAGTTCAAAGACAGCATGGTTAACTCTCATCTTTATTACGTATTGGCAGTGGAGGGGAGGTAATGCTTCAAACAGGTGCTGACATCTTTGGAGTCATTCCCATCTGCAGCCTGTATGATATCTTATATCTCTAGCACTAATATGTCCTCTCCTATAACTGCTCATGCAATAACTAGCTCTCTTCCTTTTGCTTGCATAAAGAATATATTACTAATACTTAAATGAAGTTATTTTGCATTAATTCATTCCCAGACCTTTGTACATTCTTGGCGGTTTCAAACGTTCCTTGCCATATACCAAAATACTTTTCCTAGCTCAAGTTCTAGAAGAGCTATAACTTTTTACATGAAAGTTATTTAGAAGAAAATGTAGATTGTAAGAAACTTGAGTACTACATTTTTGCATAAAAGCTAAAAAACGTTTTCTAGTTAACAGAACAAGAAAATCACTGTGGACACCCCCACCCCCCAAGTTACTGTAGGCAAGAAAAGATTACACTGATAGGTAAAGAAAGTATTTAAAGAAATACGTGGTGTGTTAGAATGTAAATATATGACAATAATTCAGGTTTAGTTTTCAGTCTGAAAGGTTTCAAAGCACTGTTGAAATTACTAAATATACAGTAAATCGGTATATGAAACATTTTAAACAGAATATTTACCAAGTATTTACACATACATAAATGACCTGGTAATGTTACCAGGTAACATTTTGCCTCTACTTACTATGACACACACCAGATTTTCTCTTTTAAATTTCAGGATGGAAAAAATTTTAAACTACTCCCCCAAAAAAGAATAAGCTGCAGACAAACTTCAAAAGTCCTTATTTCTGATAAGGAATATACAAAGCATTTCATTATTTTAGGAAATAAATCACATGTTTATCTACTTATAAAGAAGAGCAGCATACCAACATGTTGCACACTATCTAAAATAAGTATAATTTGTTTCCATTTTTGGAAGATCACAAAGCCTGAAAATATACTTATCTGCACTTCAACTAAATACAGGTTCGTTTGCCACTATTATTACCATACTATTAAAAAAAAGAATGAAATAATTTTGTTGTGAATTATATTATTGCTGTGTTTGTCATAACTGATAACGTTTAGCAAATGAGATAGGTCAACCTATATAAATTCTGTGAAATCTGAATAAAGCTTATATACAGAAATACTTAAACTTATTCCCGTCCTTTAACATTCAAGCAATACCTCCAAAAAAATACAGGACCTTTAAAAAGGAAAATTTTGCCCCCAGCTTCTTTACATAACCAGTAACTTTATACCTTATCTGTTAGCACTATTATTTAATGAAATATTTCCTTCTCACCAATCCCTCTATTACATACTTTATGGAAAACATTTTCCAATATTTTCTCTAGCTACACTTAAAAAAGCAGATACTTCAGAGCAGTTACAGTTATACATGAATGTTTGTTAACTTAATCCTCTGTATCATATTTGAATCAGAGAAAAGACAATGTAGCTGGAAATTCTAGTGACAGATCACAACATGAAATGAAAAAGGGACACCATGCATAACATTAGACAAAAAGAGGAAAGGCAAACTAACGTTAATATTCAGCCACTCAGTTCAAAGGAAGGCACCAAAGCCAACAGATGAAAGAGACTCAAATAAATGGAACTGAATAGATTGTATTCATCATTTAAAGTCTAACATGCAATTGCTGTATACAATTATGGCTTCTTCTTACAGAGGAGTCCTCTATTTCCTAAAGATGTGAATAGGCAAGGCAGGTGAGTGTTGACCCCACAATAGTAGCCTACCTTGAAATTTAGGAAAAATTAACATGTAAAGATACAGGCCCTGCTATTGCAACAGGAATATCACCTTAAATCCATCAGTACCCTAAGCCTACGTCCATAACACAATTCTGTTTAATCACTCCTGGTCCTTGTAGTTTAAAGGTGACTCTGTTAAGCACTGGTAACCATTACAAGGGTGGAAGAAAATGCCAAAACCTAATCTCACTGTGTCATTTTAAGACGATCTAAAGCAGTCATGCTCATTGCAAAGCTACTTTAGGCTTCTATTAGTTCTTCATGCAGAGAAGACTTTCCTACCTCTGCTGACAGGTACTATAGTGAGCAGTCACAGTCAGAGATGACAGAGCTGACTCCCAAAGTGGCCCCTTACGATAGTATAAAAAAAATTAGACCTGGTTTAGAGAAATTCCATGCAAGCTGTGTACACCCCCCCTCCCTTGGCTCCAAGGCACTCTCTAGTATTCATAAATTGCTACACATACGAAGGACACTTCTCTTGTTTCTTGTGTGCTGTGAATTGCTCTAACACACTTGGGGAACTCTGAGAGGACCAGATCTTCCAGTTCAGGGCTTCCTTGCATCATCAATTCATTGAAAAGGAGCTGGAGCACAGCAGAGGACTTGGTCATACAACCTGAAACTCTGACTACAGCTCAGAAAGCATATCCATCTCATGTTTGAAGTTGGCAAAAATAAACATGAATGCTTACAGGATGACGTCTTTTCTACACTGTCCCAAGCAGGCTCTACTGGTCCATTTTCAATTTAACATGTGTTAATACCAGTTGGCAATGGGAAGATTCAGCTAAATATAGCTCCATCATGACTCTCAACAGTTGAGTCCCACAGCCAAATCTACCAGCAGACAAATATACTGGCTTTAACTGGCATTGCTTAAAATATATCCTTTTCCCATTCAGCTGTTGCTGACAAATTCTGTTGATGCTCTTATAATGCATGTTTTCAAGGTATATTTAGGTGCCCTGTATTGCAGTCATATTCTGCCCCTGTTTTGCACACTCTGTAAAATGCATCTTCAACACAAGTGAAGAGACCAGTGATTATGTTTCAGCAGAGCACTTGAACAACATGCTTAAAATAAAACTTGAAAGCAATTTTAAAACTTCACAAAGTCCACCATGACAGAATTCTGAACGAGGGTTTACTGTTTTAATCCATGTGTCCGTGAAGACACTGGGGAATAAATGTATTGCTTTTAACACACAGTGGAAATAATCTCTTCTGAAGGTTAATCATAAGCAAATGCTAATCAAAACTCCAATAATTGTGTCCTATTTCTGCCAAAGGGCCTGGTTTTACCACTACAGAGTGCATGAAATGAGACTAAGCACAGCATAAATCATAAGGCATATCACATCAGTTTAACAAATTCCACACATTCCTCTCTTATTTCTTCTGTCCCTCTCCTCTTCCTATTTATTCAAATGTAGAACATTTAGAAGTATGTCAAGAATTAAGTTTCTGAGAAATAGCATAATCAGGAAAGTACTAATGAGTTTTCAAGAATCAGTATTTTGAGGGCCAGTATATAAAGCTACATAGTGAAATGGTTAGCTTTAAATATAAATGTTCCACTGGAAAAAAGATGATATTTTGTGATCCTGGAAATGAGGCTTTTACTCATGCTTATAACAATTTTAGGACCACTGCTAAGACCACTGAGGTTCCTCTTTACTTACAAAAGGTTGCCAGAAATATGTATTGATTGAAAAAAGAAAACAAATAGCAGCGTAGAAGTTCATTTAGAGCTATGGAATGAAACTGTAACTAAATACATTCTCTTATAGCTCACAAACACAGTCAGTTGTTACTGCAGCAGTTAATTTTTAATGCTGAAATTACTACCTGCTTTGTGATATGCCACGTGGTCACATGCAATGCTAAAATATTTACCAAGAAGCATTGAAACTACACACAAAATGGACATAATTGTTTCATATGAACTCTCCATGATAATCCTTAGGTCTTTCTGTTGTATTTTTAATGTGAAAGAATTTACAGTCATAAAGCATGTAAAACATTCCAGACATTCACTCTGAGGCAAAAAAATGGTAATACAGTATAATTAATGATGCTTTATTCCATTCTATCTTTGTCAAAAGATTGGTGCAGTTGGAGCAAATATTAAATCATCATTCTATAAGACAGAGTAATCACCTTTCTAAATTCAGTGCTAGCTTTGTCAAACCTATGTCATCTATCTAAAAGCAGTGACAGCACAATTACAATGCCCGTTAGACTCAAGAAACTGATACATTCACAGATCACAGGCCACAGGTCCAACAACAGCATGATGAGGAATGGCTTCAAATTGGAGGGGAGAGATTTAGATTAGACATCAGGAAGAAATTCTTCACTATGAGGGTGGTGAGGCACTGGTACAAGTTGCCCAGGGAAGCTGTGGCTGCCCCATCCCTGGAGGTGTTCAAGGTCAGGCAGGATGGGGCTTGGAGCCCCTGAACGAGTGGGAGGTGTCCCAGCCTGTGGCAGGGGGCTCTCAACTGGATGATCTTTAAGGTCCCTTCCAACTCAAACCATCCTGTGATTCTACCACAGGCCAACTTTACTTTGAAAAACTTTGAAAAACTCTGAAAATCTTTGGGTTTTTATACATTAAAAGTATATTTTAGCTATTGCAAAGGTTTAAGAAAGCATTAAATGTTCTGTTAAAGAAGGAATTCAGTAATTGCTGGCCTGATGACCTGGACTTAAAATGTAATACTGTAAATCCAAATGAAACATTGTCTCCATATTTGCCTTCAAAGTTGTTACCAAATTCTTGTTGCTTTCTCTCGTACAGTCCCAAACAGGACTTTCCAGCCATACACCTGCACTCTGTGGAGAATGCCAACAAACCAGCAGTTGACAAGTTCAGACAAATGCAGCTGCCGTTCAAACAACTTTAGGTTATTATAGACACAAGGCAGATAAAGGAGATAATAAAGAGCAAACCAGAAACTACAGACACAGTTACATAACAGTTACGTGCATTGACAAAGCCAGATGAAAACCTATTACTCTAGAAAACTTTTCTGAAGTTGGGAAAGTAATAGCTAGCTTTTACTCTTTAGGAAACCACCGTTCACTTGCAATAGGAGGCTTGATGAAGATGAGTGTTGTGGCAGGACCTGCTGCTTCTCTTCCTTTAAATCCAATGTGTCTCTTCTTTTAGGTTCTGTCTGAAGATCTACTTCTCACCTCAATCTTTTCCAATAAAGTCAAATGGTTGGACTCGATGATCCAGTGGGTCTCGTCCAATCTGGTTATTCTATGGTTCTAAATGTTTATTCCCCATCTATCCCAATATGAATATCTGGCATTCATAAGCTAGAGCTTTACTGTGTTTACAAACAGTGCATGGTGTACAAGATATTTTGGAGACTCATAGCACTGACACTTAAGGCAAAAGAAAATGCAGCAAGGAGAAAGGAGAATCATCCATGTTTTTTCTACTTCTATTTTAACAGACAAGGCCACCATATTCTAAAGTGGTGGTTTGAAAATGTAGAAGTTTTATAACAAACAGGTTTATAACTAGTTATGTCTAGTAAAGGACCAACCAAACCCAACCAAAAAAATCTGAAGGAAAACTAATTAATTTTTATTAACTTTTCTTTTACCAAGGACATAACAAGGTATTTTATACACTTCTTATACTCCTATATCTGCAATTGCTTTACTAATTGGCACAAAGTGGTAATGTCCTGCATTTTCTATGATTGACTGCAGTTCTCCAAGTACACAGATTTCAGTTATTATAAAAACAATTGAAGTATCAAAATACTTGAACAAATGCTGTTTGCGGACAAACCAGAAAAGCTATAAATAACTACTCACCAGATTCTCTTCAAACCACTCCCATATACACATTGCTGTGGCCCCTGGAATTTGATTTCGCAGTGCTTCTTTCTCTTGAGGATCTTCTAGCATTTCCAATGCCATCTTTAGATCTTCCAGGAGATGTAAAATTTGAAATGTGCCCAAATACACTGATGGAGCAGGTGACACAATATCATAACCACCATTAGCATATTCTGTAGCTGTTTTTGTACCTAAAACAAGTAAAAACAAGAGAGACAATAATGCCATATTTTTGTTACTTATAAAACATTTTTTAGGTACTACAGGCTATGCCATTTGGACTTCAAATGCTAATTGACAAGTATCGGTATTTCATGTTTCTAAATACTTGAGTAAGTTTATAGATAAGTAAGGAACACTGGAGAATTAAATGTGATTGGTACGCACAAGCATATTAAAAAGAATTTTGACCTAGAAAACATTTGCAATGTCTTAAACAGGAATGTCAAAACCTTTCTACAAATCACCTGCAATTTTCTGCAGTCACCATGAGATGTCACTAACTTCTTGGCTACATAGTCCCCACAGAGGACTGTTAAGCAACGTAAGAAAGATCAATGCAGCGCTTGACAAGAAACTTAGATGAAAATAGATCGTGTTACCAGAAAAAGAAAAGTACGTGACCTTGAACAGGTTTAAAATGATCTCACAGAGAACAAAACCCAGTTAGCAATAAAAATGGTGAATAAAATTTTACTGTATCTCCAATTTAGAAAAAGCACTCTAAATTGCAACACCTCCCTCCAGCATCAATATTATTTTCCCCAGAACAATAAGCACAGCAATAAATATCTCACTCAATGGAAGAATTTGAAATAATACAAATTCCAGTATCTCCAAGTCTTTTTTGTCTTAATACCCTGCATTCGCATGAGATGCACACTAAAATGAGCTATCTTTTCTCAGTCCTGAATTTCAGACCTTGATTTCATTTAATGTCCCTATGTTTCTTTAATAAACAGTCAGATGGAAAACTCAATTTTCTCATTTTGTGAACACTTTACTCAAAGCTTTTGGGAAAATCGTAACTACTACTGACCAGGTCTTCTTCAACCACTGTTTCAATGACACAAAGTCATCTAACAGATAATTATCTTCATAAAAATTGTGGTGTTTGAATTCTATTGTACTATTTATACAGGTTTTTTCCTTTTTATTTGACTGTTTTAAATAATGCTAAACTATTCCTAGAAAATTCTAATATTTTGTGTGGCTTAGTAGTATGGATTTTATTTTTTTCAAAGCATCACTCTTATTTAATACATTTCACATAGTCTTAATGTCTTTTAAAACTCAGGATATTCCCTGTTTGTTTCTGTTGACTTCCACTGTTTATGAGTTTATTTTAATGCCTCAAGGGTGATATCTCATCTTAATTTCTGGCTAAGACCATGTCCAAGATAAAGTTTCTCCAACATCCAGTGTTACAAAGACTGGGCACAAGCCAACTTCACCTCATAAATCAAGCTTCTCTTCCTGAGCTACTTCCTTCTGAGAAGAGGATCAGCTAACTGTTTTGTTGGATTTCAATATTCTAACCACTAAAAGATTTTTTCTTCTATATTTCTGTATCTCAGCTACTTATGCCAAGTCAGATTTTCTGTTTATGTGCTTCCTAATACAGATTAATTTTAAGCTCTAGCAACTAAAAATAGCAGATTTCCAAATTATGTAAGAGCCATTTGGATCATATAACCTCTTAAATATTTTCATTCATCCTGAGTGGCTCACTATTTACTTTCTAAAAGAGGCATACACACAAATGGAAATCCGGCATTGCCTTCTTAAGTAGCATTGATGTCACTTTTAAAGATGTGCCTTCCTTGGTTATTGTGAACATTAAGGCATTTAAGCTAGTTTTCTCACTCTTTTGGAAAGTTTCACGATAATTTTTTCTGTTCTTTTGCTTAGCAGGTATTTTTCACATCAGAAAACCAGACAGGATCCATAGTCATTTCATAATCAGCTTTGGTAGCCACCCCTTCAATGAACTGACAATTTAAAATAGATATGGAATAGGGAAAACTTAGTGGAGCATTCTGCTGTTATATGAATATTTTTTATATACAGACAAGAGAGAAACAAACAAACGAAAATCCACTCAAGGCAAACAAAACCACTTGACGTTTCAGGCCACGACCAATACTTCAAGTGTGAAATAAAAGCCATAATATTTAAGCTAAATTTTCAGATTCAGAAAAATTGTTCAGGTGTTCGGTTAATTATATTAGGTAGTTGGTTTATATAGCCAAATATACAGCCATTCCATGCACACCACTGTAACTTTCTTGAAGACAGTACTGATGACATCCTCCCTCAACTCTCTAAATGCTTCACTACTATCCCATCGTGCTGCATTCCTAGATTATTATGGCTACAACCTACCTTCTTCTTCTACCTATTATGGTAACACCTACCTTCTATGGAAAATAATTTAAAATTCTGTAGGAAAATTCAATGACAGTGAAATTCACACATTTTGGCACACCTTTACTTTCTGTCTATCAAAATACTAGGAACAGAACATATATACACACACTTTGTAACCAAGTTGAAGAACTAGAACCCTTAAGAAATTCAGTTCTATTAAAGGTAAAAATTCTCAAGTGCTGAAGCACAGCAAGGGCCAGCCAGGAACCATGTTATGCAATTTCCTGAGCCTGGGCATACTCCATATGCACTCTTCAGTTATTCCAAACTCTTCCAACTTATTCAAACTGACTGTTCAGACCAGCAGAACTCTAAGTATCCTCCAAGTCTCACATTTAACACAGCAGTGAAAGGTTATCATTTCCCAGAACTCTCAAAAACTTGGTCTATGTGTAAGGCATGCATGCCCAGTTTCACAGTGGTAATCTAAGGTGCTTGATGAGTACAGTCCTGTCCTGTGTAGGGACATTTGGAAGGTGGCAATGTGTTTTCACTGGGAGAGAACATCAGCTTGAGACATGGTCAACTTATGAAAGTTGAGGTTTTTTTCTTACCATTCCTCTCCATTTAAGTTTGCATGAAATAAAAAAGAAGCCAGAAGAGGGAAATATTTTTCTATTAGTTGCTAACAAAGAGATGTAACAAATGAAAACAGTCAAAGATATCCTTATCGTGAACTCATGTTCCTTGAACTACGTAACAACACACAAAACTGGTATATCTTATGACTTACCCAATACTTATACTTATGTCTGGGAAGTCATTTCGAGCATAAAAACTACAGGAGTTTAAACTGCAGAAGACAATAAAGATACTTCCAAAATTTTCTTAGCTAATAATAATAATAAATAGAAAGCACAGTACTCTTTTGCTTACAAGAATAAAGGTGTAAATGGTCTGCACTGACTCCATTAAACCTTGAAAGGAAAAAGATCTCTTTCATGAATACCAACCGAAGCTAAATGAAGAAGTAGAGATTGAAAGCTTCATTGCAATTCATAATTTTAAATCTTTCAAGTAAGGTTATTCCCCAAGGCAGAAATTATTTTAATATACATATATATCAGTAGTATTCAAGATTTCTGTTTAGATTTCAAAAAGCAGGCACTGTTGAGAGAAGAATATACCTATGTCTGATATCATCAGAAAACCAAAAAAAGTCTCAAACCACATCTGTGCCATCCATTATGATGTTGAGAATACAGCATATAATTCTGAGATATGCTGAAGATTCTAGCTTTCATCAATGAACATTGACTAGATTCAAGTCACTGGGATCACAAGTATTAAGCAGGGACTTCAAAATGGTTTGCTTTGCTGGATTAGGGCCAGAGTATTAAAAAAAGAACTTACAATGCTCTCCTACATGTAACTCTTGTCTGGAACAGGAATTACCCATAGACCTCAATGCATCACTAGAAGAACACTACTCTTCCCACTTCCTCATCAAATACACGTATACACTCGTCCTTTGTGAAATTATCTTTAAACTTGTTTGCTATGGGGTCATTGTTGCAGTATCTTTTATTGTCCTGGCTAAGATGGAAAATTAAGAATTCCTCTGAATGCAACTACTAATGCACTTTATATGAGCTAAAAAAAATGCAGAAATGCAGAGTTCAACTTGGCATTTTAAATAGAAATCTTCCTGTTTTGCTGTTTAAATTCAAATGAATCAGAAACTTCCCTCTTTTATTTGCTTTCCACATAGTTTCATATTAAGTGGGAAATATATTGCTCACCAGAAGGTCAAGAACACACCCTGAAAAACAGAAGTAAAAGTGCACATGAGTAAGTAATTGTATTTCTTTACATTAGTTTAAACCTTTACATCATCATGGCACAAAACACATTGAGTTCTACCACCAGACAGTAAAAATTTGGATGTCCTTGCAGGAAAAAAGAGATGCCACAATGCAAACACACCACTATGTGCACACCACTATGTGTTACCAGAATCTATCATTAAGGACAATTGTTTGTAGCCTTATTATAGAGAGCTGAAGTCGGGAAGACTGTGGTTCAAACACTATAATTTTTTTGATACTCAGGAAAAATGAGTGCAGTTTTGAACTCTTGCAAAAAGATTCATTGTATAGCCTTGAAAAAGTCACTGTCTTCCTGTGCCTTGTTTTTTTCCAGGAGTAAAGAGAACACAGGGGAATCTTTTGTCATTACATTTATGTAGTACTCAACACCATGGTTTCCTACTACTGGAACACAATTAATCATCGTTAATGTTCACCTTAGAGGAGCAAGAAAGAAAGAAAAGGGGGAAAAAAAGGGTGCTGGAACTAAGACAGGTCAAGCAGTTCAATGCTGTCCACACACAGACAGTGGACAAAGGAGGTTAAACATTGCTGAACAGTATTTGTATGGTAAAACGAGTAAGAAAAGTAATAAAAAGGAAAAACAACTGTTAAGTTACACATTTTCTGCACCATGACCATGCAAGCACATTCTGAGTTCAAAGTTCCTTGCAATTGGTTGAATGGCTTCAATGAAATGTTTCTTCTGGACACACACAAATTATTCGGAAAGCAGCAACAACAGTAGATTTCTAAAGTAAGTTACTAAGCAGAAGCAAAAAAGAAACACAAAGTCTGAAAATCCATTCTCCTCAACTTATATTACATACATTCATCTGCCGCCCAGCTTCAATGGCTCTTAGTTGTAGCTACTGCTTCTGATCCCTTGCTTTTCCTTGCCTGTTAACTTCTGATCTAACTCCTGATACTCTGCATTCATCCTTATTTTCTCAGTATTTTTGCTCTAAAACTAGCTGAGTTTTAGAAAAATAATCCAGTTAGTAGAGAAGTCAAGCACCAGGGTCTAAAAAATATTTTCCTAAAACTGCTGACACCTTTAGTACAGAAAACAGCAAAAACCCCAACAACAGCCCCACAACAAAACCCCACAGCTACTTCTATACTCAGGTAAGGATGACTTTCAATAAAGCTGAAATACTCAAGGGTAACAGTTTTGATATCTAATCAACAGTGGTTAGAATAAAATTCTAAGCATACATTTTCTCTGGTCTTTCAGTCAATCATTACACTGCTAGAATTTTTTTTTTTTACCTGAGTTTTTACTCAATGAGCATATACGTTGTCCAAGTTCTTCCTCTCTCCTTCAAGGTTTCAACATATAATTTTCTTTGAAGCAGAGCTCTCTCATTCTCTTGAAGATAGTCTTGAAAACTTGAATTTATGTAAACTAATAGTAAGGTCTGGATGGGACATAATTCAGCCTCCTTGTTTCTAAGCCTTCTTTTAAGGGAGTGAAGAGGTAGCTCACACAATCCTTTCCTCTAGGATTGTAATGCAAAATACATCATAACTGGTATATTCTGAATCATAGTTCATATTAGCTTCTCCTCAAGTCTCTGCTTTTAGGTCTTTAAGTACAGGGAACAGGAACTGTTGAGCTGGATTAACAGGAAGTCCTAGGAGGATATTTCCAAGCCTAGAAACACTACTGACCACATTCCGATGCAAGTTTCATGCAGCTCAGAAGATTTTCAACTGAGCTTTGGTTAAAACCACACATGGAATCCTTAAGAACTGGCTATAATTTCTTATTCAAATTATCTGTAACTATTCAACCTTTTTCCTTTTACATGCTTATGAACCTTATACTGTGATGTGCAGCACATTACATACTATATACACAATTACAACAAAAAGATCTCTCTCATCCAGAAACTCAAATGAAGCAGCCTTACAGCTGGTGAGAAAAGGAAGATGGATTATGCAGGTATAAGGGAGATATAAGGTCAAGTCTCCATCGCACAGGAAAAACAGGATCAACACTTTTTATTAAAGACAACAAGAAGTACTTGAACTGATTTTCTCTCTTTTTGTTTCCATCTACACAGACTCAAAAAGTGTATTTAGGGTCAGTGAAACCAGTAGGTGAATTAAAACACTGTTGTGAGACTAAAATACGTCTATTTAGTACAAAATCCAGAACTGCTTGTAGAAAGCAATATAAGCCAGTGGTAACGTGAATACTAGTTCACAAAAAAAAAAAAAAAAAAAAAAAAAAAAACCCAACAAAAAAAACACCGAAAAAAATCCAAACAAAAAAAAACCCCAAACCAACGCCAAAAATCCCATCTGAGAGCATATAGAAAATAAGAACATTCAGTTTGGGAGGGAATGAAGACATCTTCTTTTATAAAAATTACACTAGTTTGATGTTTTTAGAAGTCTCAAATCAATTTCATTGCCTTAAAGTAGGAGGTTGAGAAGCTATGATTTTGAAGGTAAAGAAATCTCCTGTTTGATAAAAGTTGTTCAAAGTTAAATCTTGAAAATCTGTTTAGTCCATCAACAGAAAAACAGATCCCATCATATAAACTACATAAGAACTTTTGTGTCTCTGATTGTCAATCCAGTGGGGTTATGGTCACCATAGCTCAACTAGCTTTCTTTGCTGTATACTCTATCTGCAACTATTTGCACTTCCACTTCTTTTCCATCCTATTTTATAACTTAATACAAATACTATGATGTATGGATTTTGTTTTACAAAGCAGTACAGCATTTTTGGTAAGCTGATGTAAGTGTCTAGGTCATGACTGTATTTTTGTTGTTTTATACTGACAGAACTGTTTATCTATAGGCAGAGAAAAAGAATTTAAAGCAGCATATTTCAGTTGCACAGAATTCTCCATTTTGAACTAGTCTTAACTCTTACTTTCAAGAAAACTTCTAATTTTGTTGTTTTGCTGGAAAGGCAGGAACAGACAAAAAGGAAAAGCCAATAACCAGCTCTAAAATCAGCAAATCACTGTTTGACTTGGACCTTCAAAGAACAATTTTGTCCTATACAAAACAATTTAAAACATCTATTTTTGTAAAATTACAGAATTTTTTAGATTGAAAAAGCCTTTAAGATTATAGAGTCCAACCACAAATGGCAAAAGATCAAGTATTTATAGGAAACAAGTTCTCAATGCTTTCAGCTCCATAAAATTCTGTAGTACTGCCCTGTTTACAGAGGGATTCCGTCATTACTCCAAAGAGGATTCAGAGAATCTTCACTCAGTGGATGTCTGAGCACAAGACATTCTGTGAGAAAATATGCTTATGATAGTGAGAGTATAGGAAGCACATTTTGGGAGAGTTGCCCAAATAGCTGTAATGACCTCTTGCAAGGTTAAGCACTCAAAATTGAGGAAATTCCAAACTTCAGGTTGCTCGGGTAACCCTGACTAAGGAATGAGTAGACAATGCTGCACATACCAACTAACATGCAAGTTCCAATGATTTTCACATGCCTTTAACACACAGACCAAAACTGCACCTGAACAGTTATGCAACATCTTAACTTGAAGGATACAGAATGTGTAATGCCCCTATAAAATACAGCATCAAATGGCTGCAATGGTTTTTCAAGCATGTGCAGTTTGTGAGGCTGTTTCAGATGTATCTAACAAACCTAAATGAACGGTCACAGAGAGCTGACATGGAAAAAGAACGTGGTTTGAATAAATAGGAAGACAGTGAACTGCTAAGTTTCTAAAGATTTTTTAAAAGATTTTAAACTGTTTTAAATCTATTATTATTGACAACACCTGAGGAATTAACTAATTAGATTTTCTGAAGTCAAGTATCTGAAGGTAAATGTCAGTATTTGACAAGCTATAAGAGGTGTAATAAAACAGAGACAAATGTTGAACTACGAATGAAACCCTAGATACTGAAGTGTTAAGTTTTTGTGTTTTCCACTTAAATTTCCAAGATGGCTAAGGATCACCATTTTTATCTTTTTTCCTCCTCACATTATTCTTGATACATGATTTTCTATAATAGTTTTGACAGGAAGCTGTGTATTTCTCTATAAAAGACCTGATTTCAAGTAACTTATTTAATTTCCTTTTTCATATCTCTATTGATAGATCTATCCATAAATATACACTAGTTAATAGTTTCAAAAAACTGCTATAGTATGTTGTATAGCACAACTTCACAAAGGCCCACCTGAGTTAATATATAGCAGTAACAAGATAAACATAAAGTCTCATAGACATATTATTTCTTTCTTTCTGGAGTACACGAATCATAACTGAAACACAACATACTAACACGATTACAATTTATTTAGAAAATACAACAAAACCACTGCAGTTGTTGCTATTCAATTACTCTCATCAGTAACAAAAGAAATTTCTCATTATTTACGTGTTTCTGTTTCTCTCATCAGTATTTCAACTACAGTTTGTCAATTAAGTGCTCTAAAATAAGGACATAAGTTATAAAAATATAAAGCCATTTGACTTTATACTGAAAATTTAAAAGAAAAAAAAGAAGCAATTTTCTAGTCATTCCACACAAGCACAAGAGGCTCAGATTGCCCTTCAGCTGCACGACACCCAGTGTGTATATCAAACAAGACCCACCCACTCAACTCTCCTAAACACACACCACAAAATAGAATTAAGTGTTCTCTGTCTGGTCTGGACAGTTTCAGTCCTTTAAAAAGCAGAACTGAATTGTCTTTCTTCTTCACCTAAAGTGCTGTAAGACTAGTTCTTACATTCTGAACAAATCCTATGATGACATGTATTCATGAATAAAGGATGAGGCCACTAGGAAATATTTGGATTTCTTATGATTTAGGTAAGAACTCGGTGAAAACATTATTCTGCAAATACAGATATCCATCCAAGGGGGTTCAAATGAGAGTGTCAGTAGTTTTTGTCCATGTCTGCATTTTAAATCCAAGTTCTAATCACTTAACTGGAGGTGATTTAGTAATCTAACACATACAGGAATATAATGTAGTAAGCAACTTGACTGTTTTCATAGTAAAATTATGAAAAGGTAGAAAAAATAAAATACAAAAAAAAACCTCACAACACTCCCCAGAAACAGGTCCTCCTTCAAATTCTGGCAAGTAGATCCCATGAGGAAAATATATTAAACTTGAACTAAAATCTTGTTAATCTCTCAGGCGTAATTTCCTCTAAAGGCCCGTTTTTCAGCAAGGGAGTGGGAAGTGATTGGGATTGTAGCACACAGCCAAAGCAATAAACTGGACACAAATGTTCTGCCACTTCAAGAGAGGGCAGTTTAAACACAGAATCATAGAATCACTAGGTTGGAAAGGACCTACTGGATCATCAAGCCAAACCATTTCCATCAGTCGCTAAACCATGTCCCTTGCATGCTTCTTGGACAACTTCTTGGCAAACTTTTCCCATTACCTATATTTTTAAATATTTCAGTACTAATACTGAAATATAGTACCCACCGAAGTGATAACACATTAAACCTTCTCATTTTTCAGGAAGAAATAACTGCAGGAGCTGTGGTTAAAAAGGCGCTCAATAATTACAATGATTACTTGGTGAATTTGAAGAGATTCTGGAGCTGCAGCAGACTATATTATTGTAACAGGATTTTTTAGATCATATAATTACAGTCATTTTTCATGAAAAGAAACAATGGATTTCCAGATTGATGGCCAAGAGAAGCAATTTGATATAAAAGTAAAATAAAAATTCTTTTAATTCATTACTATATATTGCAAAGAGTAAATAATCAAAATCTGCAGTCCTATATAGAAACACATTTTAATAAATGGGTACACGCTGAATAAAAGGGTAAGTAATGACTTGGTAAAACATCAACAATGCCAAAGTAATTTACCTCAAATAAAGATTGCATAGACAGATCTGACATATGAGTGCTTTCTTTAGAGAATGTCTCTGTTTGGAGTGCAAGTCATTCTAGCTAATGGATAAGTCATATTCATTGACAATCATATTAGCCTTTTTTGCTATTTTAGCCAAATAAGGCTAATCATACAGCATGCTTAATTTATATAGCTACAAGGGTGGGTTATCAGTGCAGATGTACTGAAGCATAAAAGACTTGGGAACACTGACTTATCTGTCAAATTTGATCAAGTCCAACAAAATTCAATTTGTTAATCTTGCTTCACGATCCTAGCCTCATGCACTCCAAACACGAATACACTTTGTATTGCACTGAGATGCACAGTCAACAGGGATACTTTATATTTGGATTAATCAGAATCATGTATGTTAATGCTTGGAGTAAGGGATACAACTTAAAATTAGAAGTCTAGAAACAGGACTGCAAAGGTGTAAATATCTAATAAGTATTTGCATGTCAAGTTCTTATCTTCAAGGATAAGATCGCAATCCAATATTTGAATAGTATCTACAGTTAATAAAAGACATCAGTACTGTTTTCTCATAAAAGAGAGAAAATGCTGATTTTGCATAGGTATATTCACACATCTACTCAAGCTCCAAAACTTAACCAATGCAAATTACTCTGGACTTCTTAATTCTCCAAAACAGTGATTAGTGATCATTTTGTGCCTAAAGCAAAGTTTTCTGAGGCCAATCGAAGGGCATAGCTCTCCTAGTACTCACTCAGGTCTCCTTCCAAAGGAAACATCATTTTCATCAGCTACATAGAGTTTCCAACAGTCATGAAGTTTAACCTCAGTATTTGAATCCTATGCTGCATGGAGACATCCACAAAATCTGGATACAGTGAATTGAAACAGCACAAACTCTGTACAGCTGATTTTTTTTTTTTTTTTTTTTTTTTGCTGTTTCCAGTCTACTCTAAGAGCAGTCACACTTGCACAGATGATTTGTCCAATATTTGTATAGTACAGTATATATAAATCTGCAGTTAGAAGACTCTCAATCCTGGTTTGTTTAATGGCAGACCCCTAGTCCTCGTCTTGAAGGAGTTTTCTACCTTATTTGTTTGCTTGTGGTACAGGACAAGAGAACATTACTGCTTTCCAGTCCCTGCCCAACTGCATGCAGAAGCTTACTGAATTGAATTAGAGGGAATCAAACTTGAGTAATTATTATGTTCCTCAATATGAGACAAATAGGGATAATAACGGTATCCAAGTATAGACGACAGAAGATACATTTGGTCCTTCAATCATACCAGAATATTCAAGAAACCGTTCTGGAACACACAGAATATTAGGTAGACAAGAATGACCAGAAGAAATTTAACTCCACCTGTCTTAAAATGCCTTATCTATTTCTATTATAAATAAAGTAACAAAAACAAGGCATGGAAGATGCAGACATCGTGGATAGTACCTAAATTGCAATAGTTGGGCAACTAAAAGTAAGAGAAGGAATAAAGCAGTTTCATTTCTTATTGGTACAAGTTTGACAGAGCGTTAAACTAGACCTGAAGGAGGCTAGACTTGAAGGAGGAGTAGGATAATATCAGGCTTTCCTGAGACAAGCTGAGAGATGAAATGGCAAGGTGAGAGGAACTGGTCAGGGTCCTCAGTCTTTGTCTCTGTGATGTGCTAGGTACACTGGAGCACAGCTGAAATTATACAGAGATGAGTCAGGGGCTACTGATGTAATAGAAGTCAATGTATCACTACAGACTTGAGGAAGAGTGGCTACAAAGCTGCCTGGCAGGAAAGGACCAGGGGTGTTGGTCAGTCGCCAGCAGTGTGCTCAGGTGGTCAATAAGGCCATAAGCATCCTAGCTTGTATCAGCAATAGTGTGGCCAGCAGGACTAAGGAAGGGATTGTCTCCAAGTACTCAGCACTGGTAAGGCCACACCTTGAATACTGTGTTCTGTTCTTGGCTGCTCATTACAAGAAAGACATCGAGTTGCTGGAGCATGTCCAAAGAAAGTCAACACAGCTGGTGAACAGTCTGCAGCACAAGTCCTACAAAAGGTGGCTGAGAGAACTGGGGTTGTTTATTTTGGAGAAAAGGAAGCTGAGACCTCATTGCTCTTTACAACTACCTGAAAGGAGGTTATAGTGAGGTAGGTGTCGATCTCTTCTCCCAAGCAGCAAGTGATAGGATGAGACCAAACTGCCTCAGGTTGTGCCAGGTACGGTTTAAACTAGATACTAGGAGATACTACTTCACCAAAAAGGTTGTCAAGCATTGGAACAGGCTGCCTAGGGGACTGGCTGAGTCACCATACCTGGAAGAAATTAAAAGACGTGCAGATGTGGCACGTAGGGACATGGTTTAGTGGTGAACTTGACAGTGTTTGGTTTACAGTTGGACATGATGATCTTAAAGGTCTTTTCTAACCTAAACGATTCTGTGATTCTATGAAGCAGATATAATTCTGAAAGCACATGGGAAGTATTCAATTAACATTGATGAGACTTGACAAATGCATAGTCTGTGAAATATCTTGCTTCTTTTCCCATAAGATATCTCTATATAAGCCTGTTTTACAAATTATACTGAATATCAGTGGACATTGGACTAAAACTACAAGTCATGTGAAGTCATAAAGTTAACTTTCTTAAAGAGGTTGTCAATTTACTCTTGACCTATCCATCCACAGTGGAAATGAACATTACATACCACTAGTATGCCTGAATCTTTTTGTTTTAGAGCTTGGGTATCAAAATCACTACAAAAGAAATGTGACTGCTGAAAAATCAATGTAAACAGAATATGTCTATTTTTCTATCGCTTGATTTTTCTGAAGAATGGAATCATCAGTGCAAACATGACATCACCAATGTGTGCTGGGCTATGTATAAACCATCACAGACCAGAGATGCTGAGTTAAAATTTGCAGATGTGATTTATCATCACAAGTTCCATAGCATACTTAAAGGCAAATCATATACTATGTTATTTTGGCTAACCCAAGATTTACAATGGCTAAGAAATTATTTCAGTTCCATAATTTATGGCTTATAGTTTGGGACTTACTTTTCTTTTACTCTCTGACATATCTGAGAAAAGTCCAATGCTTCCTTGACTTCCTTGACATGTTTTGTAAGAGGTCAAAAAAAAAAAATCCTGTTGGTTAAAATTTTGTTTAAATAAGTTTTTTGAATTTAGAAAAAGAAGAGAGAAGGAAATACATACTTAGTTCTTCCTATTTTTTCCATTGGTGTGAAAAGCTATTTGTAGACTTATATAGAATCACAAAATCTCCAGGCTGGAAGAGACCCACCAGATCATTGAGTCCGACCATTCCTATCAAACACTAAGCTATGTCCCTCAGGACCTCGTCTACCTGTGCCTTAAACACCTCCAGGGAAGGTGAATCAACCACCTCCCTGAGCAGCCTGTTCCAATGCCCAATGACCCTTTCTGTGAAAAACTTCCTCCTGATGTCCAGCCTAAATCTCCCCTTGTGGAGCTTGAGGCCATTCCCTCTTGTCCTGTCCCCTGTCACTTGGGAGAAGAGGCGTGCTCCCTCCTCTCTACAAACCCCTTTCAGGTACTTGTCCTGATAGATGATAGTAAATCTACCCATACTCACATTTACACTTCTGTATATCTTAGCAGGTGGTTAAAGCTTGCACATTTGGGATAAAGTGAAGACTCTTACATGGATGAGAGAAAAAAAATCCAGATATTTTTTAAACTAAAAATCCTGGATAATTACTTCCTTTATAATCACAGTAATACCTGAAGCTCTATATTAGTTTCCTGATAGAATGCTTTACTAGAATAGCAGGCAGAAGCACAACTGCAGCAACAAGAGGCTGATGTAATTCTCCTCTTCATTAGAGAAAAGAAAAAAAAAAATTAAGACACAGCATAGGTATCACTATTTAAGTTTACAAAGCTTTACTTAATGCTTTCCCATTGTGAACAAGTGAGATCATTGCCCTACCCAGATATTAATTTTAGGAGCTCATACTGAATGTTCTGTGAGCACAAGCCCCAAGGTTACTGAATCCTAACCACAGAAATCATCTTCTCTTCTTGGATGCTGTAATGTTCAGAGAATTTTTTTAATTGCATTACCATGAGAACACTGAAAACCAGCAAACTTTGTCTTGCATCATATTCCTTTCTAGTGCAAAAAGAAATTCACAGGTTTACTCCTGGGTATAAATGTCAACAAAAAGATAGGCATTAACTCATTAGACAGTGAAAGCAATTAATAGCTATGCTTTTTTAAACATATACATCATGAATAGAGAAAATTATGTGTATTTATATGTAGACAAATGTTTACGTACAACGATATGTTGCAGAGGTAAAATACAGATGTATACTATCCAGCTATCTGGAAGCTTTGTTGAAAACCTTTTTCAAAGACATGTTGGAATAAAAAAAAAAATAACATGTACTATATGGAATGTTAGCACATGAATTGGGATGCTTTTAAGTTACCACATAGCATGAGTGGAAAGCAAATCTCTTACTTCAATATTGACATGTCTGAGATGGAATTGGGGGATTTCTCCTTCTACTTCATATTTTCTTCAAATAACTGTGGAACCAAAGAAATCTGCATATCACTGAGAACTTGACAAATCAAGAACAAAAATCAAAAAGTAAAAAAAACCCAAAAATCAAACAGAAATATTGCAGGAGGGAAAAAGACAAAGAGTTAAATCTCAAAATAATTTGGTGTAAAATAAAGCATAATTTTACCTGCAATGATATCATCCATCTGCTCCAAAGCTGCTTCCAGCATATGACTAGCATCAGAAGCCATCATCTGTGATTTCTTCAGACTTTTACTATTTCTACTGAAAAGATAGAGGAAACCACATGTATTACACCTAACCAGACCTGACAGAAATATCTATGTTACTGTTACATTATAAATTAAGTCACACAAGCAAAAGTACACACTAGCAAAAATACAGCCTAATAATTTGAAAACTAATAAAATCTTGGTAGAAGACTTGGGATTGCAGAGGTTTTCAATCATCATTGATTCATGGGGTTTTTGAAGAGATTTTACTAAGACAAGGAAACACAGATGGAAACACAACCAAACAATTACAAATTTGAGGTTCCCCTACCCTTTGCCCTTAACAATGGTTTCCTAGATTCAAAATTCAATGCATTTCAACTTTATCCACCCTGAAGAAAAAGAGGATTGACTAGGTTCCAGTGAAGAAATGAATAAATGGTGAAAAACATGCTTGACCAGCTTGATTGTTGCTTTAAGAGTAAAGAAAATTCTGAAATAATTTTTACTCTTCCTTTCTATACACCCGTTCAATCTTTCTACTGCTTCTTTCATTAAACTGAAAATACAGTTCTTTCTGTTCCAATAACCAAAATGCCACAAGTGTGAAGTTTCTAAAGTTACTGCTACCTCTTTAAAACAGGATTAAAGACATTCACGTTACCATCTGACATTAAGGATAACAAACAAAATGTTCCAAAATTAGTCTCTACTTGTGAATTGGTATTGCTGGACTCAGAGAAGTGGCAGTCACTGTTGTAAGCAGATGACATTTCAAAAGGAAAAAGAATTTACGCTGTCCATTTCATGCCAGTGAGAAAATTCTGTCTGAGACAAGGCCCTTTTACACATAACTTCATCCCTGAAGTATGAAACTAGTGCCTACACAGCAATGAACAGGGATTGTATTTGCGCATAATTTTTGCAATGCTCTAATGCACAGCTCAAAATACTGGCAAAGTCTTTAAAGGGTCATAAAAATTTGATTTCTCTTCCATGAAGGCTGCAATTCAGTCTTTTGACATTCAGTCTTCTGATACAGCAAGTTTTTAAATCTGTGATTCAAAACTGTTCAATTCTGACAGCTTCTTAAGCACTACAAGACACCTGTCTCACAATAGCTAGAGATGCCCTTCAAATGATGCAGGTTGTGGGTAAGCATAAAAGCAATTCTCATGTTGAGAAGAGAAGGCTCCAAGGAGATATTACTTTTTAGGCTAGACATAAGTAAGAATTTCTTCACCATGAAAGTGGTGAGACACTGAAACAGGCTGCCCATCCCTGGAGGAGTTCAAAGGCAGGTTGGACAGAGCTTTGTACAGCCTGATCTAGTGGGATGTCCCTGCCCACAGCAGGGGAGTTGGAACTAGATGATCTTTAGAGACTCTTCCAACCCAAACTATTCTATGATTCTGTTTGTGAGGCCGATTATTCCAATGCCACTGAAAAGACACTAATCCATACTTACTATGCAATGACCTGTGCTAAGAATTCAATTATTTTGAATTTAAATAAATACTACAATAATCTCTAATGGCAATTCAAATAGGTGAAAATATTTTTGTACAGTGTTCATTCAGTGACAGTTCAGACACTGGCCACCACGACCAATAACATGACTAGTACCCAAACCACTCACATTTACTCTCTCAGTTGGGTCCTGCCTAAACACTAGAGTGTAGAATCAGTAGCCAGAGGATAGCGCTGGTTTTAAAATAAAAGCCTACCTGTTGTTTTGTTTTAGAGGGACCACGAGAAAGAAAAAAATGCCTAAAAGTACACGGAAGGCTGAGCCCAAATTACTACATCATATGCAATGCACAATCTCAGTAATAAACCCAGTGCAACAGAAAAATTTTTAGTGACAAATCAAGATTATTTGCTTCTCTTACAAACTATGAATCCTGAGAAACAGGCATTTCCTCATGGTACTGGTGAAATACACATGAAGATAGCTAAATTCTTAATAACCTCTCTGTTATCAGTAAGGCGTGTGTCCTATGTCCATTCTAGTTAATGTATACAACACTGCTGTTTTGAGGAACAGATGCAGGGAAAAAGAGTCTGAACCTACTAAGTTCTAATATAAACTCTGTAATTTCTAGCTTGTTATAATGGGTAAGGTGTTATTTAACTTCAGATCAAATTGATCTGAAGAGTGATACAAGAGCACCTTATTGGAAAAATGGCAGAAAAGCCTTTAGTCTTTGTAAAAATAACAATTTAAGTAAGAACAATGCTAAATGTAACTGAATTTCACCAAAACACATCTGATCCAAATATTTTATTGCATAGGATTGGAAATAACACAAACTATGCTCAGAATAATCTAACAAATCATTAAATTAGCTGACATAAACATGAGATTTCAGAATGTTCACATATGTGAATTTTACAGACAATCTCTCAGATTCTGTTGCTTCTGTTTGTTGGTGTTGGTAGACTACCATCCCTTCTGTAGTCACTTGGCAGATTTATTAAATGCTTTAGAGATACGAGATTCTTAACTGCAATGAACCTCCCTATTCACAATAGTTCTGCTAGTTCAAAGCAACAATTACAGTGGTAATCATCTCATGGAAAGGAAACCCAGCTATATGAGCAGCTGCCAAAGAGGCACATGGCCTACTGTGCTCCTTTGGTGGATGTGGCCACCAGCCACTCCCCTAGAAACCTATGGCCACCAGCTGCGCTGACAAATCAGGACAGTAGACTGGCTCAAAATCAGAAGGGAGAGAGTGAAAAATACTAAAACCAGCATAGAGTTTCTCTTGCTAGATTGCAGTGCATGCTCTTATTTGCGCTGTAAGATACTGATCCTTGTGCTTAAACCAGCTAGAGCAATACAGTTAACAAGAAAAGCAGGACTAAATTTCTTATAAACATCAAATTAAGTATTTGACCCTCCTTAGTGAAGAATGTACAGGAATTGCTGATTCATTACATTACAAACTTTTTTCTCTCATAGGAAAACCCTCACATCTTGGTGCAAACCAGAAAGCTTTGCTGAAAAATACTACCAGAATGAAGTCTTCTACCTCCTCCCAACCTCCACACTCTGTTTTCTCACCTGCATCCACAGTGTATTTGCTGCTTAACTGCATTAAGCTAGAGTAAAACCTGCTGATCAGACAATGATTTATTAATAAAAGCAATGTTCTTTGCTCCAGGGCAATTGTGTAATATTACTTGCTTGACATCTTTTTCTAGACAGACCTGTTGCTTGTGCTTCAGGCAAGTCTTACTTTCCCAGACACTCCCTTCTTACAGTTTGACTGGTTTATGCAATATTATGGAAATAATTTGTTGAATCTCATCTCCTTTCAGCTACTATTTCTCATCTACTTTTATAAAAATATCTGCAACTGTGGATCCTTTTCTTATTATTAAATAACAAGACACCAGTATCAATCCCAAGGCATGCAGAGTGCCTCAAACATGAGCCATCTATTTGCTGGCATTTTAATTGCAATTCTTTTCACAGTTATCATCCCTGAATGATACCAACAAACACAGAACATGATGACTTAGCTACCTATATAAAAACATACATATATATTGTAAAATAAGATTTTTCAACTTTGGGAAGGTCTGAACAAAAATGACTTTAACATTTACAGTACAAGCTTTAATATTAGCAACTTCTAACCTTTAGGGTTTTTTAGATTAGCATATAATTGTGAAATACAAGAACCAATCCACTCACCTTTCCAGCTCCCTACGAAGAAGTGATTTTATTTTTTGCCTGATCAGTAAAAAATGCCCACTATTAATAGCCAAAGTTTTACTGTTAAGCAGACATAGGTCTAAATTATTTTCATCTCTTCTAAGCCACACGCTCAAATGAATGTAGAGCCCAGCCCACAGATAAAGATATTGCAACCCTGTTTGTTATAATTATCTAAGTAATAAGATCTTCCAGGAAGTGCAGACAGAGCAAACTGGTCTGAACACCCTAGATTTATTTTGCCTAGCTAGCTTTACCCCATAAATCCCAATCTGAGATTTGCATTTCAAAGAAAATGAAAAATCTCTGGTAGAACTATCATGTTTAGAGTCAGTCTCTCTTGCAAATTTCTTAATATACTTTATGTATGTAAAACCATAGCTTACAATGTCCAAAAAGGACATAATATTTAACAGACATATTATTTACTATGAGCAAGATGTTCTTTGGAATTATGAAAAGCCTTAATTAAATTTGAATCTTTCATGGCTGCCTGGAACCAGCAGCTGTTCAGAGATAAGAATGTGAACATTTAGGCAACTCATAAGTCCAATGTTTTTCCAACGCTGCCCTTAAGAATGAAGTTGCTAACTTTATCAGTAATGCAGAGGGGTGTGTTTTCTGACAAAAACTCTTGAAATTCTGATCTTGCCTTGATGTCAATGCTATGGGTGGCCTAAAAATTACTCTTAGATTTAGAGGACATGGCTAATAATTAACTACTACCAATCTTTTTTTTCCCTAGCATGAGTAAATACATGTTTGTAAACTATTTAAAGATTCAAATTCAAGCATCATATTGCTTTGTACTTAATGGTATAATGAAATATCAAGTGGCTTATTATATAAGCCTCAGAAGCTTTTTTCAGCTATGAGATGACTCCTGGGCTGGAAGGAACAAATGTGCACAATTTCTACCCCCATCATTTCCCACCTTGCTTCTTCCTCAGCCACATGCTCTATTGTATCCAGACACTCCAGAGGAACACAGATGTCTGTTCATCTCTCCAACTTGTCTCAGGAGTTCTCATGACACCATCAGATAGAAAAGTTAAAAATATTATTTGGATGCTGGCCTTTTAGGATCTGGCATTCCTCTCTAATTAAGTTAATCTTTAGTCCTAAATAACCATCCACAGCTGCTGGGAATGGAAAAATTCTGATAATCACTAGAATGACTGCCTAAGGAACACTACTTGTAAAGCTACCCGCAGGACTATCCAGTCAGAAATCATATTCCTCTGCTTAGAGCCTAAATGTAATGTATTTGTTAATACAGACACTTCCTGCTCTATTTCCCTTTCATACACTTCACTGGAATAGGTGGAAGGGTAAATAGAACAATTAACCTGTATGTAATAAATAAAACCAAAACTATAGTGTTTTTTTTTTTTTAAAGAATAACTAGAATGGGAACTGAAAAAATTATCTTCAACTAGAAAGTGTAAAGGGTTCATTTGAAGGAAGGGGGAGTTCTAGAAAGAAATATAGATTAGCCAAAGTTCAAAAAAGACTTGATACTGAACTATTTCAGGTAGATGGTAGAAGAACTGGTAAAGCCTCTAGTCAACATACTGCTGGGAGTCCTTACATGAAGGAACATCCTTAAGTGAAGCAAAGTACTAATACAGTATCTCCATGATGAAAATGAGATAACTAAGCTCATTAACTAAATAAGCTAAACTAACTTAAGCAGGTGGTTGGGTGGTAACCTTGCACTGTAAAATCACTACGTTTGTGTGCTGCTGATAAAAATCAGAGTGACAAGCAGCAAGAATTATTTTGCTTTTAAACGTATTGTACTAAATAATTTCATTTAAAACATGAAGGGAACCAAATGTAGTTACATTTGCTACATTATGAAGTAGCAAAGTCAAAGCCAAACATCTGTTTTCAAAAATAAACCCATTAAGTTTTCTAATGCAAGTCTGAATTTCAGTACTTCAGGGGGAAGTAGGAAGAGAGGAGAGGAAAAAAGAAAGTATCCTCAAAAATACTCTAAATGATCTGGCTAGTACTGCATGATAGTTTAAGAACATGCATCACCTCAGAGTAACTCTTGCACAGGACTCATGGATATTAAGTTACAGTTGCTGTTGGTACAATAACTGAATTTCCTGACTCATATTTATACGAAGTCTCATCCTTACATATAAAAGCTGACTCTGACAGAATGGCATGTGCGAAGTAAGGTTTCTTCAGCTACTCTCTACAGCAGCTTTAGGAACTGTAGAAAGCCCTTAATTCCTTCAGTGTTGTTTTAAACATTGTTCATAAAGCTGAAAAAAACACTTCATAATTAAATTTTAAATTATCAGATACTTTAAGTTTTCTCTCTGCTATAGGTAGTATAAAATGAAACACTGGAGGTTCCCACTTTGCAAAATCTTAAAACCAAACCCAAATTGCATTAATTATTTATTATTATATTAAGTGATCCTCCCCTAAATATTTTAGTTCACCTGTCACTTAACTAGTTCCAATTTCTAGCTAGTTAAAATTTCAAAATCACACCATGAATAAGTACTTTGCATTTAAACTTCAATTAGGCACTACCTGATAAAATAAATGAGAAGAAAATTTCAGAATCAAAACACTAATATTTCTGGTCTTAAAATAAAGGCAAAGATGAATAGCATACAAAGTCAGATTTGATACTGCAGTTCACATTTAGTTATAGAAATACTACAGTTTAAAAGAGCTAGATCTCCAAAATTCCAGCATTGAAAATAAACTGTTTTGTTCCTTTCCCTTCTGACCTCAAGTATTCACTGGCCTCAAGGTCACAGCTTCAAATTTTCTCCATGAAGGTCAGTATTTCAACTAGGTCTTCTAAGTTACTCAACTCCAGACCCAGCGGCTGGGAAACTGCATCTCACCACACCTCGACTCCCAAAAAAACCCCAGAACACCTCAACAACCCAACCCCCCCAAAAAAACCCAAAACCCCTCCAGTAAAACTATACAAGATTTGGAAAACTTAAGCTGAGAAATGATATAATGAATAATTCCGTTAAGTTAAATTCATGCTCTAGTTAACTGAAAGGTGAGAAATGGTAATAAAGTAAACACACAACTCATGCATGCATGAACGAGCTTCTTGCCCTAAAGTAAAACAGAGGGCAAGACCTTGAAAGAAACTGAGATTAGGGACATAAAAAAAAAGCATACTAAGCTGTCCTTTATAAAAATCCTAAAAATGTAGACAAACTCTTCTGCTGGAAAAATATATTCACTAAAACTTCAGAGTTAGGAATAACATTTTTTAATGGTTTATTGAAAGTTCTTGGGCTTTTTCAATCCTCACTCAGGCAAAGGCTTCTCAGCCTGACCATGACAACCTACTGGGATCACAGCAGTCCCTTATGTAGCAGAGTTTCAGAACAAAGAGAAGGGTTAACAAACTAGAAAAATTATTTCCTACAGTCAAAAGAGACAACTTTCATCCACAAGATTTCTAAGGTAAAAATGCTAAGATTTGCATTAGGCTACACAAAGAAACAGTCCAATTTAGCTACAACTAAGACAGGTATTTCTTCTGATTATTCCTCCTTACAAATTGATTTACACTTGGGTTTCTCAGGTTAGCAAGCTCCATCCTGAATTTGCCTCAACTTTATTAATATGAGATGAAGATTGTGAAGTCTAAACTCAGTTTTAGATATAACACTTAAACTCAAAATCTAAAAGGGTAGCTTGCTTGAATTTGCAAAATTGAATTTCATATTAGTATTTCTCCCTCTTTGCAACATTTTGTAAGGTAAACCATAAATAACTAGAAACGTCACTAGGCTGGTTTGATATGACCCACCCTGCATCTGCAAACACAAACATGCTGAATTCACACTAACAAGAAATGACTGTATCAAGTACTTCTGTATAAATTTAAGCTTCAGTAGCTATTTTGAGGAAAGCATTTGTGGGAAACAAAAAAAAGAAAAATATACTTCTGCTAGAAACAGCAAATTAAATGGAAGTGAATCTGCTTGGATTAAAAGTATTAAAGTAGGAACAACAAATGGGACACTATGAAAAGCACCAGATCCCACCTTACTCATCACTTCAGTGAAAATATAAATTTCAACAGCTGTGTCAGTTTAATGCTTATGCTT
Organism: Coccyzus lansbergi; assembly: GCA_033558105.1. NCBI lineage: Eukaryota > Metazoa > Chordata > Aves > Cuculiformes > Coccyzidae > Coccyzus > Coccyzus lansbergi. The sequence goes on from JAUMJK010000097.1 coordinate 2,329,134, forward strand.
ATACACAAAACATTGTTGTGTTAATTGCTTCCTAAAGATAAATGAAAATACCTTTGGAAAAGTCTGTCATGAAGTTTTTCTCTTTCTGTACATAAGAATATAACCAGGGCACAAAAAATTCTCTGTAGTAAATTAAATCCAGATTTCAATTGATACATTTTGTTGATTTTGCTCCTCCATTATTCAGAATATAGGACATTTTACTCCTTGCAGAACTGGTCAACAAGTAAGGAAGCTACTGAATTAAACATTGTGCCACAGCTGAATTCTAAATCAGAGAATGATATATTCTCCTACCATGTTAACTTTCCATACTTAATAGATTAACATAATTTTCTAATTAGGAGAAAAAATATACAGAGAGGCAATGTTGCAAGACAGAGGAAACAGTAACTTGACATCCAATATCTTTAAGAATCACATGGGGATGAGAAACTTTTAGTATCTCCCAGCTGAAGAAACATTATTACAGGTGGCAAGAAAAATATGACGTCCTTTCGTCCTGTTTTTCCAGTGGATCCTAGAAAAAATATTTATGCCAAAATGACTAGAGATGCATTAAGCACACACCAAAACTAGAAACTGACTTCAGAGTAACATGAAGGAGATCATAATGAATGTGATTGCCTATATACGCCTCCTCAATGACCTATTCTATGGAGGGAGGAGCTATACTTGCTCACACAAAAACATGCTTATCTAGCAAAGGATCATAGCATTATCACTACACTGAAAACCCACACAAGCGCTCAGCTTTTCTACTCGCTATCCTTCTATGTGAGTTGTTACTGTTTCTGCACTATCCCCACAAGTTTCAGGTAACAGTATATCCAGTTTTGAGTATTTGGTGCAAACGTTTTAGCAGCTTACAAAAGAGCTCTGAAGTGCCCAGTATACTGTTTCTATAAAGTAGATTTGTTTGAAAAAAGAGATCCTGTAAGCTTACTGTTACATATAGGAGCTTTTATTATCAACCATGCTAGGAATTCTCAAGTTCTTACCAACCACAAAGTCCATCATGTCATGCCTGTACATCATTTCAAGGCATTTATTTTCATTCTATACAAACAAAAAATCAACAAGTTTCTGTGTCAAATCATGTTATCAAGGGTAAGTTAATAATGAACATACATAGGATTTATCTAGGTTTATCTAGGCAAGCACTTCAACTAACTACTTGAATGTGAACAATGACCTAAAAGTATTTGCCAAAAAAACCCCCACCCAACTGTGGCCTAAAATTTGGACTGTGTTACTTCCAATCCAAAGAAAACGCCTTCATATGATTGAAATACATAGCAAAATTGCAGTTGTTACAGCTAATGCTGGAGTACAACAGTACACAAAGCAATATGTTGTTACAAATGTTGTCAGATTTTACTGACTCTGAAATAAATGCATTAGACAACTTTCTACAGACATAGAAGACAAATGAAACAGAATCCTTATGCTACTTTAAAAGGCCCAAGTGTCATTATAGCAAAGCCAGAAGCCCTAAAGTGCACAGTCAGTCCCAAGTAGCAATGAAACCTGAATGTCAGGCTTTTACACATCCTATCTCACTTCAGTTTAAGACTCAGAGCCGCTTTTTAGAACTGTTTAAAAGGCTTACTACTTGTATATTGTTCGACTGTGAACAAACCTATGATAGTAACTTAATAAAGTATTTTACTATTTGATAACATTGCCTTTACCAGATCTGTTTATGATAACAACCACAAAATGAAATTGTTTGAAGCTAGTAACTTGCAAAGTCCTTTAATTGCTAACAGTTACCAGCTGATTTGTCTTTATGAAAAACACCTCAGAAGTTTCTTACATCTAGGGCCAAGTGCATAAAAATAACAATTAGAAAAGAAAAGCTGAAAAAAGACTAAACTATTCAAATAACCATCCATTCCCAAGAGAACCAGGTGATCAGGCCCAGTCAAAACAGGTTCACAAAAGGCAGGTCTTGCCAAAATTAACCTGATCACCTTCTATGACAAAGTGACTTGGCTGCTGGATGAGGGAAAGGCTGTGGATGTGGTCTTCCTGGACTTCAGCAAAGCCTTTGACACAGTTTCTCACAGCATTCTGCTACGGAAACTGTCAGACTCTCGCCTGGACAGGCGCACACTCTGCTGGGTAGAAAACTGGTTGGATGGCCAGGCCCAGAGAGGGGTAGTAAATGGTGTTAAATCCAGCTGGAGGCCAGTTACAAGTGGGACTCCCCAGGGCCCAGTGCTGCGTCCAGCCCTGTTCAATGTCTTTCTCAATGACCTGGATGAAGGCATCAACTGCTCCCTTAGCAAGTTCGCAGATGACACAAAGCTGTGTGGAAGTGTGGATCTGCTGGAGGGTAGGGAGGCTCTGGAAAGGGATCTGAACAGGCTGGACCGCTGGGCTGAGACCAATGGCATGAGGTTTAACAAGGCCAAACGCTGGGTCCTGCACTTGGAGCACAACAACCCTATGCAGAGCTACAGACTGGGAAAAGTCTGCCTAGAAAGCTGCCAGGAGGAGAGGGACCTGGGGGTGTTGGTTGACAGCCAACTGAACATGAGCCAGCAGTGTGCCCAGGTGGCCAAGAAGGCCAATGGCATCCTGGCTTGTATCAGAAATGGTGTGACCAGCAGGTCCAGGGAGGCTATTCTCCCTCTATACTCAGCTCTGGTGAGACTGCTCCTCGAATCCTGTGTTCAGTTCTGGGCCCCTCACCACAAGAAGAATGTTGAGGCTCTGGAGCAAGTCCAGAGAAGAGCAACAAAGCTGGTGAAGGGGCTGGAGAACAGGCCTTATGAGGAACCGTTGAGAGGGTTGGGTTTGTTTAGCCTGGAGAAGAGGAAGCTGAGAGGAGACCTCATTACTCTCTATAACTACCTGAAGGGAGGTTGTAGAGAGGAGGGAGCAGGCCTCTTCTCCCAAGTGACAGAGGACAGGACAAGAGGGAGTGGCCTCACACTCCGCCAGGGGAGATTTAGGTTGGACATTAGGAAAAAATTTTTCACGGAAAGGGGCATTGGGCATTGGAACAGGCTGCCCCGGGAGTTGATTGATTCACCTTCCCTGGAGGTGTTTGAGGCATGGGTGGACAAAATGCTGAGGGGTATTGTTTAGTGTTTGATAGGAATGGTTGGACTTGATGATCCGGTGGGTCTCTTCCAACCTGGTTATTCTATGATTCTATGAAATTTGGTTTTCATTCTGCTTAAGGAGATGGAAGGCAGTCAGTTTACTGTCACTTTCTTCAGTTTATTTAATTTTCCAGAAAATGGATCAAAGTCTGCTCCCATACCAGTGACCATGACAACTTTATACTTTCATACTAAATTTATAAGTAAAATTTAATTTGCGATTATTTTTGAGAGATTTAGTCTCCTGTATTTCAGTGGTCTTAATTAAAAAAAAAATACAGTCTTTTCCTACTTGAAGAGGAAAATACGGTCATTTTAACAAACACTGAGATACTGCTCTATCATGAGGAAATTGTTTCTTCTGTTAGGCCTTATGGATAATGGACAGTTTTGCTCCATGACAGAAACAGTACCATTTACTTTGTTAGTTAAGAAAAACAAATAAAATATATTCATTATAAAATGATATTTATAGGCATACTGCCTAGCAAACTAGGACAGCTACTCTGGCAGTTTTATCAGTGTCAACTGATTTGGATCCTCTGCTAGGTAACCAGAGTTTCCGAAGGAAGTGAACAGCTGCATAGTCCCATTCTTCTCAATTAATCCCTGCATAATCAGAAGTTTTGATTAAATAAAAACTGAAACTGTCCATTGAATCCAAGCTAAATTCATTCTAGAGCATGACATAATTGTTTACTCTGAGCACAAACTCCTCTCCCCATGTTATAAAGATGCCCTTTTCTACAGCCCATCCTTTTGCAAGTACTTTATGTGCAATGAGAATGAGCTGGGCTTCACAATCTACAAACAGAACTGAAGATGTTACCAAATTTCCTAATTAAAATGGGAATACAATTAAAGCAAAACAGATTTGGACCGCAATTCTTGCAACAGCTTTCTACTCCCCAGCCTAACTTGCAACTATTACGAAATGTAGCTTACACTGGGCTAAGTATGGGTGAGTAACTATTACGGACTATTAAATATTTTTCACAAAACTACAGTAAATTCTGCAAAGCAGGCCAGAACAAATCTTTTTCTTGCACAAATCTTGTTATACAACTCTCCTTTCTTTTAGTAACAAAAAGTTTTAATAGGATTTTCCTTTTGTACATTGGAAGTTTGCCAGATTAGACCACAGATTGCTCTTTTCAGTTTCAGGTAAAATAACTACTTTGGATACATTCAGCTTCCAATACTGAAGAATATTTAAATTCAATAAATACTTAACTAATACTTTATTAATGAGCTTTTCAGATTTGATATAATATGTATTAACACCAAAATACTTTGTATATGTACTTTACATTACAGAAGATTACTTTCAAGCAAACAAAACTATTCACTTCACTAGTTTGGGGTTTGGTATTTAAGAGTATTTCATCTCCTGCTTTCATTGATAATTTACAACCAGTCTGTGTTTCTGGTCCATACAATTAGTTCTGAATTTTAAGGTCAGTCCTCCTCTTCTTGAAACATCTGTTATGTGTTACAAAAGAGCTTACAACAAACACTTTACTATATATGTGTGTAAATATATATCCTTACTGAGTATTTGCAGAAAAGTATCTTAATTTCAGTTAGAGGAATTTTTATTGATTATTTGGGATTGTGGTGTTTCATTTTTTCAGTTTGGGGTTCTTTGTTGTTTGTTTTAGTAGTAAGTATGTTTAATGTACAGTTAACAAGGGTAGCTGGGATCCATTTCTGAGTATCCTGGGTTGAAGCTATTGCCACATTTCCTACAGTCTCACTCTTTCTGAAGTTGTTAATGCACGTCCTGATCGCATCTCAAGATCAGCAATTCGTTTTGTCATTTTTCTCCTGGTCTGCTGGGTGACCATAGATCTCCCAGTGTAACTGTTGAAAGAGTGATAATAAGGCCACTGGAAGAAGACCCATATTTATATGATTTTTCACTTGTACCCCCACTGCAAAGTATATAAAGAAATTAGAATCATAAATAAACCAAAGCACAACTTTATACCTTAGGTTGGGCATAAAAACTTGGAAAAAAGGTTTTATGCATGAAAGAAAGTGATAGATTTAATAATTTCAGGTGAGACCTTGTGTTAACTGCATTGTGAAGACCTGCACTTAATAATAACAGTTTTAAGAAGCATATGCAAGTGTTATCACAGCTTAACTGAATCACAGGATAGTTGAGGTTGGGAGGCACCTCTTCAGATCACCTACTTCAATTTTTAAGAGCTTGTTTCTGTTAACATATAGGTTAACATTGTCTGGAATGTCACCAAAGCACTGAATGTATAAGACAAAAATGACAGAGATGTCATTATGAACTACAAAATGATACAACACTTTAAGTAAAAGATGGAGAATTCTTATGCAACAAGATCTTAATATATCTCCTGTCTAATATTGCGGACAGCAAAGACCATACAGGTGAAATGCAAAAACTTTTCTTGCCAGGATATTTTGTGCTGGTTTCCTACCTATTTAAGATGTTGGATTTACTTCTCAAAGGTCTTTGCTACATATTTCTTTTTGGCTAGAGTGAAACATTAAAATACTTTCATTTAGGAGCTGACTGAATTACATGCATTAACGTACGATCAGCACAGGAACACATTCATAAATCTTACTGCAATGACATTAGGATGTTCTGATTATGTGTTATTAAAGCAGATGCTACCATCTGCACTAGATGGTAGTGGAATAAAAATATGATTCACAATATTCAAGGAACACTTGGCAAATATTTTCACTGGTCAAACCAAGACTTCTGAAATAAACTTGAGGCTGAAAATAGTGCAAATTGTAAACAAAATTACTTATTTGTCTGAGCAGTACAGACAGAAACAAGAAGGTATCCCCAGCTAAGTAACAAGGTAAGTCTGACCAACCAGACTCATTTGCAGAAAAGGAAAAACAGCATTTCCCATACTGTCAGTGTTTGCAATCCAGATTAGAAATCAGCATCTTAAAGTAATCACTGAATATAAGTCTGTCATACAATCATTTGACCATAAAGACTATGAAGGCATAGCCAACAAGTGAATCATTCTCTATGAATATTCATACACCTTAATTGTGCTCTAATTAAAACAAGACTCTTGGTCAGCATTTGATAAGCAAGATATGTAACAAAACCAGGCTTTAGACCTGTCTTTCTCTTCAATCTAGCATGTCTTGACTTTGAGCGTTCAGTCTTATTTTATTGTTCCAGCCTAATTCAAGATTTTGCTGAAGGAGAATCAGGCCTGCTGACCTGTTTTCTCCAAATTCACACCTGCTTCAGGAACTCAGCACCATGTCCTTCAGTAACATGCAGAACACTTCTCATATAATCAGCAGTTCACACTCTGTCATTGCAACTTTTTGGAAGTCAGATCCATCATTTACCATCTCAGGCAAGCTGTCTGCCACATACTATCTGTTCGCCATCAGGTTGCATATCTTTTCTCTTCTCCAAACCATAAAGAACTCTGCATTCAATTCTCGAGTTTTATCTTCAATTAATTGATGTTTTACCTGGATAATTCAGCTAAACAGATAAGAAACCATATTTATGTGGATATAAAATAAATACAAGGATATATTTTATATGTCACATACACAGAGTTGAGAAAAACACTAATGTCTCCCCATTAAGTTTGCTGATCATCAAGCAGAACAATAACTTTCTCCTCTCTCCTCTCATTTTGATGGGTTATTTCTTTGTCAAAATTCATGGTGATAATTTTGAAGAACATCTTCATTATCCTTTGTTTAGTTTGAAACATCAGAACGAAAAGTTTTAAGAAAATATGCACCAAGCATCTGTGCTCCTTCTATTTTTCTGCACAGATATAAAAGTGTATATGAAATCATACAGTACAGGATAGACTGACTTTCAATTTATCGGTGGAAGGAGAAAAATAAAAAAAAAAGTAAGAAATTGATTAAGAATAAACCCAAACAGAAAACCAACCTAGAGTGTCAAAACTGTGAAAATGTTTTTATCTGTTACTATTGGATGTTCAGTTGTGATTCCTTCTATAAATCAAAACCCTTCCCTGTGAATTTCATTGAGAATACTATACTACTTTACAACTGTTACCAGGAAACTGATCTAGGTTCAGTGCATTTAGGGACCTGTTTAGTAAACAATTAAACTGACTCACATTCCCATCAAGAAAGCTAAGGAAAAAAATCAGATTGGGAGAGTACTAAGGCATTGGAAATCAACTCTTCTCCATAGATAAGAACATCTTCTGCAAGAGTATGCTGAAACATGCATCCTAGGTTACTGAGATTCTGTTACTTCTCTGATGAATTCAGGGAGCAGAATAGGGGAAGTGCATGATAGGTACTGTTTTATGCTTGTGAAGATACCCAATTTTCCTCTTTAATCAGTATGAAGATATACAGGTCTTTCTGCTCAGCAGTTTTGGATTACAAGTCTTCAGAAATACTAGTAAGCTACACAATATTCATAACAACCTTACTTCACAGGTTATCAAATTAGTTTAAAACTGAGGTCATGCTTACAGCCCTTTAAATCACTACATTGTAACTTGGCAGAGGAACAGTATGAACATAAAATCCACAAATTGACCTAGACTGGCAACAGTGCCATTAGGATTTACTTTTTATGTTTCTTTATAAAAGGATTTGTCATTCTAATTTAACTTCTTTGTTCTCCACATCAATGAATTGCCAAATAAGAGCAAAGTGCTTCTGGGAAATGGTTTTACGGCAAATAAACACATGAGGATGCAGTGCAACAAAAGAAGTAACAAGAGTGTTAAAGTAAAAACATTGTGCTAAAACATACGAGGGGAGGCATCTAGCTACCAAAAACAAAAATTAAAAAAAAAATCAAAACCAAGCAACCCCCCCCAAACTAAAACCAAGTACCTTTATTTTCCTGCTTAAAATACATCTACTTAAATGGACAACTATAAAAGAGTGTAAAGGGGCAGTGAGAAGAAATTGAAGCTGTCACAGTTTATCAAAAGCATTTTACCACCTCGCAGATTACACAAAATTAAAGAATATATTGTCCAAAGGTGGGAGTCAGTTTCTTCAGCAATTCAGTATAAGGGGTGAGTTGATAGTACAGAAAAGTTTATTGTTTAAACTTTCCAATTTCTGAGAGACCAAATTACTGAAGCTAAATGATTTCATACACATTTACTGAATTCTTGTAACTAATCAAGTGTACCTCCATGGACAACCATTGCTGGCTAAACTTTATTCATCAGCTTAGCAGAATTTCAAGATTATACATTAAGAAGTTGAGTTCACTGAACACTGCGGATGAGATGGCAAAGTGAGATGATAAACATCTCCAGAGATTTGAATGATGCAACTTCACTAGTAAAAAAAGTGACCTCTGATGACTGTCACCCACAGCCCTCAACAATGTATCTTCTGTTGTATTACTATTTCTATGCTAGTAGGTATTTCTGGAGAATGCAGAAAAGCCCTGCTTGGTACAGTATGTTAAATGGTAACACGTTTGCATCTATACTGAGTGATTGTTATTGCAAAACACATTTACCTGCTTCGATAAACACTATGTCCTCTGAATCATACTATAGACATATAAAGAAAAAAAAAAAGAAAAACAAAAAGAAGAACAAACACCTGTTTCATCCTGTTCCTGTGAATATAATTTCTGGGGTGCAGGGAGCAAGCAAAAAGGTGAAAAGTGGATGTTTTGCTAGCTATCAAAGCCCAACTGAGGCTCTATATTAACACAATCCTTTGCTAATCTTACCATATCAAGACCCTCATTTGTTCAAGTTGAAAGGCTCAAGCAAATCCCTAGCTGTAAAGAAAGGGAATTAACTTTCTGGACATTCTCTGAGTAGTCTAGTAAAAGTGACAGATAAGAGTGTTTGAGGACAGATGCTTTATAAGTTTTTGTGGGACTTTTTTTTGAGAGACCAAAAAGAGACAAACAGGCTAGGTAAATGAGGGGTAGAAGTACAGCTACACATGGGAAAAAAAATGGTAGGTCACTACTGATTGTTCTTTTACATTTTCACATGATTTGCACTCATAGCACATTCTCCCTCTGCCTTTCCCCCTTGTTGGATTATCCTATCAGAGTGTTCAGGGAAGGTGATACGTAAGGTCTTTGCTTATTCTTTTCCATCTGTTCTTTTCCCATCATCCTCCATTCAAACACACTTTACCACATTAAGTCATATTTTGCAGCCTTACAACCTGCACTGACAGTCCACAGGACTCAGTGTAACAGAAGCACAACAGAGGAAATGGTGAGACTTAATGCAAGAACCTACAAAACACTTGTCTAGCCTGAATCTACACTGACATATTCTCCCTCTGTTTACACACACACACACACTCCCCGATCACTTTCCCACACTGCTGGTACCATGTTAACAAAGCTGAAGTGAGATCAGATACAGTAGGAGTGAGGGGAGAATAGTGCTTATTATCCTATATCTACTTATTCCTTCCTTCCTTCCTGTCCTCCCTGCTTCTCCCATAGTCCTAAAATGGATGGTGTTGCTGGAGTTAAATACAGACAGTATCAGCCAGGCTCTCTGCCACCATTCCTCTAATCCCTCAACTTCCTGGGGTAGGAGATGAAAGCAGCAAGGGAACATCAGACCAGGGAACAGTGCTCCAGCCCCATTCCTACCATGCTTTAGCTACACAGATTAATCAGTTTCTGCCCCCTCCCTCCAATTTGGCGCTTTTCATTGGGCAGAGTCCCAGATGTACGACAGATAAGCTCCTAGTGGTGTTGCCAAGACACTTGATTATTTCCTGGCTCAGGTAAACAAAGCATTTAAGTTTTCAAAAGTGATGCTAACATTGGTTCAAATGAGTTAGAGGCATGCACATGTGTCTACAACAGGCACAAACATCAGCAGTCAGTGGCAAGATTAGTCTTGAGCTGTCGTTCTGCTCAAGTCTCATTACTGAGGACTTGAAATTACTTTATATCTTACAAATTATATTATAAATTGTCCTTTTACGTAATATTTTCCCCTTATATTCTGGTACCAGACTATAGTTGTCCTGAAGACAAATCCAAGGTTTGAGTTTCCCCTCCACTCTAACTGACACTGGGTTTTCTTTAAGTTCAAGAGGCCGTTACAACAGCTTTCAACTAGAACTTTCAGCAAATGAAGGGTACATCCATATAATTTAAAAACAACTCATAATTGCTTAGGTTTGTCTCAATTTTTCCTTTCACTCTCCAGGTATGCTGTGTTCTACTCCAAGCATTTCTCTATTTGGAAGACACAAGGCAGTGTAAAGATTTATTGGTTTTAGCAAAGTTTGTACAAGAGATAAAAGTCAGAGACACAAGCAAAGTAAATCAATAAGCCTTGAAAGTTGAAATTCAGCCTTCTTTGCTGTCCCACCTACTCTTTCCACGTTTCGATAAAACATCCAGGATAAAGCCCTTCACGCAGTTGTTAACATATTTCTGTTTGAAAACAAACAAAATGACCCAAAAGAACACAGAAAAGCGCCCCTCACCCTTCCCTCTCCCACCAAAGCCTGCAATTAAAAATCTGAAATTGCAGAAGACCTTCATGTCTATGGAAATACAACTTGTTGGACATGCAAATCTTCAAAAGCACATGGTGTGCTTCACCTATATACAGCCAGACCCGCAGTCAACTACCAAATTAGTGCTTAGCATCTTACTTCACTCCATGCAAAACTGAACAAGCGACTGTACCCAAAGGCATGTGATCCCCTTCTCTTCTCGTAAATGCTATGAGGGAGGCGTTTTTATCAGTGTAGCGTGATAACACGAATTCTAAATGATGAAACTGGAGATCACTTGACATCTCATACTCGCACCGCCCTTATCTCTGAACCGGTAAAACAGCCCAGAGCAGACAGTTTCATCCTCCAGCTGTTGTTTTCTGAAGATCCTTTTAACTAGCTTATTTTCCTCATATCTTTCATCTTAATTAATCTCTAATTACGAGGGGGAGGGGGGTGGGAGAGCTTCTCACTTGGCCGCAGCTGGAGGTCATTCCCGACGGCAGCGTCCGGATCGACCGTTCTACGTCGGCAACACGGTTTATTTACCGAACTCAAGTTTCAAAGCTTTCGCTCGCTGCGAGAATAAATATTTAACTTACAGCAGCCGCGTGCGTTTCAAAGCCTCCTCCACGGCTCGGAGCCCTGCACTGCCCCCGCCAACCGCTCAGCGAGGAGAAGCGACAGCCGCATCCGCAGCCTCTTTGGGAGCGAGGTCGGGCTGCCCCGAGCCCAGGGCGCCGCCTCCGCGCCGGGAGCACCGGCTAACCCCGCCCGGGACCCCGGGAAACTCCGCCCGGGAACACCGGCTAACCCCGCCCCGCCGGCACCGACCTGCGCCACCTGCTCCAACCCAAACTGGCAGCAAAGCACCCGCCACCTGCTCGACCGCAACCTGCAGGTGCAGCGAAGCACCTGCCACCCCACTCGAACACAAATTGGCGGCAAAGTGCCTGCTGCCCGCTCAAAACCAACCTGCGGCAAAGCGTAGCCGCCTGCTCAAACCCACATTGGCATCGACGTGCCCACCATCCATTGGAACCCAGTGTAAGGCAAAGCGTGACCATCCACTCCGACTGAAATTGGCATCAACGTGCCCACCACCCAAAACCGAATTGGCATCAAAGTAACCACCACCTGCTGGAACCCAACCTGGCATCAAAGCCTAGTCACCTGCTCAAACCCAAGTGCGCACCACCTGCTAGAACCCAAATTGGCATAAACACACCTGCCACCTGCTCAAACCCAACCTGCAGTTGCAGTGAAGCACTTGTCACCCACTCAACTCAACCTGCAGCAAAGTGCCCACCACCCGCTCCAACTCAAATTGGCATCAATGTGCCCACCGCTTGCTCAAAACCAACCTGCAGTAGCAGCCAAGTGCCCACTGCCTGCTCAAACCCCACCTGTAGCAAAGCATAGTCACCCACTTGAACTCAAACTGGTATCAAAGTGCCCATTGCCTCCTCAAGACCAAATTGGCAGCAAAGCACTCACCACCCACTTGAACCCAAATTGGCATCAATGTATCCACCACCTGCTTAAACCTAACCTGCAGCGCAGCAAAGCACCTGCCACCTGCTTGAAGCCAACCTGGCATCAAAGCCTTGCCACCTGCGCAAACCCAAACTGGCACCAAAGTGCCCACCACCCATTAGAACCCAACCTACAGCAAAGTGTGGCCATCTGCTCAAACTGAAATTGGCATCAATGTACCCACCACCTGCTCGAACCCAAATTGGCATCAAAGTAACCACTACCTGCTCAAACCCAACCTGACATCAAAGCCTAGCCACTTGTGCAAACCCAAATTGGCACCAAAGTGCCCACTACCCGCTAGAACCCAGACTGGCATCAACGCACCTGCCACCTGCTTGAATCCAATGTGCAGTGAAGCACCTGCTGTCCGCTTCACAGAATCACAGAACAACCAGGTTGGAAGGGACCCATCGGATCTTCTAGTCCAACCATTCCTATCTAACACTAAACCAAGTCCCTCAGCACCTCATCCACCCGTGCCTTAAACACCTCCAGGGATGGTGACTCAACCACCTCCCTGGGCAGCCTATTCCAATGCCCAATGACCCTCTGCGTGAAAAACCTCCTCCTAATCTCCAGCCTAAATCTCCCCTGGCAGAGCTTGAGGCCATTCCCTCTCGTCCTGTCCCCTGGTACTTGGGAGAAGAGGCCAGCTCCCTCCTCTCCACAGCCACCTTTCAGGTACTTGTAGAGAGTAATGAGGTCTCCTCTCAGCCTCCTCTTCTCCAGGCTAAACAACCCCAGCTCTCTCAGCCGCTCCTCATAGGGCCTGTTCTCCAGCCCCTTCACCAGCCTTGTTGCAGTCTCACCAGTGCTGAATACAGAGGGAGAATCACCTCCCTGGACCTGCTGGTCACACCGTTTCTGATACAAGCCAGGATGCCATTGGCCTTCTTGGCCACCTGGGCACACTGCTGGCTCATGTTCAGTCGGCTGTCGACCAACACCCCCAGGTCCCTCTCCTCCTGGCAGTTTTCCAGCCAGGCTTCTCCCAGTCTGTAGCTCTGCATAGGGTTGTTGTGCCCCAAGTGCAGGACCTGGCTTTGGCCTTGTTAAACCTCATGCCGTTGGACATTGCCCAGCGGTCCAGCCTGTCCAGGTCCCCCTGCAAAGCCTCCCTACCCTCCAGGAGATCAACACTTGCACACAGCTTTGTGTCATCTGCAAACTTGCTAAGGGTACCCTCAATGCCCTCATCCAGGTCATTGATGAGGACATTGAACAGGACTGGACCTAGCACTGAGCCCTGGGGAACCCCACTTGTCACCGGCCTCCAGCTGGACTTAACACCATTTCCCTTGAACCCAAATTGGCAGCAAGGTGCCTGCTGCCCACTCAAACCCAACCTGCAGCAAAGTGTAGCCACCTGCTCGAACTCAAATTGGCATCAACGTGCCCACCACCTGATCAATGCAGCCTGCAGTGGCAGCAAAGCACCTACCACTGACTTGAACCTAAATTGGCATCAACATGTGACCACCCACACAAACCCAAATTTGGCATCAACGTGCCCACCACCAGCTCAAACCCAACCTGCAGCTGGAGCAAAGTGTCTGCTCAAATCCAAATTGACATCAAAGTGCCCACCACCTGCTCAAACCCAAACCAGCATCAACACACCTGCCACCTGCTCAAACCAAACTTGACATCAATGTGCCCACAACCTGCTCAAATGCAACCTGCAGCAGCAGCAAAGCACCCACCACCCGCTTGAACCCAACCTGGCACCAAAATGTAGCTTGTCCCCCAGATTCTGGTGGCTCCTGGCTGGTGCCTCAGTTTCTGCAGCCACAATATTTGCTGCAGGAACCAAGTTGTCACCATCTAAGCCTTTCCAGTCACTTCAGTGCAGAGTTGGAAACTGGGTGTTATCAGCTCTTCAGCAAATTTCAGTGGGAAGGGTTTGAACCATTTCCTCCCCCACAAATTTCTGAATTTTATTCTTCGTATCATCATTACTGGAAGAAGAAGGATTAATTAAAATGATGTTGTTTTAAATAGTGCTACCAGGTGTACTTTTGGTGCATATTCCTACATACCAGGTATTTTCTAGGTTAACAAAAACTTTGTTATTAACTGAGAAAAGGGATCCCCTCTTTCTCCAAAGATTTAAAAATCAATTACTTTTATACCAAAGCATTTATCTATTTTAATTTAATCAGTTCAAGAATAACATAGGCCATTTATATTGGAGTGGTTTATGTCATATTTTCGTCAACTGCTGTTTTGAAAACCTTCTCTAATGCTATGTTTATGATTAAAAAACTTGAATACAAGACCACTCTAAACAAGCAAACACATAAAACAAAGACTCATACTCAGAAAGTGTAGGTTTTTCCTTCTTTCTGTAGAGATTCCAGGATTACTTCTAGAAACGTGAAAAGTACTGCAAATTTTGGTCATTGGGTGTTTCTAGTCTCTCTGTACTTTACTGATTCAAAATCTGGTAAGGGTTTCTATTGCCTTGTTTTCACCCAAACAGGTCATCTCAAACACACTGACACAACTCTTTCATGGCATGTGTCCTTCTGATGATCTCAGTTTCCTATGGAGTCACTAAACAACAGCAAGGGTTAGCAGAAAGTGAGATAAAGAGTTTCGGGTATTTGTGACATTGAGAATGTAATTAACACACACTTTTCACTGTTTGTAGAGTGGTTGTATTTCAACTACCACTGTTTGTTGTTTTCCCTCTGTGATGATGTTGACTTCCATATAAATAGTCTAAGCACATTTAATACACATGATGTTTTCATATAATTCTATTACTTACAACAGTTGTCCTCAGTTTTATTTTTTCCTTTTGCTTAGTACTGTATTTGGAAAGTTGAAACATTTTATTCCCTGTTACCAACAGATCCACTCTCTCACTTTGTGACATAAGATTTCAGTTTTCTTTTAAGATTATGCAATAGACTGACCATGAATCACATACTAGATATTCCAGTTAAGGAATTGGACCTCACTCACAGAGCAAATGTGCCCAAAGTGGGAAAGGGAGAAAATGGGAAGTGAAGCAGAACAGCTTTGAAACATCTCTGAACACGTTGAAGAGTAATTAAAACTGGCAAGAATCCACATGCTGTGTATTAATTTGACTTGCTTTTGAATTTTTCTTGTTTTTCTTCTCAGTTTTGAGGGAATTGTCTTAAATAGGTCACACAGAGGAGTGGTCAAAATTGTAATGGTTTATAACATTTATGTCTTTTGTAGTACTGATACCAAATAGTCTGACCATAGCAGTGTTTGCTGCAGTATTGTTAAGTAATTTTGGAAATGGTCAGTGGAATTTAGAACAGTCTGGGGCAAAGCTGGGAGTGTGGTTTCCCCTCCTTTTCCCCAGCTAGCCTCACCATGGTCTAGGCGAGGTGTCAGGGTGACTTTCCACATGATGGAAGCAACGTCTGGGACCTCATTAACTCCTTTAGGGCCATATAGGGTTGTCACTTCTTTATTGTTTATTCCTCACCTAGAGTAGTCAAGACCCCACTGGTACATGATGCACTCCAATGTTTTGTTGGGAAAAGTAGTATCTGCCAGTAGATGGGAAGGCGAGTGGAGCTATGTCCTAGTGCTGTGAAGGGAAGCATCTGGAACAGAGAGGCTGTGCAATTAATGCCACTCCCTTGGGAAGCAAAGGCAGAAGCAGAGGGAGGTTAAGCAGCACAGACTGAGCACAGAACACAAACCACTGTCCTGCTACTGCTTCAGTGTTCACGCGTAATCATTTTAGTGTGTTCTGTTTCTCTGTTGTTAGATATATGCAGTGCCGATACTACTACAATATTATTGCACCACAGGAAAGCAGGGAGAATCCTAATAAGGGACACTACTTTTAGCTTATTGATCCTGTGTGTCCTTTAAAATATAATTTTAATTGAAGTGGATTCATTCTGCATCTGTTTTGCAGTGTAGCGGGTTTCAGAAACCCTCCTTCAGCTGTCCCGGCCTCTCGGCTAATTACCATTCCAGAAGTCCTCCCTTCAGTAAGAGTGGTTTGTTTCTTTTCTGCAGTAGAGCAGAGACTTACTGTCACAAAGCTGGCATTGTGTTAAATCTTTGCCTCTCTTATGTAACAATGAAGCTTATTCAGGAGAGCAGAACCATCCTTCTCAGAAAAGACACATGTAAAAATAAGTTAGGAACCTCAAAAGAGAACACTGCTGGATATTGTTTGCTGACCATCTTCATTTCTCCTATCTCAAAATTCAGCAGAAAGTTGTCTGTGAGATTCCAGATGTTGCTCTGTGACAGTTTATCTTAACCAGATGTAGTGACCAGGGTATATTTTTATATTGTTAAAAAGTATTGAGCAGAACTATCTGTGTTTTTCTTCCTCTGTGTCACAGTCACATTATGGGTCACGCTAACAGTGTTGAGAGGCCCTGTATTTGAGCTCAGGCCCTGTTGCTGATCCTGCAAACATGCTTTAAAGGTGCTTAGGCTTATGCCTTAGTGCACTGCTTGTTCTGTCACTGGATTGTACAGAAAAGTGGCAAAATGGTTCACAGTTACTGAAGAGTAAGGACCCAAAGAGAAGCTTAGATGAAGGCTCGACAGGCCTATGCTCCCCTGATAGAAGCTCATGGCTAAAAGGTAGGAAAAAGCATTCACATTTTGATACATCAGTTTGCATTATGCTACAAGTAGCTGGTTTAATTTTTAAAAAGATTTTATAAAGCTTTAATTTTACTCTTTATATAGGAGAATAAATTAGCTGCAACTAATGTAGTCTAAATTCAGTCCCAAACCTTCTCATTTTTTTATTATCAATTTACTCAAGAATTCTCACAAGAAATACCAAAATTTCACATCCTTCTGTATCAAAAGCTTTACTCCAAGAAGACTACTGAAAAAGTTAGTAACAGTCCTTTTTTTTCCTGTTTTCCCTGAATCATGGTGCTCTTAGTCATAGACTGTACCAACTACAGACACCATTATTGAAACAATAAATAAGCATTGTGATGCAGGACTGTGAAAGCTGTAAGAACTTTGTAATCACTTCTTTGTGGAAGAATCTATTTAAAGATCTATTTAAGATCTATTTAAATACTAACTTTCATGAAAATTTGCTTAGATCAGCTGTAGGCTGGAAATAATGGATTCAAGGATCTCTTCCCATTGACCCCTTACAGCTAATCCATTGTGTCTCATTAGAAACTGCAGTCTGCCTTATCTTTAACAGAGATTTATGGTCAGTCATGTTACTGATTTCCTCTGGTAAGATGGACAACTTTCTCTTATCCTTTTAAACCTTTTTTCTAACATATGAGGTATGCTCTTTTTTCAAAAGGGTAAGATATGGTTGTGTGGTTTTTCCCAGGTCATTATTTGGTGAAGTTAATGTGAAATATTCAAGATGAGAGTTTAAATAAAGATATTTTGTTTCTATCCATAAAATTGCACTTGAAATTTTCTTGGACTCTTGCAGGACAGCCATAGCTACTTTGTACTAAGCCAGGACTTATTATTTTCTCTCACACAGTTTAGAGTGTAACTATTCTGTAGCAGTACGTGTGATATAAAAGTAATCTTTTCAGATATCTCTTACTCAGATGGATGAAATCCACTTTAAAAAAATCTCTTAATATATGGATAGTTTTCTTAAGAGACTGTTATACTTATTGAGCTGGTTTTTTTTACAGTCTTCTGTTTAAATGCCAGAAATTTTTATGGACACATACAGTGGTTAAAAAAGGCTTTCAGGAACATACTGTTAATTTTGTTCAGCATTTATAAAGACATTTAAACAAACCATTGATCCCCCTGCTAGCATGTAACTTGTTGGAATTACACCCGAGACAGTTGTAATGCTGTAAATTTAGTTAGTTGTGTTGCAAGGACATACCTCCACCTAGTGTTCAACTTTTAAATCAGGCAGGAGTGGTCTCAAGAGTTTTCGGAATGAACGTTCTCGTTTCCCAGGTAAATACTTTCTCCATATGTTGAGGTATTTCATAAATTTTTAGGTTGGAAAGCTTGTAATAGTAACTTAAAAGTTAACAGAGCGCAGGTGCAGTTTTTTCAGGCAAACACAGCTGTTCAAAACATCTGCATCTGTGTTTGCTATAAACATCAGGCAAAGACCTACCTTACTGTAGCTTACAGTCTTGACTGTAAGTTACTGCATGCCTTTATATAGAGAATACACTACCATATAAGCTGCTATTCCATCTCCTTTAGTGAAGCAATTTTGAGTCATGGGACTTGTTTCTGTTCGACTGTTGTCAACATCTGGAGATTTGGCTTTTGTCTAAATTTGTTGCATTAAAAATGGTAGAAAACATACATACTAGAAAGTATTGTGAATTACATAAACCATTATAAAGTTATTTCTTGACTCATAAGATATATATTGTTCTAACATTTTTGATGAAAGCTTCTAGCCAGCATTTAAGTTAGATTCAAGTAAGATGTATTGTTATGAAAAAAATACACTCAAAATCCTGTACCTTCAAACATAGAGACCTTTACAGCAGAGAATCCCAAGTTAATTTTACCTGTAAATTTTGAGCCAGCAGACAAGGGCCTCTGTCCGTCTTTTTTCCCAGATAATGCTCTCGATTGCTTGTCTTTGACTGTTTCAGTCGCTATCACACAGTTCTTTTTCTCATAATCATACACGCAGGTGCAGTAAGTCATGCCTTCAGCTTTGTTTTAAATGCAGACCTTAGGCAGCTCCAGCTGATGCTTTTTTCGTATTACAATTCAGTTAGTATACTCTGTGCTTCCTTAGCTGTAGAAGTGAGCCATGGCGTGTGACTTGTTGCAGCTCTCAGGCAGCAAAGATTAGTCTAAGCCACTTACATCTAACCTCTCCATTAGCAAGAGCAGACAAGGTCAGTTATTGTGACTCAGCTGATATACAGGAACTTGATCACATGCCTGAGTTCTTGATTTGTTTACTGATCCTCTTTCTTTTGTTATATTATGGTGTTTGTTAAAATGTGACTTCATAGAGCATGAATAATACCTTCTATGGAGATTAAAGACAGGGTAACCTATCAGTCAAGTAGAACTGAATCTTTACTGATAAACATCTTAAACTTATCTTAAAGATCAGTTTGCAAGCAGTCATTAAAATCTATTGCCAAAAATACCCCTGATAATGCAACCTCCAAAACCAAATCAAGAAAAGGAAAAAGCAGCAGGTCTCTATCTCTAATGACTGTCTTGGATCCAGTAGCTGATAACTTATGTATGTGTACCATAGATTGGGAATTATGAGTATTTGGCCATGATTGACATGTGCTGCAGGAACTCCTAGATTTACAGGTTCCCTGGGGGTACATAGCCTGTTCCTACACAACACGGGTTTCCTGTCAAAGCCCTGCTTGACTCTCTGTAATCTGAATTTTAGCCATTTCTCTGATCCTTGTTCTCTTTGTTCCTCTCTCTGCCTTCAGAGATAAACTTTGTGGTTTTATGTGACTTGATCTTGTACCTAAGACCTATTTTGTCCATCCACTGTATCCATCAGACTGCATGCTTTCAGCAATTCTTCTATTTTAGGTTTTGTTTGGGTTTTTTTCAGGTTATGTGACTCCCATCTCTGCCTGACTTTGAGAAGTAAACCCAATTTGTAGGTCATGGCTCACATCCCTGCCACTATACTTTCCTTAGGTTTTGGAAGTAATCAGAAAAATATATCCTGATTTTTTTTTTTTTTTATTTTTTAGATTAGCTAGCATAGATATCTTAAGTCTCATACCGTAAAACCTGACTACAGCCATGTTAATTAATTTTCCAGTGAAATTTAAAGTTAATTATAGAGAAAGAAAGTCAATGTAAGACGATGAATCACAGATTTTATGTAAGTATTATCAGGGGATGATAAATAGTATCAGCCACTTAAAATTCTCCTTTCTCTTGTATGGCCAAAACAAATCATCTTGTCCTTTTCATTCAAATTTAGATACACATCTAGTGTTCTTCATAGTCTATACATAGATACAAGAATTTTACCAAACCCTAAAGTCTCAGGGCTTATCTCCATGGTTGGAGGTAAAACAAATCCAAACCAAAATATTCAATATGAACTGCTTATATATATGTGTGTATATATATATGTGTGTGTGTATATTTCCAGTCATGAAATCAGAGAGACATTCTTTATGTGTCATAGATTTCCTGCCCCTCCTTACTTGTACCTTACTTGCCCCTCCTTCTGAGAGAAGATCTGGACTAAAACTTGGGGATAGAAGTTATACAGCCTTCACACATCTTTATACCACATTAAAACTAGAACTTGCAGAGAACCAAGTTAGTTAGAAGCATGAGCTCTCTCAGAAGGGTTGTTTTTATCTCAATCACAGTGCCAGAGCTTCTGGAATTTTGGCTGACGCTGAGAAAACTTGTGTTTCACTGCAAATGACCTCTAAATCCTGTTGTGATTTTGCACTGGTTGCAGCTATATAAGCCTCTAAATAAGTTTGTTTAAGCCTCTGTAGGTTTAAACAAACAAACAAAAAAACCAAACCAGTTCCTTCTGTGCTTTGCCATGATTTCCCCTAGTCCAAATAAAAGCAGAACATAAAATCATAGAATGGTTTGAACTGGAAGGGACCTTAACGATCATCTAATTCCAGCCCCACCCCTGCCATGGGCAGGGACACCTCCCTCTAGACCAGGCTGCCCAAGGCCCCCTCCAACCTGGAAGGGGGAACCATAGCTTTCCTGGGCAATCTGTGTCAATGTCTCACCTACCTCATTGTGAAGAATTTTCTCCTAATGTCTAATTTATCTTCCCTAGTTTACAGCAATTTTCCCATGTCCTATCACTACATGCCTTTGTAAAATGTCTCTCGCCAGCTTTCTTCTGCATCCATTTCAGGTACGGGAAGGTTGCTATAGGATCACCTCAGAGCCTTCTCTTCTCCAGGCTGAAGAAGCCTAACTCTCTCAGCCTGTCCTCGTATGGGAGGTGCTCCAGCCCTCAGATCATCTATGTAGCCCTCCTCTGGACCTTTTCTAACAGTTCCATATCCTTCGTATGTTGAGGATTCCAGAATTGCTCACAATACTCCGCTGGGGGTCTCAGAAGAGAGGAATAGAGGGCCAGAATCACCTCCCTCGACCTGCTGGCAATGCATCTTTTGATGGAGCCCAGGACATAGTTGGCCTTCTGGGCTGCAGGCATTGCTGGTTCATGTCGAGCTTCTTATTGACAAGCACCCACAAGTCCTTCTCTGCAGGGCTCTCTCAATCACATCATCCCCCATCCTCTGTTGAAACTGTGGAAAAGGTTATTTCTGAGCTCTATGGATTTTGGCACTTGGTCAGTTACTATAGCAGGATATTTCAGGTAATTTGCAATGTAATTTTATTATAGACATTCAGACTTAGCTAAAGATGTATATGTTACTGTGTGTTATCATAACACATTATTTTATTTTCCTCATCTTTTAAATGTGAACTGTATTTGATGTGCTATGTTAATAAATAGTTAGGAGTCTTCTCAGAACAGGAAATAATTATGATCAGTCTTATATGTTGTGGCTCTGGTATTTGTTTTAGCAGGAGTTCTCTGCTTCTGCTATGAAACTAAATTTCTCTGCTTTTTTACAATCAACCCAATCCATATTTTTTTCCTAAATATGAATTTATGTCTAAACAGAAGACATACATCGGTATTAAAAACTTACTGGTATGATGATGACTGAATTCTTATCATAACTGCATCTTAAGACAGTTTTCTGCTTCCAGGCCTGATTTGAGACTCCAGACTCTGTTTCAGTTTTTGCAATTGTAAACAATTCTATCCTCTGTTAAGAATTGTTGTGTGCTTTCTAGCTGATATATTCAGAAAAAGGTTAACTGCTTTCAGACTCCTTTAAAAAACTACTGTATTGTTTGGTCTTAAAGCCTAGTTCAACACTCAGAGAGGACCTAAAATGCTGACTTTATTCAGTACAATTTTACACAGAAGAAATATTTGTTTCCATGAAGTAATGGAATGAAAAAGGATATGAATTTAGCTTCTGCTTTGCCTTTGTTGTCCATTGTCAGTTATTAGGACTCTGCATTCCTTTGGAAAAAGTATTCAGATCTTGTTTATGAACATTCCTTATTGTTTTTCTTGGAGAGTCAGTCATGTGATGTCATATTTCCTCACTAAACAGTGAAAGTAATTCTTCTAGCATAGACACAAAAAAGGATGAAATTAAAATGTGATTTTTATGAATGCTAATACTTATAGTATTGACAATAATTTTGAATTATGAGCAATACCAGACAAATATGACAGTAAATGTCAATATAACCAAAAAGTTTGCTTTAGCTGGAAGTGTATGGTAAATAACACCTTCCTTGCCCTACAGCTCTGTTAGAGGGAGTTACTAAAATCATAGCTTGTAAAATCAACTGCAGCTTAATTGTGTCTCCTGAATTTCTGTGCTGTGCTCTGCCTGATATACCTGGGGAGGGTTATGCTGCAGGGGTATCTGCATGTATGTGGGTGGGGAGCACTCAAAGGTGTTCATTAGATCTCTTCTGCTCTGCAAGAAAAAGGAGGTGCTTTGTTTCAGGTTATAAAATAAACTTTAGATACATGGTTTTATGGTTCTGATTTCACCTGGAAAACTGCAATGGCATGATGGTATGATCTTTTTTCATAATTATACAGCTGCATGCCCTTTTTTTGTTCCTGTTTATGCACGTGCATACATGCAAGTGATGCATTGTACATGACAAAACACAAACATACACATACATGACTATTGCCAACATAGTTTAAATTGCTTAGAGAAAACTGTGCGCCTATTGGTTAGTAAAACAAACCATTGTTTTCAGTACAAATTTGATAAGAAAAAAATTATTCAGAGTATGTATCATATAAGTTATGGTATTAGTAAATTGGGGAATGAATGACATTTATTTGAAATTTAATAAGAAATTATTTGTTGATCAGACTGAATTGGAATGTAGTGGTATCAAATGTGCAACAAGAATGGGGATATGTTATTTTTCTTTTGATGCTAATGCCATGAAAACAAAAGGATGTAGGGTGGCCTGGAGGCTGTTTCAGTCTGTCTAAGTGCAAATCCTGTGAACTTAGAGCAATACATTTTGACTTTACTGCTTTCATCAGTCCTGCAATTATTTTTAGCCTTTTGTGGACAACTTATTTAATAGCAAACTCTCTTTTTTCCTGGATCTAGCCAATAACTTTTTTAATAGTGGAGAAAACAAACGTTTCATGGCATTCAGCAGAATTGCTTCTGCTAAAAAGATTATGAAAATAAAATCTTTTTGAGATCCTGATAGAAGATAACATTTTCTTTGGTGATATTAGTTCCGCCTGCATTTCATGGAATCATCTAGAATAGTTAGGGTTGGAAGGATCCTTAAAAATCATCTAATTCCAACCCCCTTGCCATAGGCAGGCACATCCCACTAGATGAGGCTGCTCAAGGCCCCATCCAACCTGTCCTTGAACACCTCCAGGGATGGGGCAGCCAGAACTTCCCTTGGCCACCTGTGCCAGTGCCTCACCAACCTCATGGTGAAGAAATTATTCCTTAAATAAAACCTAAATCTGCCCCTCTCCAGTTTATGCCCATTCCCCCTCATCCTATCACTGCAAGCCTTTATGAATAGTCCCTCTCCAGCTTTCTTGTAGGCTCCTTTCAGGTACTGGAAGGTTGCTATAAGATCTCCTCTGAGCCTTCTCTTCTTCAGGCTGAACAACCCCAACTATCTCAGCCTATACTCATACGGAAGGTGCTCCAGCCCTTGGATCATCTTTGTAGCCCTCCTCTGGACCCTCTCACAGAATCACAGAATCACTAGGTTGGAAAAGACCCACTGGATCATTGAGTCCAACAGTTCCATATCCTTCTTATGCTGAGGATTTCAGAACTGCTCACAATACTCCACTGGGAGTCTCAGAAGAGAGGAACAGAGGACCAGAATCACCTCCCTCGACCTGCTGGCAGTGCATCTTTTGATGGAGCCCAGGATGTACTTGGCTTTCTGGGCTGCTAGCGGGAATTGCTGGCTCATGTCGAGCTTCTCATTCAACAGCACCCACAAGTCCTTCTCTGCACTCAGTCACATCATCCCCCATCGTGTAGTGAAAACAGAGATTGCCCTGACCCAGGTGCAGGACCTTGCGCTTGGCCTTGTTGAACCTCAAGGTTCTCACAGGCCCACTTCTCCAGCCTGTCCATGTCCCTGTGGATGACACCTAGTCCTTCTGGTGTATCAACTGTACCACTGAGCTTGGTGTCATCTGCAGACTTGCTGAGGGTGCACTCAATCTCACTGGCACTATCATTGATAAAGATATTAAACAACACCAGTCCTGGTATGGACTCCTGAGGGATACCACTTGTCATGGATCTCCATCTGGACTTTAAGCCATTGACCACTACTCTTTGAATATGACCATCCAACCAGTTTCTTACCCACGAAATGGTCCACTCATCAAATCCATATCTCTCCAATTCAGAGAGAAGAATGTTGTGGGGAACCGCATCAAAGGCTTTACAGAAGTCTAGATAGAAGCTGATTGTTTCTGGGACTGATTTCAGATTGTTCCCTCAGTTTTCTGGATCCATATAGAGAACTGCTAATGCTTTAATTTGAGTTTTGTACCCATTCTAAAAGAAAATCTTTTCTGTCGAAGTTTTTACCAGCTGCATGTGTGGCACTGGAAAGCTGGCATTAAAGCAGTCTGCATCTTGCAGACATATTAAAATTGCTTTTGGAACCACAGTGCAAGCATAAAGCCAAAGTAAATCTTTGTAGGTCTCATAGGGAGAGCCATCCATCCACAGGGCACAGTATCAATTTCAAACTGAGTATGTACACAGGAAATTACATTAACACTTCATCTTCTAATCCTCAATTGAAGTAAATGGACAGTGGTAGTGCAAGCAGTATAAGGCTAGGCCTTGAAAGAAAAAAGCAGTTTGGAATATGTGTTGTTTAAAGTAAACATTCTGATAAAACTATATTTAAACCCTCACAAAAATGCTTAGCTCATCCTGGATATTTGTTAGTGGTTACAGGTAACTTCAGACATTACAAGGGATAACAAGAACAGTAGAAAGTATAAGATCAGTGCTGGTCCCCAAAATACTATAAAGAAGACTATTAATCAAATAGTACTTAGGTAACAGATAAGCATATAAGAAGTTCGTGATCTAACTCATTGCATTAGCGATTAGTGTTCATATGTTGGATTCTTTTGTTTTCCAGCTAACTAAGAATAATAAAACTGTGATTAACTCTGAGGACACACAACAATCTAGTGTAATAATCCTCTATTGAAATGATTTTTACTTGCACTTTCTAATAAAAGTATTGGTTTTAACCTCACGTGTTATAAATGTAGGACAAGAGAACCCAGGGAAGAGTTAGAAAATGATCAATTTTTCAGTGGTTTTATACTAACCACTTATTTCAAAGCAAATGAATGCAACATCAGATCACACAGACTGAGTATCCCATGTACAGAAAGGTTGGTCTAGTCAAATGATTTTTATCAGCTTGGGAGCTTCACCAGTTTTCAGGAGGGGCACAGGTTCCTAGAGACCTAAAACACACCTGGCAGTATGCTCCTTTTTTGCAGTGATCTTCTCAGGATAGCTTAGAAAGTGCCCAGAGACCATTCATTCTCTCTGCTGGTGACTACTGTTGTGAATCACTTGTCAAAGTGGAAGATTACCCAATCCTGTATTGTTCCTGACAGAGAAAGCTGCAAGTCTCTTGTCACTGCAGGTTCCTAAGATAAAAAATCCTGTGCCAAGGTTCACTAGCCTTGTAGTCAGAGAGTATTCTGATGTCTAACCCGTCTGTGGTTTGAATTACTTCTGTCTATCAGAGATATGGAGGACAGATACTTCCCTTCTGTTCTCCCACAGCTTTTTACATGTTTGAAGCTTGGTTTTTCTGCTAATCATTCCTGCCTAAGTACAGTTCTTTGCTCTTATCAGTACAGAATTATATCCCAGGCTTTTCTGACTATTTTCCAGACTACTTTTGTTAGTAATGAGGCAAAAAATTCAGTCCTTACTAATAGCCAGACCTGGAATTACTTGGTTTAGCTCACAGCAAACAACACTGAGGTAGCAGGATGGGGTAGTAGCATTTACTTCAGAATACCAAAGAGTTTCTTTTTAAAAATTACTTTGTAAGAGCATATTCTTGCAGGTTTATCTAAAACTAGGTGACCTTATTTTCGTATCACTGAGTGCAAGGAGATTTTTTGCTTGAAATAAACTGTTTCAAGCATAAGAGAATAATTTTGCACTTTTAAGATACTAAAAAGATTAACAAAGCTCCGATATTTGTCTTTTTTTTCATACATATTTCATAGTAACTCACTGTTAAAGGTTTGTTTCTTATAGACATTGTTTCTTAGTGAAACTGTGATTTGCTTATTCTTGTGCAGGGTCAGTTATTCAGTATTACCCCTTAAAACATGGACAACCATTAGCAACATTTTGTTTTTTGAAATGCCTTGTCTAGTTGCAGTAATGACATCACAGAAATTTATGGTGCATTTAATGGAAAAGATCACCTTCTTCACTGGACATTTCAGATAGCCCTTTCAGTGTGAACAAGATTCATGGGATGTATAAAAGAGCAAAAGTTGACCTCTCTTCTAAATCAGCTTTCTGAAGTTTTCATACCAACACTGCTGAATTTTTGAGATCCAAATAAACCCACAAAGACAGTAAACAAAACATTGGGACTCTTGTAGAGACATACAAGCATGACATTATGGACATACAACAGAAGTTAGAAAGAAACTTGCAGTTGCACCAGCAGGACCTTAATAGAAATAAATGGGTAGAAATGTCATCACGAAGAAATCTCCGTATGAATCAATCTGTTTAGGAGAGAGACAAATGGTACTGGCAGAGTTCATACCAATATAAAGCAACATAAACAGTGACCATCATTGTCTATCAATGAATACCATAATCCCTTACTCCCTTTAAGAGAGTTTGGTTGCACTTTTGTTTGGTTTTCAATTACTTCACTCCTTGGATTGTATATTCTGTTTGCTGAGCTTAGAGATCAATATGGTGCAAGTGTAAAAAAAAAAGTGTTATCATATATACAAATATATACATGCAAATGCATGGAAAGTTCAAATAACTTAAAGAGCCACAGGTCCCAATTTTTGCCTTCAGGAGGAGCTATTCCTTTAGTTTAGGACAGCTGTATCAGAATGATTTTGATTCTGCAGTTTCTTTTCTAAGCTTTAGGCATGTCTGCAGCAGTGTCCTCTGACTGGTGACAAGCATACAGG
The DNA here is from genome assembly GCA_033558105.1 of Coccyzus lansbergi. Classification (NCBI taxonomy): domain Eukaryota; kingdom Metazoa; phylum Chordata; class Aves; order Cuculiformes; family Coccyzidae; genus Coccyzus; species Coccyzus lansbergi. The sequence goes on from JAUMJK010000097.1 coordinate 2,356,545, forward strand.
GTGGGAAACAGCACATGGGGAAAACAAGCACTGTTATGCAGCAGGTTGACAGTAAACATCTAATAATTGCATTGCTTAGTTATAAACTCACCAGTTACAGACACATTGTGTGTATTTTTCTTACATGGTGGCTGCTTGCATTAATGTTAAAACAAGTTCTCATCCTGCAGATCCAGGCAGATGTAAATGAGGAAGATAAAGTGAAAGAAAGATTATTTTCTGGGAAACACGCATCTCTCTAAAACCCTAGTTGTACTGACATAATTTACACCATGCTCCTAGCATCAACTTCTGCTATACCAATAAAACAGTTGCTTTTAGCGTACAATCCACTGATCCTTGGTATCCACAAAATGCAAAGGAGAAAGCACACTGTTGTCAGGAAGTTTAAATTCATCATACAAGTTTGAATAAATAAGGTATGTTGAAAAACCTCTTCACTATGATAATTCCAATTGCTTCAAAGGCAAAAGCACACAATCCTTGCAGATTACTCCAGCCTAAACGAGCCTTCTGCATGAGAGCTGGCAGAAAGAATGGAGGGCATGGAAAATGAGTAGTATCTGTGCAATGAAACCCTGCTATCTAATCATACCATTGGAAGGGAAGGTCATGATTTAATACAGAAAAAGGATAAGGTAACTGGCATCAGTGAAGAGAGGGTCTTTATCACAACCAAAGCACTGAGGGCAGCAGTTATTGTTACAAGGATTGGGATCCTGCTGTCATAGCAGAGAATGCTGGATTCTATTCTGAGACCTGCAGTGAAGAGGACCTGTCTGTAGAGTCAGAACGTGAAATTGCAGCACTGGAAAAGCAAAAAGCATGTGACTCAGGTGAAAGTGGTGCATGGAGAAATCAGAACATGGAAGGACTTGAGCTATTCGGACAGCAGTTGTCTAGATGATGAAGGTAGAGGTCATAAATGGTCTTTCATGTGTTTTTTGTTCCCGATGAAGACTTCTGTGTGCTAATCTCCTTGTACCAAATTCATTCCCATGATAACAATCAATCATATCATCTACCTGAACTGGAAGCCAATGCCCTCTCTCATGCAGACTTGTCATGGCGTAATACAGCCTTGTGAACAGCACTTTGTCCTCACTTTTTGGAGAATGGTTACTTGGAGCCATTATTCATTTCTGATATTTGTGATTCTTTCCTTTCTGATTCTGAATAAACAGTCCTTGTGTTTGCCCTTTGTCATCCCAGAGCTAACCAAATGTCTCTTCTGACTTTCTAAAAAATATCAGGTTGTGTGCTACCATTTATGAAAATGAAGCAAATCATACCAGGCTGGGCAGCCTGATCCAGTGGGATGCCCATTGTGCAGTGGTTGGAACTAGATAATCTTTAAGGTCCCTTCCAACCCAAACTATTCTATGATTCTATGAGCCATGAGATATATGTATGAGATTAATTTCTCCTCCAGGTTCCTAATAGTCTTTCCCTCTTGCCTGAACATTACATGATCAGTCATATTCACACACTTGACTTTCTCAACTGCATCATTGCTGCTGTAAGCCCAAGGAACTCAGAAACTTGTCATTACAGTTCACAAAGTTCATATGCCACCCCAACCCAGAGCCCATTTCCCAGTTTATTCCACGCTTCAGGACCAGTAGCCTAATCCATGTTGTGTTCCAGGAAAAGAGCAGGCAATACAGAAGTGTTATGAGTTGTTCTTTGTTTTTGTCATAGTTATGGTGAAGCATCTCAGTGAACCTCCCAGTCAAGTGCAGGAACTGAACCATACTTTGTGTTGGAGAACACTGAAAATATCCCCAGGTATTAAGAAAAAAACAAACCCAACTTTGAGAAAGTTTGTCCTTAAAACTAGAAAACAGAGCAAGGGTGGCAGACTGAGAAGAATCCCTGCTGTCTCCAGCTCCTCGTGTGGTGTCAGTATAGCAGGTCAAAGGACAGCAGGCCCTCTCCTCCCTTCTCTCTGGGAGCTCTGTGCAGAGGAAAGTGCACCCTCAACATTCTCCAGGGGCAGGACATTGGGAAGAAGGGTCTGTGCAGCACTTTGCAATCTGCGATTTTTTTACAGAGAGTACTTCTGAGAGTACTCGTGCAGGCCAGCTGCACCTCCCTTTCCTGCCAGCGGGATGTCTAGGTGCTTCACCTCCTCTCAGCCACTCTTGGGCATGAGGGGATCATTGGGCAGGGAGCTGGATCATTAGGGGGTTACTGAGGTTCCTGAGGTTACTGAGGATCCCTGACCCTCCTGGAACACCTTTGCCACCATCTCATCCAGGAGAGTCCAGGGACGGGATGAGGAAGTGCTGGATCCTAGACACATGAGGGGAGGTGGAGGGCAGCAGAAGGGCACAGGGGAGTGATCCCCAGGAAAGGGGGAGTCGGCACCCAAGCTTGAGAAGTGGGCCCATGTGAGCCTCATGAGGTTCAACAAGACCGAGTGTAAGGTCCTGCAACCTCCCATATTGATACAGGCTGGAAGACGAAAGGGTTGAGAGCAGCTCTGAGGAGTAGGACTTGGGAGTACTGGTGAGAGAAAAACTGGACATGACCTGACAGCTTGCGCTCACAGCACAGAAAGCCAAATGTATCTTGGGTTGCATCAAAAGTAGTGTAGTCAAGAGAGGTGATTCTACTTCTCTGTTCCACTCTGGTGATACTCCACCTGGAGTACTGTGTCCATCTCTAGAGCCCTCAGAACAGGTGAGACATGGATCTGTTGGAGTGGGTCCAGAGGGGGGCCACAAAAATGATTAGAGGGATGAGACACTTCTCCTATAAGGAAAAACTGAAAGGTGGAGTTGTTGAGCCTCTAGAAGAGAAAGCTTTGGGGACATCTTATTTCAATCTTTCAACTACTTAAAGGGGGCCTATAAGAATGATAGAGACAGGTGTTTTAGCAGACCCTGTTGCAACAGGACAAGGGCTAATGGCTCTAAACTAAAAGAGTGTAGACTAAGAGTAGATACAAGGAGGATTTTTTTTTTTTCACAATGAGGGTGATGAAACACTGGAAGAGACTGCCCAGAGACGTGGTAGATGCCCCATCCCTGGAAAAGTTCCAGATCAGATTAGATGGGGCTCTGAGAAATCTGACCAACCTGAAAATTTGCTTGTTCATTGCAGGGGGTTGGAATAGATGACCTTTAAAATGTGCATTCCAATCCCAAATATTTTATGATTCTATGAACTTCATGGAAGAGAAGACCTCAGTGAGGCTGAACACAGAGGCAGTGACTCTGGCATGGGACAAAAAAGGGACAGAGACATGTCTGTACTATTACTATGCTCTTCAATTTGTGTTCTTTTTTGGTACCTTTTTGAGACTGTTGGCTTGCAAACAAATTAGTATCAGGATTGACATCTGCAAACTGTTTGAGTTGTTCATACACATTTTTGAAACTATGAGACTTGAAAAATTGCCCTCCCCTTATTACTGAAACTCAGCTTCGAGATTCATGAAAACTGTCATTCTATATTCTTGTTTTCATTTCTTTCACATTTTGTACAATCTGAAATAATCTAGTAAAGCTCATCCATGCAAAAGCTTTTCCTTTTATCAAAACTAAGCAGTACCTTTAATTCATTATGATCCTTAGATTTCCAGGGCAGCAAAGTTCAGAGAAAATCCTGCCTGAACTTTTGAGGATTACTTATTGAAATGTCTATATAGCATAATAGTGCAGAGTTTCTCTGTTGTATAAAAGCGTAGAGCATAGCAATTCCAGGAATGCCTTTTCTATAGAGCAGACTCAATCCGTATTTACGTCAAAAGCCTTTATTTGTGAATTATGGAAAATTACAAATCCTTTTGCGGTAAAAGATCTTAATGCATTCCAAAGCTGGCTAATACTGTTCTGTATTTCTCTGTCTGTTATTTTACAGATAAGGAATAAAAAGTCCAAAGAGTAGAATCTGCCTTTGACCCATGGTCACGCAGAAAATCAGTGCCAGCTCAATTTACTTTCAGGCTGAGAATGTCTTTAACCATCCTTCTCGTGGCTTCTGTAACACAGAAGTAATGCTACAGTCTTTAAGGTTGCTTAGAATGGTATAGTTTCTTTCTCTAAAAGCAGAGAAACACTATTGCAATTCAGTAGTCCATACACTCTTAGTTGTATGCTGTAACTCCTTTTCAAAATAATTCCCTGATGTCTGGTTGTTCTGTTGAAGATATTTTAAAACAGAACAACAGCTCTTTCAGTGTGAAGAACAAAACAGACTTTATGTAGAAACAGCTGTGGGTTGCTTTTCAAGCATCGTCTTTTTTGGGGGTGATTTTTTTTTTGTTATTAAACAGAAATACAGTTGTCATTAAAGTCTGAAAGCTGCACCTGGTACCTGTATTTCCCAAGGAAAAGTCTAGTAAAATTTAATATTATTTTTGAAACAAAAATGTGGGGTTTTTTATTTACCTGGAGTTTATCTGTCATTCACAAAACCAGAACTGACCAGTACATGCCCTCACTTACATGAAGGAAACCTGCTCCCCTCCACCAGACAGCAGAGGAGCCCATAAGAAGGTAGATTTTGTGATGGGAGTCTGTTACAGGCCACCCAGCCAAGGAGAAGCAGCTGACCAGCTCTTCTATAAACAGTTGGGGTTAATCTCTAGATCAATGCCTCTTGTTCTTGTAGGAGACTTCAATCTTCCTGATATTTGCTGGGAGTACAATAGAGCAGAAGGGAAGCAGTCTAGGAGGTTCCTGGAGTGGGTGGAAGACAAGTTCCTTGCCCAGCTGGTGAGTGAACCAACAAGGAAAGGTGCCCTCCTGGACCTGCTGTTTGTGAATAGAGAAGGCCTTGTGGGGGATGTGGCAGTAGGAGGATGCCTAGGACTAAGTGATCATGAGATGATAGGGTTTTCTGTTCTAGGTGAAGTGAACAGGGTGCTAAGCAGGACAGTTGCATTAAATTTTCAGAGGGTAGACTTTGAACTCTTCAGAAGGCTGGTTGGTAAAGTCTCATGGAAGATAGTACTTAAGGGCAAGGGAGCCCATGAGGGCTGGGAGCTCTTCAAAAAGGAGATCTTAGTACCTCAGGAGAAAACCATCCCCATGTTCTGCAAAAAGAGCTGGCGGGGGTAAAAAAACAGCTTGGTTGAACAGAGAGATCTTGAGTGACATCAAGAAGAAGAGAAATGTTTATGGGCTCTGGAAGAGGGGACAGGCCTCTTGGGTGGACTACAGGAGGGAAGTGAGGTTGTGTAGGGAAAAAATCAGAAGGGCTAAGCCTGTGAAAGGTAACAAAAATCTTTCTATAAATATATAAATAATAAAAGGAGGACTAGGGAGACCATACAGTCCCTATTGGATGCAGAAGGAACAACAGTGACGGGGACAAAAATAAAGGCTGAGGTACTTAATGCCTTCTTTGCCTCAGTCTTTAATTGTAAAGAAAGTTATTCCCTCTGTGTACAAACCCAGGAGCTAGAGGAGCAAAATGAGGCTCCCATGATACAAGAGGAGGTGGTCAGAGCCTTGCTTGCCCAACTAGACACCCACAAGTCCATGGGGCTGGATAGGATTCACCCAAACATGGAGCTGGCGGATGTGGTGGCCAAACCCCTTTCCATCATCTTCCAAAAGTCCTGGAAGACTGGGGAGGTTCCACTGAACTGGAGGCTGCTGCTGATGCCCATCTACAAGAATGGTCGCAGGGAGGATCCAAGGAACTACAGGCCTGTCAGTCTGACCTCAGTGCCAGGGAAAGTCATGGAACAGATGATCTTGAGTGTTATCATGAAGCACTTGCAAGAGAACCAGGTGATCCGGCCCAGTCAAAACAGGTTCACAAAAGGCAGGTCTTGCCAAAATTAACCTGATCACCTTCTATGACCAAGTGACTTGGCTGCTGGATGAGGGAAAGGCTGTGGATGTGGTCTTCCTGGACTTCAGCAAAGCCTTCAACACAGTTTCTCACAGCATTCTGCTACGGAAACTGTCAGACTCTCGCCTGGACAGGCGCACACTCTGCTGGGTAGAAAACTGGTTGGCTGGCTGGGCCCAGAGAGTGGTGGTAAATGGTGTTAAATCCAGCTGGAGACCAGTTACAAGTGGGGCTCCCCAGGGCTCAGTGCTGGGTCCAGCCCTGTTCAATGTCTTTCTCAATGACCTGGATGAAGGCATCAACTGCTCCCTTAGCAAGTTTGCAGATGACACTAAGCTGTGTGGAAGTGTTGATCTGCTGGAGGATAGGGAAGCTCTGCAAAGGGATCTGAACAGGCTGGACCACTGGGCTGAGTCCAACGGCATGAGGTTCAACACAGCCAAATGCTGGGTCCTGCACTTGGGGCACAACACCCCTATGCAGAGCTACAGACTGGGAGAAGTCTGTCTAGAAAGCTGCCAGAAGGACCTGGGGGTGTTGGTCGACAGCCGACTGAACATGAGCCAGCAGTGTGCCCAGGTGGCCAAGAAGGCTAGTGGCATCCTGGCTTGTATCAGAAATGGTGTTACCAGCAGGTCCAGGGAGGTTATTCTCCCTCTATACTCCGCACTGGTGAAGCTGGTGTTCAGTTCTGGGCCCCTCATCATAAGAAGACTATTGGGGCTCTGGAGGAGCAAGTGCAGAGAAGAGCAACAAAGCTGGTGAAAGGCCTGGAGAGCAGGACTTCTGAAAAACAGTTAAGAGAGCTGGGGTTGTTTAGCCTGGAGAAGAGGAGGCTGAGAGGAGACCTCATTGCTCTTTATAACTACCTGAAGGGAGATTATAGAATGGAGGGAGCTGGCCTCTTCTCCCAAGTGACAGAGGACAGGACAAGAGGAAATGGCCTCAAGCTCCGCCAGGGGAGATTTAGGCTGGACATTAGGAAAAAATTTTTCACAGAAAGGGTCACTGGGCATGGGCAGATGTTGCCCAGGGAAGTGATTGATTCACCTTCCCTGGAGGTGTTTAAGGCACGGGTAGACGAGGTCCAGAGGGGCATGGTTTAGTGTTTGATAGGAACAGTTGGACTTGATGATCCAGTGGGTCTCTTCCAACCCGGTGATTCTATGATTCTATGATTCTACACTGTTGTGCTCCTCAGGACACCTTTTCTGTAGAGGTATTTTGCCGGAGTCAGAAGATACAATAACATCTCACTGTGAGCAATGGAAGAGATTTAATGTTTTGAGAAAGTACTTTGTAACTAGATGCTAAAAGAGATGTTAAAAGACTTATAAGAAAGTAAACAATCAGAGAGAGATATGCAAACCATTTCAGGGTAGAATACAATATAGAAGGGATTGTCTAGGAGCAGTCTTGACATAAACAGTGATAAACTGAAAAAAATTGAAAGGTGGTAAATTAAAGCTAATAAAAGTGAATATTTAACGGCAGCTAATGTCTTAACAAGATGAAAAGTAGACCATACAAATATATGCATAAAAAAATGTGGAAATTCCATTGAAACAGTCTAGAAGTTCAAGGATTAGGAATTATTTCTTAAAAATAAACCATGTTTGTGAGGATGTGTACTCTTATGCTTTGTGATACAACAAACCTCTCCTGTTAAAACTTATAGATAATTACCTTAGAAAGATGTGGTTTTATAGTGTTTCTGAGAAGGTTTTCTACAGTGAACTTCAGGGTAGTGAAGATTGTCAGATGTGTGTTGGACAGAAGGAGTTTTGATTTTATTTCCATGGCACTGAGACAGAATACATGTATTTGATAGGAAGAGAACATGTCACAGCTGGATTCATATTTTTTTAAAATTAACTTTAATCTTTAAGACTAATTTCTGTGTGTGGTTGTACATTCTGTAGTACAGAATCATTGGGTAATTCATATTAATGGATTCTTCACATATTCTTAATTGGATGGAAGTTTAAGATAACTGGGGTGTGTAAGCCTAAATTTAGGTAAAATAGATGAAAGTTGTAACAGATAGGAATAATGTAATTTTAATACACTTTAATGATCATGTTGACATGGGACTGATAACTTTTAAGTGTATTTGAAATGATACTAATGATTCTAAACTTTTTGCTTTGTGTGAAGCTTGTAAATGATTTGGGATCCATCACCCCAGGCAAAGAGTTGCTTTTCTTTAGGATTGTAATGTATAGTGGAATGGCTACCCTGACGTTTTGGAAAATGCAATACTGGGATTTCATAAGTACTTACAGCATCCAAAACATCATAAACACATTGTATGCGAGAAGTGCCTCCACTGGGAAAATTGTACACAACGTAGAGTGTGTTGCAAACCATGAAAGCTGCTTCAGCATCCTTGCTATTGCATGATGTGTCCCACGTGTGCTCTACTGACATGGTTATGTGGTTGATTTTAGTAATTACAATGTTTCCTCCAGTCTCTGGTTCTGCGTGAATTGCCCAGAGCCCCTGTTCGTCAACAGCAAGATCTATTTTTGTAGATGGTGAAAGCTGATAGGCAGGAATCTTTCCAGCCCCTGGCAGTTGCATTTGATCATCTATTTTTCTTTTCTGGATATTGAATTTAATTATCTCATTTAAGGAGCCATACCTATGATAGAACAGGAAACCCTGATATACCACATGACCAGTTCCTTCCCAGGGAAATGGCAAGGTGGTTCTACGAGCTTTCAGTGTATGATTGCTTTCCATGAATGTCATGATATTTGCAAATTCCAAAATAACATTATTTACAGAACCATTTAATAAATAAATCTTTGCATGCTTTTTGCCAGAATCTTTCATCCAAGAGCCATGCTTATCTCCAGTTTTCTTTACTACCTTTAGGGACTTGATACCTGCAAGCATGTGGTCACAACCTGCAAGGAAACATCCAAAAACAAAAATAAATAAATAAATATTAGAATATCTGTGAATTTTCTAGTTTCCTTTCTTTGAAGTATTATTTTCCTTTCAGTCTACCTATAAAACCAGAGATAATGTATCAATAAAGGTGTCAGCAGTGTGGTTACAGTAAGCAGTGCTGAAGTTAATTTTATGTGATATATTCAGGATCTCCAGCTAAGGAAACTGCAAAGCCTCAGCTGCACAGCATGTTGTTGTCTGCTCTTCTAGACTAGTGTTCTCCTAAAGGGATTATATTTGTGTAACTGAGAAAAGACTAAGAGCAGAGTTAGTGATTCTCTTATTTGTCTTGTCAGTTCTTTTACAAGACTATGATTTCCACATCAGGGAAGTGACTTCTGTTTTAGATCAACACAGTAAAATAATCAAATTTATCTCTTATTGGAGACATACAAATTGAAATCCATTTTCGTCATATACCATGTGTACTAGTATTTTTATTTCAGGAGTCCTCTTAGCCTCTGTTAGCTTTTCTATTTTTTCACATTTATAAGAATATAGATAAAAATAGGTCGTCATAACAAAAAGCCAAAACACTGAGCTATCTTCCCTAAATAGGGAACACCTACAGCACAAAGGAATTAGAACAGATACATGGATCAAAAAATTGGGAATGCCCATATATTAAGGTGGTCATTAAACAAACTGGTACAATGTCTATGTTATCAATTCTTATGCTAGAAGCACGTCTGTTGGGATTACACAAGTGTTTACCTCATTACAGGGATAAAATTGACGCCAGCAGAGAGTGAGTCATAGGTTTGGCTTAATGAATTTTGTATGTACTTTGCACAGATATTTCAGCTTGAAAAGCACCAAGCCTGGGAGGACTCAGGCATTTAGACTCTAGGATCTCTGTCAAGGACCATCCTTTCCAGAAAAAACTCTATTGCAAAGCATAATAGCGAGCTTGTTTACCAAAGACAGTCATAAATTCCAAGAGACACTATTTGAAGTTAAAGGAATTGCCTTTAGTAAACTGCAGCCATTTTAGTAAACACAACAAACAAAGCCCTAAAGCAGGAAATTCTGGCAGTAGATGAAATGGAGAGAGCAAAAACCCAGCCTCCTTATTTACCCTTTTATGAACCTATTGAAGTCAGTGGCAAGATTGTAGTTGCCTGTAGAAACCTTTATGTTTATTCTGTGTACTGATACCCTCTAACCAAAGCACTTGGCTATTGCTGCTATAGCATGGATTATTTTGTTGGAACTTCTGATTCTGGTTGCATCTTCCCTGCACAAGTCACAATAGCTTTACCAAAACTAAAGTTTATTGATTAAATAGGTTCTAGAAACTTAAAACTAGTCAAAATACCTAGACAGCCTTAGTAACATCTTCTTCTTCAGGAGAAATAACCAGATTACTACATGAAATCTATGAATAGTGTCTCCTTGAGAGAAGCTTTTTAATCCTCTTTGACTTTCATAACAGCTTGCAGGAAGATTGAGCAACTGAGACTTTCACAGTGAGCAGAAAGTTTTCCTACAAACTCCACAATGATATCTTCAGAGATCACCATTTTTTATCATACTCCAAAATATGCAAAAGATAATTTCCCATTTTCCACCCAAAGCAGGGTTAGGGGTGCAAGAGCAGTGATTCTACTTGATTTAATTTTTGTTTCAGTTCCGTGTGAACTTAAACCAAAACCAGTAAAAAAGTTAGTCTTAAAAAAAAAACACAACATTTTTTGCTAGAGTTTTGGAGTGACTTAGAGAAAGTAATCGTAGTTTCTGGTTCACATATGAGAGTTTAGATATTAGAACTGATATTTGCTAACATGTCTTGGTACTTTTCCTAAGTGTTATAAAATCTACACAGGGACTAGTTCTGACATTTACTTCAATGGGGTAAGCATCTCACTACTATTGACAAAAGTATAGTCGCTATGAACTGCTGCAATAAAATTAAAAATAATTTCCAACAAACTAAACCAGAAAGTAATTTATCCCCCGCTGAAACACTCAGGAGATAATTTTAAGGGGTTCTTACCACAAGCAGTTTAAAAACCTCTAAATTTTTCTGCCTCTCAGAATAAAAAGCAGAACTAAGTCTTTTTTTTTTCAACTTGTGCACTCTTTTCTGAGTTGAGGTTTTGACCCCTGCATACTCAAAAAAAACCCCAAAAAAACAACAACAACAGAAAACCACCATAAATTGCTTGGTGTAGCTGCAATACTCTAAAATGTACTAGCATTTTTTTGCTGGCATTTTATGCACTTCGTGAGTGCATAACTTCAGAGGCTTTGTATATTACTTTACAATAAAAAGCAGATTCCAAAGAATCAATTTGATGTGTGGTAATCTGCAATATTAATGTCTGAATTGTACCTTCTTCCCTCCCTCTCCCATACAGTTTTTGTAGTTGTGTTGGCTTTTATTTTTAAGTCTAGTATTTGTACAGTCAAACCCTCATGCAGTTACCTGTGGTATTCATATAACTCAGGAAAATCTTTACCCCTATATCAGCATGCATGCATTGCCTAGAAGACAGGCTCATTCAAAGTTCTGAAAAGTAAGCTGTTCTTACTTGCATTAAGCATGAGTTTAAGTTTCTTTTTCTCTTCTGCTTCTTCAAATAGCTGCTGTTTCACCAGGTCTTCATGTACTTCTATACATGTATTAGAATCTCTGACAGATCCAATATAGTCAATGTCCCTTTGTGCTCGTTCAATTCTTGTTAGCAAATTCTGTACTTCGCTTTTAACCTCAGTCTTATAACTGTTCAGTCCTGCTAGGCGTGACAATACCATCTTCGAAAAGTCTCAGAATTCTTCCACATAATCCAGGATGTCTTGGTTGCATTTTTCCAGCCTCTTCTTGAGTGAGAACAAAGGAGGAAAATACATGAGTATATGTGTATATTCTGTATAGTTTACTACCTCATTCATGATTTCTTTAAAACCTATGTTATTTTCTCCGTTCTAGTACCTCTGCCCCCATCTCTTTCAAACCAATAGTATATTGCTGTATATCTACTTGAAGAGGACATATGTGACTGTCACTAGCATTCATTGTTCTGGACAAAAATACAGACTTTTTTTCTTGCTGTGGATAGTGGCAACCAGATACTTTGTTTTGCTGCCTGAAGAGTGAAAAATACTCTGGTAGAAATAACTAGAGATACTTATGGGCATATGATTACTTGCTTTCCAGAAACTTTTGGGAACTTGGCCTATAGGTCCACTGGTGAAGCAGTCTCAACAAATTCTCTGCAGGAAATCTACAAACCTTCCACATAAATATACTTTGTCTGACTAAGACAGCCTCTACTGTGGATATTTTTCATCCTTTTAAAATGGAAAATGGAAATACAGAGATGTGTTTGTTAAGCTATGTTTTTGGTTTTTGTGAAATTGTTGACTGTACTTACAAAAAATACAGATGTTTCTCTATACCTAGATTTAAATTATCAACATATTTAAAGGTAAATAGAAGCCCAACTGCCACTTTGAGAAGATTAGGAAATTGGGATAGTATTTAAGTTCAAACACACAATCATAGGACTGAGTGCCAGTTTATAATTCAGAGCTTTGTACAGAGATTTCAAGTGTTTTGTTTTTAAGGTGTTCTTTTAACAGATGATGTCAGAGTTTACCGAATGATTAGTGCAGTATACAGTTGTTCCACATAATCTTGGTGGTGGTGGTTTGTTTGTTTATTTTGCAAGGTGTATTTTTTTTTGCACCCTCCCCCTGTCTATACTTGACCATAAGTCCCCAGGAAGCTGGGTAATTACTTTCTAAAAATCCTTCCTTTTAAATGTTTTCAAGTGTTCTCTTCAATATCTGCCTCTGTTTTGTCCTGTTCTCTGTTTGGTACCTCTTGCACCTGATTCCACAGGTGAGATTGTATAATTTTTGATCTGTGACAAATGAATAGAAATTGCCAAATGAACAGAAATTACCATACAAAGTTATTCTTGTACTAAGAAAATTCAAATTTCAGTCTATACATGGTATACACAATACCAGGTTAATCCTTCAGTCATTTCTGTGTTGTGAAGTTAAGACCTGTGAGAGCTTTGAACGAAAAGGGAATTCAAGATCGAGCAGGTTAAAGTTTCTCTGAACTGCTAAGGCAAGTTAGGAGCCAAGGACATGTTAATGATTTAAGATAAACTATGTATGAATACAGCATGCCAGTACTGAAAAGGTATTTTGCATTTCTGGTAAGGTTTTTGCTACAGAAAAATAAGCGGTACCGGTCCTTTTATATAATTAATTGAAAGCAAATACCTATTTCAAACTCCCAGCTTTTAGGGCATTATTTCAACTCCTAGTTAAAATGCAGATACACTGCTAGTTTACATAAACATGTCTTAAAACTACCCTTCCAGGTAGATTCATCTGTATGTAGCAAAAATACCTGATAAATTTTAGTCTCCTTGTTAACAGTTGACAGCATTTCTACTGATGACAATATGGTTATACTGTTCCCCAGGATAGACTGTTATAGTACTACTAACATTTGCATATAGCTAAGGTCATTCATGTTGTAAAAAATAAAAAGTGATAATAGAATAAAAATAGAACATTCTGAAATTATATCTGGTAATTAATGATGATATGGTAATTAGGAATCATGGTAGCTAAAGGTTTAACTACAATACTACTTATTTATTTCTTAGAAAAAGCTGGAAATTTATCTTCTTAACATTGTTTATCATTATTTAAATGTTCTTTGATCACACACATAGAACATTCATACTTTTTCAGCCCTCTTTTCAGTTAGGCAGAATTAGATGATACAGCTAGCACATACCTCTAAAGACAGGAGACGCCGGTCAATGTAATTCATCAGTGCTGCATCTTGTGTCATATATTGTGCTGCTCCCAGGATGCTTGTGATGAATGGAACTAATAAAAATCGGAGTTGCAAGACTGCCATTGTTTCATAAAATTTTGAAGGAAAATAGTCATGAATTAATTGTGCGTGTGTGTGTGTGTCCAAGAAGCTACTTCCAGTCCAGGGTTCTAAAGGAATTTAACAGCGATCTGATGCTGTGATGTGAAGAAGTGATACTAAAAATTACTGAAAAATTAAAAATGCTGTGGCTGCAATTATTAAAAGGACTTAAAATGGCTGTTGCAGTTTGTCATTAAAAAAACAAAGTTGTGGAAGAGGAACTGAATGTGTTTATTTCTAGAAGCCAGATGACTGCTTTCCAGTTTGTGATCCTATGATCAATCCCAGATGTTCAGTACTGAGTCACATAAAGCCTGTAGGCCAGATTTTATTAAATGCAAATAAAAATAATTTATTTTCCCTCCTTCCTCCTCCCACCTGCTTTCTCATGTGACCAGCACTGTGCAGTGTGGACTTGATGTAAATCAGCATATGTTCAAAGTCAGTGGAGCGCTGGTCATGTTTTCAAAGGAAGATCTAGTGCATAATGTCTGTGGCTGTTTCAACAACCACAGCTGTTACTAAATCTAAAGCAATTGCTTTCACTTCTAGTATTCCACCTATTAACAGCAGGACTGAATACTGTGGATAAAATGATATAAAAAAAAAATCTTTTTCATTCCCTTTCCCTTCTTCTTTTACCAACGTTCTTCCAGCCAAAACCAATGTCCTTAACACAGTTCTGTGTTAATTTTATGGAGGCCTTAATAAGTCTCTTCTTTCAGAATAATAATTCTTCTTAGGATGGTATAAAAATTATTTATAATTAACTTATATGAGTCTATTGATTTTGAGGTGGTTTTAATTTATTCTTTTTCATAATTTCCATGACTGAATGTCTTGTCTGGAAATATACAAGGCTATGCTAACATTGCATTCACTGGAAAACCATGTGCTACGATATTAGAATACTCCTTTTGTATCTGAAGCCAAACTGGATGTCTCTTGTTTTCTTTTCTCAGAATTCTCCACCTCTTCACTTCCTTCCCCCCTCCCCCACCCCTCACATTTACGTAGCTTTCCTTTTCTTTCTGACTGTCTTGTAGGTAAGCATGGGACTTGTGACAGAATCCATGAAAATGTATCACGGCAGGTAGATTTTTACCTCCACTTGCTTGATTTTTGTGAGACAGTGTTATCATGCTTTACAGGCAAATTTCACAGAAGTTCACAGATAATTTTTTTTCCTTTCAATATTGCTTTGTCCTAAGAGTTCTAAACAATTTGCCAATTTCTATTTACAGTCAAAATCAGGATTGCACAGAAAGGCTCACACTCGGTTTTCCACTCCAGCGTCATTTGACTTTTCTCTATTACTCCTGCATAGGAGGATGGAAAGTGTGCCTGCTTGGATCCTTGAAGGGTCATACACTGAAAAATAGACAATCTATGTAGGAAGTGTATAGTCTTCCTTGATTCCTTGTCCTATGGAATATCTTGAACAAAATAATCAGCTTCAACACTGGGGAAGAACATAGGAAAAACCCCTTTTTTTCTAATCTCATACATGAACCTGGAATCTTTCAGACTTGTTCTCAGAGTTTAGTATGTTCATCACAGTAACCTAATGTAATGATCAGGAGATGAATACTATGGAATTCAGTGGGTTAATGTCTTCATTTAATGGAGGGAGAAATCATACATCTGTGTAAAACAAAATCTGTCATGTTTTGTCTGCAGTTTGGAACAAGCTTGACTTAAGTTTTAACTGCAATCCCTGTCTTAAGGTAGTATGAAGCAGCAACTTAACTTCATGCCTCTTAATATTCTTTTTCACTGCTGTTTGTAGTATAGGTTCCTTTCTGAAATAAGGCAGTAGTCTCTTTGGAGAATTTTAATGGAGTATGTGAGAGCATCAGTCACAGCAGAACTCCATACTGAAAATTTTTCCTGAGAAAGGGGTCTTGTAAGTTGTGTCTGAAATTTTAATAATTACAGACAATTCCTCAGATTTCACTAGATGAACAGTACATCATCTTAAAACATGTATAAATTAGCTACAAAGCAAAATATTTTAAATTACTAAACATCCTGTAAAAGCTTAGGCGTGCTGTGTAAGACACTGGATTTTGTACTGTTGCTCTATCATTTCTTAGAATTACCAGCAGCTGAAAGACCAGAAAAAGAGACCAGAACGTGTCTTAATGAGACATTCCCATGCTTATTAAAACATAATCTCATGGTAAATGGCAATAATGATCTATGTCAGATGCAGTATTCTGTGACTTCATTCCATGGCATCTGGTTAAGAAATAAACTTTGTTGCTTTGGTTTTTTTCCATTAGTTTTTATATATTTTCCAGTTCTGTTCTGCCTAGGTATATACTCATACTTATACATGTTGTTGTTTGTTTTTTCTCAGAACATACTAGGTGTATGCATAATAAATAAATAAATAAATTTATGATAGTGATTTAAGATGGGATTGCTTGACATGCCTGGGAAGACATTGGTTGCCGTGCAGGATGATACCTGCCGGGAGAGTCAGAAAGATTGTTCTTAACTGAAGGAATGCTTTCTTTTTTTTGTGAACCACTCCTGGAACAGGTTTCTTATCACTATCTTGATTTGACATACAAACCTCTAAAAGGAAACACATACCTTGATGGAAATGTATATGCCTTTTCACTCTTCTTGTCCTTCTCCCTCTGTGTGAGATGTTATTCTTGTCAATTCTGCTTCTTAGCTACACTTATTCCACCTTTTTACCATTTGCTGTCTCATCTCTGTTTTGACAGCTGTTTGAGGTTTGCAAATGAAAAACAGGCATTTTCACCTCCTCATCTGTGTTTGTGCTTTCGATTTCAGATGCTGGATGGTGGTTTTTGTGTTTTAGAAGTGATGTTGAAATCAGTTCAGTGTGGATATTAGATTTGGGGGAAAATGACATTTCTTTGAGATATTTCACTCTTATGCTATTGCATGCCCTAGTGTTTTGATTTTTTTTAAATTTGTTTTGGGGTTTTTTTAAGTCAGTTTCTTTCTGAATCCAGTTGGAAAACCACAGCAATCCCATTGTAATCCAAGCTCTTTGCAATAATTTGAGACACTATGTTAACTGCAAATCCTGTTATTGTTAAGGAGAATGTGTGTTAACTGTGAGTTTATTTCTTTGCAAAAAATCAATTATGCATCATAGTCATGATGAAGAAATATTATCTATCGTAAGATAACACTTCAACCATGGAGACCTGGAGGTTACTGTTCAAGACACTTGCCTTATCTGAGAGGACTCTTTCTCTTATGTTGCAGATCTCCAACTCTTCGACATCACTTCTGTAGTTTCCTCTTCCAGGTCTTTCTCAGTTCTTTGATTGACCTCCAGTCCCACCGCAGCTCTTTGTAGGCACGTCTTAGTCTCTCATAGGAATTGTGTGACATGTTTATTGTCCCATCAGAGCTGTAACACTTAAATCACTTTATGTTGTTGTCAGGTCTGTCCATGTTTGTGACTCTAATAGAATCACAGAATCATAGAATAGTTTGTGTTGGAAGGGACCTTAAAGATCTTATGGCTAGAAAGCTGCCTGGCAGAGAAGACCTGAGTGTGTTGGTTGATGGCTGAATATGTGTCAGTAGTGTGCTCGTGTGGCCAAGAAGGCCGATAGCATCTTGGCCTGTATCAGAAACAGTGCGGCGAGCAGGACCAGGGGAGTCATTGTGCCCCTGAGTTTGGCACTGGTGAGGTCACACCTCGAATACTGTGTTAAGTCCCTCCCCAGCTTTCTTGTAGTCCCCATTTAGGTACTGGAAGGCTGCTATAAGGTCTCCCTGGAGACTTCTCTTTTTTAAGCTGAACAGCCACAACTCTCTCAGCCTGTCCTCATACAGGAGGTCCTCCAGCCCTCTGATGATCTTTGTAGCCCTCCTCTGGACCCATTTCAGCAGTTGCATTTCCTTGCTATGCTGGGGATTCCAGAACTGGATATAGTACTCCAGGTGGAGTCTCGTGAGAGTGGAGTAAAGAATCATGTCCCTCAACCTGCTGGCCCCACTTCTTTTGAGGCAGCCCAGGATACTGTTGGCCTTCTGGGCTGTGAGCACACTTTGCTGTCTCATGTTGAGCTTCTCAACAATCAGCACCTCAAGTCTTTCTCCACAGGACTGCTCACAATCACGTCATCCCCTATCCTGTATTGAAACTGCCAATTGCCCCAACCCAGGTGCAGGACTTTGCATGTGGCCCTGTTGAATCTTGTGAGATTCACACAGGCCCACCTCTCCAGCTTGTCCAGGTCCCTCTGGATGATATCTCATCCTTCTGGTGTTTCAACTGCACTCACAGTATGCTCTGTAAATCCAGTCTAATGTTTTTCTTTCTGAACTTTGGAAACACCCCTGACTCACAAACTCCCTCATAGTTCTTCCTTGGCTTTTACTGAGCAACAGACGCTCTCTTAATGCTCAGTCCTATATTATTACAACCCTGAAAGAGGTGGGGAGTTCACACTCCTGTCGCTTAGATCTAATACACGTATATATAGATCAGATTTTACTCCAGTCCAGACTGACTAAAAACAGGGTTGATTTTGTTTTTTATCTTTAGTTAACATCCACGTATAAATAATAGAGGAATGAAAAGAAAACATCAGAGAAATAGTCTGATTTACAGCTTTCTGTATTACAGGTTTTATACACACATGCATTAGAATAACTGCTACTCTGGCTGATACATCTGTGCTACATCAGTATGTGTCCCTCATGGTTTTACATCTCACAATCATTAATTAAATGTGTTCTAGGCAAAATAAGAGGAAAAGGGATAACTATCTGAAATAACAGGATTTTTTTGTGTGTGTGATTGCATTTTTGCTTTACTTATGGGTTTGTAATTTGGTAGGTTTTGAATGAATTATAATGATGTTTTATATTAATAATAATTAGTGCATCATTGTCTTCTTGTGTATTTTCTAATTTTGTTCAGATTTGAGTAGACAGAACTAAGTTCCTTGTTAATACTGGCCACTAGCTGATTAGGTTGTCTAATGTTGAGATCTGTGCTGTTGGAAAAGATTTATCTCACCATGGGAAATCAACACTTAATTCCAGTTCTACCTTACTTTTTCAAAACCAGTTTTATATCTTAGAAAACGATTCACATTGCTGTAAAAAGAGAAACGTGAAATCCAGTTGAAGTCCTTACGTGGTGTTCAGCTGTAAGAATGGTGTCGGGAGTGATAGTAATGAGGGATGGGATACACTAAGTCAGAAAGGAGACTTTGCTGAATTTGGGGATTTGGACGAAAGACCTCCACTAGGCGGCTCTCAAGGTCTTAGAATTGGAAGGCAAACTGCACTGAAACACATCATTTCCCGACTCTCTGAATGAGATAAAACATAAAAAGGGAAATATGGTTCATAAGGTTCAAAGTGACGGACACACACACGAATATTAAGCCATTAGTAAGTCAGATTCCTGTAGGTTTTAGCAATCTGCTGCTGCACTGAGGAGTTCACAAGCTTTAGGGGTCTGTGCTGTCAAAATTGGTCAAAACTAAACACTTTCTGGAATCAGCAAGAGCTTAGAATGTCCAGTACCCACAGGAAAAGCTAATCATCTCATGAGAACTGGCTCTAAAAGAGAAATTACAAAGGAAAATTAATCCAAATTTTATTTATACTGATTTATAGCCGGAGTTAGTTAAATCATAGAAATTTTGCGGTTGAAAGGGATGTTTAAAGGTCATCTAGTCCAACCACCCTTGCAATGAGCAGGGTCAGCATCGACTACATCAGATTGCTCAGAGCCCCATCCAACCTGACCTTGAATGTTTACAGGCATAGGACATCCACTGCCTCTCTGGCCAATGTGTTCCCGTGTTCCATCACCTTCATCATGGAAAATGTCTTCCTTATATCTAGTCTGAATTTACCCTCTTTTATTTTAAAACTTTTCCCCTTATCCCTACCACAACAGACCCTAACACAACTGCTAAACAGTTTGTCTCCATCTTCCTTACAAGTATTGAAATAATCCATGGAACTTCATCTGGGCACAGATCATGAAATAGTCTGATACCAAGATCAACCACGTGTAATAATTTTAATGGTCTGTTTGTTTGTTGTAAAGCTCAGAATTACATGTTCTGTTCATCAAAAGCAATTCCCTGTACCCTGAAGCTTAAATATGTATAACTCTGGAAGTAAACAAACGTGGAATTGTACAATTAAATGTACAATAATATTCTTTTTTTTTCCCTGGTTTTGGCTTGTTTTACAGTATGGAATCCGCTCATGAATTTTCTCACCAAAATTTCTTCTGCTCAGCTTTTCATGTTCATTAAATCTGTTCACACGAGTACAATAGTCAAAATGACATCACTTTAAATTCAGAGTATTTGCAGGTACTGATTATGACAATGACCCAGCTCAGTTAAGTTGACAATGACAGTTGTGGTTTTGGTTGTATCTATTTTTGAAGCAGATATTTTATGTATGATGCACAACTTAGGTTTATTAAATACCATATTAAAGCTTGCCAGAGTAAAAACCTGAAAATATATGTATTTAAAATTTTAAACGCCTGCAGTGATATGTTTTACCTTTTTTAATTTTTTTATTTTAGGTAGAAGACACTGACATTATAACATTTTTCATATTTCAAAGTTGTTTCACGTGTTGCACTGAGGGGGTGGATTCATGAGCTATGTACCTACACACAGCAAAGAAGGGAGAAGATATCTGTATGTATTACAGCTTGGAAAGCTGTTAAAACTTACTGAGAAACTTTCCCTTTGAGATGACTAAATGTCAATAACGGGCAGAAAAAATATGTTTACTAGTGATGGATAATGCATGGGTTTGTGTTTCACTGGTAGATGTGAAGAGAGTTTATAACAGGGAGATGTGCTCTGTGACAGCAGCAGTGAACTCTGGACTCTTCAGTTATATTGTTTGAGACTAGAACTCTGACTCTACATTTAAATTTCCAAGTGATCACTGATGACATGTTCAGAGATTATGGCGATAGCTACGGTACCAGAAACTTGAACTGAATAGAACGAAGTTGTGCCAGCAAGTGTCTAATTAGATCTACCCAAAACCTAAAAGATAGGAAAATGTCTATGAACTGGGGGAACTAGGACAGAAAAGGCCCTGAAGGGGCCTTGCAGAAGTTGATGAGGATGATTGAAATTTGTTGTGCTGCTTTTATTCACATTACTGATAAAATGAGTCCTATAAAGAAGAGAGACCAAGCCCAAACTCAAGAGTCATGCTTAAAAATAAAGGGTATTTTAAAATATATGATTTTTAAAAAAAGATAAGAATGTGATTAAAGAAGAAAAGATCTGTGATTATTTTTCTTTGCTTTTTATATCTGCTTGCTGTCACCAGAATCCTGGTCTCAAGATTAACAAGGCCTGCTATGTTCTCAGATTTCTACATCGGAGTCTTGAGATTTCTGCTTCTGGATTAGTTGGTTAAATTTTTATACTCTTCAGGTGTAGTTCTCTGGATGAATTCAAAATTAAGGATTGCATTCAGGAACCAAGACAGAGATGCATACACTGACTTTAAATGTAAATCCTCTGACTAAATGGAGATCTACAGTTAAATATTTCTGTCTCTCTCTAATCTGGTGTAAAAAATAAATTCTATCAGTGTAAACTTTTTTATTTCTATTTTTTGTTTCTGCCAACCTATTAATTATCTCAAAGTTATTCCTGATACATGCCAGAGAATCTAAGCAGAATAAATTCTTAGTAATTATGTTGCAAAGCAGGAGAATCTTGGTTAATAAGTGCAGAATAAGAAAAGAGTAGGAGAGTGCGTTTTTTGTGCACATTAATGTGAGCATTAGTTCAGAGAAGTCTCCTGAGAGACAAGCTCCAGGTCAGAAGAGGGTGTGTCAGGTGGACCTGCAGATCAGTCAGCTGTACAATGTTTGTAAATGACATTTTTCAAAGCCCTGTCATGTCAAGATACTTTCGTATTTTCATTTAATGTAGGCTTCATATTATGCTATACCTTATATAGGAAAGTGAAAAAAACCCAGGGCACTCATGGAAGTCTCTATATTAGAAATAATCTCTTTCAAGCCAGCAAAGAGTGAATTCAAAGCATGACGCATTTGTAAGAAACAGGCTTCGTGGCCTTTATTCTCTCTTGAAGGTTAGAGCTATCACATTTGAAAGTCAGTGTTTCAGATGAGGTGGTCCTAGTACTAGTTCACAATGAATAATCAAACACATGCACTATGCTGATACAAAAGGGCATAAACAAGTTAAAATGTCATGAATAATGGACAAATATTTCTTCAATTCTTTACAAGTCAGCCTTTTGTTTAGCACTGCTATCACTGTTATACTGAATCCATTCCTCAAGCTTTGCTTTACCACAAAAATTAATTTTCTCCAGCCAGGAAAAAGGTCACATATATCTGTGCACAGCATGTAACATTCTGCAATGTATTATGAAGTGGATTTGATCTGTTCCTTTTGACCTGTGAAGGCTCAGGGCACACTGAATTTGTGTCTTTCTGCATAAAAATATGCAACCTATAGAGTCTTCTTTTAGGAAAAATACAGAATGCTTGTCATAAGAGGAAAGCTGAAAAGGGCTGAATCCATTCAGCAATGCACAATACGTGGTAAAATTTTCCATCTCTAGCCCTCAGTTCGTCAGATAATCAGAAACTATTTCTATTAACTGATTAAAATAGAAATTCAGTACCACCATCATGGCCTTTTACTGGGTTATAAGGAAAAAAAAGCTGTTCTGCCCTGCAAGCTAGCCAGCCTGGCTCTGTTTGTTTCTCTGAGTAGATAGGGCATGACTAACTCGTCCATATGTTCAAACATAAAATTCCTGCTGTGGTTCTCTGCAACAGTGGACAAACAGCATCTGTACATAAGGGATATATTTTCTGAACTTGAATCAGTCCTCCAATGGGACATATTTATCCCTGACACTTGGGAGCAAGCACACTACTGCATCTCTTATGCCTGCTGGTATAATAGCAAGATATTCCCTTTTCTGCACATGATATGTGAGTACTGCATCCAAACGCTCTGCCACGAACTCATTGTCTGCTCTGTGCTCTTCTGTCTCTGGCAGAAAGATGGTACAGCCTCTGTAGAAT
Organism: Coccyzus lansbergi; assembly: GCA_033558105.1. Lineage (NCBI taxonomy): Eukaryota > Metazoa > Chordata > Aves > Cuculiformes > Coccyzidae > Coccyzus > Coccyzus lansbergi. The sequence goes on from JAUMJK010000097.1 coordinate 2,379,308, forward strand.
TATGATTGTACTGGGTCCATGAACACAGTTGGAGTTACTGCAGTCATTCTTACACGCTATGCTGCCATGGCAATTAGGCAAAGAATTTGTGTATCTTCCTATGGGCTGTGTTAGTGTTAATACATGAATGGGTGGTATGTCGATTCTTTTAGATCCTCTGACAAAATTATCAATGTACATTTGACTGAAAGGTAATTTTAAAAGTTGTACCTGCCTGGCATGCTACAATTATAAGTGACAAATTATACATGGCCACTAGCTTATTTTCTATTGCTTTCTTCCTGGTCTTTGTTGCAAGCTAGTTCATGGTCCCCCAAACCCTGAAGTACATCTGTCATTTACTAACACAATACTGAATGAAATGGAAAAATCCTGTGGCATGTTTCTGCAGAAACTCTACAGAAAGAGATTTCAAGCTTTAATTCTGGGCTTCGTCTTTTCTTTTATTGGAACTCCCTCTTAAGGAAACTTTTGTCCGTGTTTGACATGTGCCAGGTGTTAGAAAGTACATAACAGCTTTGCAGGCTGTCTGGAATATCTTTGTGTACTACGATTTGTTACATCTATTATTCTTAGCTCCTAAGGGCCAAAGTTGTTACGCAGCTGAAGATGTGCTATGACTTCTTAATTATAGATGAGAATCGCAGACTGTTTTATCCTGTCTCGATGCAGGACCACAGATTCTCTGCTTGTGTATGTTTCATGCAGGGAACAGGAATCATCATTTTTAGCTGGTTTTTCTCATGATTTAGTTATTATTCTTTTTTTTTTTTTTCAGGTAATGATAAGTTTGCAAATAGCTTTCTTTTTCGAAACAACTGAGCCATGTTTGACCCCATTCTTTTCTCCATGTATATGAAATATATGTAGCTATTATATAGACAGGACGCAATTCAGACCAACTGAAATGTGACATTGGCATGGGAATTGTTGCTTTACAAACCTGATGGAAGTTAATGAGCTCTTCTTTCTAGTGCTAGGCACTTCTAAACCCATTTTTATGTAATAGTTTGGGTTCAAATATCAGCTGGAAGAATATGATATAGTGCATTTAGAGAAATATATTGGATATACTTTAGCTCCTTATTAGACCTTCGTCAAAGAGATATGCTTGTGCATAGTCTTAAAAACACAGACAATACTAGAGAGTTAAAGATGAATCAGAAGAAAACAATAACAAGAATATTTGTAGCCTAGGCAATGCAACTGTAGCCCTACCATGTAACAGGCCCAAAGCTGCAAACACACTGCTTTTTGTAGAGGAACCAGATGCTGTCACTGGAAAATGTCTCAGTTTGACATCTATGGCCAGATGGTCAAACCTGTGCCCTCTGTAAATTGTAATGCAGGCAGATAATCTTGCCAAGTGTAGAAAAATAGGAATATGATCCAGTGACTGCCAGCAGTTAAACAGAATTACAGCAAATTCTTACATACACAGCCAAGGGCATAAAGTTGTTTCTGACTGTTTATGCTGCATGTGTGGCATGATGGTGAGATCTAAGCGTTGGCCCAGTAATGGTCCTGACCTTCAGCAACTGTTTCAGTTTTGGACAGGCTTGACTCTTTAGGGAGGAAATGGACACTGGACCACTACCCTTTGCCTCAGTTGCTACTGATAATGGATTTCATTATTTCTCTTTTGTTCTGCTCCAGTCTACAGTCAAAAGACTGAAACCATCCACAAATTAAGTTATGCTGTTTGACTTTGAAATGGAAACAGGAACAGTTTATGGTAGCATGTAGGGACAGGAATTAAAGTACAGGCCCACTCACTGCATACGAACCTGAACTTCTGTTGCTCTGCGCTGGCTTTCTTATGTGTAAGCAGTATTGAAAAGCCATCCGTGCATCAAGCAGAGCTGCTGAACTGGACTGGGAGCTGGGGCACAAATCTGGACTCAAATCCAGACTAAATGAGGATGTGGATAATCCCAGTTATTTTAAATGGGAATATGCACACCTGTAAACAGTCATGAGCTGGTAAGACAGCTATTAGGGGATGGTATGACATCGAAAGAGAGACTCCTGGATAAAGCTATTTGATTAATTAGTGGTAATTACAGATACAGTTATATGCTTTGTAACATGGAGCGTGGGTTCAGCTAGATGATCTGGTAATAGAGACCTCTTAATTTCTTTCTTCTGGAAATTGCCATTGTCTGAAAAGACTTGAAATCCATTTTCCTTTCTCCCTCTAAGCTTTACCTGGCTGCCTGGCATTGTTAAGCAGTTGTTTTGTTTTCACAGTTTCTGCATTTCAGTCATAAACATGATAGGCGAAATACGCTTTGGATGAAAGATGCCACAGATCACTGAGTGTTATTACGGGACTTGTTTCCAAAGTAGTTATTGGGAATGCAATTGTACACTCGAGAGTCATTTTCCCCTACCTAATTACCTAGTGTTTCTGTCTACAACTGGGCCAATAAACTTTAAAAGCTGTGCAAAGATTTTACAATGCTAGTGATACAGACATAACATTTGCCTTTATTTTTACTGCTCAAAAGCTTCAAAAGCTGTGCTATCCCGATTACCTTTCTTCAATGCACATTTTCCCATGAGAAATTTCAAATCCCATACAATCTAACTGAACATAGGCAAAATGGAAAATGCACATGGAAAAATCATTTTGCCCAGAAGGACTTTTGCACAGACTAATTCTTAGAGAAGAATTTTAATTCACTCCAAAACACCTAGAGTGATTCCTTCAGGTAGCAACTGCCAATTTATGCTCAATGAGAAACATCAAACTACCTGATTAGAATGATATACTTCTTTTCTCTACAACAGTATCCTTCATACTGTAGAATAACTGTAAATTACCCTGCTTACCAGATTGTGACCTATGGGTGATGGTTGGCTGCTGTAATGCTTCTTTTGACAGTATCAGATTTACATAGAGTAACATCGGAGGCGGGGGTGAAGTTCTGCAGCCTCGTTGTCAAGGTTGCAGTTGAGGATGAAATGAGAATGGAATTGTAGCTTTTTAAGCATAATATTGCAGATTACCAGAGTTAATTGGTGATCAAATATTAAGAAAATATTATTCTATGTCATAAATATATGTACATAGTTATTGATTTCTGATTTCAACAGTTGACATGAACGTGGAAAAAAGTTACAAAGTGGTTGAATATAGAATAGTATACAGATTACTGGTACTAGATTTAGATGCTTATGGTAAACAATCCTTGCATGGAAGTGTAATTTTAAGTAAGGAACTATCTAAAGTTAGGAAACATTCTGAAGATGGTAAAGTATTCCTCAGAAGTCTATGGAAATCATAAGTAAATTTTTATTTACAAGCATTACATCCCACTACTAATTTTTCTACACTAGAGTTAAAATTAAGCTGAAATGGGATTTGGTTTAGTGTTAGATAGGAATGGTTGGACTAGAGGATCCGATGGGTCCCTTCCAACCTGGTTGTTCTATGATTCCATAATTCTATGAAATATACTCCATTCCAACTTCATTCCTATTAATGACATTGAAATAAGTGGTGATTACCCTGGATATGATGTCTTTCTCAGTTTTTTTTTTTCTTTTTGGCTTGAGTTTTACAGGAGGTGCAGTTTAGTAAGGATGGCTTTGATGTCTGCAGTACTCCTCTCCTGCAGCTTTTTCTTGTCCTTTAATATCTTGAGAACCAAGCTGAGGAACTTGTGAAAACTTGTCGAGTTTTCCATCATTCTTTTACTTTCATAGTCACATAATATGTTCATGAGAATGACAGAATGATGCAACTAGATACTGTATGGAAAAGAGAGTTGATGACTGTGAACTACACCATTATGCCAAAGTATTGGCTTTGTGAAAGTAATTTTTTTTATCCAAAAGCAACGATTTTAGTTTTTCTGAATAGTATACACTACAGAATGACTTTTCAATTGAATTTTAGAAGCATCTTTTTGAAATTTATGCTTACCTATTTTGGAATGCTCTGATGCTTCACATGTTTTGATTTCCTTTTCCTCCCATTTCATAGCTGCTTGTAATATTAAGTACATACTCATAACTAACTAAATAAAAAAACCCTAGCTCTCTTGCCTGAAGGATGTTTATTGTGTGCTTGTAAAAGATTGGTTCAGGGAGCTGAAACCTACTGGACCACACATGCTTGCAGGAGCCGTCATAAATTTTGCAGTTGCTAGCATGGTTAAATCTTTTATTTATAAGTTAAGGTACTTTTCATAGTGTCAGAAAATAGTGAGCAGAATGTACTTCTGGTGCATCTGTCTTAATGTCAGGAATGTCTGCCAGTTTACAATTTTCAAACAAATAGTTTGTTGTAATCTCAAACATCAGTCTTCAGTGTGAACTCTTGGGTACTGAATTAAACAAACGAAATCACTGTCTTGCTATAAATAGAAGGCAAACATGTTTTGATAAATTAATTTTAGAAGAATCTTAATTGTATGCAAAATATTGTGGAGAAAATATAAATTGTGAATGTCTATTTAATTACAACTGGTAAACAGAGGGGGCTGGAGAGATTTTGGCTTTTAATTCTCAATGCTGCCTATGAGAGATAAAGAATCTCAGTTCTCCCAGAACTGATTATAATACATCTGATGTAGCACTATCATCTCAGAGATTTCTGAAAGATGTGGATTTTTTTTTAGTGAAACTAGAACAAAAAAAGACTAAATTTGGACATAGGTCTGCGTGCTGTGGGTTTTTAACTCCATATGCTTTGTCTGTATCCATGTATATGTATATACGCGCTAATTAATTTAGAAGTAAGCTTGGTGTGTTTGAAACCTTGTTTGATTTTTTTTTTTTTGCAGCTGTATCACTTGATCTAATAAAAGATATTATGTTTCCCAATAAATTTTGCCTAGCTTACATCATTAGGCTATTGTGGCTACAACAGTGTTAATTTTCCAGCTTTTGCACATATATTGCAGCCAAGCTGTGGAGAGGTGTAAAGTAAGACAGAAGCAATTTGATACATTAAGCGATCAACTACATGTTAGTATAATATTTAGGCTATTTTTAGTCTATTTTCTGTAAAACACAGGCAGCCAGGACAGTGCAGGAATAGCTGGAGAAGCTGCAAAGCAGAAGAGCTAAGTAGGTGCTTGTTTATTTCTTAGGAAATAAATATGCATTTTTTTCAATTTAATTTTGCATTCTGCATACAAAACAATCAAATTCTAAAAAGCCGTCTTGTCATAGCATTGAGTATTTTTCAAATTATTAATTAATAGAATAGGAAAAGGTTTTGGAGTGCTTAATCTGAATAATAAATAAGCAGAATAATTTACTACTCACCCTTTGTTAAACACAGTCTCACCAATTTCAGTTATAAATTCTGCTGTTGTTCAGTGAATGCTGTCTTATATGATGTTTTGACATTTAGCAGTTACCAGCAGGAAATTCAAAAGGCACTAAGCAGCTTCATTTTTATATTACATACCATTTATTGTTTTACTAGTACCTTTTATAGTGAAATAACATAGGAGTCCAGCCAGGTAGTAGGCCTAATGTCCCCGAAGACAAAGACAGAACAGATTTTCCTTATATATATAAAACTATATTACAAATTTAATTCATTGCTGGCTGAAGTGAGACATACCAAATCTTGTTCAAGATTTTTATATCACATGAATTTAAATGCAGTTATAAGAACAGTATGGAATCAGTGACACGATAACCAAATAGTGATGAGCTTCATCAAGGATGCTGTTCAAATTTATAGGAATGCAGTAATTCATTGCGCTATTTTTCACTCCTTTTTTTTTTCATATGTATTATTGGCAGAGAAGGATGCATGATGTAGGAATCAGACAGTAGAGACAGCCCTGAAAAAACTGAACAACAGAGAAAACATGTTGTTTGCTTTCTCAGGGCTGAATGCCTGTTTGCTTTTCATGGCTTTGTTTTGGCTTTGCCGCACAGTTGACTATCACAGCAATCTTTATGCCATCTTTCAGAGAGACCTATCTTTTCTAGTTGTGGAACTGGACCTTGTTTGGGGCTCTAGGCATGGCTCTACACTGAGCTTTTGGGTCTCAGTCCTTGTTCATGGACATGTTCTTCTGTCCAGCTTCATCTGCTACCTTGCCTCCTATGAGACAGAGTTAATGAGCGAAGTTGGGCAGCCCCATGGATTCTTTCTGTGCCAGTTGGAACAGGCTACTATTTCAAAGAGGTTCCACATATGAATTTAGCTTACTAAACGCATGTTCTTCTGCTGCTAAGCCAGGAAGAATAGCCACTTTCTTCTCTTGCTTTTTAAAGGCTTTCCACAAATCTCGCATCTATTTTCTATTTTCTTTCATTACTCAGGGAATGCCATAGACAAACCAGAGTGGAATATCCATCATGGGGTAGACCTTGATCATCTTTTATCCCTCAGATGTCCTTCAAACTAACTTGGACAAAAATAAACACTGAAGTTTTCTGTCCTGAGTGCTTCAGACATAATTAGTCACTGACTACCTCAAATGGGTATTTTGTCATTTGGCTTCTTCAAGTCAGGAGGATAAAAAATAGATACTGTCAGTTGAAAGCACTCTAAATAGCTTAATAGCCATTACCTTAGGCAGTATCTTTTACTCTTCATTTTGTCTTGATTCCAAAATACGACTTTATCTTCATCATTTGTTGACTACTTTTTCAGATTTGCAGTCTCAGAAGATGAAGGTGCCTTCCTGTACCCAGAATAGTTCTTACAAATGTGTCTGAAAATGTATTTTAGAAATACATCACTATAAATCACAAATATTTGTACTGGGGGTGGGGGCCTACATAACCATGCATTAAGGTGTACAATACTTCTTTTCAGTGTCTGGCCTGGAAAAGATGTGAGTCTATTGATGCTGTTGAGTACTGATGTTCATTTTCTAATTTTTCACTATGATATATGTAAACGTATTCCTTCAGGAGGTGAATGCATAACAATGTGGTTAAAATACTTAGTATCAGAACATGTTGTTTTCTCAGCAACTCACATGGTATACAAAAAACACAATAGATTGCACATAAGTGCACCATGTGCCTGTCTGTTTATAGTCAGGGATCACAAAATATTTTATGAACATTAATTGTGAACAATAGGCAATAACATATGCAATCTCCCTACATGGGGAAGGAATTTTATTTTAGTTTTAATTAATCTTGTCTGAGTTTGAAAATATTTTTATTTTTTCACAAGTGTCAGGAGGTATTAGGAGCAATTTCAAGTGACCGAGATATTTATTAAAATCACTGAGGACAAAAATGACCTTGGTTTTTAACTTGAAAGTTACTATCCAAGACTTGTCTCTCAAATCCCATTTTAAAACTGAGAATATAAAACCTGAATTTAAGGCACTTTGTCAAAGATGCCAGGGTTCAAAGAATAAAGCTAATTTTTAGAATTTTACTTTCTTAGATTTCTAGATGTAAAATTCCTTGTGAAAACTCTGAGTACTTAAGTGGCCTTCTTGAAATGCTAAAAATTAGATGAACTACAGCTGCAATTCAGTGATAGCATCCGCTTTTGAGAGATTGAAATACTTCTGGAAGCACTATGGAGCGAGGCTTGCCCTTCATAAGCAAAACTAATACTATTTGGGCACTTAAAGCACAATTTCAGTGCTGTTCTATCAGAACCTATAGTGTATTGCAGAGGAATTTTCCATGTGATTTTCATGCTGAGCTGAATAGCTGACTATTTACTTTGGACATGAACCAAGTAGAAATGGCTCTGTTTTAGCTGAGAATATAAAATGGGACAAATCACAGGTGCACCTGCGCAAGCACCTGCACAGATGGTTGTGGAAGAGCTCTGTGTGGGCATTCAGAGTTATCCAAATCATTCTGTGCAGAAGTTCTAGGACCTCATATAATGATGCAGGATGATTGTTACTGACTTATTCTGACAACTCAGTATGTTTTCTCTATACAAAAATAATAGAGCTGGCATGACTCACTGAAGAAAAAGGTATTAGGATGGTAGAGACATGAAATTCTTGAGAGAAGGCTGAGATCAGTCAGGCTTGACGAATATGATTTTGTGTTTGTTTCTTGTGGTTGTTCGAGGGATTTGCTAGTAAAGGCTATGAAAAAGCAGTCTCTATATAATTGAATGTACGACTATTTTGTCAAATGCAAGTTGGGATTTGCACTAATTTATATGTGAAACCAATAATGGGACTGGGTGCCTGTGCATCATGCACAGAAAGGCATTTGGCTGAAAATGACCTAAAAGGGGTACTATGTGCTGAAACAACAGAGAGAGCAGCAGCAGTGTGCTGCATGTACATCATCTGTACAGATCCTAGTGCTTTTATGATTTGTATGCTCCATTACAGGAGTGAGTGATTGCTTCTGTGTATGACCAGATATGTTATTTGAAGATCATTAATCAGATTTCCCAAGACAAAAGAAACATTAGGCAATTAATTAAGATGTAATACTAGTCTTGTAAGAGGGTTCTGACTACACTAATTAATCAAACCAAGTTGAAAGATATTGTTCAAGGAGCTCTGAAACACTTTCTGATATACTTCAGAGAAAGGAACTGTGAGTGTTGCAGAGGAGATCTGAAGTGTTTAAGACATCCAGTTTGCACTCATATCTGCTGCTGATATGATGGATTGTGTATTAGAAAGTCATGGTAAAATCAACATTTTTTTTTTATAGTCACAAAGGCTTTTGTAATGAGCTGCAGTTGAGGAAACCCATCTTTCTCTCTGCTGAAACAGAAGGCAAATATTTTAAATTCTGAAGTGGAGACAGGCTACTGGTTTAATTATTCATTTCAAGGGAACCTGAAAATAATATGCAGTTAGGGAAAATCTATGTCAATGATGATGCTCATTATTTTTGGTATTTAATGCAACAGCATCTAGGATACATAGGCTGAAGGACCTTTCTTGTCAACATTGTACACTGTTGTAGAATGTCAACATTGTCTGATGAAGGAAATGTTCCTGTGTCAGTAAGAGAATTTTAAAACTGCAGAAAGGTCTGAAAAAAGTAAAAGTAGGTAATCATAGAGCAGTAGCTAAAAAAGATTACTGTCTTGAAGTAATCTTGAGCCTTTCTTGGATTCCTCTGCTGCATGACAATAAGAACAGAGGTTTTGTATAATAAGAATCTGTCCCACCTTTGTCTTATTAGAAGGATGTTAACTTCAAGAGAAGGGAGGTATATATCCACTGCTACATCTTCTTCGCAGTCCTGCAAAGGGGAAGACAGTTCATGGCTACTAGTGACCCTGTGGGAACTTCCTCATATATATTAATACCTGAAAGTCATAAATCATGTCAGTAGTTACTTGAAAATTTCAGCCTCAATGATGCAGTACACTGCATGTTTTCTCATGTTTGGCATAGGCAGGTTCTTCAAAGGTCAAAGTGAGGGGTTCTTCAGGTTGATAGAAGTATGATAGCAACCTTCATCTGCTGCTGAAAGTAACAAGGACAATTCTGTTATTTTTTATTTGAAAGCTTTTCAAACCAGCTCTAATTAGAACTGTTCCTCAGTATGTTGTCTGAAGAGCCTGGACAGATAAGTTTATGAGAAGCCTGCTATGGTCAGTCATGCAGGAAATAAAGTAATTGGAAGTAAAAGATCAGATTATTTGAAGGCTGTTTAAGAAAAGTAACCATTAGGTATGGAAATAAGTAAGCAAAGATCTCTTCTGACACATTATCAATTATAGCAGTCAGGAAAATTAATGAAATATTGTTGTAAATTTTCAGTCTAGCAATTAAAACACAAATGGAGGTACTTGTTTTCTTGGTTATTGTAGCACATTTTAGTTCTCATGCCAAGCAACTTCCAAAAACTAGCCTGACTGTTTTGATAGTCGTCATCTGGAGTTCTCTCCAGAGAATATGCCTGTATAGGAAGTAGAGAAAATGTTAATTAACCAAAAAGGTCTAGAGCACTTAAAAACTGAAAATGGAGACCTTGCAGGTATTAAAAATTAAGATGTAAAAAGTTTCAATGTCATAGAATATCTTTGACAACTAAGGTAGCAAAATGGATTAGGCTTTGACAGACTGAATCAGATAAGAGGACAGGAACTATATTGATTGGATTTTATGTGAAGATCTGTGGCTGTCAACCAAAAAGAAATCTGCTAACTCAATCAAGGTTAAACAAATACCAATCAGAACTGAAGGGCAAATAGTGGACGTTGGGCACAGTTTCTCCAGAAAAGAAAGGCATGAGAATACCATATCTTATTATGGTTAAGGGGAAGATGCCAAAAGAAAAGAACATGTCTGAGAGGCTGGCTTGACTACTAGATTGGGAAAACTGCAAGATGTTTCCATAGAAACAAAAATGACAGATTTATTTAAATGGTCGTTCCATGGGCCAGAGTCTTTCCTTACTGCAATGAGCAGAACAGGTAGGTGCCAAACTGATGAAATCATCACTGGTAATGAAACCATTAATTGAGTTGGAAATCTTGCAGGGGAAGGTATCAAAGTAGCTGATACATATGGAAAATTAAACTAGTTATCATGAAATACTCAACCATCTTTGACAGTCTGCCTTTTTTAACTGTGTTAATTGGTCTAATAAAAGATATTACCTCTTCCTACAAAGTTTATCTTTCTTCCATTACTACATATTCATGAACCACACTCTACCATTTGGAAAAAAAAAGAAAAGAAATTTCTATTCATTTGTAACTATTATAGTTATTTATAACACCTCTTTTTCTGCTGAGATTTTTGATTTTTCTTTGGAAAAGAAAAAGAAAGTAAAAAGAAATATACATTTGTACACAAATATCTGTGAGGAACATGCTTGTATATCTTATTAAAAAACTTTAAAAATGTGCATTTATTTTTGAGTACATGTTAAGGTGGTTGAACAATATTTTTAGGGCTTACCCATGTAGCATAATATTGAAAGATTGAGGAAAATATTAAATAATATATGGGAAACAGGTTTTTTATTTTTAGGAATCATGTAGTGCCAACAATATTTTATTATCAACAATGTCATCTGATGAAAAGGTGAAATTACTTTTAGCACTTTCATGCTTAGGATTGTGAATATTCTAAGGTTTTCTTGATTGTGTCTCTCCCACTGTAGATCTTCTAGGTGTTTCTAGATACAGACTTCTAGAGAATAAAATAACCTGAAAGCAAAAGCGTGTCATTTGGTTCCCAATAGCGATATAACTATTATAGGAAGAAATTGGTTTTATTTTTCTTAATTAATTTTCTTCTCAGGATGAATGTCTGGATAGGATTACTATAAAGGGGATTTTAGAGTAGTTTAGTAAGCTAACTTACTAGTTAACAGTAAACTTCCCTGGAAAAAAAGATAAAATCCTGTCTATGCAATTCCTGTGTATGTGCAACAAAAAGTACAGAGAATATGAGAAAAAGGAAAAATAACACCTTAAATTTCAAAAGAGAAGAAAATATGCTGATTAAAGCATCAGATGAAATTAGAGGTATGAGAATTTGGACAGAATTTCATATTATACCTATATAAAGCAAATATTGCCAGGAAAACATGTAATATAGTAGTGGGTTTTGTTGACTTGCCATCACCAATTTTCTCCAGGTTATTGTATGAGTATGAATTTAATTTTTCTTTCCAGTATTTTTCAAAAAAAGTTAGCAAACTGTGTGTCCAGGCTGATCTGAATAAATTCCTAGTAGTGAAATGATGATCAAAAAGGCAAAGATATTCTGCATGGTTTGGTTTATGGTTTGATGTGTTTCCTTTCCCCCCCACAACCAGAACTTAAATTCTATCATTTAGCAGCCAAAGAGAAATAGAAATTATGCAAAGCCGGTTTTTATATGTGACTAATACTTTTGACACTAATATTAATGAACCGACTCAAACCATGACCTGCTTATAGAGAGTTTGTTAGAGTTTGTATTGTTTGGATATGATAAAAAACCCCCCAAGCATGTTTTACCTAGAAAGAACTAATGCTACTTTTACTGTGTTTAGTATGTAATGGTTCAGTTTTTCTAGGTTCAAGCAATTTTTTCTTACATAAGTCATACGATTTCTTTGACAAATTCTGTGTAAGACTGGTAGTTGATAGGGCAGATAATTTTGTGTTTATTGTTCTGAATAAATAATGTATTTTTATCATCTAGGTCTGCAGTATTCAGAACTTAGAAACATGTTACTGCTGCATTTAGGAAGGATTAGAGCATATCATCCAATATATGCAAGTCTGAAATGAGAGAAGATTGCATCAGGATATTGTGGGCAAGCTAATTTTTATGATAACTTGACAGGCCAGGTTACTCCAATTAGTATTTGTAAGTTGATTTGCTGAAGGATATTGCATTCTTGTTATGAAGTTAAATCTTAGCTAAAATGCATTGTATTAAGCTACAGTGTTCATTATTTCACACTAAGGTATTTATTCTTTTTTAATTTTTAATTAATCTGTGTGTCACTGGAACATCGTCTATACTCTGAGTTGGAATATTATTCAGGCTAAATGGGTAGTGTTGTCATATGCTTAAATAGGTTTTTTTTACACTTCAGAAATGTATACATTACTGCAAATAATCTTTTAATTCAAGGTGAAGTAAACCTTGACTTAATACAGTTATTTCTTTAAAGTCAATGGGGTCAAGATATTATTGTGACAACTTATATTTATCTTTCTGGGGAACTGGTGAGACTGAAGAGGAGGGGAACGCAAGCAGGGAAAACCAAATCTGGACTTGCCAAAGTTTACAGCAAAACTTCCATTCATATGATTCGTACTAAAGTTTCACAAAAGCTTCTAACATCATTATTAATAACGGAACATTATGCCTTTTCATACTATTCCTATGCTAAATCTGCTGTAACACTTTGATCCTGTGAGTTTCTGCTTTCTCTTCTCTCTGATACTCTAATGATTTATGGAACACACTTGACATTAAATTCAGAGACAGTCAAGTTGAATTTATTTATTTTGCAATAAGAATATAAGCTTGACCCACACATCCTTGCAATACGAGATATTTGTGTATTTTACAAGTACACAACAAAACCAAGAATATACTTAAAACCAAATTAAAATTCTGAAAACATTCCTATCCAGAAAAAACATACAGATATATAGAATCATAGAATCATAGAATAACCAGGTTGGAAGAGACCCATCAGATCATCGAGTCCAACCATTCCTATCAAACACTAAACCATGTCCCTCAGGACCTCATCTGCCAGTGCCTTAAACACCTCCAGGGAAGGTGAATCAACCACCTTCCTGGGCAGCCTGTTCCAATGCCCAATGACCCTTTCTGTGAAAAACTTCCTCCTAATCTCTAGCCTAAATCTCCCCTGGTGGAGCTTGAGGCCATTCCCTCTTGTCCTATCCCCTGTAACTTGGGAGAAGAGGCCAGCTCCCTCCTCTCCACAACCACTTTTCAGGTACTTGTAGAGAACAATGAGGTCTCCTCTCAACCTCCTCCTCTCCAGACTGAACAACCCCAGCTCTCTCAGCCATTCCTCATAGGACCTGTTCTCCAGACCCCTCACCAGCCTCGTTGCTCTTCTCTGGACTTGCTCCAGAGCCTCGACATCCTTCTTGTGGTGAGGGGCTTAGAAATGAACACAGTATTCAAGGAGCGGCCACACCAATGCCGAGTACAGAGGGAGAATCACCTCCCTGGACCTGCTGGTCACACTGTTTCTGATACAAGCCAGGATGCCATTGGCCTTCTTGGCCACCTGGGCACACTGCTGGCTCATGTTCAGTCAACTGTCAACCAACACCACCAGGTCCCTCTCCTCCTGGCAGCTTTCTAGACAGACTTCTCGTAGTCTGTAGCTCTGCATAGGGTTGTTGTGCCACAAGTGCAGGACCCGGCATTTGGCCGTGTTAAACCTCATGCCATTAGACTCAGCCCAGCAGCCCAGCCTGTTCAGATCCCTTTGCAGAGCCTCCCTACCCTCCAGTAGATCCACACTTCCACCAAACTTAGTGTCATCTGCAAACTTGCTAAGGGTACCCTCAATGCTTTCCTCCAGGTCATTGATGAAGACATTGACCAGGGCTGGACCCAGCCCTGAGCCCTGGGGAACCCCACTTGTAATTGGCCTCCAGCAGGATTTAGCACCATTTACTACCACTCTCTGGGCCCGGCCAGCCAACCAGTTTTCTACCCAGGAGAGTGTACACCTGTCCAGGGCAGAGGCTGACAGTTTCCACAGCAGAATGCTGTGAGATATATGCCTTGGACTCACTGAATTTATAAAATTGGATCACATGTTTAAATCCATGATTTATTCCATGTTTGAATATGGATGGACTTTGTAATGTCCATAAGTATTTTCTTTAGCCAAGGTCCAGTAGGGTGTTAATTGAATTGTTTGCGTAACACATTTTCTAATGCTAGGTCTTAATAGTATGTCTTGATGTTTACGTGACTCCCTGTCAAGACAAGACTCAAGTGCAAGCCAGATTTTGCTTTCCTCCTTTTCTTGCTCTCCATGGGAATGAAACACATAAAGATGAAAGGACAACTGAGGCATGCATCAATCTCAGCGGCAGAATGTGTTAAGGGGCATACCAATCTACCTTGTGGCTGTATGGAGTAAGATTGTTAAGATGCTCATCTGCAAAAGTCTATGATCAATTTACTAACTCAGAAATATCTTCACTATTGCTTCTGTGGAAATGTGAAGGGAATATGGCTTCAGAAAAGCCTGAGGAAATGCATGGTTGAATAACAAATAATTGAGATGGTGAAACTGTTTGTAATAAAAGTTTTCTTTGAATTCAAGTGCGAACATCAAAAAAAATCTGATACATGATTACAGATTGAGACAACCTAGCCAAAATGATTCTACTATTATTTATTGATCCTCATTCTGTAAGCCTCTTCCATCATTCTCCAGATATTTTTGTGTGGCTCTTTTCAGAGTTGTTACTTCAGTATAAATGGAAATGAAATTTAGTTGTGCAAAGTTGCTTTGCTTTCATTTTTTGTGATGACACCATTTACACAACTTATTTTTTGTCTCGTGTTAATTCACATCCCTTCTCAGCTTTGCTACAGTTGAAGTAACTCAGCTCAGTAACTGTCAGGGAAGTTGACCTTTACAGGGTATATTGTGCATGCAAAAGCCTATGCGCTGGTGCAGAGGGTCCAAGGAGAGACAGATGTGAAGAGATCAAAGGCCACATTTTCTCTTAAGAGTCCTTCTCTCAGGCATGGACTCATCAGTCAAATCATTACTAGTACATTGACATACCTGCTAACAGATCTTAAATGCCTTCCTTTGTCATTGGACATGAGCTTTGTATCCTATGTAGTAAGTACGTGTTTTCCTTTAGGATGACAGATGCTGCAAAGTGCATAAGTCAGGAAAAGATCAAGGAATTTGCACCATAATCTCATCTTGGACACCAGCTTTCCTATGATTTTGGCATACTATTTTATTTTGACCTTTTATCAGCTTTCATGAAACTCTGTACATCACAGATATTAGAGCAGGAAATATTTCAGGACTTTGACTGGGAAAAATCATGTGCTTTGTTATGGTAGATATCTTTACAATCTTTGATATCTAGTTTTCACAAGGTTATAAGTCATTCTGGAGTAAATGAAGTTTTACTCGGCTTAATCTCTTTGTTCTGTCATTTGGCCTTTTATCACCATGACTTCTATTTAATATTTTTTAGTTGTTTTTTTTAGCCTTTATGTGACTCAGAATGAAGATTCCATGGGCCCTTTCACTAGGGCAAGCAGAAGCCCCTTCTGTTTCCTGCTGGTCTGCTGAAGCAGAGCATTGTGCCTCTGCCTTGTAATGACACACTTTAGTGTATATGAGAAACTTTGCGAGATGAGGAAACTTTGAAGTCACTTTTGATATTCTGTCACTGGAGAAAAAGGAAGTAGTGACAGCCTATGATTTGTCACAAGACAAGAAATAACCTTTGAATAATTGATCTCAATAGATAGAGGCTTGTTGTTATGGTAATATTATCATCCCAATTGATGCAGAAAACTGAATAAGGTCATAAAACAGCAATTACAAGACATGTCAAAGTGAAAGAATTCAGTAAGAAATAGTTTTTCAGGAAGTGAATGTTGGCAGATTTCCCAGGAAGCTTCTAATTCAGAGGTGTCTGATCCATCTAATTCCTTGATGCAGTCCACATAGCACAACTATAATTGTCTGCTTACTGAATGAAGATCTTTAGATCAAGACCATTCACTGAATCCTGAAGGCACTATATTGAGTTAGGAGACTCTTTTCTCAACTTGTCCCTTTGGGACAAGTTGAATTTATCCTGCAGCCCCTTAGGGCTCCAATTATGATACCAAAACCTTGAAAAATGTTCAGAAGCTTGTGAATGATGTCATCATACTGTGTGTATGCACTGTGTCATATATACAGAAAGTTGGTTGCAGAGGGAAAGGTTTTGAAGTTGGAAGATTAGGGCTGTTGTTACTATGGAAAAATCCTTTACTGTGCTAAGATGAACTTTGTTAAATTATATCTTTTTTCTTTTAATGTCATTTAATGAGCAAGAGAAAGCTTAATTAAAACAAACAGGAAGATTTAACTTTGGAGAGTAAAATTGAACTGTAAGATAAATAATAGCAGTGGGTTGGTTGGATATTTATGAAGGCAAATTTCTCTCTATCCTCCTACCTGTTATTTAGCCCATGAACTTTCTCAAGTTTTATCTCCTGTTTCAAGTGCTACGAAATTTAGGAGTTGCTATATATATATTATAGGTTGTAGGTCAATCACCAGCTCTTTTGTTGAAGTGCTGCATGTTAGACATCCCAATTTCTATACTTCGGTTCAAGAACAGTCAGAGTATTTTGATTCTAGTAAATTGAATAGTGCCAGGGAACATTGCCATGTTACCGGAGCTTCATTCCACAGAGGGGAATTAGCTCAAATGGTAGAGAGCTCACTTAGGCTGTGAGAGGTGGTGGGATTGATGCCCTCATTTTCCAAGGGTTTGGAGGGCAATATGACGCTAGAACAGGTTGCCCAGAGAAACCATGGATACCCCATTCCAGAGGGTATTCAAGACCAGGTTGGATGGGGCTTTGAGCAACCTGATCTAGTGGGAGGTGTCTCTGTCCATGGCAGGAGGTTGGAACTGGATGATCTTCAAGGTTCTTTCCAATCCAAACCATTACATGATTCATTCTCTGTATTGTTATAGTTTTAAAAATATCTCCTGCTTGATTTTGGCCTGAGCTCTCTGGCACTTTTTAAAACAACAGCTAGGTGTTACTCACAAGTCAGCATTGGTAGGGGAACCTTCCCAACATGCCTGTTTTGACCGACAAGAGAGTTTAATATTGTGGACATTAGACTTTCCATATCAGCTAGAGGGGTTTTTGGGTTTTTTTTTTTTTTTGTAAAATTAATTGTAATGGAATTCAGTTTCAAATTCTCATTTCAAATTGAAAAGTCAAGGTCTTTGGTTTAAAAATGCCAAAATGAAATATTTCAGCAATACATAGCAGCTATTTATGCTTTGTTGAAATGACTCAAGAATTCATTTGTGTGCAAATTAAAACTATCTTAGAAGTGGTTTGCAAAACAGTTTTTTCCTGTTTCAGTGCTTGATTTCTTTCAGGGTATTTAGTATCCTTAACTCCCACAGTGGTCAGATAGGATGGTGTGCTTCAGCTCTTAACTAGAGTGCTCTCTTTTGAAATGTGTGGTGACAATATACGTATGAAAGAATTGACCTAGGTAAGCACAGGTGTGCAGGCAGAAAATACAATATCTGCCATTACCAAACATACAGTATTTTTCTTGGATTTAAATGGCATCTAGTTAGGTAGTTAGATGCATATGTGACCTTTTGCAATATTCTGAATGTTTAAGAATGTTACCATAAAGCCTTTTGCCTCCCTCCCTTTTTCCCTTTTTTTTTTTCCACAGCTTTGACTTTACCATTTAGTATAATAGTAGATATGGAAAAAATTTAGGCAGTCACATAAAATGGATACAATGTTACAATTCAAAGAATGTCTTAATTTTGTGTTTTGGATTAATCTTTTTGAAACAAATTTTACCCATTTTTTGTTTTCCTAATAAAACTCTACATGAAGAAATACATTAACTTGAGAAGAGCAAACATGTTTAGCTAATGGAGCTTTATGGAACTTTATTATCATTACATAACAAGCTTTATTATCATTATTTTTAAAGTCTCTTACTTTTACAAACCAATGATATCTCCTCTAGTTCACCGGAGTATTTTCATGATAAATGTGTTAAAAGAGAATTTCCCAAATCTTCTGTTGTAAATGTATTCCTGATTTTTCCATATACTCTTTAATGCTCTCTTTTGTT
This sequence comes from Coccyzus lansbergi, assembly GCA_033558105.1. NCBI lineage: Eukaryota > Metazoa > Chordata > Aves > Cuculiformes > Coccyzidae > Coccyzus > Coccyzus lansbergi. Next base: position 2,397,578 of record JAUMJK010000097.1, read on the forward strand.
GCTAACAAAAATTCTGTATTGTCTAGGATTCACAGTGAAGATATTTGGGGTTACAGTTGGTAATTACAATCTCTACACATTAAGGGACTTTTGTATTTGCAGATAGCTACAATATTTTACTGCCTGTAACTAGACATACGAGAAAGAAACAGTCCTTCCAATTTATAATTTTCTGCATGGGACAATGAAAAAAAGAATGAAAATTTTCTATTATTTTCTTTTAACTTTGATCACTAGTGAAATGACAAATTCTTAAGTACATTAATGGACTGATGAAATACATTGTGGGGAAGTAACAGAAGCTGGACTACTGAAAAAAATGAAAATCATGACAGAAATAAAGAGTTGCATCTGGTTAACCCAATGTCTCGGAAAGGGAGTGACATTAAAATTAGTGGAATCATGCCAATACTGCTTAGACAGGGCACAAGGATGTGTTTGGAATTGGCACTTGTTGGTAATTGATGATGATAACTCATGACATGAAGCACAGCATCAGCAAGTACACAAGTATCAGCAGACATCCAGGTTCTGAAATGTGACCCTGATTTTGTGAAATCAGAATAAAAAGTATATCTCTGCCCCCACAATGATTTTCTGTCAGGCAAGACTTGACAGAAGTAGATGGGTAAGGCAAGGTGAAACTCCACTAATTTATAGTTTTATAACAAAGAATGGTGAATTCCTTTGCTCTTAGAATCTTATGATTTTTCGTGAGCCAGATCCTAGAGTGTGCGGAACCTGAATCTCTTGGGAGTGAAGACTCCTAAATATAGCTCAGACTGAGAAGTATTTGGATGGCAATGGTGTAGGGAATGTTTCTTGAGGCTTCCATATATAAATAAAAGATGAATGCAATTAGTGCTCACCATAGGATATTTCTTTCTATGTGACCCAAATTTTTTTTCCTATGGTTTTCAGCAGGAGATGTGTCACAAATACCTTTTGAATATCAAACAGTTCAAATGAGTTGCCATAATCAGCTCGATAACCTTTTGTAACCATCTTTGTGGATGAAAATTTTCCTTTTGAAATCCATATTGGCTATTCTCTTTCAGGTTATTACTTCAAATATACTCTACAGCACTCTTCTAATTAGTAAATCCATCTTTTTGTAAGCTACAGATGAAAAGTGCTATTTTGGTTTCTCCAGGTCAAAGCTGTGAGGCTTCATCTTTGTACTTTTGGACTCCTCACACTTTATTTGTGCTAGTAATTTTTTTGTGATGACTACAACAGCTTCTGAATTCACCTTGATCTGAATATTGACCACAGAAATATCATAGAGGCTGAGGTTTCCGTGAAGTTCTTGGAGTTAGATCTGTTCAATACCTCCAGTGGCCATACTTTGTAAAAACTCTAGAATACTTTCATAAAAATCCACTTAGAACACTCCATAGGAACTTGATAAAAATATATATATATATATCACTTCATAAAAACTCACACTTCTTAAAATCATTAGACCGAGATCAGCAGCGTTTTCAACATTATTAAAATACTTGTGTAAATTAATATCTTTCCTTCTGCTATTCATAAAATTACTGGCATCAATATTTGCCAAGTACTGAGTCTACATTCAAGCCCAATGACATCTCTAGGGGATAACACTTTGAACGCACTGAGGGAGAATGAGGATTATTTGTGGGTATTGTCTTAAGACTGTGGTACTCTGTAATCAATTAATTTCATAAAATTGTCCACCACCACCCTTCAGATGTTTCAAATACCCTATTAATACTATAGTGCATGGAGTAAAGGACACTTGTTTGCACAGGAAGGGACACTGATGTGAGAAGAGCCTGTCTTCCCTTCCAGTAGCAAAACAAGTATCTTTGTTCACTCATAATTTCTCTCTTCCTGATGCTAATTTCCTAATCAAAACAATAATTACCCGTTTCTGATACTGCTGCCTCAGAAATATGAAGCTGTCAGGAGGAAGAAGTATAGAGACAAAGGAACTTCAGATTGGGGAATAAAATATATGAATAAAAGATATGAAAATTTTGAGATTATTTTCCCAGTGTATTTATTTCCATGTGCCTTGCATTCTGAGGGGCGATTTGAGTTTGGAAACAGAAACAGAATTTCTGAAGTCCCTTAAGAGTGTCTGTTCCATGCAGTATTTCCAACCTGACCAGAAGTATATTTTCTCGAAGACCTGGAGAGAAAATATGTTCCTTTTTTTTCAAATCAAAAGCTATTCTACATTCAGTCAAACCCCTCCCTTTTGTTAGTAAGATTGTTCAGTAAACAGAGTTTCCTAACTTGTGATAGAATTTTGCTCTTTTATGTTACCACAGAATTTTATAATGGTTCTCAGTCCAAGTTTCTGAACTACTGCAATTCTGTAAATTAAACTGAAATTTTCAAGTATTTGTTATTGCACTAGAATCTTCACTGCGGTTCCTTTCAAATGCATTTAATGTGAATGCTTGATACACTATTCAGCAGTTTACATGACTGAGTGTCTCCTGTCTTTGTAAGGGTGACTGGGAGAACATATTTTCTTGGTAGAACTTGCTGTACTCTGTGCTAATCCAACAGACATATGCATCCTAGTTGACAAAGGTACTCCTGGACAAACCCATACTATACAGCCAGAGGTGATGGTGAGAACTAAAAATAGTATTGCACTGGAAAACATACATGTTTCCCTCAATTTTTCCTCTATGTTCCTAAAATTTTCTCTGTAATATCAAATTTAAGGACTAAGATACATTGTTAAGCTACAATATATCCATTGACCAATTTTAAGAGATAACGTACAATGCTTTTAGCCTATTGCAGTGAAAGAAATTCAAAGTGATCTAATTTACCTCACAGTCCACTACTGCAATTAACTGAGAGTCTGCAATCAGTCTTCTGCCCAAGCTCTAGCCCAGCTTGGCATCCTTAATAACAAATTGAATGCTTATAGAAAAAAACATTAATCTCAAGTGTGCAGAAATAAGCATTAAATTCTCCTTAGTTTTATGGTTCAATTCTGGCACATTAAAAACCAACTATTTGGGATATTACTACTTTTTAAAATTTTTTTTCATCCATCAATGTTTGGCAATTGCAATCATAAAATGATGAATACAGTACTCTATAAATGAACAGTGTTATAGCCCTTGCTTTAGAAGAGCTTCTGGGATAAAGCAGACAAAAACTAAATGAGGTAAACTGAGAGAAGGCAGAAAGTCATAATAGAGGGGCTATGGTTTGATAAGCTTTGGTCAAAACAGACAAAAGTTTAGCTATGCTGTTCTAGACATTGCTGTAAAAGAAATTTTGAGAGGTTTGAAGGAAAACAGTAGGATTGGTTTAACATGACTTAGGTACAGTGCCTCTTGAGAGAGAACAGGTAACTGACATTACACATACACTATGTTATTTCATATGATACAACCTATTATGTGTATGTAACTGTATTCTTTACCTCATTATATATAGGAAGAGTAGTTGTGTTCTGCAGTGTTCTTTTTCCTAGAAGACTTCATAGAAGCATTATTAAGCCTTATTAAGGCCATGACGTGCAATAGAAATCTGTCATACCACTTTAGTTTTTAACTAATTTTTGTGCTACAGCAGCGGAACAGTTCCGTCTTCATGACTGGAAATAGTATTGTCCTATTAATAATCTCAGTAGTTATGATCTTCAAAAATCCCTCAGGTTGACTGAAAACAAGATTCCTCTGTAGTGCTGAATAACAGGGACTTGAACAAGGAAAAGAAAAAAATAAACTTTATTGGAAGTAGAATCATCAAGTGAAGAAAGGTCATTTGTCACAAAGCAAAAGTTTGTAAGTGCTGAAGTTCTCGCTGTGTTTCACTGTGTCTTACCAGTACTGCAATCTTATCAGTAACTAATGAATTTCTTTTATTTGCATTTGATTACCATACATTAGATTGTATATCTCAGTCAAACATAATAAAAAGTTGTTTTCCAAGTATCTAGTGTATCTTCATGTTTATAAGAAAAGGCAAGAAAGTCATTTGTTTACTCTATTGAACTCAGCTGAAAATCTTATGTATTAAAACAGGGTAGAAATGAAGGTAGGATGTGTCTCTTGCTTCTTGTGGAAACAAGGGAAACAGGTTATTCCTTGCTGAGACAAACTACAGGAGTGCGTATTGCAGAAATAAACATAGAATGAACAAAGACTGTGCAGGCTATAAGGTTTCTTTGGAGGGAAAATAAACAGACCATTAAGGTGTCCTTTCACAGTATTAGTTCTTGGAAGAACTTGTTGCTGATTGTGAATTTCAGTTTTCTGATACAGTAATAAAATAATTTTATCTTGATTTTCAAAAGTAAGACTTTATCGCATATTGAATTTCTATATTATTTATCCACTCATTTGAGTGAGATTTTAGCTTAGCTTTGGAGCATGACGTACTGACATTCACAATCAGTTATACTTGTCTTCATTGAATGTCACATTATTATTTCATATGATTTATCTAATTTATATGTAACATCTTGAGTTGTGTTCCGGCCTAAAATTTCTTACAATTCTACTTCATTTCATTAGAACATGTTGACAAATTTTAAGAAAAGTTTTATGTGAGGGGAAGGAAAGTTATTGGATTTTGACAAATATTATACTCAAGGGTTTAATTCAACTCAATTTCATGCCAAAGATGGTATTATGAAATACTTGGGAAGAATCATTAAAGCTCAAATTTGCAATAAAATTATTTGAGGTTGCATTTTTCTGTTATTGAGAGAAAAAAAAAAAAAAAGAAAAGAAAAAGGCCAAAAATTGAAAGGCCTCTGTAGAAAATCAGTGAGAATATGTCTGTGTGAGTTAGGCTTTGCCTGTGTACACCCTTTCAGACAACCTTTTAGACAACCTGCAGCTAGGCAATAAAAGTAGGGATGTGAAAATAATTCTCCATTTGAGAACTGATCAGCAGAAGGAATAAAACATGGCATAATCAGGTAATGTTTAGAAACTATTGATAATTTAGCAATTATTTTATTTTTTTTTACGCTAGTAGAATTTTTTCACTGAAGAGCTATTAGGAATGTGTAGTTCATCTAATTTACTTCTTTAATGGTCATAAGTATTTTGTGCATCCTTTATATTAAATATGAGTTATGGTAATTCACTTGTAAATATGTTCTCAGGAATAAGTTTTGCTGAAGACTGAGATATCACAGAAGAATATTCTGCAGTTCTGGATGATGATCTTAGCATTTCCAGAACTTCTGATTTGTTGTCTTTCCCTGCGCAACTGTGTTGTTATCTCTGTTCTGGTGAGATAAGGAGAAAACTAAAGAATATAGAGATTAAGAAGAAAAACTGAGAAACAAAGCTTCTTCCCATGGGTTTCTTGCCTCAAACCCAGTTTTCCACCTGACTTATCCAACGTTCACCAGTATCTCTAAATGCAGGGTTTTGCAACGCTACATGTGTCAATGCATTTGTTTTCACATTATCTCACAAGAAAAATGTATATGTTGGCAAATTTTATGTCAATCACTGTAAACTTCATGGTGGATAGGCAGGAGTGGTAGGAAAGCATGACCAGTGAGGAGGCTGGCATAGCTGACAAACAGTTGTGGCTGTATGGAGTCTTCTGGGGAAATGAATGCAAAAGCAGGTGTGCTGCTGCAAACACTTGAACACTGATAATGTGAGTTTTGTGAGTGACTGGAGGAAAGTGAGGAGTGGTTTTGTTTCTGCATGTGTTTGGCTGCGTGTTACTGGAAACAGAATAAATAAATTATGGTAGTGTTCAGGTTTATTTGATGCCCTAGAAGAGACTGGTAGCAAACCGCTATTGGAAAAACTGCTCCTAAAATCAATTTGATAAACATGGAAAGATGTTAGTAAGGGGATGCAAGCCTTTTCTCCCGAAGACTGTGGGAGAAAATGTTTAGGGCCAGTCATAGTGCCCATCTGGGCAAAGCTAAAGAAAATTGAATTTGGAATTGGGCACAGGAAACAAAGCCTGTGGTTCAGTATGGTTTCTGAGCATTTTGCAGAAAAGATAACAAGTAGTGGCTTTTAGAGAACTTCTTGAGATCAGATGGAAGGTGACAGCATTGATTAGAGAGGGCGTGACAGAAGGCCTCTTGGGAGTTTAAGCCTGTGCATCTTCAAACAATATCAAGATTCTTGTTCAACACATGCCAGAGAAGCCCAAGGCAGCTGTAGCTGTGATTGCAGAACCCTTCCAGAGCTAGTATGAACTCCACCAGAACTGCAGCAGTAGCCAAAGTGAGCCATAGTTATGCAATGTGACAGTTGGCAGGTCTGAGTAAAGCAACATTGTTTGATAGCTGAAATAATAAAGTGGGTTCCAACAGTGTTTACAATTAGGTTATGAAGTCGACAGCCAGTTCTCCTGCCTTGCCTGGAACAATTCTTGTAGTAAATGGGAATTTATATTAGATAAGATTACGGTCATAAATACTCAGATGATTTTTATTACAAATTTAAAGAAGATTTTCTAAAATTACTAGACTTCTAATGACCTGTGATAATTCTGGATGCTGTAAAGGTGCTGGGGAATTCAGCTTCACAACTACTGTTGAAATCAACATCAACATTTATTTGTTTTATGCTTGTTGCCCCTTTCTAAATGTGCTAAAAGTGAAAGCTGTATTACTCCAAAAACTTGGCAAGTAATATTCCTCTGAATGTTTAATTTGCATTTGTTGATGTTTTGTCTCTGTCCATGCTTAATCTGCTGCACATTCCTTTAAAAAGAAATTCCTATACATAGGAAATGTGTGCCAGGAATGTTCAGGCTGGTGTCCATCTAGGTTTGTTTCCTCTTCTTATCAGAGACTTATACATCACAAGTAATTATCCATACAGAAATTTTAAAAGTAAGGTCTGAATCTTGTCAGATAGTGAGTGCTCTAGTGACAACTGAACAAAACACGTCAGAACACATGCTGAACTTCAGCAGACTGTATGAATTTCTACTTAAAATTTTGTGGTAGGTTTGATCAGGACCACAAGTCAGCACCTTGCAGGATACATCCTTATGTTTGCAGAGAGCATTCTAGACCGATTCAGACAACAAAAGCATTGATGACAACCTACAGAAAGTAAATTGAAAATACCCCCAAACTAATAGCCATCGACATCTATTCACATATCCTGTCTTATTTTTATGTTTCTGGTACCATTAATGAAAAAGTGATTAGGACAAGAAGGTGAGATCCATGCTCAAATGTATGCTGCACCCCTGGGGTGCTGCAGGTTTTTAATGCTGCGGGTCTGAATTGCTGTGGAAAAACTGCTTAAAACAGTTAGGATTATTTTAAGTTTCTGGATCTTTGAGTCTCTTCCCCTCTGTGAAAATACATCCCTAGAAAATAACAGGTTCAAAGGGTTATGAAATGCTCAGAAAATACTATAATAAGGATTATCTAAGTAGATCCTCTGATATGTTTTGAAACAAAACCATATGTAATATGAGGAGGATTTAGGTACACACCAAAAACTTTCATGTTAATGCAATGCATGTGAAAGTGTGTAAGTTTGGGCTGACTTAAAACTGCTGGCTGCTCTGAAGTCTTCTCTGGTAATCTGTCTTTTAGATACTTAAAGGCTCATAAAATTTTTTTTCATCATCTGGACAATGAGGGCTTTAGGCTTCTTCATACATACCTCTGCATTTTGTTGTTGAACTTACAGAGCAAAATTTACTTTTCAAAATCTGATTTTGAAGAAGCATGCAATTGAGAAAAATGAGAAATTAATTCAATTGGAAGCTTATTTTAAAGATAAGGGAATGTGTACCTAATTAAATAATGTGCTGTAAATAATTAATCTTATATCTGTTGCATAAATAATAATGTATTTCAGACTGAGCTACTTGAGGATTCTGTAAGTGTTATGCAGTGTGTGTATCCCACAGGGGCAGGAGAAACAAGCAAAGTTTTCACATTTCATTAAACCTTTAGACAATTTTGTAGATTTCAGGTCTGCTGAGGTAAGAGATTGGCCTTAGGTGACTTTCTCAGATGAGATGTGTAAACACTTTTCTTTGGCTACAGTTTTCAAAATGTTCTACCTGCTACTAGATACTAGATGAGCAGGCAATGGGAAACTTGTATATGCTTTGAGCAAGTGAACTACAAGGCATCATCAACCCTGATATATGCTGATATAGGTCAAGCGTAATAACAGTAATATTAGGATGAAAGTAGATAAAGAGGTTTTTTGTTTTGTTTCTTTTTAATAATTTGAGATGCTGTTGATAGTATGACCTGTACTTAGGAGCTGATGAAATAATTCATTTAATACTTGTGCTGAAAATCTGTCAGGCACTGGGAGATCCAGAACATAGTGTCCTGATTCCACTTGCTTTTATTTACTTGTACATGTAATCACTAGAAATTTATACATTTTTCATCATCCTGTATTAGCAGGACCTGCCATGTTAAGAACAGTTGAATGAAACCAATAACTTGGGATTAGTTTGGATAATTTGTCTGATTATTTCATAAAGAAGATAGTAATCAAAGAGATCATCTTTTCCAGGAGTAATAAAAATAGATAACAATTCACATCAACAGTTTATTTTTATAGAAGACAAATGTAGACGCAACTTTACTACAGCTGCTTAATATGCTTGCGCTGGAATCCTTAGCTACCTACTTTTTCAGATTCATTCTCTCAAAGCCGTGACTCAGCTGTTTCCATCTCTTAGGATGTCCACAGTTCTTGTTCAGTTCAGCACTGAATAAAGTTAAGATCCTCTTAATATCTTTCTTGTGTATGGTGTGACTGGTTTATTCATTTTAAAGAAATGCTTCTGTATTAAGAAATAAACTTTAAATTCTGCTGGTACACTTTCTTTGGGTCCTCTACTCTTCAAAACTATGGAATCATTTAATAGTGTTTTTAAGTGATTGTATCTCCCTCTGTGTCTAAAATGAAATGCTAATCGAGGAATAATTGAAAATCTGTCCTCACAGATAAATAACTCTATAGTAGATGTTACAATAGTTCTTTAGAATTCCTATTTGTGATGTACACTTTATTGCTCTGCTCCTTCATGTATCAGTTCCATAAGCTTTCAAGATTCAGAGAGTAGAATTAGGCACTAACAGTGCTCAAGGGACCCCTGCTAGTCTTTGATTACAATCTTTTCTGGGTCAGATTAATAATTCATACAACATTTCTCTGTGAAAAGAGATATGTTGCCTGTCATCTCCTGTCATCTTTTTAAGGTTTCTTTTGACCCTTTAACGGGACAGAGCCCTGATAAGTTCATTTGAGGATTAAACTTCAGAAAAAGTGTAATTACTTGATTATGAACATGCAGCAAACAAAGAACATTCTTAACTTGGATGTGTTTTCTGGATATTCAGCAATTAGATTGCGGAGAAACATCTCATGGAAAATAATGGAAGATCCATTACATGGAGCACTTAAAATGCAATTGATAACTCATGATGGGGGAAAAAATCACTGTGGAGTTTAACATTGCTCTGTGCAGGAGCTGTAGATCCAAATAAATTTTGCAATAGGGATATATTTTCCTTTGCTGATTCCTTTAGGCCATTTTATTACTCTTGATATCTTGCACATGTTCTTTAGTGCACAAAAGGTACCCCAAAGGTAAGCTGAAGATGCTATAAGTTTTATACTCAAAATATCATCTTTGATTTAAGAAAAAATGGATCAGTTTACCTCCAGTACTGAGCGAGGAAATCCCTCTTGAGAGAAAATCAAGTACTACATAAACATGTGTTTGAATTGAACTATTTAGAACAGAAAGTGATGCCCAGAGATATTACATTATTTCAGAAGGGGTTTGGGTTTTTGTTTTTTGAGGTTTTAAAAAATTACACTCAGTTTTCCTGCAATACTCAGGACAGAGATGGTATTTTCTGTCCCTTTGTCTCTTGCCTACTTTCAAAAGAAAAAGAGGTAAAGTGTGGCTTGTCAGTCTTACTACACTTCTTATTCTTTAAAATGATCACAGAATCATAGAATAACTAGGTTGGAAGAGACTCACTGGATCATTGAGCCCAACCATTCCTGTCAAACACTAAACCATGTCCCTCAGGACCTCGTCCACCTGTCCCTTAAATCCCTCCAGGGAAGGTGACTCAACCTTCTCCCTGGGCAGCCTCTACCAGTGCCCAGTGACCCTTTCTGTGAAATATATTTTCCTAATGTCCAGCCTAAACCTCCTCTGGTGGAGCTTGAGGCCATTTCCTCTTGTCCTGTCCCCTGTCCCTTGGGAGAAGAGGCCATTACCCTCCTCTCCACAACCTCCTTTCAGGTAGTTGTAGAGAGCAATGAGGTCTCCTCTCAGCCTCCTCTTCTCCAGGCTAAAAAAAAAACCACTTTCCTTCACCCGTTCCTCATAAGGCCTGTTCTCTAGCCCCTTCACCAGCCTCACTGCTCCTCTCTGGACTCGCTCCAGGGCCTCAACATCCTTCTTGTGGTGAGGGGCCCAGAACTGAACACAGTATTCAAGGAGTGGCCTCACCAGTGCCGAGTACAGTGGGGGAATCACCTCCCTGGATCTGCTGGTCACACCGTTTCTGATACAAGCCAAGATGCCATTGACCTTCTTGGCCACCTAGGCACACTGTTGGCTCATGTTCAGTCGGCTGTCAACCAACACCCCCAGGTCCTTCTCCTCCAGGCAGCTTTCTAGATAGACTTCTCCTAGTCTGTTACTCTGCATAGGGTTGTTGTGCCCCAAGTGCAGGACCCGGCATTTAGCCTTGTTAAACCTTATGCTGTTGGACTCTGCCCAGCAGTCCAGCCTGTTCAGATCCCTTTGGAGCCTCCCTACCATCCAGTAGATCCACACTTCCACATAGCTTAGTGTCATCTGCAAACTTGCTAAGGGTGTACTCAATGTGTGAAGTGTGTGATGATTTTGGCATTAGTGAAGTTTGTGACATCTTTTAACATTGTGACATCTGTGATGTCTGTGACTATTCTGAAATCAATGACATCTGTGACATCTGTTTCTATTATGTAATCAGTGACACCTGTCATGCCTGTGACTGTTGTGACATCAGTGAAATCTGTGACATCTGTGATTATTGTGACATCACTTTCATCAGTAACATCTGTGACAATTGTGACGTTAGTGTAATCTGTGACAATTGCGACGTCTGTGATATTTGTAATATCTGTTGCATCTCTGATATTGAGACATAAGTGACATCTGTATTGTCTGTGACAATTATGACATCAGTGAAATCTACGTTCTCTGACTTTTATAACATCAGTTATATCTGTGAGTCTTACACACATCAGTGTAATCTGTGACATCTGTGATGATTGTGACATCAGAGAAATATGTGATGTCATTGACTATTGTGACATCACTGAAATCTTTTAGGTCTGTTACAATTGTGACATCAGTGACATTTGTTACATCTGTGACTATTGTGACATTGGTGGCATTTGTGACGTCTCTGAAAATTGTGATATTAGGGAAATTTTGACATCTTGAACTATTGTGACATCAGTGACATCTGTCACTCCTGTAACTATTGTGAAATCAGTGACATCTGTGAAATCTGTGACTTCGATGAATAATGTGTTGTCAGTGATATTTGTGATGTTTGTGGCATCTCTGAATATTGTGACATCAGTGCCATCTGTCACGCCTGTGACTATTGTGACATCTTTGATATTTGCAATTTCTGTGGATCTGTGACTATTGTGACACCAGTGACATTTATGTCCTCTGTGACTTTTTTGACAACAGTTATATCTCTGAGGTCTCTTACTATTCTGACATCAGTGTAATCTCAGTGTCACAGTGACAACTGTGACATCTACGTCTTCTGTGATGTCTGTGACTATTGTGACATCAGTGACATTGGTGATGACTGTGGCATCAGAGAAATTGTGACATCAGAGACATCTGTGATGTCATTGACTATCGTGACATCACTGACATGTGATGTCTGTAACTATTGTGACATCAGTAACACCTGTCACGTTGGTGACTGTTGTGACATCAGTGAAATCTTTGAAACCTGTGACATCTGTGACTATTGTGACATCAGTGCTATCTGTAATATCTGTAGCATCTGTGACTGTTCTGACATACGTGATATAGATGTTGTCTGTGACTATTGTGACATCAGTGACATCTATTTCCTTTGTTAATTTTGTGACATCAGTTTCATCTGTGAGGTCTTTTATCATTGTGACATCAGTGACATCTATATCATCTTTGACTATTGTGATATTAGGGACATGATTCACGCCAGTGACTATTGTGACATCAGTGACATTTGTGATTTCTGTGGGTTTGTGCCTATTGTGAGAGCAGTGACATCTGTGATGTCAGTCACTATTGTGACATCAGTGTCATCTGTAACATTTGTGACAACTGTGACATCAGTGTAATCTGTGACATCTATGACGATTCTGACATCAGTGATATCGGTAACCACTGTGGCATCAGTGACAACTTTGACATCAGACACATCTGTTTTCAGGCTGTCTTAACATGTCATTCCTCTGATTCACCTAAACTGATATTAGATGTTTTTTCCACCAGGAATTTTCACAAACCCATACTAGCAGGTGATCTGTTCAGCCTTGTAAATGGATTTGTTCTCCTAAAAGTCTATCACTGAAGCAAATGTTGTGGTTTCCCTCTATGATCAAATAATGGCACAAGGGACATCAGGAGTTATTCAGCTTAGGTCTTTGCTGTTATGTATTTAACATGTTATAGGTAGCACCTGGAGAGGAATCAAAGACATTTGACATTGAAGGAGAACTCTGAAAAGGGATGAGGAGAACCTCTCAGTGTAGACTGTGGCTTGTATGTTCTTTCTTACAAAGCTAGGGAACAGATGAAGAGAAAGGGTTATCCAACCCAAGAGGAGTGAATACTGATTGAAATCCTTGCCATAACACACTTTCTGTGTATCTGTGGAAAATTCATCAGGCTTCCCTGCCCACTTGTAAAATAGCCAAAGGTGAGGAGAAATGTGTTAATGTTATATACCTAGTATTAGAAAAATAGGCCTATATGTGCTCTTGTTGCCCTAGAATCATGCTGTAAGAAGACTCTAGCAGGGAAGGAGAATAATTAATCATGGCTGCTTTTGATTAATTATTTTACTAAAAGGTATAGTAATTTAGCTTCACATTAAACCTGAATATCCAACTGTAAAATGATCTGGAACAGTTTACATTACATTGAATCAAATAACTGAAATATGATTCAGATCAAGTTTCAGGATAAGGTCTTGAAGATCTGTTGTTTGAAAGACAAATAAATATATAGAAGAGTATAAAGTTAATAGTTGCTGCATGGATAACGGATGACAACAGTGTTTTTTCTTTCACATTCCATCAGCCTGGGAAAGATTAATTCCTAAAATATCAGGAGGGATTACAGCATAAAACTGATTTATGAAGGAGAGGTGTTGTATTCCTATCTTTTATAATGATATGGATATGACTAAATTGCAGGTGAGAGACTCAACTTCTTTATTATAGCAGTGTAAAAATGTAGATGGGGCTAAATTACTCTTTTACACACACATTTCAAGAGCATTGCATGATCAAACTGAAAGAATAGCAATATAACTTGCAAGGGAAGTATTCAGGACAAAGAAATCACTGCTGAGATTTAAAGGTCTAATCACATATGTAAGTACTTAATCTGTGGCAAAGCTTGGGACAGCTTAAACTGCATCTGGAAGAAAAGGAAGTAGGCTTTGAGATTATTTATATTACATTTTCTAAGTAGAACCCAGGACTTCTTTGAACACTAAAACTATCTTGTCTTGACCAGCAGCACCTGCTGCCTTTTACCACAACCTCCAAAGTATTGCGTTAAGGAGAAGTGCTGGTGTTTGCCATGTTCACAGCTCCAATTAATTTGCTCTGCTTTTAAATTCCTAATGTACCCAGACGGGCAAGAAATTACTGTCTTTATATTTGGCCTGCAAAACTCGTGATGTGATTGCTTGTATTTTTAATAACATCTTTTTGCCATTTACCTGCAGATGCTACAAAACGCATAATATTTTTTTGTAGCGGATTTTCTGGTTATTGGGTAACTGTCCTCTGATGTGTACAGTTCTTCCAAAGGTGGCAATCTTATAGGTTGCAGCTGTATTTGTCTTCTGTGAAGAATTCAGAAGAGCAGAGCTATAACATTTTGATGAAAGTGTTGTTTCTTACCTTTTGCTAGTAGCTTTCTCCTTTTTTTATGTGAAGTACTAATTTTAAAGTAAATCTTTGTGATTTTTAGAAGGTGGGTTTAAAGTGAGGGGAAACTTTAGGATGAAAATTTTACTTGTCTTTTTAAAACTACAACTGGAGATGGTTGCGCTCAATCAAAATACTTGAAAATATTCAGGAAGTGCAGAGCACTATTGGAAAGTTAAGTGATTTTAAAGTACTGTGAGATGTGAATGATTTCATGTTAGTTTGAATATATAAAGAATATTTTCAGTAGGGGATTTTTTTCACTTTGTAGAGGTGTCCTTGAAACTTAAATATTTGAATATTTGAAATAATCTTGAATTTAATTAACTACATGTTGTATAGATGAGTGCTCACCAAAGAGCTGAATGATCTTACAGCCTTATTGCCATTTCAGGCTCAGCTAGGAGGGAAGTGCATTTGAAATTTTCCTCTGGTTAAGCACAAAGCTGTAGTACAGTAATCAAAATCTGATGATTTTATGAAAGCAAAGTTCATAGTTATAAACTGTCCCAAGTACTCAATTGTTCAAAACACAATGCATTGACCTCTAAAAATCAAAGCAATGCATTGTCCTCTAAAAAAATTAATTACATAAAATAAATAAAGGGTGCCTTTTGTTGCTGATATCCAGGTTCATTTTGTTAACGTACTAGTCAACCAAAATGACTTCTAGAGGAAGCACTTGACTGTGAATCAGCGTCGATACTTCTCTTTCCAGTTTTCCTTTAAATGTCAGCATGGGTATAGCTGCACTAGTGGTGAGTTTGGAGGAAGGGTAAGACCTTTTGTACTGTATCAGCCTGTGCAACAATAAAACAAATAATTTCTCATCCATTACAAACGCCCTTCCTCAGGGAAAAAAATCTACCCAAACCCTGTAGGGGCTCAATAGATCAGACAAGTGATTATTTTCTTGGCTAAATACACTCTGAGAGTAACACAAGTGTCTGTCTGTGCATCTTTGGTAACTCAAAACCGAATAGGTTGATTAGCCAGAAAAAAATAGTTCAGAGTAGGTTTTTGGTGCAACCTGCTTCATTGTTTGAATAAGCAAGGGATGCTACAGAGGTCTTCAAGATCACTGCATCTGCTTACTGTAGTTTGTTACGAGCACAGGATCCACCTCAAATGACAGCCCATAGATCTGCAGTTCTGAAAAATGAATTCAGTCGTCTGCGTAACAAAAGAGCTACCAGAAACTTTATTGCTAGGGATATAAAGAAATAAATAACCCAGACAAAACTGTTTGCATTTTTGTTAAATGACAGTTACAGACATTATAAATTACTTCTGTTATTTTGTACTTTAGTACTGCTGTCCCTGTGATGTATGCATACTACAAAACAATAGGCACTGATGATCTCAAAGGTGTGTGAACATCACAGGGAAACAACATACTTAGAGAAGGCTTTGAAAAGTATATGACCACTGCCCGAATGAAAGGCAGCGATAGATAAAATTGACTCGCTTCAGACAGGAGTTGGCTGCTAACAGTTCTGACATTTGGGTTTCAGATGTCCATGGCTGCCAACTCCTGCTTATTCTGACATCAAAGCTTGGATTGTGCTCCTGCTGGCACACGTGTGTTTCTCGCAGAGTCAATACAGTCTGTCCCATCTCTCCTTGCAGTAGGGTTTTCTGGAGAAAGACCTGTTAGTACATATCTACAATTTGTGTTTTCATGTGCATTTTCAGTTTTCTGGCAAACAGATGTACAACCCAGTGAATTTGAAAGAGCTGGAGGCACCACTGGACTCCCTGAGACACAAGGATTCGCCTTATGTGTTTTTTTCAAAAACTGGTCCGGTTTTATTTCTTACCTATGTTATTTTTCCATCATGTATTTACTTGCAAATTTTGTGGCTCATACATAGAGAATTTATTTAGTTTAAGTGTATTTTGAGGCTTTAACATTCATTCATTCCATTAGTATTTCTTGCTAACAGAATAGAATTTAAAAAGAAAATATTGAACCATAGATTTCAAAAGAAAATAGAGCTGATGGCAATGGTGACATATGATAGCTACTTATGGTAGTGTATTCTCTCAGCTTGTTACTGTCAGCTTAGAGGAGGCTCATGTTAGTTCCTTTATGAAGTAGTTTTCTTCGCTAAGGATTACTGAACTGAGTAGGTCACATCTATCACACTTTTTATTTTAGAACCTTTATGGACTCATGAAAGTCCTCGTTTTTTTTTTTTTTTTTCATTTTGTTTACATCATTATTAGTGCCTTTATTTTAGACTGACATTCTGCAATGAAATGTAATAAAAGAATAAACTATGTGTCTGTAGAATTGCAGAACAGAAAGGGGCCTGGTGGCTGGCAGAATTACACATGGGTTTTTTGTGCTATATGATATCTAGCTCAGTAAAGACTTGTTGCTCAAGATTAGTAGTTATTAACCAGTCTGTAGAAAGGAATAACTTGAATTCCTATCTCCCAACTGTCTATTATTTGGTAAAGTTTATGATTGCACATACATACATGCATACGTAAAGCAGGTTTCCCTACATTCCCTGATTCACCATTATCTTTGAAATGTAGATGCTGTTGGCAATGCTATGATCCTACCAGAAGAGTAGGTTAAGAGTTATTGTGTAACATCATGATGAAAGAATTTAGTAGGGAATAAATAGTTATAGATAAAAAAAGGAACTACTATTTATTTGGCAATTATTACTATATTGTAAGAACTGGGCTGTACTCAAAAATCAGTTATTGCTAGAATTTACAGGTCTTGTTTCACATTTCACTGCAATCACAATGTCATTTTGTGAAAATAATTTTATTTAATGCTTGCTATTTATGTTTTGTTGGCATATTATTTTCTGTTTCAGTCACAATTTGACTTTTCAAAATTTCCTAGATGTAAATTTGGGATCAATGAGAAAGATGAAAATAAGATGTGAATACTGCAAATGCACGTTTGAATTATCTGACACTCTTCATCACTGCTGGTAGCATTGATAATGAAGAGTAGCATCTTGTTAGATCCATCTTAAAAAGGATTTAAAATAACCTTTCTATTCTCATTTGAAGACGATCAGACACAGTTTTCTTTTTTATAAGAACATGTTGAAATGGTTGTAAATTGTAAATATGTAAAATAATTTTAATTATACTCTTTAAAAATTACATTTAATGATAGTGGAGAACATGAGGATTGTCATGTTCCAGAATTGAAACATTCTACGGTTTATATATAACAAATAATCTGTCCCATAAAGAGATAAGTCATCATGCATATATGAAATTCTAGTAGAGAACCACAGAATTTTTTTCAAACTGTGAAGCTCAGTCTGAAGAAAAATATTGACAGGAAAGAAGAAAATCTGCTTCTTAAAATATAGAGTATGACTCGATCACCCATTAAAATTATGCTTCCAAGCCTGTCTGACGTTAATAAAAGCTTTCATATTTTTCCAATTCAGTTTTTGTTATGACTTTCTGGGTTGATTTGTCTAAATACTTTAGAATAAATTAAATATAAATTTGAGCTGTTCATTTCCTATTTGCCAACTTACTGAAACTTTCTCCAGATTCTGCTAATAAGTAGTAGAACAATATTTAATTTGCAGTCTTTGGAAAGATTGTGATTGTCAACATTGAGTGCTGCAATTCAGTGCAACTGTAAGAGTCTGTTTGACGTATCAAGAACAGATTAGTCACAGCAGCACAGAATAAGGGTAGACTGTTTGATCCTTAGGTCACACACACTTTAATGTGTCTAGTTAATTGTTTATTATTTTTAAAATAAATTTTACTATTAAACAAACTCTGTAGTGCTAACACTAATGAACTTCTGAGCTTATATTTGCACTTCAAAAGGAATAATTGTAAAATCAGTACTCTTTTACTGCATATGATCTGAAAACATTTTGTAACATAGTGCTATTCCAATGAACAAATGGGAAGTTTATCCATATTTCTCCTAATCGGAATTATTTCTGGAGATCTGTTTAATGCATTATCACAGCACTAATCTCCTACATGACCTATCAGCTTGTTTTAAAGAAAACAAAGGGGAAAATGAGAAGGAGCTACCATTACTTTGAAAAGTTACCAAGAAGTATAACTTTCTTTTATTTATATTAAGTGATATGGGAAGATGTATTGAAGCTAATTGACTTCCTTTGAGAAACAGGTTCAAGTGATTAAAGGAAGGTGTAAATTGTTAGAAATACAAAGATTTTGGGTAGATCTAACAGTCAGGAATAGCTCATTTCATCTGAGTGTTAAAAGCACATAACAGCTTTTAGCCTGAGCATTTAATCCCTTAAAGTTTTTGTTTGGAAGCATATATTCTTTCCCAAAGACCTTGCTAATAATAATGTGACATTAGACCTGCACCTCAACACAGAGATGACAGAGATATAGGTTGAAAAGTTATTAGAATTACTTCCACACACTCCTTAACGAACAAAAGATGCATCAACATCCTGAAGGCTACAGACTTAAGCTTCAGTCTGTATAATCATGAAGAGGGAGTGCTATTCAGAAACAGTGTTTACCAGAAACAGCTGGGAATACACCCGTCTCCACAAATCCTTGGTTACATTTTTCTAATAAGACCTAAATTGGAATAATAGAAAAGTAAAAAAGTTAATATTCTATGCTAAAAGTTTAATTAAGACCAGTAAATTATTAAATTCAAATCCATTATGGTGGTCCTTTCTGATGCTTTACTTTTCACCGCCAAGGAGATTCATGTGAGAATATAATCTTACCATGATGTCACTCAACGCACATATGTTATTTGATGCTGGGCATTTAACTAGTTCTAAATTTGTAGGCTTTACTGTGGTAGGCTGAAATCAGCTTACAGAGACACCCTGTGTGATAACAATGGAACAGTGATGCTATGTTAATAAATAGCATCTAAAATCATGTGGGATTCACCTAAGTTTTTAGTGCTTGTTCTGCATCTGCTTACTTTCCTAAGAAGTAAATATAGTGAAAAAGCAGTCTCTAATATGTGGAGTTTATAGACACTTTTACAGAACTCATGTTTTTCTGTTGCCCTTTGTTGAACAAGCATTGTGATTCACAGACTGAAAATTAGCAAGCAGCAATTTTTCAGGTAATATTTGAGTCAATGTGGAACACTTTTTTTTTTTGCTATCAGCAGTCTATGTAAAAGAAAAATTAATTTGCATGGTTGCAAAATCAGCAAAGTATGAAGAGGGGAAAAAAAAGATTTCTGTGCTAACTAGTTATATATTTTAATCTAATGTTAAAAAGTCAAAGCTGAAAGTTTCCCTTCTATAAATTCAATTTAAAATGTCAGAATGAAATCTCTTCCCCCCTTATCATTACTTTTGAACACACAGTAATATATATTGGCTAAAAAAATACAGAGAGCATAAATAATTATTTCAGCAGATCATAGCATAGCTGAAATTCCAAAAGGTTCAATTTAAAGTGTAGGCTAATTGTGTTTCCTCAAGCCCCAAGGCAAATCATAACGTCTCTATGACAACTGTTCTTTACCTTTTTAATTTAGAAAACTGTTTAGGCTTCATGCTTCTCGTATTATTTAGTATAACAAAAACCTAATACTGGAGAAGTTTGATAGTCAGCAGCTTTTCCTTTTGAGGTATTTTCCAGAGTGCTGATAGCACAGTTGTGATTTTTGATCTTAACTAGGGTTTTTTTTTGTAATTAAGTGATTGTTATATTTCATTTTTGCACAGCAAAATATATATGTGATGGTAAGGGAAATGATATGTTTTCTTACATTATTGCAGGAGTAACTCAGTATATTCTAACTGCCCTTCATTTGTATGCAATGGGTTTTTACATGTCATTTAACAGATGTGTCACAGCAGAGACAGGGATTGACATCAATAACAAATCTGAGCCTGATGAACCAGATTGGTTTTGGTTTTGCAGTCCATATCATGTGATTGGTCCCTGGCTATTTCAGTGACTATATACTGGAGCAGAATTAGGACTAATATACTGAAATTGAAAAAGGAACCCAAGTTACTGAGGGAGAAATAGAAACTAAAAAAAATATTTCTCTGATGTTCAGGCTGGCATGTTCAAGAAATGAAGACCTGAAGTATATTTGCCATCCAAACAAGCTTACTAAATGACTACAGACAACTCATTTTACCTCCTTAACTCAGTTCCTGCAAGTACATGTGGCATTAATGATTTGTTTCTGCAACACGCTGCAACATCTGAACATTTGAAATAAGATTAATTGTAGCTCAAATCTTTTAACTCTTAGTGAATACTAACTTGCTTTTTGGTAGTATTTCATCATTGTCAGTTCCACCCATTAATGTTTATTTACGGCAACGATACCAAGACTATTTCAGTCACCTGCACAGCTTTAATAGTTGCAGTCGCTCAAGAGAGCTATTTGTCGGTTTGAGTCCTGGCTTCCTGCTCATTTTTGTCAGCACAGTTTTCCTAGGGCTACCTAATTGTATTTCTTCATATTTGACAATGATGTAGTTGGAGAGCTTTTGGACAGCTGTTACTACCTGTACTTTTAGCTTACAGCTAAACTTTGTGCCAGCGTGGCTCATATCATGTGAAGTTTGAGTGATTGGGAAGGATTATATCTTCTCTGTGCAGTCTTCTGGAAGGGACTGTGGTGTGCACTGAGTGAAGAGGGATGACTGAGACAGACTCCTAGACTTGTTTGTGGAGGCAGTGGTAGTGAGACCTGTGAGCAGTTCTGGACAAAATCTATGAAGAATATTTTAGCTATGGTTAATTTTTTTTGTATAAATGAGGATGTGCAATAGATGTCTGTGACCTGTTAAGGTTCCCTCCATATGTGTTCCTAGAGTTTTATGATACTTTTGAATAAGGAATACATTTGAATTTTTTTTTTCTTTTTGATTTTTAGAATTCTTGTTTTAGTAATTACTGAGAGTTTTCTTTCCTTCAAACATTTAAATTTAAAGTTGCATGAATAAATCTACACTTAGGGACAGGCTTAAATGTAAACACTTCTTTAGATGCTTTATTGAATTGAAGTCTGTCCTCTCAGTGTCCTGTTCTGCCTTCTTTACCCTCTCCCTAAGAAATGTAAGGCCAGCATTACAATGCATTATTCTCCTGCTGTTGTTGGGATACTGCTTAGATGCATCAGTGTAGAATATTTTTAAGAACATTTCCCATTGTTTGAATTAATCTTTAATAACTCAGGGAACAACAAAACTACTGTATGACCTTGAACAAAAATAGCACAATTCAGTTGCCTAATATAGTGAAAACTGTTCTCAAGCACCTTAGTATAACTTGTTGACCCAGAGTAATTATCCAGTAATGATCATGTCCATAAAGAATTTGTAATTTGTTTTTATGGAAAGTACACACACAACACTTTCCCCCCAAGTGTGTAATAGTAATAATTCATTTATTGGTAGCAGCTTGATAATAACAAACTGCTATCCTATATTCTTGCACACACTAATAAGAAATTTCAGTCTCCTGCGTTAGTTCTAAAGAATTATAGTGGAAAGCAGAATTAGGCACACATTTTGTATACCTGAATGCCAGTTGACTACAATATTTCCATGAATGCAGCTAAAAAACCCTGTGGTTTTTATTTTTACACATAGCACAGTTATAAATGTGTTTATTTCCATGAAACTGAACACAAACTACTTCTTAAATAGCTGACAGGAAAAAAAAGTATTGGCTTAGAGCATATTTATTGTAGTCTCTTTTATTTGTTCTCTAATAATGGTAATAAGCAAGAACATGTTATAGAGTGAATGCCTGCCATTCATAGTAGTTTTACTTTTTCTAAACCTAGGAGCATTGGTGCATTTACTTAATATTTACATTTAATATCACCTAACTGATGGGCTGTAATGTCCTAGGACTATTACAGATATATAATAAAAAGTCCCCGCTTGTGACTCAAATGATCTATGTAATATAATTGTGACTTGTCCTTATGCCTTATTTATTAAAGATGACATCTCTTACACTTGACATCTCCATCTCTAAAGGCTTCCAAGAGCACTCAGAACTAAGGCTTCAGCTTTTGTTCTTATTAAAAACTAAAGTGTGAGCTGTTTTAGGAGCTTTTGGACATCCTAAAGAAGCTCAAAGAGAATGGGGAAACTGCACACCATCTGTTAGAGGGATAATTGTAGAAATCAAAATACTAACTGTACACCTCATAAAGATTCAGAAATTCTGATATAAAAAATCTGGCTGCTTTCTGGTGCTTTCTCAGTGCTCCTTCCTATGGTACATCATGACAGTAGGGAATCCTCAGAATTAACAGTAATACCCATTCTAGTGATCACAATGGATTCTACGTTCCTAGAAATGGTGGAATTTGCCCCTTACATTATACAGGATATTAATTAAAAAAAGGAAGGAAAAAATTAAACTTTATAAAACAGAAATGAAATTGAAACACATCCAAGAATGCTTTACCCTTTCATTATTGCAATTTTAACCCCTTTGGCAAAAGTCCAGTCTCAGAAAACACAAATGCGGACTTCAGTAAGCATTTTGAGTGTGGTTCTTACATTGTATTGAGTCCTCTAGGCTTAATTTGAAATGAATAGATGTTGAATAGCCAGTGGATTTTTGTCTTTCTTGAGGAATATCTGTATCAGGTAGGAAGTTCTGAATTGAGAATTTAGATGCCAATTAAAACATAAATATGTGGGACACAAGGAACAAGGAACATTGACTAATAATCTAAATATAAAATTATGGATTTGGGGTTAGAGGTACTTTAAAAATTAAAATGATCCAAAATAAGAATATAGCCTCCTTTTTTCCTAAGCAAAAACTTATGCGGATAAACCCCCACCCCAGTTAATTAGTATGCGCTTGGTAATACTCATGATCTGGAGGTCTTTGTATAACCTGTCTACAGCCTAAGGTGCCCTTAACTATTAAAAGTCTCAAAGTCGGTTTAAAAAAAAAAACAAAAAACCAAACCAAATTTAAAAAAAACCCCGTGATGTAAATAATGACTGATGTAAGTTGGTGTTGTTTTATTTCTTATAGCTTGAACACAAACAAAAATCATAAAGTTTTTGCTGGCAAAAACATCAAAATAGTTGATTTCATATGCAACATATGACTCATTTTGACTACTGCTATATTGACACCATGTACAAGTACAACACCAAACTTTGGTGCAGTAATTTTGATGTGTATGTGTGAAAGATGGAAAAAGAAGAAAATTCAGAAAAGAGAGAACAAAGAGGATCATTTTTTCCCCCTTGTTTTATTACTTTTCCATTCCTTTTGTCTATGTACTAAGATGACAGTATAATTTGTATGACTGCCATTAACTGACTAATAACTTCAAAAATAAAGAAACTTGTTAATGTTAGCTGTAAGGAAGTTTATAGACATGTAGTTATGCAGTAACATCTGGATGCTGACTTGGTAACAGAACCCTTGCTGGACCTTCAGTTTTATTGCTGCTAACCCATACAGTTCACTGATGCAGAAATACCATGAAACAGGGAAGGGGCAGTAGGAGTAGATTAACTCATTTAAAAAAAAAAAAAAAATCTAGTTTCCATAAAAAGACCTTAATTAAAAAAAGGGATAGGGAATGAGGAGGAAAGTAAACATAGAACTCACAGAAACTGATTGATTTGATGGCAGTTATTTTTAGCACTTTTCACTGCTGACAATTACTGTGGCAAAAGTTCTTCTTAGTACATTTTTTCAAATACTGACTATGGTAGAGTGTGTGTGTGAGTATAAATATGCATAGATACAAGTCTAATATTGAAAGATTTTTAGCATGGCTTCAGTCCTTTAGTATATATTAATTCTCATTTAAACTTTATCTAATCTTGATTTTATAGCTGAATTTCTCTAGAAAAGTAAAGGAAAATAACCTATATTGTTTTTTTCATTATTTACAAACACCATCTGTTAGTTTAAATAAATCTGGGGTTAGTTGTTCTGTACCACAGAGGCAATATATAGGCAGATGTGATTATCAGAGAAATAAGCATTCTCCTCTGGGTAATGATACAAACATATTCCTTGTGTTATGACTGAGGATGTAATGATGTATCAGAAGATCCAGACGATCCAACATGCCTTTGATGATGCAACATCATCCTGATGTAGATCAGGGCTTAAGGGCCACAGGAGAGTCCTGAATGCATGATTTACACTTTTGACTTCTTCTGAAATGTTCTTTGGTATTCTAGATACATTGATTACAACTGATAATATTAAGAAAGCATATTCTTCCTGCTTAACAGTATTGGAAGAAGGCAAACGTGTGTGCACTCCCATACATGCACATTTACTCTATGCAGTGCAGTTAAACAGGGTAATTAATCAACTTTGTATCTAAGAAAGATGGAAAGTGTATTATTATGGTTTCTTAGCATCAGGGACCATGGAATCTAAGAACATTTTTCCATAAGAAATAGACCGGGGAGATTTTGACGAAGGTTCATCTTTAGAACCAACACAGGCTGTAGACATAATGAAGTAAAAGAGCATTTCATAAACACAGTTTTTAGTTTAGTATGTACAAGAGCTTGATTTTGGCATCCTGAAACAACAGGTAAGATTCTTCACTCCATTTTCATTACTCTGCTTTTTTGTTTCTTTTATTCTGGAGCCTTTGGAGTTCCTTTGAAAATCCATTAAAGCTGTCATGATGTTTCCTACATCATTTTCTTGAATTCTTCTTCTGTGCCAACCCCCACCCCCCACTCCCCCCATATTTTTCCTTCTCTCTGTCTGTCTTTGTTGTTTTACTTCTAGCTCTCTTGCTGCTTTACTTTCTGATTCATTATTTGAAATTAAATTATTCTTCATATGATGAAGAATCACAGGCATAATTTACACGATCTTTGCTTCCTTCAACTGCAGACATTTATAGCAAATTGCAGGCCGAAGCCTCTGAGTAATGTTGTTTAAGACTATCTGTTGAAGCCCTGGAGTTTCAACAAGACATTCACTACTACTCTGATAATACTGTTCAAAGTTAAAGAGACTATCAGTAATGCAGAAAAGAAGAAATAAGCAGAAAGACCTTTCTGAATTTGATGTGAGGAGAAAGCACACTGTAACAAAATAAAATCCCTTAATAGCAAAGTCTTGTAAAAATAATAAAAAAAAAACTTAAAGCTGGAGGGTGTATTTATAATGGCATGTGTTGTAGAAGCTCAACAGTTAGATATTATTACTCATGATCTCTTGAATGACTGGGAAATGACTACTGTTTATGTATAATATAGACAGAGAGGTAGGTAGATTTAAAATATCTTGAGCAGCAAGAGCTATTTCAGATCATGCCCCTGAATTTGTTGCACTTAGACAAGATTTTCAGGAGTGAGGAGTAACCTTCAGTGTCTACATCCTTGTGCCTCAGAGACTTATGCTAAGACCTTGCTGCAAATTGTATTTATCTCTTCCCCTAATGATATTTCCAGCTGGGCACACTGAAAATGGAAGCACACTGAATCAGGAAAACCTAATAATTTTGATTTTAAAAGAATTCTGATAGAGAAAATTCTCAGCCCCCTCACCTGGTGGCTTTTGATGAAGAAGGGTCAAGAAGATAAGGGGTTTTATAATAAGAGAACAAGGCTAGTAAGGAGAATCATTAGCAGTGTTAATTAATGCTCCTTCAGTGGTGTCCATGGACTGACTTAGCAGGATATGGACAAAATGTTTCCATTGAACAGTAAGTTAGCAATGGATAAATAGACAAGAGGTTCTACAGTGTAGTCTTCATACGATTGCAGTGTAACTCATCTGAAAATGCAAGTGAATTAATTGTTGAATGACTGCCTAATGATCACAGAGTTACTTTCATTAGATTGTATTGTAAGTCACATTTGCTAACTCATGACTTACAAGCCCTTGGGAAAGTTGAACGCTGTCATTCCCCTCTCTGATGGGCTGAGCAACAGAATATAGATGTTGAATAGTTACAAATGTGAAGTGGCAGGGATTGCCTGTGATTCATGATATATCTGACAGAGACTATTAGAACTTTCCTTTGCTACCATCCAGTCATTCTACTTCTGTTTTGACATCCATGACTGCAACATATCCATCCTAAAAGAATGGCTTGCAAACTACCAAATTAATTATTGTCAAGTTAATAATTTCCTCAAACAAGGATTTAATTCTTTAAATACTTGTTCTGATTTGAGCTAAAGCAGAATTAATTTTCTAACTTTTGAGCTGAGTCTTGTCTAAGTAACTTGATTTTTTGAAAGTTAACTAATTGTTTTTCAGACAGTGTCTGTCTCTAGAAGTGATAACACTTAAAAAATTATGATTATAACCCAAGTAATGAGACACTGGCATGCAGAAAAAACAGTATTTAGATTATTTTCTATAGAAGCCAAAGACATACTGAGTTGATGAAACGCCATAAATGAAAGGGTTGAGAAAGGGTCACACCTGCAGGGAGGAATGGACAGGACAGGTGACCCAAATCTGACCAAGAGAGTATTCCATCCCACATGCAACATATTCAGTATAAAACAAGGTGTCAAGGGGGTCAAGTGCTCTTCTTTGGTGGCTGGCATCTAATATGTACCTCATCCTTTAGCACTTGATCCTGGGTCCATGTGTTCCTGAACCTATTCCCTGAGCCAGGTTCCCATCTGCCACTGATTCCAGCCCGTGACCTTGCCTCACTCCTTCTCTGTAGCATCAGTGGTGACATACTCATCGAGGGCTGTTCAATTTCATTTATTTGTACATATTTTATTATTTTTGTATTAATAGTATTTTCATTATTATCATTATTGTTTCATTAAAACTGTTGGAGTTTTTGGGGTGAGCCCACAGTTTTCTTTCTTTCATTTCCCTTTCCTCTTTTCCTGGTGTGAGGTGGGGATTTGGATCCACAACTGCTCACGTTTAGCTGCAAATAAAGCAGCTGGAAGTTCTCCCTCTGTACTTGGCACTGGTGAGACCTCTCCTTGAATACTATGTGCAGTTCTGGGCCCCTCACCACAAGGAGGATGTTGAGGCTCTGGAGAGAGTCCAGAGAAGAGCAACAAAGCTGGTGAAGGGGCTGGAGAAAAGGCCCTGTGAGGAATGGCTGAGAGAGCTGGGGTTGTTTAGCCTGGAGAAGAGAAGGCTGAGAGGAGACCTCATTGCTCTCTACAGCTACCTGAAAGGAGGTTGTGGAGGGGAGGGAGTTGGGCTCTTCTCCCAAGTGACAGGGGACAGGACAAGAGGGAATGGCCTCAAGCTCCACCAGGGGAGATTTAGGCTAGACATTAGGAGGAAGTTTTTCACAGAAAGGGTCACTGGGCATTGGAACAGGCTGCCCAGGGAGGTGGTTGATTCACCTTCCCTGGAGGTGTTTAAGGTATGGGTGGATAGGGTCCTGAGGGACATGGTTTAGTGTTTGATAGGAAGAGTTGGACTCGATGATACGGTGGGTCTCTTCCAACCTGGTGATTCTATGATTCTATGAAATCAAGCTAGGAAGAGAGGCTACACTCTGACAATACTAAACAAAAAGAAGCACTGTAGACTTTTGTTAATGTCCTAGCTCTGTCTACCTTATGTGTTCAGGTTTTTGTATTTTATGTATAACACAAATGAACAGCTATGCACCATGTTATGCAACTTGTGGATTTTGTATTTTATAAACTGAAGCATATATTAAAGTAGATATTCTTTTTCCCCACTGTAGTCAATGGCAACATTCTTGGTAGCGTTAGGAAATGCAAGAACAGGACAGAAAGCTGGTTTTGCCTGAATTATATAAGTTTACAATAGATTATTCTTTCCAGAAGTTGGAACCTCTTTAAAACATTTGTGATTTGTTTGGTTTATTGGTTTTTGTGGTTTTTTTCTGTTTTAGTTTGGTTTAGTTTGTTGGGGTTTTTTAGATAAGAGAGCTATGTGCAGTTATTGTTTGCATGAAAAATGCACTAAAACTTTAAAATTTGACTAAAATGTTTTAATGAATCACTGAGGGACTGTACTAATGCCTTCATCTGTTAGGTTATATGTCAAACGAAGGACGGTATCATTCAAGCAAATGCTCTGAAACAGAACATAAATCTCTAGGAGGACTGTTCACTGCAATTAGGAAGCAGCAATAGCATCTTGAAAGACAGAGACTCCGTGTTAGTCTAGACTAAAGGCTTTCAAGTAAGATAATGGAAGCTTCCGTCAAAAACTAGCTGGAGTCAGTAGCACTTTGTGGTTTTTCATTTTCTCAACAGATGGCCAGAAGGTCTCAAAAAACTAAGCATGATAGAGGAGCTCTAATTCTGCCATTTTAAAGATTTCACTTTCCATTTTAAAGTTTTGACTGTGACAAGGCTACAGTACAGCTTGTGAGCACCACAGAATCCATTATGAAAGCTCCACAGCCAACAGATAATTAAAACTATGCAAACAGAAAAACCAAAGTTTATTAAAGAGTCAGAAATAAGAAAATCAGAGATCACATGAAGATCAGGTGTGAAGGGGGAGGGGATCCAGTCCAGGCTAGACAACTGCGTGCCTGGACGTAGGCCACTGGAGTTTAGGAGGGGGCGTGCTGGTGAGGACCACCAACGCATCACCATACAGGAAGTGGGGGAGAGTGCAGCCTCGCTCAACAAGGGAGATATAGATATTCTGGCATCAACTACTCCAGGAGGAGTAGTCCCCTCTAGGAGGACTGAAGGCTCAGCTACTCAGCTGAAGTGCATTTACACCAATGCACGCAACATGGGGAACAAGATGGAAGAGCTGGAAGCCGTTGTAGGGCAAGGTGCCTTTGATGTCGTTGCTGTCACGGAAACGTGGTGGGATGACTCTTATAACTGGAGTTCGGGTATGGTGGGGTATAAACTCTTCAGGAGGGATAGAAAGGGTAGGAGAGGGGGTGGAGTAGCCCTCTTTGTAAGGGAGGACTTGGACGCCTCTGAGATGGACTGTGGCAATGGGGAGATTGAGTGCCTGTGGGTTAAGATCAAGGGAGCCCATAACAAGGGAGACTTTGTGATGGGAGTCTGTTACAGGCCACCCAGCCAAGGAGAAGCAGCTGATGAGCTCTTCTACAAACAGCTGGGGTCAATCTCCAAGTCAGTGCCTCTTGTCCTTGTGGGAGACTTCAATCTCCCTGATATCTGCTGGAAGTACAACACAGCAGAAAGGAAGCAGTCTAGGAGGTTCCTGGAGTGCGTGGAAGACAACTTCCTTGCACAGTTGGTCAACGAACCTACGAGGGAAGGTGCCCTCCTGGACTTGCTGTTTGTCAACAGAGAGGGGCTTGTGGGGGATGTGATAGTAGGGGGTCACCTAGGTCTTAGTGATCATGAGATGATAGAGTTTTCTGTCCTAGGTGAAGTGAATAGGGTGCTAAGCAGGACGGTAGCACTAAATTTCCAGAGGGCAGACTTTGAACTGTTTAGAAGGCTGGTTGGCAAAGTCTCCTGGGAGACAGCACTTGAGGGCAAGGGAGCCCATGAGGGCTGGGAGTTCTTCAAAATGGAGATCCTGGCAGCTCAGGAGAAAGCCATCCCCATGTTCTGGAAAAAAGGCCGGCAGGGGAAAAAACCAGCTTGGTTAAGTAGGGAAATCTTGAGTCAAATTAGAAAAAAAAGGAATATTTATAGGCTCTGGAAGGGGGGACAGGCCTCTTGGAGGGACTACAGGAAGGAAGCGAGGCTATGTAGGGAAAAAATCAGGGGGGCTAAGGCTGAGCTAGAGATCAGATTAGCTAAGTCTGCAAAAGACAATAAAAAAATTTTTTTATAAGTATATTAACAGTAAAAGGAGGACAAGGGAGACCATACAGTCCCTTTTGGACTCAGAGGGAACAGCAGTGACAGGGGATGAGGAGAAGGCTGAGGTACTTAATGCCTTCTTTGCCTCAGTCTTTAATTGTAAAGAAAGCTGTTCCCTCTGTGTAGATACCCGGGAAACAGAGGAGCAATACGAGGCTTCCATAGTCCAAGAGGTGGTGGTCAGAGCCCTGCTTGGCCAACTGGACACCCACAAGTCCATGGGGCCAGATGGGATACATCCTAGGGTTTTGAGGGAGCTGGCGGATGTATTGGCCAAACCCCTTTCCATCATCTTCCAGCACTCCTGGAAGAATGGGGAGGTACCTCTGGACTGGAGACTGGCTGATGTAGTTCCCATTTACAGGAAGGGTAGCAAGGATGATCCGGGGAACTACAGGCCAATCAGTCTGACCTCAGTGCCAGGGAAAGTCATGGAACAGGTGATCTTGAGTGCTATCATGAAGCACTTGCAAGAGAACCGGGTGATCAGGCCCAGTCAACATGGGTTTACCAGAGGCAGGTCCTGCCAAACCAACCTGATCGCCTTCTATGACAAAGTGACTCGGCTGCTGGATGAGGGAAAGGCTGTGGATGTGGTCATTCTGGACTTCAGTAAAGCCTTTGACACAGTTTCTCACAGCATTCTGCTACGGAAACTGTCAACCTCTGGCCTGGACAGGCGCACACTCTCCTGGGTAGAAAACTGGCTGGATGGCCGGGCCCAGAGAGTGGTGGTAAATGGTGTTAAGTCCAGCTGGAGGCCAGTGACAAGTGGTGTTCCCCAGGGCTCAGTGCTAGGTCCAGTCCTGTTCAATGTCTTCATCAATGACCTGGATGAGGGCATTGAGGGTACCCTTAGCAAGTTTGCAGATGACACTAAGTTTGGTGGAAGTGTGGATCTACTGGAGGGTAGGGAGGCTCTGCAAAGGGACCTAAACAGGCTGGGCTGCTGGGCTGAGTCTAATGGCATGAGGTTTAACACGGCCAAATGCCGGGTCCTGCACTTGGGGCACAACAACCCTATGCAGAGCTACAGACTGGGAGAAGTCTGTCTAGAAAGCTGCCAGGAGGAGAGGGACCTGGTGGTGTTGGTTGACAGTTGACTGAACATGAGCCAGCAGTGTGCCCAGGTGGCCAAGAAGGCCAATGGCATCCTGGCTTGTATCAGAAACGGTGTGACCAGCAGGTCCAGGGAGGTGATTCTCCCTCTGTACTCAGCACTGGTGAGGCCGCTCCTTGAATATTGTGTCCAGTTCTGGGCCCCTTACCACAAGAAGGATGTTGAGGCTCTGGAGCAAGTCCAGAGAAGAGCAACGAGGCTGGTGAAGGGGCTGGAGAACAGACCCTATGAGGAGCGGCTGAGAGAGCTGGGGTTGTTTAGCCTGGAGAAGAGGAGGCTGAGAGGATACCTCATTACTCTCTACAAGTACCTGAAAGGTGGTTGTGGAGAGGAGGGAGCTGACCTCTTCTCCCAAGTGACAGGGGACAGGACGAGAGGGAATGGCCTCAAGCTCTGCCAGGGGAGATTTAGGCTGGAGATTAGGAGGAGGTTTTTCACAGAAAGGGTCATTGGGCATTGGAATAGGCTGCCCAGGGAGGTGGTTGATTCACCTTCCCTGGAGGTGTTTAAGACACGGGTGGATGAGGTCTTGAGGGACTTGGTTTAGTGTTAGATAGGAATGGTTGGACTAGAAGATCCGATGGGTCCCTTCCAACCTGGTTGTTCTGTGTTTCTGTGATTCTGTGATCACATGAAAATGACTTGAAGTTTAGAAGTAACTAACAGGGATATGTTAATATACTCTCTGATTCCTGAACACTCAGATTTCTTTAAATACCTCAAAAATTAAGTGAAAGCTGAGATACTTACCTAGCGTCTTGGCTCTACCTCTGATTTTAAGGAAGAATGATGAACACGTAACACTGAAGAAAAAATTATGATGTTTTGTGTCACTGATGATCAAAATGGATTTAAAGGAATGAAGTAGGCATTTTGATGGATTTTAGTGCCTAAATCAGAAGCTTCGGTTTTGAATATTTTTGTTCTATTGCAATATTTGTGTGAGGTTTGCAAAAGCATTACATCTGTGAGATACCAAGGTTTTAAGTGACTGGCCAAAATTACATGTGACGAATAAATGGCTAAAGAAGACCTGGCTATCCAGTTGCATTTCATATGAAGAAAATAATCAAAATGCAGAAACAGCATTGGATCAGAACATGGGTTTGATTCTCCCATTTCTTCCCTGACAACTTCAGAAAAATGGAGAGTATCACCATACTCTCACATAACCTGTTGCCACATTTTAGTTTAACCTATTAACACATAAGTTAGTGGCTTCAAATTCTTTTGGGAAGTGGCAGCTGGTAGGTTTGAAACCCTCTGCAAACAAAGTATTTGTAAATCCCATATGCATGTTTTATTTCTCTGCAATCTACTACAGTTTAAAAAGAGTATGGTCATTGATTCAGACCAGAAGTTGACATTTTCTTCATAGCATTTGCCTTTAGCTAGTAATATCTACCATTATTACAAAACTTACTTTATACTTGCTGTTTTGACTCATCTCCAATTAGCATCCCATTGTGAAGTGTGCATCATCCTGACTCCAAAGAGACTGCTTTCAATCAACATCAAAAGTGATCATTCAGTACAACAACCTCCATAACTATGAAATGATCCCAAATAACTGTATAATGCTGAAAAGAGGTAAACATTTATACAACAATATCTTAAAAGATCTGACGCAGAAGAAATTGTTACTTCCAAAAAATGATAAGCTATATATTTTATTGTTTCATTTTAATTGTAACTTAGCTTGAATGTTTTCACATTAATTACTGGAGTCATATTTAATTGACTGTACACTGGTAGACCTTGTTCAAATCTTAAAAACTAATCTAGGAAATAATATGAAATGACAGAAAATCTGTAGAAAAAACATTTGCATTTGTTTTATAGTTTACAAGTGTTTTTATGATTTCTATTATTACTGTCCTTTGATATTGCCAGTAATATTGATGATCATGTTTGTAAAAAATTTGAAGTTTATAGTTCCTTAATTAACATTTATCATGTTAGGTAAATCCTTCCTTTTCAAATGTCTTTTGAAATTTAATGGTGGCTTATTTACATTTGGGAATACCTGGTGGTACGTCATTGCTGATCTATGTCCATTTTCTCTGAATTAATTTCAGGGATAATTTAGATTAATAAAGCAAAAATATCATTTATTTGATCAATTATAGAATAAACTCTCACTTAAATACTGTAGACTTTACTACATGCACAGCTTGATGTATTTTACAGGTGAAAATACTTATCCCTGATTTACAAAATTAAGGCATGAGATGATGACTCAGACCTGTGGACACCAACATCAGAAATGAAGGAATAAAAGCCAGTGCTCTTGTTCTGTTACTGCTACCCTATCTAATTCATCATCCTGACAGAAACAAAACCATCTAATGGGACTCCAGCTGAAGCTGTGGATGGTAGATTATACCTGTGAGGCAGGACTGAGTCTGACCTCAGTATAAATACCTGAGAACTTTTATGGTTAGGGTTGGATATGGAGCTAGACTTAGAGGCTTACGTCTAACATCCAGTTTCAGTGATAGGAAATACTAGAAACAGACTCATGGCTGTGCTCCCTTGGTCTCTTAATCTCTTCTTGATTTTCATTTTCATGGTTATATTTATGGCATAGAGCTTCAAACATATCACATGAATTTTCATGAATATTCACATTTGTATGAAAGCATGCGAAATTCATCCTATCTGGGTGTATTCTGGGGAACTTATTCTGATGCAGTAGGCAGCAACACAGGCAACATTACTTCTTGTTGAGAAGGTAAAGAGAAATATCTGATCCTTTGAAACGTATTTTGTTAGAGAATATATGACTAGCGGGACAGATTTTGAATAAATTCTGTATGTCTAGGAGACACATAGAATACTCTTAAAGTGGAAAATGTATACTCAGGAAGAAACTGCTAAGTATATACAGCTAAAAGGAAGCAGAGGAAGGAGGAAATTACTTATAAAAGGATGAATGAAGTATGATGATTTTTGAGATAAGAAATAGACCTACACAGCACTTTTCTTAGTACTTCCCAGGGTATGTGACATGTTTTTCATTTTATTGACTTAAAGGAAATGAATTTAGCTTTTATTTCCAGAATAGAAATCATGGTGCAGAAGAGGAATGACCAGAGTAGGCAGCACAAAAGAAAATATCAGGATCAAAGGCATAATACACCTATCAGATCGCATTTATTTGTCTGAAGTGATGCTGGAATTCATTTATCCAGTTCAACAAAACTGCAGTCAATGTCTTTCACATTTGAAAGGTCAAAAATATTACCACGATTATTGCTTTTGTCATTAACAGCTAATCCTAGAAAGATTCAATACTGTTTGGAAAAAAGATGAGTGGAGAGATCTGGTGATGTTGAGTACACAGCTTTGGACTCTCCACAGCAGGTTCCTTTTCAGTGACCTTTGTCTGAGTGTACAGGAAATCCTGAAGTAAATAGAACTGCAACAATCTAAAACTTTCTATTTGTAGATCTAGAGATAAAGTAAAAGGAAAAGAAAACAAAACAGCCATGCACAGTACAAGTGATGGATGTACCTATGAAAAATAAAAATCCATAACCCCCATCACATTATTGGCTTTTGGGTGAGTACCTCAGAATGAGGATTAGGCATTTTGGATTTGTGATTCATGAGCATTAATGGCCAATGATGGTGCAGGCTAATAAGCACA
Organism: Coccyzus lansbergi; assembly: GCA_033558105.1. Taxonomy (NCBI): domain Eukaryota; kingdom Metazoa; phylum Chordata; class Aves; order Cuculiformes; family Coccyzidae; genus Coccyzus; species Coccyzus lansbergi. The sequence continues at coordinate 2,432,264 of JAUMJK010000097.1, forward strand.
CATTCTTGTTCTCTGAAGAATGATCCACACTTGGATGGTTCTCGGGCATACTGTAAAAATTAAAATGATAATCACATTTCAGTCAGTAGAATGACACAATGAGAAGCTGAATAACAGTTCCTGTTCTAGACACCTTCCTTTGATCACTTATAAAACAATGATGAATTATTTTTTATTGGAGAAAAAGAAATCTGTGTGTCAGAGATGGCCTGTATTTAAGACATCGCAGCATAAGGGAAAAGTTGAAAAAAAGGTCTCACACAGCCTTCCCAGCAGCTTTAAGGCACTGAGAGTCGTATGATGTCTTTAAAGGCCCATCAGAGATGAATGAATGCCTCCTCAGCCTACTCTAGTCTGGTAGTTCTTTCCACAAGTTTCTCAAAAGGGAACACTGAGTTATCTGCTGAGTCCCTGCAGAGCATCCCTGGCATTATGCTGGTTTTGAACTGTCACAGTTGGCACAGAAATTATGTCAGTAGGTAGAGGAGGATCAAGAAGATATCAAGCATATTTTTTATGCTTTTCAGACATATACCAGTCCCTTGAGTTTTTCTGACACACAGCCCTGGGCAGCACAGAGGTGATACATGTTTATGCTACCTTTCCACTGTCCTGTTCCTTTACATCAGAATGAAGAATTGGGCTCAAAAGTTTTATAAAAATGTGAGATGTGTGTGGCTACTTGCAGCAAGTAAGTTTAATATTGGTGAAGGTAGGAACTAGAAAGTCTGGACAAAAAATCTGGTGTACAAAAGCTTAGCTGCCAGACTGAATTTGTGAATTTTTGCAACAGGGATTTGCATAGTACCCTATGAAAATGTAGCTTTGCATACAGGTTCAATTTGAACTGGTCTTTATCTCACCTATGTCAGCTGCATAAACAACATCTGATTTTACCTCTCAATTAACAACTTGGTAATTGTATATCTTTTTATTGAGAAAAGAGATAAATGGCCCTGCTTGCAGCCCTAATCTCCACAGAAGAGAGATGCTTTTCCTCAGTTATTCATTAACCATGGTAATTTTTGACTTGGAAACAAAGTTTTGTAGATTCAGGAATTTGAGAATCTGAAATTCCATTCATGAGCAGGATTAGATGGCAGTGATTTAATTGATGTTTGAGCACGTGAGCAAACTATGCATATAAAATATTTTCAATGATTATATCTTTTAATGGAACAACATGTTTTTGTAACTTAGCTCTCAGACAGTAATCACAAACCAGATGCTGTTTCAGGCACAGGCTGCAGCACATCCGTGGTACTTACCTTGGAATTCAAAACAAACACAAAAACATCATTGGAGCACTTCCAGCAGAAAGATTAATTAAAGTCTCTTAAGGTGGCATCACACACAGATAGATGGATTGCTGTAAGGCATCCTCCATCACGAGGGCATTGACCTCATTCAGCAGCTGGACCACATTTTCCCTAGTCTTCCTTTTGCTGCTGATGTACTTGAAATCCTTTCTCGTAAGGACAGTAAAAGTAGAAGTCTGTTGGGCCTTTGGTTTAAATAAAACTTCCAGAAGGTATTCCTTGATTAATTGTTGTTATTTGGGCAATTGGGTACTGAAGTTTTACGTCAGTTCACCTGAATCCTCTTGTAACACCTTTTCTAAACAGAGTTGTCGTGCCTGTCCATTTGCTTTGTGTTCCCAAACGTTACTTTAGACAAGTGTCAGAATGCTCTGACATTTCAGACCATGTTATTGCCTGAAACATTATATTAATGTACTTTTTTAAACTTCACATGTTTGATGTTGTGGATTTTGCAACATTCATCAAAAGTTATTCAGGCCTGGGCCTTACTATTAACTCCTTTAATTTCAATCTTGCAATTTATTCTATCATGGTCTGACATTCTCTAGCAGCCCTTATGTCCCTACACTTTTGGTCTGTTATGTGAATACAAAAAACTCACCTTTCTAATGAGAATGTTATTGCTGCGAGGTAGCAGCAGATGAAATGTGAGTAAAGGCTGTAACGGCTCATTACCAGTCTTGTCTGATGGACCCAGTCTCACAAGAAAATTGCAGGAGAAATCAATGTGTTTGGGAAAGTTTTCTCATATATGAAAAATGAGAATGATTGAAGCTATTTGTCTAGTAAAAATCACTGAAGGAAAGATCATGAGGGAATGGCTTTGAGGAAAGTGTATGAAGAGAAGAAAAGGCAGATGTTAGAAGTGGAAACAAAAAGTAAAACCAGTAGACATTAAAAATTAAAATCTATTAGGCAGATATCTAGAAGCAACTTAGATATAATTTCTACTTGCAATAGAATTTCCAAGACAAAGCATCTTGGATCTTTTCTGAAAACTCCAGATATTTTGAAGGTTTTGCTGTAATGTGCTATTCTGCCTGAGGAGGGTGAAACTAGAAAGAGTAGTGGGAGAGATCAGCACCCCAGTTCTCAGCTTGGAGGAGATATAAAAGCAGTTCAGCAAAGCCCCACACTGAAACCTAAAGATGCTCATGATGAAAGGAAAGAATTTCTTTTTTTTGAGTACAACTCAACATATTATTAGGCAGAGTTTGGAACAATGAATTTTAACTTAAAGTGGAATTAAATTAAGAATAGGGAGAAATTGCTTCCTGCCTTTTCTCACAGAGTAGAGATTCAGTTTCGGTGTCATTCTGAGAATTCCTCCCTTCATTTTGATATGTCTTAATTTTTTAAGTAGTTCAAGTGGTATGGAAAGGGAAGACATCTTAGGACATTTGTAATCAACTGGATAAAGATGCAAGAAATTAATTTATCTGGGAAAATAAGCATCACAGTTTAGCCGTGGCCTGGCTAATTTCAGCAGCTAAAACTGCAGTGGAACTCCAAATCCTTCCCCCTGTAGCTCCCAGGGAAAGGCAAATGAGAAGAAAGGGACTTACGGGCTAAACCTACAGCTTTAATGAAATGATAATGATAATAATGATGAAAATAATAAGAAAGTAATGAAACAGGTACATATATATGAGATCGCACCTCCACCCCACTCCTTGATGAGTGTATGTGACCACAAATCTTGCAGACCTGAAGGAATGGGTCCATGGCTAGGAGGGAGCTGGGCTCAGGAACTGGATTTTGGAATGCATGGATCTGGGATCAGGAGCAACCAGGCAGATGAGGTCCTCACTGGACATTGGATGTTGCAGAAGAAGGGATGAGACCCCTCATGCTCTCTCTTTTTCAAAATGAAACAGAATATCTTTTAAAGTTATTTGAACTTTTCATTTGTGTATGTTGTTGGCCTTCCTAAGCTGGAAGCTAGAGAGGGGACCAGGGCTATATTTAATAAAGAATTTTTGAGTACTTAATGTTCTTTTCCTGGAACATATATATATTATAAAACTTTGAATTAAAAGTAAAAAACCATTGTGTTTGGAGACCAGAGGTTTTGAGGTGAGAAAATACCAGTACTATGATCAAAAGATTGTTTTCTGGAAGAAGGAAGAAGACTTTCTACTAGAATAGTAAATATTTGGAATTGAATGTCACTACGATACAAGAAATGATTGATCACTTTGTCATTTTTTTTAAGCTAAGTGATGAGATTATTCATCAAATATTTTTTAGTAATTTTTTTTTTTATTTTATGAGTGTCCTATCACCTTTTTTTTTAAAAAAAAATTCAAACCTCTTGTATTTTTGGAAAAAAAAATATATTTAATTTCATCGCATCCTAATTTGGCTGACATCTATTAATCTATTCTTTAAGGAATGTTTTTGTATCAGTTACCAGGATTTAATTATATGGTTACAGTAACATTCTAGAAACAGGATTCTGCCTCCTCAACTGAAAATGACAAAACTCTTAGGCTCTTTAACTCTGACTCTCTGTTCATGCACATCTTAAGTTACGGAGCATTTACAAGTTTTCCAGCTCGTGGTTGTATTGGAACATAAATGCATTGAATATTATTTGCAAGTTATTAAGTGGTTTAAGGTGTGGTGGGCCACACTGTTTAAATGACAATACTGGAATACCAGTCAGGGTGATAAAAAGAGTGGTTTGAAAAAGACATTGTTCTTGTCACAAAGAACAGTATTGGGATCTTGACAATTTTGGTTCTCAGTTCTGAGTGTTGAAACTTCTCATTTGCACAAGCCACTCAGAAGAAGGATTCAGTCCCCATCAATCCATTGTTTTCTATTTCAAGGCAGAGGTGTATTTTCATTCTGCTTAGAATTTGCATGTTGCTTATATTAGAAACCACTGCTAGGGCCCACTGTGTCAAAGTTCAGCCACAATAGCGTCAGATGTAAATGGAATTAGTTTGTGGTACAAAACAGTGCATTATTTCCTTCCCTGGAAACGCTGCTTTTGGAATCACAAAGTGTTCCAACTTGATCGTGTCTCTAGGTGCAGAGGTTTGGTCCTGTTCTGCATCTCTGCTGCTTTCCGAGTTACTGATTTCTTATGTTCAGCTCTTCAGGGACATTGCTCTGCACTTGCAGTCCTGTTCTGTCACTTCAGGTGCTTTTTTATTACAGAATTTCTTGTATGTCCTTACTAGGTATTCCCCCTGTGGAAAGTCATAGTCTGTTGCTAGTAAACCTTATTAACAAGATATCTCCCTTAATTTTCATTTCACTTGATATTAGCTGTGCAGTTTCACTAGATTTCTCAGGTTTAACATTGTGTGGGATGTCTTATTTGCTATTGATTAGGGGTTTTTTTCAGTGAAGATTCTCAACCTTTTCACTTTCAGTTTGTTAACAGGCTGTTGCAATCAGTCTTTCAGCTGTCCCAGTCTTAATGGAGTTGTGTTTCAAGTCTGTAGGCTACGTATAAATGCTTAAAGGATGGTTCTGCTCAAAAAGTGTCTTGAAAAGAGAGATGTGTGGGCCTGTTTTGACAGAGGAAAAGGCTTATGCTTGTTTTTTAACAAAGAACTAGAAAGACACAAAACAGTACTTTTGAAAGACGTTAAAAATAATCTTGAAGCTCCTACACCTCCTCTGCTGTAGTATAGTTTATAGTGGCTTATGGGACACAGAGGGGGATAATTAGCACTACATTCATTGCCAAGGACAAAATGCCTTTACATGTGTCCTTTATTAATCTTCCATCTCTGTGGTTATCCTGGCACACCAGCTGCCTGGAGCACTATTTCCTGTGAGCTGTAGGTGCCTGTATGTAATGCAGAAAAACAGAAGTCTATGTAGCAGAGGTGGTACCAGTATTAACAATAATATGAACTCTAAAGCCATAGGTGTATTCTCATTTCTTTTCCATGAGCCTATGATACCAAGTAATTGTGAGAAGAGAATAGAATTATGTTGAATTCTTTTTTAGTTGCATTAAATCATCGTTTTGTGCCACATTCTGTGTCAGTGGCCCTTCATTGATGTGGTATATGCACGTAACTTAGATCTTCCAAATAAGAAAAGGCTGAGGTTATCCCTAAAGAGGCAGAAAAATTCTTACTTAATTCGAAGCCATGCACACATAGAACCCTTTCTAACTGATATGTGATTTCAGTTGGTATGAAAAAGACGAGGAAAAAGGCTTTTTAGGTGCAGCTTTTGTGGCAATACCAGATATATCTGTATTCTCTTGTTCATTTGTTTCTGGGTTCTACTGGGGACCACTTGGAATCTCCCTGAGCTATGTTAGATGTTCACAGGAGGATTTCTAATTTTACTAGCATGCCACGTGAAATACCAATTTTGGTAATTTAACACACTTTCACTCGATAGAAGTGCTTCTGTAGTTTCTTATTTTCTTCTTAATATTAAGTATCTCGTATACAAGATTCATGTTTGATGTATCTAAAAATCTTCCTGTAATGATGGTTGTAGTCATGGGATGAAACGGGAGGAAAATGAAGTTTGAATGCTGTAAAGTAACTGTCATGTTAACAGCTTTGTTTCTCTGACTTTATTTATTTTAACAAAACATCTATGGAGAAGAATAATGTTAAAACATTTCCAAAATGTTTGCTGTCTTTCTGAATGATGAACTGAAACTCAATATATCTAATACAAAATAGTAATAAATTACAATTGCACAATTTCTTACAGAGTTTTTATTAAGATCAAAACTTATTTATTCAGACTAGATTTATATAAATAAATCACAGTACATTTTTACTTGTGTTTAGAAGGTTGTAATACATATTATAAAATTAAGAAATCTTTTGTCCCTCAAACCATCACTGCAAAAGGAATCATGCATTACTTCTACTAAACAAACAAAATGCCCACCTAACTGAGAGAGCCTTGATACAGGTATGGCTCTACTCTCCAAAATTAGACATGAAACAGAGAGATACTAGGACTATTAATCGAACAAGAAATAATAAAGCATAGTACAATGTTTATGTGTCATTAAAAATAAAAGTATACCAAAACAACACACCTCTCTTCACGCACCTTTGCAATGGGTATTAAAGATGACAGCTGGCCAGCATGCAACCGAGTAAAACATTCCAGTTTTACAAATGTCTACTTTTGAGCAAATAAGGAGGAACTAAAAACCCAGACAAAACAAACAAACAGACTGACAGCCTAGATGCTTACAAGTCCTCATGTCACCTTCCCCTCTGTGCCATGTGTGCTGTGTTCAAGTCAGCAGTTGAGATATGTCCTGATGATACCTTTCCTGAATAGTATCCACCACATCCATCTGGATTAGTGCACTTTACAGACCTTCAAGGTGTTGGAGGTCCTTTCAGATAACTGCAGGACCCTGGAGAACTTCCACCTGTAGCTCCTTCCCCAACCCACTGCATTAGAAATTAACTGGAATCACACATCTCAAAACTACTCAGCCCTGAATGTGCAGTGCCTTTACAAAATAATTCACACCTTGCACAACCTGTTTCACGTATAAGGCTCTCACTTCAGAACAGAACTGTGGTTGCAAGAAAGGCTTTGCACTGATCTTTTGCAAGATTCAAGGTGATGCTGTTATGAAACCTCTCCTGCTGCTATTTTATCCAGGACAGAGGGCTTCTATGAAATTCTACGGTGTTGTGGCTTACTCTCTCTACATGCTTTTTCCATTATATATAGGAAAGACAACGCACTATACTAAAGGGAAGAAAGCATTTAGTTGATGTTACTTCAGATTGAGCCACATAGTTCTGTTATTTCACTTCTTTCTGTTCAAACAAAATGCACTAACAATAAAGTATTTTCAGATAGATTTCTAACTGAGTCAAACAGGTTTTTCAATCAAATTTCCTGTCCTCTTTGTCTCTTCCTAGTTATTGTTTGTCACTTTTAATCTAAAAGAGAGTTTGCAGCTTCATTTTCAATGGCAAATATGTTCTCTCAGTGCTCTAATATTACCAAGTGAAACACATGTAAATATGTCTCTTGTACCTCAGACTTTTGGTTTTTAGATATACATATATATATATATAGCTACATATCATGTTTGATGTTTAAAAATGCACAAAGGAAACTAAACCAAACCAAACCAAAAAAACAATGAACAAAACCAACCAAAAATCCCCCAAACCTAACAACTATCCCCTCAAGCCAAGAAGGATAGATTAAATAACCTCTTATTTTTCATTCTTTTGTGTGGCCCTTTGCTGTTATCTCACTTTGGATTGAACCAGCAGTTCCACTAATGGTAGTATAATTGGAACTCTAAATAAAACATTTCTTGTATGTATTGATTTGCTATTTCATGGATCTGTTGGCATAGAGAGTAGAAGTGGGCATTGACAGGTAGGAATGGTTTGAGCATTGAGTCTTTTATACTATATGTTTCCTTTCCAGTTCGGTAATCTCTGCTTCCCCAGATTGAGATGCATGTGTGTTTGTCCACTGCCAGAATCATTTTCAGGGAGAAGTAAAACAGAAGAGAACAGAACACTTTTAATGTCTTGTTATTTCAGTGGAAATAGATTAAGAGATTTTTCAAGACTTAACCACAGAAGGATTGTGCTGTGAGTATTTTGGCATGGGAATATCACACAATTGACCGTTATACTCTGCCTCAGCATCAGTAGCTTGGAACTCTTTCCTATTGACACCCACTGTTTTTTCATAAAACAACATCTGAAATGGTGGCTTGTTACAGAAAACGAAAACTAACAGTTTAATATCTGAATGACTGAAGCAGGATTAATTCTTGCTGAGATGCATTTCTAAGGGATTTCCTCTTCTACTCTAGAATTACAATACTTGTCATAGAGTGTAGTTTTGCATTCATAGGATGTAAGAAAGCAAAAAAGGGTTTTGGGGTTGACTCTTGTGAGCCTTCTACTAATTTACCTCTGAGAATCATAGTTCTGAAAAAAAAGTCTGAAGAGTAATGGAGTCATAGTTTTCCCTGGTATTCCAGGTGATCTTGCAGTACTAGATCTTCTGTTTCTTCCAATGTGCTGTTGTATTATTGTACTGCAGTTCAAAGACAGCAGGAGTGTACTGGCCCAGAACCATAACATGAAAATAATCATGTCTATGGAATAGCGTTGGTTAAATGGAGTATAAAGGTGCAGTATCCAAATATAGAAAATAGCCATCATTCCACGTATGTACTTCTATGATAAGGCAGATATTTGTAAAAAGCACATAGTAATGCCACAGCCTGAGTATGAGTTTGCAACTCATGAGTCAGCAGGAATTAAGATAATTTAATAAAAAAATTACATTTTATTCCTCATCCCCAAGCTATTGAAGTGTGCTAGATTCCACTTCAAGAGCTAACTGAACAGAGACTTTTCTCTTTTTTTTTTTTTTGTTTTGTTTATTTAATAGAACTGTGTTAAAAAACATCCTCCATCCTCCTGGTGACAGTCCCTTAATCATTATATAAACTGAGCATGATAATAAAATAAAATAAAATAAAATAAAATAAAATAAAATAAAATAAAATAAAATAAAATAAAATACCATTGGCAATTATGATACTACTTTTCTGTTGATACCCCTTTGAGTTTTTAGAAAGGCTTCTGCACTCTTCCACAAACACAAAATAAACCTGATTGCATTGGTGTTTTCCTTTTTACAGAAGTTACTGTTACAAATATTGCAGTGGGAAAGCATTCAGCTGCCTGCTTTGCTTTCCAGACTGGGATGCATGTGAAATAACTGTGCTCAGGGAATCAAAGAAATCTAGTCCAAAGGAAAAGATCCTCCTTCTTTGCTCAAGCACATATTCCCATGCTGACTTCTAGGAGTAAAGAGCACAGGATTTTGCCTGAAGTGTGGATCATGCATGAATAGACACAAACATTGTGTTGTATTACTGGCCTGCTGATATAAATCTTCAGTAGAAAGTGCAGTGAAATAATTTTGCTAGGGCAACTTCATATCTGTATTTTTCATTCTTCTGGAAATGCTGGGTTGCTCAACTGAAATTTTGCTTGGGCAGGTTTTGAAGAGTTGCTTAATTTGCCAAGGGTATCCTTGCATGTGGTAGCTGTATTTTACATAGCATGGCCTGAGATTTTTGAAAACCACTTCTTTACAGGACTTCTGCTTTATTTCTGTAGCACATATTTACAACAGATCCAACATTACCAGCAAGAGCCAAGCTATGTTTTCTCATTAGCAATCCTCATTTTCTGGAAGATCCTCAATAGGATCTTCCAGATAGGTTCTAAAACTAGTTTTTCAGATTTTGGATTAAAATTATTTTCTTCAGTATGTGCATACATATTTGCATCAGCAAAACTGTAGCCCCAAAAATGCTTGGTGAGCATTTAACACATGCAAGATTAGAGAGTCATAGAATCGTAGAATCACCATGTTGGAAAAGACCTCTTGGATCATCGAGTCCAGCCATTCCTATCTGCCACTGAACCATGTGCCTGAGCACTTCATCTACCCATCCTTTTAACATCTCCAGGGATGAGGACTCAACCAACCCTGTGGGCAGCCTCTGCCAGCGCCCAATGACCCTTTTCACGAAAAATGTCTTTCTGATATTCACTCTGAATCTCCCCTGGTGCAACTAGAAGTCATTACCCCTTGTCCTGTCTCCTGTCACTTGGGAGAAGAGGCCAGCTCCCTCATCTCTACAACCTTCTTTCAGGTACTTGTAGAGAGCAATTAAGTAACCCCTCAGCCTCCTCTGCTCCAGGCTAAACAATCACGGTTTCCTCAGCTACTCCTCATAAGACTAGCTCTTCAGCCCTTTCACCAGTTTCATTGCTCTTCAAGATAAGGAGTAACGTGTGCACTTATCTGAACTATACATAAAGACAAGGGCTCCCTGTCTGTAGGCATGTAGCAGTCAACCAGATTATATATAATACCCATAATTTGCATTTGGATTTTTGAAACAAAAATTCCTATATAAAAACTAGAGTCAAATTCTCCTTAGAAAAGCTTGAAGAGAGAACTTCATGTAAGTCTAAATAAGTGGCAAAAATTTATTACAGGGGCTCTTGTTCTGGGGCACAGATTTCATCAAGTGAGATTTCAGTCTTTTGATTACCTCTTTTAATGGTAAGAATTTGCCAGCACTTACAATATACCGTCATGTAATTCTGTAGCCCTGGTAATTCTGCTACAAAAAATAAAGACAGACTTCATAGGCACTAAATATTTGGAACAGCATTTTAAAATGACACTCTGTGTGTGTATGTGTGTGTGTGCAGACGCCCACACCTGTGTGTGCTTGTGTGCATGACAGAGCACAGCTGCCTGTGATACGCTTCCAACTTTTTGCAGTCTTATGGACACAACTTTAGAAACTGGAAGTCGTCTACAAGGGTTGAGAACTAATAGCCTCCTTGTTATACAGATGGTTATCTTCTTTCTAAAAGAACATGTTGTCATTATAAACACCACATGTATCTTGTTCTCACTCAATAGAACCTTTTTTCCATACTTTTCAGATTTGAAGATATGCAAAGAACCATATTAATTTGGTTTTGTACAAGGTGAAATGAGGCACAAATTGAGCTGAGGACACAACTTGTCATTGAAAAATAAATGTCTGATGACAATTATTCTTGAAGAAAAAAGATTTAAAATGCCATCCATTCACAATATTAAACCTTTTTTTTTTTTTTTTTTTTTTTTTTTTTGCAAATACAAGAACCATACTTGCTGTTGCTTCCCATATTTGTTGGTTTTCACTGCTATCATGTTGCTTGTAAAACCTGGGTTATTCTAACGAACGGAAATTATGACTTGAATTTGGGTAATGCTTACAACTATACAAATAATCTATGAGTAGCAACAGTGTCAGCTGAAGAATTAATGCTACAAGAGGATAACATTGCGCTACTTGAAACCAATAGCTCTTCACACAGTAGAAGACTGAGGGTCCTATTCAGCAAATACTCAGGGTCCTACGGCTGTGGCCACAGAGGTTCCAGAAGCTTCGCTGAGTCTAATCCTGATTCAGGAACCAAAATGATATGCTGTGTATATATTTCTCTGCACAGCCTGGATGCGCTGGACACCCTCCCCCACTTGATTCCTGGGAAGGAAAAAAAAACGTCTCTGTTTAGCTCAGTGACATGAAAAACAATCCACAATAATGAAATCTAAAGAAGTTAGCCAGGCATGTATGAAAAGAACAGGGTGCCTGTAAAAAGGGAAGAGCTGTCAAAACCTAATTGTGGGCTCTGGCTGCAATAAAATTTATCAAAGAGGGAAGACAGGTTCAACGTAAGGATGTAGACAACTTCTGCTAAGAGACACTTCTCTTATTCTGGGAAATATCATAGCAATCATTACGCTACTCCTTACATGATTTGTCAAGCTGTTCCTATCAATGTCTGGCTACAGCTGAGAGTTCGGTGATGTGTTTTCTAAATCCAGTTCCCAAAGTCCCAGGCAGGCATTTCACATGTGGCACGTTAGCTAGTAGCTTGCCTGTCACTGAGGGCACAAATGTATAGGCAGAGCTCCCCTACTTTGCTTGGTCTTCTTTCACAGAGTACTTGCATGCTGGCAGCACCCATGCTCTGCAGAGGTACGGTGTATGCCTGCTGCAACAGAGCCTGTGGAGCACTCAAAGTGGTCTCCCTGCTGAAACTGTGCTGCTGTGGTTCCCAGACACCAGGAAACCTAATTGCTCATGGAGACAGGGAATTTCTGCCATTTTGTAGCATCTTCCTACTGCCTGACAATTATGTATATAACTACCAAGCTTAGTGTTTACAACCAAGTAGGTAACGTCTTCAGTTGTATTTTATTAACACGGCTGCACTCATGCATAAAATATAGGCAGAGAGGCAGCAAAATACTTGCCTCTGTACGTTAGGTGCTTATGGCATTGCTTGTGGTTTGATATGAATACAATGGTCTTTTATGTCTTTCAGCATTGGAGGTAACATTGGAGGCTGTTCATAAACATAATGGTTTCTTTTGACTGGATTTACTGCCTCACTTTAGCCAGTGATAGCAATGATAAAACTAAGTCATGGTAACTCTTAGGAAGCAATTTAGATCTCTGATGAATTTTTGTGTCTCATGAATCAGGATCAGCATTCCCTGTACTGGGGAGAGGATTAGACAGAGGGATTAAAAGGACATCTTTACCCCACTGGACTCTGTGGAATAGCCCCTGAGGATATGGCTAAGAAAGAGTTCAACAGGAATGCCAAATTTCTGCTGAATAGGTTAAAAGGGTGAGGAAGCCTCTTCGGCAGCCATCCAAGCGCAGAAGACCTGCATAACATTTCTGCTGAATAGGGCCCTAAAGACAAAAAACAAAACAAAACAAAACAAAAAAAACCATAGGAACCTTGAAAAGCTTTTCTGATTGTGTGGCTTCTTATCAACTCCTCAGATCTCCAGAGACACTTAAATATTTTTTTTCAGTGCAGATAGGCATCCCTTGAGATGTGCAAGTGGCATGGATGATATATTCTTACAAGAGAAGAAGTCAAATTAGGTTGTTATATATATTAAAAAAAAGGTCTTGTTTTTTCTACAAACAAGGTCCATAACTTTATATCAATTATCAGTGAAAGTTACCCAAGATCCTATTTGAAAAACACCCAAACCTTTAATCTAGTGTATAATGTTCAGTGTTTTCACGTATATCAAAGACATGAATTACTTTCTATCCCCCTAAAACTGAAAGGAGCAGACTTAACTTCAGTGTTATATTTGACTTTTAATACTGGTTTTTCTGAGCCTTTTTCTATGATTTCATGCATTCATGGGGATCTTGGGTTTGTTCGCAAAATTTTATCTAAATTCTAATGCCATATGGAAGAATATTCACTATTATAATAATGGGGAAACAAGAAACAAAAATCTTACCTCTGCAAGAGGATGCCAGTGAGCAATGGGTTTCCGTGGATATGAGAGCATTTCATTCCAGTGGTCGCGACCTAGACTTTCTGCATCGTTGCCTACTTGACATACTCCAATGACCTCATTGTGACCTACACTGTGAAAATGTTCCATAATATTTTTTTCTTAAAATTTTACCTCTAGAACGATAACATTTACATATTTCATTAAAAACAATAATCATGGATTTTAGAAATTACTTCTTCCTGAAAAATGTAATTAACTATAGTGTAGGTTTGCTCTTTGCATCTCCCACTATTCAGAATAATTTAATATTTTCTCCATTATAGCACATACTGTGTGTTTGTGTGCACTTGTTACTTTTGTTTGTACAACAAATGTAAAAGGTTCTTTGCCTGTGTTCCAAATACCCACTGGACTTGCAAATACAATAATTACTTGCAAATACAACTAAACCCTAAGCTGCCGTTTTAGAAATGGAGGCACGTGTCTAAGGCATTAGAGTAATTGTGCACAAACAAAACTTCAGTGTGTGGATTTTCTGATTATATGTTTGTTTATTTCAGTTCTGGTAAAAATATATGCAGCTTAATTATATTGGTTATGGATGCAAATCTACATTTCAAAATGTAGATAGGAAATTCTGCCTGGTAATACAACAAAGTTTAGTCTTCTACCAGAATCAACATGACATAGATTATGTTATTTACAGCTACAGGTATCTCACCGGTCATAATCCATAACAGCTATCAACAAGTTAATTTGGTCAATGTTTTCTGGAGGGACGTCAAAGACTATGGCTTCATTGTAAACAGGATTAAGGGTATTCCTCTTGGTGGAAGTTTTTCTTTTCTTTAGACGCCTTCCTTCACACATTAAAGAAACCTTCACGTAGGGATCTGTGTGAATCATAAGAACAATGTTGGTTTTCTTTTGTTGTTTTTAAACAAACCTAAATGGAGAGTGAAGGGAGCAACCTTCTTGTATGCCCATACCTGCCTGCAGAGTTAGTCGCCTGGACCTGACTGGAATTTAAGCTTCTTTATTACCATGCCTGGGAGGCAGTGGAGCTTTGAAAATTTTACCTGGCTGACTGCTTACAATGAACAATATAGGTTCAAGAAGCTCCTTGTTGAATACCGACTTCTCAAAGGGTATTGAAATACGCACTGAACCATGTTATACATGACTGTTCCATATGACAGATCGTGTATCAGCCTATTTATAACAGCCTAATTACTTGTACAGACCTGTAGGACTGACAGAAGATGAAAATATTTTACAGAGTGGGATTTACTGATATACAGTTAAATAAAATTCAATTGTAACAATTAGTGGCTTATATTTCTCAAGATATTTACAATTATTTTTAAACTCCTAAGTGTAATAAAAAAAAGAGCGATTTCTTTGTCACTCCTCTCTGGGAGCTCTACAACCCTCTGCTAGTATTTTAAAATCATCTATGAACTCTTATTTAAAGTAATTTCCTGTCTTCATCATCAGATTTTGAAAGGGTTGCTGAAAGGAGTCTGAGATGATCACTGTTTCGTCTATATTCCTACAACAGTAAATTGGATCACTGGCTCTTGGAAACTGTCAGAGAGGGTAGTCTGCCTCTGTTCCATAGCTACAAAAAAAAATTTCTGTACAAACGAATTCCCAGTGTTTTAAACACAGTTTGGCCAACTTGCGTTATTGTGTTATTCTGAATCACAGTGATTTCAGAAATAATAATCTTGCAGATTTTTTAAGAACACATTATTTTAAACTGTTGGTTTCAACTTGAACAAACTAAGATATATTATTTAATTCTCAGAAATTCTTGTACTTAGGTAACTCAAGAGTTTGTGGTATAATAATACACTTCTCAAAAATCATTCTTGGATTTGACAGTGACGAAATTTGTGTTTCAGGATGGAAATGGGACAGAAATTCACATTTGGCATTAAATTAATTCTTACCTGATGCTCCTGTGATATCCATTGCCTTTAAATTTCTTGCCTTTATTATTGTAATGGTTAGTCTACCAGCTGTAGGAAGGTAGCAGAGTGAAAACATCAGGTCACCAAGATCCACATTATCCTGTTCCAAGGAAAGAGAGATAATGTGAAGCAACAATAACACTTTCACCTATCCATTAAAGGAGCTAAAGAGAAAATACACCTTTAAGGTTCTACAGGCACGCAAACAAAAGCTGAATTCTTATTCTGAAACATATCTGAAAAGAGAGACATCTATCTGCACACTAGGTTCAAGTTTGTTGGTCTAACAAAGTTTAAATGTGGTTATAGCTCCTAGCACTCCATCCTTGGCCATATAACAAGCTTGAGTTATGAGGTATGGTGTGAGGCATTGGAATCTCTGTTCTATTTTCTGTTTTGTAGTGATTGGCATGTATCGTTTACAAGTTGCAACAGATCTCTGTGCCTTTCCTTCTGGTCTGCAGAGGAATCCCTTAAACAAGTTCACAGAAACAGTTCTGGTTGGATTGGGCAGTTTTATGGAATTCTCAAGCTTGCACAAACTCAGGTGTGACAGAGAGGAACTCACTATGGTAATAAGGCAGTCTCTACTGGAAGAAGAGTAAGCATGTTACTTCCTGCCTCTTGCACAGATGAACTCCCTCAGGTAAGTTTATGCACCTGCTTGTCTGAGGGAATGATTTGCATCCTCTCCTGTGTCAATGGCATCAGGGTTTCGGAAAAGTAGTAGAAAATGAGCAAACCCTCTTTGCAGTTAAAAAGCATCTGTCTTTTTTTTTTAAAAAGGGAAATACAGTTCTTTTATAAAAAATACAGCGAATAAAGTATTGTATAAAACTATTTCTAGGATTTGATTTGCATTTTTTGACTGAGCACTGAATTGGTACTTTCATAGACCTACCTCCTGTAACCATATATTGCATTCCTGACTGAAAAAGTTACTCTGACTGGTAAATTCAAAGCTACATTCTAGGTTTTATAGGGAAGGGAAATACAGCCATTGTGGAATATCTGTCTTGCCCACTTAGTTCTGAGCAGTAGCTCTTATCCCTTTCCAGTCTCCTTCTGTATCAGCTTTTAAGAAATAAAGGGTGGTGGATGACATAGAAGTTGAGTGAAAATACCCGGAAATGGCGCCTGACAGTTTAATGTTTGTCTCCAAACTAGCTGCTGTATAGACCAATGCCTAGAGACTATGCAGTCACCCAATACAGCTTCCTGCATCAGAAGATGAGACGTGAAAAGGATTGGTATCACAGAGTTGTAGAAAAAACTCATGTCAGAAGGTATTTATAGAGGCCACTTGATCCAAACCCTTGCTCAAGAGAGGCATCTGTGCTTTAGCTCTTCTCAGCTCATGCAAGGAAAATAAATCATGTACATTCACTCAGAAAGAGGTCCTTTCTTTGTGCTCTGGAGAGAGCTGTTGTTAAAGAAAAAAAAAAAAGCTGATATTATGAGCTCTTTGTTAGTAACAATAGCTTTTAACCCTGACTTGACTTCATCAACTATCATCTTTTTCATTATAAAGGTCAGTGTTTTGTGATAGCTGTAAAGTGAATAAAGGTTGTGACAATATCAGGATAGCTGATATGACTCACTCCATTTAGTGTCTCTCAATGGCTCATACTTGGAAGCAGACCTGCTGCAACAAACCTTGTGTCACTGACTCACTTTAACTGTGGGAGGATCAAAGAGCTGTTTAGAAGGTGATTCTGTAAGAAGTCCTGCAAGCTAAAGTGATGTCAGCACACCCATGAGAAATTTCTCTCAGCTAACACCTCTACTTGACATTACAGAAGGAATAATTGATCTCTTAAATTTTGTCAGTGGTCAGCTGGAGCTTGATACCTATAACCTGGGGTATAGGAAGCAAAGATTTTAACTTATCCTGCCCATTGTGAGGAAAAAAACTTCCAGAATTGAAGTGCTTAACTTCCCCAGATCTGAGGTGCTGAGATTTATGGCTGTGGAATTCTTGCCCTGCTAAACCTTTTATCAGTTCTTATCAAGACATTAATAGATAAATGTATTACTGTATACTTGGTTTAGATACAAATTTCAAGAAACGTGTTATCCATCTGCACAAACCAACCCTTTAGGAAACACGAGATCATGTTTTGAACGCAGTATTAGATATCATGTCATAACACATCTATCTGCAAAATTTGCCTTGCATTTGAAAAGTAATCCTTACTTACACTGACATATATTTTTATCAAATGCTACAATGACAAAAAAACTTCGTTAAAGTTTTTCAAAAGATTGCACTGGGTATCAAATAGAAAAACACTGTTAAACTGGAAGGAGAGCCTGCAATTTCTTCAGTCTTTTTCAGTTCTAGAAGTTGTAGGTGTTGTAGCAATAGATCACAGATGATAGTGAGATTCAATCTGTCTATAAGTCAATGCAAGCAGTAATTGAAACACGGTAGTCTGAGAATGTAATTGAAGGAAAGCTTGCAGGCAGCAGCAGGAAAGAGGCACACCTTTTGGCATGCAAATCCTTCTTTTGCTTTCATTTTTATTTGTAGAGAATTAACTACTACTTCATAATACTGGTTACTTGTAAATGCTTTCCTAATTTTGGCAAGATAGATTTTCTAACAGAACAAGCGTTTTCCAGTACCTGGCTATTCCACTCTGCTTAACCTTATTTTCTGTAATTACAAGAGCATCGTTTTTAACTGTTCCAAACAGTAAATTTTGCTGTTGGGGCTTCAAGGTTGAACTTAATGTTCTTCAAAGAGTACCACAAACTGTGACTGCACCACAGAATTAGCATGTGTGTGTTCATCTGTCTGGGTAACTGCAGTAGAAGAGGCATCATACTCTGACTGGAGAAGAGTGGTGTCACAGGCATGATCATTACATCAAGCAAACAAAGGTCCTTACTAAAATTCAGTTTATTAGCAGAAACAGAGCACAGATGGGATTATTGCATATCTTCAGTAGTTTAAAACCACTGAGTCACATGGCTTAAGCCATGCATTCTAAAGATGTACTGTATTATTAAGAAATAGCTTTAAGGAGCAGAATTAACTAGCATACTGGGTAGGATCTTCTCCAAGGAGTATGCTTCTGTTTGAATGGAGTACTTATGTGTTACTACGCACACTTGACAAAATGTGGCAATATAAATATTACATTGGCAGAGACATTTTAAAATTCCTGCTTAAGAAAAGATTTCATAATATCGTAGGTCATCAAGTCATGCATTTTATACGTGTCAAATTTGTGTCTAAATTTATTTAGCACGGTAGTGATACCACGGTGGGCTACAGTGCAACCAGGACACCCCTAATATACCCAGACTGAAATGCTGCATAGTAGTATTCATAACCTAAAAGAAAACATAACTTAAAAGAAAACAGAAGATAATTGAACTACAATAATAATTTACTTATATAAATATGGCCCGTATTATTTTTCTTTTGGTGCTGATCAGCAGGAAGCATATTGTAAGGATAGAATAAAAATGCTGTGATGAAGGTATCTAATGACCAAGCTCCTCTCCCATTGTCCTTAAAAACTCTCCACATTTGGAGGCAGAAAGCACTGCCTCCATTTGTAGCCTACAAACTGCTCATTCGTGTATTCTAGAAAAA
Source organism: Coccyzus lansbergi (assembly GCA_033558105.1). Taxonomy (NCBI): domain Eukaryota; kingdom Metazoa; phylum Chordata; class Aves; order Cuculiformes; family Coccyzidae; genus Coccyzus; species Coccyzus lansbergi. The sequence goes on from JAUMJK010000097.1 coordinate 2,451,037, forward strand.
GAAGGACAAGATTGGTGCTGCTTTGCTTTTCCAGTGCCCCAGGTTTAAGCATCAGGCTTGAGGTGATGGCTGAGCACCTTGATGTTGTTAGCTGTTCCTTACAGTGTGATGTTCAATCCATCTGTTGCTGACAATCCTGTCTAGATTTGTCTCTGATCCCTTGTTCTGTTAAGGCAGCCCTTTATTCAACAAGGTAAAAGCATGAAGTTTCTTCCATAAAAAATTACCAAGTGCTACCTAGGAGAGTTAGAAGTATTTAATACTAGGTAAGCAGTCAGCTGGAAAGTTCAAACCAGAGATGTAAATAACAAAGTTTGCCTGAAAACTATATCTTCATGAAGGGAACAAATCCCTTAGTGGACTTGCAAGAGAAATAAATCCCTCTCAGTGCTGTTAAGAGCATGGAGATACAATGTCCCTCACATTATGCTTCCTCTTTTCTTAAAAAAAATTTCTTGTGGAAATACCAAGTATATCATAAAAATCATATTATTTTATTGGCTTCTACCAAAAATTCTTACTTTTCCCAGAAAATATTTCTGTTCCTCTCTCTCCCCTAAAAATAAAAGGTAGAAATATATCTTTTAAAGGTCTGAATGCTAATGGTAATGTTAATAAATTCTTAGTCTGTAGTCACACAGTATTTATAGATTTTAAAATTATTAATTTCATCAGAGATTAACCTGCAGGATAAATCACTCCCTAGCACTGTGTCCAACAGCTCCATACTGGTGCTTAGGTGAATATAACTCAGCGTATTAAAAAAGGAGATGGGAATAATTAGCCCTTAAATGGCTTCACCTTTGATTATTTGGAGGCTGCATTAAGAAGCTCAGGATGATCTAGCCTTCTCAGTGAAACCTGGAAGTTAGCAGGTAGTTAGAGAGATTCTGACAAATGGGGATTACATTTGGGATCAGATTTCTCTGGTGGATGGGTTATGCCTTCCCATAAATACATTTTGGTGCAGAGAATAGGTATGTAAAACCATGAAAAACAAGCAGCAAGGGGTGGAAAGAAGCAAGATAAATTATAGGTTGTAGCTTCTTTTTTGGTTTTTTTTTGTTTTGTTTTTTTTTGGCTTTGATCTAGAAGAAAATATACTGTCCTTGACTTAGGTGCTCATAAGTTCTGTGCCCATTTCTTTAGAAACTTGGGGTTTGTATTTCTGGAGCAGACAAACTGTGATAGGCTTGCTATCACACAGTGCCTGTGCGACTCTAATTAAAGCATATGTCTCAATTACACCAGGTTCCTCAGTTCCTCATCTACAAAAAGACAGGCACCACTTTTTTACTTTTCTCGTGTGTTGCAAAAATAACGCTCATTATGGATTGTGAGGTGTTCAGATGTATTTTTATGCATCTTGTCAACTTACTATTAATGGGAACACTTACAGGCAGCAAAGTCCTTGCTTACATCTTTTAAAGTTGCTAACTGATGAAAGAGGTTTTCAAGGTACTAGTGGTTTTAGAGATTCTTTTTATTGTTATGTCAGAACTGTACAGATCAGGCAATGATAACTTTGCATACTACTTCCTTTAGCATTTATACATGTCTCTGCAAAGGTCACTGGAAAAGAGAAAAATAGGACAGGTTTCATGAAATGAGGTGATATCATCTGAGCTTCTGAAGCATAGAAAGCATTGATTAACAGTATTTCATTAAATTATCTCTTTTTTTTCCTCCTGGCTGAGGAGCATTAGTTGTATTTTAAACAACAAAAAAAATCTTCTTATTGACTCCATAATCTTAGCTAGAATTAATGGAATTATACTTCTGTAATGCAAGATAAATTTTACTATATGTTATTCTAAATTTGATAATGTAGGGGGTTGAATTTTGCAGAGATCTATATTGAGGCTATATGTGTTAAGTCTAAATGAATTAAAAATACGTTTAAAAGTGCAATTTGCTTTTTGGGATATACATTTATTTAACTGCTCATCTGTGTTGAGAAGTCTGGATTCAAATTTGAGTGAGCTAAGATATAGATTCAGTTAAGGTACGTGTCCAGGAAACAAATATTATGCAAATATCATACTAAAAAAATGAGATCCTAATCTCTTTGAGAAAGACTGTAAATCTAAAGTATCTAACATGATGAACTTGTGAAGTTAGCTTTGCATTTTTTCTTGTATCAGCACAGAATTATTTTGAGTTATATGCATGAGAAATGTGTAACAAGAAAAGCTGTTTAGAAATGTCTGATTTTAATTGAATTTCGCACGTGACTAGAAGAGTGCCAGCTGCCTTCTCATTACACATTTTAAGATGAATAAAGAAGGTATGACTAGAAAATTCTATTTTCATGACATCTTAAATCAAAGAAATGAACTCCAGTAAAGTAGGCATTTATTAATGCCTCAAACTATATTTACAGAGATATGGTTAAGTAAAGTTTGTGGAAAATGGGAATGGCCTACCTTTTTCAATTATTCTTTCAATACGTCAATGTCAGGCAATATTTCATGTTTTCAGTTAATTTGCTGATTGTATTATTTTCACAGTATGATTCCATTTTTTACATTTCATTGTCTTTATTCTATTCATGGCTTTCTTAGAAAATGAAAGCAGACAAGTAAAGAAGCTTTTAAAGTTAGGTAAGTAAAATGAGTCTGATTTCACTTACTAGGAAAGAAGATTAAAAAACAGTTCTGAAGCTTATTTTCACTACTATGAAGGAATATAAGAAAGCTGAAGTGTTTCCACATAAGTCACTCTGGATTTTATACTGCTTTGGGCACACAATATAATTTTCATGTCATGTCATAGCCTGACTATCAGCTTATACGCCTCTGCAACTGTAAGAAGTGTGTATATAGAAGCTAGCCTGATGGGATGGTCAAAAAGGCAGGACAAGAAAGGACACCTTTGAATCCCTGGTACTTGGTTCACGTGCTGGTCTGTGGCACAGCATTTGCTACGTAGCACACATTGATAATAAATGCAGGACCAGAGATTCTTGCATGACTCATAGAGTGAAAGGTATCACCAAGTGAAGAGTTAAAGCAAAAAAAAAAAGCCTTACAAGGTGGAAAGAAAGCACTTAGGCCAGTCAGCCAAGAGGAGTTTTGTGTTCTAAATTATTTAAAAAAAAGAAAAATCTCTGACATCTAAGTTCAACTTTGCTGTTTAGCTAAATGCATAGCTTGACTTTTCTCTGTTAGGATTTATAATAGTAATGCCAAGATTGTTACCACAACAGATTTTCTATCACCTTTTCTCTGACATGTTCTGCAGCTCCTTATAGTCACACAGACACCTTGTCCAACGGACCAATTCTGAATACCACAACTGCTCCGTACTTCATAGGGACTGAAAAAAGTAGGAATCATGTCTGCAGACTGTTTTGTAGAGAGCTACTACAATTGTTGGCTCAGGGTGTGTATGTTCTTATTTCAACTTAGTTTTGCCTAAGATCTTGGCAACTTCTAAATAAAAACTATATCAAAAGTAAAACTTTTCTATGAGGAGCGTCTGTGAGAGCTGGGGTTGTTTAGCCTAGAGAAGGCTGAGAGGAGACCTCATTACTCTCTACAACTACCTGAAAGGAGGTTGTAGATAGGAGGGAGCTGGCCTCTTCCCTCAAGTGACAGGGGACAGGACAAAAGGGAATGGCCTCAAGCTCCGCCAGGGGAGATTTAGGCTAGAGATTAGGAGGAGGTTTTCCACAGAAAGGGTCATTGGGCATTGGAATACGGTGCCCAGGGAGGTGGTTGATTCACCTTCCCTGGAGGTGTTTAAGGCACGGGTGGACGAGGTCCTGAGGGACATGGTTTAGTGTTTGATAGGAATGGTTGGACTCGATGATCCGATGGGTCTCTTCCAACCTGATTGTTCTATGATTCTATGATAAAACATCCAGCAGATAGGATATTCTCCATCTCTACTTCAGAGCTTGGGAATTTCTTGATGTGGATTTTTGGTTTTCTATTCCTCTCTTGTTTCCCTCATCCTAGTGTTACAACTACTTTTCTTTAAGGCAAATCACTGCAGTACCCTCCAGACATGACTTTGTAATGTGCCAGTCAGTCAAGGTATCTTATAATGCGGGTAGCTGGAATCAAAGGATAAGCCTTTCACCTTCATATATGTTTCAGAACAATTTCAGAACACAGCCAGCTAACGTCTCTGAGAAAAACATACCTTGCCTTTGTCACACTGTTTTTAGTAAGTCAACGAAAGAGGCCTTTCCCTGTAGGCCATCAAAGTACTTCTCTTTCTAAAGAGCCAACATCTCCATCATCATAATTTATATCCCATAAATAGGATGCTAGTGATGAACTGAAACTGCCTTTCCAATTGGTTGGCTGAATACTGTCCTCGTACAGAATATATTTGTTCTTACTGAGTCATCTAAGACTTTATTGATAAATTATTCAGAAATAAGATCCTTATTTTAAAAAAGTCTCCATTCACTAAAGATAAACTTTATACACATATTTATTTTTTTAACATACGCTCCAATCCTATACATTTTACTGCTTTGAATCCTTTACACAGATTTCCAGTTCCCAACAACTGAAGTGCCTTGCTGAATCCAGGCCTAACAGTGAATCTAATGAATTATCCTGTAGCTATTGAGACAGAGATAATGTCTTAATTTGTCCCAAACTAAATTGATTAACTGGGAAGATAGTTGGAAGAGAGCTAACGATAATTAGTAGAGAAGTGATTGGAAAAGCTGGAGTACATGTCCTGTTTATGTGTGTGTGGCTGCATCAGAAAATGATTTCACAGGAAAAAAAAGAAATGAGGTATTCTGAATAATGAAACTTCTGTAGGAAGATATTATAAATAATCTGTAACTTAAGTTATTAGGAGGAGAAAAGGAAGAGTATAGAGTTGTTTCTGAAGGCTTGCTAAATGGTATGGCTGGTCAGACAAAGAACTCGTTACATAACTAAGTTTCTCCTTGAAAGTATAACTGTTCCTCTGAAAACTCTTCCATTTTTTTTTGAATTGTTACTGCTTCACACAATTCTTCTATGACTTGTTGCTTTTTGCAAAACACAAACTGCAGTTTAGATTTAATAATACAGTAACCTGTACCCTGACTTGCCTTTTCCAGACATTGCAGGCTGCCTTTTATCACTTTGATTGTTAGTGGGAGGCAGGGTTGAGTGTGTATGTACAAAAAGGCTTGAGAGCTACAGAAAATAATTTCATCTTCCTGATCTAATATTTAAAAATGAAAATGTCTTAAACTCTAAGAGATGTGTTTGCAAGTGAGGAGATTTGCTCCTCCCTTTCTTCCAGTATATCCTACTTCAGTGTATCCCACCTCGTCAGTGTTTACAGGTTGCTACCTTTGGTATTGTGTTTCAAAGTCTTCTGAAAGGGAAGCCCCTTGAGGGTAGATTTGATTTCACAATGCAGAAGCTTTAAAGGACAGTACTCTAGCACAGTGTTGACTCAAATATTTCTTTGCAGAGAAGGCACCAGTGCTTTAGAAATGTTGACCGTCTTGGGAACAGCAATGAAATGTAAATAGTTCTATATGTGAATAGATCTTTGAAGGGCAACTGTTTGCTCAAAAGGAAATGTAAAGGAGAGCTTAATCTGGGAAACATAAGACTTTTCATGTTAGGTGAAAATTGTAAAAATGAAAGGAGAAGTAGATCAGACAGACAGGGAATGTCTCACAGAGGGTAGTTTCACAAAATGTTCTAGCAGTGCAATCTAGAAAAATGGACAGTAGTTTCCTGAAGTTAGGACCAAGGCTTAAAATGAATGGCCATCACTGTCTGTCATGTCAAACCAAATAATTTTTCAACAGGTTGTAATTAATTTGGACTAGACCCCAATTTTCTGTGAAACACTGAAACTGAAACAAAACCAAAGTAAAACAGAGGTTGATGATATTATAATGTGCAATATCTTACAAGACAAGATAATCTGGGTCAGCCAACCTTGCTAACTTAAAATAACACTCTTGACGAATGTCATGCAGATTGATAGATATGAGAAAATAAACCCTCATGGTTTCAAGGCTAAATGTCTGCTTGTTTTAAGAAGCAGAGTCTAAATTACATGCTAAGTGTTCACTGTCTCTAGGTAAATATGAGCCTAAAGAAAATGAAACAGCAAATCCATTGTAATGCATGATATTATTTGTACCATAAATTATTTGCCTGTTATCTCTTGTTTCTGTTCTGACATAAGTTGAAAGTAATGTTTAATTATCTCAATATCCCACTAATAATGAAAATCTCAAATATATCAAAGAAAAATCGCAAGGGAGGAAACCAGTTTTAAAAATAAATTAACTAATCAAAATACTTTAATCCAAAATGTCTTGCCTGCTAATATTTTTTCCCTAGTGTTAAAATGAAAATATAAATATCTCTGCAAATGAATGGATTGTCCTTTCACCCTACCTTTAGTTACAATGGATGCATATGAACTTACAGCTCCACTAAAATACCCAAGGATGCTATGTCTACTAACCCCAATCCATTATCGCTTCATGAACAGGGACTGAAAGCGATCAGTAGGTCAGGGCCTGGAGGGCACTAATAGGCCTTACTGGCCCTGACCACTACTGGTCCCCCAACCCTTTCTACGGCCCAGGACCCGCCTCCAGCCAGCTCTGCACTAAACAACTCTCTGTGGACTACAGTCCGTGGGATAACTCACTGTGGGGCAACCCTACACAGCCAACTTTCTGTGGTGAACAACTTTACGTGGGGAGGGTTAGGATTAGTGTTAAGGTTACAGGTAGAGTTTGGGGCCCTCTGCATACAGCCATCCCCATGGAGGCTTGTCACAAAGAACTTAAATAAGTTTATCCTTGCAAGTATAACTGTTCCTCTGAAAGCTATTTTGTTTTCTTGAACTGTTAATACTTTACACAATTAGATTTAATAATACAGTAACCTGTGCCCTGACTCGCCTTTTCCAGGCACCGCAGGCTGCCTTTTATAATTTTGATTGTTAGTGGGAGGCAGGGGTGGGTGTGTATGTACGAGAAGGATAGGGAAGGCTTGATAGCTACAGAAGATAATTGCATCTTTCTGATCTAATATTTAAAAAGCATACAGCTATCCCCATGGAGGGTTGGGCACAGAGAGCTGGTTGTGTAGAGATGTACTGCGGAGAGTTAGCCACAGAGAATTGTCCTAGACCCTGCTCCTGGCACCCCAGCCCTAGGGAGCAGCAAACCCTTGTGCCCTGATGCAGTTTTTATTAAGGATAAAGTCTTGAGAGTGGCCATTCTGTGTAAAATAAAGCTAATATAGACAAGCTGAAATGAGATTAAATTAAAGCTTTGAGCTCTACTAACAGTTCCTCACCTTTCCTTAGCACTGAATGTCATTCTCGGTGCTTTTTGTGTTGTGTAAAGCAGCTCTATTTTCTATTGTGAAATCTGAGCATATCATTCTGAAAAGGACAGAAACTAAGTATCTGGGTAGTGCTGAAATAACATGGAGGGAGTCACAGAATCAGGAAAAGAAATTATGTTCTTTTCAGTCTGTGTAAGCATCTATAGTGTTTTGTGGATGTAGTCATTATACTTACACCAGGTGTTCTCTACTGACTTACTCTGTGCTCAAGCTTAGCAGAGATTGCAAGCAAAATGGGTAAAAAGGCCATTTTTATAACTCTGAGTCTACTTCCAGCGAAAGAAAAAGTTTACTCTACAATTTGTTTTTTGAAGAAGTTGATATGAAAAAGGGAATGGTCTGAATAATATTGAGTACTTCAGAACTAGAAAGCCAGACTTTGTTGCAGTAGCATGTCTTTCCTGCCATTCCAGAGCTTTTCTCTGAGATATGTTTAATAAGTTATGTTTGGGTTTGTTTGTTGTTTTTATTTAAATCAAATATCACTTGTTCTGTTTTAGCTACCTGCCATGTAATTCCAGCCCAGGTCTGATTTGGGGGTCTTCCACACACGTATCTGTGTACATGCCCTGGGAGGACCAGGAGGGTATCATTCCAGGCCCTCATGTAATAAATGCAGCAGCTGGAGAAGCACATTGTCCACTGCAAACTGGCAATGAAGAAGTACTTTACCCGCAGATTTTGACCACTTGAATATAATAGGTTCCTTTCACAGCCCACTGAAATAACTGTTAGTAAAAAGTATTGTCATTATACCAAACTCTTTCTAATAATTTTAAATTCTTGTGATATTTGGAAACCAAATCCAAGCTCAATGTAATCTCTGGTGTGCCCTCTTTCTCTCCCTCTCTTTTTCTCTCTGATCCTCTTTGGCTTCTCATCCCACTAAAAAATTACCTTCATTAATAACGTATACCCAAGGCAGACTTTTCAAAAGTCATAGTTTCTATGTGCATCCCCCTTTAAGTATTGTGCCCATTTCACAGGTGGGGAAGAAGCACAACTTTATGAACCTATTTCTCCTTTTTTTTTTCTGTGAAATTTTCTCCATCATGATTTAGAGTAAAGTGATTTTTTTTCTTTCAAATAGGTACCTTTCCTGGGTTACCTTGTTATTTTAAAGTCAGGGATAAAGTATCTTTCTGATGAAGTATCTCCATGTGTTTTGATTCTCTACAGACAATTCTGTGGTGTCATGTCATGTACTCACTCAGGTTGGGAGCTACTGAGAATAGTTCATGTTTCTTCTTTTCTAGAACTCTTTGCTGCTGAAACAGTGTTAGCTTTGAAATCAACTTGGTTACTACTATGTGGTGTAACTAAATAAGAAAAAATCGGCTCATGATTGGCTTCCTGTATGAACAATAACACTGACTCAAATACACCATCCACAGAAAGTATACATTTAAAAGAAATGATGAAAAGGGGTCATTATGGCTTAAAAACATGTCTGAGTATTCCACATAACCTTCCATTAGACTGAAAGCACAACTACATTTCGCAACATGCCTTTTACTAGTAACAATTCTCTATACAATTACCCACTTAAACAACAGTAAAGCAATTTCCATTAAGTTTAATTTACTTCTTTGTAATTTAATTAATCGGTCATATAGAAAGGAAAACCACTGCAAATTTCAAAGCAAAGTAGACAAGGTAGATTACTTCACTGCTAGCAATATTCTATTAATGTATTGGGTAAAAAGGTGTGCAGTTGAACTGCTGTGATTGTCCTTGCATAGCAATTCTACTTTAATTGCAAGTTAAATGGAAGAAGAATGGACACTAAGGTTAATCCTATAAAACATATTTATTACATAAATCAAAATAGACAAACCCACTACCTCTTCAATACTGTAAAATTGTCTCATTTTTACTTTAGCATCTCTCTAATTTTCAAAAGGAATTAAATTAATAGAAGGAAGAAAGAAGAATGACAATAAAATTAGTAATAATGAAACACTGTCATTCCAGAAGTGTGAGAAAGGGGTTTGTTGTCATCTTTTATTTCTAAAACCATGCTATAAAAATACCTTCACATTTAAATAATGAAAGAAGTTGGGGGTTTGGTGCTTCTTTTCTTGGGGAGGACAACATGGGAGAGAAGGAAGGTTTCTCTGTTTCTTCCCAGAGAAGCTACCGACAATTTCACAACAGATTGCTTTGCAAAATCTGCCAAGTGAATACTATGCTAACATGCTGTTGGTGTATAACCCTTTCAGGGATACACACCTCCTTGACTGACCTTGTGAATCAGTGCTGTGCAATCTGTGATCTAGAACAAGAGGTTACTTTTACCATTTCTCTTAGGCAATGCCAGGAACTTTTCAGTGTTTCTCAGCATCTTAGCTACTGATGCTGCTCAAAAGCTCATGCAAATCTAGCTATTGTCTTTTCTTCTGAGACAGTTCTGGACTATTGCCATTAAGACACTTAGGCTGTGAGGATACAGGAAAGGAGATTTTATGCTGTTGCTGTTTATCATTCACCTACCTTGCAAAAAATTAGAATATTTTAATCTTGAAGATGTTAGGCAGTTTACCAGTCCAGTCCTACATCTAGTTTGGAGCTGTACAGAAAAAAACAGCTTTAAAATCAAACTGAAGACTATATGGAAGCTGAAGGAAGGGGAAGGAAGAAGACAGAAAACCATTTTAGAAAGTGTAGATTCTGAAATCAAGTGTATCATCCAGGTGTCTACATCATGAAAAGAGGAAAATGTGATTGTGTAGCGTGTGGTAACAGTTCTTTTTCTGTAATACTTCTTCTCCATCAGATATGATCAGGCCTCCCTGTTATATTTAGACATGTACTGCAGGCAATTTTAGGACCACTTTATTGAGAATGTTTTCTCTCTCAAAGAATGCACAGAGGGTAAGATGTGAGATAAAGACAGCACTAAAAATAGAAGTGCTTTAGTGCATTAAGTCCATAAAAGTGAGTCAACAGAACTTCCTCTTCTTAGAAGACTTTTCTTCCAACTTGTTTTGCATGTGCTATGTGATATTTTTCTGTGGATTGTTTTACTCTCTTCTTGATGTCATCACATGCGTTTGTGTGAGGTGCCTCCAGGTGAGCTGCACAGACTTTCACTCGATTATGTTTACATTCAGAATAACTAGTGTTATCTTGTGCATCCTATCCCAACGGTATGAAAAAAGTTGCATCTTTAGAAATCCTTTGAGTGACTTAGGAAACAGTACTTCACAGTCACTTAGGTGCCTTCTCAAATTTTTGGTTTATTAACTTATAATTTAATTAATCTGATAGTTTTGAAATTAAAGAAAAGATGTGAACTGACTTGTCCTAAGTGGTGAGTTCACTTTAGAACTCTTGGTTACTCTGAGAATCATCAATGATTAGGAGTACTCAGTTTGATACTTCAAAAGGGTCTCACTTCATGGTTTTTTGTAAGGAAGTAAAATTTTGAAAGAATTTAAGGTACTTTTCTCTGATCACCTTGACTCATAACTTTTTGAGCAAGACTCTGAAAAGAATAATAGTATATTTTTTGTTTGTTTCTTTTGGTGCTGCTTTAACCCTGGAAGGTTTTCTGAAATAAATGTTTTCTGAGAAGAGAGTGGTGGGATGGGGGTGAAGAGAGTGAGCATTTACTGTTCTGTCTACTTGTTTGTTTTTTAAAAAATCTATATTTTAGTAAAAAAAAGTCTTACAGCTATGGGTAGCTTTAAAAGTTTCTATGTCTTGTTTTATAATAAAAGCTTTTGTTGGATGAAGTGTGTCTCATGGCTTTCTCAAGAATGCTGACAGTTTATACACCAAATAAAGGGAAGAATTTGGAAAAGCAGGTTGTAAACGAGAAACTGCCAAGCTACTGAAAGGAATGGGTCATGGTTGCTCACTGAAGAAACCTTGAGGGAAAATAATCTATTCTGTTCTCATTCTACTAGAACTGCTGCAGCCAGTCAGAACCTGAAGATGTGGATGTAAAACTCAGTAATTTCTGATGGAGAGATTTCTATCTGTTTTTTCCAGGACCAAAACTGATAGCTCACTCATATTTTAGCCCTCAAATTTTGGCAGAGGGAGAAGAGGAGAAGATTTAAATCTCTGTTGAGGAAATCATCGTCATGTATTTCTTGTGCAGATAGGAATAAAAGGATGGCAAATTAGCTTGTTCTGGTGTTCTAGCAAATTTTCTATGTACATCTCAGGTGATTTATTTACATTATTCCACGTGGCTTTTTGTACTGTTTCCAAGATACTATTCCCAAAATGTAGCAAGAGCATATGCATGAAATCTGAGTTGCAGTGGAAATTCTTTCCCTGACTTTAGAGTCAAGATTTCATCCTAAGTACTACTCATTTCTACCTGCATAAAATGTTGTGGTCCCAACAGAGTGAAGTTTATTGTTAGATTAGCATTTGCTGTAAGATTCTGTGCCCAGTGGAGTACAGACAATGAAAGGTTTTCATTATTTGAAAGTGATTCTTTCCTTCCTGATGATCATAAATAACTCTCTAGGGGGCTCGAAACCAAAGTCTGATGTTTTCTTCCTGTCTTTTTTTGTATACACTTTTGTTTCCCATTACTGCATACATATTTATTTTATTGTTAGGGTTGTCCAGAAGAATTATCATAATGTAGATCAGATGGTTGATTAAACAACAGTTGGCTTTTAAAAATATTTATAAAATCCCAGCATGCTTTTTAAAAAAAAGCACATAGTTTTATGAATTTTGAAAACAAATATATAAAACACAGTGTGGGAATTGTTCTTTTGCTCTTCTATGTTAACTTCCATAGTGTTTGGGTTTTTACACGAAGAGAAAATTCTAGATATTGCATGATACTGTTGATCTCCAATTCATTGCAACTCTTAATTTTACTACAGGAAACAGAAGATGAAATGTTAAGTAGGAGGAGGAGTGAATTTCAGCCATTTGTATTGTGGCTGTTAGCAATTGGTTGCCTGACAAGCAAGATTATGTTTTCTGATGTTGTGATAAACTGCTATGTTTAAGATAGCAGATTTGGCCCAAGAATTTGAGTGGGGAATTTTATCCTAATAGTTCATATCATTGACCATGAAACCTCCAGCTGTCAGTTGTTTTCTCCTTCCCTGCCCATCATAAGCAAGATGCAATCACTAGTCAGAAGTCGTCTTCCAGATGGTGTGTGTAGCTTTAAGTTTGAGTTTGTTTGATGAAAAGAGTAGCAAATGATTAAATACTCACTAAGGCTAGCTGTGACTTGGGACTACTGTTTTCTTGAGCAAAGAGAGCAAGGGTTTAATTAAGCAACAAAGTCCCAGAAACATGTACCTATATAAATCTCAAATGTTGTGATACCACAGATGTTGCCAAAGCAGTCTTGTCATTTGAGCCTGTCACTTCACTACAGTACATGGTGTACTAATTCTATTTTTCTGCTTGGGAGCCATAGAAGGGTTCAAACATAGCAAATGATTGTACGTTTCATTTATCCACATCAATGCGTCCTGTGACTTCAGCTGAACAATCTACAGAAGCAGTAATAAACATAATTCTGTAAATTGAGTGTGCACTACAAATGACTTTTCAGTGTGTGCAAGGACCAGTGCAGAATTTGGAGGTTTGTATGTATTTGCCATTTAATCCTACCCAGGCAAGCACAAAGTGATGTTGCAGAAGCCTGTTGCATTTTTTCAGGAAACATTATCAGTTATTCCTCATACACACATATCTTTCTGAATGTCTAGAGAACTGTATATGCCTGAGAAGAAATTAAATAAAATACCAAGTTAAAATGAAGATCACTGCTGTAAAAAGGCAGTAAACTTGAGTTATAAATCTTGATAAAAAGGTTTGTAGTCATGTTACAGATCCCTCAGTTTTGCCATTGTTTCTTTAGGTGCACTCTGACAAAAACAGCTCAATTGCCATGAAAGAATGTCTTTTCTGTCTCTCTACCCCTGGAGAATTTGGCTGTCCAGTACTCTCTTTTTACAAAGTGAAAGAACAGAAGAGTGTAGGTAAGCATCTGTCTGCAATAATCCAAGCAAGGTTCTCTGCAGAGCCTCAAAAGTGGCCTTCATGCTCTGTAGGACCAGGGATTGAAGAGAGAAAAGTTGTCATATACATCTCTGAGGCTTTCCAGGGACAATTAGGGCCTGTAGAATATTTGGTATTATATTTGTCGACCCTATAAACAAATCTCAGCAAAATGTATTGTGTGTCTCATCTATGTCAGTTCAGTCATTTTATTTCTTTCAAATAACATAATCAGCCGCTGAAAGGCTCCTAGACTTTTAGGAGAAAAGCTAGAAAAACTATAGATGTGTATACTGATCTTGTAATGTCATCTTCTCCAGCAGTCAGCTCAAACCTCAGCTGCAACTGCTGATCTTTTCTCACAAAGACAGTGGGGAGGTCTGAAGAGATCCCTTGTTTGATTACATAGGTATCATTGTATGATTAAAAGGTAATGCCTTTTCTTAATTTTGACAAACTCTGTAATTTAGCCTGTAAGCATAAAATACATGCCTCTGAAGCACTACAGTTATGATCTAGCAACTATTTCTTTCTATACAGATGATGTTTTATCCTCTGTAACAGGACTCTGGAAAGATCCTGTAATTCTAAATGGTAAAACTGTGAGACAGGTTACATCCTCTAACAAGTGCTGGAAAGTAAACAGGCAAATCTTTCGGTGAGAAGAGCCCACATATGGTGGCACTTTCTTTTCTACCTGTTCACCCAGGACACAGGTGTACTAGAGAAGATAAAGTCAAGACTATAGTCAGCAAGCACACTTTTCAGCACAGGAAGGACATGGATCTGTTAGAGTCCAGAGGAAGGCCATGAAGATGATCAGAGGGCTGGAGCTCCTTCCATATGAGGACAGGCTGAGAGAATTGGGCTTTCTTAGCCTAGAAAAGAGAAGCCTCACAGGAGACTTCCAGTACTTAAAAAGGGTCTACCAGAAACCTGGGAAGGGGCTTTTTATCAGGGGGCACAGTGATATGATGAGGGGTAACAGTTTAAAGCTGAAGGAGAGTAGTTTTAGATTAGATACTAGGAATAACTTTTTTACTGCAAGGGTGGTGAGGCACTGGAACAGGTTGTCCAGAGAAATCATGAATGCCCCCTCCTCAGAGGCATTCACAGTCAGGCTGGATGAGGTTTTGAGCAACATGATCTTGCGGAAGGTGGCCCTGCCCATGGCAGAGGGGTTGGAACTGGTTGATCTTTAAGGTCCCTTCCAGCCCAAGCCATTCTGCGATTCTATGATTAAGTACTGTTAGGATGCCAGTCTCTCAGGTATGGTGTGCGGGATGTTTCCTAAGTAGCCAGGCTACCTCTTGCACAAATATCCAGTATGCCTTGCTAGGCATTTGAAGCACGGTTGTAGTTAATCCCTAAGTAAATAATACACATTAAGGAAAAAAGTCTACTTACTGCTTAAATATGAGACTATGGGAAAATACCATGAGGTCTGGGCAAACGACATAGAGGAAAGCAGTAAAACTCTGCAATTTCCTGTTTGGTGGAGAAAGATGGCTGATGGCTGTGATATTTTCTGGGGATTAAAGGCTAAAAGTGACTTCAGGCTTTTCACATAAGCACAGTGTGTTCAGAGGGAAGAATACTTTCAAGTTTGGTTCCAAATATTGAAACTGCATTTAAAGAGTAGGATTTTCCAGAAATTTTGATGAATCCATAAAATGCTTACTGTGACCTCTACTAGAAAAAAAGACAAAGCAAGCATTCCCCAAACTGTTCAATAATTAAGTGCAAGTTTGAAGTAATTTTTTTCCCTGCTTGACTAAATACATGCTTAAATTGAAAGTTACATAACCCTTTAGGGAAAAAAAAAGGCCTTGGCACAATCTAATCTCAAAGTATGTGCAGAATGGTTGAGGCCAAGATCACCTTACTACAGGTATTTTAACCTTAGTGCTTTGTGAAGGCACTTTGCTCATTCTGAAGAAGAGCTGCCCATGAACTGTAAAATACTACAGCAATTTTTTTGTGTGTATGTTTGCAGCTCCCACTAACAATTTGCGATAGTACAATTGAAGGACAGGCTCAGCTGGCTGGGATCACATTTCACCTTTGCTTTACTTGCAGCATGTAAGTTACTGTAAGCTGTTTCACTGAAGACCATCTCTGAGAGTCTGGTTTAGAGAGAGAGGTTTCTGGAATAAAGAACAGGCAGAGGAGCTTGAGAGGAAAGGAGAAGGGGGATGCATAGAACATGGGTAGTCACAGACTCTTCCACTAATCTATAAAAACAGGAACTTTGGCTTGGGCCTAATGTTTTTATGCATATGGCTTGTGTGTGAAGGAAAATGGTCTTCATTTAGTGTTGCTGCTCTGGGGCTGCTGCACCAGAGAAACATGTATAATACAAAGATAAAAAAGAGAGCACAAGAATATGCAGCATTGATGGGCCGGAGAAGAAAAAGTGTGGAAATGACGATTTTAATTTTGTAAGGAATTTTTCTACTTTCAAAATATTTTAAAATATTGCAACAGAACAGCATTTCAAATGAGAAATTAAAACATCTTACTCTGAAATTTCAGTCATTTCCAAATACTGACTTTAAAAAAAAATACTCAACTTTAAAATTCTTTAACTAGAATTGCCCCATTTCTGCTCCGTGGTTTTCTTTTTTGCCTACTTTGGTTTTAACTTTGCTTCGTTTCTTTGTTTGTCTGATGTATGGGGTTTTGTAGAGAAATATCCAGATTGAAAAAGTTCACTTGACCATACTCCTGTATTCTGTAAAATTGTTACATAGACATATACACGAATTTCTGAACTGTCATTTTCTTAAACTAGTCCCCAAATCCCAACAGAAGTTAGCTGACGCTTCAATGATATTACAAGATACATCCTTTTTCTGACCATGCCTGTGGAGCCTCAAGGCTGTTAGGTAATCACATGGACTCAATAGTCACTGTTATTTTTAGAGCCAAGCTTGGATGTCCTGTTCCCCTGACCTGAGACCAGCCTAGCAGCTCCTCAAACAATTGCTCTCCAAGGCATCCCAATGTTTTCTTTACTTCAGATTGTTCTTAAGTTTTACTGATTATTCTCACAGTTATCCAGTTGCTCCAAACAGAATAGGCATCTACTCCCCTTAGGTTTTCTGACAATGCATGTCAATATTTTATCTTTACCCCATATGATTTTATATAACTGTATCTGTCCTTTGTTCAGCTGTGCTGATGAGTGCTATCTCCAGATCATTTAAACGTGGCATTTCTGATAAATCTTCTTCTACAAAGTATTTAACAAAATCATTAGATTAAAAAAGAAACACAAAACCACAAAAGGAAGATCTCAGCTTTTAAAATGTACCCATTGAAATATGTGGTTATTAAAAAATGAAAAACCTTAGGAAAAACACTACCTGCAGTCATTCTTCACTTGGTGCACTGTATAACTACTATACATATGGTGCTGATCCTGAAGGGTAGTTGATTTCTTTTTTATCTTTACTGTGGTGATTCTTAGGAATCTGAAGTATTAAAAATATGACTTTTCAGTGTTTACTTGCTATGAAATGATTCACTACACATAGACTTCTTGATTTTTTCTATACATTTGATTAAGTAAGATAGTCAGAAAAAGTCCTGAAACCAAGAGTGACTTTTGTGACTTAGGAGAAGATAAATATCCACTGATATACTGATTGAAGGTAATTTTGTTGTCTGTATTCTTTTCAGTACCTCTGGATTTGCTTGTTTTGGTTTTTTTAACAAAAAAATAAAATTTAAGTGAGATGAATCTTACCTCTTGTCTTTACTGCTTTATCTTGTCTAGTCATGAAATAATTGTTGTCGCTCCTTAAACTTTCAGCATACTTAAACATGGTCATGATATGAGGATATGCAAATCACTACTAGAGGGACTTGTATTTGCAAGTCAATTAAATGGATACATGTCCACAAAAACAACCGATTGCCTTCTGACACTAAAGCCTACCCCTTTTAAACAAATGGAATGTAGGATTAATACTAGATTTGTCTCTGTACTGCAAAAGAAGTTTACCATTTACAGCTATAGCCCTGAAAAGCAGGCACATCAGTGCTATTAGCATTGATGGCTTGGATTTGTATTCATATGTAGAAACACAGATTTGGTTTGTTTTTGCTACTTCTCAAACTGTTGACTCAAAATTTTGTTATTAAGTGTAAACATTTTAAATGCTTTTCTGAGATCTTGTCCAATGCCATTGTTTTCCTAAGCCCAGTAAAGTGCCACAATAGGAATTTTATATACTGGCTAAAACATCTTGACAAGCTAAACATTTCTTAAAAGTGGAGTAGGTGGACTTAGTTGACTTAGTGCCAGTTGCAGTTTCCGTACGCTGTCGAAGAAGATAAGCAATGCTACACAGAGTGGATTAAGGCTGGTGCCAGGAATCTGCAGATTCTGGACCTGGTCTCATTTCTGCTTTTAAGTAGTGTCACGTCTTGAGCTAGTCACATCCTTTTCGTCTGACTCTGTTCCACTATCCATGAAATAGGGACAGTATTTACCTACTTCTTTCAAAGAAGGAAGTTTATTCCTTCAAGTTTTGAGAGTGTAAGCTTTAAGTATGACTTGCACCTAGACATATGCATTTGACACACATTAAGTGGTTCATAGCCCCTTAGCATGGGTAGTTCTGAGCAAGGCAACCTTTGGGGAAGTTTTTTTTCAGTTTAAGGACAAAATAAAGTTTTGAACTGCAGAAAATCTGGTAGTTTTGGTCAGGTTTCAAAGTCTTAGACTTTTATTATGTTTTCCATCAGCAATTGACTGAAATGATTTAGTTTGTCTCTCTTCTGCACATACTGTAGGTGGCCTTAGCAACTCTGAAACAGGGAACTTGAAACTTCCTTCTGGTGATGTTATGATTCCAGTAGCATTTCAGTTATATAACATAAAAACAGGTTAGTTTGGGATGTTCAGCCTTGTCATGAGACGAGAGAAAGGCACCAGCGGGATGTTATGAATACCATTTTTTTTCAAATGGAGATATAAGTTCAGACATTTAGAAAAAGAAAAGTTGAAAAGTTTTCATTGTACCTTGCTTAGGTCTCAAGTATAACTAAATTTGACAACTGAAAAAATAGCACCAATGTTAAAAGCAATACATACTATAAGACCAAAGTCACAAATTTGTTTCCCACAATGAGTAGTCATTTTTGGAAAATGGTGGCCCAACTGGGAATGAAAATTTACATTGTTCTTTCTTACTCTGATTATCCTCCTATTCTAAGTGGAAGCTACTTTTAAATACTCCTTCTGTCTAGAAAGATCACCTGCTCAGCAAGTGACAAAGGCTGAGCATTTTGAGAATCTAAATAGGTAGTATGAACCAGAGCTGGATTTCTAGCACACAGAAACCCTTCTCCATGCCCTATAGCTGCCTGGTGATATTTAAAAAGAAATTCTTTAGAAAAGATTTTTCTTTCTGCATTCACAGCAACTTATGCAAATGGATCCATAGCATCTTCTGAAAGGCAACGTTCTCTCCTGGAAATGGATTATCCAATAGCCTCCTGTCCTTCATAGTTGCTTATTTTATTTTGTGGCAAAGACATGTATTTTTGCCTGATCACATTTGAGTTTGAAGTTGGCATCCAAGGAGCTATTAAGAAGGCTTTTTCTCTTCAAAACCTGCCATCAGTCTATGAACATTACAAAAAACTCCCATGCCCCATGCTACCCCTGAACACATTTCAGAGGCTACTAAACAAAATATATCAACTACAGAAACCTTGCCTAAAAATAGAGTGTATCCTTTTTCTTCCTGATGAGCCAGAAGCCACTGTAATCTGTCTGGTAGATATACAAAATGCTTATCAAGTTCATTTCATGTTCATCTAAAGTTGATCCACTTAATTATTTCTTCCATTAAACAGTTCACTGCTGCTTTTTTCAGGATAGAAAAAGTGTCAGTGCTACAGGAAAGAGATTTTATGCTCAGAGGAGCCAGGTTTAGAAGAACTATCATTCTGATATTGGAGATTTGTGTTTGGAAGCAGATTGCTTTTGAGCATGTAGAAAATTTTATGCTGACACATGTCTGTGTTGAGAAATAAATTCAGACTCTGAGACAGCAGATGTTATAGTCCAAAGAATCAAAACTGTTGGCTTTGGATAAAAAAAAAATCTTACAATGTTATTAGAAAACAGAAGAAAGCATATGGCATAATAGGTCAGTTTAATGGCATTGTTTGCAGTAAAGCTGACATTTTAGGCATAATCTGCAGTGCTCACTTGAAGTAGCCCATTTTGCTAGGCAGAGAAAGATTTGATACATTTTTTTATACTACTGTGTCAAATTGGATTAGAACATAATAAAATGGAGAACATAAAATAAAAGGCTTCAGGATAGCTGGTTATGCAGTGTAATAAGATGCACAAGGAATTAAAATGAATGTACTCCTCAGAAGTATGACAAACTTGTCATGTGTAGTTGTGTGGATGTTCCCTTTTTCTAGTACGTTTCCTTGGTTTACCCCTCCTGTGCCACACTCTTTGTTCATCTACAACCTGTGAATATCCCTTCAGTGTCTGCTCAGCATTTGTCTGATTTGTAATTAGTATCTGAAAACAACAATAAGGTCAGAGATAAAATGATTGAAAATCTGCTACAGCTGACACAGTTTCTGTTCGTAATCATTAAGTGCCAGGTGGTGCTCAGAACTTAGCTAAAATTTATTTCAGAGATTCACTAATACTGCCTGCTGGCCTGGTTTGGAGGGCAGCCACAGGAGTATTCCCTTCAGCAGCCTCACTAAGTAGCCTGTAGGATTCAGGTTCTGCTCAGTCTGTGAGATATCTAAGCTACACAGACAAGAAGACGTGCTGCAGCTTGGTTTTTTAAATGACGCTTGGAGGGTTTCTCATAACTTTATGGAGTAAGTTCTAACCTTTGAAATTTTGGAAATGTTAATTAGTAAGCAGAGTACTCTACATTTCTATCTGATACTCTTATCTCAGAACTCTCATTAGCCAAAACTGGATTGTGTCTCCTATGTACTATGAGTCATTTGCTTTGAAAAAGTCTCTGTTAACTGAAAACCTGGTGAAAAGTCTAGATGGTAGGTCATGTGTTCTGTTTGGGTAAATAGGACTACACTTCACATAGGAATTAATATCAGTAGGAATTGATAAATGACTCATGTTTCAGACCTGAATTTAATTTCAGAGATTACAGAAAATCTGAATACAAACTATAAACTGCATCCCTTTTGAAATATGGAAGGGCAAGTGATTAAAAAGAAAACACCAGAATCAATTTTTTGCATAAGTTAAAGAATGGAAAAAGGACTAGGACATATTAAAGTAACTCCAGCGTGCATGTGCATTCAACTTTTAGTTGATTGCAAAACTGAAAAGTTGAACTTAGGACATTTAATGCTGTACGAAGGGAAGCTTTCACTTGGAATGACTGTCATCTGCTTTATCAGTCTTACTTTTGCCTTGCAGTTGAAAAGTAGTAACTTTTCATAGAAAAGCCAGGTGAATCCTTCTCTGACACTGAGGGGCCATGCCTCTGCCTGCACCTTGAGTGAAGGAATGGCTAGTGCTTCTGCTGCAGTTGCATCCCAGTGTGGGAGAAGATTGTGCAGCAGATGCACAGAACATTCCATACACATGTATGGAACACTGACTACCAGGAAACACTAGGAAAACACCCTCGAAAAAGGACATCAGTTTTCACAAAGACATTTCAAACAAAAATAAAAGGATTCAATCAATCTGGTCTGTATTATGGGCATGCTACCAGACCAGAGATGAAAGATGAAGGTATGAATTCAGGAAATGTATTTGTCTCAGAACATCCTACACTTTTCAATGGCTTCTTACGCTCACTTAAGCTTATGCTTAAATGCTTTCCTGAACTGAGGACTATCAAGCTTACACTTCGATCTTACTGTTAATGATGTTCAGCTCAAAAATGTCCAGTCCATTTGTGCAAAATATGACACAGCAAATGAAATATTTACTGTCTTTTTGCACTAGAACCATCACCTCTGTGTATTTCTGTAATGTATCATTCTCATCAAAAGTCTATTCGCCATAGGATGTGTGTGATTAGTTTCTAATTACCATTACAAGGAGGTTGGCTCATGCTTTGAGAAGAAAGCTCTTTCTTTTCTAAGAGTAATTTTGGGGTTTTTTTGGTACCTAATAACTAACTGTATTCCTATACAGAGACTTTGGGATAAGAGAAACATAGACTTATTTTGTAAGTTTCCCATTTCCCTATGTAACAAAGTGATAAGAAACAAGGAGTTAAATCAATTCAGTGTGTTTCATTGTTTTCATAGAACAGTGTTGTCTGAACTCTGTTTGCCTGGGTGATAGATGTGGTATTATCTCACGTTATGCGAATACAGTCTTTTGAAGGGCCAAAGATCGCTACATAAGAAATCTTGAATCTGCAGTTCTTGCTGAATAGTACGCTGCAATTTTTGTGGCAAATCATGCAAAACACAGTAAGACAGGTAAAATAAGAAAGGTAGTGATTTCCTTAAGTTAGTTTCAGATTAAGTAAGAATAAAAGAAAAAACATTCTCTATCTTTTATACCTTATTAGCAGGGCAATGACTAAACCCACTGTCTCCTACATGAGACATCCAAAGAAAGAGAAATGAGGACAGAAAATGTACTGCAAATTTCCTTGGATTAAGATCAAAGTTTGAAAAAGAGAGAACAGCATATTTTCCTTTATAAATTTAAGGAAATTTTGACAAATCAGATAAAATCAGAAATGAAAAAAAATACTTACATTTGTGACATATTCAATATCCTTCCAGATATTACATTCCCTGGGAAAATCTGCCAAATCTAAAAAATTATCCACTACCACTTGGCCAATCAAGTCATGCCTGGAGAACCTGTCAAAGTCATACACAGAGAAATGGAGTTTCCTTGTGTTCAGATCATTGTATGGGACAGCAAATAAAAAAACTTCATCAAACACTGGATTCAGGGTTTTTCTGTGCACTTTAGTCTGGTGTTTTGTTTTCCTGTCAGGAAGCAGATATATCTTCACGTATGGATCTGAAGTTCCAGAGAAGTCCTTTGCTGGCAGGTTGATGGCCTTGTGTATCTTCACTATTAGCTGCTCCAAATCACAATCATATTTTAGAATAAAGTTCAGTTTTCCACATGCCTTGCTGTTGCTCCTCCGACCATCATCTGTGTCCACTGATCTTTGTTTGTACAGCTCTGGCTTAATGCGGCCAATCCCCGTCAGTTGCTCCTGTTTCTGAACCTGCTGGATGTTGAAGTCAGGGTTGGAAAGGTTGAGCTGTCTTCGGATTGAATTATGCCTTAAGTGAAAATCAAAGAATTGAAACAGATTGTGTTGATGATGTTAAGATTCTGTGCACACATATTAAAGATCCTGTTCTCCTTTGACATATTTTTGTCATGTACGATAGGGACAGATTTTTACTTACTTCAAGCATGACAGCCAACAGTTGTGAGAGTTTACTTTCAGCATTAGACTGATAACATCACACAATTTTCTCCCTATATCTCAAGCTAGTGGAATGCTC
The DNA here is from genome assembly GCA_033558105.1 of Coccyzus lansbergi. Classification (NCBI taxonomy): domain Eukaryota; kingdom Metazoa; phylum Chordata; class Aves; order Cuculiformes; family Coccyzidae; genus Coccyzus; species Coccyzus lansbergi. The sequence goes on from JAUMJK010000097.1 coordinate 2,473,905, forward strand.
TCTCCAAACCCAGTTGAAGCAAGTGACTATTACAAATTCATGGTCATTGGAAATCCAAAGTATCTGAGTGACTGGCAAGTATAATGAGATATGGTAAGTTGCTGTTCTTATCATTTCCAACTCAATATTTTGGATTAATGTCTATGAAATTAGTTACATTATGTAAATGGCAGCAGGATCCGGCCTATTATACTGGCTGAGCTTGCTGATTTCTGGTTCTAAGATAAAGCTAGACAAAGGAGGATACTTCTTGACATCTCTGCATTTTAATTACTTGTTCATCACTATGACTACTTAATTTACAAGTCAGCTGTTTGATCTGAAATGGTTTGCTGACTACCCTAAGAATTGTTGTTTTCCCTCTCGTACCTCATGTCACAAACTCTGTGGTACTTTGGCTTAAAAGCTCCTTTAATTTCAATACTCTGAGGAGTCCAAGTTGCTTTTAGCTTTGGTCCAGTGAAATTTATTACCTGGAGTCACTCAGTTATTGTGATGGAAATTTCCACTTCATGAAATAGTAACAGAAATCAAATTTGCAAACCCTCTTGTGGTGGTGGGATGTGAAACTTGTATTAAGTAAATTCTAATCTTACATGAGTTGAATTCCACCTTTTTGTCCTATTCATATGCAGCAATCATTCAACTTATTGGAGTACTATGAGCTGTGGTTGAATACAGAAGCAGCACATGGAAAATGCTAGCACAGGATTAGTCCAAAGCTAATTATGTTGAATGTAAGCAGCAATAGTTCCTCTGCTAGCATTGTTCATTCATTCCTTGCAAGTTCACATAGGCATAAACAGGAGCAGTCTCCTATATACTGGGTTTTTTTTATCTTGTCCCCTAATAACTCTATAACACAATTTATGGCTATATATCAGTCATTTCCATGATAAAATATAATCATGTAACAAAGCACTTTTGTTGTTGAACCCTTAAGCTCTTCATTGCATTGGGAGGTGTAGAATACCTTGGGGAGGAATAAAAACAAGAGCACTGGAGAGACAGCTTAGCAAGGTGGTCTCTGGCTACTGAGTTATGCCAGACAGCAGCAGAGACAAAGGTGAACTAATGAAGGATACGGGACAAGGAAAATGAGCTCCTCCTGCTCAGTGAAAGAGTCTTTTGGAAAAGACCTGGCGAAAGTAAGGGGCAGTGAAAGAGGGGGGAAAAGAGAAAAGCCTGTATCAGCATGTGGTATAAAGCAGGGGTCCAGAAGACCTGGACGAGTCTTGTCCTTGTGGACAGAGTGCCAGTGTAACACGTACTGCCGCGAGTGAGACTGGGATCTGTTGACAGAAGGAAGGTCTGCAGAGATGCACCGGAGTGAAGACATCGGCCATGCAGTCATTATGCTGAGGCAAATTGTTTTACAGATTGGGGTTGCTGCTGCTTCTTGTGAGATGACTAGGCTGCGATGATACTGCACATTTGTCATTTGATTAAGTATCAAAATTGCTGCCCTGTCGTAGCAGAGAAAGCTTGTATCTGACTCAATGCTTTCACAATATCAAAAGACACATGACACCTCTTTGTGTTAGATGTCAGATGTGAACTTTCTGCTGTTAATAAATCGCATTATATGCTTATTTCACAGCAGTTTGAAAACACAACAGCACCAGTCCTGCACTGTACTTCTGGGCTATTAGTCCTTATCTGGAATTCAACCTTAAGTGTGGCAGGGTGCAGGCTTCGATATCCATAATTACGGCTTTGACCTCCCCATAGATTCTTACAACAATATAAGCCAAACACATTCTTGGGTTAATTTAAGGAGAAAGTTCACCTTGATATTTTGCTGCATAGCATTAATAATGTTCTGGAGAATTCTCAAATTCTTTCTGAAACATGTTTTGGACAACTAGCAATTACTGAACCGGCTACTAGCTGCTGTCACATTACCTATGATCAGGTGTGACCTGCAGGTAAGAGTCTTGGCTAAACTTGCTCTCCCAGATAGCCAGAAAGGAGGCTAGCAAAGAGCTCCAGAAGAAATGCATCTGCTTTGAATCAGAAATTTACTGGTTCTTCACATGATGATACTTTTTCTTATTGTGTGAAACGTGATCCTTTTACTACCTGCCTGTGCACATGCTTTCACCCTCTCTCGTTCCTCTTCCTTCCTGTACTGGTTCTCCAGTTCCCCTGCAGACGTTCCTGACTCTTGCTCAGTCACTTTTTTTCCCCATAGTCATGATTGTGGCTAAAATTTATCATTTTTAATCTTATTTCTAACTTCTGCAAGTGTTTCATTATCTTGTCCTATTTTTCATTTTTGGCTTTTAAAAATCTTTGAGGAGAAATTACTGAGTGTTCAGTGTTAGTGCTAAGTACAAGTGAATATGCTTTACAAGTTGAATCAAGACTTTCTGGTGCTTCAAGGGGACACACAGTGCTTTGTTTTGTCCAGCTTCTGAGGGAGAGGCACAAATGAGACAGTAGTTGATTGAAGAGTGGAATAGCATTGTGATCCTGTCCTTTTAACCAAAAAGGTTTGTGTACCTCAAAGAATAACTTTTATGCAATTTTTTTAAAAAGGATTGTAGTAAGTAAATTACGCATTTTTAATAGTGTACTGGATAATCACACTGTGCTCTTTTGACTGCATCTGAATTCATTATATCAGAAAGAAATTTGAGGTACTGACCGAGCAGAAGAGGTTGGTTCAGTGATTTGACGATGCATTCGCACACTGTGCACACAGTTCTCCTTCGTTCCCGCCTGAGCATCTAATGGAATATCGGGGGAGGTATGGCTGATCTTCATGGAGGACTCTGGATAGGCTGTAGGCTGACCCAGATAATCCTCACTGTAGTCATGGTCGTTGGTCTCTGTATCTGTGTAGTTCAGTGATTCTTGTTTGTTGTCTTTGTTCCCAAATGGCAGACCACGCTCTCGCCAAGGGATCCAACAAAGCTTCCAGGACACGAACAGAGAGACACCAAACAGAGCAAGACCACAGGCCGTGACAACTAAGGATAGCAAGCTTATTGAGATATCTGTAAACAAGAAAAACACATGCCCATCACATATTTGTGCTCTTCAGAGCTCTAAATCTTCAAGGCATACAATATGGGCAGTAAAGATCTCTGGATTGCAGATGAACAAAAATTAAATTCTAGTCCCTGCAACAGTCATATAACAGAATTAAATTTTCTGTTCTTCTCCTCTTCCCACCCATCTCTCCCAAGAAAAAAAAAATTAACTGCATTTGGAATTCAGTATAAGGCTTATCTTGACAGAACTTAATTTCGATTTTCCCTCCAAAAGCTGTACGGGATGGAAGGTCATTCTAAATATGAAAAAGGCTGTTCACATGTTCACTCAGCTTTCTACTGACGATAGCGTAGTGCCTGCAGTAGACTCTGTTCTTTATTTTCTTTTTAAGCAGTGCTGTCTCCTCCACCTCGTTTAACAGACTATCTTCTCTTGCAGAGACTGTATTATACTTACACAATTGTGAACATATGCACACATGCATGTATGTGGCCCAAATATTTTTAGGTAATCAACTGAAGTATCTTGTTTCATTGGTTTTATTCCCTTCTAATCTTGGATTCATTCTTATGGTTGCAAATGTTTTTGACTACCAATATATGTCTTGCTGCTCATCATTTACTTTCAGTACCAACATCTCTTCAAAACAGATTTTCTGATTTTTAACACCAAAGGCTCTTTTCTGTGTTTCCAAACTTCTGGTATAAAAGGAATTTGGAGATGAGTTTGCTCTTCCTTTTTTCTGCATTCCTAGCCTTATTGTACTCCATAACCATATCAAGACAAGTTAAAACAGTAGAGGCTTTTTCTCTGTTGTGCTTTGTTTTAAGTTGCAAATAGGGAAAATGACTCAGTGGAACAGCTGTTTTTATGGTTACACTGTTTTTTAAATGACTTTCTCTGTGGATTATGCAATACATCATGCCTTAAACAAAATTAGTAAGAACTCTATTTAACTGCCTCAAATGATAAACACAACCTGATCAAAGCAATTTTTCACACTGTGTGTAGGTTCAGAATGTTAGGCTGCATGTCTCTACCTAACAGCTAGCCTAAATTTTCAAAGGATGGTATGAGGTTGAAATGTACTGCTCCTACTAGGATGAGTATTAAGGAATGAACATTCAGAAGAAACAGCTTCGGACAATTTGGAAGAAAAAAAAAAAGAATAATATTTTTCAAACAGGTGGAAAAGTCTGTCCGTTCTGCCCCTGCTATGTGTCTCACTGTCACCAGCCAGCCAGATTAAATTTCTACAGAGAGGGGAGTGACACCACAATTCATTTCATGCAGGAGCTGTCCAGTTTATTTTGCATGTTGAAAACCAATTTTAAACAATTTTAGCCAGCATGGCCCTTTCTGTCCTTTCCTCTATCATAGGAAGACAAAGCTCATTAACAGTGGGCACAGCACTGCAGCTGTTTGATATTATAGCAAAGAGTTTCAGAGCTGAAATTAATTAAAGAAATTCCTCCTGTGCATAAAAGGCAATTTGGGAAAAAGCAGAATGGTGGTTCTTGATATTTTTGGCATATTTACTGGTAAATAAGTCTGGCAGAGGAGGCAGAGCACAACCTCCCCGTTTGATTAAAAAGCAAAGGAACTGGGATGCATTAGAGAAAGAAGACCTTCAAAATGAAGCAATTTGTCTTGGATCCCCCGGAGGAGAAGGAAGAAATACATCAGAGGTCTGCAAAAAGGTCACTTTTTCAGATAACTGATTCAAGTAAATGTTCCAGCATTGAAAGAAATGAGAAATTGGGAGTTGTCAGAACCAGGCAGAAGATTACAAGGTGAGAACTCGAGACTGCCCAATGCCAAGGATGTTTGAAGGTGAGGAACAATTTGAAAGGTAGACCAATAATCCCCTACCTTGAGGATGACTTTAGCAGAGGACATCTCATCATCTAGAGAACTGATATAATGAGAAAAAATACATCAGAGTAATGTTAACCACGTTTCATTTGGAGAGTATGAAGGGCTTTAATAATATACCTCTGCATTTAATAACATATCACTGAGAACCCTTATCTCACAGCTTATTTTCAGAAAGGCTGGTTAAAAAACAGCTCAGTTAACTTGGCAAGGCAAAGAATAAGAAGGGATTATTTTTCCATCATCTTGGTTTTGTTTCTTTCTGACTCCTTAGGAAATATTTTTGTTTCCGTGGGTGGAAAAGTGACAATAATGTATCTGTCTTGCTTCTATAAAAGGTATTAGTGCTAAAGGGCAGTACTCTAAGCTGTTACCTTTTATTAGGCAGTAATCGTCATGTACTGTACAACTGGCAAGCAATTTTAAGCAACTGGGCATATCCAGTGTGAATAGCTGGGGTGAGTGAAATCTCAGGTGAAGAGTTTTGGCTGCATGCTGGAGCTTCTTTCACATTAGCCATTTGTACTGTCACACACCGTATTTTCTGTAAAATTTTTACTCTGTTTTTCCAGATGTCTCAGTTTTTCTAAGCCTGTTTATCTGTACTCCCATGTGGTAGCAAGTACTCATCTGGTGCCAGTGATTTCCTCTGTTTTGTAATGAACACAGGATCTTCACTTGTTTGTCCTCACAAAAATCAGAGATCTGCAGCACAGAAAGCATTACTCAAAGATCCAGCTGCTTCTCAATTCACTCTGCTTTCACCAGAATTAGAGCAATGTGTTTTCCAGAGCGCTAACTGACAGAAGTCTAAACTTCAAATGTGAATCACAGTGCAGGCAACCGCTGTAGGTAAGGCTGAGCAGTTTACAGGTGGGCATGGAGCAGTGAGGAATGGTGCTGACTATTTCAGAAGGAAGAATTTTTTTCAGCAGCAATACAACATATACATTCAGTGTGCACATTTTGCCATGTTTACAATGATCACTTGTGCTCACTTTTAACATTTGGCCAGTTCCATTAGTGGCTAACAAATATATCTTCTCTTTGTACCTACTTGGCATTGATAATGACCTCTTGATGCTCTACAAAGAACATTAACACAAGGCAGGCGCCTGTGCAGCAGGTACTTGCACTGATGTCTCTGATGCCTGACAAGTGTCCATAGGCATTGATATGAATCCAAGTCAAAATTGTACAACTACAGCTTCCTGAGCGTGGACGTAGCATTACCTGAGCTACCACACTGTAGCATGTCAGAATACCTGGACAGTATTATAGCGTGTTGATAACGGGTAATGTGTTCCAAAGAATTCAAGTCCAAATTTTCTATTAAAAACATGTGCTTTTAAAGCAGGTTAAAGCCACCAATCAATGCAATTTTATATACATAGAATTGCATTTTACAAGCATATCCTCTGCTACACGCTTTCACACAACAGTAAAGGAGTCCTTTTGATAGACAGGAAATATGAAGACAAATGTTCAGAGTTGCCCCAGACTGGACATTCTCAACTAGGGCATGTCATCTATTTTTTTTTTTTTTTTGTCTATTAAGACTGTAACTTCATTAGTAAGAGCACTTGGAAGACACTGCCATTATTCGTATGCAGTTGTAACAACCCAGGTACTCAGCTGTGGTTTGCAATAAGCCCATGGACACACTGGCCGTCTGAATATCTTGCTCATGGCATCTGCTAATCATTTTTTGACTAGGTTTCCATGTTTGAATCCTTTTTAATCTACTGACTTTCAATTTCTTATGAATCTCCTATGGTTATCAGTATAATTAGTGCATTTGTTCATTTTGTGGTAGCAATTACCAGGTTAAAACTAATGCAGAAATCGCAAGTGAAACAGAATTTTCTACCTATGGATCATATCATCAGTTATTGGCACAGACTAGAGATATAAGTATGGCGTTTCTCTCTGTGACACATTTCATTACAATCAGTTCTTTGATGGCTTTATCAAAAACACTCAGTCTGGTTATGAAGTCATTGCTGGATCTTTTTAAACTTTCTTACTTGCATTTTAAAGTAGATGCTTTTCATGCAAATGGCACCTTTGGAGGGTTGGCCATAATTTAGCACAGTAACTCTACTGCATGAGCAAGAGTTGTTTGTTTGGTTTTTTTTGTTGTTTTTTTTTTTTTTTTTTTTAACCTAGATGTCTGAGACCCTAACTTTTCCAGAGGAGAAGTTTTGTTAGGATGAAGTACCTGAACCACTTACTGAAGTTGTTTTAACCTAATATTGCAGTGTGGTTTCATTTGTGCTTCACAAGTTTTTCTTAATTAACATAGCTGGCACTTGTTCAAGATGAAAGGTGTTTCTTTGCAAAGACTCCTGAGACAAAGAAATAATTCTCAGCTAGTACATTCTTCTCTGAAATACTCCTGAATAAAGTTAATTACCATTAATACTGTGTTTAGAAAATTTCTGGGAAATTCTTTAAAGTAAGGCAGCTGGAAACTAAAGGGGTGAATCTCAAATTATGTTAATTTTATTACAGATACATACTCCAACTCTTATCTAGAGCTGAAATTTATAAACGTAGACCAACAAAACAGGCTTAAGTGAGATCAGTGCCAGGTTTTTATATAGTAATAATTGTTCTATGATCTCAAAATGTATTTACAACTGAGCTTCACTGGTGTCTGAGGCTACTATTATCTTTTAGTGACTATTTTTTTTCATGTATTCTACATCTTATTGGTAGGCCTAGGTAAAACACCTGTGTTGGTTAGGACACTGTTCGAATCCTCTGAGTGACTTGATTATTTCTTTATTCCTAATAGTGTTACAAAATCCACTTTATCAACATGCATCTTCTCTTCATCTGATTTACTTGGATTACAAATTCGTGTAATGTTTTCCTTCTAGGTATTGCTTAAAATTAATTTAATTTTCATAAATGAACTAAAACATTGAAATGCAATCCAAAGTAATTATCAATTGGTTTAAATGCACATAATATCCCAATTTCAATATAAATTCAGAATTACTAAATGGCCATACAAAATCCTCATAACAAGAAGTGCCTGAGGAACAGAGATTTGTCTGCTCAGAATATTTTTCCTGCAGCAGTTTCTGTAATATATTCAAAAGTAAAACAAGATTGACATAAAACTTTCTTGGCAAGATAACAAAATTAGAGATTTAAGCTAAAAAAAAATTAAAGCAAATTATTCATGGACATTCACAAACAGGAAAAAATGGACTCAAAACATAGCAAAATATTAGTTTTTTATTTTGCAGCAGCAGAAATTTTAGTTTTGCTTATTAAGAAGGAAAGTTCAGTAAACAGAAAGTTTTGTTTGTGATTCAGGAAAGGTGACATCATATTGAGATAGTTTATTACTTACAATCAAAACATATGTGAGCACAACACTTAAGCATAATTGCTGAAGAAAACTGATCAATCTTTACAGTAAAGCATAACATCTTTAATCAAATAAATTAAATTTGTTTTAATAATTTCTTGCTTGCTTATCTATTTCGTCTTAATATATTTAGTCTGCATTAATGCAGATTTCGTTGACAACTTAGTTGATGTGACTCTGCTAGAGTTTGTAAGTGACAAAAAATGTCTTTACTAATCAGACAGCTGGCTGAATGAGCAGGGATTCTTTCAGTTGAGAGGAGTCATATGTTCAAGGGCTTCCATTTTTCTTTCTGACATCTTGCAGCAGTATCTACTGACAAAGAATTATGGTATTCGTCTTGTGAAAACTAAAGCTTCTGTTTCACAAGAAACATGAATACAAAGAAAGCATAGTAGAAAATAAAATTCATCACAACTGCATATAACAGCTATAATAAGTTTTATCCACCTTCCTATGTCTCAGACTTGGTTGTTACCATACTCTCTTTGAACACATAATTTGCCAAACTTATAAAATATGCAAAATTACTGTATATATTTGCTTTTCTACTGTCAAGCACAAATATTATATAATCTGGGAAAAAATGCATAAATAACAACAGAAGAGAGGATACTATTCCAGAATGTCAGGTATGCTACCTGTAACATGACATGGCTTGAACAGCTCTACTGCATCCTATTAGGCAGAGTCAGTTAAGGTGCTGCATTTGTAGGACAGGAAATGTAGCTGGAGTGAACAAACATGACGTTTTCTAAAAGCCATTTGGCATTTGAGGAACACTTATAACTTGTTAGCTAAAAGCAGAAGCCGGTGATATTCTGAGTATGAAAGAAAGTTTTGGAGTATTCATCTGTACCACAAATTCATAGGACCGTGTTAGGTCCCTCATAGTGCAAAAAGTGACCAGCTGTGCTTTGTAAGAGTTATGGTTCCCATGACTGTAGTCGAGAGTTGCTGTGCTTGGAATATGTTAAATAGAATCGGGCTAATTATTTGCTTGGAATAAATAATGTGGTATACTTAAGAGTCTTCTTTTTTCTTGTAGGATCATTCATAAAGTGAACTGAGTTACTAATTCTTAATTTGAAAATGTTAACCCTTTTTATTTTAGGGGATAGGCAGTAGTAATTCATATGATAACTGAAGAATTTAACTTCTCATCTAGTGACAGAAAGTGACTAGTCAAAAAATACTGTGTATGTTCCCTTATTGGCAGAATGAAAGGTTTTAACACAGAAATGAGCAATGAAGAATGAATAAAGAAAAAAATATGCTTTCTAGTTGAAATTTTTGGACAAATTGTACGTGTCTTAAGAAGTATGAGATTTTCAAGTTTCGTAAACATTTTCATGAATCATCAGAGTACACATTAATCTTGAATGTTATGATCCTGTGAATAATCAAGAGAAATTGCCATTTATTTCTGCAATATGTAGCCAGTAGCAAGAAGTCCCTAGGTCACAGAAGGACAGCAAACAGCTTATTTGTACCATGCCAATAAACTTTAAATTCATTTGCAGTCCTTGAAAGAACAACCCAAACTAGAGTTTAATCTGGTTACTGGAATAAAGGACAATAAAAAAATGTTTCTCTAAATATAACTGCAGTAAGAGGAGGATCTAAGGGGAATCTCCAGCCTTTATTTGATGCAGGCAGAAGCATAGTGATAAGGGCTGAGGAAAAGGCCAAGGTACTTAATGTCTTCTTTGTCTCAGCCTTTAATGGTAAGACCAGTTGTTCTGTGTGTACCGAGCCCCTGGAGCTGCAAGACAGGGACAGGGACCAGAATGGAGCCCCTGTAATCCAAGAGGAAATGGCTGGTGACCTCCTATACCACCTAGATACACACAAGTCTATGGAGCTTGAAGGAGTTGAGTGTACCCTCAGTAAGGCTGCACATGACATGCTGGAGTGTTGATCTGCTTGAAAGAAGGGATAGTCTAAAGAGGGATCTGGAGAGGCTGGATCAATGGGCCAAGGCCAACTGTTTAAGTCTCAACAAGGCTGGGTGTTGGGTCCCATGCTTGGGCCACACCAACCTCGTGCAGCGCTACACGCCTGGGGGTGAGTGACTGGAAAGCTGCCTGGCAGAAAAGGGACTGAGGGTACTTGTCGACAGCTGGCTGAACATGGGCCAGCAGTGTGGTCTGGTGGACACAAAGGCTAATAACATCCTGGCTTGTATCAGAAATAGTGTGGCAAGCAGGACCAGGGAAGTGATTGTTCGCTGGTACTCAGTACTGGTGAGGCTGCATCTCAAACACCATGCTCGGTTTTGCACCCCTCATGAGAAGAAGGACGTTGCAGTGCTGGAGGCATGTCCAAAGAAGGGCAACAAAGCTAGTATAGGGTCTGGAGCACAAGTCTTATGAGAAGCAGTTGAGGGAACTGGGGTTATTCACTCTGGAGAAAAGGAGGTTGAAGGGATACCTTATCGCTCTGCGCAACTACCTATAAGGAGGTTGTAGTGAGGTGGGTGTCGAGTCTCTTCTCCCAAGCAAAAAGTAGTAGAACTAGAAGAATTGGCCTCAAGTTGTGCCAGGGGAGATTTAAACTAGATATTAGAAAGAAATACCTCACAGAAAGGATTATCAAGCTTTGGAATAGCCTGCCAAGGGACGTGGTTGAGTCACCATCCCTGGAGGTATTTAAAAGATGTGTAGCTGTGGTGTTTAGGGACATGGTTTAGTAGTGGACTTGGTAGTGTTAGGTTCACAACTGGACTCAATGATCTTAAAGTTCTTTCCCAACCTGAATGATTCTATGATTTTGTGAGTTGCAATAAACAGTAAAGAAGCATTTGAGAGTACTAAAAGAAGTTACAGAGAAGCAATTCATTTCCCACTTCTATAAAATTGTACTGTAATATTGTACCAAATTGCTTAAAGCAATAGTTACAGATATCTGCTATAAAAATAATAATGAATTAGCAATACTTGCTGCACATTTTTAACAAATTCCTTTTAATTTTGATCCCCTTTAGGGCTCAAATCTTCCAGGGAAAAAAAAAAGCCAAATAAGAAAAATACTTACTGAAATGTTTCATTTAATTACTCCCTTCTGGTGGGAAAATTTGTGCAATTAAATTACTTAAAAGGCCCATATGAGAAGTGGACAGACCACTAAAGGTTTTAAGATGCTGTTGAACCTTTAGCACTATTTAAGTTCACACACACATCTAAAAATAGGCATATGTAAATACAGGTATACACACACATATCTAAAATGTGATGAACATGATGTAATATGATGCAAGAATATTTTCACAGGACTAGCCATAATGATCAAGTGCTTTTGTTGCTCATACAGCTCTAGAGAAGTCTATAGAACATGTTTTTCTTTCAAACTTCCATTTTCTTTTCTCTTGGAAGCACTGAATTTCATCTACCAGTTGGCTACTCCCTTTAATTTTCTTAAGCCCAGTGGAAACAATTAGCTTTCCAATATAGAACTATTTTTGAACCTTACTTCCTTAATTTGGGGGTTTTTGGAAGTAAATATGTAAGAAATAAGAAGATAGTAGTGTTCTTCTGGGTAACTTACACAGAATAAAAGTACAAGTTTCTCTTTAAAGTCAGATTGCTTCAAAAGGAAATGAGGTCAATTATTTCATTTGCTTCCTTTTCAGAATAAACCACTCTAAACCTGTATTGTGGGAGTCTGGCATACTACAGTGGTTCAATATCTACAATTGTTGCTTTACATTGAAGGAAGAGATAAAATTCTTTTGCCTTCTGTACACTGGCAGATCATAAAAAGGTTGCACAAGTGTTGAAACTTCACAAGGAACTTCAGGAAAGTTGCCTGCATAGAGTGATACGGATAAAGAGGAAATGTATTACTTATCTTGACCTTCAGGAATGTAATGAGATGTTTACATTTGTTTTCCAGTATGGTTGGTCTTTATGTTTTTTCTTTCTCCTGAGTGACTGCAGTCTCATCCCTACATAATAGCTTGACTAGAAAAAGAGCTTACAAAACTACAAACTTCTCTTGTTAAGACATCTTCATGTTTACTGATTATCCTATCCTAAACTTGTTACACATTACTCTTCCTGAAAAGTATACTATCACAAACTGCTAGCATATTAAACTGATTAAACAGCCTATTTTTGGGTTGTTTTTTTTTTTTTCTTTTAGGAGGGAGATATTGACATAAAGGGAAATAAAGACAGCTTTGAAAGCATCTAACCTTCTTGAATGAAGAGGCAGATGCACTTTAATTCTCAAATTTACATTTTTCAGAAAAGTATTTCAGAAAATGAGCTATGGTGAATGTGTTATGTATTTGTTGTTCTTCATGAACTTAAGGTGCCCATTTTATAAAATGAAGCTTTTTGGCCTGACGCATATGTATTAGGATATGGATGGAAGTCTTACTGACAGGGATATTTACTTCTAGGAAAGATAATTAGTAATTTATAATCAGATCAATTTTACTATGAATTTACTGTGAGAAAGAAATATATTTTTTTCCCCATTCACACACCTCTGCATCTCCAGAGAACATAAGAAACAAGTTCAAGGTTTTACAGACTCTTACTAGTGTGTAATTCTGTAAATCTTTTCTGTCTAAAATATTGTCTAAGAGAATAGTGTAGAACAGATAGGAAAATAGGGAAAATAAGAGCAGAAAATCAGTTTAAGAATGGAATTGAGAAACAGATTTGATAAAATATTATCATTCAGACTGTTTTTTCATTCCTTGAAAGCCATTATTTTGAAGCTCAGATGCTCTTGAAAGCCTGCCTAATTTTGGCATATCCAAATGCAAAGGAGAACTCCAACTTGCTTATTTTTGCAAAGCATATACTAAATAATGTATGCTTTCTCTAAGAACTGATATCTGGATTTCTACTTCCCTGGGTGCAGTTGTACAGTACAGTGCAAGACATTCCTTTTATTAAAAGGAATCCGTAAAAAGAACTAGAAGCAACACCTCTTTGAAGTTTTCTTATGAACTACGCAATTTCGTGTTGTACTTAGTTGTGAATGTAATATTGAAACTGGACAGCGTGAGGGTTTTTTCTTCTTGTATTTCACCAGTTCTATGGAGATGAAAGCTGATATACTGTAATTATGACCAACAAAGCACATACTAAATGCCATGCAGTGGTAACAAATGCCCCACTGTCCCAGATTTATGGACCCATCCTGCTCAGTATCTGGTATGGAGAAGAAAGCAATAGAGTCTAATCCCATTGTTCCAGTGAGCACATTCAAACTGTGTACTGGTTTACAGGAATGAATGCCATGAAGTTGTGATGCTGAGAAGAATGTTAATAATCTTCATGCCCAACAGTTACTTTCTGAGTCTTGTCAGTATTCTTACTCCATATCATGCAAGAAGCGTTCAAATATGTGGCTTTGTCGCCAACTACTGCATCAGTACAGCCTGCAGTTTACTACAGTCAACTGTAGGGCTAAAGCCAAGGCTTTACTCTCTACAGCTGCTGATCTAAGCACTTTATTGGGCTATCATAGATTTCAAAAAAAGGGAAAAAATCAAGAAGATAATAAATTGGAACAGTGCATTTTAGCATCAGTAAAGTAACCATGGGATTGCTCCTTTCCAAAATCTAGACGTCAGAGTTTGCATATGTGATGAGAACTGTTGTCAGTAACCAGTGAACACTAGCATTTTAACATGCCCTGAAGTTCCTTGAGTAAAATCAGGCAGAGTTACATCTGCAGAAACCTGGCTCTACCACATGTTCAAAGGGGCACGCTCAATAAACCAGTTACTGGCAAAAGTCAGGAGTTTCTGAGAATCTGTTGAATTCACAGTGAAGATAAATCTTTAGGAGACAGGTGAGGGACAAGGGACAAATAAAAGGAGATTGATTTAGCCCTATGTGCTGTTAACTTCTAAACCTGCCAATCCCTCTTGTAGACCTTCACATCAACAATAGCTGCGTGTTATAGAAACAATCAGAAAATAACATACAAATGCCAAAGAACAGTATTAATAACTAGTTCATTAAGGCTAGAAATTCTGGCAACTGTCGAGTTTAAATTTTTCAGCTTTTTTTTGAATATGGCTTATTTTTGCTCTTACACCTGAATGTGAAAACAGGGACATTTTCTAAGAAACAGAATCCTTCAGAAAGGCCTGCTGAGTCACAAGTTAATTTGTTTTTCATTCATCTTGACATAAAGGTCAAGATACTAACGCTTCAGCATTTCGAGGTTTTAAGGCTGATAGTAACTTAACTGAATACATTAGCTTTGCATTTGTCTGGGGATTACAAAAGCTGCAAGGGGCCTCATGGTGCACTTTGCAGCTAAGAAAAGCAGGAAGTGCTTTTTTATTTTATATATTTAAGAAACGCTGTGAGCCTTTTTGCACAAACAAGGAAACATCCATTTGTAAGCACCAGAGGTCAAAGAAAGTATCAGAAGCTCTTCCACTACATACAAGACATCATTTATAGCAATGACTGCCTGTTTAACCCTATTTACCAGTATCAGCTACTGTGAAGTCTGTTACTTCAATATATCTAAAAATGCTCAGTAGCTAAAGAAATTAGCAGTATTTTAGAAGTGTTCCAAAGATTTTTGATCTGCTTCATCAACGTTAATGAATATGTCAGTTCATAGACCCCATTTTTCAAACACTGCAGACTCAGCAGATGGTTCCATACTAATTTACAATGGTTTGCATATAGAATCATAGAACCATAGAACAACCAGGTTGGAAGAGACCCATCGGATCATCGAGTCCAACCATTCCTATCAACCGCTAAACCAAGTCCCTCAAGACCTCATCCACCCGTCCCTTAAACACCTCCAGGGAAGGTGACTCAACCACCTCCCTGGGCAGCCTATTCCAATGCCCAATGACCCTCTGTGTGAAAAACTTCCTCCTAATCTCCAGTCTAAATCTCCCCTGGTGGAGCTTGAGGCCATATTCAGAGGTTTCTTTGTTTTCTGTTCTTCTCATTCACTCTGTCCTTCCTCTCCAATACAAACACTCACACACGTACATCCCAAGTCTATCAACATGGTTGGAAAGCCAAGATTCTGAACTAAATTCATAGTAAGCAACCATGGCACCATGAATACTGTGTTCACTTTTGGGGTCCTCACTGCAAGAAAATTATTGAGCTGCTGGAGCATGTCCAAAGAAGGGCAGTGAAACTGGTAAAGGGTCTGGAACACAAGTCTTATGACGAACAGCTGAGGAAACTGAGATTGTTTCATCTGGAGAAAAGGAGGCTGAAGGGAGATCTTACTGCTCTGCACAGCTACCTGAAAGGAGGTTGTACTGAGTCGGGTATCAGTCTCTTCTCCCAAATAACAAGTGGTGCACTGAGAAGAAATGGCCCCAAGTTGTGCCAGGGGATATTTAAACTAGATATTAGAAAGAATTACTTCATAGAAAGGATTGTCAAGTTTTGCAACAGCCTGCCCAGGGACATGGTTGAGTCACCATCCCCGGAGGTATTTAAAAGATGTGTAGATGTGGTGCTTAGGGACATGGTTTAGTAGTGGACTTGGCAGCATTAGGTTCATAGCTGGACTTGATGATCTGAAGGGTCTTTTCCAAGCTAAATAATTTGTTCTACAAAAAGTCATTGGCTAATGACTCATCAGAGTGACCTAACAAAAAGAAATCCTCTGTGCACCTAGGATACTATGATTTTCACTAGCAGTTAGATGCAGGCCTAGTGTATGGCCACTGGGGTAACTATTTGGGAAAGATTAAGATAAGGGGTTGCCTGACACCTTTCTTGTCAATGTCGTCAGGCCACCTCTCCGATGTAGGATGTAGATATTTCGATCTATCAGCTAACAGGAGGCCTCCCACCCCCTTGAATGATGACAACAAGGCACATTCAAAATAAATATTTTCCTTCAGTAGTTTCAAATATCTTATGAGTGGAAAATGAAATGTAAATCCAGATGTTTAAGAGAAACATGTCTTTTAAAAGATTTTTAAAGAGAAAACTGCAAGCTATCATTTTTCAGATTTTGTCATTATTTAACAGCTTAATGACCTGTGCTATGTTAAACACCAGCCTTCTGTCCTTAATTCAGCTAATTAGTATGTTTCCATTGCTGACAGAATGAGTTAATTACTGTTTTAAAAAATCAAGGATTATTCATTAAATTTTTGCATATATTCTCTCTGAGTGTCTGGACATATACAGTTAAAACAACTGGGAGTAAATCTGAATCTGACAAAAGTTACTGGCACGTAAACAGTGCAACTTATGTTCTTAGAAACCCTAGTAGATATTTGAAGAATCATTTGTAGTATTGTTCTAAACACATTACCAAGCAGTTTGTAGCACTAAGCTGTTCAATTATCACAATGATGAAACTTTATCACTGAGTAGCTTTTCCCCTTCTTCTATATAAATGTCTTTTTAGTTATATAAATGTCTTTTTACAAAAAGACAACAGATACCAAGACGAAGCACAGGTGCTCAAGGTGAAATAAGGTAAATCAGTTGAAAGTAAAAAGTGGAAACTAGCTCTTCTCCCTTCTAATTTTGATTCTAGCAACTTTTCAGTTGCTTCTAGTGAAACAGTATGCAACTAAACAGAAAGAGATGCAGTATGTTTAATAATCACTGCTGAGCACACAAGCATAATTTTGACCACCCTGCAGATGGTATGACTTTTTCATAGGATCTAGTTAAAAATGAGTTAATTAAATAATTGAGTTCTGAGGAAACTCCCATCTCTCCAAACGCACCTGCCTGCAGTGAGACAGTAGGCATATTGCCACCCACGTAAAGCACCAACTGACACAATGAACAGACTTCTGTGGAAAGAAGGTGGTACAGAAAACTGAAAAGCTATGTCACCATACACTGCAGCATAAATGGATTGCTACGCACCAGTTCTTAGGTGGTAAAACAAAAGAATTTTTTTCAGGGTAGACCCCAGGAAGCCTGAAATACAACAAAAATAAATTCTGATCAATGTCTCTCAAATAAAAAAACCCAAACAAACAGGTTTGTTAGCTGCAACAATGCTGGGAGATCTAAGTAGAAAATTCAACCAATGATATTTATGTACAGTTCTAAATTATTCCTACAGTAAAGAATTGTCATGGTCTTCCATACCCCATGTGAAACAGATTATCTTCTTGTGGTATATACATGTACATGTAATTGCTGTGAAAGTTAATGGGCTTCTTTTAACTTTCAGTTCTTCAGATCTAAATCTTGTTATGCTTTCTTTTAAAGCAAACTCTGCAGTATTACTTTTATAATCCTTTATTGGCAAAACATCATTTTACATATTGTGTAAAAACTTAAATCTGATAGCTAATTGAATGGAGAATAGGGAAATAATTAACTGGATTAACAGTAAGCTCTAAAATAGTTTCAATGTGCTGGAAATCATTCCATGACATTTTAACTTGCCTTCCCACTTGCAGTAGGTAAGACAAATATAAACCAAATAGTCTCTATTTTCATTCCATATTCTGATATATTTCTAATAATTTAGATGTACAATTATTGTCATCATTAGTCATATCCAGACTCTTAAAGAGATGTTGTGCTTGCAGCAAGTAGAATTTACACTCCCGTTCTACTGGATATGCATTTTCTTTAATTAAGTAAATTTAGCTAGATCTGGATCTTATCTCCCGAAATTATTTTCTCCAGAAAAATTAGAACAGCTGGTTTCCTAATATAAGGAATTAAAGAGTATCCTCTGCTTTAAAAGGAACAGCAAGAAAAGTTATGCTTAACTGTTCCTTGAACAATCCACTATGAAATGAAAAGTACAGGCACTGTCAGTCTTCAAGAAAAAAAAATCTGTGCTCCAACATCTAAATCTTGGGTAATATCAGGAGACAGTGTAGTTCTACATTCCCATGAAGGAAAATTTTGCAGATTACTCTCCTTTATCTGTAGGAATTGCTTAACTTTTTGCTGTCCTAGAATGCTTCTTGGCAAATCTCTTTCTTTTACTGAGGTTTCTAAACAGTCCATGCTAATTTTGGAGCTTTGGCTGCTTGAACAGAGAACATTGCCAGGCTAAACTGGCAGATGAACTGATGTGAGCAATTCAGTGCTTTTACCACCTTGTGACCTAGAATATCTGAAGGAAATATACTCCTTTCAAGAATAGGTGTACAGAAATGCAAAAACCAACTGCCCTATCTTACAGATAGTGTAAGAATTTATTTCAGAATCTGTTGCCTCGGTCTTCTTAAGTAACACAGAATGCTTCCACATTAGGGTTATAGCATCAGAGGAGGAGGGGAGGATTCTTTTTGCTGCAGGTTTGCCTTATATCTACACATGGAGCCTGGTAGTACTCTGGTGGAATGAGAGGCACTGGTGGGTGTTTTTGAAGTAGTTTTCCTCCTGATGAAACCAAGGCTGAAGCCAAACTCTAGAGTTCTGCAATGTGGACACAGGTCCTGCAGTTAGTGCTTTGTTGGTAGCAGCACAATGGGGACATTTGGTCCTAAAACCAGATTGGTGTACAGCAAATCACACTCCTCTTGTAGTGCCACACAAGCTGCTATGTAGATTTACCCACTGTGTCTTCTGCACAAGTAGTTCTCCTTGAAATTAGTGAGATTTCAAGTACAGGAAGACTATGAGTTTGGAACATGAATTATTTTCAAATATCATAATTTTGTACCCTGAAAAAAAAACCCCAAACATCGCCGCAAAGATCTTTTACTTTAAATTGTATTTTTGTCAGCAATTAACTCCCCATTTTAGAGATCCAAACAATAAAATAGTAACATATTGTGCATTTTAGAATAAATACAATACAGCAATTATAGTTAATTGCTATGAGAATCAAAGTGAGACCTAGGATGCAGCAAGGGTGACAACCCATTTAACAGACTGCACTTTCATTGCTGAAATCAATTAGGGCATTCCAAATCCTCTAAACATTAATAGTAATTAGTAAGCGATGTGTCACTGTCAGTCTTTGATGGATGTCCAGCATGTACTGCCTTAATGTGTTTAGCTACAGGGAAGACTTACTAACAAATCTTTTAAGAGACAGCACACATTTACAGAGAGAACAAAATATCCCTGTGTATATATACAACTGCTGCCAGAGGCTTGCATGTGTTTAGGCCAGCCACTGGATATCACTGATAGCATAAATGTATAATAATAATTAATTACTAGGCAATGCTAACCAAAACAGAGTGAGGCTGAATATGAAGCTGTGTTCATAGCACTGAGCTTATTATTCAATTTAGCACACTATTAGATGATGTTAGTACCAGGGGATTACAAATTCCTCAAGGGGTTATTCTGCAGTAAAATACCACCAGTTGCACAGTATCTTACTTCTTCTGAAACATAATTTCAAATGCATTAGTTTCACTCAAGCAATAACTAAGAAAAAGAGGATAAACAACCTTATAAGAGAGAGAGATTATAACCACAATATGTGGCATAGTTTGGGGTTTTTTTGAAGACTAGTTCCACTATAATCACTGCTTCACACTCTACGTTATACAATTGGCCCTCCATCTAAGTGTACATAAACAAATGGGATGTTCAGAAAGGACCATAAACTTTGCAACATTCTTTTCACAGACTCATGGCTGCTCTTCCTCAAGTCTGTTCCACAGGAAGAACAATTTCTCTCCTTACCAACCTCTCTAAATTACAGGGAGTATAAAGAGGAAAATGTTGGCAGCAGACCCTCTTGATCATAGAATCACAGAATGTCTTGGCAACATTGGAAGGAACCTTAATGATCATCCAGCTCCAGTCTCCCTGCCACAGGCAGAGATGCCTCCCACTTGATCAGGTTGCTCAAAATCTCATCCAAACAGGCCTTGAACACCTCCAGGGATGGGGCATCCATGACTTCTCTGGGAAACCTGTGCTAGTGCCTCAGCACCATCACAGGAAAACACTTCTTCCCAATATCTAATCTATACCTCCCCTCCAGAAACTGTAATACTATAGCAGTAGAATACATAAGAGAAAACAGTGTGGGAACACTGACCCACAGCTTTCATGTCTTCTCTCCTTCTTCAAGAATTGCCCAGCTGGGTTGCTCTCAGATATGGAGAATTTCTTGGGTTTTTAAGAACTCCAAGAATTCTGCTATTTCTAAGGGAAACACAAACATACACAACAGAATAAACTGAAGGTAAATTTCTAGCCACTGCTTTGCTGTCTTCTGGCCTCTACATTTTTCACTCTTGCTCGGAAAAAAAAATAAACCTAAAAATAGTAATGTGGGTTTCTTCTCAGCTCCCTAGAGATCGCTACAACCCACTTTCCTTGCTGACTGGAATGCACTGAAGGGATTTGCTGATTTTTCAGCTACTTCAGTTGAATGATTTAGGATAATTTTGTTGAACACTTGGTACTTTTTTGCCATCCAACATTGTTAAGTAAATAAGGCACCCACCAATTTCCAATACCTACCTAGCCCCACATCGCCCCCAAAAATAAATAAATGAGATTTAAAAATATGAAAACAACAAACCACCACACTTCTGACAGTTTTGCTACATCACAAAACATACACATGGAACTATATTACCCGAACATTATTATAAATTTTCTCTTTATAATCAGCTGCTTGTATACATCCTTGTCTCAAGAAGTTACTGTGATCCTGTGTCCTTTAAATTAACACAATTCCCACCCTTGGGCTGATGGTTAACCACCTATTCTTGTCTCACTAAGGTAATGAGACAAGATAAATTCCTAACTTTTGCTGACAGCACATAGCTATGAGGGGGAAAAACCCAATCACATTATTATATTTTTAAGGAAGAATTTGTTAATTTCTTGCTATAGCATGCATTTATTATTCAAGTAAGATAAAATTGAATAAACGAGACCATTCAAAATGGAATACTGTAACACTGGATAAGGATTTTGAACAGAAGTAGCAATTTCTTATTTTATGCAACCACAAACGATAAGGCTTGGATTTTAAAAAATACATGAAGGGCTTTGTCATGGTGTAGTCCCAGCCCAGTTTTACTGGCAGCTAAACGTGAGCAGTTGTTGCAGTCCTGATTCTCTTTCCCCTCCAGGGAAAGGGAAATTAGAGGGACTTGAGAGTTGGAAACTAAAAAAAGTTTGCATGAAGCAAAAAAGGAAAATACTATTAATTGTATAAAAATAAAAATATATAAAATTGTCCTCCTTCAATGACCACATCACCACAGATGCTGCAGAGCAGCCACGGGGAAAAAGTCCTAGGCCTAGACTCAGCAATTAGACTCAGAAATGCACAGATCTAAATCAGGGGCAAAAAAGACAGATGAGATTCTTATTGGACGCTGACCATCAACGAAGAGAGCCTCATGCTTGTGATCCTTCGGTTTTATACTGAATGTTATGTATATGGGATGTATACTCTGTTAGTAAGTTTTGGGTCACCTGTCCTGTCCACTCCTTTTTGCTGGTGTGACCCTTTTCCACCTCCTTCATTTATGGCATTCCCACCAACTCAAGGATGGCTTGGTTTCGATAGGAATAAATATAAACAGTGGCTTCTCTGCATACCAATGCCCCATGTTATCAATTCTAGAAAGAAACACTGTCTGAAAAATATTTCAGAAAATGAAGTTACTTAGACAAGGCTCAGCTTGAAAGCTAGAAAACAGATTCTACTTTAGCTCATATGGCTTATATGCCAAATTCTCACTCCGTTTCATTGGAGTATGAGAAGTAGTAGTAGCCTCTTCAAAAACTTTATTTTCTGATATTATCTGGAGTACAAGTAGTACTACAGAAGTCATAAGGTCATATTTGGTGGCTCTGGTTTATCAACTCATGAAATCTTATGGACAGCAGGATTAAGGTTTGTCCTAAAAGTATATAAACTCAGAAGAATATAGGAAAAAGGAATAATTTTTTGAATTACTAAACTGTGAATGTTAAGAAAACAGAAAACAACTTCTAAGGATAAGATTATATTCACTTAAAAAAAACCCCAAAACCTGGCAAAAAGGAAGAAAAAGGGAAGGGGGAAAGGAAGAAGAATGGAGAAGTGCCATGCACTTCAAAGAGGAATATGTTCCAAACTTCCAGATTTGTGAAGTCAGGCTGTTAGCAGTTTAAGTAGTTACCTCACAGTTAAATTATCTCTCTAGGGGACTTTCATGAAAAGGGTGGGTGGTTTGTTTTATAAATTTCTTAAACATGAGTGAAACATGCATGTTGAGGTATATGACTGAAATTAATAAAGAAATATATATCCTTAATACCAAATAAAATACCAGTAAAAATACACTGTTTAATCCCAAGCAGGTGTGAGGAGAGCAAATGAGGGGGGAAACTCAGGGCACTGCAAAAAGCTTTCTGCCTCTGAGAAACATACTTTATATTGCATGTTTCTGCTACAATAATGTGAACAGGATTACCTTTGTAGTAGTCCCTTCAGTTTTAGAATGTAATGGTAACATGCCAAGATATGCATTTGCACTCCAAGCCAGCATATTAGTTGTTTGAAACTCTTATGCTGAAAGAGGGGAAGTAAACAGCAAAACGATGGGATATGCAAAAGATAACTAAAAGCTACCCTGTTAGTAGTGTCGCATAGTCAGATACAGGCTAGATTGTGGGGTGGGATTTAGGTCTGAAAATATAAATCCAAGCTTGCAACAGATATCGTGAATAAATCCATAGCTAAATGTTCAGATCAAGCTCAGCACAGGAATAGAGGGTTTGAAATTCTCCTTAGGCTTTTATTTATTCCCATTTGAATGTGTATTCCATCAAATCTCTGCCTCTCAATTATGGCTTCCTTGCTGGTAACACAGGCGTATATCTGTTTGCTAACCTTCACAGGAGGAAAACATATTCTGTTTATAATTTATAAGAGTAAAGTGCTGAGAGGCCCTGACAAAGCACAGGCTCTTGGAAAAAGAGGCACATATTCAGAAAGACTACTTTCCACATAAGTTGCTGGGCCTAATGCTTTATCTTGGCTGCTTTTTAGACAGTTTTCTGCTTGGTACTTTACTGACATCACACTCGAGACATGCCCTGCTTTCTCAGTTGATTACAGGCAAGGGATTAGGTGGAATTTTATAATAATGGCATGTCAGTACTGAAAAGGCAAGGGAAAAGCAGCACTGAGAAATACTCCAAGATCGCACCTC
Source organism: Coccyzus lansbergi (assembly GCA_033558105.1). Taxonomy (NCBI): domain Eukaryota; kingdom Metazoa; phylum Chordata; class Aves; order Cuculiformes; family Coccyzidae; genus Coccyzus; species Coccyzus lansbergi. Next base: position 2,497,250 of record JAUMJK010000097.1, read on the forward strand.
AAATGATGGGCACAGTAAAAGAAGAGCCTTACTTTGCACAGTCCCCAACTAGTAATCCATTCCAGCCATCCAAACCACACTACTGTCTCTAAACAACGTCACTGAACCAACCAAGTTTGTTATTAACACACTGTAGAGTAATACTGAATTCACAGGATTTACAGCCAGACACCTCCTATGTCATTTTGTATGTTCACAGTTCTCCTTATCTGGGGCTACATCCTCCCATTACCCCAACCAAGCATGTCAGCATCATTGCTTTTATCCAGTTGCTAAATCAGGAAATACTCAGTAAAGGTCTTCTTCCTGTTCTTTTCCACAAAGACTAATAGGTAAAAGAATAACCAACACCTAGGGCTTTAAACTGCACAATATTAATATTTATTTCAGAAGTACTTAAGGACTATCTATTTACTGTCATTTACTGGTAACAGTACTGCTTGAAACATTTTAAAAGGCCCTTCCTTGTTAATCAAGGGCTAGCTATGCAACATTTCTGTTACCAGTTTTCCACCTCTGTCCTAAGAAAACAACTTTATTTATTAGCAAAATTTCCAGATTTAATAACCCTGGGCACATGTTATACTATTTACAATGAACCCAAGATCTCATGTGAATACCCACTTTGAGGTGATATTTCTACTTACATCAATGATGTTATGATTGCAGTAAATACAGGGGAATGGCTACCATGCTTCAAACTGCTGGGATTGACACAGAAAAGCAAAAATTGCTCCTCTTCTACAGCTTTGGTCATTCTATACTGTTGGATCCAAGGATTTGTGTATTTCCCAGATGCAGCTGGCTGTTCTTACTGTCATGTGTTCCACTACACTCCTTTACTGATTGCTTTATCACATCTAGTTTGCTCACACATCTTTGATATAGCATTTTAAGGCACTAATTTTACAGCTTTCTGATTTGTTCTGCTTACTGAGAACATAAAAGGGGATTTTTACATGGTAAATACATTAGGTCTTGATGCAGCAGTGATGACTCAAGAGAGGAAAATAGCAAAGGATGGAGAGATTGCATAGCTTCTTTGCTCCTCCATCTCCTGTACAGCATATGTCATACCAGATACTGTAAACAGGATTGGGGAGAAGGAATGGAGAATAGAAAGTAAACAGTGAAGGGAAGAGGGAGAGCTGAACTCCTCTGGAACACTGTTAATTTTAACCTTGGTAAAAACACCTCACAAAGACAGTAGGACAGTCCCAAGAGAAAATCCAGTGTGGGAGACAATTAGAGATGCTGCTCAAAAGAAAAGCACCTGGTGAAATAAAAGACAGTACTGATTTGGGGTTTTGAATTCCCCAATTCCCCTCCCCTCCTCCCTGGCTCTCATGATTTTGAATGAAACATTAATACTGCTTCAGATGCTTCTTCCCTCCAAGGCCAATCAGCTGCTCGGCAGGGCGTGAAGCGGTTGTTCATTTGAACAGCTAACGACAGAGTGGAAGGACAGAACTAATTCTAAGGCTTTTCCAGCATTGCGGAAGCTCACATTTGCTTTGACACGCTGGGAATGACCTGAAGAGCCTCTCTCCACTTTGGAATAAGAAAAGAGGTGCTATATTAATTCTGTGTAAACAAGCCTGACTTGTCAGAAGAGATAATTTTTCACTATACAACCATAAATGTAGTTTTAAGATCAGAGTAGACACCTTGTCCTGCTTAGTACCATGGCAACAACTACCACTGGAAATCTTCCTCATAAAAAGGGGTACAGAAAAAAGAGGAGGTGGAATAGCCAAACCACTGATACTGTCAAATCCCATGGATTCCATTATAACAAAATTCCTGTTCTTTCTGCTTTCAGCGTACTGAGCCTTTAGGATGAGCTGTGAATCCTGAGACTGACTTTTAGATGTTCCTGAAGGTGAAAAATTGCTTCTCCCTGTTCCCCAATTCGGAAAGAAAAGAAGCTGAGGTGGCTTGAAGGTGTTGCTGGCTCTGCTGCTATTAAGGTCTGTTCTGGTTACCAGCTCCCAAGAAAAAAACAAAAGAATGAAGAAAAAGAACATCAAGGGAAGAAAGAGCAGGTTTTGTTCACAGTGCTGGGTCTTATTTGTAACACTACACCACAGGACAGCTACAAGAATTACTATCAAATCATTCTGGCAAACCTATACCTGTGCACTGCTATTTTGGGCACTGCTTTTAGCTATTTTATCATCTCTGGCTCAGTATGAAAGAAATCATCTTGACTAGTCAAATCACTCTCTATAACATAATAACAACAGAACAAGAGACAGGTAAAGAACGAATAAGGTAGGCAGGAACAAGACATTAACTTAAGGATGAGAGAAGATATAAAAACGTTACACCTTCTGCAGTTAACAGTAGCTGGCAGGAACAGTGATGCTGCTGCATAGGAAAGAGCTGAGGCGACATGATTTCCTTTATTAGGTGAAACCAGAATGGCCAAGCATTCCCTTTCCTGCTTAGCCTCAGACCTACTCTCAGGGTATAACTGTGCTTTCTCAGGCAGACCTACCAAACCATGAACAGTCAAACAAACAAACAAAACCAATGAGCCCCTGATGAGACCCTCCCAAGAAATCCAAAGCATTTGGATAGATCTGCTCTTATCTTTTTCTACAGTGAACTCCCCAAAGAAGCTCATGTGACTTTTAAATTCAGGTAATGAAAAAGAAAAATTTTAGTGTAATATAAACCAGAAATACAACTTCTTACAACAGAGTTATAACAAAGTATATTCACGATTTCTACTGTTTCTTTAGGGAGGTCCTCAAAATCTGAGGCTTCAACTCAGCATTTTCAAGTGACAACAATCTTGCTTGATAATCCTTGGTCCTTTAGTTACATGAATAATGTTTCCCTCTTCAGAGGTATAGTCACCTGTTCTGCTCCTCACATCCATCTCCTGGAGCAGCACAAGCAATAGGCTTCATGCTCATGCCTGCTTCACCCCTCTTTCTTCGTTGAACAGCTATAAATTTAGAACAAACTAAATAAAAACAGGTCAACCTCTTATCTTTCTGTTTACCAGCTAAGCCTAATTTCTGATTTCTTGGGGTTTTTTTTGAGGGGGTGGTGGTGGTCACTAAACATCATTAATATCTGGTGATGGAAAGAAAATAGAGGGAAGGATAAAGTTAAGACTTTTGTACCACACATGCCTCAGTGGCATCTGCAGAAATAGGACCCTTTTCTGGTGGCATGATATACTGCAGAAGAGAGGACAATCAAAGAATTAAACAAAATTGGAGTTATTAGTTTGGACTTGTGTCTTATATTACCCCAAACAAACTGGTAAATCTTAAAAAAAAACCCTACCAATAAGAGAATTTTCTGTTCAGAGATTTTCATATTTTTTTAAGCAATACCAGATCTGTTTTCATTTGTATTTGGTTGCTAACGGATCTAGAAACTCTTTTCAACAGGTAAGAATTGGCATAATGCTACTGTTACATATCCTACATCAGTCCTACTACAGGGAATAGAATAGCATTCAGTGAGAACCAACTCAATATCTGCCTTATTTCCCTGTAGCCAGTCTAAGGAAACACTCTCTTCCTTTATGCTGTGCAGAGACCTTGGCATAATGAAGACTTAATATCACCCTGTTTATGGCAGGTTTTATCTAAAATAACAGGATAGCTAGGCATTAAATTTTTCCATTAAACTTCTCAAGGAGGAAAAAAAATTAATTACTTCTCTTGTAAACAGATAAAACATCTGCTACACATAGAAACAGAAGATCATAAGACTATTGATCTCATTGATCTTTTTCTAATTAGCATTGTACACGTCTTTCTATATATTATAGCAGGATAATTCCTACTGAATAACAAGTTGTAATTATTTATATAATTTGATAGATCTGAGAAGCACCTTTTGTAATATCTTAATATTATTAGAGAAACCACTAACTCCACAGGCATAAGCCTCTTGAAAATTTCAAAATAAACAAAAAAGTTTTAAAAGGAACTCTAAAGAGAGCTTTATATAGCTATGGCTAGATGCCCAATGAGATAACCTGCGTGTAAGATGGGTCAAACATTATATAGTGATTGATTGAACAGCAATACAATTACATTCTGAAATTATACTAAACCATACTGTTGAGATCAGAGAATTAAAACAGAGATGAATTAAAAATATTAGAAATATGTACAGTAAATTAAGTGACATGCTACTTGAGAAATGTAGTGGGGACATCCAGATGAAAAAATATCAGCTCCACAGGCATATTCACACACAATCTATGTGGGACAATGGGAGAATCCAGACACAGAGTAACCTGTAGATCAAAATGACGAAGAATGGTTTACAAGCAAATTTAAAATATAAGTATTTAATGTTTTGTATATGCACACAAAAAGGTCCATCATATGGGGAAAGGATATGTGTGGAGAGCCTCATAGACAGGAATAAATAAGAAATTTTGAGCAAATTTCCTGATGAAAACATAGAAAACCAAGGTAATTTATCTCCAAGGGAAGCCAGAAAGGTTTTCTTTTTGTGTACATGTAAAACTAACCTGGAAAAAAAAAATACGTGAGAAAGTACACTGAAGGAATTATACTATTTCAAATTCTAATTCTTATTATTTTACATGTCCTTTGAAAGTTTTAACTCTAAAATCATTAGTGCTTGACTTTTTTTGTTAGTACAGTGAATTTACGTCAATAATCTAAAAGTTTTTTCTGAAAAATTATGTACTCTTGGACTCTTCCAATATTTATCGTTGGTAGACACACAACTGTAAATTGGCTCTAGATACACAGGTGTACATATCAGTTTTGACTGCATCCATCTATTTCTGAATTCCAACTAAACATAGGAAGTACACAAGATAAAGTTCTGTAGCATCCATGTGTGGCAAAGGGAGCCAAACTGATTTTACGTGGATAATGAATGTCTAAAAGAAAAAAAAATGCAGCTGAACATATTGAGCAACTTAAACCCCACAAGATTCAGTGTGATTACAACAGCTAATGTAACAAATTTGCAAACCACCAGCTGCTAGAGATGACATCTTTTTTATGTGACAGAATTTTTTCTGCACTCTCCAAATAAATGTATCAAATACTCATTACTTAACATACTATAGAACATTCAAGAAAAATTTATCTTGTAAGATGATGAACTTCAGCATTAGAGGTTTTTTAAGTTACAATTGACAGCATTTTAATGAAAAGTCCTTACACCTGTAATTAATTATTCTAAATTCTTATTCCTTAAACTAACATTTTGTTAGCAATATGAGACATAATACTTAAGATCACAATGATCTCTCTTTATCTCTTTGGTCTTAATAATGCCAGAAAAGAGCTTAAATGAATGACAAAATATAGCAAATGATGCACAATACACTGATCATCATTTTCAGTGGAGGAAGAAATTTGGTTTTAAATAAATACATAAAATGCAGTTTATGTTCAACCTTCACTTATTGCACGCTGAAGGTGCTATCGTGCTGCACAGCCTCAAGACTGAATTTAACTGGACCTGCTGGTATAATAATAATAATAATACAATAATTTTGGGCTTATATTCCTAGGTCTGTGAATTGTGAGTGTAATTAAGCTCTCACAAATTAGTTTGGAAAGGAAATTTCCAGAAAGCTACCTGGGGGCACACGTGGCCAATCGTTTGTACTTGAGTCAATAAACATATGGATCACACAAAACCATAACAATTCACAATTCTACCAGCACCAAAAAATGGTGCATTGTAACACAAGTTCATGTTTTTTTAAGGAATTAATGACCTGTAAATCCATTACACTAACACCTCTACTTAAGCGATCAGAGCTTTGTGTCTCCAAATGTAAACTGTTGCCTGTGAACGCTTATGGATATTTCTTGGGAAACTAATTATCACACTCTTTTCCCTCTCCTCCCTATCTAGGAGGAACGTGCAAATCCCATTGAAATAAGACTTATGACAAATGCAGTGATAAAGTTTTAGTGGTAAGAACAGTTGTACATAAAAGGGCTAAATTTACTGTTTTTCATGAGCAAAACTGGCATTTTAGAATCCAGGTGTAAGACAGCCCTATGAATTTTTAAAAGGTTGATGTTTTTGTCATTACTCTTTAGGTTATTTTCAATTATATACATTTTTGTTACTCACAGTTCAAAATAATATTTTCTTTTTTTAACAATTCCGTACATTTGGCAGAGACTCACATAAACTGCCGGATGACTGTAGAGATAACTGACTTCTGATTCAATTGGTATATTATTCTAACTTTTAGGATTATTTCACAAATCTGCTTGCTATCATTTCAGTAAATAAATACTATTTATATATAATGAATATATAGCATACAAGTAAATATACTTTTTTCATTAAATACAAAGGGGTGTAGTTGGCACCAGTCTATTTATCACAAGCACAACACAATGTTTTGCTATCATTTCAGTGCATAAGTGTAGACTGTAAACAACAGACACTTGGTATAGTTCCCATAGAAGTGAGAGGTAAAACTGAAATGGAAATGGAGGCCCCAGAAAGCTCCTGCTTTCCACACCTATGCTGGATGTGGATGCAGTGGCCAAGAAGGGCTGCAAGCCACCTTCCTCTGGTCTTTTTCTGTAACTTGTCCCCCTCACCTCAATATCCAAGAGAAGTTAACAGGACAGCAGTGGCACCAGTCTTGGTCACAGGGACTATAGAAAAATCTACTCACACTTGTCTTCTCAATTTAGAAGAAAGTACTGATACACTGAAACTGCTTTGCACCACTGAAAAATTTAAAGTCATTTCAGTAGTACAGGGATCTTTCCTTTCATGTTTGAACAGTGTTTAATACGACTGTGCTCCACCCTGATCAAAGCTCAACATCAGTTTTACAGTAAGAACGATCTTTGCAGTCTTCCTCTTCTCTGGTTCTGAAGTGTAAATTATAACTTAAACATCTATACATCTTTAGGTTTCCTATCTGTTCTAGGGAAAAAGCTGTATGCTGCTTTTACATTAAAGTAAAATTAAAGAACATTTTACATTAAAGTAAAATATTTACTGTACTTTTATTTAAATTAATCTAATTACAGCTTCAATCCATCATTAAGCACATGCATGGTCCCTTTTCTTTCAACATAATTTGCTTTTTTTTCTATACTTTGCTTCAAAGCTTAAAATTATCTGTTTAAAATAGTCTTCCCAGGAAAAAACAATACTAAAGTCTTTCAGGATGACAAGAAAATCTCTGAGAGTCTGTTTGTTTACAGAGAGTTAAACTAGCAGAGCATCATAGAATACCGGCAACAGGAAACAATTCTTTTTACCTTCTGCAAACCTGTTCCTGACTTCTAAAAAGAGAAAAAGATTAGATATTTTTAGCCTAAAATATGGAATAGCACTGTAATTTTAAAGACTCTTGAAACAGTTCTTTGGTTTGTGAAACCCCCAAAACTTGGGCCTCATACTTCTTAATTCATACTTGTTCTCTGTCTGGTTGAAGAGCTTTGCACTAACACAGCACAGGATACTATGAATTTTCAGTGGCAGCATTTTACATCCATTTGGCAGGAGAAAAACAAGGTTAAGAATACAGAAAGTAACGGCTCATAGTAAATAAAATAAAAATAAAAGATATGCTGAAAGTTATTTCACCCACTCTAATCTTCTTTATGTCTTTAAATATCTGTAAATTCTTTTTGCATTTATCTAGATAAATATAGACATACTTAGCATCTTGATGTAACTGCAGTTTGTTACATTCCTGGAGGTTGGGGCGGGATAAGTTAGTAAGTAATTTGAGTTACAAAAATTGAAAAATGCCCTCTTAAGTAATTAAACTACATTCTGAATACAGGTTTTATTTTAAACTCAGTTCCAAATTAAAGGGAAGCTTGCTGGGATACTATTCAATTACAAGTATTTCCTTCCTAGGGAGTGACCATTCTATTGGAATTATACTCTGCAGAGAAAATCTTGGTCTCACACTCCGCTGCTTGGCTGGGAGGCCACATTCATGCCAGTTAGGCCTTTTTGTTTCTTTGTGCTTACTGAGCACAAAGAACCTATTACTGAGGTTGAAAGTACCCACTAAAAAATGATGTACTGATTAGTAAATTCTACTGCAAGACCATAACTGCACCTTCTCATACATTATTCCTTCAATATCCATCACATTCCACAATGACTTGCCCTCAGCAAGTTCACAGATGACACCAAGCTGAGTGGTGAAGTTGATACCTCTGAGGAAAGGGGAGCCATCCATGGGGACCTTGACAAGCTGGAGAAGTGAGCTTGTCAAAACCTCATGAGGTTCAACCGGGCAAAGTGCAAGGTCCTGCACCTGGATTAGGGAACTCTTAGTTCACATACAGGCTAGGAGATGAAGATATTGAGAGCAGCCCTGCGGGGGAGGACCAGGTGGATGAGAAGCTAACCATGAGCTAGTGATGTGCACTTGGAACCCAAAAGGTCGATCGCATCCTGGGCTGCATCAAAAGCAACACAGCCAGCAGGTCGAGGGAGGTGATTCTGCCCTTCTACTCTGCTCTGGTCAGACCATACCTGGAACACTGCATCCAGTTCTGGAGCCCTCATCACAGGAAAGACATGGACCTGCCGGAGTGGGTCCAAAGGACAGCCAATGAAACGATCAAGGGCCTGGAACACCTTCCCTATGGAGAGAAGCTGAAAGAGTTGGGGTTGTTGAACTCGGCACTGGTGAGACCGCTCCTTGAATACTGTGTCCAGTTCTGGGCCCCTCAGCACAAGAAGGATGTTGAGGCTCTGGAGCAAGTCCAGAGAAGAGCGACAAGGCTGGTGAAGGGGCTGGAGAACAGACCCTATGAGGAGCGGCTGAGAGAGCTGGGGTTGTTTAGCCTGGAGAAGAGGAGGCTGAGAGGAGACCTCATTACTCTCTACAACTACCTGAAAGGAGGTTGTAGAGAGGACGGAGCTGGCCTCTTCTCCCAAGTGACAGGGGACAGGATGAGAGGGAATGGCCTCAAGCTCCGCCAGGGGAGATTTAGGCTGGAGATCAGGAGGAGGTTTTTCACAGAAAGGGTCATTGGGCATTCGAATAGGCTGCCCAGGGAGGTGGTTGATTCCCCTTCCCTGGAGGTGTTTAAGGCATGGGTGGATGAGGTCTTGAGGGGCATGGTTTAGTGTTAGATAGGAATGGTTGGACTAGAAGATCCGATGGGTCCCTTCCAACCTGGTTGTTCTATGATTCTATGTTCAGCTTGGAGAAGAGAAGATTCCAAGAAGACCTTACTGCAGCCTTTCAGTAATTAAAGGGGACTTATAAGAAAGTTGGGGAAAGAAGTTTAGCAGGGCCTGCAGCAACAGGACAAGGGTTAATACTTTTAAAGTAAAAGAGAAGTTCAGACTAGATATTAGGAAGAAATGTTTAATACTGAGCGTGGTGAAATACTGGAACAAGTAGCCTAGAGAGTTGGTAGATACCCCTCCCCGGAAACATTCCAGATCAGGTTGGATGGAGCTCTGAGTAACCTGATCTAGTTGAAGATTGTACTGCAAGGTGGGTTGGGTTAGATGGCCTTCATGGTCCCTTCCAATTTTTTTAGACTCTTGTTTGTCAAATATCTGTACCTCCATCAAATACTGAAAGCTGTCTTTCTGTCACTGTACGATATTAATCTCTTAAAACCTGTAGCCTACCTTCTGCTTAGCAGCCATCACTATATTCAAAATATTCAGCATGCATTCTTATTTAACATCCATTAGCCAATTTTAAAGCACATAATTAAGAATACTGTGAGACTTAACTGGCTTATCCTCAAGATGTTCAATCCAACATAAAAGAAAAGAATAGGAAACTATGTGACATTAATGAAAATTGATCATGATTATTGGTCTAGACTATTTTTATATCCCTTATTTTTGTAAGCATCTTTTTTATTGAGCCCTCATGTTCATAACAGCTTCCTCTGACATTTTTAGGTTTTTTTATTCCAAGTTTTCAAGGTTGCATACTTTTTAACAAAAGGAAGAAAAAATCAGTCTGTAGAATGTGCTAAGGAGATGAAATTTTCTCTAAGTCAGTCTCAGTGTGCAACTCTTCTACGCTTCTCCTTTATATAGGTTAATCTTACTGATATTCAGAAAATGCCAGTGAACATAGCCTTGTATTACACACTCCGTTGCTATACCTAGCAGTCACTGGAAGGTATGCAGACAGCACAAGTTGCTGAAAAGTTGGCAAAACACTACAACAAAAGGCAATGCAGTCTACAAAGAGCAATGGCAGCCTAATCTGTCCTCTCTGGGAGGCTGGGTTTTAAAACCAAAGATTCACTACAAAACAAGAACAAAAATCCACAAAGACCCAGAATCACCCCCACCAGAAAACTAGTAGAGGTGAAAGCTTTAAGGTTGATTTCTGAACTGTAATTCTAAAGTAGCAAAATCAGCTATAATGGAAATGTAATTCACAGTCACATACTAGGTAGATGAAGAACAGCTCTAGCTACCAAAAAGACTTTCTTCCTCCATTCTATGCCAAAGGTTAAACTATTCTAAATAAAAAACACGTAACTCACCTTGACACCTCCCCAACCTCAAAGTGTCCATCTTTTAAAAGGTCCAAAGTCATACGGACAAAATATATACATATTTTCTGGCAGGCTTGGTTGATGCCACACACATTTTTTCTGTTAAGAAGTTCCAAGGTAAATCTATTAGAGATGGTCCATAAAGAATTGTAACTTCTTTTCATCTCAATTCCTCTTTCAATATTCTGTCTCTCCATAGAGGATTTCTGCCTTTATGGCTTTTTTTGTTTGGGGTTGGTTTGTTGTTAGGTTTTTTGAGTTTGATTTGGTATGGGGGTTTTTGCACATTAGTATCATACTTCTAATCAAGCAACTTCCTCTCCTCATGAACCATATTTGCTTTATCTGGTGTCCTGGGGCAATATTACATGATTCTGGGTGATTGTTTTCAAATGCCTGGGTGACTAACACAGTTTTCACTTGAATATCTCTAGGAGGTGCCTATGACTCTCCCTTATGAATATTTTACATATTTGGTGTGGCTTGGCAATTTACCCTCGTAAAACCCTTCTATGATACAGAAATGTTATGAACATTTTACAGACAGGAAATGGGGGAACAGAGCAGAAAAAGATCCAGCTTATTAAGGTATCTATATGCTTAAAGACGCCTACTGGGATTTTCAAGGGTCCTCTAACATGTAACTCTTTTCGAACTAACTGAAGATTTTCCACTAAATGCCTCATTTGTGTTTTTAGTTTTCTGAAAACCTTTAAAATCTGACTCACCCACGTCACCCTTTAAATTCAGTAGACCAGTGCACTTAACCTGCAACTCATTAGCCCTTAAACTTATGCTCTAAGTACTGTGCAGTATTTCTCATAACAGGGCAAATTAAATGAAAAATAAAGACGCCATGCATACCACAAGCATCCAGTCTCCTCCTATCCCCCTCCTTCTTGCCCTCCCAGTCTGAGTCCCCTCTGACAGCACAGAGACTCACAGATAACCACATCAGGTATCAGGCAAGGAACAGGTGGATTCCCAAGGATCTGGCTACTCAGTGTTGGGACTGAGGGGTGCCGAGAGTTTAAGCTTGCAGGCAAACCCTGATATCAGGCTCAGCAAACCCTCAGCTCACTTGATCCCTCAGCTAAGGTTTGATTTTTCCAATATTCCATAGATTTTATTAATTCCATTGCTTTTCCACTGATTTTTTTTTCAGTAACCACTGCAGCTTTCCAGCCCTCCTACCATTCACGTAACAGAGCCAACATATGTAAATGGCTCAAACCATCGTGTTGTAAAATCATCTGTACCCCTGACCATAGCAGAGAGGTTGGGACTGAATTACCTTTAAGGACCCTTCTGACCCAAACCCTTCTATGATTCTATGGAGAAATACTACAATTTCTGTACAACAGTTAATCACGTATGTTTTCTAGCTACAACTTTTCTCAACACTCACAAAGTTGTACCCATGCCTAAAAGAAACTTAGTCTGGCTAATGCATATCACATTTCCACCACAAGGCAAGGGGGCAATGAGGATGGGAGTTATAAGAGGACAGTTTCATCTTTTGCCTAATTCTGCCACAAAGATGCTGGTTTTCAGGCCAGGGTTTCTTCCTACCCCCATGTTTAGACCACCAGCGGCCAGAAAGTGAGGGAATCAGTTGTCAGGGCTTTTTAATGCCATTTCCCCATGGTTAAGTCAATGAAACTCACTATGTACATAAAGCTGGATTTGGTTAATGTACTGCTGGTTTGATCGTGAATCATATTACTCATTTTTTGAAGTCCTGTACATTGTCTTCTTAAAGCTTGTACCATCAAATCCAAGGACAACCTAAACAAAACACATTGGTAGCCCATTTCCTGGGGCAATATACATATTTTAATCAAAGAACCATGACAGGGTAAATTAATAAATTCCTGACATTCCTACTCCACAGAGGTGGTTTCCATGACTGGGTTTATGGATAACATGTTGCCTGCGAGACCCTCTGAGACCGACTGCAGCTGCAAAAAATAAAAATGTTAAAATCGAGGCCAATAGGAAGATGCTGCCTGCAGCATAATTGCTCGCTGTTGCTGCACATTGACTGGCGGAGGTTAGGGACCGCTGCTCTGTGTAATTGAGCAGGTTTGCAACAATACCAGAAGGCTGTTGTATAATGATGGTTTAAGCAAAACAGGTAGAAATAAACAGAGATTTTATTTTTTTTTTATCTTTAGGTAGAGGTGATAAATTTTTACTGAGCACATCATGTTTTAAAAATGCTCCCAAATAGATGATGGGTAGTCTTTTTGCCTGAGGCTGATGGAAAAAAAAAAAAATCAGGTAGCTTCTGAAAGAAATCAGAAAAGCTGCTATCCAAGTAGCTGAGGTTAAAATCTCCATACGCATTTCAAGTAATTTAGCATTCAAAGCAAGCACTGATTTAAGTAGACATTTTTGGAATCATCACCTGATACAGAAATATGTGATTGATTTCTTGGTAAATGATAATTACAGAAAATCACAGGTGTCTGTCACAAAAATTACTGCTTATATGAACAAAGTAATTAAATCTGCCTATATGAACAAAACAATTAAATTGCATAATTTTAAAGAATCCTTATGAAACCTTACATGAATCACTTTGATTTGAGTATTTTTTCAGTGAGTGAAAAGCCAGAATGGCAGCAAGTAGCTTTGGATCCAAGCAAATTGAATGTCAGAAAATTCCTTATAAATTTACTGTGATAGCACATATTTTTCCCCTGTTTTTTCCCTTTAGTTTTACTTGTTTCCTCCGGGGTTTTTCACATATCCAGGTATCTGTCAGTAAGTCGTAGCCCGAGTGTTACTTCAGACCCACCAAATTACAGGAAAATATTAGAAAGCATCATTAGACTGCCCTATGCTAAATAGAATTTTTTTTTTTTCCAGAGTATATTAAAGAAGTTGGTACTGAGCTGTGATGATCAGCTGATCTAACGGCAAGGCTTTCCAGTACTGCAAATGTTTATCAACTCCTCTTTTAACTCCCTAATGTTCTCCTCATACTGAGCAAACTCATCTTAATGGTGTAAAAATAAATATAATAAACTCCTACTTCAAATTGCAATTTGTCTTTCCCCTATGGCCAGAGATGTACACAACATAATCAATCTTTCAGTAGTTTTTTTGCAGCTGGAGCTCAGCTGCCTTATTAAAAATCTTCCTTAAGTTAAGTTTTTAAGTCAGTGATGCCAACACATTGAAAGGCAACCAAAAGGCAAACACGCACTCACAAAACCACTCAGTGCACACCTTCTCAGACCTACAACCCCCACATCTTCTACAGAAATGCAAGAAATAGTGTTTTTAGCTTGTGAAACACAGAACTGAAAAGTTAGATGAAACTGTGCCGCATTTAAACTGAGCTATAAACACCCCACCCCCCCCCCCCCCCCACCAGACACAGACACAGACCTCCCCTCCGCCTTTACAACTAAACCCAGAGCTTTGAGGAGGGCCAGGAGCAGCCCCCTCGCCTTGTGACACTGCAGCAAAGCCACGGATGCGGCAGCGCCGGGCAGGGATGCTCCGACCCGCTCCACGGCCGGGATGAGCCCAGGCGAGCGGCTCGGGGTGGGAGAAGGGGGGTACGACGGAGAAAGTTGCCCGCTATCCCGAGCGGTTCACACCCGGCTCCAGCGGGGAGAGCCGCAGAACGAGGAGGATGCGGCTCCGCCGAGAGCTGGAGCCGGAGACCCGGCAGCAGCGGCCGCGCGTCCCAGCCGCACGAGCATCCTCCCGCGGGCGCGCATCCCGGTCCCCCCGAGCATCCTCCCGCCACCGCGCATCCCAACCCGGACAAGCGTTCTCCGCCGGGCGTCTCGCCCCAGCCTCGCGCTCCCCGTCCTCCCCTCGCCCCCAGGAGCAGCCCCCGCCGCCGCCGCAGCGGGAGCCGGCGGCCGGAGATTCGGCATCGCGGGGCGCGGCGACGCGCGACCCAGCCCGGACGAGCGTCCTCCGGCGGGAGGCTCGCCCCAGCCCCGCGCTCCCCGGGGCAGCCCCCGCCGCGCCCGCAGGCCTCGACCCGCTAGCGACCCGGCCTCCGAGGGACGGCCGCCGGTCCCCGCGCCCGTCCCGCATCCCCCCGCCCCCCCCCCCCAAGGCCGTACCCGAGTCGGTGAGGCGGGGCCGGGCTCTGTCCCGCAGGTAGTAGATGAAATCGCGGCAGTTCTCGTTCTCCACCGCCCCGACGGAGCACAGCTCGGCCAGCAGCTGCAGCGCTTTCTGGCAAATCTCGTCCTCCCTGTCGCCGGGCATCGCCCCCCGAGCATCCTCGGGAGCGCCGCGGAGCCCTGCGGTCAGCGCCGCCGCCGCCTCCCGCCCGCCTGCCCCCGCCCGCGCCGCCGCGCCGACACCCGCATCCTCCGGCGGCGCCGCGCCCCCTCCCCGCCGCCGGCTCCCGCTGCCCAGGAGGAGGAGGAGGAAGAGGAGAAGAACGCGGGGTGTGTGTTGGGGGGGGGTCCCACCAGTTGAATGCGACCGCCCAGCCGCGCCGCCTGCCGCCCTCCCCTCCGCACCCCCGCGCTGGGATGCGGAGGGAAGTTCGGGAGGCTCTGATGAAGGACGGTCCCGCGCGCAGGGCGGCTCCTCCTCCTCCTCCTCCTCCTCCTCTCTCGCCACCGGCGAGGCCCAAACCTCCGCGTCTGCTGCTCCGCGTTTGATGTTAACGAGCGGTTTGTTAAACACCGCAGGCTCTTTGTGGCTCTCTACCTACTCCTGCTCGGAGATTATTCCGTTTATTCGGCTAATTGTCTCGAAACGACCGTATAAATAACGCGCGTTCTCACCGTTGGGAACCTAGCGGAGGGGAAAACGTTAAGAAATTCATTCTGGACGGAAGGGCGTTCTGCAGCGGGTTCGTGTTTTGACCTGTGCGGTGGGTTAGAGAGAGTTAAAAGCACCGATGAGAAATCGCAGGCACCTGAGAAGGGGCCACAGCTCCCGGGAAGCAGAAGAGCCTCTGCCGGAGGAGGTGGAGGCTGAGAAGCCGTCTGCCATTAAGCATGTTTATCCTGACAAGTAGGAGATCTGTAAGGTGCTGCCTCGCTTCTCTGGATTTGTAGGCAGGGAGGCTGGTGGGTGTCACAAGGGGAGAAGCTGAGAACTGGCTGCTCCATTTAACTTAATTTTTTTCTTTCTCTCTCTCTTTTATAATACTTGGAGCAAATATCAGAGGCCACGATGAGCCTGGAAAGTTCAGACTGGTGCGGATGTTCAGCCTACAGTTTAAAGACTAGCAGTGATGGTTCTAGAAATAGTCCACACAACATCTTCTAGTAGATTTTTTTTCTTAAGGAAGAAAGAATATTGTTGAAATAAGTTAAAAAATGTTCTGTGAATGGAGTGGATGTTAACAACAAAAGTTGTTTACTAGTATGACTTGATGTCTCCTCATGCTGTGCCAGCATTGCTTATGTCTCCAAGGTGTGACTTTTTTTCTCGCTTCTAATAGAAAAATCGTGTCTGTAAAATAAAACCAGGTGTAATTCCATCAGGAATCAGATAACTTTTTGACAGTAGCCTGTTCTTATTGGGAATTAATAATAGATAATTAAATGGTATGTAGCTGTTCTAGTCAGAGTTTTGAAACACAAAGATTTTTGTCACATTGTTAGCATCGGCGTGACAAACACATAACACTCCGGGAAGGGTTATATGTGGTGCTTTATTGTGAGGCCCCGGGAACCGGGGGCCCGTACCCAAATCCGGTTCCGACGACTGTTACAACAAGACCCAATTTATCCTCACGAGGTTTCGCAATCTAATGTATATTCAACAGGTTACATCATTGTCTAATGCATATGTATGTTTCGATGATTTCATCAGCAAGTTTTTATCAGCTTTTACTGCGCTTGCGCCTCCTTTAGCAACAAGCAGTTTGTTAGAGTAATCTTACGCTTTCTATGAGGAACAGCTATGTGAGTATTCTAGCTCACAGCTCAATAGACCACAAAGTAACATCTCAAGGTCTACCAAAGAAAAGTTACCAGTGAGAAACAAAAGAAGCATTATAGCAGGACAATCACTTAATGTCGTAAAAGAAACTTTGAGCCTGTATAGGCCTTTGTATTCATGGCCTTGTTAGCATTCTTAAGTAACAGTTCTTTCTCTACCACTACGTTTTAAGATTTCTTATAACTTTAAAACTACTACATACATTTAAATCATTTCTTTTCTTGATTTACAGCTAATTCAAACTACTGTATATAATAAAGTTTTAGATTCTTGCTCCAACAGGAGTGGATGTTAACAACAAAAGTTGTTTACTAGTATGACTTGATGTCTCCTAATGCTGTGCCAGCATTGCTTATGTCTCCGGGGTGTGACTTTTTTTCGCACTTCTAATAGAAAAATCATGTCTGTAAAATAAAACCAGGTGTAATTCCATCAGGAATCAGACAACTCTTTGACAGTAGCTTGTTCTTATTGGGAATTAATAATAGATAATTAAATGGTATGTAGCTGTTCTAGTCAGATTTTTGAAACACAAAGATTTTTATCACATGAGTATATGTGTTCACATCTAAGCTTGGTGAAACTTCCTGCCAGTTTCACTTAGGGCTGCCCAAATATTTATCTTGGTGCTGAAAATGTGAACGCGATTGGCTTGTTTCTCCAAGCAAGCAGGAAGAGAGGGAAGAGAGACAATTCTGAACAGGTACTGACAATCACAGCTCTTCCTCTGAAACTAAGGACCAGGCTTTACCAACACTGCTGCTCTTCGTACTTCAGTGAAGAAGGTAAAAATTTCAAAAACTTGGTAGAATCAGAGGTACCAGAGTCCCTTTTTGGGAAAAACAACTTCAAGAAAGCTAGTGAATTATTCATATGTATATGAGCTCTCTCTAGAGGTAGAAACTTTCTTATCTGTAACACCAAATCAAGTCCTGGCCAACGCTGGTGATATGTGATGAAGAGGAGTAAAAACAGGGAAGCTGTCCAGGGCCTCTGACAGAGACAGTGAAGTACACTCCAACTAGTGCAGTGATCATGCATGATCCAATTTTGAATTACTGTACAATTTGTGAATTGTGACTCATTTAGGCAGATTATTTGGCTATGTTTTGGTAGTTTGGCTCTGGCCTAGATGACTGTGCTGCTGTATAGCTTGTACTCTGTCCAACATAGTCAAATATATCAACTGCAAAGTGATATTATTGCCTTTACTAGAGTGTGGGTTTTATCCTGTGGGACCACAAGCCCATTGCTAGCCTGGGCTTGCTGCAGAGCGAACTCTGGACAGCCTGGTCGTGAAGTGGTAATTTCTTTATCTTTCTCCTATTACTAAAATGTCTTGCTTCATTTTTTAAATAGCAGGAATTTGAAGGTGCCGAGATATTTATAATGCAGATGGTGAGGGTTGGAAATTTTTCAGTCTAGTGGAGGAAAGACCATGAAATTGTTTGACCGTCACTGCTAGTAAACAAAAGCATCTATTCTCAAAAGCTCTGAGCAGGTACTTAGTGCACTGCATAAGCAAGCACCTGTGTCGCTTTCTGGAGATAACAGCAGTTAATGTAATCTACTGTGTCTAAAAACAAATGCAACTTTTCCTTCGTTTTTGTGAAAACTGGATTATATCAGCCGTTTTGTTGCCTCTGACTGCATGTTTCGGTTCTTGCAGGCACCCCAAGTTGGGATGCATTTACTCTTGCGTTAGCTGCAGAATATACCCATCCAGGGGATGATGTTATGTTTGAGATCTCTAGCGAATGCTCAACTAATTAACTTTGGTCCTAGAAGGATGTTGCACGATGCAATGGGATGTTCCCGTTAGCCTTATCTCTAGAATTACAACTTGTACTGACCATAAGTCTATTTTTTTTCTGTTTAACTCAGAGCTGCCCTCACACAAAACAGTGCATTCATAAGTTGGAAAAAAATCCCCCAAGCATGCTACACATGGAGTCAGAATAAATTTAACTGTTTGACCTACAACAATTCTGTCATCAATTGACATGTTGTTCTTTCTTTCCTTGAAATAAAGCTTTTCCCTAGTGTTCTGGCAGTAACACAAGGGTTGCTTGGCAATGAAATAATCTTCACAGCTAAGGCGTTCATGAAACAAATTCCTTTCTGGAAGAAAGTCAGGCAGCTTGCATCAGAATTTTTATTATGGCTATGCTGCAAACAAAACTTATCAAGTATTTAAATCGAGTATTTATAATTGTTTGAACAACATTTGGCCTCAAATAGTGTGGGTGTAGTTCATCATATTAATACTTGTTTCTTTAACAAGGGGAAGAAATAGGCCAGACGTGTTTCAGGAGCTCAAGGAATCATGTAGAGTGGTAAACTTACTGAATACAACCTGACAAAAAAGGTTTTGTTATTTTTATTTTTCCAAAAGTCAAAGTGGTAAACTTTCTGGCTAAAGAGAAGGAAGGAAAGGCAGAGATTAAGGAGGGCGTTCCTGTGGTTAAAAGATGCCATTGCACCAAAGACGGTTACCTGAAGTCCAGACTAGAAAAAGAAAATGCCAATGTAGGATCAAAGATTGGATACATCTGTCACATCTTTCTGTTACTGTCTGTGCCAGACTTTCCACCTCACTCTCCCTTATATATGTATGTGCTCTTTATCTTCTATTCTGAATGGATATAACTTGTTATGCTACTGAAATGTATAAAATGCTTAAATGAACATGTGAGAGATGGGAACGTAGGTAACTGCTACTGAGTTTTGCATTAGTTATTCTTCATAGAGGGATTTAAGAATGCTTTTAAGGGGTGAGAAGTGAGAAAACAGATACACCACCTTTGGAACTTTTTACTCATTGTTGACTGCTAGAGGTCATGTGGAAATAGTTTAGTGTTAACTAAAGCAAAGGCAGTATCGTACTTTTGAGAATGTCTTATAACACTTTGATTGCTGTTCTTGGATGCAGATGATAATAAAAGGACTTATAAAGATTTTGAGATTGGCATTAAATACTGTGACAAAGGAACATGTAGAGGGTTGGTCCTATATTTTCACTATGGTGTTTATAAAATCTTACAGCTTTTTATGTGGAATCACAAGTGATTTATATACATCTGCTCAGATTTTTTAAGTGTGAAACACTGGGTAGTGGAAAGCTTTGGTTTTTCCTCTGCAGGAGACCTGTAAGCTGTTTGTACATCAGAATTATTAAAATGTCATTACAGAGTTTCCTGAATAATGGTAGATTGGTTGCTTTCTCACAGCAGGTCCCGAAGTCAGAGCAAAATGTCTATCCTGTATTGAGTAGAAAAAAAGTGTGTCAAAATCTCTTAGATATCGTCAAGCATCACTAGAAGCTGCGCTGTATTAGAGGATTAGGAATATACATCTGACAGCCAAAATCCCGATACAGCTGAGGCTCAGCTACATTTTATGAAGTGAGTTGAAGGGTCTTAGATAATGTGTGAGTTGTTTGAAAAAGCAAGACAGCTACTTTACTACAGCTGATCAGTGGGATTTTTTGGGAGGTTTTGGTTGGTAGGTTTATCTCCTGTATTGTCCTTGGACGAAATTCTACTGCTTGGGGAAGAAGAGATGCATACTCAAAGCAGAAGATGCTGCCTAGAAGAACATAAACAGTGTAACGTGCATACAGACTATTTCAGGTGATGGATCATTTTTATGACTTCTTTATAGCAGTTCTTCATACCCCTCACATTGTTAATGGAGAGTGCTCTGGATGCTACTGCTTATCATCTGCTATTTTCATCTATCTTAAAGCTTCCTCAAAAGTCAAGTAAGAAAGGAAAACGTCTTCTCTTCTGATTTTACTTTAATTTTATTTTGACAATCTCTTCCTTGATAGCTTTTGCAAATACTACTGAGGGGGAAAAAAAAAAGTTGGTTGCACAATTCAGTCTTGAGAGTGAGTTGAGCTTGAGGAAAATTGTTGAATTCCCCAGTCTGTGGTCTGCGGTTTTTGTTATTGACCGCTCACATGGATTTAAAGTCCTGTCTCTGCAGTCAGTGATTTTTATCTCCCCCTTGGATCCTGCAATTCTGTCTAGCTTTCCATCCCTTAATTCCAGCTTTCTGATCTTGCAAATAAACACATAAGGAACTGTCAAAGAACCTTCCTGCTACCAAAGCCAGCCATAATTATCATGCTACACCAAGCTTCTTTTTAGCTGCTCTTCTGTATATATCTCTGCAGTTGTAAACCAGAGTTTGACCCTGGGCCTGGGTGTTGAAGAGACTCTATTGAAAGTTGATGGAGTCAGCATGCTGAAATCATCTTTTCTGACTTCTAAGGTTTGGTGGGGTTTTTTCCCCCATTTTTTGGGATGCAACTTATGATGCTTTGCCTTGATGTTTGCCTGATGCTGCTGCTTTTATAATGGGAATTTTAATCTTGCATAAAGAGCAAAAGTGGGACTTTACATTGGACTATTGTTTAGAAAAATGGAATATGCTGAAAAGAGTGTTCCTATGCCCGGTCAGCCACTACACTGTTCTTTTCCAAGGCACCATTCCGTATATCCTCCCCTCAACTGGATTTCATCCAAGTGAAAATTCGATGTCAGAAAAGGATCCCCTAAAAAAGGAGGGGTAACAAGATAGAGTTGGTTTTGTACTGTATGTATCTACAGTCAAGAAGTAACAAAGAAAACTTTATATCATTTGTGTATTTGTAAATGCATAAAAAATAGAACTCATTTTCTGCAGGGTAGAATGTTAATGAGAAAAATGTCACTGAAAATAGATTGTTCAGGGGAAAAAAACATGTAATATAAGTCTGTTATTCAGGATTGTAATATAAAACCTGAACCAGGTCTAGCAAACTTTAAAACCACTGAATAAAGTAAATGTTATTATCTCTAAAGAACTTTTTTTCTAGTTCAAGAAGCAGAATCATCTGGGACAAAAATGAGTCCCAAAACTGGTATTATACTGTCTAGTAGAACCTTTATATAATTAACTCTTATTGGTGTTTCCACTCAGTGGTATAGTTAAGATGAGTAAATATATACGAGCTCAATCATAATGTGGACTGCAGGAAATCTCTGCTAATGTATTTCCACCCAGTTGCTTACAGCTACACGTTACTATTACCCAACCAAAAGAAGGAATAAAATTGTTTTGTGGTTTTATGGCTTATAGCTTCATGAATTTGTAAGAGAATGCTAAGAAAGTAGCTTTCAGTGAAGAGGATGTAGTCCGTTGTCTTTGAACCTTCAAAGGTTACAGAACCTTCAGCTAAACAAAAAAGATCTCCCCAGAGAAAACCTTTTTTGATTTCTGGTACTTCAGTGCTTTGCAAATTATAGTTGTCACAAGCGTTTCTGTAGTCATGGGTGTCTTTGAAAGGTAGTTAAATTTAGAAGATGCTTTTAATTAAGTGATAGATCAGATGGGATTTGCTTGCAAGTAAGACAAATCCACAAGTTCCTTTGTGGATTGATTGAAAGGTTTATTCCTTTTAGATCTACCTTTAGTTCTGGTTATGTGCTCTATAGCACATCATCAGATAAGCTAGAGTCCATCCAGAAGGCATTAGTGGTTAAAAATAGTTGATTAATTGCATCAAGAGTATGATTTCTGTTAGGTATTCTTGAAGTAAGAAGTTTAGAAACAATAGCAGAATAAATGAATTAATGGCATGGAATCATAGAATAGTTTGAGTTGGAAGGGATGTTAAAAATCATCCAATTCCAACCCTCTCCCACTAGATTAGGCTGCTGAAGGCCTCATCCAAACTGCCCTGGCCTTCCAGGGATGAGGCAGCCACAGCTTCCGTGGGCAACCTGTTCCAGTTCCTCACCTCCCTCAATACTGGTGTGGTTCAGCTTTTGTATTACAGACCAGATGGCCTTATTTAGCACATTCTGTTTGAGATCCATGGTCTCTAGCTAATACGTTCGTGAACAGACATGGGCTAGGGTCATTTTTGGTAAAGAAAGTGTATGGATAGAGAGGGCAAGTGTTGATCCATTCCTTTTCAGGTCTGTTGCAGACAAAAGTTGTTCCTTTAAACAGGAAAACTTTAGGTGATTTATTTTTCGTCTCATTGGAGTTCTTAATTTTTTAAAACGCATTTGCTGCTTTACTTCTATATTTTATTGGACATAGCTAAAAGAAGGAAAATCTGGAAGAAGAAGAAGAAGGGGAGAGGGAGTTATCAGTTTAGATTATGGCTGTAAATATCTGTACCTGTACCTATTATTTTTTTCTGTTCTAACTAAATGTTGGAGAAAATGTGAGCATAGTAATGTTGTTTCAAGTATGGTGTCCCAGCAGGCATGTTGGACCTTTGAGATCAGGCCTCTGTGTTTGAAGTGAGGGAAAATTGAATGATATTTTGAAAGGTTTGCTCAATATTCTCCTTTCATAATAAAAGAACAGCAGCAGAACAGTAACATGGCTTTAGGCCACAATTTGTATAGTATTTAGTGCAAGCGAATACATTATCTTCTTGAGAACCATTCTTAACTGTTCTAAGGGTAATGATGCTGGCCACAGCTCTGACAACACTGAGAGCAGAAATTGGTTTGTGTATCTGTTTCAGAAAGGGAGGAGGGAATGAGATGGTGCAGAGCTCTTTCTGGATCTCATTAGAAATGTCCAACAACAAAAGGCTTAATAATATAACCACTTTAATAAGAGAATAAGAAGAGGGATATAGACAGTAAGTCTTGCGTCCCTTTGTTCTGCAGTGAGTAAGAGCCTGGATGGATTTTCGTGTGGTGCACTGTGCAGAGCATCTTCTTTCCATGGAGAGCAGCTCTCCCTTGTCATCATCCAAGCTATTATAGAATTTCCTTACGAGGAAACTACATTTTTTCCCTAAATGACGCTCTTATGAGAGCCTGTTGCTGTGTTTCTAGATGCAAGCAGGGTCAGGTGGGTGGAACAGCTGCTGGGAGCTGCCCACGGCAACTTTGTGGTGACCTGGCCGAGCCTGTCCTGCAGGCGAGTATCTGCGAGCATCACACAGCCCGACAAATACGCTGTCTGTACAGCATTGTGCTGCACAGCACTGGACTGGGCATGCTCGTGTTAACTGTTAGGTGGAGGACTGAATTTGCAATAGATGCTTGGTCAGGATTGGGAACATGCTACTGCTGTCCCCGGGTGTGTAACTTAATCATGTGGGTTATTAAATTGTGACCATCTCTAGTAAGGGAGAGCATTTTGTTAAAATTTTCCTTTCTCCTGGGTATTCAGTGGAAATTTTCAAAGTGTGTTTGGCCTATAAACTGACAGCATGTGTGCAAGTGTAAGAATTTAAAAACCTCTTTTTGCTTTTGATGTGACATTATGCCAATTCTTAAGAAAAGTTTTGTCTTATTTGTCCAATTTTCTTCTTTTTGGAAGCTTCCTTGTCTTGATTCTTTTTGTAATACTTTTAGAGCATGTCTCGTGTCCATCGCTGTTCTGGGCTCGAAGTAGAGTTTGGTTGTGTAATCCCTTTTCCTTCAAGTGTAGATTCAAATCAGAATTTGATAAAAGCATGAGAATAATTCTAATTTTAATTAAAGGGGACAATCCACGTCCTTAATGTTAGATGCTTCCCAAATAGCCCTCTTAGTCTAGATTGCCTACAGTTAAGGTCCTGGATTACTTGTTTGAGTAAAGATGGCAGGGTCCTTTTCTCAAATCTTTGGCTAGAGATGAAAAATTTTATCCTGAAACAGCTTTTGTAAGAGCTAAGTTGGTCAAAGCCTAGTTGCAAATTAAATAAATGGCAGAAATATTGTTGTTCCATTTCTTTTTTCTCTTCTCGTTTGCTTAATTCACTGGGAGAAGAAGATTAAGGAATCCCCGTTGAACATGATATCTTGGCTGCAGTGTAAGTTACGGTACCTCAGTGCAATGGCTGCTGGCCTTCTGTTCCTGTGCAATCACAGGAGTCAGTGCTTGGCATAAATCTGCATAAGACAGCAAGAGTTTTATAGTTAGCTTGGATATCTCTCTTCCCAACAGACTAACAAACAACTTCTTTTTCTATTGCAGTTGAAACATTGGGTGAATAAATGAGCTGTGCTGCTGAATGAGATACTTTTGAGGGGAAAACAGGTAAGCTATTTCTTTGGCATAGGCATAACTTAAACTTATTACAGAGGCCCCATGTGTAAATTATTTTCTTCAACAGTTACTGGCGACACAGTGATACACGCTTTGATGAGAAGAGCAGTGGGGTGTTTTTTTTAAAATATCTCTTTGTGATGCTTAGGCAATAGACTGCAGTTTCCTTTATCGTTTGTAATAGTTACAACCTGTATCTTAGAACAGTTTTTGTTCCATGCTCTGATCATTTCTCCAAACACTTCGGAGCTATTTTTTCTTCTCTGAGGATGTTCTGATGAAGTTGATGTTATGTGGTAGGTCCTGGCCACCTGCTTTACTTGCTCATGTGAATGCTTTCTTGAGTCATACTCCCAAAATATATTGTTGCCTAAATCCAGGGAAGACTGGCAATTGGTAGCAGTTGAACTTTCATATTATACCAGAGTTTATGTTAAAAATAAACTCCTACAAAAGACCAGAGTCTGGAAAACATATGTGTTGTTTGCTAAAAGAAACAAAGAGTGATACACCCCTGGGTTTGCTGTGTGAAAAGGGTTTTCTCTTACTACTAATGACTCCAGGAAGAAAAATCCACTGTAGACCACTACACAGGGAATGATTTGAGATTCATTGCTTAGTACTTTTATTATTAAATATTGAAGTTGTCACAGAAACATTGCCCATCCTATATCACCTACTGTTAGCTTTGAGAGCCATGTTAATTCTTCTTTAGGAATAGTGAATTTTCAGTTCTTTTCAATGGAGTAATATACTTTTAGCCAAAATTGTTAAGGTTACTTTAGCAAGGTGGGGGCACAGGGTGTCTGTAGGTGGGCTGTTAAATTGTTTAATGAGCCAGAACCTCTGGGCAAAAATCTTTTTCTTCAAATAATTGACTCCTGGTTTTGGCTCTGTGGAATGTGATCTAAGCAGGGTGCTGTTAGATTGTGATCTTGTCATTTTGTCTACCATGTCTTTTGATTTTGATCTCCTGGAAGAGTGTCTGTTGTTAGGAGAGGTTTCTAAACGGTATTGCAGGTGGATAGAGGAGTCCACCTTTCACTCTGGAGGAAATGAGGTAAATGTAAAATACTGTGCTGATCCCAGCATTCTTCTAGGCTGTCTCTGCAATGCTACTTGGAGTAGGCTAATTCCACCAAGCTCTTTAGTCAGTTACTGAGCTATTTTTGATTATTTTGAGGTATGTGCCTGCCCCCATGGATTATGGGTGAAGGTAGATGGACCTTTTCCCCTATATGAGAAGGTGGAAGTTGAAGAATGTATTATCCACCCTGTACATGTGCTATTTGGAATAACTGACTAGAGCAGGACTTGGAAATACAACTTAGGGTCATAGGGAAAAATGAACAGAGTAAATTGACAATGTAATTCTTCTGTACAAAGATGTAAATGTGATTCTGCAGTTTAGGATCAGAAATATTATGTAGAAAACAAGGGGCATAATTAGCCTGATTTGAAATTGCGGAGGCTTAATCTAATGATAGTTTTGAATACTGTAAATTCAGATATAGACCAACTGAAGAGGATCCAGGAAAGAGAAACAAACAAACAAAAAGTCCTAGAAAACAATATTTTGGAAGCATGGCCTGTGAGCAAATGCTAAAAGAAATAGGATATTTTAAGCTTTTCTAAAGAAAGAGAATCATCTTTTCATTGTTGAAAAGTTTGTCTGATTTTCTGGCTATGTTAATTAGAAAATGAGCATGATTACATAGAAATGTGGGATGAAATATAATCAATTCAACAAAAAGTAAAGAAAATACAGTTTTCTATGCAATAGAAGGCTATAAAACTGGATAAGGGATAAATTCAAGTGAGCAATGCTTTTTTGTCTGTAATGCACATGATACAAAAGCACTTTGTCTTGATGTCTTAGAAGTAGTTTAGTTTAGCAAAAATTCATTTTGATTTAAAATATTTTTTTCTTGAGTAAATATGCATGCCTTGGCAGTTGCTGTTGAATACATATTAAGCTTATACAAAACATAAAGCTTTTCTTAATTGTTTCAAAACTAGCGCATCTCAGACCATTTAACAGTCAGTGCAATTCCCAATGAATTTATGATGGTGACTATCTTTACCCTGTATAACAGCCTTTAGTCATAAATTTCGGTAGAAGCAAAGCAATCTGTATAGGTACCTGCACTTGATATTACTCGGTGCAGTAAGAACATTTCAGTAGATTGCAGCAGTCAGTTCTGAAATTTGTTTGTCTATGTGTGATTTGGGGATTTTAGTTCCAGATACTCATCTAGTCCTCTGGACCATAGGTTTCTATTTGTAAATGCAGTTTGGACTGGACCAATGAACCACTCATTGTTTTGAAGTCCCAGTGGGGTTGGAGAGCATTTCAGTAGATAGATGAAGCATAATTCACTTCCCTCAGAAACGAATTTATCTTATTCACATTACCTTTGAACTGTTTGGGTGTACTGTAAGCATAGATACTTAGGGATTCACTTCAGTACTACACTGCTGGATTGAACCAAAGGATTGGGAGTTGAAACCTTTACAGTTCCTCCTTTTAAGTCACACAGTGGACATTCTTAACTTATAAAAATCCTCTTTTGTTTAAAAAATGCATAATTATTAAACCAGACAAGTATGCCTACTTTTCAGTATATACTTTATCACACTACAAATGTGAGTAAACTATGGAATGTGTGATATGATTTTTTTGTAATTATTATTGGTAGTTCTCAGTATTTGTAAAACAAGGAGAAATTCCAGTAACATATAAGCACAATGTTTTTCTGAGTGCACATCTTTCTGTCACAGGAGTTCTTTAACATTTGAAGAATGTGTGTAAAATATGTGGTAAAAACCTCAGTAATTAACAGGTCAAGATTCACATTCAGTTATGTCTCACAACACAGAACTGTATTTGTTTCAATGTAGAAAATGAGTCTTCTGACTTGACTTGCTTACATTAGGAACTAGAATTGCTTAACAAATGTTAATTAACTTACTATAGCCTTACATAATCGGAGTGTAACTTCTTAAGCTGACAGTTTCTGAACTTAATGTTGTATTGGTAGTTTGTGTCTGAATACAAATTTTCCTTCTGTTCATTATGGCAAAACCAGAGTTGGATGAGAAATGTCTTTCTGCTGTCTGAAATTTTGAGGAATTTAATGATAACTGCTGTTTTATTGTGGGTAGAAAACATGCCTCTTTTCGGAGTGTTTTAAGGGTTTTTGGTTTTGCTAACAAAAATGGGTCTGTCTTCATTTAGCCAAAGATGTTGGCACTTGGAATGTATCTTGGGAGGAGAGAACCTTGAATCAAATGGTTTATACCTCCTTCTAAGTGAGTCTCCTCACATCTAGTTTTGCTATATGCAGCTGAGAGAAAAGAGTAAAGACCTACTTTTTGAATTTTTTTCTTCCCTGGTCTCCAGGAAGTTTACTTTTGTTATTAATATTACTAAACCAGGCAAGCAGACTGACATTTCCTTACAGGAACTTGTTCAGTTAAAGCATTCCTGGCACTTTGCATTTCAGTCTCTCAAAGGCTTTGGCAAAGTAGGAGGTGAGCAGGACTTTTCTATTCTAGCCCCAGCTGGTGAACTTGGGTTAGCTAACAAGATTTTTCTTCCTCCCTTGAGACACAGATGACCATTTATTTCTCTGTTGTTGTATTTTTGTGGTGCTTTTTTTTTGCTTTTTTTTTTTTTTTTCAGCTTGTGCAGCTCATAAAATCTTTACTTAAAAGACATGAAGGGTTGATCATCTGCTTTCCCCAGGAGTCTGAACTCTTCAGTCCTAGACTCCTTGTTGCCATTAGGGCAGAAGGGCTGAGATGGGTTTACTTGCTGCAGATGGGCTTCACCCAGTGTGTCCAGCTATTTTTCCCTCCAGCCGTGTGGAGCAGCAGAAATGGTCCATAACCAGCTATAGTCTTTGGGTTTTTCCCTGCTGTTATGTTTCTGTTCATATGCAGGCTTTTCAATTTCAGAAAGCCAGCTTTACATGAAAGCTAAAATGTAATTGCATCCTCCAGAGTAAAATGGACAATTTCTGTGCCAACTACATTTTTAAAGGAAAAGATTACAGCATTCACTCTGCTGCCTGCTTTTTTACCGATGAATCTCTTTGCTAATGTAAAGGGATTAAATATTCTAAAACACTAGGCAGACCAATTCTTTATAATTCATCAGTGCACAGAATAACACCATTGTTTATCAGGGAAAGAAGTAAACCACAATAGATGGGCTTCTACAATACACTTTGTTTTAGTTTAGCAAATACTAGTCAGGATTCAGTTAAATATACTTCATGCTTACTTTTCCTCTCCATGTTAACTTGAACATCAATTGCCTTGTGGCGGTTGTGGCTTTTTGATATATCTTGCAGATCTAAGGCAACGTAATAAACGTTGTATGGTTTACAGTTTTCTGTTTCTTTTAAACTGAAAACCTAAAGTGTGATAATATTAATTTATGTCATGGAAAAAAATAAGAGTGCATGCTTGCCCATAAAGCAGTTTCAAGTAACTTTTTCCTCCCTTTTATATAGCTTCTAACATTCTTTTTATCGTTCATAATACCTTTACATGGCCTCAGGGCAAGGGTGGCTTTTACAGAGTTGAATTTAGGTGCAGTATTTTTCATTCATCACAGATTTCCAGGCTTAATAATGCATTTTATGCTTGCCTATGGACAGTCATAAGGTAATTTACCTGTGGTTATGTTGGTTAACAAAGCCAATATGTCTCACTTTCTTTGAATGGTGTGCAGACTTCTCTTCTCCCAGCCAGATAATACTGCAGACTTACCTGAAGGAATACTTGAGAGTAAGATTTTGCAATTTTGTTCTTGTTCTCAAAAATATGCTTTTCCTTCTCAGGTCTATAGAGTCCTTCCCCAAATATTGGTATTTGTCCTTTGAAAATCATCTAGTAGTCCAGAACAGCTTAATGAAGATAGGTTAGGAAAAATTGTACTCTAGTTGTTTTGAAAAAGGTTGCATTTGCAAAAGTAGAAGAGGTTCCTAAACTCCGGACAGCCTGAACTCGAGAGGCTGGGCTGCATGTTGTAAACCGGTTCTTCTTTAGTCATATCTAAGTTTACTGGAAGTATAGTTAATCTGTAAGACTTGTCTCCTTCAGAAAGTGCTAAAGGGCTATATCCCATTAATGTCCAGTTCAGCAGATTGAGCAGATGTTTTGTATCACAGGATGAAGGGGGTGACAAGCTGCTTCTCCTTCAATTATTGTCACGGCTATGTCCATCCTAGCTACTGATTACAGCAATTGCAGTAGAGACTCAGTGGTGCCACATCATTGACTTTTTGAGCACTGTGTGTGCAGAACTGTGATGATAGCCATAATCACACTGTGGGTATGAGACCTAATACTGAAGGAAGTACGCTCATCTCAACCAAGGAGTCCTCGGAGACAGAGCAATACCCAGACAGGCCCTAAGGAAGTATTCAAGTCTTTGTCTATAAAATAAGATTGAAAGACTCTGAGGATCAACTCTGAATAAAATCAGTAAGAAAAGAGAGTGTGCAGGGCAATGAAAAGCAATGCAGAGGAAGTACTGTAAGTCTAAGAGCATTGGAAGCATGAAAAAAACCTGCTACAAAATTTAAAACTGAGGAGCATATGGCGTCCAACACAAAAAAACCCACAACCCACCTGAGACTGTGCCTATAATTTTTTTTATTTAACAAATTAGGAAAATTGCTTATCATAGAATCACCATGTTGAAAAAGAACTCTTGGGTCATTGAGTCCAACCTTTCCTATCTGCCACTAAACCATGTCCCTGGCACCTTGTCTACCTGTCTTTTAAACACTTCCAGGGATGTTGACTCAACTACCTCCCTGGGCAGCCTCTGCTAGTGCCCAATGACCCTTTCTGTGGAAAATTTTTTTACTGAAATCCACTCTGAACCTTTCCTGGTGCAGCTTGAGACCACTCCCTCTTGTCCTGTCCCCTGTCCCTTGGGAGAAGAGGGCAGCTCCCTCCTCTCCACAACCTCCTTTCAGGTAGTTGTAGAGAGCAATAAGGTCTCCCCTCAGCCTCCTCAAGACTAACAACCTCAGCTCCCTCAGCCGCCACTCATAAGACTTGTTCTCCAGCCCCTTCACCAGCTTTGTTGTTCTTCTCTGGATACACTCCAGAGCCTCAACATCCTTGTTGTGGTGAGGGGCCCAGAACTGAACACAGGATTCTAGTTGTGGTCTCACCAGTGCTGAGTACAGGGGCAGACTGATCACCTTCAAAGTAATTCCCTTCTGAATTGATGTGTAGCTGCATGAGATGCTGCCAACATTTAAAGGAGATCATTTTCTGAAAGGCTATTGAGGATCTCATTTGTTTTTGCTTTCACATCATCTACTGACAAAAAAAAAAAAAAAAAAAAAAAAAAAAGGGTTCCCTTGAGCAGTAACTTGATCTCTGGGAAGAGGAAGCCAGGTCTGGCAAATAGGGTGGCTGCTCAAGCACAGCGATGTTGTTAATTAGCTAAAAATGGCTTCACAAATAAAGCGATGTTGGCTGGCGCATGCCAGCGTTTTCCAGTTAAGGGTAAGAAAATATTTATATTTGAACAAGCGTCCACTCATACTGAGTGAAATGATCAGGCTGAGCCTTGTCTTATTGTGACAGGTTAGAATATATTCTATAACCATCTCTTTGTCTCTCCCTTCCCACTCTTACTTCCCAAGCTATAGGGTTAGTCTCATTTTTGATGTGTTTGGCCTCTTATAACTATATTGCAGAAAGCAGTGTGAATGTACTTGGAGGCTTGATGGAAGACAAGAGGGGTGGATCGTCAGAAGAACTGTAAATGATGAGTGGAAAGACTAAAATATCCTAATATGGTAACATCCTCTTGTGGTGTCAGACAAAAGACTGAAACTTCAGAATGGGAATTGTCATCTGTCTATCTCTTTCTGCCTGTGGGAATCTAATGCACTTCTTCATGTGTGCTTTTTAAGGAGATTTTTTTAACTCCTATTTTTCCCAACTAATAATAATACAAATTTTATTCCTGAGATGTAAGGTGGTACTAGTGCTGTGAATTTTACTTTTCTCATTAGGAAGCACAAAAAAGGTCTATAGTGCATTTTCAGGGAACAGCTAGGTCTTCATAGTATGTTCTCTTACTGTTAACTTTACTAAATCACGAGGGATGTAAACATAACCACTAACCTGATTTCAGACAAATTAAAGCTAACTTACTTTTCAATCCCTACCTGACTAAAAGCATTCATCAGTCATCAGTTAACACAATCCAAAGATTCCAGGCAGTTCTCATGTATTGTATATCTTAATGCCAAACATCATTTGGCAGTGCCCTCTGCCTAAAAGGAAAAATGGTTCAAAGCTGTTGGAGAAGATGGAGTTTTTTCTCCCTTCTTCCTTCTTAGCATGAGTCTGAAACTATTTCAGCCTCACAGTCTGCCTTTCAGGATATGCTTACAAATTATAGGGAGTGCTTGAAATCTAAAGCCAATGCTTTTGCTACCATCTATGCTACTTAAGATTTTTAAGATATCTGCTAAGTGATAAAAGCAAGAGCACTTTATTGAAGACTATTAATGATTGCTTGCTTTTTGAAGTACTGTTTTTGGGTTTGGGGTTTTTTTATACTATTTGTGTACAGCATTACTTGAGTCTAAAGTTTCAGTCCTTTATAGCATATGTTTCTGAGAGGCCTGTAGACCTTTTCTAGTCTAGCTGATCTTTGAGAAGGCAGACCCTATGCTGTTGGACAAATACAAAACTGAAACAGCCCTGCGCCTTCCTTAGCGCTCAAGGAGCAGTATCAGCTGTGTGTGGGCTCGTATTTCTCAAGATTTAATCCTACTCTAAACCCAGTTTTATCCCTAGCTGTTATCTGTCTTTAAAAGAGTGGCAGCTTCCTTCTGGTTCCTCCAGCCCTTATTTTATCCCTGTGAGCTTTTAAAGAGTCACCATTAATTTCAGCTTTCTAGCTACCCATTCCCAACTTTAAACTGACTTAACCTCTCCTCTGAATTATTGCCAGAGGTTCTGTACCTGGTATAGCAGTAGTAACTCCTTTATTGTTTCTTCCACATCTTTATTATAAATCATTCACAATCTATGGCTAGTTTCACTCTAGGCTTTTTCTTATCCTGACTAGTCACAAACTAAGCTGTACCCATGGGTCTCATACCTGCTTTAGAAGGAGTGGCGTTATGTTTCTTCCTGTTTCTTCAAGCTCTTATTTTAGTCACATAGCATGTCAAAACCTATCACTCAGCTGCATATTCTCTCAGTTTTCAAACTCTATCTGTAACCTGAATCTCATTTTCCAGCAATGTAGTGGGACCTCACATACCTTACGGCCAGTGCCAGCATGTTTACACCTGTCCCACAGTCCTCACATCACCCTGAAGGGTCTCAGCCTTCAGCATACGTTTCACTCCTGCTTCTCTGCTTTCCTGAAGGCTAACTCTAAATGTAGCCAAAGGATTAGTTAGTGCTTGCCTTAACTGGAGTGACAGCTTATTTGGCCCTGCTGCCTCCAACTCTCGTTTTGGGAGCATCCACAGACCCAAAGGTAGTGCTTAACCTTGAAGAACTCATACATTTAGAGTGAATGCTATAAATTGGAGAGAATCACAATCTTAACTACAGTCTAAGCCACAACCGTTGGGCTGTTATTTGTCTTCTCATGCTAGAAACTCTTTTGAAGACCTATTGCTAAAGATTTTTTCCCCCATCATTGCTGGATATATCCATATCCGTCTGACTTGTACTTCCCATTTAAATTATAAATAATTAACTTGTTCTTTCACCATAAATGTGTCAGATGGAAGAAAGCTGTAT
Organism: Coccyzus lansbergi; assembly: GCA_033558105.1. NCBI lineage: Eukaryota > Metazoa > Chordata > Aves > Cuculiformes > Coccyzidae > Coccyzus > Coccyzus lansbergi. The sequence continues at coordinate 2,530,561 of JAUMJK010000097.1, forward strand.
CTCTTACTCAGTGTGGAATTGGAAATAGAGATACATTTGGGCATGTTGTTCTCTGGAAGATGTCTAGCTGCAGCAATGAGTCTAGGTTAAATATACTGAAAATTCCTATACAAAGACAGCTTTTTTTTTTTTGTCATTTGTCATTGCTAGTATCAATCATCATCTTGGGTCTTTCACTCTTGCTTTCCTGATCTCGGTTTATGGTGTGGTTTAAGCCATATCCCAAGTAATAAACCTAGCACAGTGATACCAACCTAATTCTCTAGGTAGCCAGCTAAGTAACTTTTTGTCCAAAGTAGATGACTAATACAATAATAATTCTAAGATTACAGGCCCTCCTATGCTGATCCATTACCTTAGTACTTATTAATCCAGCCGCTCTTGTCCTCTTCTTTATTTCGAGGCAGTTATGTATAGAGTAATGAATTTAGTTCTTTATTATATTTTCTGGAACTCAAACCTTATCCCTGACTACCTAGCCTGATGTAATATATAACTGTTAATTTATACACTATGTTTATTTTGGTAAATAAATAAATAAATAAATAAAATTTATAAATAAGCAGTACAAATCATAACTAAAATTTTAATTTAAAGGCATGCGGAAATAAGGTATTTACATAAACAACTCCATATACATGCACACATTTTTATGCTTAGGGATTACTACATCTTTTACAGAAATCTAATCTATATATCTTTTTGTGTGTAGCCTATCTCTGTGCAATTACATTACATTTTCAGAGCATAAGGAAAGAGGATCAAACCCTCCACTCCCTCCATTCCCTTAGGGCTAGGTTTTTCAAAGACGCTCCTCTCCTAAGGAGGAGCATAGGGAGTACTTTGTGTGCTGTGCTTTCTTGAAAAATATGTCAACCTGCTATGATCTCTACGTGGCAGCTGATCTCTCCAAAAATCTGGCTTTCATCCAAGTGAACCAGCGTATGTGCATGTAGTACAGCCTTTCTCAGTGGACACATGATGAGCTTGTTAAAAAAGCTGTATACACACCATGATTTTTCATATAGATTGAACTCAGTCTAAGCACATTTTCACTGATGCATTCAAAAATACTTCTCAAGAAGGCATGTTTCTAGGCAGCTGCACAAATACGTTTCTTCAACCATTTGAACAGTAGTATTTTTAAAATAGTTAACCCTTTTGATGATTGAGTGTATTTATAAAAATATACTCCATCTTGCAGAAACTAAGATTACCAGTTTTTCAAAGGATCCACTGTGAGTAAGTGCAATAACCTATCTGCAAGTAGTAAAATTTAGCTGGGAAGTTTAATGTTTTCAGAGTAGATTTGGAGCAGAAATAAACCCAGATGTGAATTACTTTATAAATACAATTTGTTAATATAACTTCTCTAATGGAAAAAATCAGTTTTCAGATTTTGGATTTGCAGACTGAACAAGATCTTAGCACACTTAGATGACCTACTGTTCAAGAGATTTCAGTAAATGCTCTGTATCAAGCAGGCATACCCTAGGCTAACTGCATAAATGTGGTCATTGAAAACTGTTAACTTTTTTCTAAAGGGCCTGATGAGAAGCATGAAAGAGGACTGGCAACATCTAACTTTTCTGGAGTGCTACAGATGTGCTAAGCCTTGCTAGAAGCCTATTGTCTTAAAAGATTCCCAGATTGGTGTCTGAAGATGATGTTCAGCTAAGGAGTTGCACATAGATGCTGTGGATCCCTGGAAGACTTACTGCTACAGGGATTCTGTGCTATCCTGGAATGAATTAGAGATTACATAACATATTCCATAATACAATTTACTGTTTAATACAGTAAATTCCATAATACAGTTTACAGTAAAGAAGGCCTTTTACTTCCTTTGGATTGAGCTTGGTATGCAACTGCAAATCTCTTTCACCTGTTTGTTAGTAAATCATAAAGGACATGGACCTAAAGAGCTTTGATTATAGTCAAGAAAAACCTCTCACTTTTAATGAAATTATACTGCAGCTTTTTGATTCGTAGCTTTATGGCATACTTGTGGTTTTAAATCTGTTGCTGTTAGTTTGAGGACTTATGAACACAGAGACATTTTGTTTCTTGCCAGTAGGAAAGAAAAAGCCTTTTACAAAAAGTAGCCGTTTTAGTGTGTATTCCATGGCTAAGGTTCATACTAGTCTGGCCTTTCTTTAAAGTGTACACAGCAGTCTTTTTTATTTTATTTCTGAGATGAAAAGGATTGATAACTGTGCTTAGCCTTGGTCTTTGCTATGTGATTTACCTTAACAAAGTACCTTTTCGCCTTGGGCTTTCTGCTGACTGTACTGTAAAACTCCAAAATGTGTTTGTCAGTATGTGTCACATCTCTTCTTATTCAGCTTAGTCTGTCTGCCTGTTTGTGTAACCTACTGTATCATCAAATACTTATCAGCACAGCAGTTCTAGAAAATGGCCTGTCACAGAGATACCAGTGCAAGTGTTCTGTGTTTCTTATCTTGTTTCTGTAATGGTGCTGCACACCTGTGTCACATTGCACCATACTGCTCTGAGTGCTAAAGATCTTGTAATTAGGTGAGGCTGTGCTTCTAAGGGAAATCAGGAGTGAGCACAGGATTGTGATCAGTCAAGATTTGGTTTCTGATTTCCTTCATTTTCCTTTCTATCTGTGTAGTGAGAGAGTTTGCAGTAGCAGAGAGATGTTATATGAATGGGCTACGTGAATTCCTCCAAGAACCTTGAGGATAGGGAAACATGGAAATGGTAATTTCAGTGCTTTTTCCTGTAAAAATAAATTTCGGTGAGTACTGATTCTGTTTATCTGTCCCATACAAGGTGGAAGACTCTTCTTTATGCAAACGTTTCTAAAGGAGAGAATTACAATCCAAGTAAGTGTAAGGCATGTTTGAGTGGTAAAGAGGTAGAATAGGGTACAGAAATACGTAAATGACAACAAAAGGATAGAAAACCGTGAGTTCTGAAGTGGAAGGAAGTTTGATTAGAGTTTGCTGTCCACAAAACTTGTTAGGAATAGTGGGATTTACATACTCTCCAAGTAGATGGTAAGTAGAAGAACCTGAGTGACAATTCTGCTGTTGAATTTGTAGTGGATCAAAGCCCTTCTTGATGATAAAGGCACTGTAAGTGTTCACTAGGCCACTTCAGTGTGGATTTGTTTCTGCTTCCTTCTCTTTTGTATATTTTGTCAGCTGTGAGATCAAGGGGAACAGAATAATTAGATGTCTTTTTCGGTAAGATATCTTTATGATTATACATGTTGGGGTTTTTTTAGGTTTTTTGTGGTGTTGGGTATTGGGGGAATTTTTAACACCCTTGTCATTATTTTGTTTTCTCGTAGTATCAGTTGTGCTTAATATCTGATTGCTTGGTCTTCATTGAAGATTACGCAAAAAAGATATTGAATGTGTTAGGGGTTTCTGCATTTTTTACTTGCCTGATGGCAGAAGTCCTGGACTTGGATTTTTCTAGGTCTTATTTTTCTCTTTATTGCTGTTTATGTCTTTTTGCTAATCCATTTTACTCTGCAACCCCAGATTCTGGCATAAAATCTTGATGTTTTTCTCCTGTGTTTGTCAGTGTTGCATTTAATTTAACGTGTCTGTGAGTTTGACCTATAGCTCTCTCATTGCTGTTCAGATTCTCTCACTTCTTATTTTCCTCAGGATCATAGGTTCTATCTCTCATAATCTCATTCAAAACACCTTCACACATTTATAGTCTCAGATGCTTTACTAGTCAGATCTAAAATAACTGTCTCTTCTAGGTTGGTTTTTTCATCTGTCTCCTGAAACAGAACTTTTTCTTGGCATGTGTCATGTTTTTTTTTTTTCCTTAGCCTGTGCCCAGATACATGCTTAGGATGCTGGGACTCATCATCAACAGCTGTTAATCTCTGAAAGCCCCTTTCCCAGTCCTGCTACACAAGCAGCACAGGACTCTAAAGCTAATCTTGGAAACACCACAAAGAACCTGTTCGTCTATTACACAGTTACAAATTAGAACTGGTATTTGGCCTTTAAGAAATCATCAAAATATATGAGTTTCCTTATAGTACTGTCAGCTGAGATAGATTAGGAAAGCTGAAATTAGTCTTAACTTACCCCAGGCTTGCTGTTTGCATGCAATTTGCTCACAGCAGCACAGTGGAGTCTTGCAGCTCACCATCTCCATCTCTGTATTACTCCAGCATTTTACCTGTAACTGAATATGTGGAAGGAAGAAAAAATGAGGATAAGAGACAAAAGGAAGTCAAAATATGTGGAGATATCTGGGAATGGATGATAAGCTTTAGCTGCAAGAAAAAGCTAGTTTGGTTTTTACCTACTCTGTTGTAAATGTGTGATGCCTGTTAGGGAAGTGGGTGAAGACAGGATCTTTTTAATGGTAGGCTTTGCCAAAATAAATCTGCTTTTTGTAGATCAGGAGGGCACTGCAAATGTGATTATATGTCCTGTGGGCTCCAGTAGGTTTCCTGAGATTGGCTGAGGAAGAAAGCAGAATCCCCCTGAGATTCTGAAAGACTAGGACAGAGAATTGCTGATACAACACAAACACTTGCTTTAAAAAGTTGCTGATGGACTGTGAAAGGATAGATTTCAGATCACAGGAAGTTTTGCCCCCATGCTTGCTAAAGTTAGATTGCTGCCCTGATTGTTTGCTAGTTGTAGTATACTATCTATGCTTTAGTATTGGAGCAGCCTTTCTTGCCCCTATTTTCCCTCCTTTAAAATAAAGATTGGTTATATCTATTACAGGGAATGCTCTTTTAAAAGAAAGCTTGCAAACTGATGCCAGTATTGAAGCTATATTAGTAAACTAACTTGTTATGCTTCACACCAGCTTTGGTTTTGAGGAGCTGCTTGTCTGTACAGCGTTGAGCTACTCTCTTATGATTTTTGTGGGTTTACTTGCTACAATATGACTTTGATGCACATGTTAGGAGAAGCATATACAGGTCGCTTGTCTCCTTGGAAACCAGAAGATAAAATTACTCTAGTTTTTCTGTTGCCTTTATTTTGATATAATAATTTTTTGTTTTCCAAAGGATGCTACCTAGATGCTGAGGCATTAACCATTTCGTAATGATTTTCTGTCTTCTGCTAAGGCAGGGGGGTCTTACAGTGGAAGAACAATAACAGCCCTCTTAATTGACCGGCTCAGATGCACTATTTGCTTCAAGCGTCTTGCATTCTAATTAGAAATCAAAGCATTGCAAGGTGTTCCATTCCCCTCATACTCCTGATAGTTCAGGTAGTTTCTCTGCCTTTTATCCAGTCTTCAGTGCAAGGTTGTTTCTATCCAAATATTTTAAACAAAACCTGTGTATAATGTGTTCTATCTGTAAAACTTAGACCTCATTTTTAATGTCTGTCATTGAGTTTACTGTTATGCTCATGGTGATGCTACACTGTAATGAGAATGAACATGGAAGGTGCTGAAAGGACACTAACCGTAGGTCAGAAACATTTATCAGACTTTATAAAAAGAGCTGTGTTCTCTTTAGAAGTTAGATACAGTGTGACAGTTCACTTTATTAATAGTGTTGTGGTAGCAAGTGGCAACTAAACAGATGTGGTCTTGGGAGTTTTTTGTCTCCTGGTGTCTTTATTTAGTGGGATATTTCTTGTGTTTAACAGAGGAAAAAATGGCCACCTACAGTAAACCAACTCAGCTTTGATCTCTATCAGAACTGTTGACCTTATGACTTGGTTTTAGGCATTAGAAAGCTAGTAGTGCAATAGGAACATTCTCCAGTATAATAACTATGCATCTATACAGTGTAATGCAAGTACTTTTAAGGTAGTACAATTATTCTTGCAATGCAGAAAAATGCATTATTTCATCCTCTGATTTGTCTTTGATTCCTCTCCAGGTGCTACCTATAATGTGTTAAATACGTAACAGCAAAGACCTAAGCTGAATAACTCCTGATGTCCCTTGTGCCATTATTTGATCATACAGGGAAACCACAACATTTGCTTCAGTGATAGACTTTTAGGAGAACAAATCCATTTACAAGGTTGATCACCTGTTAGTATAGGTTTGTGAAAATTCCTGGTGGAAAAAGAATCTAATATCAGTTTAAGTGAATCAGAGGAATGGCATGTTAAGACAGCCTGAAAACAGATGTGTCTGATGTCAAAGTTGTCACTGATGCCACAGTGGTCACCGATATCACTGATGTCACAGTTGTCACAGATGTTACAGATGACACTGATGTCACAATAGTGACTGACATCACAGATGTCACTGCTGTCACAACAGTCACAGATCCACAGAAATCACAAATGTTACTGATGTCACAATAGTTACTGGCGTGACTCATGTCCCTAATACCACAATAGTCAAAGATGACGTAGATGTCACTGATGTGACAGTATTCACAGGTGCCACAGTCTTCACAAATGTCAGTGATGCCATAATCATCACAAATGTCACAGGTTACAATATGTCACATTTGTCACAGATGTTACAGATGACACTGATGTTGCAATAGTAAAAGACCTCACAGATGAAACTGATGTCACAAAATTAACAAAGGAAATAGATATCACTGATGTCACAATAGTCACAGATGTGACAGATTTCAAAGATGTCACTGATGTCACAATAGTCACCGATGTGACAGGTATCACTGATGTCACAATGATCACAGACATCACATGTCAGTGATGTCATGATAGTCAATGACATCACTGATGTCTCTGATGTCACAATTGTCTCTGATGCCACAGTCATCACCAATGTCACTGATGTCACAGTAGTCACAGACATCACAGAGGATGTAGATGTCACAGTTGTCACTGTGACACTGAGATTACACTGCTGTCAGAATAGTAAGAGACCTCAGAGATATAACTGTTGTCAAAAAAGTCACAGAGGACATAAATGTCACTGATGTCACAATAGTCACAGATCCACAGAAATTGCAAATATCAAAGATGTCACAATAGTTACAGGCATGACAGATGGCACAGATGGCACTGATGTCACAATATTCAGAGATGCCACAAACATCACAAATATCACTGATGACACATTATTCACTGAAGTCACAGATTTCACAGATGTCACTGATGTCACAATAGTTACAGGAGTGACAGATGTCACTGATGTCACAATAGTTCAAGATGTCAAAAATTTCCCTAATATCACAATTTTCAGAGATGTCACAAAGTCAGCAATGTTACATTAGTCACCGATGTCACTGATGTCACAATCGTAACAGAGCTAAAATATTTCAGTGATGTCAGTAGTCAATGACATCACATGTTTCTCTGATGTCACAATTCTCACAGATGTCACAGATTACACTGATGTGTGTAAGACTCACAGATGTAACTGATGTTATAAAAGTCAGAGAAAGTAGATTTCACTGATGTCACAATCGTCACAGACAACATAGGTGTCACTTATGTCTCAATATCAGAGATGCAACAGATATTACAGATGTCACAGATGTCACAATTGTCACAGATGTTACAGATGACAGTGATGTCACAGATTTCACTGATGTCACAACAGTCACAGGCATGACAGGTGTCTCTGATTAAATAGTAGTCACAGACATCACAGATGTCACACTGGTAAAAGATGTCACAAACTTCACTAATGCCAAAATCATCACACACTTCGCACATAGAGTGCACCCTTGGCAAGTTTGCAGATCACCCTAAGCTGGGTTGAAGTGTGGATCTGCTGGATGGTAGGGAGGCTCCAAAGGGATCTGAGCAGGCTGGACTGCTAAGCTGAGACCAGTGGGATGAGGTTTGACATGGTCAAATGCCGGGTCCTGCACTTGGGGTACAACAATCCCGTGCAGCTACAGACTAGGAGAAGCTTGGCTGGAAAGCTGTCATGAGGAGAAGGACCTGGGGGTGTTGGTTGACAACCACCTGAACATGAGCCGGCAGTGTGCCCAGGTGGCCAAGAAGGCCAATGGCATCCTGGCTTGTATCAGGCACAGTGTGACCATCAGATTCGTGGAGGTTATTCTCCCACTGTACTCGGCACTGGTGAGACCCCTCCTTGAATCCTGTGTTCAGTTCTGGGCCCCTCACCACATGAAGGATGTTGAGGCCCTGGAGTGAGTCCAGACAAGAGCCACGAAGCTGGTGAACAGTCTGGAGAACAGGCCTTTTGAGGAACATCTGAGAGAGCTGGGGTTGTTTAGCCTGGAGAAGGGGAGGCTGAGAGGAGACTTCATTGCTCTCCTTAACTACCTGAAAGGAGGTAGTAGAGAGGTAGTTGTAGAGATTAATGAGGTCTCCTCTCAGCCTCCTCTTCTCTGGGCTAAACAACTCCAGCTCTCTCAGCCGCTCCTCATAGGGCCTGTTCTCCAGCCCCTTCACCAGGATGCCATTGGCCTTCTTGGCCACCTGGGCACACTGCTGGCTCATGTTCAGTTGGCTGTCGACCAACACCCCCAAGTCCTTCTCCTCCTGGCAGTTTTCCAGCCAGGCTTCTCCCAGTCTGTAGCTCTGCGTAGGGTTGTTGTGCCCCAAGTGCAGGACCTGGCATTCGGCCATGTTAAACCTCATGCCACTGGACTCAGCCCAGTGGTCCAGCCTGTTTAGGTCCCTTTGCAGAGCCTCCCTACCCTCCAGCAGATCGACACTTCCACACAGCTTTGTGTCATCTGCAAACTTGCTAAGGGTACCCTCAATGCCTTCATCCAGGTCATTGATGAAGACATTGAATAGGACTGGACCCAGCAATGAGCTCTGGGGAACCCCACTTGTCACTGGCCTCCAGCTGGACTTAACACCATTTACCACCATTCTCTGGGCCTGGCCATCCAGCCAGTTTTCTACCCAGGAGAGTGTGTGTCTGTCCAGGCCAGAGGCTGACAGTTTCTGTAGCAGAATTCTGTGAGAAACTGTGTCAAAGGCTTTACTGAAGTCCAGAAACTTGGCACTTTTTTTGTTTGTTTTGCTTTTGGGTGTTGTGTTTTTTTTTTTTCCCCCAAACAAATTGCTGAACATTTTCTATAGAAAGAGATAGTTTCATTGCCAGGGGTGTGTTGCACCATTCTAGTACACCAGCTATGTTTATGCTGTCCTGTGTGCCTCCAGACCTGACTTTATTTTACAAACTGCATTTTACTGTTGGCTAAGATTGTCCAAATGGCAGATTGTTCCTCTAGTGCTATTAACAATCTTGTAATTAGTGCAGCATGACAATTGACATTGTCTCCTGTGGAAAATTCAGTCTCCAAGGCTGCTATATTGTTAAGTTTCTGAGCTAGCAGAAATTTAGGAAGAATTACCTTGCTGGTAGAATGTGCAGTTCCTTTCCACTCCTTGTTGTGTCCTAGTTTTATTTGGCCCTTGGAAGCCATTGGCAATGATGAAGTTGAAGCACACCATTTTCAGCAGTATTCCGACTCCCATTTTTTTCCTGGTCAGTAGACTTTCTCCTATCACAATGCCAACAGGATGCAGTTTGTCATTAAAGATCCTATGACTGTCCACTGAATGATCATTTTGGAAGGTCAGATTTTTCATTGTTGGGTTCTGCTTTGAGCAGGTTGCTGTTTTACTAGATATTGTACTAGGCACTTTAAAGGCTTATCTGGGAATCTTTGATTTATTTATTTATTTATTAAAATTGAAACAAGGCTGCTGGAAACACAACCACAGTGGGACCCTATGTATAAGGTAGCAGTCCTGGTAATAGTGTCATTGTTTAGCTTAATGTCTAACTCAAATAAACCAAACCCTACGAATCTAAAGGTGTCTGGACATACTGAGTATTTGGGGTAAGGCATCAGATTTAACAGTTTTCGTATGATGGAGAACATTCTGCAGAAAGTAAAATGATTCTGCATTACGAATAATTGCAGACGATATCTACAAATAATACTCATTGTCCACATTGCATTTCCCATTCATTTAAAGTTTTTCTGACTTTATATCACAAACTTGTTACACTCACCAAAACAAGAAGTACAGTTTAATATGAAAAACAGTTAATCTCTGTTCAAGGGCAAACACAAGGGCTAATGTTTGTAATATAAATTGTAAGCTTTATATTGTAACTCAGCTAGCTAGCAGTAAGTAAAAAAATGCAAAACATAACTCACCATTTCAGAGAATTATGTTTTGTTAAATGTAAGGTCGATACAGCTGTTGTGATACAAAGACAATCTCAAACACATCACTATGTAAATCTCAGTTTGAAACACGTGAATAAGACTTGCGGTGAATTAATGACACGTATAGGAGTATATTAGAGAAACAAAAATGAAATTATGTACAGAATTATCCAGATCAGAATTATTTCATTGCAGGGTAACTAATTATTTTGTCCATTTCTGATGAGGCTTTGATAAGCATTTTCCATTGACTAATTTGTTTAACATAAAGCCTAATAATGTATGGGTAAACATGATGAAAATTAATAGGTAGACTGTCATTAGACCGTATTAATAATCTCTGAGCTATGCTTTTTAGTATTATTCCATAAGCTGGTCTATAATTAGTTACTATAAATATTTTTTAGGAAAAATCCACTAAAACTTTGGCATACAGCACAATGGTCTGAAAAGCGAATGAAAATATCTAGAAGCAGAAAAGTAGGACATATATTTGGAAGTCAAAATTACATTCCAAAAGGCATCTGAATTTTATTTTCTTATTATTATGTGTATGGATGAAAACTAACAAAATTTGAGAAGCTTAATTTTATTAACTAAATGAGTCATCAGTAAATGAAAAAGTAGGAGAAATTGCTGTAATTGTCTATGCATGTTTACTTTTATGTCCTTGTAGCCAATATACTGCTAAGGGTCTGTATAGATTGGTGAATGACATTGAAGGTTAACCTCTGTGGGTTTTTGTGGTTCTCATAAACTAGCCTTTGATTTTGATAGAGTGGCTCACCGAGCAAGTATGTCCATATTGCCTGCACATGGCAAAACTTAGAGTCTCTTGCTGCTTATTTTATTCCCAGGAGAGTAATAGAGTGGAAACCCTTAATTTGGAAATAGTGACAGTGGCAATTATATTGAAACTTAGCAAAAATGCTTTGTAGCAGGGACTGTTTAGATTTTATCTTCTAGCTGTTATGAAACCATTGGTATTTGTAAAATGTATTTTGGTGCGCATCTCTGAGGAAGTGCCATGGGAATATTTGCAAGAGGAGTAGATCGAAAGGCAACTAGTCTACAGCTGAAGAAAAAGTTTGGGGAAGCTCATGAAGACAATGCAATAATAAGCAAAAGTTTGCATGTAAATAATGTAAAGTCCAACTAAAGCTGAAGTTGTCATAGATGAGGTCGTTTGTGCAGGATTTACAGGCTTCAGGGTAGTCTTTATCTTTTTAGGGGTTTTTGGAATTAAATATCAAAAGCCCAAACCACTTTTTTTTGGAGGGGGTGGCAGGGAGGGGGCAAGAATTTTGTGAAAAATAGGAGTTTCTCTACAAATTACTATAAAGGCAGTTACATGCTCCATCCATTATATTTGTCTGTCTAGAAATTGGTAATGACTACTGTAGGAAGTGCAGATGAGATAATTTTTTTTTGCTTTCAAAAGCACTCAGCATTGACTTGTTTTTACCCTTTCTGAATCAGATATGTAACTCCATATAATTTAATTCAGCTTCCAGAGAAATCAATTGTGAATTGTCTCACCCTTTCCCAGTTACTACTAAAGCATTTTAATGGTTCAGGATTGATCTAACGAGCCCTTCCTGGAATAACTAATATCAAAGTTGTTTGGTAAAGGCTAATTTAATTTTTCTGACTAATACTCTCAGGCTTTTAGACCTATTAGGAATAATCATCAAAGCCAAAAGGGTGTACTAGGAGTAGCTGTGGTTGTGTAATAAAGCCTTGCTGGCTATGGATGCTCTGATGTTCCTTCATTACCAGATAAAAACTTACTTTACCTATCTGCATCTAAAATTTTTTTACCCATTTTCAGTTTGTTAATGGCACTGGTGAGTATTTAACAGAAGAAAGGAAGGAGAATTAATAATATAATTTAACAAGTCACATAATAGAAATGTATTTAAATGATAGTTTGAATTTCAATTAAAGATAAATCTTGCGTAATGTAGCTGTACTTTCATTAAGGTGATTATTTGAAGTTAACATTGTGTTACTCACGATAGATCTCTGCTTCATAGGGAATGTCTACAGCTAGATGTATTTTAATGAAAGTGTTTTTCTTTGGTATGCATAGTTCTATTAGTAACTAATTGCAGCTTGGCTCAAAATATTTTTATCCCACCCAGAGGGAACTGGGGAAAAAAAGCTGCAAAATAAAAGCAAATGTTTTGTTCTAGTAACAGTGCCTAGTTTTCTTAAGAGTTTGTAAGATCCCTGGAACTTTTAAACTCTTTACTGAATAATATTGTGAATTATTTATGTGAGTGAGGTGGCATTTTCAATGTGAAACTTATTTTTAATTGAGACAGTTTGGGTGTATTTTTGTTAGATGAGCCTAATACTTGGTTTTTGCAAAAACCCTAAAAACCAATCTCAAAAAAGCTTTTCCAAGAGACTGCAAGGGAGCTCACTTTCCAAAGTGCTCAAGGTGAATACAGTTGAAGTTAATTAAAATGTAAAATTTGATGCAGAACTCCCTGTGTTTCCTGTGTTAGATATAAACATGTAGGAAGGGCAGATTGGGAAGACCTTGTTCTGTGGAAAGACTTTTACTCTGTATAAAACTTGGTGATTTTGATATACTATTCACAGATTCCCAAGTAGATAGGTATTTTTAATCTGGTCCTGCGGGATAGTATGAAGTTCTAATAGTGTAAAGTTTAGTGATGTTTAATAGAGATACATTTGTATTACTTCAGCCATCATGTGTTATCTATTTTGAGTCACTTGGTGCAGTAATATCTGTTAAATTCTTACCAGTTCTGAAAAGTCTGTTTTTTTAGAATGATGTGTTTATATAAATAAGATAGTGTCAGGTCATTGGGAAGGCAGAACTTTATTAGGGTTCTTCTTGAAAGAAAGCAACTAATTTCATAATTATTGCAGTTTCTATGTTGTTGCTGCTGTAATACCAAGAGAATTTACCAACTGTTACGAATCCTATTGGCCCTGTTCTGTGTTTGCAGAAACTGAAGCAGTGGCACTGCACTAAAGCTAAAGCAGAGTGCTGACGTTTTGCAGTTTCTTAGAAGCATTATTTAGACCTTGCTTGTTGATTTAAAAAGACAAGTAAGGATGGTATATTTGCTGGATGGTATATTTGCTGTGTTAGGTTATTGAGAGTGCTAGAATCTCATTTTGGACAATAACAGAAGTGCTAGACTAAGTTGCAATGTAAGAAACAGTAGAAGTGCTATTTCTACTTGTATAAGTATTTTTGCAGGGACAAGATACGACAGATGTGTTCAAGACGGTGTTGAGAAACAGCCAATGCCCTATATATCATCCAACTTCTTTTGCCATGCCACATGGAAATAAATATGGTAACAGTTGCTATTATTTTTGCCATGTAACTCCAGTTTCCTGGAGTAAGTATGCTTGTGACTTCCTATAATTTATTGTGACTTAGTCAGAAATTATTACATAAGAAATGTTATTTGGATATTACTTAGACCAAATCTAAGTAGTACATCCCTGGAATATGATAGAATACGTCTCATAGCTCTCTTTATGTGCATACAAACCAAATCCAATAAATGTAAATATGAAAAGTAATCAAATATTATAGCCTTTGCTGAAGAGTCGGGGAAAAGATCTTTAAAGAGTTGGATAATTTCCTTGCTTGTTTGGGGTTTTTTATGAACAAAAAAGGATTCTCATTACTTTAAGGTACACGATATCAAAATTAAACCTTCCTGTGTATGCAGTTGGATGCAATAGGCAGTAAATTGATAGTAAGAGCTGAGAGTTATCAGATTGAAGTACTGCTCTCTATTAAAAGGAAATTGGTATTCTTTTTTTTTTCTCCCTTAAGGCAATTTCTGAGCCAAACAGAAATGGCTGCTCTCAGACATTTGGAAAGCAGGATTTAAAAAATAATATGATAGATTTATTGGCTTCAAAGTGCAGGAAGTCATCAGACTAAAACTCTTCTTACCTAATTCCCTTTGGAGCTGGTGGCAGTAGCTGTGTGGGATACAAGTGGTAAAACTCAACTGGGAGATAAGTACTCAGATGCTACAGTCTGGGTTTTTTTACTTTTTTTTTTTTCATATTGCTATCAGTTCTATCCTTTGCAAGCAGGATATCCTGTGCATATTGAATCACAGAATGAGAACAAAGATGAGGGTCTGTAACTATTTCCAAATGTGTCAGGGTTTTTGAATAAAGCAGTGCTGTGCTGGATGCTACTGTTACATATTTTAAGACCATACATTATTAGGGCACATGTGAGAAAGAAATTGTATTGACATTAAAATTTAAAAAGGGCAGAACTTTTCGGGCCCAGCAAAAAACTTTCTATCTCTCTATAAAGATATTTAGTAAGGGCTGGATGGAGACTTTTGGCTTTTGACAAAGCTATGCTAAAATTTAACTTTTATAGATGTGCAGTGTAAGTGTGGAACATGACCAAGCCTGTCAGAGTTCAGCGAGTGTCTGGACAATGCTCTTAGTCACGTGGTTTAAGTTTAGGTAGTCCTGTGAGGACCAGGTTGTTGAACTTGATGATTCTTATTGGTCCCTTCCAATCTGAGATATTCTGTGAAAACTTCCATTTGTAGTCTTTTTTTCTGTTTGTCAATGCTGCTTGCCAGTTCCTAGGCAGTACTGTTACAAAAAAAGGTTTGGAGCTTTTGAGGTTGGGTTGGTTTAGTTTTCCTTTAAAAATGTTAATTAAATTGTGAAATTTACTGTTGCAGAATGCAGTTAGAGTTCAGAAAGGAATTTGATATGTTTATGGAGAAAAAAGAACAGAGCCAGCGTGCCTAGTAGCCTGGTCATCTGAGATTCAAGAGGCTTCCAAAGATATTTCCAGAAGCAAGCAGGATACATGCAGACCTACCTTGTTTCTTGTACTTTTTTCTCCCAAAAGATGCTCTTGATCGTTATCATTCAGTAGCTAATGAAAATAGCTATAGCTCTGTGATGAGGAATTTATCTGTCCCTATGTCCAGTCTCAGCTGGGCCATCAGGCTGGGTCTGAATATCCTATTTCCAGCAGTGAATTTGATAGCTGAATCTGACTAGGTTTGGATGTGGAAGGTATGACCAGAAAAGGATGGCAGAGGGGAAGAAATAATGGTCATCAACATCCTTTGTGCCACGCCTTCCAAGGCTGTCCCTTCTAGATGAAGCCATCTATCTGGCAGACTCTAGACATTCTGCATCCTGCCATCTGCCACAACTAGTAAAGTTTAGAACAGTTTGTGCATTGATATGTCTTATTTTGAAACATAGTGATGTGTTTATGAGAAAATTTGCATAAAATTGCATCTGTGTTCAAAACTTGGTAGCTCCAAGCCAGATGCTTTTAAAAAAAATTATATATTTTTTTCTGAATAATTTTGCAAGGGAAATTCTGTATGACCTGCTAGCAAATAACTTATGGCAGTACTTCTCATTGAAAATTTGAACTATCTGGATTAAAAAGAAATAAAATGTAAAATCCATGATAGGATAATGCACAACTCTTAACAATTGCAGATATGAGATACTGTTACTCGGTTGCTACCATTTTAAGACTGTTGCTTGCAAGCATGCACAGCATTTCTTTATTGTTGAGAGTGAATTCATGTTTCCTGCATCCTTTGCCTTCAAAAATGCAGTAATACTAATGACACTAATTCATCTTATGAAAGAACACTGAAATAGCTATGGAAACACTTTTTGCAATGTGTACTACCTTTGTAATTTTATTATCACCCCAAATATGAATACCTACGTTATTTCTGAGGAAATATAATTAGAAGTATGTAATGGAGTATTGTTAGGAAAAAAACCCTGCTGCTTTTCTTCTCCTGTCCTACATTGTCAACTTCTTTCTCTTCTTATGTTCTACTTCTGAAAATATTTTCTCTTTCTGTGCTGCAAGAAACATTTAGTAAAACTTTGCTTCTGAGGCTGAATTACACAGGAATCTTCAGTGTTTGTCTATTGACTTCAGAGATGACTGCCTGCTGGACCATTGGAAGCCATCAAAACATGCCTACAGGTGAGCAATTCTTTGTCATATGTCTAACAATAATTTAGTAGTCCATATGTTCTGTAATTTTTTCCTTTGTATGCAGTTTCCTTTTAGCAGTGGAGCTGGTAAAGACCATGTGTCTCCAAAATGTCAGTTTGTGGGGAGAAAAAAAAAAGTTATGATCAGAAAAGAGTAAGTTGTGCTAAAAACTGTGTTCTAAGCTTCTCCTTTCTTAAGGCACCAAAACATCCACTGAGGTCTGTGTGAATTGCCACTTAGGTTGGATAACTATTGTGTAAACTTTAATTGTATTTCAAACCACTTTGAATCAGTGATGTTAGTAAAAATGTAAAAGCTGCTACCAATGTTAATGGAGGCAGGAATTTCAGCAAGGCAGATGAGGAAATATTACATAGAGCATCTTGTTACAATCCTCAGTTCTGCTTCTCTCAAAACTTAAAGACACCAGTTAAATGCTGGATAGAGATATGGATGCTTTGAAAATGTTATTTTCTGTGATTTTGAGACATCATCATCCTAAATTTCTTGGATGCATGTTCTGTTTCTTGTGATGGCAGTATTTCAGAGAATGACTGAAAGAATATGTTACGAACAACTGTGCCCAAGGGGAAAATGCTGCTCAGTCCTTTGTCTGTTGCAACGTGTTTATTTCCTTCCATATACTTTTGTTAATAGTAATTGCTAATGTTAATTTCAACCTTTATCTGCACTTCCAATAATGCATTATTGAAGGTTTAGCAGCAGTTTCACAGACTTGCTTAGGTTGAAAAGACCTTTAAGATTAACAAGTCCAACTGTAAACCTAACACTGTAAACCATATCCCTAAGCAGCTCATCTGCATATCCTTTAAATACCTCTAAGGATGGTGACTCTACTATTTCTCTTGGCAGCCTGTCCCAATGCTTGACAAACTTTTAAGTGAAGTAATTCCTAATATCTACTTTAAGTCTCCTCTGGTGCAACTTGAAGCCATTTCCTCTTGCCCTATCACTCGTTACTTGGGAGAAGAGACCAACACCCACCTCACAACAACCTCCTTTCAGGTAGTTGTAGAGAGCAGTAATGTCTCTCCTCAACCTGTTTATACAGAGTGAACACAGTATTCAAGGTGCAGCTTCACCAATGCTGAGTACAGGGGGACAATCACTTCTCTGTTCCTACTTGCCACACTGCTTCTGATACAGACCAGGATGCTGTTGGCCTTCTTGGTCACCTGGGCACTCTCCTACCTATAGACCAACACCTGCAGGTCCTTTTCTGCCGTGCCACTTTCCAGCTATTTGTCCCTAAGCATGTAGAGTTGCATGGCATTGTTGTGGCCCAGTGCTTAGGTTTGTTGAGCCCCGTACTGTTGGTCTTGGCTCACTGATCCTTCTGTATGGCCTTTCTTGCCTTAAATAGATCAACATTCCTGCACAACTCACTGTCATCTGCAAACTGACTGAACATGCACTCAGTCCCCTGATCCAGATCACTGATAGAGATATTAAACAGAACTGGACCCAGCAGTGAGCCCTGGGCAACACCACTTGTGACCAGCCACCAACTACATTTAGCTCCATTCATCACAACTGTCTGTGTCGGGCCATCCAGCTATCTTTTTGCCAAGCAAGGAATATGTTCATCCAAGCCATGAGCAGCCAGTTTTACCAGGAGAGTGCCTTGAGAAACTGTGTCAATGGCTTTACTAAAATCTGTCTAGACAACATCCACAGGCTTTCCCTCATAAATTAAGGGGGTCACTTCATCGTAGGAGGAGATCAGGTTAGTTAAGCAGGAACTGCCTTTCCTAAACCCATGCTGACCAGGCCATGGCTCCCCTTAGCAATGCCATCAACACAGTGTCACAGCAGTGCCTGCCCAGTACCCTACTGTCAGCCTAGCCCCCATGCCTGACATTAGCTGGAAGGCCCAGCTTCCCATCCTGCAGCCTCACCCATTCCATCTCCTGGCATCAACAATTATTTTATTGATTGCCCTGGGGGGGTGTAACCCTTTGTTCAGACTAGCTATAATGAAGAATATTTTTACAATGAGGGTGGTGAAACACTGGAAGAGGCTGCCCAGAGAGGTGGTAGATGCCCCGTCCTTGGAAACATTCAAGATCAGATTGGATTAGGCACTGAGCAACCTGATGTCCCTCTTCATTGCAGGGGGGTTGGAGTAGATAACCTTTAAAGGTCCTTTCCAACCAAACCGTTCTATGAGTCTATGATAAATGATGGTTCTGTGAGTCTATGAATCTAAAAGCAAGCCAGAAAGGTTTTTGCTCTAATGCTCAAATACAACCCAGAACTCTGCTAACAAGGGTAGTTGGGATTTGTTGCCATTCTTTCTAAGATGGCACGAAGCAGGACAGCTGATAGTGGTTTCCAGCTTAGTGTTATTCTGAAGTTGGGACATCTTGGAGTCATAGGAGAATAATCAGAATTATGTTAAGTGTGCACTGTAGTATGGTAAACTTAAGTCGGCTGAGGTTTGCTGTTCACTGAGGTTATTACTTTGAGGTTCACTATTCACTGAAGTTATTACTTTGAAGGCAGATTTATTAGAATGAATTAATAATACAGTTGCTTGTTGTTATGTTAAAGGAGTCTGATTTATAGTAACAGAAGGATCATCCTATTCTAAACCTGAAGGCTTAAAAATAGATGTGGATAAATGATTTTATTGTAGTAATGTAATGTCAGAATATATTGGCTGAAGGAAGGACAAATACCTAAAATGTTGACTGCATTCTATAAAAATGTCTTGGTGAAAATCTGATGGCTTTCTCAGTGCAAGCTTAGCTTAGCTTAATGTTCTGTGCTCTAAAAGGCAAAGATGTTCAAAATTACAAACTTATTTAATAGTACGTATTGTTGTACCATCTCTGCCAGGGAAGAGTAAAATGTGGCAAAAATATTTACCAGCAGTCTTGCAAAAGGTTTGCAAACTAGACATATGGTCAACATCTAAAGTGTCTTGAAAAGATTATCCACAATAAAACTAATATCACTAAGTTGCTAAGTGCAACTGTTAGAAGATTTGCTTTGACAATTTGAAGAGGGTCTGTTTTATTTTGATAGGCAGCTTAAAAAGGCAACCAAAAGAAATCACAATGAGAGTGAAATGCCATATCAAAGTTTAATAAAGCAAAATGAGGATGTAAAGGAGAGTTTTGAGATATCCTAATTCCTTCAAACCTTCAAGTGCTAGCTTATTTGAAAAATCTGGAGTTAGCAAAGGAGACATGGCCACTAAGCTAAGAACAAAGCTGTGCTCTTTCAAATTGTGTTTCTATAAATGGCAAATACACACCACAGAATACTAAAAGGGTTAGTGCTGAAATGACTCACAAAATATTAGAAAATTTATCTTGAGTTGTGCTTTTTCAAGACTAGTAGTAATTATGCAGATATAACAGTAATGGTTTATAAGGCAATATATATTTGCTGATTAGTTATTAAAAAAACCCCAAAGAGTTCTGGGGAAAGTACCATCTAAGACAGAACTTTTAGAACATAAGTATTAATTTCTTACTGTTGTGTTCTTGGGAGCTTTTTTTAACTCAAGATGCTGTTCCACATGACATTCTTGTCTCTAGATTGGGGAGACATGGATTTGATAAACGGACCACTCAGTGGAAAAGGAATTGGCTGAATAGTAGCACTCAGAGATGTGGTCAACAGCTCAATGTCCATGTAGAAACTAGTGACAAGTTGCATTCCCCAGGGGTTGGTATTGGGACTGGTGTTGTTGAACAGCTTTGTTGAAGATGTGGACAGTGGGATTGAATGTACCCTCAGTAACTTGCCGATGACACCAAGCTGTGTGGAGCAGTTGACACACTGGAAGGTGAGGGGTGCCATCCATGGGGATCTTGATAGGGATGAGAGGTGGGCCTGTGTGAACCTCATGAAGTTCAACAAGGTCAAGTGCAATATTCTATACCCGGGTTGGGGCAATCCCAAGCACACTTACAAGCTTGGCAGAGACTGGATAGAGAGTAACCTCAAATAGGAGGACTTGGGGGTGTTGGTGAATGAGAAGCTTGACTTCAGCTGACAATGTGCGCTTGCAGCCCAGCAGGCTGACCATATCCTGGGCTGTAACGAGTACGTCGAGGGGGATGATTCTCCCCCTCTACTTCCTCTGATGACACCCCTCTTAAGGTTCTCCATTCAGTGCTGGAGTCCTCAGCACAGGAAGGACGTGGTTCTGTAAGAATGACTCCAGAGGAGGACCATGAAGATGGTCAGAGGGCTGGAGTACCTTCCCTACGAGTACAGTCTGAGAGAGCTGAGTATTTTCAGGCTACAGAAAAGAAGGTTCCTGGGAGACCTTATAGCAGCCTTCCAGTACTTGAAGGGAGCCTACAGGAAAGCTGTGGGTTTTAACTTGAAAAAGAGTAGATTTAGATTAGGTATGACTTTTTTTCCTGTGAGGGTGATGAGGCACTGGAACAGGTTGCCCAGAGAAGTAGTGGATGCCCCATCCCTGGACGTGTTCAAAGCCAATTTGGATGAGGCTTTGAGCAACCTGATCTAGTGGAAGGTGTCCCTGCCCATGTCAGGGGGGAGGGGTGGAAATGAATGATATTTAAGGTCCTTTCCAACCCAAAATATTATATGATTGTATGACTTGGTCTACTAAATGCACAATATCTGTAAGAGGCTCAAAGGAAAGTTAAAACGCTTTGAGAACTACCCAACTGATGTAAGGTAAATTAAAACAACGTTTTGGAAAATGGGATATGTTTGTAGAGAGAACTAACCTGGGAGAGAGTGGAAATTACCATGGTTTAAAATTTCTTGGACATAGTATCTGCTCAAGCACAAAAATTTTCCTTTGCTTAATTTTGCAAAATTTTCTTTAGCTGCCCCAGCTCCTGCTCTTATTAGCCAGCAGTGTTAGGCTATCAGAGCTTGGGACTGTTGCGTTAGTATCCCGTGACAGTTATGTATATTGAAAAGATGGAGTATACTGTTAATTGGAAATGTTACTTAGCAGTCTCTCTCAGAGGACAGATTTTGCTTCAAGTTATGGTACAGTTGTAAGAAAGTTAACTGAAAGTTAAGAAGTTGCAAGGAGAGTAAATTTTCTACCTCTGCTCTAGCAGCTTTTGTGGGTTTTAAAAATATTTATACTCCATGAATATTCCAATGTAGTTGATGCCTGCTTAAGAGCATACAGGTGGGAACGAAATGGTAAGAGAAAGATTTTATACACTGTATCATAATTATAATTATTCAAGAGACAGTGTTTTCACATAGATATTTTAATAAGGACTTTAAGCTGAACAGTATGCAAAAATTAACACAGAGGTGATTCATTATAATGAGATGGCAAACAAATCCTATTAGCTTCTTTTTGTGTAAGAAGTAATATAAAGAAGTGTAAAAATTATCAGGATGTCTGGCCCAAGGTTTTTCAACAGTACTGTTGACAAAGTGTCCATCAAAAGCATTTGTTTACTGTAGAAATCCTTTGCAAAATAAGTAATAATAAAAAAAAAACACATAATGTTTTTGCAGTATCTACTACAAGTTCACTGTAGCTGTCTTGGCATTTAACTTGGGACAGATACAGTTTATCTTATCAGCCACTTCTTTCTGGGTCAGAGCCCATCATCTGCTGCATAGCCATGCAATTCTGGTAGTGCACAATGGGCTTATCAAGGGAGAATGAACTGGGGAAAATGTCACTTCTCCAAGGTGGCTGAGGAAAAGGGAAGCCTAAGGGAGCTAAACACTTGCTACCATAAGGTGTTGTTAGGGCATTTAAAATTAGCGTCATTCTAGATTTTTAGAATTCCCAAATGATATATTCCATGTGAGTAAAACATCAGTTATTTTCTGTATCCCGTTTTGCAATGGTTGTGAGAGCTAGAACTGCTGTGACTAGTGCCATATATAATGATCCACTTTTGGCTTTAAAAATCTCAACTTTAAATCCACATTTCAGACTTGACTTGTGTACATCATTATTTTCAGTCCTACAAGATATTTACTTAGACTGAAAATAGTGCTGCTTGGTGCCAGGGTCCTGATTGACTAATCTTTCTTTGAGTCGCTTTGTTTTAACCTTGTGGTGCAGTTTGCAACATGGAGGTTTAATATCAAAGAGGCTTGAAGTTGCTTCTTAGTTTTGTTCGAAGTCCATCCTCCCCTGTGTGGTAATAAACCCCACTGCAGTATTTCTTAAATCTACACTTAGTTTTGCATCTCTGTGGGATCTTTGTTCTCTGTTCCTGCTGACCCTATGGAGGAAGGTGCCTTCTAGGAGTGGCTGGTTAGTGCTTCTACAAGAAGAGACCACTAGCTTGGGCAAAAATGTGCATTAAGCTAGTCTTTCTAAGAAGTAAAAAACATTAAATTCCAGTAAAGTCTGTGATTATAAAAACTAGCTTTTGTGATTTGCTAAGTTCTTCAGCCCTTACTAGGCACCTGTGCCAGCACATTTAGTATGCTGGTTTTATAGTTACATGCTGAGCAGAAAATGTGTGTAAGTTAGCTTTGCTTAAAGTAAAGGACTGGATCAGATGAATTCCAAAGGTCCCTTCCAACATTAAAATTATTCTGTGATTTTTGTTGTGGGTTGGATACATTAGCTAGAAGAAGTGCTGGCAGTAATAATCTTTCTGTAGCACGTCAGGGATGATTTACATACTTTCTGAGAGGCATCTGTATCGGCAAGGAAAAATTACTTACCCCAGCCTTTTACCCATTAACGCAAAATGCTTCTTTAAAAAATCTGAAGCTAGTTCAGCTCAAAACAAAATTAAGCCGGTTCTGACTCAGATCATCTTTTCAGATCATTAGCTTGCTCGATCATAGGTCTCTACACAGAGCTCTGCAGCTCTGTCTCTAATGCATTTGCACTACCTGTGAGCATACAGATGAAACTACTCAAGAGTATCATCCATCCAGCAGCCAGACAGCTTTGGAAAAGGGCATCTTTTAAAATTATGTCCTTTGTTTAGGCATAAAAAGAGTCATACAGCTTTTTGTATTAGTCTGTACTGCACAGTTTTAATTGTTGTCAGTTGAGGCTAGGGGAGTTATCATCGTCATCTGGCTCATGCAAGATAGTCCTCTCTTATTGGGCTATTCTGTGATGCAAAGGCACTGTTTAGTGAGATTCACTGGTAAGAAATATGCTGTGAAGCTAATCCCCTTTCCACACTGTGCAGAAGAGTGTATACTTTCTCTGATGCCTCACCCTAGTGACTGGTTGAGCAAGACTGTGGTCGCCATCCCTTCAGGAATTTGGCAGTAGGAATGTTTGGTCACAATTTCCAGAGCTAGGGCTACAATTTGATACTGCAGCTGTGCACAGTAATCAGTACTGTTTACAAAATGCTAGCAACACTCTGAAAGGTACTCTTCCTTGGTGTAAGAATGAGAAATAACCAACAGAGAGAATAAAGAATGGGTAATCTTCTGCTGAGCTGTTGTTTGGCAGTTGGAAAGCATACTAAAACTTAAAAATATTTAAGGGACACTGTAAAAACAGATAATGCTATAAAATACTTCGGTTAGATGAAGTGAAAATAATACTATGTTTGAAATCTCTTGGAACTCCCACAGGCAGCAAGCACTTCTTTCTGTAATCATGAAATAAATAAATACTTTTGTATCTTATAGTCTTTTAACATTACACTTCTCTCTTTGGGAGATTAATGTGCACAAGTAGAAGAAATATGCTAGGCCACATCATGGTTTTGTACTAGATAAGCAGTTTAGTGCTGTAGGCAAAAAAATGAATTCAGGTAAAGTAGTTAATCCATTAAAACATAAGTTACTTCCCATCACTTCTGCCGGGCTGCAAAGTCAAGGAAAAGCCATCAGGTATAAACTTTGGGAAGCAGCTCTTGTCTCAGAAAAAGACATAACTTGTATGTGTGCAAAGTTATTCTGGAAAATAGAAAGAACTTGTGAATTAAGTTTGACATGATTTGATGATACGTTTCTGATTGTGAAATTCTTGTGCTGGACGTTATGAAAAACAATGGCTGGTTATAGAATCAAACGTATTTGACAGTAAATGACTTTTTTTTCAGCATCTAAATTTTGTCAAACTTTCTCTACAGGAAGAAAGCTTTCAAGAATGTTGCATTTGTGTTGGAATCACTAGTTTTTAGTTTATTTCTGCTTATCTCCATGCTTTGAGAAGCATTATAAAAAGGAGAAGTGTGTCTCAAAATCAACTAGATTTGTAATCCTTTCCAGAAATAGAAACCTAGGTCGCTTCTTGTCTGATGCAGTCAAACTCACTTTTTCCATGGTTTTGGGGCTATATTTCTGGTGCAGGAGGACACCTGCTTGCTTTCCAGTGCACAGTATCCACTATGGCTGTCATTTCCCAGAGCAGTGTTGAGCTCTTATCCTATGGGAGAGGAGTAAAATGGGTTTTCTTTTTGGGGTTGCTTAATAAGCCTCTTCCTCAGCAGAACTATTGCTGGTAGCTTAGATGTGAAAAAAACAACAGTGTGCTTATTATCCTACCACTCCCCCTGCTTCAACAGATGGAGCTTGGTCTGTGGGAATCCTGTGTTTTCATCATAGTTTGTATTTCTTTGTGTTACAGCTGGTTGCTGAATTAGACAATTAGGCATTGGTGCAAGCATAAGAGCTGTTGTGTCCTTCCCACTGTGCCATTTCCTCTTGCCTCAAGTAAAGGGCATTTGCTCCATTCTTAGATAAATAACTGTGGCTTCTCCTCTGTCTCAGCCAGATCCTTCCCTGGCTCCATTGCTTGCCTTAAATCCTAGAAGGTGCCTCTTTAACAGTGGTTGGGTGTAATTTGAGTTCTTTACAGTATTTTTATTTTCATGTAGCTGTATTTAGCCCTACGTACATTCCTTCTCTTCTGATATCTTTGTACTCTTAATTTTGGCATGACTTTAGAATAAAATTTTGAATTTTAAGTCATTAATCTGAGATTTTGTTTTAAATAGAAAAATCTAGCCCATGTGTGGTTTGGACTTTGGTAAACTAGTTAAAAAAAGTTTAAAAGTGAGCTGAGCTTCCTTCTTGTGCCCATGCTATATAGCTAAATAAATTCTATAAAATATCTGAGCTAGATATTGTGATTATTTTTAATAGAGAAGAGCTCCTCCATGCCCTCCTTTGAGTTAAGGTTGCTTGAGATTTGCTGGTTTTGAAGATGGAAGTGATTCTTCTGTTACAAGCATGTCCTGTAAATTATAGTTTATTCGTTTGCAGTTCAGGTATACTTTGCATGAAATGAAAAAACCCTTAGATTAAGGATGACAAGGAGCAACGTGTAACAATGAGTAGAAAACTTTTTATTCTGACACTTGGAAAAAAAATTGCACTTACATTGCTAAGGCATTTGGTCTCAAAGCTCTTCTCTATCAACTATCTTCACACAAGGTAGCTATGTGGTATGAATGAATAAACTGTTGATCACTTCTGTATTGATTAATAGTTTGCAGTAGTGCTGATGGGAATGACTGGCAACTTAAGCAGTTCATATCTAGAAAATACTTCTCAATTTTTGTGTGCCTGGAGATCAGGTGATATTGTAGAAGATGATAATGCAATATTTTTAATTTAAGAATATATTTAGTCCCTCTCTTTTTGGTATTGTGTTGTTAACTTTGCAAGAGCATCTGTTACTTCTTCCTTTTCTCTCTTTGTTGCCTAGAGTAGCTTCGGCACTTGCAATAGCAACAGATCCCATTCCTTCAGCTGAAAGGGATTTCTATTAATTTTCAAAAGATAGTACAATGATTAGAGAACTTTACACAGAGCTTTTGCAGTCCTTCCTACTATGTCGTATGTAATCAATTGGTTGGTACCATGCTGCATGCATTTGGAGGATGCAATACTGTATGCAGTTAATAGAATATTTTAAGATAATTGAAAAATCCAACTGACAGCAGTGACAAGGAACAAAAAGTGAAGGCAAAAATCCTCTTTAAAAGATGATACTTAATGGAGTGTAAACATACACAGAAAAGAAAAAAAATCTGACTTTTTTTTTTAATCCTCTTATTAATCATTAAAACTCAAGGAAATCTTTTACATTAATAACCATTTTCCTTTTTTAGCTGTAATACAGGTGGTAAAGTAGAATTTCTCATTAGTAGTGACACTTAGCTGAAAGCATGCTAAGATAGTTTGCACAGTGGAGAAACTGTGTCAAGAAGTCATGAAATAATTTGTCTTAATACCTAGTAAGCTATAGATGAAAGTTAAAGGACTGTAATTGTTCACCTGGAAGAAGCTTTTGTATAAAAACAGCTACAGTAAGTAGAGTATTTTTTATAAGTAAATACAACTAAAAAACTATTTTTATCTTCTTGAAAGCTTGTTCAAGGAAAAGCATTTCTCTCAATTTGTAGAGTATTTTAAAACACACTACAGCCTGAAAGGAGACAAACATCAGAATCACAATGTGGATCCCAGGGACATAAATTAGAATGATTGAAAGTCCTGAAATAAACCTTATGGTTTTTCTTGGTAAGATGTTGGTCCCAAATGCTAAAATAGTCTTCGTTATGCTAGTTTAGAATGACATATTTTCATTTTCTGAAACACTTGATGCTAAAAAAATTATTCAAAGAAAATATTTAACATTTATTATTAAATCCGAGTGTTTTCTCATGTAATAATATCTTTATGATGAGCAGTGTAATGTCAGTAGTCGCTATTTAACATTGACAATTTTATTATGTTAACATAATGTGGTATGGATGGTTTCCTTATTCCATTACAATACAACCTGAAATGTCTGTGTCAGGTTTTGAAGGATGAAGAGACTAAGCATCCTGTTTATAGGATAAAGGAAGTGTTAGTCATTGTTTATCTTGATAAGTGGATTGGAGAAAGCATATTTAATGGTGCTTTATTTCAGGGCTGTTTAATACAATGAGGAAGAGGTGTATGTGTGTGTGAACATCATTAAAATTCATGCCCTTTCTCATGCTTTTGGGATAGACAATGCATTTCAGACTGCAGAACTGTGAGTGGAATTGAATCTTTCTGAGGCATTGTTTTTGGGTTTTTTTTTCATTTCCTATGTATCAGACTGCACTATGTAATACCAAAGGCAAGGCTGTAATGGTAAGGTCAGCTATTACGTTGTTTTGTTTTGGTCGGCAATAAACAGGTTCCTTGGCAGGCCATGGCTTTGGGGCACACTGAAAGAGCTACATTCTTTCCCAGCACCCATCAACTGGTGAACGCTTTATTACTTTCTTAGTATTTTTTGATTACTAGGTTTTATAAAAGGTAACAGTGACATCTGATATTTTGCCAAGGGTTCAGGATGCCCAAGATTGATCTCCTTTTGTCTTTTTGAAGTTGAAAATAGGCATTTTGAGATCTGTAGTAAGTGTTATCTTCGTCCTCTAGTTTAGTACTTTTTTTAACTTTTAAAAGG
The DNA here is from genome assembly GCA_033558105.1 of Coccyzus lansbergi. Classification (NCBI taxonomy): domain Eukaryota; kingdom Metazoa; phylum Chordata; class Aves; order Cuculiformes; family Coccyzidae; genus Coccyzus; species Coccyzus lansbergi. The sequence continues at coordinate 2,558,041 of JAUMJK010000097.1, forward strand.
ATTTATACAGCGTAGAAAATTATACAGTGAATGGCCAGATGATAAATCAAAAGGATTAGATTCTCAGCTGTTATGGACTGTGAAGGGGGAGGGGGGGGAGGCACTAACTGATAAGTGCACTTGTGTGTAGATCCAGCTGTGATTTAAAACCATCAGATCTCTGCTCAGCTATGCATTTAGCAGTGTTTTGTTTTGTTTTCCTTTTGTTACTTCAGCCTTTTAAATAGAGAAATATATGTACAGCACTGCGATTAACAGCTGAGTTGTTGAAGCTATCACAAGGATTAAGGGTAATTTTTGTCAGTGTTGAAAACCAACATCTTTTCAGAACAGCAGCACTAATTTGATGGATATCAAATATATTTTCTGTAAATATTCATTGACATTGTAAATTTACAATTTAATATACATTGTATAATATATATTGTATAAGTTGTCAAAGGAGGTTTTCTTTGTACTTTGGACATGGCTCTAACTCACTGTAATCTTAAATATACACTATATTTTAAAGATATTTCTGAGGCTTATTATTGAACTTTGGCTTTGTTACAGCTTGTAGCACATTTCATGTGATCTTACACTGAATTTCCATCCTCTGATTGATTTATAAAATTCTTCAAACTCAGTTGACTGTCAGGCTTTTATATGACCATATAATCTGGTTTTTTGAGGACTGGTAGAGAAGTTTTTTCCAGCCTCCTATGATTCTCTTTTGTTCTGTGAGACACTAATAATTCACCTCTCATCATTTAATTACTTTGAGCTACAAGTCAAGAATTTTTTAAGTCCTGAGATTCCCTAAAGACGCTGGTGCTAAAGTGCTCTGGTGGTACTGTAAAATTTCTGATTCTGTGAAAGTGAAAAACCTGGAAACAGGTTCTCTTTAGATGTCAAGAACTGTAATTTCTCTCCTCCAGACACTGATGATCTTCAGGGAATCTCTGTTTCATCTCTGCAGACCTGCAGCATCTCTCAGGAGTCATTTTTGAGAGAGAAAAAAGACAGAAAGGTGGTGGGATTGCTGATAAAAGGGTCAGGTTGCATCACAGAAAGCAAAAAGAAATTAGAGTAGAGAGCAAATCAGTAGGTTTAAGAATGAAAAGCTAAATTCCATGATAAAGGAGATATTGTTGACATCATGGAGAAGGGTAAATAGAAAGACATGAAAATAGGGTGAAAATGAAGAGAATATAAACCAGAAATAAGATGAACGCAAATCCAATTATTCACCCAAGGGTACTGAGGGAGCTGGTGGATGTGCTGGCCAAACCCCTTTCCATCATCTTCCAACAGTCCTAGAAGACTGAGGAAGTTCCACTGGACTGGAGGCTGATGTTGTGCCCATCTACAAGAAGGGTCGCAGGGAGGATCCAGGAAACTACAGGCCAGTCAGTCTGACCTCAGTGCCAGGGAAAGTCATGGAACAGGAGATCTTGAGTGCTATCAAAAGGCAGGTCTTGCCAAACTGACCTGATTGCCTTCTATGACAAAGTGACTTGGCTGCTGGACGAGGGAAAGGCTGTGGACGTAGTCTTCCTGGACTTCAACAAAGCCTTTGACACAGTTTCTCACAGCATTCTGCTACAGAAACTGTCAGCCTCTGGCCTGGACAGGTGTACTCTCTCCCGGATGGAAAACTGTTTGGATGACCGGGCCCAGAGAGTGGTGGGAAATGACGTTTACTCCAGCTGGAGGCCAGTGACAAGTGGTGTTCCCCAGGGCTCAGTGCTGGGTCCAGCCCTGTTCAATGTCTTCATCAATGACCTGGATGAAGGCATCGAGTGTACCCTGAGCAAGTTTGCAGATGACACTAAGCTGGGTGGAAGTGTCAGTCTGCTGGAGGGTAGGGAGGAGACTCTACAAAGGGATCTGAACAGGCTGGACTGCTGGGCAGAGTCCAATGGCATGAGGTTTAACGTGGCCAAATGCCAGGTCCTGCACTTGGGGCACAACAAGCCTATGCAGAGCTACAGACTAGGAGAAGTCTGTCTAGAAAGCTGCCTGGAGGAGAAGGACCTGGGGGTGTGGTTGACAGCCTACTGAACGTGAGCCAACACTGTGCCCAGGTGGTCAAGAAGGCCAATGGCATCGTGGCTTGTATCAGAAATGGTGTGACCAGCAGGCCCAGGGAGGTTATTCTCCCTCTGTACTCAGCACTGGTGAGGCAGCTCTTTGAATCCTGTGTTCAGTTCTGGGCCCCTCACCACAAGAAGGATGTTGAGGCTTTGGAGAGAGTCCAGAGAAGAGCAACAAAGCTGGTGAAGGGGCTGGACAACAAGCCTTATGAGGAACAGCTGAGAGAGCTGGGGTTGTTTAGCCTGGAGAAGAGGAGGCTGAGAGGAGACCTCATTGCTCTCTACAACTACCTGAAAGGAGGTTGTGGAGAGGAAGGAACTGGCCTCTTCTCCCAAGTGACACGGGACAGGACAAGAGGAAATGGCCTCAAGCTCTGCCAGGGTAGGTTTAGGCTAGACAGGAGGAGGAAGTTTTTCACAGAGAGGGTCATTGGGCATTGGAACAGGCTGCCCAGGGAGGTAGTTGGTTCACCTTCCCTGGAGGTGTTTAAGGCACGGGTAGACGAGGTGCATGGTTTAGTGTTTGATAGGGACGGTTGGACTCAATGATCCAGTGGGTCTCTTCCAACCTGGTGATTCTATGATTCAAATAAAATGAAAGAAGTTTAAAGAAGCCACCTGAAATTTGGGTTAAGGAAATAAAAGGAAAGTGGTAGCAGGTTAGGCATCAAAACGATATTTAGGAAAGTGGATGCATACATGTATCCTTTAAAATAAAGGAATTAAAACTCCCGAAAAACCTATTTGTGATGATGACACCCTGAAAAATAAAATATTTTATCTTCTTGTTCAGTCTGCATGTTTTCTTGGACTAGTAATATTATTGATTATGCTTTCCTGTAACCAATTTCCTTAATACCATCGTGTTTACAATTCAGTCCAACATGGATGACTTCTTATCGCAGAATCAGAGAATAACCAGGTTTGAAGAGACCCACTGGATCATCGAGCCCAACCATTCCTATCAAACAATAAACCATGTCCCTCGGCACCTTGTCTACTTGTGCCTTAAACACCTCCAGGGAAGGTGACTCAAGCTCCTCCCTGGGCAGCCTCTGCCAGTGCCCAAAGACCCTTTCTGTGATATATTTTTTCCTAATGTCCAGCCTGAATCTCCCCTGGCAGATCTTGAGGCCACTTCCTCTTGTCCTGTCCCCTGTCACTTGAGAGAAGAGGCAATGACCCTCCTCTCCACAACCTCCCCTCAGTTAGTTACAGAGAGCAATGAGGTCTCCCCTCAGCCTCCTCTTCTCCAGGCTAAACAACCCCAGCTCTCTCAACTGTTCCTCATAAGGCCTGTTCTCCAGCCCCTTCACCAGCTTTGTTGCTCTTGTCTGGACTCACTCCAGAGCCTCAACATCCTTCTTGTGGTGAGGGTCCCAGAACTGCACACAGGATTCGAGAAGCGGTCTCACCAGTGCTGGTGTGTATATTGTTGTAACGTTGGTGTAGCTGCAGTTTTTCTCCTTGTCAATTTGGTTTTTTTTGCTTTCTAAATATAGCTTTTATTGCCTTGAACATACATTACTGGCCTGACATTCTGCCAATAGTAAGAAATATATCAATACATAAAGAAACCTAACCACTAATGTTTCCCAGTTTAATTGTGTGAGAGTCAGCAAAATACAGTAGGTAGTCTAAAGGAATGGTTTTAGGAATCCATTTTTCCTTTGTATTTTGAATAAGCCTGCAGTAAATGTTCTTGGCTTCAGATACTGTGGTCTTATAGTTTTCTATATTAAGCCACTAACTCTTTGCTGCTGATGAACATTTTTGTGTGAATCATGAGAATTCTTTGAATATAGTCAATTCATATTAAATGTTAAAATGAAAAATATTTGCTCTTCATCATTTGTAGTCCTATTTTAAAGATTATCTCTAAGTTTTATTAATTAATTAAATATTGGTAGCTATTAGAACTGCTGCTTGCACAGGTAAATATCTTACAAGTTTGAAGTTAATGTCTCACTCTTCATTGCTACACTAGACTGCTGAAGTACATGAACTAGTTTGGAAAGCTTTACTCCAGGATGCAGTTTGTGGTAGAGGCATATCTGTGCATTGTAAGGCTGAATATACCATAGCCAAAAACTGCAGATGAAGAGCTGACAGTGTTCTTTGACAATTAGTAGAAGTCAGTAGATATTTCTGAACAGTATAAATCATTTAAATATTGATACTGATAGATCTGGAAGGCAGATTTTAAGTCAGGTAAAAGTCTTCTGTAACAAAGTGCTAATACTATTTTAGTCTCTATTAGAATATAAGAAATTCCATGGAAATATTAGAAAAGTGTGGTTCTTACAGTCCTAATTATGCACATAACTAGAACTTTTCTCTGAAGTCCATTCTTTATTGGTTGAAATGGAAACAACACTTTGAAAATCTCAATAAGGATGTCAATAAATTCAGTTTCTAAAGACATTTCAGCTTGGAACAACCGTTTCTTTTGTGAAAAAGAACCATACAGGATGTCACTTTGCTGCTTGCTTTGAATTTGGTGCTGCTGGCTACAGCAGGGAACGTTTGATCACATGTAGATTCAGATATCTAGATCCTGAGAGGCTAAATGTGAGCTGTGCATCTTCTCTAGCAACTATCCAAGACATGAATCAGTATCTACTCTGATTATCACCAGTTCATATGAAATTTTGGCTTCATTTTCCCTAGTTTGTAATTGTGTTGATAATATGTATATGTATGTGAGTGTATATGACTTTTGAGTGTTTGTGGATGAACTGGAGGATTTTTGTTCATGTAAATCTGTGACAGAATTTGTTTGGTCTTATCATGGAGAAATTTGGAGAAAGCCCATTTTTTAAGTTATATACTAATTCAAAATCTTCGATGAAGAGCATGTCTAGCTGTTTGTGAAATTCATTGGCATTGTTTTCCAGGGATAGCTTTGGCACTGAGTGGATCCTCGGATGTCTCTTTTGAATTAAGCATATATTTTCTTCCTTGTGATAAAATTACATCAAATAACAGTGTTACTCTTTTGTTCAAGCGCTAGCTAGGGTCGTATGCAATGATGCAGAGGGGTGAGCCTTCCTCTGAAATAACACTGAAATACATTTAATGCTTTTGGATCGGGTTGGATAAGGAGCTTTGGAGGCAGAAATCCTCTGCTTATCCAGAGAGCACATGATGGAAGCACTCTAAGCTCCTGATGGTCCATGTAAAATTTTCATCTGGACAGCTTAGCACAAGTGATAGTTCTTTTGCACTCACCTTTGCACTCATTTAGCATGCACCCTTTACAAGGAAATGTTTGAGATTTCGCAATGACCTAAGACCAGTATCTGATAGCTAGGAACTGAACCAAAAATATGACTACTGCTCAGGTGGCCAGCCAGGTGGCTCTTGGATAATGGCTTTCAGGTACTATCCAGAGTTAGTAATGAAGACTGCATTTCAATTGCTGGCTAAGTGGTACAAGATGCCATGTCACTTAAGCACTCTCTGGTGGTGAAAATTTTAGGGGCAGTCAGAAAGTTTAAAAACGCAAGACACTTCTTACTAAGTACAACTTATGTTTGAAAACTAAACTATTTTTGCAGCTCTTGGAGAGTTAGTTCTTTCTGCAGCCTTGCTTGCCAGGAATAGGGACTACAAGGGCCTCTTTCCCTCTATGTCTTATGAAGTTTATAAAAATTCTCAATACCTCAAGATTTTTACTTCCCCATGGCACTTAACCGAATTTTGCAAATAGATTTACAATTCATTGAAGTCATGCAGTTTCAATGCGTAAATCTCATTTCCTTAGGATATCTAGCTAAGAAATAATTTAGTCTATACCTTAAGAGGAAAAAATAAATGTGAAAAAGCTTCTCCTTTGAAACAGTTTAATAGAAATTACTGATTGAGCCTGATTAATTTAAATGACAGTTGAAATTATTGTTACTGCAGCAACTAATGTTGCTCATGTAGAACCTAATTTGTTTAGAGCTTTACAGAGGTTTAAGCAAATTCAAGAGTATGAATTATAAAAACAGCCACCATGTTAAATAATGTGTTATGAAGGTACAGAGAGGGTAAGATAACAAAGAGCAATTGGAAAAAGCTGTATTGTCCTATATTGAGGTGCACTGGGGTCTTAATCTGAGAAATGAAACCTTATTGATCTTCACATTTTGTAATAGTGGTCAGTGGGAGAAAATTTCTTTTAGGTAGTCCAGGAATTTTTTGGTACATCAATAAGGCTTATTTTGTGAATTTTTGTTTTAAAGATGATTAAGAATTAATTCTTCCTAAGACAGTTTCCCCTCCAGTATTGACACCTAAGATGGAAAGTTAGAGTGAAATATGGTTAATCCAATTCCTGTACTTATAAAGATAGTTATTAAATTAGCTAAATTACCTTTTCTTAAAAAAAAATCCTGCAGATTTCTGACAGATGTTGTGTATGGCATTGTGGCCCTTAAAATGTGGGGTTTATAGAAGGCTGCTGTGACTGTCTATATAACTTCTTTAATGGTAATAAGTTATGTAACTCTATGAAAAACCATAATAATACAAGAAACCCATCTCTTAACATGTACCTAGCTTCTGATAAAAGAGATAGAATCATCTGGAGACAGCATGTTTCTACTGAATCATGTATAGAAGCCTAAAGTTTGATAGCTGGAGACAGGGATATAGAACAGTTGGGAAAGGTTAGTAAAACAATAGTGACAGTGTTGCTTTGTATTCCGTGACTCAGACTGTCAGTGCAGAGCTGGACTCATACCAGGTGGAAAGTGCTTGTATGATTTTGCTAGAGGATGGATGCATGCATTCTCTTATTAGGTTACTGAATCTCTGGTCGTTTGCATTGATTTTTTTCAAAGCAAAAATAAGTCTCTAAACTTAGAATAGTTGAACAGGCTCTGAATCTGAAAACTGCTGCCTGCTTCTCTTTCATAAACAGTGTTTCTTTTCTTTGGGCTTTTAAAAAAATCCCTCAATGTTATCCGAATGTCTCCTAAATTGCTAAGAGCTTTGCATATTTGTCTCTTTTTCTTCTGCAGTGGCATTTTCAGCCAGAGACTGAGACTTTAAAGAATAATCTTTTGAAGGACTAAGCCTTGGTGTCTTACCAAAATTTTTTTAATGGACACTCTCTTCATCAGATGTGTATTTCCTGGAGGAAAAACCCAGAATAATTGGGCAGAGCAAGAACTCTAACATGATATTTGTAGAATATACTTTAATTGTATGATTTGTTTGCATGCACTTGGAGTTTTATTTTACAGTTTTCCACTTCCCCATAAGTTCCCCACTGTGGCTTAATTGTTACTGTCAGTGAATAACTGTAATAATCTCAGAGGCATCTGGTTCCTTCAGTTTTACTAACTTGAAGCAGACGTATTACAACATAGCTGTATCTCAGATGTTTGTAATCTTCAAAAATATTAGTTATGTTTTATAGGAGTTGTTCAACTCTTTGTTCACATGCTGCTTAGCCTTCTTAATGTTTGGTGGAAAATGATTTAAAGTTGTGTTCATGGTAGAAACTGAAACTAGCCTACTATTAAAGTCACATCGAGCTGGAGAACAAAAGCATGAGAAAGTAAAGGTCCAGGAGGAATATTACTATTGGTTTTTCTGTGAGACAGAAAGAGAAGAGAAACCTCATCAGCTCCCTGGGAGCTGTAGTGGACTCCAGCAGAGTTGCTTTGAATGTGGCAAAAAAATGTGGCCAAGAGTATTTGAATATTGTGTGCAACACAAATAGGCTTTTTATTGTTGCATTCTCTTATAATCTGAATGATCTCTGAGAGACTTCTGCTTTTGAGAGTGTTCAGGTTGGGAATGTTTTAATCCTGTGATTGCTTATTGTTATCTATTTGAACGATAGTCCAAAGCTTGGGGATAGATCAGGCCGACTGAATATTGTTCTGTGTGTAGGGATTAGCCACCAAAATTAGAATGTGGGTGCACAGCAGATACTTTGTTTGCCAGTCCTTGAAAACTTGAGTTTGAGGTTCAAAAATTACATTGGGATTTTTCCACTGCAGACCCAGTAATGAATGAAAAATGGAGTATCAAGTAGCCTCACACCAGCTGCCTTTGCTTGGTTTGGTATACATTCTTTCCTTTGCATCATCCTTAGAACTATTTTGACAAATCCATTTAATCTCATCCTCCCCTACCTACACTTTGTCTGGCATACCAGTAAGTATTGATATTTTCTAAAAATAAATAAATGAAATACATGCAGATATGACTGAATAGCCAATGGAAAATATTATGTTGAATAAGAGGCACCATTTCTTAACCATCTTCTCAGCATGACATTGATATATACGTTGTCATATAACCATGCTTTGGTTTTGTGAGTTATAAGTAATTAAATAATCATATGTTTCTTTAGCTAGAAGAAAGAATTAAGGACCAATATTATCATTGTTACACAGAAATACGTGCTTAATGGAGCATCATATTTTTATTTAAAAAACAAAATCTTATTTTTCTTAAGTGTCTTGCAAAGCTCTTAAGAATAAAAAAGTATTTAAAAGTTCTTCAATATATGGTAAGCTAGATTCATTATTCATACATATTAAATGAATAAGTAATATTGAGTGGCAGCAGATAGTTACATTTTGCTTGTAAAAGATCATGTTGATAGCGACTGCTGCTAGTGCACATCAAGGATACAAGCCTTTTCATTTGAGATGTGGATGAAAAACTAGAAAATAATGTTCTGACTTAAATGAGATTCAAAAATCTTCAACTTATTTATTGGGGAGATGGGTCTGTTCTGCTTTCTTGGAATTTTTTTGGGTTTTGGTGTTTGGGGTTTTTTTTTTGCCTGAAGACTTGCCGTCAAGGCAACTGAGTTTGGGTTAACAGATTAAAGATCACTAGTTTGTTCTAATCTGGTATGTGATATCAGTTCCCTTACTTCTGTCTCTGTAGTATACTAGTATATTTTGCTGTACAGGAAGGATCCCCTAATCTTTGCTTTCCAGTATTTTAATTTGTATTTAGTGCAGAATACTAGAAAAAGATACAGCATAAGCTCTGGAGGAGCCCTTTGGCTCCAGCAAAGGATGTAGTTGTGTTTCCATTATACCACTTTAATTTTATTTGAGAGCTGTCTAAGCAAATTTTATGAAGTTAAATTTATTTTAACACTGAAGAAATTCTTTTGAGCTCAAAATGCTTTCAATTGTTTATGCATTATCAACATTATTCTAGACAATGTCCATAAAACAAAGACAGAAAGGGGAGAAATTCTTCTGACTGAAAGTAAGCAGTTTCAGATGATTACGAGGTGTTTTTCTACCAGCCTTGGTAGGAGAGGACCCCACAGGTTTCCAGTCACGTCATCTAGGCCCCTGAGCTATCTGCTGTAAGCATAAAACTGGTTGGTAGCATTTGCTTTTGAAAAAAAATATCCAAATTCATTGATATTAGAAAAAAAGCCATGTAGTTTTACTAATAAGGGGATAAAGGGAAAGACATTATTGTGTACAGACTCGACAAAATGTAATAATTCTTTAGAAGTGTGGACCACCAAGTATAATAAATAAGTAAAGCATCTGTTTGTATTTGACAGGACTAAAACTTACAAAGAAAGTTTTACAGGCATTGCATTTACTATTATTCACAAGCTCTGACCTTTAAAACACAGCAAAATAAATAAAATACAATATACAATACAGTAGGATAACAGTAACAAAACACAGTTCTATCTATTCAGCTATTCATTGCTGTGATAAAGCAGATGAGGAAAACATATTGAATTAATTTGTATGTGTGCAGACTGTAATGTAGTTTCCGCCATTATTTTTTTTTCCTTGTGTGTTTTTTTGCAAATACCATTTTAGTATCTATCAAATGTCACGTTTAGTTGGGAGAATTTACTCTCTTCTAATTCAATCACTGTTCTTGCATTCAAAGTATCATGAGAAATTTTCTACGTATTAAATAAAAATAGATGAGAGTTTGAAATTTTAACCCTTCCTGTGCTGAATTTGAAGTTGTAATAATTGTTTATGGAAAGCGTATTATAAATGAGGGTGAAAAGTAGCTCAGATGCAAGCAGAAGGATGAATTTGGGTTGTCTTCTTGTTTAGGAGCAGTTGAATTAGCACACAGTGATATAGTTGTCTAAAATTTGTAGGTGTAGTTGTGGAAAAGTGCCTGTATTCTTTAAATCCTTCCTCTGGTGCTATATCCTTCTTATAACTTTTAACAAATACATAGTAATGTTTTTCTGATTATGTGATTCTATGAATGTGGTGGGAAATTCACTGTTTTGAAACAAATGAAAGATTATTGAATGTGCAGGCGTTAAAAAAAGCATGGACTTTAGTTTAGAACATATGTTTCTAATAATAATCAAATTACCCTTTTGCTTTTACACGCTGAAGCTTTATCTCTCTTTTTTTTTTTCCCCACGTGGCTGATAGGTTGAGATGTCAATGATGGGATGTTTAGTTGACTAAAAATCATTAGCATATGATCAGGGAGTATTTGTGGATTGATGGTTTGAAAAGGACTGAGATTTGCTTCCAAGAAAATCAAAAGGCAAACAAAAAATAGCACAAACAGGGTACATTTCTTGGTGCCAGGTCTTGGACATTTCTCCACATTGCAAAGGGAAATGAGTAGGATTTCTGCAGTTGTCAGCATTTCTATAATGTTATTTTCTTGGAAACTGTTTGGCTATCCCTCCCAAAGTAACAATGACAGCAATTGTGCTGTCTGAACCAAAGAAGTCAGCAAGTGCACATGCATTGCTGGCATAGCATGACTGCATCAGTAGACAGGGGAAGAACTGTGGATGTCATCTATCTGGACTTCTGGAAGGCCTTGGGTGCGGCCTCCTACAACATCCTTCTGACTAAATTGGAGAACAATGGATTTGATAGTTGGACTGTTCAGTGGTTGAGTAATTGGTTCAGTGATCGCATCCAAAAAGCAATGGCTCAATGTCCAGATGGAGATCAGTGATGTGTAGTATGGATCTCCAAGGTCTATACTGAGGCCAGTACTGTTAAATATCTTCATCACTGACATAGAGGAATCAGGTACCCTCTCAGTAAATTTGCAGATGACGCCAGGCTGAGTGATGTGGTTGACATGCTTGAGATGTGGGATGCCATCCAGAAGGACCTGGATAAGCTCAAGAAGTGGGCCCATGTGTACCTCATGAGGTTCAATAAGGCTAAAAGAGGTCGCCCAGAGAGGTGGTAAATGCCCTGACCATGGAAACATTAAAGGTCAATTTGGATGGCGCTCTGACCAACCTGATGTAATTGGAGTATGGGAGAGAGAGCCCACAAGGATGAGAGGAACAATTTCTTCAGGGTTATTGAAGTATCTGCCTACGCTGAATTGGCAGGCGTCTATGAAAAAAAAAGTAATTAAAATGCTGGCACTTAAAATCTAAAAGGATATAGAATTGTTTTTTTCTTTCAGGCTGGATGCAGACTATTCAAGGACACTACCAGGTAAAACTAGTGTATTTAGGAAAACATTTTGCAAATCAAAACCAGTGTCATTGTTAAAAACAGAGTAAGAAGATTGTAAAAAACAGGTGAGTCTCTTAAAATGAGAAGTGTATAAAGGCTCATAGTCTCTGGCAGGTTAAATGTAAAAGTATAGGACAGGCAAAAAAACCAAAACAGAATTGAGGAACACCTTGCAGACGGAGTAATGATTAATAATAAAGTTGGCGTTTTTTTTCTGAATACATCAGAAGCGCAAAGCTAGAATGCTGCTTCAATGTGTGTATGCAGCACTGGGAGAAAATAAGCCCACAGCAGAAACTTCATTTTTACTTCTGTTCTTCACCCAGTGTAATCACAAATTCTGAAAGCTTACCCTGCATTCAAGAGGCGATAAAAAAAAATAATGGAAGAGGAACTGACTGAGGGCAAAGTACAAAGATGTTCTCTGTCTCAAAACTTCTCTGAGCTACACATCACAGCATGCTGGGAGAGCACATCACAATATGTTATATACTTTTCTTACATATTTCCCTGATCATTCTCTTCTGGACCTTGTTTTCCTCTCCCATTCCTGAGAGCACTGCAAAGCTTTACTAAGTAACTTGGCTATGGCAGGATCTCGGAAGACTGGAATGAAGTCAGTATTTTAAGTGTCACCTAGAATTTACTTCAGTGTTAGTCATTTTAGGCTCTTGTGGAATAACTCATGTGCAGGAAGTGGCTCTTAATTATCAGCACATCTTGCCAACTCTAGGCCATTGGTCTAATGAAGCAGTCACAGGAAATTTTCTAGGAGGGTTTATGCTAAGAATAAATCATTAATACTCTTAGGTTGTTAATTTTTAAGTGAGTGGGTCATGGAATTGAACTATCCAGCTTGTGGAGCATGAGGCATTTGCTTGCAGCTGACCATTGGCCACTTGCCCCAAAATATCTTTAAAATTTAAAAAAATGGGAATAAAAAACATTTAAGGTAATGTCTGATAGTTACTAAATAAGACATACCCTCTTGCTAACTTTTCCCGTTGATATTGTGATTCTTCCCAAACTTTGTGCTTGTCCAGCTTAATTGGTTTCAGTGTCTCAGTTTCATTGCATCATCCTGTGTCGATGTAACAGCTTATAAATTCTCAAATGCAATTTCAAAGATATTCTTGATTACATTTTATAATTGTCTTACAGTTGGGACCTAGCAATATTTGAAATGTTAATACTAAATAATTTATTAATAGGCAGGCCTTTTTGAAGTTTATTTTGTGTCTATAGTATCACAGGTTGAAGACTGGGAATTGTAAATGAAACTGCTGTTGGGCTTTTCCTAGTGTTTTGCTCGATTGTTGTAGGAAAGGGACTAAATGAGGGAATTATATAGTTTTAATCTGTTCATTTGATAGCTGCCCTCTAGTATTGAGTTGCATAAGCAAGAGACAAGAGTTACAAGCCAATTACTGGGACTAGTTTCTTAGCTATATGCCTATATGTACCCAAAACTAAATATGAAATTTTAATGCCTATTCAGTTTGTCCAGGATATGTAACCCTGTGGAATGTGTAGTGGAAATTCTAAATTCACAGTGACTTCAATGTTTAATCCAATATGAGTGTCCTGCATTAGCAGCTAATGTAGGGAAGTAATAATATTCTCTGTGTCATACAAAGTGTATTGAAGTGCACAAGGTCCTAAGGCATCAGCCCTCAAGTTAAATATCTGTGAGGACAGGGAATTTCCTGTATTGTTCAGAGCCCAGGCCATTGAGCTATAGGTATTTTTTTTGCTTAGTTGAAACTAATACTTGAGGTTCACTGATGCACATCTGCAACTCAATAAATGGCTTTAGACCAGTCAGTTCTTGTGTATTCACCTACTAGTAATTTCTTTCTAAAATCTTTGTTCCATATTGTCTTCTACACCTCAGTAACTGCAAATTGATTTAAAAGAAAAGTCTCTACTAAAACTCTTCTTTCAGTTCAGCCATTAGTTACTGTCTCATTTGAACTCTGGTTACAGTCTGAGTGATCATTGGCAGTCCATTTCAATGCAGTGTCACATAGATTAATATAAATCACCATCAAAGGTGTTTCAGCCTAGAAATGGACCAGGGGCATTTATGAAATCGGTTCCAGTTAATGCTGTTATAGGAAGTGGTCTTATTGCCTCAACTATGAATTTCTGCAGGTCTTTCTAGTGCTCTATTCAGAGCACTGAAGATGTCAATAGGAGGGAGCATCTGAAGATGTCAATAGGAGGGAGCATCTGAAGATGTCAATAGGAGGGAGCCTAAGCATGGAGGAGGAGGCTTTCTCTGTCCTGGGCTCTTGACAGCTTCCAGGCATGGTCAGAGGGGTACCCTCTTGATTGTTAATGTGGATGATTGTCAAATTGGTTGGCAAACTGAGGTGTAATGAAAGTTGTAAAATTAAACCTTCACTTGACTACGTTGTTATGATTGATGATAAGTGTTTGAGCTGGAGGCCATGAGTAACAACTGTTCACCTATTCTAGCCTTGGGTATAAATTATACATTTTCAAATTAATGTTTAATAAATGCCACTCTTAAATGTGAAATTCAAAACCATAGTTAAGAAGAAAGCAATTTTATAATTTTCACACCCCTTTAAAGGAAGTACTTTGTTTGCTATTAAGTGAAATCATAAAAAAATATTTTTTTCAGCAACCATAGCCTTGGTAGTGAATTTAACTAAATCTAAATATCTCAGGAAGCAGGGCTCCTGTCCAGAGTAATTTAAAATTCTGAAGTTCCTTGTTTGGAATTGAAATTATGTCTGTTTTCATTATATAAAGCTAAATAAATAATTGCCTATTTATTTTTATCTGTTTTGATTCTATCTACCTTCAAATCCAATTTCAGTGTTTACCTTATTTCCACTAGCTCCTCCTTACACACTACTCCAGAGTCCTTTCCAAGATATGCCCATGCCGCCTGAAGTGACCTTCCTGCTCACTAGACCCCTCTGTGTTCTCGCTGCCTGAAACTCTACTAGTCTCCTCACTTCCCCTGGCAATTTATCCCATATGCTTTCTCAGTCACAATCTCTGCTTGGTCTTACGTCTTATCTTTATATGTTACTTGGGCTGCTTCCAGTTCCTCTTCCTCTTGCCTATCTATAATGTGGTTGCTGTATCAGTGCTGGACAGGCATGAATGAAGCTTCTGGGAAGTTCCTGCACCAGGTTTTCTAATATTTCCTGGGCCACAGGTTAGTTTTGGTGTAACAGTGTGTACAGAGGAAACAGCACAGCATTAACTTTACTTTCAGTAGGACTACTTCGATGAAGAAGGAAGCTATTCCAGTGACAAATACAAAGAATTTATGTTCAATGAGAAGTTTTATCTGAGAAGAGCTTTATCAGAAGCTTTCATAAGGTTTAGGTCAGAGAAGAAAACATTTTTCTTAATTGAAAGAAGTGGTAAGTGGAGGAATGTTTAATCTTGTTTTAATTCCATCTTTTGCTAAAGTAAATAATGAAAAAGTGAAGGCAAGACATGCAGTTACAACTATATAACTATACCAGTATGTGGCTTATTAATGAGCAACCAGAAGGAGGTCTTGCCTGCTGATGAATATTTTATATTTTTAAAATGTATTATGTATTTGACTTCTTTTTCCATAAGGAGTTGGGCAGATGGCTGAATTTGCATCAGGGGAATATGCTGATATTAAATTATAGTCTAAAGATGTCACAATGACTTGGGATTTCTTTAAAGTTCCCTATATTTCAAATTCAAAATAACCTCTGTGCTATTTGAGATGGTTGTATTTAGGTCACAAGATGTTATTCATAATCTTGCAAGTCATTTTTCTCACTGCACAAACCAATATTTAGTCTTAGGGCAGTGCTACCATGTGTGCTTTTATTGCAGTTTTGTAGGAAGAAAAGTGGCTTTTAGCAAGGGAAATTCTCTCCTTTCCTTGTCTATCAAGAACCAGCTCTTGAGACAGACAGGAGCACTTTGCCAAGCTATTATGTCAGTGCAGCTTCCTGCGTTGTCCTATTACTGATCTCTTTCTCAGCAGAAGCCTTACAGTTTTTTGACATCTACAACCATCCAACAAAAGAAAAATGGGTAACGATGTAGTAACAATCTGATGGCATTACCTGGAGAGAAAGGTATGGAAATTATAAGAAAACATTTCTGTTTCTGGCTCCAGTTCATTTCAGTACACCAGTGTGTGTCCAGCTTGCATGTAAAACATCTTACGGAAATAAGCTGTGCATTTGCAATGCTTCGCTTGTGCAGGACACAAAGGGTGGCAGAGCTGAATGCATCAGCAGAAGTGCGATAACAGGTTACATGCTCACAGGTGCAGAGGTCTGAAATCTCGAACCCGATTCTCAGAGTTTTTCACCCATGTTTAAGTTAAGCTTGTGAGGAATCTCGTTGACTGTTGTGAAACTGCTAGGTGCCCTTGCTGCACATAAACTCATTTTTGTCTTTTGCCTTATTAACAAGGGCTCTACTTCTGGACAATATTTGAAAACCTAAGTGCAGAGAGAAATGCACAACTCTATCCCTGGAAAATGTTTTATATGGATTTCATTCTTTCCTTATTTTACCTTTGCAAGGAATATAGTTAAGAAAGCTTGAAGAAACTAATTTTCTTGTGCTGAACTTTGTTATGGAGTTACATAAAGCATCCATCATGCAAATTCCAAATACATTATGCTAAATGTTTCATGGTAATTGACAATATTCCATTGAATTCCACTGCTGGAATAGATCTGCAACATTTTTAATGTATTTATTTCTGCTTCCAACCCATGCATCCCAACAGCTCTCTCAGTGCTGTTTTTGGTCCATTCTCTTCTAATTTTAAGAAACTTATATCACACAGTATTAATTTATCATGTTTTTAGCTACCTGCCTACACTGTGGAATCTAGTTTACTCTGCTCACAGCAGGATCTTGTATTATTTCCTTCATTACCGTTCACTGGTCTTTTGTCTTCACAGGTTTCTGTATGTGATAATTATAGTAATGATGAATGCATAATATCTGTTTGTTTGAAGATATCTACCACGTATATGAGCATAGATAAAATCCTCTGTAAGTCTTACTTTTACTGCTCTCTGTTAAGAGGAAAAATAAGAATGCAGTCAAAACCATCTGGGTTTGTAATTTTGAAATTTTGCTTTATCTGAAAATCACCAGCAGAGAAAGCACTGAATTGCTTAAAGAAGGGTGCAGAGAAACTGCCTTGACGTTTGAAAAGTAGGTCTCAAACCAGTTAAGTGAGAGGTAACTTCTCAAGACTGACAAAATAGCCATAAAGGAGATGTAAAATTTAAAAAATAATCAGTTTTTTTTAATGAACTTTTTGATAAAGAACAGAAGTTAGAAATGTGTGCTGGTTAAATGTTTGGGGTTTTTTTTCATTTTTTTCTCCTTTGAAACAGTCCAATCGGCCACCACAATATTTGCAGATTTGTAGGTTGGTGCAATATCAGCTCTTTGAAAAAGGGTGAGAGATGTTGATTAAGATCAGATAGCATTCAAATGAGTTAGAGAGTCTCTGAAACAATTGAAACATGATACCATTACAGAGAAAGTTTAATTTACTAGCAACTTGTTAACAGAGGCCATGTGTGAGTAGTTATTGTGTAAAGCTCTGGCAGATCTCCATCAAGCAGAAGATTTGGGAAAGATGAAAACATATTTTCAAATATTTTGTTCAGCCAGCTGCTAACAAAGAGTCCAATATAAATATCAGATTCTGATTTTTCCTTACCTAAACCTGTTGAATCATGCCTTAATGTACAGTGGTCACATTGAAATTAGATAAACTCATTTAAAGAATAATATACTGCTGACAGTAAGCATGGTAAAAATGGAGTTAGGAAGATTTTAGCAGCTGTAAAACCAGTTTGGAATTTTTTTGAAACCTCCGCTAGGGTAGAGTGATGGGGCCAATCTATCACTAAACAATAAGTAAACATTGGACAAACTGGCTATTTTAATGGTGTACAGTTATCCCTATAAAGAAGGACAATTCCTTTTCCAACAATGGGCAGCCATGCTTCTAAGGGTCAAATTAGAAGTGTTATGTTGGATACTGTTCTATTATGTAGTCACAAGCTTGCCAACAGTGAGGTACCTGAAGAAGGCAGTCAAGACAAATTTTTTAACATATTTTTCATCCCAAAATTACCTGTTAAATGGAGGTGCTCACAGGCCACTGCAAAAATATATTTGAGCTCTTTCATGACACCTTCCAGTGCATTTTCATTACATGCTTTTAAATTTTCAGACTGGTATGGACTTGATATACTTTCAGGTAAACAAACTGAAAAGTGTGTTTTGCAGCTTCTCTTGTATGAAGGGAAGCTATGAGATAAGATAAAGCAAATATGACTGGCAAGTTTTTGCGCTCTTTCTCTTCAAACACCTTTTTTAAAGAATGAAAAAAAAAAAAGTTGAGTGAGTCATATTTGATATACAAGAAAGATAATTCAATCTCCTTTGCACTCAAGTGTGTGAATCTGTTACAATAGGTACTTCACTAAGTTTGTGGTCTGGGGCAGAGCAAGACCTGCCAGTCACTGACAGCGCAGAATATCCTTGTTACCAGTGTTCTTGTCAGTACTTTTGAACTCCCAGGAGCTGCAGAAGAAGTGTCCCTCTCTACTGCAAGGATTTTCTATGGCAAAATTTCTAACTTCTTGCAGATACTTAGACAGTACTTAAAGATTGATGAATATTGTAAATTCTAGGTTCACGTGACTAGGAGTTACTCTTAAAATCAACAGATACCCCTCGCTTAACATCTTCATCTCAGTATTGGTAAACTCCAGGAAGCTACTTTCATAAATACTAGCTCTGTATAAAATAAGAATAAGCATTAAGTTGGGAAAACCAAGATTTTTCTCTGCTTAAAATATAAGTACATGTGTGTACGTAAGTGTAACATAATGTATGTAAAATTAAAATACATTAATCTTATGCTGTGATGGGTAACCCTGCAGGAATCCCCTACCTGATGGGGATTCACAAAGAGTGTGTGAACATCAAATACCCCCATAACATTCCATGATTTTTCTAGTCCATTCAGATTAGTATCAGTGCAGACATAGCAGGAGTACTGCTGACCTTGATGCTCCAACACAAAAATTTGAGTGATATTTTGCTCCGTCCTGAATTAGAATAATAATGTATCTCAGCAAGAAGTTGCTGAGCCACAGTATCTGGTTCCTCACTTCAAGGTGTAAGTTTTGCGCCTCTTTATCTTCAGTGTAGACACACTACCTCATGGATTCACCATGAGTCAAGTGCATCTGGCACTATTTATTTTGGGGACAGTAAAGCATCCACTGAGCAGTTCCATGACTCCTAACTAGAGCCTTGCCTGAAGTTCAGAATCTGGTACTATATTTTATCTTTCAATCTCTAAACCACCTGCAGAGTCAGATCTTTAAGATATGTAGACACTGCCCAATGTTCTTGATAATTACTGTTGTTTCCGAAAGATGACATTAATTTCATGCAGGCATGGGTGTATAACAAGTACTTTCAGTAGGATTTAGCAACTGAAAGCATGTATATATAATCTTCTTTCTGGAAAACAGTTCCAACTTGCAAAGCTTCACAATGTATTTGTAATCTGGTGTGTTGTCCCATTTCTGTGCCAGATACTTAAGGTACCACAACTCTTCAGTGAAGCAGGAATAATATGAACATGTAACACCATCCAATTTTCATTTTATTCTATGTATAAAGGAATAAGTGTGCTTAAAATTTCTATTATAATCTCTATAATAACTCATTCTCCTAAATGTGTATCAGAACATGGATGCGCAAATTATTTAGGAGACTATACTCTTTGGCCTCAGTCTAAGGATAAGGCCTTTGTCTTTAGGTAATGTTTGTTTCATCCTTTCCTCATCTAGACGTATGCGCACACTCAAATCCACTGTGCCATTACTGTACTGCTTGCTGTTAAGGGGCACTACATTTCTTTAGAATCCTTGGGAATTTGGTCTGCATCATGGTCTTTGACAATAAGAAAAACTCATAAGGAAATGGCTACACCAAATCACAAACCAGCTGGTGTGCTACTAGAAAAATGAGGTTAAGCTCTGCTGGAGCCTTTTATAATCATATGAGCAAAGGATGGAACAGAGGAAAGTACTTGCTACTTACTACCTTAAACAGGTTACTGAGCCTACTATAAAGCTTCCAGGAGCAGAGTATAAACCATGCCTTTTGTGAAGGGTACAGAAAGGACTTGATGATGTAATCAGGGTTAGAAAATCCAACATGCTATTCTTTTTATACAGCTGCAGCTGCTTGTATCACACAAATCCTGTAATCATTGTTGTAGCCTTGCAAGCATCAGATCAAGCCATCATCCACTAAGCATTAATGTCAAAAGCAATGTAATTGTGTGCTGCCCCATCACCAGGCAATCCCACTACACTAAACACAATATGTGATTATGGGCATGCATACTTGCTGTCCAGCCTTTATCTGGATTTAATAACATTTTGCAGGAGTTTCTCAGAAAAGCTTGAGATGTCATGTTAGTAGAAAAGGAATGTTAATAGTAAAAGCCTTCACAATTGTGGAAGAGCAGTGTTAAAAACTGTAACTAAATATTCATACCAGGGATGTTACTATCATCTGGTCTTTTAGCATACTCCCTGAATGGATTAAATGAATTCTCTTTCCATTTAACTCAGTGGCCAAATTTACTTGCTTCAGTGGGAATAGGATTAAACTCTCTGATAACAGAATTTCCTGAGGAAGGAAAGTATAGCACGGTCATGGACAAATCTAATAATTTTTCTGCTCTAATCATCTTATGCCTCAAAGAGACACTTATACCTCAGGGGGACTAATATTTACATAATTGTAATTTATTGGGTAAAAATTTTCCTGACGCAAAGAAACATCAAAGTATTTGTCTTCATCAAGTTTCGGAACAATTTTGAACTTAACATGAAAATGAAAGGTAAAGGAAAATGTTTCTTTGGGCTGACTGGAGAGAAATGGAACACAGTATTTGAAACCTTACAGGCTGTTGAGTATTTTTAGCAGAATACAATTATCAGTTTACGATCAGTGCTGTCACTGGACACAACATACATGACTGTGGGGGCTTTGCTTGGGTATCTGATTGAAATATTTGGTTATGTGTTTGAGCAGGGTGTTTTGGGAGCTTCATAGGCAAAACAGCACTTATGTATAGAGAGCTTTTACTACTAATTTCTCCCTAAAGAACAATATTAGGTATTGTAATTTCAGTAATTCTACCAAAGAATGTGTGCTTAGATAAAATACCGATTGTTTATCTCTTACCTCAGGTTGTAATAACTCTTGACTCTACTGCTTTTTAGTATGTAAATACAGGTTTGTTTATTTAAGACTTTCACACATTTTCTGTTGAATTTCTTGATTTTCTTTTAGTTAGTTTCAGGTAAATTTAATTAAAATAACAGCCTGTACTGCTTTTTGTATAAGAATCTTGAAATGCTTTAAAGATAGGAGTTACACTTGAGCTTAAACTTCCCACAGATGTAGGCAGTACTGTGTTCTTTCTTCGGGTAGTGAAAAGCAGAAATGAAAGCTGAGGCTTAGGAAATGAAATGGGAAAGGTCCTTAAATTCAACCACAGCAGTTTGCATTCAAGTTTTGTTACAGCTATAGAGCATGAGTTTTCAAAATACCTCAGGTCATCGGCAGGACAATTGAGAACATCACAAGGACCTTGTGTTTTGTTATAATGAGGAGAAGGAAGGCTGTTGGGAAATATCTTTTATTAGACTAGCGATGAAGCTGAAGAAGGGTTAGCAGAGAGCTCGCCTACCATATGCATGCGACAGAAAGAAGCAGGGAAACAGCTCAAGAAGGAGTTGTTAGTAGCAGCTTCCTAAATACACTCTCAACCTGAAGTGTTTTTCCTCCTGTTAAGACTTAGGAGGTGAGCTTAGCCACCCTCCAGTTTCAAGAGGAAAGCTAGGAGATTTAAAATATAAGGCTTGGGCTTTTATCATTTCTTCCATATGAATGAGAGAGAGATTTGAGTTCAAGACCCAGTTCTCTATGGATTTAATATACAGTATAAAAATTGTCTGGGCGACATGAACTTTTTATGGTGCAGATGCAAGTAGGAAAAATCCGACATACAGTGCACAGTGTTTTATTCAAACGTTTGAATTTGAGATAAATTGGTTTCAACAATATTTTTATCTGTTGGCATTGCAAGTTTATTGACTATTTCATTGCCAGAAAAGCTCATAGAAAATTATTTTTTTTTTTAGCTTGTACATTCAGGTCTGATGGGGGTGATTTTTAAATTTGCTTTATACTGATACTTATGCTATGGTCTTCACTATGAAATTTCTTATTTTCTTTCTAAGGTGCAGAAACATGGCTATTGATTGATTTACAGTCCAGCCAGGCCAAAGCGCTACCTATTCAAATGTTGAAGGGAGAGCTCTAGATATCTCCTAGTCTAAACTAATCCTCATGCTTGTGATCCTCAAAGTCTGGCAGTTTTGTGTGGAGACAGACTGGGTTTCATTCCTGTGCTGCAAGCTACCTCTGACACTTGCATTGTTTCAACACTGTCAGCTGAAATATTGAATCTTAAATTATTATTTTTTTTTACTGCAGAATCTTAAAGTGACATTTTGGAAAATTTTTTTTTATTCCTTTTGTATGACTGACAGAATTATATTCAGGGAAAGCTGATAGTGGCTAGAATTAAGGAAGGAGTCCCTGGAAAAAAGCCACATGGAAATCTTCCCTTCTATCCTGCCCTCTGGGTACCTGTGCTGAAATGTCCTCTTCATTGGCACTTAAAAATGCAATTGCCTGTATGTGAGGAGAGCTTAGGGGAAAAGGCATAAAATTTACGCGTGATTCGCTATTTACTCATTATTGAAAGAATTACTGTTTGGGGTTTGACATTAAGCATTTATTTTAGTGATACATTAGTTATCACTTATATCTTTATCTTCCAACGTATTTAACTTTTGATAATCTCTAATTAACATGCCCTTTCTACTTAAATATTGAAGTGCAGCCCCCTGTAACTGTTGTATTTTCCTCTACCTGCTCTATTTTCTTGTCTTCTGTCCCCACATGGAGGGGGTTTACAGCAAGCCCCTGGTGGGATGAGCAACTGCCATGGATACCAACAACACAGGCTATGGAGGAAATTGTCGGACAGTGGAACGATTGGAAATAGTGGGTGAATGTCCAATCTGAGTCAAGTGTAAATTGTTATTCTGCAGCTTAGCTCAACCGTGCATATATCAGCAATTAACTTTCTACCTCTTCCAGGTGTGAGTTTGTATTTATATACCTTTAAACAACCTTGTTTATTATTTGTAGGAAGTAAAGTTTTTTATGTAATGAATTCCTTTGATATTAGATTATTTCAGAAATTGTGAAAACAGTGGTGGTTATTGAGATTTAAGCTTGTGAAGCAGCAGGAGGAGCTTGCTGGTGAATTTGAAGGCTTAAGTTATGATCTGGATGAACTGTGATATATTTACCTATTCAGATGCTGACAAATGAATGAGTAGGGAGCTGAAAAGATATTTAAAATGGGAAATAAAAGCAAAGTAAATAATCTAAGTTCAAGGTGGTAGCATTGAAATGCGCATGATGCACATGGTCTGAGCAGTGTGCCCAGTGTTGAAGAAACTAGCAATTTCTCAAAGCATGGTTTCAAACAGCGTGGATAGATGCATAGAAAATTGTATCATTTGCTAACCACAGCAACATGCCTAATTTCCCTTGCAAACATGCAGGAGTAGGAGGGCAGCTGTGCTGCAGGTGAAAATAGTAGAGAAAAGAGAGATATTTCTGAAGGAACACTTGAGACAGGCCATTTTAGCTCTGAATAAATTAAAACTGCCTCATTTACCTCAGTTCTTTCTGAAGAGAAGAAAAAAGTGTATTTAAGGTAAGTTTCATCATATTTATTCATGTTGTAGTCCTTTGCACAGTGGGCTACAACAGACTGTAATCAGCATACCTTTAAATGTTTTCTGTTATTTCTTCCTAGGAGGTTCTGGGTTTTAGGTAGTGAGGAAGCCCATTTAATGCTAACTTGTTGTGGGATTCAGCTTTCTCTGATGTTATGTAGGCAATTTACTTTGCATTTGTTTCAGTCAATCCCTGTGTCCAGTGGGATGGACAAGATACAGATAAGCATTAATTTTTTCCACCATGGGATTTTCTTGCCTCTAGAAACAGAAGCGTGGATAAAATGTCACGTGATACAAATGAGTAAATGGTTTTATTCCACTGGAAATGGTTTAACTTCCTCAGGTCCTAGTTTTTTTGAAAAAGAAAGCAAAAGCTAACCTCCAGTTTTCCAAACTTTCCATTTTGTGTCAAAGCTGTCAGCAAGCAGGGGAGAATTTGTCAGGCTCTATACTTCTGTTCACAGAGGGACTTAAATAGGAGTATGTACTTTACATTTATTGCCAGTCTGGAGAAACCATCACTAGTGAGGGTTGAAAGTGACAGATGCAGCACAAAGACTGTGGCTCTGAGTCTTCAGGTGTTGGAGAAGTCTCTGCGATGTGATTTAATGTAGCTTTACAGTTTCTGTACCATGTCTCATTGCTCAGTGCCTGTGCAGACTGAAGGACCAGGCTTTGTAAAGGGTTCTGGCCAGTGGCTCAAACCCCATGATTTTTAATCCTGGTATGGCTATGAACTCTGTGCAAGACTTTGTAAATTCATTTTTCTCTTCCATTTCTTCTGTGTGGTTAATTAGTATGATATGCTCCTACGGCCAGGCACAAATTCTTGCTCTCGGCACATGCAGTGTCTCGCTCAGTGTAGCTGGAGCCTCGGGGGGGAACTCTTGGTACAGTTGTAATGTGAATAATATTGCCATCAGCATAATAATGTTTTTGAGACACATTTAGCACTGCTCAAGCTAGGCCCAAGTATGCATGAGAGAGTTCAATAACATCTAACATGCAATAAAGATTGCGTCACTAGAAGGTTTTTAAATCCCAGTGAATGGCTGCAAGGATGCTTTCAGAAGTAATAAAGCTCAGCATATGTCAGTATACTGTAAAGCAGGTGAAAAAACAATCCAAGTGCTGTCTCATACTTTTTTTTTTTAATTGAATCTATCGAGGTAATGTCCAGTTTAACTGTAGTGACATTCCTTTTTATGCCGTCTCAACCAGTTGTATACCTTTCACATGAAAAAGCTTTAAGAGGGGGAAGGGAGTTTCTTTCACTCATATGATTCTGCCATGAGTTTGATCTCAGATGTGCAGTAGAGGAAGCATGTTTTCCAAAGCCCGCATGGAGTAATTCTAGCTGGTCGGTGGGTGATCAAAATTGTTTGGTTTGGGCCACGTATGGCAATTAAGCATACAACTGGCAAGGTAGCTGTAGGTAACATTAGCATGTGCAATTAAGGTAACTTTCAGCAATGTGATTTCCTGAGACAGTTGGATACATAAGCAGCTACTCAGGTAATTATAATGTTAAACATGTGAAACACTGTGGTACTTGTCTCAAAGGTTTAACTTCATTCTTTTGGCTTATTATCTTGTAGCATCTATATTGGTGTGATGTATGGCAACTTATTAAAGCACCTTCACACTTCTAATGTGTTTTGATGATCTTAAGCATTATATAAAGAAAAAGATTTTCATAGAATCATAGAATAACCAGGTTGGAAAAGACCCACTGGATCATCGAGTCCAACCATTCCTATCGAACATTAAGCCGTGTCCCTCAGGACCTCATCCACCCGTGCCTTAAATACCTCCAGGGAAGGTGAATCAAACACCTCCCTGGGCAACCTGTTCCAATGCCCAATGACCCTTTCTGTGTAAAACTTCCTCCTAATGTCCAGCCTAAATCTCCCCTGGTGGAGCTTGAGGCCATTCCCTCTTGTCCTGTCCCCTGTGACATTTTTTCATTTTCTTATTGTCCTTGTGCCCTGTGACAATTTTGTAGGAATTATTATTGAGGTAGAATGCATACCGGGGGCTGTTTGAACAGGTTTATACAATGCTATTGTCTGACATAGCAGACAATTGGACTTCATGACCCAGTTTATGTCTGTATTCGAGTAATATTACTAGTTATGATGTTGTAAGTATATAACAAATGCATGCCTACTGTCATTTATTGTTGGCAAAAAGGATGATGTTAACTGCTACAGATTTTTACTTTAGTTATCTTTTCATCTAGCAGTTTTCTTTTGCAGGAATTGCATTGTTTGAACATCTGCGTTTTAAAATAAAGGATGGGCACTTCATGGAGGTTATTGCTTTATTACAGAGATTTTGGACTGCTATGAGAACTTTGTCTAAAACTTTAGAGCGGCAGCCTTCATTTTTGCTGGATCATGGAGAATTAACTTCATGAATTTGAGTGATGCTAGTTTGCGGTGTAGCTGCTGTTGAACTGAAGAAGATTACATGAGTACAGACAGTTGCTTGTATTCTCTGTCTTTGCTCAGCTTGCTGTTTCTCCAGTCAACCTGGAGAGAAAATATAAAGACTTAGGCTCAATGCTTGTGGCAAATGAGATGCATGGGCATTTTATGCCATAGAACTGAAGTCTACTTGCCAATATGAAAGAGCTGAAAAGCTCTTGTTTACTGTTCAGAGCATTGCCTGTGAGAAAATACTTAAACTTAACCTTGTTATATGGAAGCATTAAATGGTAGACAGTAAGGTAAAAGAGATGCAGCAGGAGTCAGAACTTGGAAAATGTGTTGATTGGTCAATGTAATAAATGCCAAACCTATTTAGAAGAATAGTTATTTAAAGGAAATATACCAGATCCTTGGTGATTAACTAGTAGATGTCTAAATAAATTTTGGGTTAGTCATGTTTCATTTTTCAAGGAGGACTGTCCTATACGAGAGTCAGTAGGGAATAAGGCTAAAATTGAAGGCATTGGGGAGGAGGCTGTGTGTATGTTCAAGTGTTGCTGATGCTGTGGTGAAGACACCATTGTAACAATGCAGAAAAGAATACCTAAACACAATTAATAATTTGCAAAGAAATTATTGATGATACATAATAAGGCTAAAGTATGGAGCAGATCCTCACCTAATGTAGATCAGCAGAGCTCCAGGAAAGGCAAGGGAGGAATACTAATTTGCCACAGGTAGTAGTTTATTTTGTTGAACATGTATTTTACTACTTTATTTTACATACAGAATCAGATATACTCATCTACTTGTCTCTGTACTCTAGCCAGAATTCCCTCAGTTTGATAATCCTTCTTCTTTGTGTAGCATCTTAATCACTTCTGATGCAGTCAGTTATGATATTGTGGCTATACAGAGGATTGTAATTTAAAGTGAGCTGCTAGCAGCTGGAACAGAAGAATTCATAGCAATGTTGCTGAATTTTTTAACACTCTTCATCTCAGATTCTTCTTTACTTTGGTGATGGCAACAGAGATTATGAAGCATGGGAAGTGAGAATTTAATGGTGAAGTGGGCACCTGTGGTTTGACAGTTCTTGCTCAGAATAATGCCTGCTATCCCAGGACACCCCCTGAATTCAATGGTAGTCCAGTTTCTCTATTAAGCGTAAAGTAACAGGTAATACCCATAAAGAATCGAGAGAATTATGTCTGAATTAACTAAATTTTAACTATAATGGCATTAATTCTTGTAAGGCTTCTTGATTTTTCTTTATTTTTTCATTATATGTATTCCAAGCAAATGCCCCTAGATAGTAGTTACTGTGGGATAAAAATCTCTTCCTATGCTAACTATTCAATAAAGAAAACCCTGCTGAAGTTTCTGCACATAAGACCACTCCCGAGGCAGACATCGGACAGGTCATAGAGATAAAATGGCCATTCTCAAACCTTTTAACACAATACGGTTAATTACAGACATTTACTCCTTTGAGAAAACATTTCAGACCTCAGTTCTCTGATGTCAGACTAGCTTAGTAACATTCAATCTATTACAAATGTCTCAGCTCTTTTATGACTAATGCAACAATAGATTCTTCATGTCATCATTCAGTGATGTGAAAAAAAAAAGACCAGCAAAACCTCACTACTAGACAGTCTTGCAAAATTAGTGGGAAGTTTTTTTTATTTTATGTTGTGATGCTACTGGGACAGACAGAGGACACTACTTTTGAGTTTTTCATAGTACAGTAGTGGCTATCTCCTCTGACCATGGTTAGATCAAGAGGAGTTACTTTGGACGAACAGTAAATTTAGCAAAGGATGCCTAGATAATTAACCAAAGGCCATTTTTATTGAACCAGTGGTTCATGACTGTGGGTCAAATATGCAAAATTATTAGCTTTTCAGATGTGCTTCATTTTAAAACTCCCCAAATTAAGTTTTAAATGTGAAAAGAGGGATCAATTAAACAAAATGTAATTTCTTAGTTAAATGCTACATTTCAGATGTAAAATCTTTGGTTTTGGAGAAAAGAGGATTATTTTTTGTGCTAGGTTGATATTTTTCCACATTTCTTTCTTTAGCCAAAGACTCGGATGTTTCTGCAAAAACCGTAAGACTGAGACAGCTTGTAATTCCTCCAAACCTCTTATATCCTGGCGGCTGTGGGTCGAAGAGCCCTTCCCTACCCACAGCTCATGCACCTGCCCTTCTCTCATGACCTGCTGCTGCCCCATGTGCTTCCAACAGCTTCCCTGCTGCTGCACCCCTTGCTGCTTTTCATTGCACTATTGCTGCATTTTCCACCACTGCTGGTAGCAGTGACACCATGTCATGGGGGAAGAGGATGGTGATGGATACAGGCTCAGCAGTGGCGGCAGCGTGAGCAGCCACTGCCACAGAGGTTATGGCAGGAGATGGCAGTTTGAGTGTTTCAAATTACAGTACACAGGCTGTTTCCAACGTGGTTAATCCTCTAGGTTCTTTTATTTGCTACTAGATTCTCCTGGGGGATTTTGTAAGAGCAGTAACAGTTCAAGGACTTTGTTTGCATTTAGTGACAGGAAAAACTGTAAAACTGAACCAGAAAATACCTGCTCAGTTTATGTGCAAAGTTAACCTCTCTTTATGTGCTGAGATGAGAAGAGTCAGCAGCGTTCACCAGCAGTCTTCTAAGGGTAGTAATTCTCAGTGCAGTGTGGTCTCTTTGGTCACATAATGAGCAATGCTAAAATGAAATTTCACTTCAGACTGATTTCTGCTGCTATTCTCCATCTTGATAACATGGGTACAGTAAGTTCTGCACAAACTGATTATCTGCCCCTCGAGCCACTCTTTTGTTTGTGCTCTGTAAACCCTGATGCATAGCTTTTGTTTCCCAGAGATGTTAATTGTATTGTATTACATCAAAAGGAGGTGATGTCTGCTTGGACTGAGATGAGGCTCAGTTTCAACAAGCTTATATACAGTGTTCATGCAATAATTGCTCTCGATTTCAGGAAAAGAAAATTAAGATAAACGAAGTCAGACACCCGCACGCACAGCTGTCTGAGTTTGATTCTGCAGTCTAATACTTTCTGGATTTTCAGTGAAAACAGACTGAACTTCTCATTCTGGTTTTGCCAGGGGAAGAAATTATGTCCCAATGAGCTTTGATTCCTTTAAGTGATCTGAAAAGCAGTATTAAATTCTAGATGATAGATGGCAAAGAGATACCCAGATAACAGTGAGTTTTTCAAACAATACTTCACGATTACATCACCCTCTCCTCCACTCACTCCCCCATCAGAAATTAATGGCAGCGATGTATGGTTGAAGAGGTAGAATTGACAAAATATACAGCGGCTTAAACAGAGGGTTATGAAAACAGAAGTGCATACTGAATGAAGTAGGGGTTTTAAAAATCTTCAATTCATTAGTCTATCATCACAGATTCCTGTATTGTCTACAGCTCTGCCTTGGCAGCACAGTGTTCTGAAAACAGCAATAACTTGGAAGGATTTTTAATCCTTAAGAAGAATAATGTAATTTCATGTGTCGCTTTGGTTTTTAAATGGAATAATGCGGAATTACCTGCTATGTCATCAGCTGTTAGCAGCACAGAGTTGGTCAGGGGATTGTCAAGCAACCGGGTAAGAGAGTTTTAGTGCCTGGGAGCTTGACTGGCTGCACAGTCCCTGTGTTACCCAGTCCTGCCTAATACTTGCACAATCCTGCAGAGTGAGGAGTGAAGCCAGGCTGTGCTTTTTCCACCAACTGATAAACCTGCAGTAACTACTAGATGATGTGCCTCATTTTGTACAAGCCCTAATCTTGCTTCCCGTGAGGGAATAATCTACCTATCTCTCCATTAGGAGAAATTTATGCTGCTTTGTTATTAGCTTTCCTCCTCTGTTGCATTTTATGCTGAAGGGATAATAGGTTCTGTATTACAAAATCTCCTTCCATTATTTATCAAACCAACTGCATCCTGGCATAACTTTGCTTTTCTCTGTAGTAAGGCTTCCATGCCAAAAATCATTAAATATATTCTGTACAAACACTGTTGTATCTGAAGTACTCTGTATCACTGGAGCACAGTGGTTGTAAAGTACGTGTTGTGTGTGTGGCCCTGCACACCTAAGAGGTGTTTATCATCTATGCGTAGGCACACAGTGAATTTCACAAACATAACAAGTTGCTCTGAATGAGTTGTGAGTGTTCAAAGGTCAAAAATATTCCATATATACAACTCTCTGCTATGATGAGATGTGCAGCAATCTCTGCATGTGACAAAAGCCGAGTATTATGTGAAGTGAAGAAACTGAATCAGAATA
The DNA here is from genome assembly GCA_033558105.1 of Coccyzus lansbergi. Lineage (NCBI taxonomy): Eukaryota > Metazoa > Chordata > Aves > Cuculiformes > Coccyzidae > Coccyzus > Coccyzus lansbergi. Next base: position 2,588,266 of record JAUMJK010000097.1, read on the forward strand.
AGGGCCTGTTCAGTGAATGTATTGATACCATTGAGTGCCACTGATTTTTGTTTAAGTGCCTAAACAGTTGAGGACCTAAATATCTTGGTAGATTTGGGACCAGAAATAGAAATGCCAGATTCTTGGGTATGTTTTGACAAAAGACTTCAACATTAGGTTGTAATTATAGAGAAACGATTTGCTTTTTAATCATGATGTTATTTTTTTGTACTGGAATTAATAAATTTCTATTAAAATGTAAATTATGACATGGATTAATAACTGGCTGAAAACTGAGGTAAAATGAAAATCCTTGATTTTAACTGTTACAACACTTAACTTTGAAACATTGGTTATACAAAGAAGGAATCCAGAACCTAGATTTAGGACACAGACCTGTAAATCAGTTATTGCATGAACTTAAATCACTATGAAAGAGATGCAACAGAATGAGGTTAGGCACATCTGAAGAACATTTTAAGATAACAAGAGTGCAGATCAGTCCACAGGCACCTACTTCGAATGAGCAGGGAGAGGACAGGAATAAAAATTAACTCATAGTACTTAAGCCAGTGCTACAGGAGCTCACCTCTGAGTGCATATTTCTGTGCTGTCCACTGAAGGTGGGTACCTCTGGTCTGTTTTTAAAGAAGTGGCCAGAGTCCACTCTTCTTTACAAACTGAAGAAGTGGAGATAGTGGAATTGCCTTTGATGTATCAACTCAGTGGTTTGAGTTTTAGTCTAGGAAGTGAAATAGCACCAGGTTCATCTCGAGATGATTCATTCCCCATCCACCACCTGCTGCAGGTATGTGTGCAGTAAGGATGAATGGGGCCAGAGAAGGCACTTTCTATTATAGATATCAGTGCTGGGTCCTTATGGCAAGGCAAACTCTAAAGGCCACAAGACGAAAAATATTCTCTGTAGTGTTTTGCTAAAGGCATCCTTCTGTACTGAGGAAGTCCTGTGCCTCAGTGGTCTCCTGATGCCTGTTTATGTGCATCTCAAGGAATAGTCGGGGTACTGTTCAGTTTCCCCAGAAGAGTAAAGAATAGTGCTGGAGAGACTACAAGTTTAGATGCCTGGAGAATATGAAATTGAAAGCGAGAGTTGATAGTTGGAAGCCATTACTTCTAGGATTATATGGAAGCTAATGTGGGTTTGTACTGGGACCTTCACTTATCCAGCTAAATCCTGCAGCTTCATGCTGCATCATGCTTTAAAAATCTTTAAAAGCCAGTGCTTGTCTTTGAAGCTAAACCTGAAAATCTCAAACTCATGGTAAACCTTTAGAAAGAAATTTTAAATTATCCATGTTTGAAGCTTTATAATAAAAACGCTGTGTTGATACTTAACTGGAGCAAAATTAAAAATGATTGCTCCTGATGACTTTTCTTTGTAGTAGAGCTCTCCCTTAAAGAGTATTTGATTTCTGAAAGTTTTTTCAGAATTCCTAGTACAAATAGACAGTATGGTAAGTACTTAGTTTTAAATATAAAAATCTCATTTAAATAATTTATTGATAAGTTTTAAATTTAATCATTCCATTATTTTTTTCAGACAGGCAGCTTCATAATAGAGAAGTTTATCAGCAGATTATATTTACCAAACCACATTAGTGTTACAGATTGTTTTGATAGTTAAAACTAAGTCTAAAGCTGAAGTTCTACTCGTAAACTATTTCTCATTATCTTTTGCTGATTTTGTCACATTTCTGATTGAGGATAGAAAACATGAAAATGTATAGCCTTAAACTGGGGATTCAATTAATTGGAACTTTTAATTATCAAAACTTTTAATTTTAGTAAGGTAGAAAATATTTCAAATTCAAAATCTCAGATCTTATTATGAGAAAGGATATAATTCTCAGCAATAGGCTGTCAGAATCTGAAATCTTCCTAGTACTAGAGGAATATGTACTGAAAATAACTAAACTAGCTTGGGCCTTGCTAAGCCAGCCTGTCATTGAAATGCATGTCAAAATGTGTAGCAATGTTTCACAAATGTGGCATACAGCAGTGCATGTACCGATATGTTCTGGAGTCTGTTTGCTGAGTACACGTATCTAGATTTTCTGCTCTGGAAGAAGAATACCAATTGTTCCTATGTTCAAAAGAGAGAAGGTGGGAGAAGGATAGAATCTGTCCAGTGAAAATCAGGGTTAAACTCCAAAGTTAGATGTAATAGGGAGTGCAGTCATGTAGTAGTGTAATAATGTATTATGTAATATGCGTAATATAATAAGAGGTAATAATGTGTAATGTTCCCTTCTCCATTATCTCACAGATTACTTCTTTCTCTGTTCTAAATTGTCTTGTTACATCTTCCTTAGGTTCAAACTCTTTTTTCCCTAGTAATTTGTGATTGAAGGTAAACTAACTCTAGACAGGATTATACTGAAGCAAAACAATCTCATTTTAACACTCTTTCTCAGAGTCTCAAAAATATTCATTTTCTTTTATTCTGGAAATTAAAATTCCCTATCATCTGCTGAAAACAACCACCCATTACTACTCCATGGCTGCCTAGTGCAGAGCACTCTGGTGCTAGTGGATCCTGGTGTTATCAGGTGGTTTTTCAGGTGGAAATGGAGAGCTGTTGTCGTGGGTGGCAACATACAATGAGCAAAGCAACCCAAGCACTGTGCCTGGGTGGAGTTGGGAAAGCTTTAGCTACAATACTTGAGTTTATAAAAGATTGTAATGACTCTGTTATGTTATGCTAATGTAGAAGCTAGTTGTTGGAGGCTGGAAATGCAACCTGGCAACATGGTTTTGTGGCTGAGCTGTGACCAGTGAATACTTGTTACTAGGGCAGAATCGACCAATCAGTGTTTGGCGAGCTTGGTCTATAAAGGTAGCCAGTTAACCCCAAATAAACGGTTTCATCTGGGATCATATTGATCATTGTCGTGTTGTCCAATTTCTTCCATTGTTACATCATTGGGTACTGTAATTATGGCTGTGTAAAACATTTAGTGAGTGCAAGGTTGTCCTCTGGTAATAATAAAATATAGTAATCAATTGGTAATATAGGCAGAACACTCAAAAAAGCCAAACTCAAGTTTTGAAGATAAAAAGTCTAGTAATATACTTTATTTACACCTCAGCATGTATTAATGTCTCCTGATCACAGAGACAGGTGAGGTAAAGGCATTGAGTGCACCCTTAGCAAGTTTGCAGATGATGCTAAGCTGGATAGAAGTGTCAATCTGCTGGAGGGCCAGGAGGCTCTGCAAAGGGATCTGAACAGGCTGGACCGCTGGGCTGAGACCAATGGCATGAGGTTTAACACGGACAAATGCTGGGTCCTGCACTTGGGGCACAATAACCCTATGCAGAGCTACAGACTGGGAGAAGTCTGTCTAGAAAGCTGCCTGGAGGAGAAGGACCTGGGAGTGTTGGTCGACAGCCAACTGAACATGAGCCAGCAGTGTGCCCAGGTGGCCAAGAAGGCCAATGGCATCGTGGCTTGTATCAGAAATGGCGTGACCAGCAGGCCCAGGGAGGTTATTCTCCCTCTGTACTCAGCACTGGTGAGACCGCTCCTTGAATCCTGTGTTCAGTTCTGGGCCCCTCACCACAAGAAGGTTGTTGAGGCTCTGGAGCAAGTCCAGAGAAGAGCAATGAGGCAGGTGAAGGGGCTGGAGAACAGACCTTATGAGGAACGGCTGAGAGAGCTGGGGTTGTTTAGCCTGGAGAAGAGGAGGCTGAGAGGAGACCTCATTGCTCTCTACAGCTACCTGAAGGAAGGTTGTGGAGAGGAGGGTGCTGGCCTCTTCTCCCTGGTGATTCTGTGATTCTGTGAAGGGAGGACACCCCTATGATGAGATAAGACGTAAGGCAGTACTTTAATTATGGCACAATATTTTGACAGACATTCGCTTAAAAAAATAATCTTCTGCACATGTTAAAATTGGTGCACTGAGTAAAGCATTTCTGGTTTACCCATGACACACAATTAGGGTTTTCTGAAAGCTGGTGGGAGAAGGAAGTCATCTCTTGAAATTCACTGATGGTGGCACTGGCTCCTGCTCTGGCTGTTACTGTTGCTCCTACAGTCACGTCAGGCAGCAATGCCTTGTGCTTGGAAAGCACAGCAGGTCAGCAAGAACTGCTTCTGTGAGATGCCAGCAGCCTCTTAGAGTAAATTCCAGATCCAAAGCAAGCCAGAATCTATTGCACTCAGTACCGTAACGTATGCTGACATGAATGATAATTTCAGTAAATCACTTTGTCACTATTGATTTTCTTTCATTGGGTCAATGCAGCCAGACTTAATGTGAGAATGAAAGAGAAGAGCTACAAGTAATAACCTACAGAATATTCCAGCAGTTGAACTTTCTGTACAAATGCCAGATTTTGATCAAAGCCTATCTTCATATTATTGGAGTGTAAGGAAGTTTTAAGATGACTTGAACAGAAGGTCTCATTATTTTTGCTTGAAATAAATGCACGGATTATTTCCTTTAAGAAGAACAGAATGTTATGTTCATGCTTTTTTTCTATGTCCATGCCAGAAGACAGAATATTACATAAATATTGGTTGAAGCAAGCCTTTTTTTGATTTCTCTACTCCTTTTAAGTTCTGGGTGTTCAGCATGAGAATTAAAACAACTGTATATTCTTCTTCAGGTATACCAGTCAGAAAAGGAAGGTTAAAGAAGCATAGCCACCAAGAAACGGGTAACAACAGACAAGGAGAAGGCTGAGGTACTCAACAATTTTTTGCCTCAGTCTTCTGGCAACTTCTCTTACCACACTCTTGAGTGGATGGACCAAAAGATTGGGACTGGAGGAGCAAAGTTTCTCCCACTGTAAGAGGAAATCAGGTTTCCAGCTAAGAGGTAAGTTCCATGACAACTTCTGATCTGCTGTAATGAACTTGCCAAACACACAAATACTCATGTGTACAGTCTTTATTAATTAAAATGTATGCTTTGAGTGAGAATGCTGAGATACAGTCTACAAGTAGTTGATGACCCTCAACGGAAAATTAGATTCTGATTTGGATCCATTTGGATTCTGTTTTAACAGTGCACAATTCATATCTTTGTTTCCTACTCTAAGCATATATATGGGAAGTTAGATGTGTGAAATGCAAAAAGCATCAAGTGTTATAGCTTATATTTGTGCAGCATCTTAAAACCCAAGATGCCACTTGTCAGTGTGGACAAAATCCAGTGATCTCATTATTACTTCTGCATTGCATAGGCAAGGCTGACAGAGGACGCTGGAAAAAGTGGCATAGCCTGCTTGCCAGAACATTATTGCCTTTCTTGGGTTCCCATTGCTGGAGGCAGAAGACAGGGATTAGATGGATTTAGGATCTAATGGAGTTTACTTATCCTTATTTGCTTGTGCTCACATGATTGCAAATGTGACAGTAAACTCTAATCTCTTTTTCCTCTTCACGTTGGTATAATAAATTATGGTTACTACTAATTTTCCCTTGTTTCTGTGCATTTAAATTAACTGTAAAAAATGGAGTACATAAATCAGTATTTATTGAGCTGAATGTTGATATTTACTCCAGTCGTCCCATTTAAAATGTATTTATTTATAAGGTGTCATATTTGAAGATAACAAATAGGCTTGAGTGCGTTCTTTTTAGATTTTTAATTTTACTTATTTGCTGATTAATTTTATGGGTGTGACTCAAATATTCTAAACTTAGAGTAAATCTAGTTGTTCAGAAACTAGATGTGCATAGCTCTGTGTGTGCGCGTGCATATGCAGTGCCCTGATTTATGTTGTTTTTTCTGCTGTGGGTCTGTACGCATACTCACCAGGATATTCTTGGTCTTTGTTTTGCTTCCATGCTGATGTGTGTTACTGGCTAATGTTTCTGAGGGCCTTTCATATAAATCAGACTGTCAGAAGCAGAATCTTTGAGGAGGTTTATTGAGTCTATTGTTTTTCTTGTTTAAAGTAAACTTTTATTGGAATCAGATTTTATTTTATTTGTTTCAGGAATTGAAAAATATTTTACTTCTTTTCTTATTAAAAGACAATGTTTTCAAGCGTTACAGTGGTGAACACCAAAATCATTATAATAGCTAAACTTCGGATACTGAGACTCCATAATTTATATAGCAGTAAAATACACCTGGTGCACTGGAGTCTCTTCTGTAAACATGTCTTTATTTTCATTGATACCAAGCAGAACAATCTTTCCTCATATAGACTTAAACAGCTCCCCGTCACCTTTGTCAAAAAATTACTGTGTTGTTTCTGACTGAAAAGAAATGTTTGTCTTAAGTGAATTTTGAAGTGGGTAACTGCAGGATTTCTTCCAGGCAATTGGCTTCTATTATATCTAGAAGAATCAGGTGGTAATTTGTATTTTTTATATAAACATGTAAAGTAGACTTGCAGCAGTCAGACTGTTTGTTCGCAGTATGATACCCACTTGCATTAAGACTCCTGCTGGTAAACAGCCAGATGAAGAGAAAAACTTAAGCAGTACATTAGGACAGCAGTCTACAGCCAGCAGAAACAGCCTGGCTTAATTTCTTAAAAAATGCTGTTTGAAGAAGGATGGATTTATTGTCTTTGCTGGCATCAGCATTAGCCATGCATATCACAAAATACAAGTTGCACAATGCACATGTGCAATGGCATAGGAGTGAGTTCACCTCATAAAAGGAAATTCATATGATTTAAAGCTAAAAGTGAATTCATTCCATGGCTACAAATGCTCTCTTAGCTGAAGATGTTGCCATTGGGAGTATAAACGGGTGGCGCCTCAGCCCAATCATCGTTTCACTGGCAGCCTTCCCTGGCCCAGTGCACTGTCAGAGCTTTCAGTTGACTGTAGGGTTCGCATTTGTACTGCATGTTGTGCTAATGAAGTTCTTAAAAATGCTTTGGGTTGATTCTGTAAGTTTGGCAGTTTGCAATCAGGTTAATATATATATATATATATACACACATATATATATATATATTTTCAAATCTTTAGTCAGAAGGAAGGAGTCCTTCAGAAGAGGGATTGTAATTGAAAAAAGAACTTTTCGGCCAGGATTTATTACCTACTTTGAGCCAAAATAAGCTGACAAATTAGAACTGAACACATTGGAGAGTACTTAAATTGTTCGATTTCTTTTTATTGTTTTTACTCAGAAACAAAAATGCACCGTCTGTTATGTGCTTTGTAAATGCATATGCAGAGTGATCTGGGTAGCAAAAAGGCTGCAAATGTTATTTTCCCTGATGGCCTGTTTCTTGGATGCTTTTCCCCCTGTCCAGTCCCTCATGGGTTCATTAGAAGGATATTTCACTGTGTGAACCTAACAGAATTTGCTGGATCCAGTTGATATTCTGCTTATACAAATTACTCCCCCCAAAAATGCACTAATTCCAGCAGGACAATCAAGTGCTTCTTGTGTCTCCATTCTTGAAATCAAGTGGTCTGTTTTTAATCAAGTTTCATTCTGAAGCTATTAATTTTACAATTATCTCATCAGCAAAATTTCTTATAGGTTTTAATAAAAAGACTGACAATCTACATGGATCAAAGAATAATATAAATGGCCTTTTTAAACTATGTACTGGAAAGAGCATAAGCTCCATATTACTGACAGAGCTTATTTCCAAGCCTTACAAAATTTTCCTCATGCTGTATGAGTAATAGTTTGTTTATTTTTTTAAATAAATGAGTAGAATATTACCTTGTTTCCTTATCATCAAAGAGATTTTAGGTTAGTTTTCTTTTCATATATTGCAAGCTATCACCTTTAAAAATAATGAGGTAATTTCTTCTGGTATTCAGAGCTCTCATTCCAGGGGTTCTTTTCTACTTGGGTGTTCTACATAAGTCCTCCCAAACCTCAAATGAGAAAGAAGAGCATTTGAACCATGCTGAAATTGACCTGTTCAAGGTCAAAAAAAAAAGAAAAATATAAGAACCTATATCATCGTGTCACTGCTGTGTGCTCTAACCATTATCATTTTTTTTCCTCAGTGGTGGATGAAAATAACCACCCTGCTTAAACAGAAGGCAAAATCATAAATCACCTGTTCTTCCTGAATTTTTTTTTCTCTCATTGTCCTCTTACCAGAATTTGAGGAAAACTTTTGTGAACTAAAGCAAATTGACTGACCCAAAATGTCAACACAACTTCCATCAATGGATTTAAATAGTGAAATTATGCAGACGTTTCTCAGTATTTAGGCACTCAAATTAGTAAACTCTGGAAATGCCAGCAATAATGCCAGTTCTTGCCCTGTTTACTTTCTGTATTTGAAATCCTGTATAACCTTTGCTGAAGCCTTTCAGGATATTGAAACTTGTTCATTTCTCATTCTGAAAAAGTCTGGAGGTAGGATCCAAAACATTTATGGAGAAGTTTTGTTTCTGCTAAGTTATTCAATTGGAAGACCATTTATGCTACATTTATTCATAAAGAGAATTAATTGTCCTCAAAATATGGCTGCTGCTTTACAGTAACATTGCCATTTAACTAGAGGGACTCCTTTCTCCCCATTGCCCAGAAGACATAGGCTTAATTAAGAGTCAAGAGTTTGGGACTTCTACTTTTTGGTCATGTAGTACTTTTCCTTGAATTTACCATTTTAAAAATGGGGTTAATATTTCCATGTTCCATAAGAAAAGAAGCAGACAACAGTGATCTTAAAACATCATTAATGCATTTGCTTTTTATACTTAGTTTTGTTACAAATCTTAGCTAATCTAAGGTTATAATTTTTGTAACAAGAAAGATTAAAAAAAGAGGAGGTGGTCAGAGCCTTGCTAGCCCAAGACGACACCCGCAAGTCTATGGGGCTGGATGGGATTCACCCAAGGGTATTGATGGAGCTGGCGGATGTGCTGGCCAAACCCCTTTCCATCATCTTCCAAGTGTCCTGGAAGACTTGGGAAGTTCCACTGCACTGGAGGCTGCTGATGTTGTGCCCATCTACAAGAACGGTCGCAGGGAGGATTCAGGGAACTACAGACCTGTCAGTCTGACCTCAGTGCCAGGGATAGTCATGGAACAGGTGATCTTGAGTGCTGTCATGAAGCACATGCAAGAGAACCGGGTGATCAGGCCCAGCCAACATGGGTTTACCAAAGGCAGGTCTTGCCAAAGTAACCTGATTGCCTTCTATGACAAAATGACTCTGCTGCTGGACGAGGGAAAGGCTGTGGATGTGGTCTTCCTGGACTTCAGTAAAGCCTTTGACACAGTTTCTCACAGCATTCTGCTACAGAAACTGTCAACCTCTGGCCTGGACAGGCGCACACTCTCTTGGGTGGAAAACTGGTTGGCTGGCCGGGCCCAGAGAGTGGTGGGAAATGGTGTTAAATCCAGCTGGAGGCCAGTGACAAGTGGGGTTTCCCAGGGCTCAAGTGCTGGGTCCAGCCCTGTTTCAGCCCTGGTCAATGTCTTTCTCAATGACCTGGATGAGGGCATTGAGTGCACTCTTAGCAAGTTTGCAGATGACACTAAGCTTGGTGGAAGTGTCGATCTGCTGGAGGGTTGGGAGGCTCTGCAAAGGGATCTGAACAGGCTGGACCTGAAGAAGGTTGTTGAGGCTCTGGAGTGAGTCCAGAGAAGAGCAACAAAACTGGTGAAGGGTCTGGAGAACAGGCCCTATGAGGAACGGCTGAGAGAGCTGGGGTTGTTTAGCCTGGAGAAGAGGAGGCTGAGGGGAGACCTCATTGCTCTCTGTAACTAACTGAGGGGAGGTTGTAGAGAGGAGGGAGGTGGCCTCTTCTCCCAAGTGACAGGGGACAGGACAAGAGGGAATGGCCTCAAGTTCCGCCAGGGGAGATTTAGGCTGGATATTAGTTAAAAAAAAAAATTCACAGAAAAGGTCTTTGGGCACTGGAACAGGCTGCCCAGGGAGGTGGTTGATTCAACTTCCTTGGAGGTGTTTAAGGCACGGGTGGAAAAGGTGCTGAGGGACATGGTTTTAGTGTTTGATAGGATTGGTTGGACTTGATGATCTGTTGGGTCTCTTCCAACCTGATTATTCTATGATTCTATAATTTTTAATATAATAAGGTCGTCATAAATTGTATGACCTAGTATTCTCAGAGACTAATGATAGAAAATTTCAAATTTCCATAGTAAGCTCCCTTTGTCTTGTTACTCTATATTCTCTATTGCCCGACATATGGCAGTGAAATGACATAATGAATTTAAATTCTGGTCTGCTGGTAAAAAACTCCTATTTTTTTGTCCAGCAGACAACGGCTTAGAATGCCTATAACATTTCAGTGTGGCTGAGATAGTAAGGAGACTCATTGCTTTTTGCACAGAGAACCTGTTCTTTCAGCTTCTTAGGTTTTGATATATTTTAAATCCCTTGTATATATGTGTAAAACAGCTGTTAGTTTCAGATTTATTTGATTTTAACTTTAATGGAGTATCTTAATGTTCTATAAGCAGTTATCTTATAAAACCTCTTTTTTTCTGATAGTTAAAAAGGAATTTTAAATGTGTTTCCTGTTCCTTCAGTATATCTGTGGAAAAGAAAAACATGGGATTTCTGATCTGGGTATATTTCTTTTGCAGCTGTTGTGCAAGGAATCAGGAACAAGGAGGACTGTAGGGATAGGTAGTTTGTTTTATTATACCATCTGGTATAGTTGGAAGATGCATTGAAACAGTGGGGGTTTCTGTCTTTTTGTCACTTGTAAGAAAGAAAGATCAGTCTCCGAAACTAGTAGGCTAACACACAAAAAGTAGAAAAAGATACTTGCACAGGAGAAGTAATAACCTCTAGACTCGGCAGTCACACATACAGCCTGTTACACTTCACACATAAGCAAAACAATATCCTCAGGAAAGGAGGATCATCCTCTGAAACCCTTCCCCTGGAAAAAAAAAACCCCTTTTATATTTTTTAGTACTGAGAATAATGCAACTGAAGTTTACTGATCTTTAAATTAAACATGTATATATTTTTGGAAACTCTGATAATTAAGCAGATATTTGTCTGCTGCATATCTTTATTATTCTAAGGCAAAGCACTTATAGACCACCGCTGGTTTAACTAGGAAGCTATAATTTTAAAGAGAAGATGTTTTTTCATTCAATACATAATTTGTATTTGCATCAAATTTGCTAGATTTATTTTTCCTCTGTCCTTTTTATAACACAGTTTTTACATCAATAATAAAAATAGAACACAGATGCATATGCTATGGATATTACAGAAGAAATTGCTACCAAAATTTAATCAATAAACTGACTTTATAACAGAATTTTAAGGAAAATACAAACGATATAGTTCTATATTTTCACAGTAGGGCTGACAACTGTCATGAGAGTATTTGTTGTATTATAATCACCTGATTATTAATGATATCACCACGGAGCAGTTGTATTGCCAATTTAATCATTCCTATTACATACAATTGCTATAATGCATATTTATCTTCTTACATCCCAAGGAGGGTGGCCTTAATTTTCTATCCATCTTTTTTTTTAACTATTATTATAATATTATTTAAATATAAAATTCTTACTTAGGAAAAATATGTTATTAACATCACCATCAGGACCAGTCATAGTATCAAGGCTACAAGGCGGATATGAGGTGATGTCATGTTTTTAGTACAAAAAAGAATGGGTTTTTGAGAACATTACTGAATTAAAGTAGGCTTTCCATTGCACACACTGCATGGATGCTTCATAACATGAAATGGGTCATTCATGAGACTGTCCTGTTAGAGCAACCCAAGTCTTAGCAGATTAGTTACTTTATCCAGGAGGGAAAAAAAGGCATTATTTTCTGTCCTGACCCCACATCTTGGAGCTCCAGTTGGATTTTCCAGGGCATGCATGGTTGCCAAAGCCATGTCCATGTCACTGTGTGCTCTAGGCCCCATCCAACCTGGCCTTGAACATTATGAGGGAAACATATTTCCCATTCCTACATTTGTGCTAATGTGCCATTCTTCCTCCAACTCTTTTCCTAGCTTGTTGTTCTAGAGATTTCAGAGGTGCATAATTTTCTTCCAGCTGTGTGCTTGTGCACTGCTTAAAGTAAAAATAATAATAATAAAAAAAACCCCAACGACCTTCTGATCTTGTTTTGGGATAATATTTTATTCAGTAAAAAATTATTTATATGACCTGGAGAGAAGAAACAACTTGGTGCTCAGCATACAGGTGTGTGTTTAGCCTAGAGAAGATGTTCAAAGAATACTTTTCACAGGCTTTGGTGTGCTTAGTGTGGTGGGGAGGCCATTGTGTTCATTCTTTCATTTTAAGGAAGCTGATTTATGAGTCGCTGCTCTCTGAAATCAACTCCTGAGTAATGCTGCATGCAGATGGAGCTGCTGTTATTTACCCACTATATTGTCTTATAAATAATAATAACAAAAATTAGATAGAGATTATGTAAAGATTAGATGCTTTTCCCCACAGCAATATGAGTATTGACTCTGGAAAGCTCTTTTTGCCAGAATAGAAACTTGCAATTTCATTGCAGCCTCAGAGGTAAATACTGGTGTTTGAACAGTGCGTGGAAGGCATAATTAAGTATTTTAGTGACTCTGAGCTTCATTGGTGTAGGTTCAACAATTACTGTTGAGTTCTTATCACGAAGAGGAAAGCTTTTTCTCCTTCAGAAAATATTTAGTCTTTAAAATGTAGGAAATCTGCCACACCGAAGACTTAGATCATAGGTGTCCATTTATATGGTATTCTTTCACATACAAAAGTTAGAATTACAATGAAATTTTGACTAAGCTGGATTCAGATATCTGAAATACCTGTCAAAACATAGCAGGTAGCATAATGCAGGTGAAATATATGTTTCCTAAGGTGGAAAAAAATATAGTTTCCTTCCTCCAGATACAGCAAATGCACAGTGGGAAGCAAAGCTGAAAGGATGAGTGAGTGAAATGATCATTAAAGTAGGAGACAGGAGTAATATAGGAGATAGGAATAATAAAGGAGATAGAAGGGGTTTTACTGCATTACATTAAATGTATGTAACGATACATTGTTCTATATGTAATTAAATCTGGTACAGGAAAACACAGCAGACAGCTCAGAAGACAGAAGAACACAAAGGTTGTCCTGGTTTACAGTGTAAAATTCTGATATTTTGGGGGTGCTTTTATCCTTTAGCTGAATCCAGTTAGATACAGAAGTCACAGGGAATGAGAAAGGGTGGTTAATCAAATAAAGTAACAAATACTTAAAGGCAAGAACAAGTTAAAAGTAAGAAGAGCAGAAGAGACTGAGTGATGCTGGGCAGCAGGAAGCAGGCAGACAAACAGGCTTATGCAAAAGGGCATTTGCAGTGGTTCTGTGACCTTTGGCAGATTGCTTCTTTTTCTTGGTCAGCTTCAGCTACAGCTGGGGATTTCAGAACATGAATTAATTGATGTGGTGCAAGTCTGTTCTTTTCCTGTTACCTCAAGACTAAGGCCTGGATTTGGCCCAGCTACCTTTACATACTCAATTGAGAAAAACTAACGGAGCTGCCTTTTACAGAGCTCTGTGTAATGAAGTGGAAGGTCTGAATCGTGCCCTGGAGGGTCCTGTCTTTCGTGGTTGACTGTTCATGCAACCTAAGACTTCTGAGGTAGGTAACTTCTGGTGCCTGAGGCTAGGTGGGATGAATGTGGGTCTAAAAGCTTTGTGCTCAGCAACAAAAAAGCAAACACTGGTGAGTGCAAGAGCTTTGTGCAGCCCTTATTCTCTTCTGTACAATCAGGATCACTTACATTGGGCCTGAGATATTATGTGCATTGTGGGCTCATCCTTGTGTCAATGGGGTGTTTTTAGAGTGTAGTACCTCTGAGACAGGTCTGCTTCACAGATTATGGGATCTGAGAGTGATACATGTCCTGTTCACATGTTTGTTCAGGGTAGCAGCAGCTGAAGAACATTTGAAAAAGAAAAGTATTTTTATTTTTCTGATTGAAAGGCACAGAACTGAAAGATCTTGTACAACCACTGTAGTAGCCTATCCTTTTTATTATTAATCAACATCTCCGTTCTTCACAGAGTAATAATATACCTACAATGAGTTCCGAATTTACTTCTTAAACTCATTACTTCTTAAAGAGAGTGATTCTAGACACATAAAAGATACAGAATTATATCAAATAATATTTCAGAAGTGCTTCAGATCGAAAAGTATATGATACTATATTACACATGTTGCATAAAACCAGAAAAACTTTGATTCCCCTAAACTGTAGTAGGAATGTCTTTATTGGAGCTCTAGGTGCTAGGATGTGATACGTAATGCTGATCTCCAGCTAGCATCTTCAAAATCAGCCTGTGAGCTATAGTGAACACTATTTCTCAAGAGTAGTTTTTTCTTTCTGAATTAAAGGTTTCAAAAAAACCCCACAAGTGTGTGTGCAAATGATGAGCTCTTTCCTTGCTGTTCTTATTTCCTTGAACCCAGGTATTATAGATATTTCCAGTCTTTGTATATTCAGTTGAACTACCTTTTCTAAAGACTTCCTTACATTATTGTTTCAGCAGAAGAATACCTTGGGTTTTGTCAGCTGTACTCAGCTATTCAGAATAGTACAGAAGCTTCTATTGTTGATCTCTGTTTAAAATAATTTGTTTGTATCCCCTTCAAAAACTTTCCAGAGGTCTTACTGCTTAGTTGTGTAACCACATTGCATTTCAAATCAATGAGCTTTTTGTCTATGGGTGTGGGGAAAAGGGTGGCTTCAACCAGCATGCTGCTGAAGATGTGGACGCTTTCCTTGAAGACAGTCTGACTGATACAGAAATCAATTAAATCCTACTACTAAGAGCACTCATTAGAACAAAACCACAACTTCCTCAAAGGGTAGTATTTATATTCTTTATAAAACTTCACTTGACTGAAACTTCACTAGATCCTAAAAAGTGTTGTGCATCCTTGTGAGGGCACAATTTGTTGTAATAATGATGTGAATACTGTTGATGCATTTAAATAGTCAGTATGAAAACACTTGTCTAGGCATCATGAAAACTTCTGTGTACATCAGACTGGTAGCAGAAATAAAGTAGATTTGCAGAAAGAAAGAAAAAAAAAGCCCAGAAAGCAGAAAAAAAGCCCAGACCCTGAAGCAACAATATGACGGTATTTTAACAGCCCTAGACTCTGAAGGGGAGTATAACTAGGGGGCATAGTCCTTTTTTTCCGTCTTCTGATCAATAGCTACTCTGCATGCATTGGGTTTCCTTGTCAGATAACCTCCTTTGTTGGAAGCTGGAATTTGCTTTTCAGCGTCAGTCTGCCTCCCAGGGTCATACACGTGAAACACCATAAGAATAAGCTGGATAAAAGGGCTGGATGTGTGTAGAAGGGGGCTGTGGAGTGTGAACTGTCTTTCTTGATTCTAAAAATACCTCTGTTGCATGTAATCTTGCCTATGGTACTTGTAAAACCAATATGTGTATATGCTGGACCTATTTTATGAGAAATGGATGGTTGGGTGTCCAACAAATAGGTTTTTTTTCCAGAACAAATGATTCCCTACTGGTTTATTAGCTAAGCATGCAGTATCTTCACAGTCTAGTAAATTTTTACTTCTGACAAATGCACAGCATATCATGATTTTAAAATGTTGGAGACCAGATAGAGTTATTTCTACTTTCTATGTTTCCTACAGAAGGCATCATATTTCACAGTCTATCTTCAACACCATCAGCTAGTACCTCCTGAACCTTCGTTACATGAAATTGCAGTATTCATTTTCAAAGCAAATCAACCTCTGAAAATTTAGGTGATGCCAGATTTAAGGATGTTTTTTACCACAGTAGAGAGAGATTTCCACCTCCACTTTCTCAGTTTGGCAGATGAATTCCTTAATTTGCTTGGTGCAATGAAAGCTGCCTCATCTCTTTTTCAGTCTTCTGAAACCAATGTCTGTTAAAGACTGCAAAACATGCTCTGGGGCTTGAGATTCAGTGATGATATGGACCAGTTGTTTTGAAGTTTTTTTCTATTTATGCAGTTGTAATTATTATTATATTGGTCAGTACTTCACAAATGCTGTGACAAATGATGATGATGATGAGAAAAGGCCATTTTGTTCTTCATGAGTTCAACCTCATGAGCAGCTAGTCACATCCTGGGAGGTCTTTCAACATATAGATTTTTCTTAGACTGAATAAATATGGATTTACTACACCCCAGTAATGATAAAGGCAGTTAAAATCCCTGCCTGTTTGAAATTGCACCTTATTTCTACTAGGAATGAAGAAATTAATGAAATTGTTTACCAGATGAAGCATTATAGAGATCCCTTTAGATAAAATGAAGTGCTTTAGCTAATATGGTTCTTCTGGGATGGAAGGGAACAAGTATATTGAAAAGAATCGTATTTAATCTCATCATTTTCCTGTACTAAAGGCTTTTATGAGTTATTAGGTGAAGGTATTTGAGTAGAAAACATGTACATAACAGACAAATATTTCAGTCATTTATTTTTTGAGAGAGCCCTGTTACTTATGAACCTGACCAGCTTAAGCTGCAGCACTGTTATGTGGAACACCTACTAGAGTTGAATTACACTGTTATGTGGAACACCTACCAGAGCTGAATTACACTGGAAACAGGGAAAATATGTAGAAAGTGAGAATTACTGTCCACTTGAAAATATGAAAACAGTCTTATGAGCATGCTGTTCTGTAGCACTGTAAGAGCTGTTTCAGTGTTAGAGAGAAAATACAACTTCCTTTGATCAGTTGAGAAAACATGACAGAATACTTGGGCACAATTTGAAAGCTACAAAATCCACTTCTTCGATTTAGCAAAAGTGAAATTTCTGCCATTCTTTTTGCACGAAATCTAGCAAGTCATTTCGTCAGTGTAGCACTGCCTGCATCTGCATTTCGTGTCAGTGATAAATATGAGATGTTGACGAGTGACACTAGAGAATAAATGTGAGCTATATAGGAGGGAAGTATGAACATGCCCACAGCTGAGCTCAGTGTATGTAACTGTGGCCGTGTACACAAACCCTGTCTGCAAGGTGATGGATGCGGATTATTAAAGCAAACCATTAGTAGTAGCTGCCATGTTTGATTAATTTAATAACACACCAAACAAGACACATGGGAGTGTATGTGAAGATGCACACTTATCAGAGGCTGTATATAGGTACTATGTCTTTGACAGTCTGGAATCTATTAGCACGTTGACAGATTGGAATTATCTGTGGAGAAGGAGGAGGAATATATCAGAACCACTGTTACAGGAGAAACAGCACCAGAATGTATGTAAAGGATCTGTGATTCAGTTTCTGTTATTTCCCAATGGTTTTGATATGTATTTATATTGATATGAAAATAAAATCTTTACAGATTCATTTATACCCTCTAACATAATCCCTCCTGTCTCTTCTGCTGCCTTTACATCGTCTGACTTCTTTGCAATTGTAGACAATTTTGCCTGTCCCCTCTGATAACTTTGCTGGGTGGAGTAAGTCTTGTCTTGTATAAAAATTAATTTTGTTTCATTTATGACAACAAGCACCTTATTTACAGTGGTTTGGTTATTGCTTGACACCACTCTACAAAAGCTTAAAAATATATTCTAACATAGTTGTAGGTTGATATTAGATGTTGGAGGTCAGATGGAGCAGAGGAATGGTTAGCATGCCTGAAATGCCACCATTTTGTCATGGTTCTGTTGTCTAAAAGCAGAACATGTCCACCACCTCGTTCCACAGGCTCTTGCCTCCAGTGCTTCCTTTGATGGATGAGTTTTTTCTTTCCTTCTGACACTTTCTTTAGAATGATTGATTTTGTAGTACTTTGCCATTAAATTATACCTATATGCTCATAATTTAACATGATTATAATATATGCAGGGCCAAAATATAGACTGAACAGAGCTAGCAAAAGAGAGAAATTGATGGGATGTGTGAGTTATATAGCATCAGATAACATGGTAGCAACTCCTTTCTGGTTTTATCCTGAGGGAAAAGCAGAATATTGTTGCAGAGATTTCCTGTTTGTTTTTAATGAAGAAAATGCAGTTTTGCCCTGCACTTTGTAGCTCTGGGAAGCGAGACAATTAGGAACAGTTTAACCAGAGAACAAAAAAAAAAAAGAATATCTGTTGCCTCAGAGTGATCCGAATGAAAACAGGATTTCTGAAATTGTAGGCAAAAGAAAACAATTAAAAAAAAAAGTCTCTACTTGATCCACCTAGGAATTACAGCTGGTATCAGGATTCATAAGGTTTTACATGATTCCTCCTTAAATAACTTGGTTACATGTGTTAGGGTTTTTTTTGTGAACAACAGTGTGGATTTACAACTAATGAAAAAATTATCGAATATTCAAATAATTTTCTAAAAGAGTGCTGTAGAACAGATTGATGCTTGCTGTTTTTCCACTGGAGTCAGTGGAGTTATGCTATGAATAAACTGAGGACAAAACTTCCTTTTAACTAATTTTGATGTTAAATGTAAGGAGCTTTTAAACTTAAAAAAAAAAAAGTCAAGTGTTCAACATTGTCAGTAAAATGTCCTATTGGAGAAAAGAAATCTATATGTAAGTGAAGAGAAGTGTATTCTCCTGGCCTGCTTTTTCTTTAAAAAACATCTAATGAAATAACCCCTTTCCCCCCAGCCCCCCAACCCCCGCCCCCCGGAAACCCATATCTACAAGTTAAAGGGAATATCATGAAAGCTCTTCTTACTACTAGCTGTTTATTCAATTAACTAGATTAGAATCTTGTTCTGGTTTTGGCTGTGATAGAGTCGGTTTTCTTCTCAGAAGCTGCATTTCTCAGTAGCTGCAGCATTTTAGGTTTAGTGTGGGAAGAATGTTGATAACACATATGGTTTTTAGTAGTTTTATGCTCAACTGGGATAGAATTAACTTTCTTCTCAGTAACTGCTGTTTCTCTAGATTTTGGTATGAAAAGAATGCTGAAAAACACTGGTGTTTATAGATGTTGTTTGGGAAACCAAGGATCTTTTTCAGTTGATCATGTTTTACTAGTAAGCAGGTGTATAACACTGGGAGGAGTAGATGGAAGACAGTTGACCCATATTGACTGAAGTATTGCATACCATAAGCATCATGCTCAGTATAAAGTGAGAATCTTTCTGGGGATGGCCCTCTTCCTCCTCAGCCGTTTTTTCTAGAATCCATTGCTCTCAGGTTTTTGCTTCCTGTGTCCTGATTCCATGAACTTGGTTTCCATGTCTGGAGATCTCTGTGGCTGCTGTGATGTTCTCATTGTGCTGGAACTACAGTGCTCACTGTGTTCACTGTCAGGCATTCACTACTGGAGGTGTGTGTTCCATGAGCTAAGCATCATTCTGTATATTTGATTGTTTTATTATAGTAACAATAACAATTATTATCGTCACCATTGTCATCCTCTTCCTTTATTGTTTTATTAAAACTGTTTTTGTTTTAATCCACTAGTCTTCCTTCCCTCTTCCTTTCCTCCATCGTCTCTGCCCCCACTGGGGGAAGGTAAGAGAGGAAGTGCCTACTGTTTAGATGCCAGCCAAAGGCTAAACAAATCTGAATATTGGTTTAAAGATTTAATTGCAAACTTTATTTCCAACCCTTCTAGGACTACGTTTAGTTCTGGAAACCTCCTCTATATCCAGGGATACAGATGGAAAGGGCTGAAGACCAGCAGGCTGGCATTTTTGGCCTGGCCTGGTTTCATGAATAGTAGCAGAGGCACATTAGCGCAATTCAGAAAAAATATGCGATTGAAATCAACAGAAGCAGTTACTACCAGTGCTACCTTATAGTGGTTTAACCAAACAGACAGCTAAATGCCACAGAGCCATTTGCTCACACCACTCCCCCAGTGTATCTCCCCGTATCTTTTCTGACAGGGCTGTATGAGAAGCTAGAAGATGTGGGAGCAATGCCAAATATATGGAAAATAAACTGGGACTAAGATAAATCCTGAAGTTGGAAGCAAGCATATTAGAATGAGCATTGTTAAAAAGACCAGGTGTTCTGAGCTAGACACACAGGATAGCAAATCTTGAATGTGTGAGAAGACTAGGCTGGAAAAAACCACCTGGGAATAAATGGACCAAAGACATGAATGGACCAACAGTCATGAATGTGGAATAGACAAAACAAAATATCTTGGTTGTCTTATTACTTTGGGAACCAAAGAGCTGTATAAAATCTACTTGAAAGAGAGAAGTCAGTGTACTTTGACTTCTGCATACTGTGCTGATTAAAAGAATATGCTGAGAAAAAACTGCAAGGTCTGCTTCTCCTTTCTTGCCACAAGAAAGGTCCTTGACTTAATGTAAGCACTGCTTAGCAACAACTAAAACATTAGTGTGTTATTAACATTATTCTCATCTTAAATCTGAAACACAGAACTATACCAGCTACTAAGAAGTAAATTAACTCCGTCCCCCTTGAAACCAGGCCATAGCTTCAGAAATGTCTCTTCACGGTTTGAATGACTATGACTTCTTAAAGTGGGTAGCCTACATTTGAGATGATGTTAAATGTATGCAAAAGACAATGTTCAACACATTCTAAAAGTAGACACGTTGGAGGTGGAAAACCATGTAAGCACAGCATTTCAAGGTATTCATCATTCCTGAGGGCACTGATACTATAGTGGTAAAATACTGTATATATGCAGCTGGATTTGTGTCTCATACAGAAAAAAAACCAGAGGACCTGATTCAAAAAATAGTGAATAAGTATAATGCTTATTGATCTGAGGGGATTCCTGTGAACCTGCCTACTGTAGAAGCATAAAGCTAGTGCTAAACATCATAAAGCTGTTAACTTTTCAGCTGTTACATAAAACAATGAGCCTATGAAAGAAAGCTAGTACTAATAACACCTACAAAACAAATAATGACCCTTTGGGATAGAAAGAGGTCTAGACTAACCCTTCTTGGAATGTCAGGGGCATTCATGTCCTCTGGCCACTGTTTGTTTAAGGGGGTTCCAAATGCATATTGAGAGTATTTTAGCAGTAACTTAGAAGCAGTTTTTAAATTAAAGCTTGAATGGGCCCTCATTTTTTTTCTCCTGTTTCTTATTTGTAGCCACTAAAACTACTCATGGTATAGTAGCAGATAATAGGTAATTACATTCTTGCCTTTGAAACTGTTAGCCCTCTTTGAGGTCAGCATCACTCAGCACTTTTATTTGTCTGCTTGTGTATAAATAAGACTATAACTGCATGAAGTGTGTTCCTGGCATAACAAACTAAAGGATCTGTAGAAAAATAACATCAAGACATGTTTATGAATAACAGCATGGGTTATAAAAACTTTTGAAAATATCTGAGTCATCCTTGATTTTTACAGCCAAGTTACACATGGAAATGTTAAGGAATAAGTTTATTCTGTATTTGCTTTATTTTCTCCAGCCGTTTAACTTGGTTTGTCATTTCTTTGGCTTTTGTTTCATTTTATATCTTTTGTTTTTTCTTACCAACTTTATGGCCAACTGAAACATTGGATTATTGCTGTGGAGATCTAACACAGATGGGTCAAATCCTGGGCTCAGCACATGGCTGGAAGGCATGTAAGGAGGATTGAGATGAGCAAGTCTTGCCCTCAGGCAACAGAGAATTCAGTAAGCCGCTTCATGGAAGTTGCTTCATCCATTTGGCAATATGTAGTCCCAGCCCTTTTCCTCAGGCCTTGGGAGAGTAGGATGGGAAGCCAACCCTCCTTGACTCTGTTTTTCCTTTCTTGGATATGCTGTATTTTTGCTTATGCCAGTACAATGTGTAATGTCTTTCCCACACTTCTACAAGAGAAGTTGCTTAGTTATGATGAGAAGAACTTCTTAATGAGAGGGGAAGGGATATGGACTGCATTTCTTTACATTTTAGTCACAAATGGTTGTGAATAAAGTTTGCAGGTTCAGCCCTCTGGCAGAGAAAGGTGTCTATGCATTTAGATACCACCTTTTCTAGCACTAGAACACTAGAAAGGCAAGGTCTCTTCAAGGTTACAAGGAGAACTTTACACAGAGCACTTGTTTCATAAAGAAGCATTTGTGTTTTATAATGTGGATTTAAAGTAACCAGGATAAATCCTCACATACCTTAATTTAAAATCACAGGATTCATACTGGGTTTTTTTTTTGTGCTGGGAAGGTTGTTTATTTTGTGAAGCAAGCCACTGAAATAGAGTCCTGTTGAGGAGGGTAAGAAAGATGTTTGCTTTTTTTGCTGTAATTTTGCCTGCTGTTCTCAGTTATTATCTGCAAAGTTGTGAAATTCAGTCAAAGCATTTTAGTCATCCCTTGGCAGCAGGAAATTTATAACTTGGAGATATAAAGAATTATGAATTTGTTGAAGAGTTAAGTATCTGCCATGTAAATGTTATATTTTTATCCAATTCCTGCTCACATTATGCACTCCGTTTTGTAGGGTTCCCAGAGAGATTGATTAATATATCTTTAAGTATTAAAAAGAAAGAATGCGAGAGGATAGTGAAGAGATTTTTAAAGAGCAAACAAGTTCCAAGAAACACGTTTCAAATTTATTTCTTCTTAGACACACTGAAATCTTATTGAGGTCACTGGGAAGTTTGACTTAACAAATGTGCTGAACTAGGTTATGAGAATATCCCAAAGTTTTGCATGAGAAAACACTAAAATTATCTTGAAAGCACCCACCCATTATTATTCTTGGTAAGATTTTTGAGGAAAAAATTTCCCAGTTCTGAACTGTCGAGTTCATCATTTTGGAAGGGTATTTTGGAGGGTGGGATAGATTAGACTCTTCTGCTCACTGCACGGCTTTGTTAACCGCAGTTATAAAATGTCAGTATGTGGCACTGTCTTTTGCCAGTATGCTGTTTGGAAAAAATTAACAGCAAGTATTCTCTGTCAGAAGAAAACCCAACAAATGAAGCAAAATGCAGCCATGCATAGCATTGTAATGCATCAGAATTTAAATAGGAGATCAAAATCCTCCCTATTCCTGTCCTTGTATTGTTCAAATGCTGTAGTTATTACAGATGCTGGAGTAGATGAAGCAAACAGCTATGCGTGTTTATTAATATGTAAGTTATATTTGGCTTTTGTATAGTTCTTCTACATGGCAAGTGTTCTCTAACATATGTCCGTTGAAACCATAACAGACTGTCCTTGACGATCTCATTTAAGACTGTGTTGGAAACTGTTCCCAGTTTGTCTCTGTACCAGTGCTTTACCATGCAGCCCCTCAGTTTTTGCTTTCATTTTAAGCCACAGTGATACCTGAGCACAATTCAGTCCCACAAATGATTATACCGGCATGACTGGAAGTTTGTCAAAATCAAGCAGTTTTTTTAGGCCATTAAGCCATAGTATGAAATAACAGTCTGAAGGATCTATCTTATTAATGATATTCATAATTTAATTTATTCCAAAATGAAGTTCATGACACATAAATCCTATTTGAACAGCAGACACAGATCTTGAGCAGCTAAGACCCTTCTACTGGCTTCTGTGTCTAGGGGAACTGTAGCACTGGTTGCCACCAAAGGAGATGGTTCACATACAGCAGTAAATCAACCATGATTCAGTCTGTAACCTTTTGAGAAAATATTATGGGACAAAAATATATAGTTTCAGTAAATGGCATCAAACAAATGTTCACTATCCATATTTTACCAACCAGTACTTGGAAGACTGCAGCGTAGTCTGACCTGTAGACAATAAATTCTGTTCTTTTGTTGGGTTGGATGATATTAATTGGAAAAAAAATCTCCTTCAATATTAAGCATATGTTCAGAGTCATACATGCAAAAAGTATTCAATCCTATCTGTAAAGCATTCAGTCAGAAGCACTCTGAAAGTATATGATTGCCAAGGAGTGAGTCTGAAGTGTGAACTTTCAGAAACTTTTCACTTAAATACAGAGAACATTTTTCCTCTTTTGTTCTTCTTTTCCTTTTAGTGATTTTTAATGATTCCATGAATTTCAGATGAAGTCTGTTTAAGTGGTGGACAGGTTTAACTTATCAGAAGAGAAATGAGGAACAGCACAATCATTAATCACAAAGCAGAAGCCCTGGGTATGGAGTCAAAGTGCATTGTCTGCCAAACAGTTTTCTGCAGATTACTTGATAACGATATTAAGATTGATCACACAGTACTGATCTTTTAGGTGATGTGAGCTAACCTACTTTTAAAGGGGGTTAATTTGCAATTTCACTGTAGCAAATAGAGATGTTGGCTTGTGTAATGTAATTTGCTAATAGGATTCAAAACATGCACAAGGTTAACCCTATTTTGGGAAGAAAGTATGATCACTTCACCTTGTCAGTCCTCTTTTCTACTGGGAAGAATTGTTTTTGCAGCATCAAGTTTTCAGACATTACTATTACTACAGCGAAGAAATACATAGTGAATGAGAAAGTTGTAATGGCTCATTACAGTAAACAGCATGCTATAGAATAATACCTCATCTAACCTGTTCCCCAGGCAAAAGAGTGGGAGGAGAAATTATAAGTCTTTCTTTACAAACAAAGCAGGGAGGCATAGAGAGCTGGTCCCACAAAGTAATTTCAGTTCTGCAGCCCAACTGTTATCTCTTGTTGGCCCTTCCAAAATGCATGAGGAGAGCTGGGCATCAAAGCACAGTAGTGTGAAGTAAGTGAATGTGTGGAAGGCACTATGCAGTCAATAGCCATGCAGTGGTATTGTGGTTCTCCACTGACCTGTCTGTTGAGTATGACAAGTCCACCTATAGCTGTGCATCTTTTCACAGTTATACGCATTTGCAGGCATTGTGTGCTCAGAGCATAACAGTCTTAGTTGCAACTGAGGTGCCAAACAAGAAGGGCAGAGCAGGTCTGGTGACAGTAACAAAGGTCAGGCCCAATTCCAAATCAGTGGACAGACCTGTGGCACAAGGCAATCACCACAAGGCATCTCTGAGGCCAGTGTAGTGCAAGAGTAGCCAAGCTTAGGCAAGGGCCCAGGGCAAGGGCTGAGCTTGCACTGCAGCTCCCTGGCCAGCAAACCCTCAGGTATGTAGGGAATAGGTACACTTACGGTATTCAGCAAAGGTTCCTCAGGGCAATTTGAGCCTGTTAATGTACACTGACGTTCATTATAAAGCAGTCTAGTTTATCCATTTGTGACTTTTCATGAAGACAGAATGATGAGTACCTTCCTTTCACTAGCAATAAAAGGACATCCTCCTTGCCAAATCATAAGTCTCTGATACATGCATGGTGTGTATCATGGATAGAAATTTTACAAAACTTCGGTATATCAGTGATTTAGTATTTATTAAGGTAATATTGCAGAATTCCTATCAACACTTAGTATTCTGTTGATTAGAAAAGTGATTAAAGTATTCAATATAGATGTTACAATCACATTAATCAGTGACTTAATCAGATTTGAAAATAAAAGATTTGAAAATAAAGATTTACTTGTATTTTCTACATGGTGTGATAGGTCAAACATAAAGATATAGAGAGACATATACATACAAAAATATATCAGTATTTAAGCATAAGAGAAGTACAGGTCATGACAGAGAGAAAGAGACACTAGTTTGAAAATTTCCCTCTTGAGATTTGATGAAAATATTCACATACAATGCACCAGCATTCCTGACAGACAATGTTCAGATCTCAAGAGGAGATAACCTTGCCCAAGACCTCTTCATTTGCTATGCTAGCTGACACCTGAGAAGTGTCCCAACTCAGAGAGAGATTACTGTCTGCAACCTGCTGCAGTCCAGAAGAACTTGAAAAGGCCTTCTATGTAATTGCATACTTACAGGGTTTTGAGATAATTGACTTTTGCTGGATATTTTAATATTCATTTTGATGTTTTAATATTCACTTAGACATTAGGAGGAAGTTTTTCACAGAATGGGTCATTGGGCATCGGAACAGACTGCCCAGGGAGGTGGTTGATTCACCTTCCCTGGAGGTGTTTAAGGCACGGGTGGACAAGGTCCTGAGGGACATGGTTTAGTGTTTGATAGTAATAGTTGGACTCGATGATCCAGTGGGTCTCTTCCAACCTGGTGATTCTATGATTCTATGATCATCCAGGTGTCGTGTGTCCAGGGGGAAAAGACTGATGGTCAGTTTCTCTCAGGCAATGATCAAGCCTCTTCCCAGGCATGCAGGACCTCAAGAACACTGGGGGAGTGCCTATGTGCTCTGGATTGCTGAGTTGTAACTATGGGTATTAATTGCCCGTCAAGATGACCAGTTATCAGTCTTGTTCTTCAATTAGGCAATTTCCCAATTTTAGCAGTTTTAGGAAGGCTGAGGGGCTGCTTTGGTATCCAGGATGACACCCTCTGCAATGGGAACTCATCTCCCTATGCAGGCTGCGTTCCACTGGGTCAGATGATACCCCAAATAAGGGTGAGGGTTGTTTTCCTAAGTGCATCAATGAGGCTGTGCAAAGCAGCATAGTAGTCTGCGTGGCTAGTGGGGTGGGAAGAAATCCCTCTACCACAGTGAGTTACAAACATTAAATATAGGCAAAGGAATACATGTTTTCTTTAATGAAATACTGGAATATGTGAACATTTTTAGAGTATGTTAAATCAGAAACATAATATGCAAAACTTAAGATTGAACTTTAGACTGAAAATATTTTATACAATTAAAAACTAGATTTTTAGGAAAGAAAGTGTCAAGGAGATGTCAATATGCGTTTATTGTAGTCATAGCAACATAGTTCTTTCTTTTGTAATATTCTGGTCTTTTGGGATTTGAGAGAAGGGAAGAGAGGACAGATTTTGTTGTTTCAGTAGCAAAGTTTTTTTCAGCTAAGATTATGCTTTCTTCTAGCTTTTCTGTAGTCATATCACTAAGCATCCAGTCACTTTAATAAAATCACTTCATGCCAGCAGGCATAGCTCAGGGAAGACAGTAGACCTAAAGAAGCAGATTGAAAACTAGGTACTGAGCAATTAGTACCATGCTGTTATTTATGGGACCAATCCTGAGAGGCCTGACTCTTCCACAACTTTCAGCAAGAGATTTCAGGTTCCTAAATTGTTGTTGCAGGTATGTTTTGTAGGGTATATACATAGAAATTAAGCTCTACAATGCTGATGATTTTAACAATTAAAGTTATTTTTTGGATCTCTACTAAAGTAATACTGCTCCAAAGTACTATCTTAATTATAGGAGCAATGTCGCTTTTAAGATGCGGTGATTATTTTAGGGTGCACAAGAAGTCTGTTCTGAGTCGGAGCTGTGTTCAGTAGGTCCCTGAAGAATGAACTGACCTGAGTTTCTAGAGCCCTGCTGGGTTGCAGCAGCCCACCCTCTTTTATACACACTGACTGACACACTCTCTTGTTTATTGATGCTTGGTGGGTCTTGTGCTGCTGAGCCTGATAGCATTTTGCAGCAGATCTAGCTTAATAGCTCTCTTAAATTCAAAAGCACTCCACTGATTTACAGGAAACTCTGCTTACTCCTGTTTATCGTCCTGCTCCCTGGTTCAGCTGTGTGCAAGAGCTGCTTGCTGGAGCTTGGATGGATTGAGAAGAGCAAAGCCACTGTGTTTGATCACTGTTCTCATGCTGCCGCCTGCAGACATGATGGAGGAGTCTCAGACAGGGACTCCAGCCTGGTCTGGAGGAAGATGTTACAGGTTTTCTTTCTGCATATTTCTTTCCTTTGGAAATAACTTCAAGCAGTAAGTTGAAGGATCTTGAAGCATTAATTGAAATTAATTTTCCTGGAATCACTGAAGCACAAAAATAAACACCCTCTGTTTCAATTAGCGTGTGTTCTGCACAATCAAATTTGTTTTCTTTTCCTGTAGTTTTTCTTTTTAATTATGAACAGGAAACAAAAAGATTACTGCAGCAGGACAGAAATAATGCAGCTGTGCTCAGTTAGAGAAGCTAGTCTGCTTTTGGTTACCACTAAAATAAAAAGCTCTAAAAATGGATGTGAGAGCAGACTGTTTCAGATAAGTAAATTATTAGTCATGAGTGTATTTAAACATATTAAGCAGACATATAGGAGATAAACCTACCGGGCTCCAGGCATGGTTTTTTGTGTCCTGCTTAAGAATAAATGATGCATTTCAGCTCCTAGCAATATGAAAAAAGCTAAATCTGTTCCCCACAGGTTCTTTTAGTCCTCTGCTAAGAGAGAACTGTGTGGAAGTACAGCTTTGCTTACAAATTACTCCTTCAACAACTTTTCTCTTCTTGAAATGTTGCAGGCAGGATGCTTCACAAGCTGGTGCATGCCATAATTTTCCATCTAATGATCTGAGTACAAACTGAAAAGAGAAAGCTAAGTGAGAAATCTAATATTTTAAAGTGATATTATGTTGGCTGGCAGTTAAATTTTACATTTTAAATTCTAATGTGAGTGAATAAGCTGTTATATAGTTCATAAAATAAAAATATGTTAGGACTGCTCTTTGTGCAGTCTAATTGCTAATGTAAAATTCGGACCAGCATCTATTGTAAATAAGAATTAGTTTGGTAACTGTTTCCTGGAATAATATGTGTACTTGTTGTTCTTATTGATAATCAAATTTTGATTCTTTTTCCTAATTGGCAAAAAAGAAGAAAAAGAATACTTATAATTCATAATTTTACATAAAGAATTTTAAATGTTCTGTTTTTTTAGGTGACTTGCACTAAAAATATTTTCATATTACATCAAAATAGACAAACCACTGTTCTCTTAATTTCACAGAATGGTTTAATCTTAGAATGTACTTGAATTTGAAGAAGGATAGAAAGCTCTTTAGAACTAGTTAGCTCATATGAAATTTAACAATGCATTTTAAATACTTAATGTCAGTTGCAGCAAAAATGTAATCACTACTTGCATATGAAGTTTTAGAAGTTAACCCTTAAAATATTGTTGGTTTTTTTTAGATTTCTTTCCCCTTTTCTGATTCTGAGCCAAAAGCCTTGATGTATTATACCCAACTGGTAGCACAAGCTAATGTTTAATTTTTTTTTTCCAAGAAAGACATAAACCTTGGCGTCCTTGCTCTAGAAACCTCCAACCCCGAAAACCTTTAAAGTGTTCTTTTGTCATCCGTCTCTTTTAGACGATGTGGCATACAGCTTTACTTCTGCAGGTTATGCTTACAAGGGGACAGGAAGCTGGACCTGGCTTTGGACATGACTTAAAACTTGTACAAAATAAGTATTGCTGATCTTTTTTTGTTTGTTTTTTGCATTATTTATGTTACATGGTGGAGAGTATTTTGACATTTCTTAATAATGAGTGGATCGTTGCACATAACACTGTATTTCTTCTTTTCACAAAGGCAATGCTTTCTAAATGGTTTTCAACAAGAGAAAAGCTTTCCTGTCCTTTAAGCTTCACTTTATATGAGCACAGAAGAGATTTTAAGTAGGTAGGAGTCCTGTGTGGTACAACTGTCCATTACACTCAAACCAACCTGTGAAGGCTGGGGTGGCTTTTCTGTACATGGTCTGTAATAAACCATTCAGGTTTCTTAATGATTCTAAACCATTTTCACCCCAAAAATGTTCATCTTTACAGAATAGTTGTGAAGAAAACAGTGCCAGAACAACTATAAAATATGCTTGAGTAGGTCTTGAGTACAGAAAAGTGTTACTCAATTAGAAACTGGGCACTGAAAAGACTTTTGGGTCACACCAGCCTCAAAATCCCATATGTGGTTCTGACCCTGGCTTCAGCCAATGTGTTTTCCTCCATGCTTGCTAACCCTGTGGGTGAGTTGTGTAGCCCAGCTACAGCCCCAATGTCAGGTTGGTCACCAGCCCCTGCACCCCAGCACCACCACTCAGGCTGTCTAGCTTTAAGCCTCATCTCCTTGTCCTCCCTTGCAGGAGTGTTTGAAACCCTAGGCCTCCTGTGTGCTAGCCAAGCGGTTTATTTACTGGTCTGTAGGATTTGTAAAATGTAGATACTTCTGAAGATTCATAAAACCACTTTAAGGGAAGGTATGGATGACTCACTGGAAGAGCAGTCCACAGGGGTCTGTGGCTTCATGAACAGAAAAGAGACTGTTAGTTCAATTCAGCACCTCCCCAGCCAATATTTCCCATCTAATTTGTGACTGGTAGCACTTCTACACCTAATTGAAGAAGGTCAGGACAAGACTCATGTCTCTTTGTGCAGTGCCTAGCATGTCTGGATGCAGCTAAGCCATGGTAAGACTCTCGCTGCTAGCAGTTGTGAGCTGTCAGATACAGAGAAAAGAATGCCGACTTACACCCTGTGCAGATCCTTTCCATCTGTGATACTGTGCATATAGGCTTTATTACTTAGTTGGGGGTGTTAGTTTCCTTTTTAAACATGGAGTTGTGTGTGTTGGCTTCCATTGCCATCTAGTGGAATTTGCTTTTATTTCTCTAGTAGAAACGTTTCCAGTAAAGACATTTCAAGCCTGTGGATATATGTGCATTGACATACTTTTCTATACAGCACTGTGTCCCTGAGGAATGATCCATCTACAGATGTTTATGTTCGGTCCTGATATTTAATGTATATATAAGCTGGAAACTGAAGCATGTTGTAAAAAAGTAAACAGAACTATATGTTTGGTGGGTGATGGTATGACAAAAATACACCTTTGCCATTAATGAAGTCTTCCGAGATAGAGCATAAGTATTTTTGACTTTTCTAAGTGGTATGGCTGCTTGTTTGCATGTGGAAGTGCTGTTCCTATGCCTGTATATCTTGTTCTCCACGTATTTTTTTATTTAAGTGGCATAAGTATTGTATTTTGCCTTAAATAATATTTTATACATTTTGAAATCATGGTATAAACCACATTCAAGTTTTTTAATTAGAATATAAACTGGACCACTTCTTTTTTTTTCTTTCTAGACGTTGCTTTGGCTCCTTGTCACAACCCGGACCCATGAGCCACATGCTTGTGTCCAGCCCTGACGGGGGGGAAAGTGGATTCATTTGTCTATGTGGCAATCCGGAGGCCAATAAGGTCGCTCCCAGGGTGAATTTAAAAACAATATTTATTTCTGACTCCAGCAAACCTAAACACACCAAGATACCAGGGTGCACAACAAAGACACGGGGGAGTGCAACCACCCAAAGTTACAGAAATGAATCCCCAAAACAACCCAAGTCCCTAGGATCTGATCCAACACGCACACCATGAGGTAATGGAGTTGGGGGGGTGGGGTAAAGAGAGAGAAAGAGAGAGAGGGGGAAAGAAATCACCACATCGAAGGCAGTAGATGATCTCCAGAACACGTGGTCCTGGCCATGAGGTCCAGGCTGCTCCGATTGAAGTGTGTGAGTCAGTGCCAGCATGGAGGTGAGCCCCCACTCCTCCCTTCCGAGTCCTTTTATCCCTGAGTCCATTTTTGCAGGCTCCGCAAGTGAGCAGGTGGGGGGGTAGTGGGGGCAGCAGCAACAGCTGCATCCCCTCCCATCACCAAAGCCAGCTCTGGGGCCTGACTTCACCCTAGCAAGGGAGAGCTGTGCCTGCTCCTGCACTGACCCCTGCTGAACCATGGCACCACAGATAAGCTGGTGCCGCAAGTGGGTAGTCCTCCAACATAATGTTTAAGGCAAATAGATAAATGTAGTCTCATTTGACATTCCACCCTGTGACTTAAACATTTGTCACAGAAGTCAAATCGAAAACTCAGATCCATGTCATCTATAGCGGATGCACCACTGGCCACACCTATATTGTCATCATTCTAAATCCCCAGGAGCTTAAGGGAGCTGTTGGGAGCCCTCATTCTCCTGGCCTGAGTGCCTAGCTGTTCAGATGCAGGGTTAAGCCTCTGGTTCTCCCCAGGTGGTGCTCAAGCTGATCTGCAAGAAAGTCAGTACTGGGATGCTTTTATTCTCCAAACCCTGGCATATGTCTTACCTAAATTTTTTGTTGCATGTTGAAATCACAAGGTCCCTTTCACCTTGGGTTGAAGGCTGGAGTCATCCACTGTGCTGTGACAAGTAAGATTGTCCCACCGGAACTGTCATGTTCTTACCTTATGGTAGTACGTATTTCCTCTATATCTTGGCCTGTTTCCTAGTTGAGTCGAAGGACGATGGGTTTGATTTTTCAAGGGATGTTGGAGGCTAGTTGAGAAGGTAATTGCTTCACTTAGGCTGTGGGTGCTGGACAGGCTGCAGCTACCTGACTGTGAGAGTCGCTTTCACCACTGTTGTTGGCTACTTGTTGTCTCCCTGTGGATTATCTATGTCAATTTATTGGCCTTGGATGTCTGGAGACCTGGGTGGCTGTAGGTCTCTACAGTTGGTGGGGTCATTTGCAAGCAGGGTAATAGGTATATACTTAATGCCAGGCTGGATGGCACTGGGCTGGAAAGTAATTCTGTTGTAGGGCTATAGTCTGCTGGCTGCAGTCCCAGATCCCAGAGTTCTGTCTCTGCACCAAAGTCTGCACGTGCTCGTCTGCAGCCAGCAAGCCCATGCAAACCATGTTGGCTATGGGCAGCAACATCTTGGCAGCATTGGGGTCTATGAGGTCTTTGTCATCCTGACCAGTCTAGTTTTACAGGCAGTATGGGCAGAGGAACTGTGATTGAGGCAGTGGTGCTTTTCTACTTTCTCTGTGCTTTTTCTCTGCTCCAGCATCAGTATGAAGCGTGGAATCTATTACCTACTTTTTTTTTTTTTTTTCAGGTGTTGCCCCGACTACCTTGGCTCATTGCTTCTATTAATACAAGAAAAGCATAAATCCTAACCTCAACCTCATTAGTCCTATCTGGGGGAGTCCTATACACTTAAGAAGAATTTGAGGGTGCACCACTGGCTACTCCTGTATTGTCATCATTCTAAGTCCCCAAGAACTTTAGGGAGCTGTTGGGACCCCTCATTCTCCTGGCCTGAGTGCTAAGCTGTTCAGATGTAGGGTTAAGCCTCTGGTTCTCCCCAGGTGGTGCTCAAGCTGATCTGCAAGAAAGCCAGCTCTGGGATGCTTGTATTCCCCAAACCCAGACATCAGTCCTGCCCAGTCTAGTTTGAGAGGCAATATTGGCAGAGGAACAGTGGTTGAATCACAGAATCACAGAACAACCAGGTTGGAAGGGACCCATCGGATCTTCTAGTCCAACCATTCCTATCTAACACTAAACCAAGTCCCTCAAGACCTCATCCACCCATGTCTTAAACACCTCCAGGGAAGGTGAATCAACCACCTCCCTGGGCAACCTATTCCAATGCCCAGTGACCCTCTGCTTGAAAAACCTCCTCCTAATCTCCAGCCTAAATCTACCCTGGCGGAGCTTGAGGCCATTCCCTCTCGTCCTGTCCCCTGTCACTTGGGAGAAGAGGCCAGCTCCCTCCTCTCCACAACCACCTTTCAGGTACTTGTAGAGAGTAATGAGGTCTCCTCTCAGCCTCCTCTTCTCCAGGCTAAACAACCCCAGCTCTCTCAGCCGCTCCTCATATGGTCTGTTCTCCAGCCCCTTCACCAGCCTCGTTGCTCTTCTCTGGACTTGCTCCAGAGCCTCAACATCCTTCTTGTGGTGAGGGGCCCAGAACTGGACACAATATTCAAGGAGCGGCCTCACCAGTGCTGAATACAGAGGGAGAATCACCTCCCTGGACCTGCTGGTCACACCGTTTCTGATACAAGCCAGGATGCCATTGGCCTTCTTGGCCACCTGGGCACACTGCTGGCTCATGTTCAGTTGGCTGTCGACCAACACCCCCAGGTCCCTCTCCTCCTGGCAGTTTTCCAGCCAGGCTTCTCCCAGTCTGTAGCTCTGCTTAGGGTTGTTGTGCCCCAAGTGCAGGACCCGGCATTTGGCCGTGTTAAACCTCATGCCGTTGGACACTGCCCAGCGGTCCAGCCTGTTCAGATCCCTTTGCAGAGCCTCCCTACCCTCCAGCAGATCGACACTTGCACACAGCTTTGTGTCATCTGCAAACTTGCTAAGGGTACCCTCAGTGCCCTCATCCAGGTCATTGATGAAGACATTGAACAGGACTGGACCTAGCACTGAGCCCTGGGGGACACCACTTGTTGAGGTAGTGGTGCTTTCTGCATAGACTCAGTCATACTCCCTTCTCAGTGACAGCTCCAGCCACCACAGGCACAGGCAGGGGAGAACTTCTTTGCGGCATCATCTCTGTGTGTTGGTGGAAGAGATCACTTGGAAGAGATTCTGTGATTTAGTCACGCGTCCCGTTTGCTCTCCATTTCTTTATACACATGTGCACTTGCTCTCTGTTTTAAGGTAAAAGGCAGTTTAAGTAAGGCTAGTTTGGTGCTTCCCATGCTGCTTTGGAGTTCTTTCAGCATTTGAGACTTGGGTGGGTGAGTGTTTAAGGGCTTTGGCCATTTATGGTGTGAATGAGTAAGGACCGAGAGTGTGATTGCTCACCAAGTCTGAGGATTCACAGTGCAGCCTGTTATGCCTAAAGCCAGAACTTGTGATACACCCTGAAAAGCAGGTGTTGTACTGCTAACTTAACAGTTGCTCTTGCTGTGCTGCAGATGTGGATGTGTATTGGATATACAGGACTGTAACTGCCACCCAACTTTAAACATGTGACTCCAAATAAGGAGTATCGTTTCCTGTCGAGGCAATGGATCCTTCAGAGCAACTCCATATCCCAAATTCCTTGGAGAACCTGCTGAACCATGTTTGTAAGCTTTTCACTGGAAGAAGACGCATATGGGAGTAAATGACTGAATATTCAGTAAATGTAATTGAAAGAGCAAAGAACTAAAAAATAAGAATAACCAGCAAAGCTCTGAAGACCGTGTAGGAAAACACATATATCTTACATAGTCAAACATTTTTTTAAATAATTTTTCATAGAATAAAATAACATGAAACATTCATACATAGGTGAAAAACCTTTCATACCCCTAGGAACAATATTCTTATTAAGATAGAAGCTAATACTTATAGACTATTATCCTAAGAACCTGTCTACATTTAAAACTGCATTAAAAATCCCAAGGAAAAATCTTAACTCTACTAACACTCCACAACAACCCTAGCCCACCTCCCCCATCCCCCACTCTTCCAGGTGTTTTTAACCCCACAATCCCACCCCAGAGCTCCCTGCCACAGCCCTGCGCTTGCTGGGAGGAGCTGGAATGGCAGATGTATGATCTTCCCTGGGTCTCTTGGCCATTCCAGCCTGGGGCTGTGGCAGGTAGCTCCCTAAACCCTGATGTGGCTGCTGAGGCCATGTCCCAGTGATGGTCTTCTGGGCACTACTCTGTCCTGCACTGGAGCTCCTTGGGTGGGTGTCATCAAGAGAGAGCTGCTGGAGGCGAAGTGACAGCGCATTGTTATCAAAATGGCTCATGTTGTTTGGAGTGCTTCCAAGCTGTCTCTTTGCCCTTATGTCAGGCACAGCAGAGCGGCTGAAGGTGTTTGTTGCCTGCATGGTGCTGGTTCCATGTGCCAGACCCACAGAGATGTTTCTTTCCGAGATGCTGAGTCTGGCAAAAATTGTCTCCAGCTCCTGCACCCCTGGAAAAGCACACAGCAGCATCGGGTGAGTCTTGGTGCCCAGGATCTCCCTAGGGGGCTCTGTTTTGCTCTGGGGCGTCCCAGGGTCTTCCCAGATCAAGGGAACGTTGGAGCCCCAGAGGTCCTTCAGGGCAGCACCTGGATGAGACCCAGAGCTGCAGCAGAGCCTGGTGGTGGTGGCTGGTGGGGGCAAGTTGTTGTTCCTCCTCTGAGTAAGGCTAAGCCAGTGAATGGAAAGGCACCCACGTGCAGCCATGTGGAGGCCTGCAGAGGGGAGTGGGAGCTGTGCTACACTGGGGAGGCTCTCCAGAGTCACCTGCTGAGCTGGCTCTCATGGCCATCTACCCCAACTGTGCACCAGCTTGGGGCTGGGGCACTCCCCACAGGGTGAACTGGTGTGTCTGTGGGATGGGGTTGCAGATTGGGAAGGAGACTCGCTTGCAGGAGGACAGCAAGGAGCAGTGGCCCCTAGCTTTGGGAAATTGTCCACTGTGTTTCCTGGGCAGGCACCACTCAGGAGAGGGCAGGAAGAGTTGCAGAGGACTGCTGAAGGCTTATGCCAAGAATGCCAGGTGGACAGCAGATGCTGGGGATTCTGAAGGTGCCCGGGAATCAGGGGTGGGGAAGGTGATAGGGTGCCAGAGCAGATGGGGAATACCATACCTGCTTGGATTGATTGGGCTGCCACTGGCACTGGTACTGGCACTGAAAGAGCCCGGGCTGCAGGAAAGGGCTGTACCTGCTGGTGAGCGCTGGACAGGTTAATGGAGCCTGAAAGAGAGACAGGAGCCGTTGCTGGGGGTCTTCTCTGCTCTTGCCCTCAAGAGCGTCTCCAGGCTCCGGGGATCAGTCCCTACCTCGCATGCCGGATACTCTGGGGTTGAGGGAGGAGCGCAGAAACCAAGCCATCTTGGAGGTGCCTCCACTCAGGCTGCTGGTCTGCTAGGTCTGTTGGTTGCTAAGGACTCTTGGGGCTCCCTGTGTTCAGCCCCGCCTCCAACTGACACCCCAGGTCCTCATGGGTAGGGAAATGGTTAAGGGTGGGTATGAATAGATTGGGTGGTTGTATCCAGCAGGTGGTGGTGAACAATTCAATGTCCAGATGCAGATGAGTGACAAGTGGCATCCCTTGAAGGTCCACACTGGGACCAGTACCATACAATATTTTCAGCAATGACCCTGGGGTTGAGTGCACCCTCAGCTACCTTATAGTCAATGTGAAGCTGACTAGTGCAGTTAACTTGCCTAAGGGACAAGTACGATATCTGCTGAGAAATGATGTCCCTCCTGAACTTGTGCTGTCCTGCAAACTCTCTTTTTAACCTTCACATAGCTCCTCAGAAGATTCTTGTTTCGCACGCTCAGTTCTTGTCGTTAACTTTGCTTTTTTAGAGTGAGCTCTCTTCTCTGTGCTTTTTCTCTGCTCCAGCATGAGATGTCAGTGGGTTGTATTCACTCGGAGATCTCCCTGCTCTGGGTGTGTCGCCCATAGGCTGTTGGCTCTTTGAGGTGTCCCTGTCTTCATGTGAATGATTGATTCCTATATTTCCATGAAGAATGCCCAACCTCAGGACCAAACACATCCTTGCTTTAGCACATTTCTAACCATCTTTATCACAGCACATCTTTAATAGTGAATGTCCAATACCATTTCCTTCATTTATGCAACAGCATCTTCCTGTCCTTCTTTGTTAAATAGTCCTGAATATGGATACCACAGACTCCCTGAACTGGTTGCGCTGTTGACATGTTATTGGGTCTTTACATCAACCTTGGAGATAGCAGGAACTAGCAAAAGCAGCACACGTGGGACTTGGTGGCCTCCTCCCATGCAGGGCACTCCTGCTGAGTCCTTCTACCAAAATCTTACCAAGTATGCCCACACAAGCTGGGAGGAGATTCACAAATGGTCCCTAATAGTTTGATTGCAATTTGTATCAACACATCATGCAGCAGGTGTCTCTGATGCAAACTAAATAAATATATAATGCAGTGGATGCTGCGCATTTTCCTAGGTCCTTCCCATTGCCCAACAGGGAAGGCAACGTGCCAGCTTCAGTGAAGCATATAATGGTTAACAGTGGAATATTTGCTTTTGATTGGTCAGTATCTCCTAGCCCTTCCCTGCATTTTCTTTTGATAAAGGCATGGACAGGGTCAGGAAGAGGTTATCTAAAAGATAAAACCCTTCTGTGTTTATAAGGAAAGCGATTATTTTTGATGCCTGCTGGAACAGCTTTTTTTCACGATCATGCTGGTAGCTTCTAGCTACCTGCAAGATACTCACAGCCATGTTTCTACAGCACCAGCACTGGGAAGTGTCTCTCCCCTAACTGCTGCACTTGTCTGTGTAATTATCAGTGACATTCTAAAACTACCAGCATACCTGAATACTCCTCTAGTAGCACAAAATACCCGTTTCAGAAAATCTCGGCTTTTTTTGAATGCTCATTTCTAACAACTTTTCCATTCATGTATCATCAGACATTAAAATGTGTTCTTTTAAATAGGTTCTCTTTTATTAAAATTCAACAATACCAGCAACAAAACCAGCATGAGAGTAACACAGGGCAATTTCAGTAATGATCCTAAGTTACCCTATTATTTCTGAAGGAGGAAAAGCTATTTGACAAAAATGTTGATGCAAATAATTTCAAAGTGGAAAGAGTGATTTGCTGTAGTAAAATCCTGCTCATTTTAGATATCCCATTAGCTTGAATGGGAGTAAAATGTAAACAGAAGCATGACTTGACTTCTAATATTGATAAGCATGTGGATTTTTCAGGGAACATAACCATATTAGTTGAATAGAACCTCATACAAGTGTAAAATTCATAGTAAAGATGTCTTTATTCCAAAATAATAATAATAATAATGTGTTAGCCAGAGAGCTACAAAACATCTACACAAGACTTTGGTAAGAAATATTCATGGTAGCTTTTTCATAATTCCACAGCAAACAAACAACAAAGGAAATCTAAAAATGCAAACAAAATTTTGTTTAAATTGTATGCTGCACACACAGAGTCCTACTGTACATTTGTTAAGCCCCTAGCTTTTCTTTTTTATTATGTATAAAGCATCTACAGTTTGTATGTTATAAAAAAAAACCATACACACAATGCTAAAATCTGATTGCTGAGGTCTACAAAACTGGAGTGACATCTGTGCTTTCATTTTAGCAGTATTATTCAGGAAATAAGAGAGATAACAGTTCTCATTTTTATTGACTGATAATCAGTGGCTATTACACTACTAGAAAGTTTACAGTAACAATGCAATACTTCTACACATTGTATATCAGCGCTTTTTTCCTGAATAGAAAATCAACCTCTTATTTTTTCTTCATTTGTTTTTGTTTGTGTTTTTTTTTACAAAAAGCTTAAATATTATCTTGTATCAAGTTAGAAGAAAGACAAGTGACTCATAAAATGTTTCAACAGAAAAACTGTGAAAAGCAGAACATAAGCAGGAATGATCACACATTTTTGACCCAGTGCAATTTATGTTATCATTTCTTGTATTATCAAGGTGTGGGGGGAGAAATTTCCGACATTCATAACGTTTATGAGCCTAAGAGAAATGACTGGAAATCAGACATAACAGCCTCCTGAAAGAAAAACAAAGTGTATGGAGAATCAAATTAGTAAGAACCACAGTGAAAGGAATGCTAGATTGTTTTAATGGGCAATTTTGTGGACACATTTAGAAAGATATTACATATTTCCTACATAACTAAATGTGTATTTGGATTATATTGCCTTTGGCCAGGGCGTAATTAAAAGAGTAAACAGCTTGATGAACTGGAACAAACATGAAAATGAAAATAACTTAACATTTGTTTTAATTGATTATTTGCAGGAACAGGCGCAGTCGAAGATTAGCTTGAATAAGTGGCAAGAGTTGATGAGGTAAAATATAGTGCATAAACTCTTAGCATTTTTTTTTTCTTCTGTTCAGGAGAAACCTTCTGCTGCTCCTCCCTCTGCCCCAAACATATATCCAAGCCTGTCACACATTTCTTAGTCAAATGTTATGTTCTGAATGATTAGCCTCAGCTGGGATAGCCTCTGTCAAGCTCAGCAAGAGCAGCTCACAGAAGTAGGTGGTATGTGGGTCTTGACTGCATATGTAGCTCTGCCCTGGCTTAATGCCTGGCATTAATTGCTGTAGCCCTTCTCTGCAGCCATCTATTTCTTCACCTGAAATACGTTCAGCTGGTCGCTCCTCCAGTATCATTCCATTGTTTCTTCATTGGGGTTTTTTGAGTGTGTTTTGGTCATAAGAGGGTTATGTGCAAGGTAAGATCATGAATACATCGCCTAGAGACAGTCTTGCTGCTATACTGTAATGACAGTGCAATAGAGATATAACTGCAGAATTTTTGAACAGGCACAAGGAGACAAATGATCTGAATTAATATTATTAAATGAGCCAAGCTGTGCAAAATGTAAAATGTTTGGTTTTAACACTAAACCCAGTTGTATTCTTTTTTCTCCTGGTTTAGTTCACTACAGGTTTGCATCCAATTCATTTAGCAGTGGTGTGGGAGGCTAAATACTGTTGTTGGTTCCATTATTTCTCTGTATCATTCCAGGTGTAAAACAAAAAAAACTGTAAAATACCTTGAAGGGGTGGGATGCAACAGCTGTGTAAGGCCTGAGCAGTCTTTGTAGTGTTCAGTAGAGAAATGATGATGAAAAGTCCTACAGCATAATGCAACCAGCCTATCTGTCCTGTTCAGGTACAGAGAGGTCATGAGAGGACCCTCAGGGTAGTGATGGTGAAGTTAAACTGAGTGGGTTGTGGTCCACAGTAAATTCAGACACTTAAAACCTAGGTGTCAGGTTCTAAGGATTGTGACCAAGTGTTAAGGAAGTGAGTAAAATACTTAGGGTGGTTTAAAAAGACTATAAAATGAATTTATCTCCATTCATTTCTCTCAAGCTTTTTTTTTTTTTTAAGTGTCAGCATCAACGGTCTTTATTTTCAGTGCATTGTTATTAGTTATGTAGAGACATAGGTGTATGCTGCCTATCTTGGACCAAAAGACAACGCATCCTCTTCATCTCTCATCACTACTGTTAACTTCTTAAACTTAGAGGGAAGTATTATATCACAATACAAAGCGAAGCCGAAGGTCTCAGTGGTCCTACACCTGTATATGTGCAGGGATGAGAGCTAAATTCTACAGGAGATGGTGTAAAATAGTAAAAGCAATTAGAATGGTGAGGAGCTATTTTCTAATTTCAGGCATTTTGTTGGCTGCTCAAGTGGTCAGGGAAGATATTTATCCTGGTTAGTTTACCTAGAAATGAGTAATTCTCACAAATTTAGTAATTTTAGTACTTTAGTAATGTTATATTAGATTACAAATAAAAAAAAACCCATACACTGCTGTAAACATCATCTTGTGTAAATCTGTTATTAATATTTTAAGATGCCATCATTGTCTTATTTCAAAGGCTCCCTTCCCTTTGTTGGTTAGAAAGGATGCATGAGAACTGGGCTCACCTCTTCTC
This sequence comes from Coccyzus lansbergi, assembly GCA_033558105.1. Taxonomy (NCBI): domain Eukaryota; kingdom Metazoa; phylum Chordata; class Aves; order Cuculiformes; family Coccyzidae; genus Coccyzus; species Coccyzus lansbergi. The sequence goes on from JAUMJK010000097.1 coordinate 2,629,116, forward strand.
TACTATTTTTATTATATTATAAATCTCTTTCTCTCTTCATCTGTGAATAACATCCTCACAACACTGCATCTAATTTTTTAGTACTTCTCATATGGAAGCCTTTCCATGACACAGTTGCTGTGACTGTCTGTGGTCAGACCAATTTCTATTACTTCTTTATCCTTTCTAAGAGGCAGTGGGTAGACCCCATAGAAAAATATGGCATCTAAATATTTTATGACATTCATACATTTTCTCTGTTTGCTGTTTTAACTGTAACTATTTAGTGGGCTGACGTCACTATTGAGCTGCTCAGATTGCTTCCTTTTTAAGTTTTAAAGACACAAAGACCATTTTGCATGGATGATAGCATCCACGTGAAGAAAAGTATATAGGATAATTACCATAACTATCAGCTTAACCCAACAGTGTAAAAAGATAAAACATGCACCTTTGATATTATTGAACCAGCATTACTGAAATTATTCCTTGGCATAGTTGTGTAATCACATAGGCACTGCTTTGGATTTTCAAAATCAAATTGAGAGAAATCCTCCCGTGTATGAAACATGTCACTTTAACACAGTTATTTTAATATGCATGCATCCCATGTCTTTACAAGTAGTATTTCTATATGGCTATTCCGTGTCCACAGATATGTCTGTATTTTAGTTAAATGATTCATAATGACTTACTATTTTTATGCATTAAGGGCTGGCTGGAGTATCAAAGACTTACTCTCAGCATAAATTTGTGAGGAAATATTTATAAAATATATTTCTTGCACCAGCAAGACTAAAAGCAAACCACACTGAAAAAATGAAAACTAATATACACTTTATATTTTTTCTGTTTTAAAAACTAAACCAAGGTTGACTTTCCATTTAGCTCAGAGTGCATCACTTGGAATCCTGGCGTTTTGTTAACAAGGATGAACATTACATGCTCTTAGCTCCTTTTTGTCTTTGCAGCTGGTAAACTGAGTACTTTTGGACCTCTTCTTTACCATCATGTAGCGTTCCTGAATTCCACCTCCACAGAGTGTAGAACATTCTGTCCAAGCAGTCCATGGCTTCAGCCTACAAACTGAAAAAATAAGTAATTTGATTAAGTTTTAGTTTTTCAGTCTAACCTACATATCTGAATATGTGTACCACTACACACATGTACACACTTCCACCTTTTGAATGTAAGAGATCATATTGCTTAGTTTTACTACAGCAGTAATTAAGAAACACTACTTAAATATAATCAAGGTGCATTACTCAAACACTGAAAAAATATATTCAAAAATAAATTTACCATCTTCATTATAAGATACAGATAAAATTAAGAAACTGTTAAATGTCAGACAAGAATGAATCTCAACTTAACAGTAATTCATATCCTGATAATGTAAAGTGTACCACAAGATACTATGTTTTATTGATTTGAGTCATCAGTGCTTTACAACACTGCCCTTTATTGAAAAAGCAGCCTGAGCAGATCTCTCAGACCAGTCTGAGTCCGAATCAGATTACTGAGGTGGAAATCAATTCAATTTTAAAAATCAGTACTCGATTCAGGAACAAATACTTTCGAAGTGCAAAAGTAACTTGATGCAAAGTTCATCACCCTGTTCTGCTGAATTTGCTATCAGTCATCTTCCTGGTCTAAATACTAGATTTTTCATATTCCACATTTTTTAGTGAAGAAGCTAAAATATTCTCAATGATGGGACATGGACAGATGTAGAACCTTCTCCCTTGTGCCCTAAATTTAGGTCTCACATTAATGATGACAGGCAAACACTGAAAGTGGCTCTGCTTTACTTTATTACTGAAACTTTCCCTAGACTGAAATGCTGAAAATGTTCTCACAGCATGAAGGGGAGATGCTCACAAACTCCTGTTATGCAGAAAACACAGACGTGAGCAATCTAAATAACCGTTTCACACTCACCTGGATATTGCTCACTATCTATATTTTTTTTTGCTTGTTCACTTCTCCTTTTCTCCCGGGCCTCTTTCCAGCGTCTTTTTTCCATACCTGGGCCTCTCAGACATTTCCTTAGTCGACATTTTGTACGTTGGACAGTTTCTGGGCATGCTGCTCCTCCAAACTGTGGTTCTATTTTAATCATTCTTGTCCTAATCATATGGCCCTTCCCACATGAGGTATTGCATTCAGACCACTGCGACCACTCTGTTAGTTCACAGTCGATGGCTGCAAAGAATCAGAAATATTACACAAAATCCATGAGTTCTAAACAGAGGGTCAAGAAGAAACATACTGAGATGTACTTACTGAGTTTTTACATACTGAATCCATGAATGCAACTTAAGACTCCAGACTTTTCAGCAAATTTTATGAGGCAACACATCAAAATTTTCTAAAGGCCATTGGTAGCAGAAATATTATTTGACACTTTCCTCAATTACTATTTCAAGAACGGTACTGGCAGATCACTAAAATTACAGTAAAAAATACAAATAATTCTCCTGTGCCTTCTTCAATTTTCTATTCTGATACACTCATATGTCTATTCTATAATGAAAAGCTGTGAAAAATTGTGTTCTATTTACAAAGAATTTGATATCTCAAATGGTAATGGTGGTGGTAGATGGAGTTAAATCCAGCTGGAGGCCAGTGACAAGTGGGGTTCCCCAGGGCTCAGTGCTGGGTCCAGCCCTGTTCAACGTCTTTCTCAATGACTTGGATAAAAGCATCGAGTGCACTCTTAGCACGTTTTACAGATGACACTAAGCTGGGCGGAAGTGTCGATCTGCTGGAGGGTCGGGAGGCTCTGCAAAGGGATCTGAACAGGCTGGACTGCTGGGCTGAGACCAATGGCATGAGGTTTAACACGGCCAAATGCTGGGTCCTGCACTTGGGGCACAACAACCCTATGCAGAGCTACAGAAGTCTGTCTAGAAAGCTGCCTGGAGGAGAAGGACCTGGGAGTGTTGGTTGACAGCCAACTGAACATGAGCCAGCAGTGTGCCCAGGTGGCCAAGAAGGCCAATGGCATCGTGGCTTGTATCAGAAATGGCGTGACCAGCAGGCCCAGGGAGGTTATTCTCCCTCTGTACTCGGCGCTGGTGAGACCTCTCCTTGAATCCTGTGTTCAGTTCTGAGCCCCTCACCACATGAAGGATGTTGAGGCTCTGGAGCGAGTCCAGAGAAGAGCAACAAAGCTGGTGAAGGGGCTGGAGAACAGGCCTTATGAGGAACAGCTGAGAGAGCTGGGGTTGTTTAGCCTGGAGAAGAGGAGGCTGAGAGACCTCATTGCTCTCTGTAACTAACTGAGGGGAGGTTGTAGAGAGGAGGGTGATGGCCTCTTCTCTCAAGTGACAGGGGACAGGACAAGAGGAAGTGGCCTCAAGCTCTGCCAGGGGAGATTCAGGCTGGACATTAGGAAAAAAAATTCACAGAAAGGGTCACTGGGCACTAGAACAGGCTGCCCAGGGACGTAGTTGAGTCGCCTTCCCTGGACGTGTTTAAGGCACGGGTGGATGAGGTACTGAGGGACATGGTTTAGAGATTGGTGGGAGTGGTTGGACTCGATGATCCGGTGGGTCTCTTCCAACCTGGTTATTCTGTGATTCTATGACTCTACGATGTCAGTTCTAAGCCTTGCTTTACTGGTAGTATTATGCAATATGCAAGTTTTTTGTCTTTCAGCACTGTGTAAAACTTACAGCTCCGAAGAATAAGAATCAAAATGATATTTCACGTTATTTTGGAAAATCCAAATTAGCAAATTATAGTGTAAAAGCCTTTTTAACCAATACTTTATGTGGAAAACAATGTAATTAGTTATAAAGTCTTGTAAAGGAGCTGGCAACAGGACACTAAAATCGATCATATCTTATTCACTCAGCAGTGCCTTAGGATATCATGCTTCACAAAGACTGCAGAGCAACTAGAAATTTGTACCACCCAAGAAGTGGAGGATTTTAGTGTAGTAAGGGAAAAAATCAATGTGGCTGTCTCTACACCATCCACTGGCTGATGTGTTATTCCAGATTTCAAAGGGATGCAGATCAGTAAAAAGGCTATGATACAGTTCAGAGATGCACGAAAGATGAACCGAGCCTCTTTTGTGCTCTTTCTATGAGCTAAAAGAATCACACAGGTGACTTTAATCCTTCTTTCCTTCCTTCCTTGTATGCATTCTGCATTTGAGTGAAAAATAGGTTTTATAATTCTGACTTACTTACTGCTAGGAAGTGCACAAAGTGTTCCCAGAAGTTGTAGTGTGTTATATACGCATAAACTGTATACCCAGAGCAATACTGGTCATCAGTGTACAGTTAAGTAAGGTAAAGCTGAAATTAAGACATGGACATATTCCAGCTCTCACTAGATGAAAATGCACAACAACAGCAACAACAATAACAACAATAATAAATTCCACAGTTGTTAACACTTTTGTCTACGAAGTGATTAAAAAAATGATGATAAAAGTTTTGACCCATAGACTGTGACACACATAATTAGCCTCTTCTTTCCAGAGAGTTCTCCACACTTACGGCATTCAGGCAACATGCATTTTTCGGCTTGTTCCAGTTCTTCATTGCAGTCTCCAAGCTCAGCAGCAGATTTCAGCATCCTTTGCCGAGTTCTCATTCCTTTCCCGCATGTCACACTGCAGTCACTCCATTCAGACCAAGGAGAGAGCAGACAGGGGATGGTGTCTAATACATAAAAAGGTGATAAATGCTTGTTATATAAATTATGAAGGTATATATTTTGAAAATAATACAGGTGAAAAATGTACTGTGTTTTATCTGTCATCAACCAATTACCCTTGGTTGTCACTTTGGACAGAATGAATCACAAGCGGAGTATTACTGAAGAAACTCAGAAAGCACTATATTAAATTGATTGCTTGATTTTAATACCTTTCCTTTGGTATCTTTTTCTATATCTTATTCATATCTGCAGAGTCCCAGTGCTTCCAGGTAATAAATAGTTTAAGAAGCTATGTTTCAATCATACCTCACATGAAATTGACATAATCTAAAATGCAATATTTCCACATTTTATCTACTAAAAATATTTTTAAATTAATTCTTTCTATCTTTGACGAAATATCTTAACATTTATTGAAGAAATTAAAACCAATATTAACATTGCTTTTATTTTCTTCTTTTATTGTACCCTGTAAGTGTAACAGTACTTGACTGCACAAAAGCAGCACCTCAGTTTCTGAACTGTTTATGGGCTAAAAGGAGAGAGCACACTTTTATTCTAGCCTTATGAATAAATATAACTCACATTCCATAAATTAGAGTTGCTTAGGTATGGTTTGCTAATATACACATCGCTGTATGGGTAATACAGCAATAAGACACCACTGAATATTTTTTACTGATACTCTCATCCTGATGGTGAATATGGAGCTTCATGCACATTCCCTAAGGGATCAAATTTTAAGGAGAAGAAAAAGCAACATTGCTTCTGATTTAGATATATTCTTTGTGTGATGAAGCAACATATCACAAAGAATGCCTCACTTTAAGGCAGAGGAGATAAACTTAAGGACGCTTACGGCACTCAGGCATCATGCATTTCTCTGCCTCTGTAGTTTCTGCCTTGCACATGGATCCATCAGCGGGAGTCATCTTGATCATCCTGTGTCGTCTCTTCATCCCCATGCCACAGCTAGCACTGCACTCATCCCACTCTCCCCATTCAGTGACAAGGCAGCTGCTAGGGGCTATTCGAAAATAGAAACAGAAAATAGAAAATAATTTGCTAGTAGAGTTCATATGAAAAAATAGTTTGTGCAGTGTTCCTGCTGTTGACTGAATTTCACAAGGCTAAATAAAGTACTTACAACACTCCTCATTTACAATACATTTCTCAGTCTCTTCAGTTGGCACTTTGCACATAGAGCCATCTTCGGGGAATTGTTTTACATATCTCTCTCTAGATCGCGTTCCCATTCCACAGGAAACACTACAGGGGGACCATGTAATCCAGTCAGACATCATGCAAGTGGAACCATCTAAAATACAGAGAACCATTTCAATTGCTATTATTAACAGAATTGTTGATAAATCTGTAGGTGCCCATTTATGTGCAGTATAACTTTTATGCTGCCCCTCACATTCTGTTTTCTCCTCTACTGCTTACTTTACTCCTTTCCTTTATAGTCTGTGTACTGCATGCACTGACTCAGATGAACTGCAGAACTGACCAGAGATAGCTTTAATTTTTTTTCTTCAGCAATTATTCCTCTGTTTGCTATAACTCAACAGGTTTAGCAACCAACAGTTTCAAGAACTGTAAAAGAAAACTAAACCCTACAAAGTGTCCTCCTCTACCTCTTCCTCTTGATTACCTTCATCACTGCAGCCTGGACCCATGCATGGCTGAAAATCTTGGGTATCTGGGCAGGGCACACTGAGGTCCAGCTGGGCTTTAAGCATTCTCTGCCTCATCCTCTTGCCCTTTTCACAGGTAGAAGAGCTGCAGGCTGACCATGGGGACCAGTTTGAATATATGCAGGTCTCAGGAGTATCATCTAAAAAGTAAGAAAAGGCAGTATTAAAAATAGATTGTCCTCCATTTGCTTCTCTTTACTTGGATGGTCATCATTTTAGATAATAATAGGATACATTCTTCCCTCCTGCACTTTAACCTAAAAGAAAAAGACCAATTGCCAACTTTATTTAAGAAAAAAAAGAAAAAAAACCCAGCAACTTTATTTGAATCCCAGAAGGCTTATTTTATTCTTTTTAGTGCTATTGTAATCTTTCAGGTATTGATGCAATTTCTTTTTTGTATAATGAAGGCTAATAGTAGATATCAGAAAAGATGAAAACCTTTATCAATTTTTGTCAGTGAGTGGGACTTTTCACTTCTAAGTCAGTTTTGTACTTTACCTAGAATTGATAGTGGAGAATGGAACAAAATATAAATTAGCACAACACAAACTAATTTAAAAAGTACCTTCTTCTTTTTCCTCTGGTGCTAGATCTGCCACAATATCATCTATGTTATCAGGTACGATATTGCATTGCTCCCCCTGCAAAGAAATTATTGTGGAGATTGGATATAGAAAACTCATAAGTGAACACAGCAAGATGGACTAAAACAGTATACTGTGAGGCCTTAGTGCATCAGCAGCACTTTTTTCTTTTCACACTTTAAAAAAAATCCCCGTTAAACAGATGTAGTAATTATCAGAAGTAGAAAAAATAATACTTTAATATAGTTTTAAATTTAAGACACAGTTTTAGTAATATTCCTTCACTATCCTTCTTGTTGGTGAGTTAGGGAGTGTAAGATGCAGTGGCAGAGAGGAAAGCTTGTTTGTTTTGTTTATGAAATAGGTTATTTTTTGCTGACCTGAGACTTTTATATAAATTATACCTTGCGTGCAATTCTCTCAATGACAACTCTGGCTACCAGCTTGATAGATCCTCCTTCTGGATCATAAAATGGACTTTGTGGATGGTCTAAGCTTGTAAGTGGTCTGATCTTCTCTTGAGGCACTGTAGGTTTGTTAGGAGACTGCAATCAAAAAAATACATTTAGAAAGAAACAAAACATTATTAGTAATAAGATAATTAATATGCAGAAATTAAAACTTATCCAAAATGCAGAACTAGGCAATTCTAAAATTCTAAGAGAAGATAAACTCGATATATTTATATGTAATGTTAGGGTGGGTTCGTTGTTGTTTTTTTTAAGCACTTCTCTAAGACTTTGGGGTTCAACCCTGAAGCTGAGTTCACAATAAGATGCACATCTTGTAGTGTGGTTAATAAAATATTCTTCAATATGCCTCCAGAGTTTGATTGTAACTGCAGAAATTGATTAAGTTCTAAAGACATCAATTCTGCAAGAATGAAACAACCATCATCTGTGATCTGAAAAGCAAATATGCATGATGGCATTGGAGTATATGACTGATCTTGTCTGACTTCAACTGTCTACCCATCTGTATAGACATGTAATGTAGCTACGCTTGTCACCTATGGAAATGTAACCAATTCAGTAGTTTGATATAATTCACTTGGTCAGAAACATGTCTTTACCTGAGGATGATGTGAATCTCTTCCTAGACTGAGAGAATGATGGAGACAGAGAAAATGGATGATTTTAGAGTCTCAAAGTGACATGAAGTGCAGAGTTTCTGTCCCTGCTGTAAGGAATAATTAAATTTTTAATGCCAAACAGAGTTGGCATTGGTTTGAGACAGCAGAGAACTCAATTTGGTGTGACTGCTGATGGCACAAAGATTCGTATCAAAGGGGTCGGAAACTTTAATGCTTAGTTTAGCGCAAACTAAGTCCTCCACTTATTCAATAGTGAATAGGCCCCTCACGGCAGGTGGGATGTTGGGGCTCTGGAGCGAGTCCAGACACAAGCGGCGGGGCTGGTGGGGGGGCTGGAGAGCTGGGGTTGTGTGGCCTGGAGGAGAGGGAGCAGGGAGGGGGCCCTCGTTGCTCTCTGCGGCTACCTGAAGGGAGGTTGTGGAGAGGGTGGAGCTGACCTCTTCTCCCGGGTGGCGGGACGGGAGGGAGTGGCCTCGGGCTCTGCCGCGGGAGATTTGGGCTGGACAATGGGAGGAAGTTTTTCACGGGGCGAGGTCGTTGGGCGTTGGAGCGGGTGCCCGGGGAGGGGTTGGTTCACCTTCCCTGGAGGTGTTTGGGACACGGGTGGACGGGGTCCTGGGGGACATGGTTTAGTGTTTGATATGTATGAATCATAGAATCATATCACAGAATCACAGAATCACCAGGTTGGAAGAGACCCTCTGGATCATCGAGTCCAACTGTTCCTGTGAAACACTAAACCATGTCCCTCAGCACCTCATCCACCCGTGCCTTAAACACCTCCAGGAAAGGTGACTCAACTACCTCCCTGGGCAGCCTGTTCCAGTGCCCAAAGACCCTTTCTGTGAAAATTATTTTCCTAATGTCCAGCCTGAATCTCCTCTGGCAGAGCTTGAGGCCACTTCCTCTTGTCCTGTCCCCTGTCACTTGAGAGAAGAGGCCAGCTCCCTCCTCTCTACAACCTCCCTTCAGTTAGTTACAGAGAGCAATGAGGTCTCCTCTCAGCCTCCTCTTCTCCAGGCTAAACAACCCCAGCTCTCAAAGCTGTTCCTCTTAAGGCCTGTTCTCCAGCCCCTTCACCAGCTTTGTTGCTCTTCTCTGTACTCGCTCCAGAGCCTCAACACCCTTCTTGTGCTGAGGGACCCAGAACTGAACACAGGAGAGGTCTCACCAGCGTCGAGTACAGAGGGAGAATAACCTCCCTGGGCCTGCTGGTCATGCCATTTCTGATACAAGCCATGATACCATTGGCCTTCTTGGCCACCTGGGCACACTGCTGGCTCATGTTCAGTTGGCTGTCAACCAACACTCCCAGGTCCTTCTCCTCCAGGCAGCTTTCTAGACAGACTTCTCCCAGTCTGTAGCTCTGCATAGGGTTGTTGTGCCCCAAGTGCAGGACCCGGCATTTGGCCTTGTTAAACCTCATGCCATTGGTCTCAGCCCAGCGGTCCAGCCTGTTCAGATCCCTTTGCAGAGCCTCCCTACCCTCCAGCAGATCAACACTTCCACACAGCTTAATGTCATCTGCAAACTTACTAAGAGTGCACTCGATGCTTTTATCCAAGTCATTGAGAAAGACATTGAACAGGGCTGGACCCAGCACTGAGCCCTGGGGAACCCCACTTGTCACTGGCCTCCAGCTGGATTTAACACTATTTCCCACCACTCTCTGGGCCCAGCCATCCAACCAGTTTTCCACCCAGGAGAGTGTGTACCTTTCCAGGCCAGAGGCTGACAGTTTCTGTATCAGAATGCTGTGAGAAACTGTGTCAAAGGCTTTGCTGAAGTCCAGGAAGACCACATCCATGGTCAGCAATGGTTGGACTCAATGATCTGGTGGGTCTCTTCAGACCTGATGATTCTATGATTCTATGAATAGGTGAATATAACAGTATCACAGGTAAATGTAATATTGTCCTCTTAATAATGCTCAGGGAATTCTAACACAATGGCTGACACTAACTGTAGCTAGCACATGTCTTAATTAGTTTTAATTCATTATAAGCAAAACTTCTACCAGAGCAGTGTAACAGCATATGTGGTGGTATCATGCATCAAATAGAATCATGGAATCATAGAATCACCAGGTTGGAAGAGACCCACCAGATCATCGAGTCCAACCATTCCCACCAATCTCTAAACCATGTCCCTCAGTACCTCATCCACCCGTACCTTAAACACGTCCAGGGAAGGCGAGTCAACCACCTCCCTGGGCAGCCCATACCAGTGCCTTACGACCCTTTCTGTGAAGAATTTTTTCCTTATAGAATCACCAGGTTGGAAGATAACCACTGGAAGTGGGGAGAAGGGGCAGGGAACGCCCAGCAGCCCTCTGACATCTCCTTCCCACTTCTGGCACCTGCGCTGCTATTTACCCCTTGTGCTCTTCTGCGAAGCAGTAATGAATTTAAACTGTATTTGCTTTGCAAAAGCCAACCTTAATGGGTAGCTTTGCACAAGTGCAGGAGAAGTGTTTGCCTGTAGCTTTCATAGCTTTCATAGCTTTCATTGTTTGCTGCTTTGAAGTAAACTTTACATTTTGAGTATACTGCAAGTAGCCCACATACCTCATAGGTAACACCACTATCTGTGCCAGCATCCCAGGGTATTAAATCCTGAACGACTTTCTGAACCCAGCCACAGTCCTTGGTGCAGAGGTCTTCAGCAGACAGACCCACGTTCCAGTCCGGGCTGGGACCAAGCATGGTGAGGAAGGACATCAAGTGCCGGTGCCGATCAACAGAAAACTCAGCAGAGGGAGCAGCTCTCCTGCAAATTTGCCATAAGGAAACTTAACAACTGATTTCAAGTTTGCTGTTAGAGGGTAATGAAACTAGTATTTCAAAGTGAGAAGTACCGAACACTGGCATGACACAGCGTTTGGTATGCAGAGGTGAAAAAGCAGGACAGGGAGAGGACTCTTGCTTGGCACTCTGTATCTTAGCCTCCATGAACCATCTGAGAGACAGTTTTGACACCATTCAAGGAGATTTACAGTTTAATGGGTGGGGGAGATGTGGCAAGAGCTGCAACAGCATGCTTATGTCTTAGTCATTTAGCAATAAGAAGAAATACTGTCACAACATTTAAAAAAAAAAATAAAGTAAAAGACCAGAGAAATATTTTGAAGTTTTGATTGCTGGGATGCTTTTAACCCCACAAAAGATAATTCAAATTTCAATGCCAAAAGTGCTTGGACAGGCTACTGTGTGTATGTGTGCGAAAAAGCACTCATTAATAGAGTTTTAGTGTTCATGTAAGTGAGAGATTAACGGCCACTGCCAGCCCTAGAGAGTTCAGCCAAGACTTTTGCAAGTTTCTGCCAGCGTATGTAAAAACGCCTCTATTCATCCAGTCTTTGTCAGCTGTTCCCTTGGGAAGAATTTGTGCTGAATCATGCAGTAGTTTTCGATGTTGATGAGCAACTATCACACTCCTATGCAAACAGACAATAAAATCAGGCCTGAACTGGAGGTTTCTGTTCACCAGTGAAAACGCAGACCTGGAGTAATTTCAAATATGAATTTTGGCAATTCTGCTCTGCCAAATACTGGTCTGATGTCAACCCAAGATTTCTTCAGTTACAAGTTACAGGACTTGGATCAATACCAAGTTAAGTTTGGGGCAGGGTGGGAGGTGGAGGTGTCAATTTTATGTCAAAACATACTGCTTTATGAGCATCTAAAGACCATGTTTATTTTTAATGTGAGTGTTTTTTTACAATGTTATTAATATCTTCCCTTTTGGGGTTAGTAGCTGTACGTATATAAAGAAAATTATTATACTAATATACACTGTTCTTCTCTAGTCATAAGCCATTTATTCTTCCTATAAATGCTTGCCTGACTGTAAAAATGTGGCATTTCCTATGTTTACTTTTTTTTTCTGTCTCATAGGACTCTCAGTGCATTAAAAACAAATAGAATAGCCCAAAGACAGTGATTTTTGAGCAGTTATCACACAGCTTCAAATATAGATGTCTAAGTCAGCATATCTAGTTCCCCTTCAGAAGGTAAGCTGCAGAAGTAGGCATTTGCTAATGGGTAAAACGTTCTGGCCACTTCTGTTCCCGAATCTTTAGAAGTTGTTTCTGACTGTGTAAATAATATTACATTGAATTAAATACTTTGAGTAGAAGAGTTTATAAGCGTTTGATGACATTAAGCCTGCCTTTCCCAGAAAGAGATGTGAATGACTCCTTTTCGTGACAGATAGAAGTGATTTCAATGGAACAATTTATCTAAGTAATAAAATACTGAATGATGGTATCAGCTCTGCTCTGTGAATAAAGTATCCTGATATATTAGTCAAGTACATAGCAGTGCTTATTCTTAAAAAGCCTGCTAACTGACTTCAGTTAACTAAAGGATTTACTGCATTATAAGGGTTTCTATGAATTCCCTAATGGAATTTTATATTTAAAACTGTACACAGCAGAAGTCTAAACAGTACACAGAAAAAATACAGCAGAGAGAAATGTATTTGTATAATTGATCTCTGGATTGAGAGTAAGGCTAATATGGACTAATAGCAGAATTATTGCAGAACAGAGATGCAAGTAAGCTCTTTCAAGAGAAACAGAAGAGCAATTGTGGACCTGCTCACTGTGTTTGGCACCTGAGTTGATACTATGTTGGTTCATATATATTGCATGACATTACATTTCAATATTTTTGTGCACACGTTCACATAGAAAGGACAAGAGCAGCAGACGCAATCGCACCATGTAAAGGCAGAAGGTTAGAAATCACCTGAATGCCATAGACACATTATAACTGAAATCTTTTGCCACCTGTTATTCTTGTGATAGGTCTGTACAATTAAAGCTTGGAATGCTTTGTATTGATCATGTTATTAATATAAATCAAAATTAATTGTGCATTTAAATTATAACTATATCAATATTGAAACTATGTAAAGGAACACTTCAGCAAAAGAGACTTCTTGCTTACAAGCCTTTGCTTGTTTAGATCAGTAAACCTGAGCCTCCCATAATTTCCAACTTCAGAGCATTCACAAAAATTACCTATCTCCTACTTCTTCTTTAAGACAGTGTCCTGGTCACTTCTATTTTATTTTATCACATAACTGTTTAACATAGAAATTTACAGATTAATAGAGGACAAATGGAGGCAAGTTTTCTCCTCTTCCTCTCTCTGCTCTTGTGCAGACAGGTACACAATGCACGTACACTTTGCCTGCAGTGCAAGATAACATGCTAGGTTAGGCATTTTGAAATTGTTGATACGCAAGTTTAAGAGTGAAGAATTTAAAATATATATTATCAAAAAAATTATTCATTGCACATGCTGCTTTATTCTATTAAGTAATTTTTGTGTGGATATTTGTTAGCAGTAAGCATAGAGATTTGAACTGCAATTGTACAAAGTTGCCTAACTATTCACAGTCCTTCTTGAGTTGCTGTAATTAAGGAAGAGAAATGGGCTGATATAAGTACCATCAATAACTACTAGCTAGGCACAGGGATAAGCACTGTTTGGGCTTATACAGTAGAGATCTTTGGTGTGGTTTTGGTTTGGGTTTTGGTTTTTATTTGTTGATTTTTTTTTTTAAATAAAATGACAAATTTCAGATGTTTCTGGTATCCACATGAATGATGATTTTATGAAACTGGCAGGAACCTAAGTACTTCCATGCATACCTCAACACAGTATCAGGTTCTTGTGTGCCAAGACTGACATTTGGATCTCCCTGAAGGAAACCAGTGTAACAGCATACCTAACTGCACCCTAAACCTGACATTTTTCATCTGTATTGTCAACATATCTGATGAAATAGGAATCTAGATCATCAACTTTATCTCTGCTTTCAATACAATATTGCCATCTCAAGGCTTTTAAATTTTAAGGATGGCTGAGCATGTTTGGTAATGATCACTGGACGAGCCCAGAGTTTGAAACTAATGTGAATTTGCTGTAAGAGACAAGTATGTCCCTTTTTCTTTCCCTACCCAAATACATGCATAAAAATAGTGGCAAATATGAGTTGCAAAGCAAATCTGGAACATTAGTTAAGTTCTGGGTGACAACCTCAAGAGCCCCATGGGGCTGGGGAATCTTGCTTGCCCTGGTTGAAGCAGACGGTACTTTTCCACTGTGAGCCTGATGAACCTGCTGACAATTCCTGTCACATACTACAGAATGAAGCAAAGTACTACATAAGTGTCCTGCATCCTAATGTTTTCTGTTTTCTCTTTGGTAGCATGATTGTCCAGCTATAAGGAAGCTATATACTGAGCAGTATAAGAAAATTCTCTTTTCTGGTCACCCCCTGTCCCGTCCTGCTGGGTTGTTGAATGTTTGGGTTTTTTTAAGTTAAAAGAGCATAGAACGTGATTTTGCTTTGTAAATTTTTCCCCTAAGTGACAATCTAGTTGCTATCACTATAAGGGTACATGTGTGTTAAGAAAACCTTTGACAACAGAAAACTCAACTTGCTGCAAGACATATTTCTGAGTGTTGAATCAATAATGTGTTCTACTGATATCCTTTTAAAGGTAATAGAGCACACCTAAGGAAGATGTTTGTGGGAGTTACTGTACAGAAATAGTTAAAAAAGTAGTTTGCAGAATAAATCTTTGAGGTTGCGTTTAGTTTAATATTTGATATATAAGTAAAAGAAGTATAAAAAAGCAGCCTAAGTGTGTAACCTATGATACTAACTAGCTCAACAAATAAGACCATTTATAAGGCTGAGCTTGTACCATTAAAATAAATGTGAATTTTACTACTGGATGCTATGCATATTTTATTCATTTAAGATAGCCATTTGTTTCATCCATGCATAAAGAATTTTCCAGCAAGACAAAAGCCTATTATATAAGGACAAAACTGAACATGAAGAGCATCTGTATTTCCACTGCAAAGTGCAGTGTAGTGCAGAGGATCACTTGCTAGCTGTTAAACTCACCAGGCTGTCTATTAGAAGTGATTCTAGCTGTGGAAGCACAAATGCAAATAATTTTTTCAAATAAATTAATGTATTAGATACTTGTTATACAGCAGTGGAGGAAAAGCCAACAACATGAAACATATTCATAAATATGTATTTTGTTCAGTGCCTAGCCTTTATTGAAGTTCTGATTTTGTTTCTGGGTTAAAAATAATGTGATTAAGTGGGCATATTAAAGAGAACAGGAGAACATAAAAAAATAGTTTTTAAGATAACTATTTGAAATTCAGTTGGGATTCAGTTGGTCTTATATATTTTATGCGGGAAAAAAACCTGATTGATTCCATGGATTTCATAACTATATGGAGTGTATGGTAGTTTGAAATAGCTTAAACCTCTCCAGGTTTCTTCACAGAGCTACATTAAGCTATAACCTCTTATTAGAGCCTGGATACTAGATTCATTGGGAATACCAGGATCTGATCTCACTTATGCTAAGGATAACTTAATTGCCTTTTAGCGAAGAAAAAAGTGTAAACTCAAGAGAAACCAGTCCAAGTCTGCTGTTTGTTGGAGGTACTAGGTGGTTAGGAATGCTGTGGGCCACATTGGGACTGGTTTAGTGTCAGTTCTGAATCATAGAATCATAGAATCACCACGCTGGAAGAGACCCACCGGATCATCGAGTCCAACCATTCCTATCAAACACTAAACCGTGTCCCTCAGGACCCTGTCCACCCATCCCTTAAACACCTCCAGGGAAGGTGAATCAACCACCTCCCTGGGCAGCCTGTTCCAATGCCCAATGACACTTTCTGTGAAAAACTTCCTCCTAATGTCTAGCCTAAATCTCCCCTGGTGGAGCTTGAGGCCATTCCCTCTTGTTCTGTCCTCTGTCACTCCATCACCCTCCTCTCTACAACCTCCTTTCAGGCAGTTATAGAGAGCAATGAGGTCTCCTCTCAGCCTCCTCTTCTCCAGGCTAAACAACCCCAGCTCTCTCAGCCACTCGTCATAGGTTCTGTTCTCCAGCTCCTTCACCAGCTTTGTTGCTCTTCTCTGGACTCGCTCCAGAGCCTCAACACCCTTCTTGTGGTGAGGGGCCCAGAACTGAACACAGGATTCAAGGAGCGGTCTCACCAGTGTGGAGTACAGTGGGAGAATAACCTCCCTGGACCTGCTGGTCACACCGTTTCTGATACAAGCCGGGATGCCATAGGCCTTCTTGGCCACCTGGGCACACTGCTGGCTCATGTTCAGTTGGCTGTCAACCAACATTCCCAGGTCCTTACTCTTACTAAGGGTGCACTGAGTGGTGCTGATGTTGTGAAAACACTTTTTTTTTTTAAACTGAGAATTCAGCTGTTATATAGATCATGAAAACTGCATATTTTAGGAAAATAGTAAAGGATTTGCCTATTATATCTCTAGTCAGTAAAAGTTACATCCTTCTTTTTTAAAGCCTTGCACTACATCACATATATATATGCCATGCTGAATGATCTATTTATTCCTCTTGAGAAGTTATTGCTCGTGATACAAATATCATGACGAGCATGGGAACACATTTCACACCCTTGAACTTCCAACTCTGCAAATCCTGCCTACCAGCAGCACCTACAAAATATCTGTTTTACTGAATAAACTTTAAAATCATAACATCATGGAAGGGCACTTAGCTTTAAAGAAAATAAATTAAGAAAATAAAGATCTAAAACTGTACTGAAAAAAAAATACTCTCCTAGAAGCCTGCACAGAACAAAACAAATTATAGGGTATATTTAGATGACCTATTATTAAGAAAACCACATTTATAAAGTGAAGCAAAATTATTAGGATAATTCCAAGGAGAAAAAAGTTTTACGCACAGATACCATTGCCTGAATATAAAAGCAGAATTTCAGAGCTGCACAGAAAGAGGGGAAGAACCCTTCTTGAGTTTTGCTTAAATGTAGGGCAGGTAAGACTTTAACCTAATGAATAATTTAAACACGTGCATGTCCCAAAAGAGCCAGGGAAAAAAAAAAACCTACAATAAAATGAACACTGAATCAATGAAATCTGACTGGCATCCAGATAAAAAAAGTCAAAAAGCACTTTAATGCCAAGATGTTACTGTTAATGAGCAACAAATCAGAAAAGGAGACAGTAAGAGTCTGGCTATTTTATTTCATAATGAAAGATAAAAGCAAGGTGCAACAATTTATGCATTTACCTTTTGGACTACAAAACGGCCTGCATACCAATCTCTTTACTTTGCTGTATGTAAGCACTTAAAATGAGAATGTTGCCCATAACCAGCTAAAAGAGACGGCTATGTAATTGCATACACAACTAAGGATTACATCATTACCAGTGGCATTAATAAATGCTGTTCTAAAGCATCACTAATCTGAGTATTTTTTAAAAGCATTACAAAAGGAAGGGACTTTGTGCAATGCATTTTTCAGCCATTTTTATATTGTCATTGAAATATACATGGAATGCTGCTTTACATAATAATGATATGTTATTCATTAATATACCAGATATTTTATTTTATACCTTCAGAATGGGTATACCTTACTGAAATGCTTAATAAATGTGAACAGGCTTTTCTCACTGAAAAATATTCTCAGCTAACTAAAGTTAGGACTGCTGTGTCTGAAAACTGCTCTGTGTGTTCTTTGCAGGTTGTCACAAACCAAGATAGGTGTGGTTATCCCACACGGTGCTGTCCATATTTGCTCCAATTTAGAAAAGCTTTATGTCACTTTTCAGATAATTTACCGTGCATTTGCAATCAAACCATTTTTCATGAATCCTTTCACAATATATGGCATTTCTGTGTTTATTTCATACTGTCCAGGCTGACTACATCTTACCCAGGCCAGTCTGACTACAAAACTATAGAACTCTGCCTGAGTGAATTCAGGAAACTCCTCTCTTCTTCACTTCCTAGGAGCTTTGGGGCTACAAATTGTCTCTCCAGAGAAATTACAACTATATTTACAAAGGAAAACCTATGAGATGTTGTAGAGCACACTTGGTTTGTATCTTCTTTTCACCTGGCTAGGCTACAAAGCCCTCACCATGCTTTCTTCTTCTTTAGAAACAGTGATGAGAGATCAGTTCTTCAACCCAACATAAGAACTATTACAGCCAGATTTTTGATCTCTTCCTCTCCTTTTAACAATATCAAATAAGCTACATAGACTTATTTAAGATACTGTTTCAGCAATGAACTTCGATTTGCTATTGATTTAATTTATTAACAAAAAATTGAGGCTATTTACTGGAATATCTACAAAACGTAGACACTCAGAATCACAGAATTCTTTAGTTTGGAAAGACCTTTAAGGTCATTGAGTCCACCTGTAAACCTAACACTGCCAAGTTCAACACTAAACCATGTTCCTAAGCACCACATCTACACATCTGTTAAACACCTCCAGGGATGGTGACACAATCACTTCCTTCAAATTCATTTCAAAGATTTTAAAATTGCATTGTCATGCATTTCAAAGATTTTAAAATAGCATTGTCATGCATTTCAAAATCATTTATATTACAAGTGTCAAAAGCTCAGAATTGCATTCTCCATCTCCCTGGTCCCTGAGTAACTTCTAAAGATTCCAAAATCTCACCATCCGTACTAATATGATACATATTCCATTTCATTCCGCATCCATGTACATCTAAGCTACATATGCCCTTCAGGTGGAGTAGATATTTAATTATTTTTACATTCATAACAGTGCAAAGAGATAAAAATTGAAAGTTTGAAATTTTGCATACAGATTTCTGTTCACTAGAAATTTAAATGGCAAATTGTTCCAATTAATCAGTGAATGTTTACACAAGTATGAGGAGGTAAGATTAGTAAGCAGACATATAATTGCATGAAAATAACCCATACATGATTACTCATGAAATTATAAAGGGAAATGATTTTGGCGCAAGGAAAGACAACAGATGGTAGGGAAATAATGATAAAACAGTTACTACCAGTGTAAGGCACATGTAAAGAAAAAAAAAGCAAGTATAGAATTGGTTAAATGTGTTAGATTTAATTGGTTTGTCGTTAATTTCCATGAACAATTACTGTAAAGTTCTTGTACTCATTGTTCTTAATTAAATCTTTTCTATGTTTCGATATCCAACTTTTTCTTCTCCTAGTGACATTTGAATTTTAAATAGAGAGTAGATGGTACGTGATAGAAAATGGAACTGCCATATGTGCTTGCTCTGACAAAAAACTGATTGATATAATTTTTTTTTTCTTTTCCAAAAAACACAAGTTCTTCCTTACTTTTTGAGATTGAATTATGAATTTCTTAATGTGGGTGTCAGGCCATCTGTCAGACAATGAAGTTTCCCTATCTCTCAACAATACATGTAACACTTAAGACATTAATTCTTTTTATAAGTGTTGTGAATAGGTATTTTAGTCAGACAACTATAAATGCAAAGAGTTGGGTAAATGCAGTACTTTACAACAGCATGTGACTGCATGCTAGGAGAAGCAGAAATTTACAGCCTTGTGCTGCTAGTATACAACCCAGCACTGCTAAGTTCTATTTTCTGTGAAAAATAAAAAGACTTTGTTCTTCGCTCATTTAAATGAATCTCTGTCGAGTCATTAAAGTAGAATAACCAAGTTGTTAGGGCAGCATATGGTATTAGGTTTACTGATTCTTGTTAAGTTCTTAAAATATTATTAAAGTGAAACTCATATACTTAAAGGTTTTATATTAATTATCCAAGTATATACATGCATTTTGAACTCAATAACATCTAATCTCACATTTAGATCAAATAGCAAAACTGGTAAAAATGCAATTATATAGATTTTTAAAATATGTATTTTCTAAGATTTACTTCAAGGATTCCTTTTGGATAAAATTTACAATTTTTACTAAAACGATCAAAAAAACACTAGGAAGAGTTTTCTGTTTTCAATGTGAAACCATAAATTTACCACTTAGATCTCATTCTTATGTGAAAGCTTTCATTTTTAAGTCAAAGCCTTTTAACAAAAGTGTTTTGATTAGCTCTGCTGATGCATAAACTACTCATTCAGCGTAATTTACTCCTGCACACAGCTGTCAGGAGCTTACTGACACATCTGTGAAACTTCCAAAGAACTTCAAGTCATATGAGCACAGATCATCTCACAATTTAGGGAAAATAGTGATGCTTAAGACAGCACGCCAACAGTGCAGAAAAATTATATACTGCAGGAAGATTTCTGACCTAAAATATAGTTTAACCATTATCCAGATGCAAAGCTTGAACACTCAGAATTGTTTTGCAGCTCCAGAAAGAAATATGTATTTGCTGTTATATTATCAAAACTCCCAAATGGCCTTTTCAGTATATATAGTTTTCTACATCAGATTGTTCTTTATGCATTACTCTTTCTGAACAGACCAAGGGTTGAATTCTTCTTTTTTTTTTACAATATTAAATTTCACTGGATTAACCCCAACTACCTATGAAATTATAAAAGGAAAAAAATAGCTGAGCTAGACACAGCATTGTGTTGCCATAGAAACAGGAACTCTGTCTGGCTTTCTCTTTCTTCTCATTTTGTACATAAAATCCCCAAACTTCGAAAATATTTCCTAGTAACTATACTGTAATTTTGTGGAAGGAAACTTCATTTACACCTGGTTTGAGAGATATTGGCTTTTACCCCATCTAAGGATAGATAGCACATCATGAGAGTGGGAGATAACAAGAGAGATAAGGATCCAGGGCAGGGGGAAGAGAACTCCAGAAATGTACAGACATAAACAGTAAAGACACACGTGCTGTAGTGGCAGTATCAAAATAAAATGTCACCATGCAAGAATAAAAATATGTAATTTACAGAACACTATATTTGTAGGTTGGGGGAAGAAATAGAAATCTTTAAAGTCTATGATAATCATATTCTATTCCTGGGATGCATTTCATCAAACTATCTAACTTAATATGACCTTTAAATATAAAGCTCAAATAGTACATCCATGCTAGCAAATGATTACACTTAAAAAGCACCTAGCTACCAGAACACAGTATTTTAATTTTTTTTTATGACTATATCACTTTGCAGAAAAAGATGTGGAATGCCTAGAAAGTTTTGCCAGAATTTATTGTTACTACTGCAGCTTATGGCTAACTAGATATTTTTAAATCCTAAACACAGAAATATTAATTATCAAAATTTCACTCCTATTCCCTTGTGAGCAGATGAACAGGAAACCTTTATCTTTTAAAGACAAAGCATTTTCATTATAATTTTCATAATGCTCATCAAGAAAGCATTTTTCCATATATGGCTATAGCAAGAGATCTCACCCAAAAAATTAAGTTCATAAATCTGAACAAGACAATTGTTTTAGTTGAAGTGCTAGCATTTCATTTACAGATAATGTATTTTCCCTATGAAAAATGGCTTCTTTTTGCCTTTGTTATATTTCCTCTGAAAGCTTTTACTTTGAAGAAATTAGTTTCTAAGAACGTAGGTTGGAATTTGACCATCTCTTAGATTTAGGACTTGAAGATATTTTTTTCCCTTATAAGTAATGTTAGGAAATATCACTTATTATGGAAACACTAAAGAAGGAATGTTCCACATTTACATCTGCCTATGTGTTATATAAACTAGGGTCTCGATCAGTTCTTCAACAATTAATACTGTTGGCCATGATACAGTGAGCAAATGCCAATTCATATGTGCCATTTCCCTCCACTTCTTCCTGCAGTTTCACTAAAATTTCTCACTTTTAACTATTTCCAATTATTTCACATTCCAAAAGGCTTCAGTCTGAAAATGTTTCCCCCATGAGTCTGAGGTCTGCATTCTGATTTTGTTATCACTGCATTTTACTGGCTTCCATAGTGGGGGCTTTTGCAAAACTTTTTTTCATTCATTTATGCTTTACATGGCATCACAAATAAGGTCAGTTTCTGAAGAAATAATGAGCTACCAGATGAGAACAAGTGATTATAGGAATACTGAGGTCTTTGTACATTTGTTAAACTTGGTCGGACACAGCTGAGTTTTTCAACTCACTATGATTTTTCCAGAACATGGCAATACAAGACATTCATAGTTAAATGGCCACACAAAGGAAAACAGCATGAAAATTTCAGTCTAAACACTTAACATGGAGTGAAATTCAACCAAGGTATCATAATGGGCACCCTTCAAGGTGAACTTTAATTGACATATAATGTTTCCAACATTTTGCACATGTTAAAAAAAAAATGAATCCATTGATCAAATTCACGCAGATAAGGAAATGACTGAGAATGCAATTTTCCTCTTTTAAGACAAACCCTGAAATCACTTTCTACTCTTCTGTGCCAGCAATGAATTGTGACCTGTAATGACACTGCATGGGATCCCATATGATAACGTAGGGATGAGTATATGGGTGGTTTAGTTGAGATCAGAGGTGCATTGTTGAGGTGAATTTCCCATTGTGCTTTGGTTTATATCCAAGAGCAATCTCGGCGTGCAGACCTTCTTTCTGATCAAGCTAGCCTGGATCTTTTCCCCTGCACTCCTGCTGCCAGCAGGCAGCCACGCTCCATGTGACCATGTGCAGTGTCCACCCAAAGCAATCTTCTGTCCCCCAAAATGTGCTTCATTCTGCTTTCACACTGCACTGTTTCACTCTGCTGTTCTACTCCCCTTGCAGTGTATTTCTTATGGATGCAGACAGCTCAGATATCTATTCATTATGAAGACTCTTCATAGTTATAAATACATACACTGTAAAGATTGTAATGCTTTCACCATAGAATTAAGGTAGGGCTTTACATTTAGACAAGACATACCTCACAGAGAATCTTTTTAAAGTATTTCTAGAGCACCTATTTAAGGCACTTAGGGATTTAAAAGAATACTTTCAAGTATCTCAAAATTTAAATCACCTCATCTGTCAAGAGAAAAATGTATCACAATTCTTCAGCAAAAACCTCATATATTTCCTTTTAGGATAACATAGATCCAGTGAGATGTCAAATATAACCACATTTCACTCATCCCACTTCATTAAAATGGCAAGTTACTGAGAATAAATTTGTAACTCAGTTCATCAGCCTATTCCTTATTTCAATCCTTCATTCTTTAGCTACAAGCAATTTTATGCCCTTTTATTTTCAGTTGTTCACGATGAATTGTTATCAATGAGACAGACAAATTTAATTATTTCTTTGTTGGAAGTTTTATATTCATAGATGCAGGTGTTACTGACTGAAAATCATGTTATTGTGAATTCAGTGCATGAGGAGTACAGTAATGTTGCTGTTAGAACATCAATGACTGGTTTCGTTTTTATGGCAAACTTCCCAACCATGTGTTAGCCAAGCAATGTTCACACTATGGTCAAAGATATGTTGATATTTTAAGCTATCAGCTGCAGTTAACAACACTTTGTTTTACCACCCTCAAGAATCCCCCAAATGGTCATTAATGTTTGCTTCAGGCAACAAGCTGAAACTATCTTAGCATGATAGATCTTTCAAGTTCCATATTTAATCAGTTATTCTTTTTTATCTATTCATTCTATCCACTTTACTGTGTGAAGAGAGACTGTACTCTCACAAATCATAGATACCTATTCACATGAGGGGAGTCAAATGCATGATATTGTCCCATGTGCCAAATGAACAGTTACACACCAATGAAATTATTTACACCTTAACTTTGAAGTAAATCTAACTAACATTAATGACATTACCATGCATACTGACAGAAGAATTTATCTGTAGCATAGATATTACTTGATTCTTCTTTTTTTGTTTTAGAAAATAATCTAAAACTGAAGGAATGATGAACTCCATGAGATAAATGTAGCATTCAATTAGGAGAAAATGTCTAACAAGTATGCAAGAAAAATGAATGTTATAAGGAATATAAAGGATAGCAATAAATAATCTTTCTTATTTGTATATAGCCCTCTACTGACTCTTAGTCACACTAGGTGAAATTATACATGCATGATTTATTTTTCAAATCATTAGGTGGAACACTGTTTATAAGCAATTTGTATAATCAAATGTTAATGATATATAGTGCATAGATGATTAAAGGACCGTGATCTGAGATTTTCTTATCACTTTGGAGAAAACAACAAATGAAATTGAAACAATGTCCATTACAGCTGGCTAACTGCAGTTCACTCTGTATTTTGCCATTTGGAATGCCTGTTAAACCCAAATACAAGTATGGATGTTCAAATATGTCTTCTTTTTTTTTTTTAATTCTCAGCTGGGTAGTTTGAGGGCTTGATTAATTAGGCAACTGAATAATTTATTAATTTCTGATATATGTTTTTATAAATTACTTTCTGATACCAATACCAGCTATTTATGGGCAGCCCATTGCATGGCAGGACAGGAAATCATTTCAGCATTCTAAATGGGAAAAGAGTCATGTAACTGAAAGTGAGCAACTAACCTCAGAATTTGTTCCCCTGGACATCACAGAAAATAAAATTTCTGTGACTACCTAATATTTTAGAAAGACCAAATGCAGTTTCATTTCATGTGAAATACTTTAAGTGGATGAATAGGAACTGGAATGCCTGCAAAATTCAAATACCCTTCCTCTCTGTTGAAGTTGATTAAAGAAAGTTAGTAGATACTTTTCGGTGACTTTTACCTTGTGTGCTAGGAGGAGTTTGATGTGGTACTTCTGAAAAATTCTGTAAACCCTTAATAAAATGTTCTAGGAAGACTAATTCACAGAATTAACTTACAGATGTTGTCTGGTCTCCAGGGCTCTGGGTATTTCATTATTTTTTATCTAAAACCTCTCTGTTAGCAAAGCTGAAAGGTGCACTGATTTGAATCTTACCCTCTCAATGCTGATTAATATAGATTTAGTAGGGAACAGCTCTGATATCGGGCTTCTGAATTGCACACAGCAAAATGTCTGGCTCCAGAGAAAGACAGTAAGAGAGGAGTTCTGGGGTGGTTTAGTGCATAGGTGTGTCCACGCTGAGCCAGAAGGTGGGAGTAAATTACTCAAACAGAGGGTATGGCCTCTTGCTGGCACAGAGCGTACAGAATAAGGGATATGCCAATAGATGGGCTTATTTTATAAGGACACAACAAAATGGACTATATTTTAATTATGTGGATTTCCTAACAGTTAAACTATCAGCTCTGAACATGTCATGTACTTTCTGTCCTTACAGAAAAGGTAACATTCTCTGCAGAAAGTGTAAGAATTTTTGTAGGAAGGTTATTTAAGTTGCAATTACATGCAGTTGAGGTGATTTTATTTCAATGCATTCAAGCAGCAGCTGCTGCAAGACTTGGGAGCAAGTATGTTTGTGTGAGCTCATGCTGAACACATGTTGGGGTCTAATCCGATTGAAAAGCTGTACAACTGTACCTTCTTTGCTCTTTCTGTTCATAATGGTTCAGACCTGGGCTGCTGTCATGCATGCTTTAAGCACTTTATCAGAAGTACCTTAAAAAATGTAGCTGGTATACATTGCTTAACTATTTAAACTTTATTATTTATAATAATTAACTGCAGTGAAGGATGCCAAAATTAAAACCTGATAACATGATACAAGGGAAGAAGCAAGTTATTTACAATAACTTGTTTGGGTTTTTTTTCCAAAACCAGAGGCAACAAATGAAAGGGGAGAAAACAGAAATCTTTTTTTCCTCTGGTAAGATCGCCTGTCAAGGCAATGAAACTACCTGTAACAATCTCTGTATTAAGCTCTCCAAAACACAGTAGTTCAAACATAGGTAGTGCAATAAGGCACTGATCTTGGATATATTCTATAAATATTTTTAATATAGGCCTTCTTAAAAGAGAAATGCCAGCTTTAGTTGTGCCATGTGCGCATGTACATTTATCTACATATGCAGTTTAGAAGGTGATAATTCACATGGATAAGGAGCTTGATTTCTCAGATTCTTCAGGCACATAGATATAAAGATCAGTTACATAAATCCTAAAAAATATTACTTCTAAAATATTTTCAGGAAACCTTAAAATACTCCCTCAAATAATATATTTATTTTTGTAAGACAACAAGAAAGGAAATGTCTACTTGAAATCGTCATTCTAGAAAACCTACTCCTTTTATTACAAATGTAATGCAAATGTATGTAATTCTGTCCTTTTTTTGAGGACAGAGAAATTAACCAAGTAATGGAAAATCAATATTTGCAAATTATAATTTCCTTTAAAACTGCATTTTTAGGTGAAGGGAAACATTGTCTTTTAAATTGAGTTCATCTAATACCAGTCAAAAAAAGGAGAAATCTAAGTGTTTTCTTTTCCAAAATTTACCTAATTCTTGTATTCTAGTTTAAGGAATGTGATGGTGTTAAAAAAAAAAAAATAAAAAAAATCTAAAACTGGAATAAAGTATTTTGTTGGTCAGGAACAGTGTTTCTTCCGAGGCTGCCAGGGAACTGAAAAGGTTATAATCATTGCGTAACTGCCATGAAATAAAGAGTGATTTCTAATTAATGGGACCATAAGACTGATCGGTACTTACTCCACACATACCCTTCCCCTCTCTTACAATGCTGGTTACCTCACTGTTTACCAAACATTTTAGGTACTAATATCCACCACAGAACTCTTCTGTCTTGCCTCCCTTTTCTTGAGAGGCAAATTTTAGTGATTGCTTTCTTTCTCTGGCTAATAAATATTTAATTATTCTATGTAAAATAGCAAGGCTTGAGCTACAAGAATATGATATGTAACACAAAAAGGCCTCACTGCGCAGGTTGATTGTTTGCATTTTATATTCAGACCATTGACATTCAGATCTCGTTAGGAGAAAAGGAGCATTAAACCTAGATCTTCCAAGTATCAGGAAAGTCTTCTCCATATTGGGGGACATAATTTAATTTGCTGACCATGTGTAGCTAATTTAAATGATATGCTTGAAGAGCAGGCCCTCACCAATAAAACAGGCAGGGCAATAAGTAAATGATGGAAATTAACAAGGTTTAGTTGTGATCTGTGATCCCTTCTGTCTTTGAAAAACATAATGAGCTTTCTCAACCCTGGAAGTCGATGGTATTTTTATGCATTTACTAATGTTACTAGTAGCTCTTTAGGTATGTAAACATCTCAGGAAGTGGAAGCTTACAGCAAATGATTATCTAAATGCCTTCCAATGTCTTTTTGTAAATTAGCCTCTCTCTTGAACCTCACAAAATTTGTAACATGTGAGGGGATCAAGAGAGAGGTTCAGCAATGCCTGGAGAAGAGGAGGCCAAGAGGAGACCTCATTGCTCTCTACAACTACCTGAAAGGAGGTTGTAGAGAGGAGGGAGCTGGCCTCTTCTCCCAAGTGACAGGGGACAGGACAAGAGGGAATGGCCTCAAGCTCCACCAGGGGAGATTTAGGCTGGACATCAGGAGGAAGTTTTTCACAGACAGGGTCACTGGACATTGGAACAGGCTGCCCAGGGAGGTGGTTGATTCACCTTCCCTGGAGGTGTTTAAGGCATGGGTGGATGAGGTCCTGAAGGACATGGTTTAGTGTTTTATAAGAATGGTTGGACTCGATGATCCGATGGGTCTCTTCCAACCTGGTCATTCTATGATTCTATATTTCTATGATCACACTATTTTTACAGGCCTAGAGTTTATTTTTCAGCTCTCTGTCGTCTGATGGAACTTGATTAGATAATATCAGTAACATTAATGAAGTATCAAAATGTTAGTAAAGCTGTCTTCACGGCTGAAAATTTCTTTTAAGTATGCAACTGTATATATAACCTTGCCTAGTTTTACACAAGGGCATTATCAGTAAGAAATCACATTAAGGCTGTGTGAGTAATAAAGAGTTGAATACCAGACAGAATAAATACAGATTTTTAACCACGATGCATAAGATGGGAAGAGAGAGTTCACTCATGACATTCAGAAGATAGTAGAGTTCCATTTATTACTCACTGGTTCTCTGTGTAACAACATCTAAGTAATCACTCAATGACCTAAATACGAAGGCTACATTAAAGAAGAGAAGTTTTGTGTGCACAGGAATAGCAGAAAATTACAATATAGTAAAAAAAAATAAGTAAAAAATTATAATAAAAAGAGAAGTAGAAAAAAGAAACAAAGAAATTCTATAACCCTAAAGAGATGTGATTCCCTACTCATCTGTGACTTGGCTGTCAATCCCTAGATCCTGTAATGAAGACTCACTGAACACAGCAAATTCACTGAAGGATCAAAACATTCAACAAACACTTATTGCTTGAATTGTGGCAGAATAATTTTGGAAGAAAGCAAAGACTGAAAGAGGTTTCACTGAAGAACAAAGGAAGGAAAATGCAAAAGAGTATGTCAATATTTTTTTTCTCCAGCTGGTATGATCCATCAACTAAAACATATTTTGAATGAGCATCTTTGCATCTTCCATCACATTTCTGTAGGATACTCTTTGTCTGATTTCTTGGATAGTTTACTTTGTTGCCTAGTTTCATATTCCTATGTATCTCCATGCTGAAAACTGTATTTAGGAATATCCTTTTGCATTTTCTGATATCCTCCTTGCCAGCTAGGAAAAATAAAACCAAATTGGAAATGGAAGGGGATTGATGGAATAATTTATATGGGATGATGAGGTAAAAATACTAACTTATAAACTGTTTGGACCAAACAGTTGTATCCATCTGAAGTGAAAAGAAATAGGCCTCCTTTTTTTTGTTAAGCTTCACTTTCAAGTGCTTACTGGAGTGTTTTCAGGTAATCTTCTAATAAATGGGAAAGAGAAAAAAGTAGTCTCTCTGCATGGAAGAGAAAAAAGTACTCTCTGCACACACTTAAGAAGCAGAGGAAAATCACAGGACCATGACTGCTTGCTCAAACAGCATGGAAAGATGAAATGGAAACAGGACAGACAGGAAGGAGGGGGTAATTTTCCATACTTCAAATAGTTCAGCATTATAATAAAGAAAAATGACTTGGTTGTAAAAACGAATGTACCGAGGAGTTAAAGGGTTTGGTAAGCAGTGGTGGGGTTTTTTTGCATAAAAGAAAAAAAAATGGGAGGGGAGTATGAAAAGTTATGTTTGTGAATATATCAGAAAAGACTAATCTTGTGTTGTAGGCTACTCTCACTAAGCTGTTTTCCTAGATAAAATACTTTGAATTTTAGCAATGAAATATATTGTCCATAGGTTGACCTACTAAGCATAAAATAATTAGACAAACTGCAAAAAATAATAATTAGAAAATTCATGGGGTTCTTAGTGAAAATTACAATAATATTGCCAGGGATGCCTATCCAAACATATTCTTTCTACTAACTAGGGCTGCAAACTGAAACTCCAGCAGAAAAAGAGGAAAATAAGCAGTCAATTTATATAGGGAAGTGAGTTGTTCTTGCTGATTTTTTTTTAGAATCTGAAAGCTTTTAGCACAGAAAGTTAAAGCTACTTTTTCTATTAATATACATTTTGTTTTCAAATTAATATTGTGGTTTTATGTATCAGGAAAAGCCAGAATGAACATATAAAAATGAACATATAGTAAGATGCACTATCTTTAACAGTATTTAATATTTTATAAGGAACTCAGTGTTTAATAATGGAATAAATGACATACAGGAGAATAATTTCCTTCCTATGTCTGATTCGTATTTATATTTAGTAGTATTAGGTTATATGTACATGTCCACCATGTCCACACTCCATATTGATGAACGGGGTTGAATGCTTTCCTGGTTTACCAGAACTACAAAAGAGTAATTAGATACAAGAGTTATAATTCAATTACTTCTTTATTTTTTTTTCCCTCCGGGAGCTTAGAGCTGTATGACATGATATTCCTTATTCTTATGCTTGGAGGTCCTGCCACTTTTGAAAATCAAAGATCCATCTGGAGAATGTGCTTTCTCCTGTTCACCAATCATTACAAGAAACATTCTGCTATATAAATGAAGGATACGTGCATGATAATGCCTTTCCCTGATGTGACTGTGAAAAAATAGGCAGCTGTAAAAACAGCAAGTGAGCTGACAACATTGTATGTCTTGGATTTCACCATGTTGAAGACAATCCATCTTATGCCAAGATGTGGAATTGACAGCTCTTTCCCATTTTCCTTCTTGTAACTGACTCTGTAATTCACATTTTAGAGTGGGACTAATTGATGCATATTTTCTTTTTGTGAATTATTCTGGGAAGCTGTTTTTAGATAAAAGTGTTTGTTGAATGAAAAAGGCATTCCCACTCTAGAGATGCCTGGATTTCAAATAAAGGTCCACTCTCCTCCCCTAATACCCTTTCCCATCCCCACAAAAAAGAAGTATCCATTTGGGAAAGGGGAGTACAAGGCAAGATATTTAAAGGTTTTAGCTCCAGTGAAATTTGACGCATACTACATTTAAAAGTCTTGCCTTCTTTACCCCTAAATTCTTCTGTCATGGCTTGATTATTTTACAGGTGCCAGATATGCAGATTTGGATACTAGTTGTACTAAATGTACTTGCTGGGTTTTACTCTCCATACTGCCAAAGTCCAAGAATGTGCAGATGAATATAAAAGTAAAATCTGATTCTACCTGAATCACAGATGAGAGGAAGGAAGCAACGAGCTGTGCTCTTGTTTATACAAGTAAGATAAGACAAACTACTTTCATTTGACAGCATGCTGTATCCTGCTACCATTACACTCAAGGAAGAATGCATTCCCTGGGAGCGCTTTAAAGTCAGAATTTCAGACACACGACTTGGTAACACAAATATAAGCCACAGGAAATTGTTTATTACTTGGTCTGGATGTCCTTCTCGTGCTACCAATATAGCTCTCTTGGTTGGGCAACCATAACACTCATTCACAAAGATCATCCATAACTGTCTCCTGCATGCAACGACTCTGGAGAATTTTCTGCATGGCAGTGCCTTGGTTAAAAAAGTGAATGGAGGATAATGAAGATGAGTGATAGGAAAAAAACCCCAAAAACAGTGACAAAGACTAAGCATATATAGAAACAGAAGAGAGGAATTATAAAAGGCAATGAAGTGTTAAGTCTATGGTAGGATATATGTGCCACAGCACTATACTGCAGTGGCAGATATCTTAAAGTACACTGACCTTAACAGAAAGCATTTAAGAAAATTACCTAGTGCCATTAAATGCTTCCCTGCTTAGGACTGGCAACTTGTCTCAGACCCTTCTGTGATGTCCTGCATCTAAACTCACGTCTGAAGACAAGGACCTCTCCCAGGGGAGGCACTTTTTGTCCACTAGACCTGCACTAAGAAGTCTCTATTTTCTTCTTCCTAAACAGAAGAAGAAAATAGAAAGAAGAGGAAAGAAAAAAAGAAAAAGAAGAAGAAAATTCCCTTTTTATCTCTGGTGTCAAGAACCAAAGGCATCACGGTCAGATTTAGACACAGGTTTACACACTTCATGCCCTCCGTCCCCACAGAGCTCGTAATGTTACTTAATGAGGTGCAACTGGTCTCAGGAGTCGCAGCTTCAGTGACTGATATCAACAGAGTAGAGGAAAAGCCATCTAACTCCATGATGAATCCTTGAGAGATGTCCAGCCAAGACCATCATCTCATACATTATTACAGACGACAGGAGTAGAAATGCAAGGGATCACCAACTGTTCAAGATGACATCAAGAATTAGCAGTTTGCCTTGCTGCAGCCTCTGTACATCAAGGAGGAGATGCTACAGTCTACTTTGCTGTTCTGGAAAGACAGGAGAGGACCTGGAAGTCTGAGAGGCGGGTGTGGTGCCCATCCTAGCTGACTGGAGATTACCTTGTGTAGGCAGCAGGGCTGGTGCCCAGAGCTGTGCTGAACCTTGATGCATGCTCACATGTGGTTTCTTTTCTGTTTGGTTTCCCCTGAAAGAGATGGGTCTGCCTGCGACAAGCAAATACTGAGCCTGTAATTCTCCCTGCCATACACTCCAGCCCCGTTAACTGTGGGTTGTTACTCCCAGGTAACCTGGGGGCAGCCTCCATAAATTGGCTCGCTAGTATTACACGTTTTATAATTGCTGTAAAACATATTTGGAAAGATTTTTGGCTGTGCTTATTATGACACATTGTGACACTGCTATCACACTGTGTTTTGTGCATTGAATTATATAACTAATGATTAGGCAAAAGAAGGTTACTTGTGGCTTTTAGTCAATTCTTGATTAGGAAGGTAGCTCTGTTACGCATAATAATAAATCAAATGTTTATCCAATACTTCCAAAACTCTAATTCCAAGAACCATCCATACCAAAATTAACATCAGAAGTCAATGGCTATTGAAAGTTTTGTTTTCTCTGAAGCTTACATCACATTTTATAATGAAATCAAAATGAAGGACATAACGACAAAACATGATTAAAAATTATTTAAAAGCCCAAATTCTAACAGTACCTGTACAGTGAAGGAACATTGGTTAGGGGAACACTTGCACAGCATTTGAAAGCAGAAATACCAAGACTTACTCCTTTTGATGTTAATGAAAGGTGAGACTTGTCATTCAGAAAAGATAAGAACTGACTGAAAGAACATCTGGAGGATCCTGCAGAAGCATTTGCAGGTGTGTCTATGAAAGAATATGCCTAGAAAGTATCTGAAGTTGTTTACTGTCAACTTTTTTTTGTGAAGTTTCTCGGTGCTATATTAAATCAGCTATTATGACCAGGGGCAACATACTTTTAAATAGCTTTTCTTTTTGTTACGTAATATATTCAGTGTATTTGGAAGATGATGGATTGAGACTCTGGAGCAGGAGAACCTTTCTCCATCTTTCTGTGAACAAAATACAAACTTGCTCTCCTGTCAGTGCCAAAACCTTCCAAACACCCAGAGCAGTCAATTAATAGTAGTACTGGTCACTTTGATACAGAACACCATACAGAAATGTTACTTCAGGAAAGCAACCAAAATTGGAAGAAAAATATCAAATGGCTTGTTTCAGTTAGAAATCTAAACATAGTAGAAGAGAGAAGTGGAGAAAAGTTTCCACTTTAAAATGTTAGTTTGGAGTGAATAGGAAAAAAAGGCAGCAGTAACCAAAAAATGTTTTCCAGAACTACTATACGGCAAACACTACCAAATCCAAATATTGAAAATTTCATGTGAATAAGAGTATAACTAAAGAATGCTATTACTGTCACCTTGACTGACCAATTACAGAAAAACAGTCAAAAGAAAAAAAAGGCTAACCCACAATTCCCATGCAAAGCCTAAAACTGTGTCAGGTTTAAAATATATTCAAGTGATGGAAAATCCATCTCATGTTCAGGTAAGCTACTCTGAAGCTTAGTCACTCTGTTAAAGCCTTTTCCCATACCTTTAGTAAGAATTTCCTTGTCATGAATTTCCTTAGCTTCCATACTATAAGGGATTTCATAGGGTTTTTTTTCCTCCTAGATTAAAGAAGGATCAGCTATCAGAAATCTTTTCACTATTTAAGCTGCACTCACCTTCTAACCTTTTTTTTTTTTTTTTTCAGGAGGGGAAGGAATAAACTGAATAGCTTAAATCCTAAGCTGCTTAAGACTTTCTAAGCCTCTTACATCAGGGGATGTTTCCTAAAAAATGAACTCTTTTGCAGCTTTTTTTCTGACTAACCTCCAAATTTTCACATATTTTCCAAAATACAGATGACAAAACCAGATGCAGTTTTCCACTAACTGTTTCCTTCATCCTTTTTACAGAGGAAACAGGTCTACCTGGTCTGTTCAGTCCTGCAGTAGACTAATTGCCCTGCTTTCTAAGGACTTCATTTGACTCTCAGCTAATGGGGTGACCCTTTATACCAGGTTCTCACCTTTAGTTATTTATTGTGAGTCTCACCCATTTGGGCCTTGATAATTAGCATAAACTTTGGACTAAGCACAGATAAATTCTGCAGGAACCACCACTCCAACCCTCACACACATACACACACACCTGCCCAAGAAAATCAGTAAGTTCAAGAGTATCATGAAAGAAGACTTACATCTTCTTTTCTGCTGAAGCGAGGAACCTGGGAAGCTTGGTAGCTGTCTCACTTGGAAAAAAACCCATGGCTATACTACCATCAGGATCATGATGATATCGTAGGGTGTTTCAGAGAAACATATTAAAGAATTAGTCCTTTAAGGGTTTTTTGTTAGTAGATTGAGGATTTGCTGTATCGACATAGTTTGCTGTCACAGTGTGGGACACAGGATGCTAAAACTACTACATGTAGGATTGTGTAATATATATTTGAGCGAACACTGAATAAACATAATTGTTCAATGAAGGCACAAACTCTGTGGGATAATCCTTCTGCAGTAACAGTGAACCAGAGCATGTAAAAAAGTGAAGAGACGCTAAAGAGGAAAGAAGGAGAATCAGTTGGAAAAAAAAAATAAAATCAGAATATTTTTAGATTGTTTCTTTACAAGAGTGAATGATTATATGAGACAATCAGTTTAGAGCGTTCCATTAGCCAACACTCAACACAAGGCTATTGAGACATACTATTCCCTACTTACACATTCAGAGGTTGCCAGGCAGGCCACTGTGCTTTTGCCTTGATGACTGTTAAAACCTCATCACTCTGTGAAGAGAAACAAAACAAGAAAGTGATTGGGACAATTTTACAATGAGAATTACATGATTTGCAGCAAAAAGTAAGAGGTAATAGATCAAAATGTGCCTCCAAATTCTGACTATGAGAAACATGCTTTGTCCTTTTTGTATCTGGTGTTATCTCATATCCTCAGATGCACAGGGTTCATCAAGGAGCCTATATGAATGCAGGAGGCAAGAGCAGAAAGAAAAGGCAGTTAGATGTTGGGCACAATCTCTTCCACCTCAGCATGAACTGAAATGAGCTTAAAACACCAACAGTAGTTTGCAGACCATGTTATTTTTGCATCATGAGCTGAAGGGAAAGCTTTCAGAATGGTGTGCAGTGAAGACAGGTATACATAAGGAGAACTTC
Organism: Coccyzus lansbergi; assembly: GCA_033558105.1. Taxonomy (NCBI): domain Eukaryota; kingdom Metazoa; phylum Chordata; class Aves; order Cuculiformes; family Coccyzidae; genus Coccyzus; species Coccyzus lansbergi. Next base: position 2,663,971 of record JAUMJK010000097.1, read on the forward strand.
ACACTGAGGAAACACCTCAAGCCAATATGACCAAACTGATTTTGTCCTGGTAACACTTATCACAGAAAGATGAACTGTATCCTGGGCTGTTGGTCCACATGTGGTAGCTCACTGACGTCTTGGGCTGTTGATTTTGTGGTGCTCTGACAATCCTCAGGGCCAGAACAATTTACCAGGTTAAAGCAAGTGAAGGCAGAAAAATTGCTCTTAAGGTGTTACATGCCTGTGGGCCAAGAGGCAGGCAAGAACTAGAAGATGCTGCTCTAGGTAATCTAACACAGCCTGTGAGCATGTATGATATATTAATTAATATCTTCATATATGTAAGGATGTAAAGACTCCACGGTGGGTACACTGCAATCTCCTCCAAGTCAAGTAACTGATAGTACTTCTCTTTGCTCTCCATTTACTCATGGAAAAATTACAGAGTGAAACATAGCTCCCACCTGTGGAAACCCATACTGTGGCAAAGTATTGTACAAAGTTTATTTCCTAAAGTCTGTAGGAATTCCTGCATCAGCAGTTCTAAACGTTATATTGGTACAGTAAAACCAGGACAAAGGCAGGAGACTGCTAACAAGGCTCTGATGCCCAGAAGACATCCATCACGCTTTTTTAGAAGTATTTTCCCCAAACCCCCTAGGAATCCACCTTGGTAGTTTGCCTAGAGGAACACAAAGTTCACAACTCACTCACATGATTTCAACTGTCTTTTAAAAATATTTCCCAATTAGACTAAGAAACCAGCCTCATACATTACCAGTAATTGGCACTTCCAACACAGCTGGTCTTTCAGTTTACTGGTAATAGTTTCCTGCTTGACAGCAACAGTTCTGACACCCTAGGCGAACTCTAGTTCATATACACCCCTGTTTAAAGAAAATACTTTTCACTGGTTGTTTCTACTACTCTCAATATTGTCTGACACCCTGTTTTTATGAAAATAAGGTAATCACAGGACTGGTGGCCCCCCGCTGTAACACACAAGTTTTTTAGTCTTGGGAATACATGCGTGACACGATCTCTTCCTTAACCTGAGAGGAAGGATAAGCCATTTCTTGAAAATCCTTTTTAAAAATACTTGATGCTTGGCCAAAGTCTATACTCTTTAAATGTCCTGAGCTAAGACAGTTGAAGTCTGACTCTATAAATGCAAGTAAGTATCAAAGGAATTATTCAAACTCCCATATTACTAATATAGTTCCAGTAAAGAGAACTTCAGGATGGAAGGGAGCAATCACAGCTGAGCTATGCCAGCAGACAGATTCACTGGGTCAGACCCTGGGTGAGGAGCAGCAGGCTGAACCTCCAGCTCAGCCCTCTTCCAGCCTCCCTGCTAAGCTAAGCAGCACCAAGCTGTGATACGCTCTGTGCATCACATCCAGATTCATTTATGGCAATCTTCTTCTTACCTCCATGCTTTCAAAAGTGGAAGAGACAGCTTTCCTCTTAAAGTGATTTAAAAGGTAATTGATTAAATGAATTTAGTTAAAAAAATGAAGTTAAAAGATACTACTTGTCTTTATCTGTCAGTGGAATTTGCCTTAATTTTTCATTTTCCTTGTTTAACACCCAAAGACTTTCCAGCCAGGCATAATTTAATTTATTTGTCTGGAGAACACATCTGAATTCAAAATAGTTAACTGTGTGTTATACATCCCAAAGAAAACCTGTTATGAGCATAGATGGTTATGTTTATTATAATAATACATCTCTTACTTAACAGAAGCCAATAATTATGTCAGCAGAATCCAAATCACTTGTGTCTGAAGGCATTTTAACATATGCTATTCAAATTAAAAATGCATACCAAGAGTATGAACCACAATTAATAGTTCAGTAGTAACTGCAGAAGAAGGAAATATGGAACAAAGCATAGTGCATTCAGACATCCCTGAACTTCTGAATAAAGTTAAAATTCAGAGTCAAGGGCCAAATTCATCACTTCCTGAAGAGTAACCAAAATCAAAAGATGCAGAATCCAGCATTACGATAGGTCTGGAATGAAAACACACATTGTCGATACCTACAGCTCCTTCACGATTCCACAGGATAAAGCTGCAACTTGAATTAAATCATTATTATTCCAGACTGCTATTCTAATTATGCAGTCATCTCTAGCACGGAGATTTATATTGTTTTAATTATTAAAAAATGTAACAGTTACACTGTTACTATTGCCAATGTATATTTACTTCTACGTGCAGTGACAGACTGACAGATACCTGAACAGATGTATTCCACACTAAAGAGTTTTCCTTAGATGAGTGTTTATGTCAAGCAGATGAAATCCTGAGAAACAATACCGTAAATTTTGCTTGCCATCTCCTTGCTTTGTGAGGCTGTTGCCATGTGAGGTCTGGCTGCTAGACTTTGTGCCAGCTTGGGAAACCCAGTTCCACTCACTACTCTACTTGTAGTGTCACCAGCTCACATCTCTCCAATCACCTGCAGGGCGCACACTCAGGGCATTCCTCCAGAAAATCAGTGACCTCCTGCCTCCAGTTGACCTTCACATTTTTAAAGGAATGTGATAAACTTAAAACAGCCCAGAGAAACAGATGTTATCCACCACACAAATTCATGCCTATGTGAACAATCTATAGCTAGAGAGCAATCTATAGAAAACATATAGTGCTTGAATTTGTTGGCTAAACTTTTTAGCTATAATTTATTGTTAGATGGTAGAAACTGAGAGGGTATGAAATGCCTGAAAAGAAAGCCATAAATTTATACTATACAACTAGCTGATATAAGCCAACTGCCTCAAATAACCCAATTGCACAGATTTTACAGTATAGCCTTAAAGCACTACATAATTTTTACATATTTTAGTTAACATTTACTTAGCGATTGCTGTATTACATTTGTATCTATTTTTCCCTCCTCTTCATATTCCCAAAGTTTGCTTTGATTTTTGAAGTAAACAAACTCTCAAATTCACAAAATATGGCAAAAAGAATTAAAAACTTTTACTGTTGTACACTGCAAGTTGTCTTGTCATCATTTATGTATTTGGCTGGGAAGCAATGATTCCCAAGTAACAAAACTTAGATTTTGAAAAACTAAACTAGATCATTTGCAAATAAGTGTCAAAACGTTACAATGCCAGAGCAAGTTGATGGGATGGGCACCAATGGGCTTGCTTGGAGCCGCTGAAAATCCTTTAGGTAAAGTCTGATACATAAATCTTCCAACAATAAAAATTAAAAAAAAAAGCAGGGGGGAGGGGGGAAGAAAGCTGTGAAACCTATGAAATGCCTCTGTGCATGTGGAAGTTGTCAAGGAGTGAATTTGGGACTACCCATCAATTGTTACAGAGAGGAAGCTGCTACCTTCTTTCCTTTTCACATTTAAAGGAGTTTCCTTTGTCAATAAAAATCACAGAATTGATTCTTGGGAATTTGCTATTGCATTATTTATCAGTTTCTTCTGGGTAGATCAATATCATGCAATAGAGTACAGGTGTGAAACTCTCCCATGAGAGAAATGAGGGTGCAAGTCACACGCAGTCCCAGCACACCACAGTCGTGTGCAGGCAGCAACTCATGGAAGCAATTAGCCCTCCTCATCACGTTCGTGGTTCTACTTACTGTGGGAACATGCTACCCTTGATGCAGCATCTCTACTTCTCCTGTATATAGGAAGTCAAGATTTAATAATTAAATTAGTATAAGCTCTCAGGAGTCCTCACGGTAACTCAAATTGAAAAGTGTATTTAGGCAAACTCACAAAACTTGGTATAAACCCTTGCAGAGCCTACTGCAGTCACCTTTTCAACTTCAGTTAATAGTTCGGTTTTATGATTTCAGTTTCCAGTTTGAATATAATGACCCACTCTCTACAAGCTTAAGGCTTACTCAAAAAGCCCAGTGGAACTGAAGTAGTTTCTACATAGACTTCAATATTTTTTGATTATAGTCTAAATGAAAACATCCAAAAATTGAAAACAATTATGCTGTTTTCTATATCCCCTTTCTATATTTGTGCTTCAAGCAGAGGGTGTGTGGTTGACTCAGTAGCTCTTCCCTATGAAAATACTGTCCTCCAAAAAGTCCTAATAGTGTGATTTTTGTAAGTTTATAATGTCATTAAAATACAGAAAGCCTTACTGACATTTTCAAGTTGGTAAAAATTAATCATTCACTTTATGTCCGTTTGTTTCTGCAATGCAGAAATGAAGGCACACACAGAATAAAGTCATTAAATGGCAACAGACAGAATCCTGTGGCATGAAACTAAAACTAAATTAGATCTTTCAGCTGTGCACTTTACAAATGATTAGAAAGATTTCCCATTTCCTCATTTTCAAGAACAGAAAGCAGAACAAAGCTCAAAAAAGCAGCACTGAAGAGAATTTGAAGTCTTTCTCAACCAAGGGGATTTAAAACAACTCGTTTAAAGGGTAACATCCATCAAAATGTAGTGAAAGCTTTCAGCAAAAGTTTCAACTATCATCTTAGGATAAAAAAGAGATTAATAGGATCTGGAAAGCCATATAAACTATTTTATGTGCTCCTGTTGCTCTCCGGTAACCAGCATGATTAGTATCTTTTCTGGACTGGAAGTTATTTATACATGTAATTTTTATAATTACTTTTATGTGTGCCAAATAGCATTACAAAATATTACTGTGCAGATCACTTAGTACTTCGCCATAACAATTTGATTCAATTCAGCTAAGCAAATGACAGCATATTATCTGACATCAAAATCAGAGTCAGAGTCAATGAACTGTGGGAATACAAAACACCTGGTTTGAGCCAGAGCTTAATTTCAGTCATTTCATAACGCCACTGCTTGGCATTCATTTGATTGTTTTAGAAAAGAGAACATTTAATTCTTTCCACCACACTCATCCTCATAATATTGTCATGCCTTTTCATCCACAGTGGACTCATTTTCACAAGATTCTTCGAAAGCAAAAAAAGCAAAATCATCCTTAATACACAGATGACGAATTGAATGTCTTCTGGAAACAAACCTAGATAGAAGATGAGTTTTAAGATAGCATCTCCACTGAAGGATCATGCTTTCCCTCAAAAAATAACTTGTGATTGAAGAGAAAGAGATAAGCTGGGAATGAAAAAGTATATTGTGCAGTATGTCTTCTGAGGAGAATCAAATACTAAGAAAATGTGAGTGATATAGTGCTTTAGAGGGATAGCTGGGTGCTCTTAGAAGCTGATCAGTCTTCTATGATGAGTATAAGTATACGTTATTCCACCTCCACACTATGCAGACACACATAAATGAGTTTAGGATGTCAAAAAATGTGTGTCTGGTATCCCTAAATTCTTCAGTTCGTGAAAATAGTTCCAGACCAACAGAAGTCTTCCAAATCTCAAATTTTGGCACCTTGTTCCTATATACACGGTATAGTTTGGTGTCTTGTTAAAAAATGGTGATAGAAGGAAATATTTAAAAGATGATACAAACATCTGCTTGTGTTCTGAGCAGTTAGGTAGTCTACAAGGAAGCCTGAAGGCATCAAAGTCAAGATGATGCTATAGCTATACCTCTTGTGGGCTTATGTACCTCACTGATTAATAAAAGGACATGTTTACTTGGGACTGATAGCATGAAGCTCCCTTCTGAAAGAAGACCTCTTTCTTTGCTGATAGAGTTTAACGGCAATAGTGTTTGCTGCAATATTCTAGTAGTGTTTATACCCTTATATTGGTAAAATTTTCTACGAAGGATCTTATGTTTACAACTGTCTTCCAACTGTCCCTGCTAAGTGAAAGACTATCTAGATGACATTGCTGTCTACTGATGAAACTACCAGAGCTGGAAAAAGGCTTCAGTTTTGGGGTCAGACTACAAAGCTCACAGTTAGGTTACTTGCTGCAGAACAAGGAGTTCCCATAATAAAAAACAAGGACTTATTTTTACAGTTTGATGACAACTAAATTCTGTTTAATTCTATGACTGGCTTAGATTCAAGCAGATTATACTTAAAGGCAGCAGCACAACATTTAAGGTTACTTTAAGCAACAGCAAAAATACATTTCAGTCAGTGGATTGTGTTTGCCATTTTATTTTGGTTTCTCTATCTTTATGATAGCAATTTTGTGGTAGCTGAGAAAATCATGCATATTATGATATATATGAATAAGACTGAATGAAATTCATTATTTGATCAGAGTACATACAAATTCAATATTTTCCTGCTTAAATAGCTATTTCTTTAATTAAAAAGTCTCAGTTCTTTTCTTCAAAAATATTTAAGAGGACATAAAAATCTGTGGTTTTCAATTCACCAAAGATGAAAGTCTGGAGGAAATTCCAGGCTTTTAGCAAGATCCATTGAATCACAAAAGCACAGTTCTGGGGATGAGGTAAATAAAGAAATTATGTTGTGGTGCAACTGAAGACAAATGCAAGGAAAGATGAGCAGATAAATGCTGTCCTGGATTGTTACTATCTGAACAGGTCCCATTTCAAGTAAGCAAGTAATTAAGTGCTTCATACAGTCCAAGCTTAACTGCTATGCTGTACAGGAAAGCTTTCCTGAACTGGACACTTAAAAATTCTGTATTCACTTTTATAAAGAAACACCCCTCTGTTCAATAATAAGGCTGAGATTTTTCCTAAAACATGGATACTGTGCATGTTTTCCAGAAAACATGGATATATGTGTTAAAGCTACGATTTCAGGATGGTGACTGCACAGATGCTAGGTGACAATGCACATTTAAAAAAAGATTTTAAAAGGGAATTATAGGAATTAGGATACTTGATTTGGTTAAAAATTACTAGGATCTGATGCAAAAATTATTATTATTAGTAGTAGTATATGTCCCAAAAGCACTGATTCACTTTGCAATAATAATTTGCTGCATTACCTGTCCCACAGGGTTTTATTTCGAAGTGGCTGTTTCAGGAGGTGAATGTAGGATAAAATTTATAACAGAAATTTATAACAGAACTGTTGCTAACAGCAACAGTGAAAATCATGTGCTTTTTTTTTTATTTCCATCAAGGTGCAGTTATATAATCTTGGGTGTCCCCATGAAGTGATAATTCATTTTTGCATAGTATAAAGCTTAGCAGTCTGTGTTAATGAACCTAGGTATGCTTTGAGTATTTGAGCTCCCATTTTCCATAGATGAGTAGATTCTATAGGAAAATGATCTCCCTTGTGAATCCACTTCTTGATAACATGTTGATTTTCTATTACATGTTTTGCTTTCTACACAGAATGCTTTAGGGTTTCTAGGATCACAGAAGAATTTCGGAATTCTAAATTACTTTGCTTAGGAATGTCTACTTTTTAAAAAGTAGGGGATTAAATCAAATTTTGAAGGTGACCATAACTGGTGTAACTCCCAGCTTCTGCTTAATCAGTTTGTTCACTAGATACCCTTTTGTCCTCCTTCTATCTTAACTTTCCCAATTTCATCAATCATTTACATTAATCTAGATTATAAACCTATTTGAAGTGCTATAAAGCTACTGTTATTTTAAACTCACAAATGATCTGAAAATGGCGAAGACACCAGAAAAGAAACAGAGAGGAAAAAAAAACCCAAACTGATGCAAACCTAAAACCAATCCAACACATCAACACTTTCTATATATAATAAAGCAAACATATGGAACTGAATGGCAACCTGCAAGCAGCTGCATTCATTTGAATTAATGATAAAAATGTTTTAAAGCACTGGGTTCACTCAGCAGACTCACACTCAGG